>JAWNOT010000007.1:0-1396869 GCA_035045825.1 Drosophila eohydei
TTTTTTCCAGGCTGCCTGTACGTCTGTGGCTGCCTGTACGTCTGTCATGTCTTGCATGTTTGTATGTTTGTATGTTTGTATGTTTGTATGTTTGTATGTTTGTATGTTTGTATGTTTGTATGTTTGTATGTTTGTATGTTTGTATGTTTGTATGTTTGTATGTTTGTATGTTTGTATGTTTGTATGTTTGTATGTTTGTATGTTTGTATGTTTGTATGTTTGTATGTTTGTATGTTTGTATGTTTGTATGTTTGTATGTTTGTATGTTTGTATGTTTGTATGTTTGTATGTTTGTATGTTTGTATGTTTGTATGTTTGTATGTTTGTATGTTTGTATGTTTGTATGTTTGTATGTTTGTATGTTTGTATGTTTGTATGTTTGTATGTTTGTATGTTTGTATGTTTGTATGTTTGTATGTTTGTATGTTTGTATGTTTGTATGTTTGTATGTTTGTATGTTTGTATGTTTGTATGTTTGTATGTTTGTATGTTTGTATGTTTGTATGTTTGTATGTTTGTATGTTTGTATGTTTGTATGTTTGTATGTTTGTATGTTTGTATGTTTGTATGTTTGTATGTTTGTATGTTTGTATGTTTGTATGTTTGTATGTTTGTATGTTTGTATGTTTGTATGTTTGTATGTTTGTATGTTTGTATGTTTGTATGTTTGTATGTTTGTATGTTTGTATGTTTGTATGTTTGTATGTTTGTATGTTTGTATGTTTGTATGTTTGTATATTTGTATGTTTGTATGTTTGTATGTTTGTATGTTTGTATGTTTGTATGTTTGTATGTTTGTATGTTTGTATGTTTGTATGTTTGTATGTTTGTATGTTTGTATGTTTGTATGTTTGTATGTTTGTATGTTTGTATGTTTGTATGTTTGTATGTTTGTATGTTTGTATGTTTGTATGTTTGTATGTTTGTATGTTTGTATGTTTGTATGTTTGTATGTTTGTATGTTTGTATGTTTGTATGTTTGTATGTTTGTATGTTTGTATGTTTGTATGTTTGTATGTTTGTATGTTTGTATGTTTGTATGTTTGTATGTTTGTATGTTTGTATGTTTGTGTGTTTGTATGTTTGTCTGTTTGTATGTTTGTATGCTTGTATGTTTGTATGTTTGTATGTTTGTATGTTTGTATGTTTGTATGTTTGTATGTTTGTATGTTTGTATGTTTGTATGTTTGTATGTTTGTATGTTTGTATGTTTGTATGTTTGTATGTTTGTATGTTTGTATGTTTGTATGTTTGTATGTTTGTATGTTTGTATGTTTGTATGTTTGTATGTTTGTATGTTTGTATGTTTGTATGTTTTGTAGGTTTGTATGTTTGTATGTTTGTATGTTTGTATGTTTGTATGTTTGTATGTTTGTATGTTTGTATGTTTGTATGTTTGTATGTTTGTATGTTTGTATGTTTGTATGTTTGTATGTTTGTATGTTTGTATGTTTGTATGTTTGTATGTTTGTATGTTTGTATGTTTGTATGTTTGTATGTTTGTATGTTTGTATGTTTGTATGTTTGTATGTTTGTATGTTTGTATGTTTGTATGTTTGTATGTTTGTATGTTTGTATGTTTGTATGTTTGTATGTTTGTATGTTTGTATGTTTGTATGTTTGTATGTTTGTATGTTTGTATGTTTGTATGTTTGTATGTTTGTATGTTTGTATGTTTGTATGTTTGTATGTTTGTATGTTTGTATGTTTGTATGTTTGTATGTTTGTATGTTTGTATGTTTGTATGTTTGTATGTTTGTATGTTTGTATGTTTGTATGTTTGTATGTTTGTATGTTTGTATGTTTGTATGTTTGTATGTTTGTATGTTTGTATGTTTGTATGTTTGTATGTTTGTATGTTTGTATGTTTGTATGTTTGTATGTTTGTATGTTTGTATGTTTGTATGTTTGTATGTTTGTATGTTTGTATGTTTGTATGTTTGTATGTTTGTATGTTTGTATGTTTGTATGTTTGTATGTTTGTATGTTTGTATGTTTGTATGTTTGTATGTTTGTATCTTTGTATCTTTGTATGTTTGTATGTTTGTATGTTTGTATGTTTGTATGTTTGTATGTTTGTATGTTTGTATGTTTGTATGTTTGTATGTTTGTATGTTTGTATGTTTGTATGTTTGTATGTTTGTATGTTTGTATGTTTGTATGTTTGTATGTTTGTATGTTTGTATGTTTGTATGTTTGTATGTTTTTATGTTTTTATGTTTGTATGTTTGTATGTTTGTATGTTTGTATGTTTGTATGTTTGTATGTTTGTATGTTTGTATGTTTGTATGTTTGTATGTTTGTATGTTTGTATGTTTGTATGTTTGTATGTTTGTATGTTTGTATGTTTGTATGTTTGTATGTTTGTATGTTTGTATGTTTGTATGTTTGTATGTTTGTATGTTTGTATGTTTGTATGTTTGTATGTTTGTATGTTTGTATGTTTGTATGTTTGTATGTTTGTATGTTTGTATGTTTGTATGTTTGTATGTTTGTATGTTTGTATGTTTGTATGTTTGTATGTTTGTATGTTTGTATGTTTGTATGTTTGTATGTTTGTATGTTTGTATGTTTGTATGTTTGTATGTTTGTATGTTTGTATGTTTGTATGTTTGTATGTTTGTATGTTTGTATGTTTGTATGTTTGTATGTTTGTATGTTTGTATGTTTGTATGTTTGTATGTTTGTATGTTTGTATGTTTGTATGTTTGTATGTTTGTATGTTTGTATGTTTGTATGTTTGTATGTTTGTATGTTTGTATGTTTGTATGTTTGTATGTTTGTATGTTTGTATGTTTGTATGTTTGTATGTTTGTATATTTGTATGTTTGTATGTTTGTATGTTTGTATGTTTGTATGTTTGTATGTTTGTATGTTTGTATGTTTGTATGTTTGTATGTTTGTATGTTTGTATGTTTGTATGTTTGTATGTTTGTATGTTTGTATGTTTGTATGTTTGTATGTTTGTATGTTTGTATGTTTGTATGTTTGTGTGTTTGTATGTTTGTATGTTTGTATGTTTGTATGTTTGTATGTTTGTATGTTTGTATGTTTGTATGTTTGTTTGTTTGTATGTTTGTATGTTTGTATGTTTGTATGTTTGTATGTTTGTATGTTTGTATGTTTGTCTGTTTGTCTGTTTGTATGTTTGTCTGTTTGTCTGTTTGTATGTTTGTCTGTTTGTCTGTTTGTATGTTTGTCTGTTTGTCTGTTTGTATGTTTGTATGTTTGTATGTTTGTATGTTTGTATGTTTGTATGTTTGTATGTTTGTATGTTTGTATGTTTGTATGTTTGTATGTTTGTATGTTTGTATGTTTGTATGTTTGTATGTTTGTATGTTTGTATGTTTGTATGTTTGTATGTTTGTGTGTTTGTATGTTTGTATGTTTGTGTGTTTGTATGTTTGTATGTTTGTATGTTTGTATGTTTGTATGTTTGTATGTTTGTATGTTTGTATGTTTGTATGTTTGTATGTTTGTATGTTTGTATGTTTGTATGTTTGTATGTTTGTATGTTTGTATGTTTGTATGTTTGTATGTTTGTATGTTTGTATGTTTGTATGTTTGTATGTTTGTATGTTTGTATGTTTGTATGTTTGTATGTTTGTATGTTTGTATGTTTGTATGTTTGTATGTTTGTATGTTTGTATGTTTGTATGTTTGTATGTTTGTATGTTTGTATGTTTGTATGTTTGTTTGTTTGTATGTTTGTATGTTTGTATGTTTGTATGTTTGTATGTTTGTATGTTTGTATGTTTGTCTGTTTGTCTGTTTGTATGTTTGTCTGTTTGTCTGTTTGTCTGTTTGTATGTTTGTATGTTTGTATGTTTGTATGTTTGTATGTTTGTATGTTTGTATGTTTGTATGTTTGTATGTTTGTATGTTTGTATGTTTGTATGTTTGTATGTTTGTATGTTTGTATGTTTGTATGTTTGTATGTTTGGATGTTTGTATGTTTGTATGTTTGTATGTTTGTATGTTTGTATGTTTGTATGTTTGTATGTTTGTATGTTTGTATGTTTGTATGTTTGTATGTTTGTATGTTTGTATGTTTGTATGTTTGTATGTTTGTATGTTTGTATGTTTAGATGTTTGTATGTTTGTATGTTTGTATGTTTGTATGTTTGTCTGTTTGTGTGTTTGTATGTTTGTATGTTTGTATGTTTGTATGTTTGGATGTTTGTATGTTTGTATGTTTGTATGTTTGTATGTTTGTATGTTTGTATGTTTGTATGTTTGTATGTTTGTATGTTTGTATGTTTGTATGTTTGTATGTTTGTATGTTTGTATGTTTGTATGTTTGTATGTTTGTATGTTTGTATGTTTGTATGTTTGTATGTTTGTATGTTTGTATGTTTGTATGTTTGTATGTTTGTATGTTTGTATGTTTGTATGTTTGTATGTTTGTATGTTTGTATGTTTGTATGTTTGTATGTTTGTATGTTTGTATGTTTGTATGTTTGTATGTTTGTATGTTTGTATGTTTGTATGTTTGTATGTTTGTATGTTTGTATGTTTGTATGTTTGTATGTTTGTATGTTTGTATGTTTGTATGTTTGTATGTTTGTATGTTTGTATGTTTGTATGTTTGTATGTTTGTATGTTTGTATGTTTGTATGTTTGTATGTTTGTATGTTTGTATGTTTGTATGTTTGTATGTTTGTATGTTTGTATGTTTGTATGTTTGTATGTTTGTATGTTTGTATGTTTGTATGTTTGTATGTTTGTATGTTTGTATGTTTGTATGTTTGTATGTTTGTATGTTTGTATGTTTGTATGTTTGTATGTTTGTATGTTTGTATGTTTGTATGTTTGTATGTTTGTATGTTTGTATGTTTGTATGTTTGTATGTTTGTATGTTTGTATGTTTGTATGTTTGTATGTTTGTATGTTTGTATGTTTGTATGTTTGTATGTTTGTATGTTTGTATGTTTGTATGTTTGTATGTTTGTATGTTTGTATGTTTGTATGTTTGTATGTTTGTATGTTTGTATGTTTGTATGTTTGTATGTTTGTATGTTTGTATGTTTGTATGTTTGTATGTTTGTATGTTTGTATGTTTGTATGTTTGTATGTTTGTATGTTTGTATGTTTGTATGTTTGTATGTTTGTATGTTTGTATGTTTGTATGTTTGTATGTTTGTATGTTTGTATGTTTGTATGTTTGTATGTTTGTATGTTTGTATGTTTGTATGTTTGTATGTTTGTATTTTGTTTGTATGTTTGTATGTTTGTATGTTTGTATGTTTGTATGTTTGTATGTTTGTATGTTTGTATGTTTGTATGTTTGTATGTTTGTATGTTTGTATGTTTGTATGTTTGTATGTTTGTATGTTTGTATGTTTGTATGTTTGTATGTTTGTATGTTTGTATGTTTGTATGTTTGTATGTTTGTATGTTTGTATGTTTGTATGTTTGTATGTTTGTATGTTTGTATGTTTGTATGTTTGTATGTTTGTATGTTTGTATGTTTGTATGTTTGTATGTTTGTATGTTTGTATGTTTGTATGTTTGTATGTTTGTATGTTTGTATGTTTGTATGTTTGTATGTTTGTATGTTTGTATGTTTGTATGTTTGTATGTTTGTATGTTTGTATGTTTGTATGTTTGTATGTTTGTATGTTTGTATGTTTGTATGTTTGTATGTTTGTATGTTTGTATGTTTGTATGTTTGTATGTTTGTATGTTTGTATGTTTGTATGTTTGTATGTTTGTATGTTTGTATGTTTGTATGTTTGTATGTTTGTATGTTTGTATGTTTGTATGTTTGTATGTTTGTATGTTTGTATGTTTGTATGTTTGTATGTTTGTATGTTTGTATGTTTGTATGTTTGTATGTTTGTATGTTTGTATGTTTGTATGTTTGTATGTTTGTATGTTTGTATGTTTGTATGTTTGTATGTTTGTATGTTTTTTTGTATGTTTGTATGTTTGTATGTTTGTATGTTTGTATGTTTGTATGTTTGTATGTTTGTATGTTTGTATGTTTGTATGTTTGTATGTTTGTATGTTTGTATGTTTGTATGTTTGTATGTTTGTATGTTTGTATGTTTGTATGTTTGTATGTTTGTATGTTTGTATGTTTGTATGTTTGTATGTTTGTATGTTTGTATGTTTGTATGTTTGTATGTTTGTATGTTTGTATGTTTGTATGTTTGTATGTTTGTATGTTTGTATGTTTGTATGTTTGTATGTTTGTATGTTTGTATGTTTGTATGTTTGTATGTTTGTATGTTTGTATGTTTGTATGTTTGTATGTTTGTATGTTTGTATGTTTGTATGTTTGTATGTTTGTATGTTTGTATGTTTGTATGTTTGTATGTTTGTATGTTTGTATGTTTGTATGTTTGTATGTTTGTATGTTTGTATGTTTGTATGTTTGTATGTTTGTATGTTTGTATGTTTGTATGTTTGTATGTTTGTATGTTTGTATGTTTGTATGTTTGTATGTTTGTATGTTTGTATGTTTGTATGTTTGTATGTTTGTATGTTTGTATGTTTGTATGTTTGTATGTTTGTATGTTTGTATGTTTGTATGTTTGTATGTTTGTATGTTTGTATGTTTGTATGTTTGTATGTTTGTATGTTTGTATGTTTGTATGTTTGTATGTTTGTATGTTTGTATGTTTGTATGTTTGTATGTTTGTATGTTTGTATGTTTGTATGTTTGTATGTTTGTATGTTTGTATGTTTGTATGTTTGTATGTTTGTATGTTTGTATGTTTGTATGTTTGTATGTTTGTATGTTTGTATGTTTGTATGTTTGTGTGTTTGTATGTTTGTATGTTTGTATGTTTGTATGTTTGTATGTTTGTCTGTTTGTATGTTTGTATGTTTGTCTGTTTGTATGTTTGTATGTTTGTATGTTTGTATGTTTGTATGTTTGTATGTTTGTATGTTTGTATGTTTGTATGTTTGTATGTTTGTATGTTTGTATGTTTGTATGTTTGTATGTTTGTATGTTTGTATGTTTGTATGTTTGTATGTTTGTATGTTTGTATGTTTGTATGTTTGTATGTTTGTATGTTTGTATGTTTGTATGTTTGTATGTTTGTATGTTTGTATGTTTGTATGTTTGTATGTTTGTATGTTTGTATGTTTGTATGTTTGTATGTTTGTATGTTTGTATGTTTGTATGTTTGTATGTTTGTATGTTTGTATGTTTGTATGTTTGTATGTTTGTATGTTTGTATGTTTGTATGTTTGTATGTTTGTATGTTTGTATGTTTGTATGTTTGTATGTTTGTATGTTTGTATGTTTGTATGTTTGTATGTTTGTATGTTTGTATGTTTGTATGTTTGTATGTTTGTATGTTTGTATGTTTGTATGTTTGTATGTTTGTATGTTTGTATGTTTGTATGTTTGTATGTTTGTATGTTTGTATGTTTGTATGTTTGTATGTTTGTATGTTTGTATGTTTGTATGTTTGTATGTTTGTATGTTTGTATGTTTGTATGTTTGTATGTTTGTATGTTTGTATGTTTGTATGTTTGTATGTTTGTATGTTTGTATGTTTGTATGTTTGTATGTTTGTATGTTTGTATGTTTGTATGTTTGTATGTTTGTATGTTTGTATGTTTGTATGTTTGTATGTTTGTATGTTTGTATGTTTGTATGTTTGTATGTTTGTATGTTTGTATGTTTGTATGTTTGTATGTTTGTATGTTTGTATGTTTGTATGTTTGTATGTTTGTATGTTTGTATGTTTGTATGTTTGTATGTTTGTATGTTTGTATGTTTGTATGTTTGTATGTTTGTATGTTTGTATGTTTGTATGTTTGTATGTTTGTATGTTTGTATGTTTGTATGTTTGTATGTTTGTATGTTTGTATGTTTGTATGTTTGTATGTTTGTATGTTTGTATGTTTGTATGTTTGTATGTTTGTATGTTTGTATGTTTGTATGTTTGTATGTTTGTATGTTTGTATGTTTGTATGTTTGTATGTTTGTATGTTTGTATGTTTGTATGTTTGTATGTTTGTATGTTTGTATGTTTGTATGTTTGTATGTTTGTATGTTTGTATGTTTGTATGTTTGTATGTTTGTATGTTTGTATGTTTGTATGTTTGTATGTTTGTATGTTTGTATGTTTGTATGTTTGTATGTTTGTATGTTTGTATGTTTGTATGTTTGTATGTTTGTATGTTTGTATGTTTGTATGTTTGTATGTTTGTATGTTTGTGTGTTTGTATGTTTGTATGTTTGTATGTTTGTATGTTTGTATGTTTGTATGTTTGTATGTTTGTATGTTTGTATGTTTGTATGTTTGTATGTTTGTATGTTTGTATGTTTGTATGTTTGTATGTTTGTATGTTTGTATGTTTGTATGTTTGTATGTTTGTATGTTTGTATGTTTGTATGTTTGTATGTTTGTATGTTTGTATGTTTGTATGTTTGTATGTTTGTATGTTTGTATGTTTGTATGTTTGTATGTTTGTATGTTTGTATGTTTGTATGTTTGTATGTTTGTATGTTTGTATGTTTGTATGTTTGTATGTTTGTATGTTTGTATGTTTGTATGTTTGTATGTTTGTATGTTTGTATGTTTGTATGTTTGTATGTTTGTATGTTTGTATGTTTGTATGTTTGTATGTTTGTATGTTTGTATGTTTGTATGTTTGTATGTTTGTATGTTTGTATGTTTGTATGTTTGTATGTTTGTATGTTTGTATGTTTGTATGTTTGTATGTTTGTATGTTTGTATGTTTGTATGTTTGTATGTTTGTATGTTTGTATGTTTGTATGTTTGTATGTTTGTATGTTTGTATGTTTGTATGTTTGTATGTTTGTATGTTTGTATGTTTGTATGTTTGTATGTTTGTATGTTTGTATGTTTGTATGTTTGTATGTTTGTATGTTTGTATGTTTGTATGTTTGTATGTTTGTATGTTTGTATGTTTGTATGTTTGTATGTTTGTATGTTTGTATGTTTGTATGTTTGTATGTTTGTATGTTTGTATGTTTGTATGTTTGTATGTTTGTATGTTTGTATGTTTGTATGTTTGTATGTTTGTATGTTTGTATGTTTGTATGTTTGTATGTTTGTATGTTTGTATGTTTGTATGTTTGTATGTTTGTATGTTTGTATGTTTGTATGTTTGTATGTTTGTATGTTTGTATGTTTGTATTTTGTATGTTTGTATGTTTGTATGTTTGTATGTTTGTATGTTTGTATGTTTGTATGTTTGTATGTTTGTATGTTTGTATGTTTGTATGTTTGTATTTTGTATTTTGTATGTTTGTATGTTTGTATGTTTGTATGTTTGTATGTTTGTATGTTTGTATGTTTGTATGTTTGTATGTTTGTATGTTTGTATGTTTGTATGTTTGTATGTTTGTATGTTTGTATGTTTGTATGTTTGTATGTTTGTATTTTGTATGTTTGTATGTTTGTATGTTTGTATGTTTGTATGTTTGTATGTTTGTATTTTGTATTTTGTATGTTTGTATGTTTGTATGTTTGTATGTTTGTATGTTTGTATGTTTGTATGTTTGTATGTTTGTATGTTTGTATGTTTGTATGTTTGTATGTTTGTATGTTTGTATGTTTGTATGTTTGTATGTTTGTATGTTTGTATGTTTGTATGTTTGTATTTTGTATGTTTGTATGTTTGTATGTTTGTATGTTTGTATGTTTGTATGTTTGTATGTTTGTATGTTTGTATGTTTGTATGTTTGTATGTTTGTATGTTTGTATGTTTGTATGTTTGTATGTTTGTATGTTTGTATGTTTGTATGTTTGTATGTTTGTATGTTTGTATGTTTGTATGTTTGTATGTTTGTATGTTTGTATGTTTGTATGTTTGTATGTTTGTATGTTTGTATGTTTGTATGTTTGTATGTTTGTATGTTTGTATGTTTGTATGTTTGTATGTTTGTATGTTTGTATGTTTGTATGTTTGTATGTTTGTATGTTTGTATGTTTGTATGTTTGTATGTTTGTATGTTTGTATGTTTGTATGTTTGTATGTTTGTATGTTTGTATGTTTGTATGTTTGTATGTTTGTATGTTTGTATGTTTGTATGTTTGTATGTTTGTATGTTTGTATGTTTGTATGTTTGTATGTTTGTATGTTTGTATGTTTGTATGTTTGTATGTTTGTATGTTTGTATGTTTGTATGTTTGTATGTTTGTATGTTTGTATGTTTGTATTTTGTATGTTTGTATGTTTGTATGTTTGTATGTTTGTATGTTTGTATGTTTGTATGTTTGTATGTTTGTATGTTTGTATGTTTGTATGTTTGTATGTTTGTATGTTTGTATGTTTGTATGTTTGTATGTTTGTATGTTTGTATGTTTGTATGTTTGTATGTTTGTATGTTTGTATGTTTGTATGTTTGTATGTTTGTATGTTTGTATGTTTGTATGTTTGTATGTTTGTATGTTTGTATGTTTGTATGTTTGTATGTTTGTATGTTTGTATGTTTGTATGTTTGTATGTTTGTATGTTTGTATGTTTGTATGTTTGTATGTTTGTATGTTTGTATGTTTGTATGTTTGTATGTTTGTATGTTTGTATGTTTGTATGTTTGTATGTTTGTATGTTTGTATGTTTGTATGTTTGTATGTTTGTATGTTTGTATGTTTGTATGTTTGTATGTTTGTATGTTTGTATGTTTGTATGTTTGTATGTTTGTATGTTTGTATGTTTGTATGTTTGTATGTTTGTATGTTTGTATGTTTGTATGTTTGTATGTTTGTATGTTTGTATGTTTGTATGTTTGTATGTTTGTATGTTTGTATGTTTGTATGTTTGTATGTTTGTATGTTTGTATGTTTGTATGTTTGTATGTTTGTATGTTTGTATGTTTGTATGTTTGTATGTTTGTATGTTTGTATGTTTGTATGTTTGTATGTTTGTATGTTTGTATGTTTGTATTTTGTATGTTTGTATGTTTGTATGTTTGTATGTTTGTATGTTTGTATGTTTGTATGTTTGTATGTTTGTATGTTTGTATGTTTGTATGTTTGTATGTTTGTATGTTTGTATGTTTGTATGTTTGTATGTTTGTATGTTTGTATGTTTGTATGTTTGTATGTTTGTATGTTTGTATGTTTGTATGTTTGTATGTTTGTATGTTTGTATGTTTGTATGTTTGTATGTTTGTATGTTTGTATGTTTGTATGTTTGTATGTTTGTATGTTTGTATGTTTGTATGTTTGTATGTTTGTATGTTTGTATGTTTGTATGTTTGTATGTTTGTATGTTTGTATGTTTGTATGTTTGTATGTTTGTATGTTTGTATGTTTGTATGTTTGTATGTTTGTATGTTTGTATGTTTGTATGTTTGTATGTTTGTATGTTTGTATGTTTGTATGTTTGTATGTTTGTATGTTTGTATGTTTGTATGTTTGTATGTTTGTATGTTTGTATGTTTGTATGTTTGTATGTTTGTATGTTTGTATGTTTGTATGTTTGTATGTTTGTATGTTTGTATGTTTGTATGTTTGTATGTTTGTATGTTTGTATGTTTGTATGTTTGTATGTTTGTATGTTTGTATGTTTGTATGTTTGTATGTTTGTATGTTTGTATGTTTGTATGTTTGTATGTTTGTATGTTTGTATGTTTGTATGTTTGTATGTTTGTATGTTTGTATGTTTGTATGTTTGTATGTTTGTATGTTTGTATGTTTGTATGTTTGTATGTTTGTATGTTTGTATGTTTGTATGTTTGTATGTTTGTATGTTTGTATGTTTGTATGTTTGTATGTTTGTATGTTTGTATGTTTGTATGTTTGTATGTTTGTATGTTTGTATGTTTGTATGTTTGTATGTTTGTATGTTTGTATGTTTGTATGTTTGTATGTTTGTATGTTTGTATGTTTGTATGTTTGTATGTTTGTATGTTTGTATGTTTGTATGTTTGTATGTTTGTATGTTTGTATGTTTGTATGTTTGTATGTTTGTATGTTTGTATGTTTGTATGTTTGTATGTTTGTATGTTTGTATGTTTGTATGTTTGTATGTTTGTATGTTTGTATGTTTGTATGTTTGTATGTTTGTATGTTTGTATGTTTGTATGTTTGTATGTTTGTATGTTTGTATGTTTGTATGTTTGTATGTTTGTATGTTTGTATGTTTGTATGTTTGTATGTTTGTATGTTTGTATGTTTGTATGTTTGTATGTTTGTATGTTTGTATGTTTGTATGTTTGTATGTTTGTATGTTTGTATGTTTGTATGTTTGTATGTTTGTATGTTTGTATGTTTGTATGTTTGTATGTTTGTATGTTTGTATGTTTGTATGTTTGTATGTTTGTATGTTTGTATGTTTGTATGTTTGTATGTTTGTATGTTTGTATGTTTGTGTTATGTTTGTATGTTTGTATGTTTGTATGTTTGTATGTTTGTATGTTTGTATGTTTGTATGTTTGTATGTTTGTATGTTTGTATGTTTGTATGTTTGTATGTTTGTATGTTTGTATGTTTGTATGTTTGTATGTTTGTATGTTTGTATGTTTGTATGTTTGTATGTTTGTATGTTTGTATGTTTGTATGTTTGTATGTTTGTATGTTTGTATGTTTGTATGTTTGTATGTTTGTATGTTTGTATGTTTGTATGTTTGTATGTTTGTATGTTTGTATGTTTGTATGTTTGTATGTTTGTATGTTTGTATGTTTGTATGTTTGTATGTTTGTATGTTTGTATGTTTGTATGTTTGTATGTTTGTATGTTTGTATGTTTGTATGTTTGTATGTTTGTATGTTTGTATGTTTGTATGTTTGTATGTTTGTATGTTTGTATGTTTGTATGTTTGTATGTTTGTATGTTTGTATGTTTGTATGTTTGTATGTTTGTATGTTTGTATGTTTGTATGTTTGTATGTTTGTATGTTTGTATGTTTGTATGTTTGTATGTTTGTATGTTTGTATGTTTGTATGTTTGTATGTTTGTATGTTTGTATGTTTGTATGTTTGTATGTTTGTATGTTTGTATGTTTGTATGTTTGTATGTTTGTATGTTTGTATGTTTGTATGTTTGTATGTTTGTATGTTTGTATGTTTGTATGTTTGTATGTTTGTATGTTTGTATGTTTGTATGTTTGTATGTTTGTATGTTTGTATGTTTGTATGTTTGTATGTTTGTATGTTTGTATGTTTGTATGTTTGTATGTTTGTATGTTTGTATGTTTGTATGTTTGTATGTTTGTATGTTTGTATGTTTGTATGTTTGTATGTTTGTATGTTTGTATGTTTGTATGTTTGTATGTTTGTATGTTTGTATGTTTGTATGTTTGTATGTTTGTATGTTTGTATGTTTGTATGTTTGTATGTTTGTATGTTTGTATGTTTGTATGTTTGTATGTTTGTATGTTTGTATGTTTGTATGTTTGTATGTTTGTATGTTTGTATGTTTGTATGTTTGTATGTTTGTATGTTTGTATGTTTGTATGTTTGTATGTTTGTATGTTTGTATGTTTGTATGTTTGTATGTTTGTATGTTTGTATGTTTGTATGTTTGTATGTTTGTATGTTTGTATGTTTGTATGTTTGTATGTTTGTATGTTTGTATGTTTGTATGTTTGTATGTTTGTATGTTTGTATGTTTGTATGTTTGTATGTTTGTATGTTTGTATGTTTGTATGTTTGTATGTTTGTATGTTTGTATGTTTGTATGTTTGTATGTTTGTATGTTTGTATGTTTGTATGTTTGTATGTTTGTATGTTTGTATGTTTGTATGTTTGTATGTTTGTATGTTTGTATGTTTGTATGTTTGTATGTTTGTATGTTTGTATGTTTGTATGTTTGTATGTTTGTATGTTTGTATGTTTGTATGTTTGTATGTTTGTATGTTTGTATGTTTGTATGTTTGTATGTTTGTATGTTTGTATGTTTGTATGTTTGTATGTTTGTATGTTTGTATGTTTGTATGTTTGTATGTTTGTATGTTTGTATGTTTGTATGTTTGTATGTTTGTATGTTTGTATGTTTGTATGTTTGTATGTTTGTATGTTTGTATGTTTGTATGTTTGTATGTTTGTATGTTTGTATGTTTGTATGTTTGTATGTTTGTATGTTTGTATGTTTGTATGTTTGTATGTTTGTATGTTTGTATGTTTGTATGTTTGTATGTTTGTATGTTTGTATGTTTGTATGTTTGTATGTTTGTATGTTTGTATGTTTGTATGTTTGTATGTTTGTATGTTTGTATGTTTGTATGTTTGTATGTTTGTATGTTTGTATGTTTGTATGTTTGTATGTTTGTATGTTTGTATGTTTGTATGTTTGTATGTTTGTATGTTTGTATGTTTGTATGTTTGTATGTTTGTATGTTTGTATGTTTGTATGTTTGTATGTTTGTATGTTTGTATGTTTGTATGTTTGTATGTTTGTATGTTTGTATGTTTGTATGTTTGTATGTTTGTATGTTTGTATGTTTGTATGTTTGTATGTTTGTATGTTTGTATGTTTGTATGTTTGTATGTTTGTATGTTTGTATGTTTGTATGTTTGTATGTTTGTATGTTTGTATGTTTGTATGTTTGTATGTTTGTATGTTTGTATGTTTGTATGTTTGTATGTTTGTATGTTTGTATGTTTGTATGTTTGTATGTTTGTATGTTTGTATGTTTGTATGTTTGTATGTTTGTATGTTTGTATGTTTGTATGTTTGTATGTTTGTATGTTTGTATGTTTGTATGTTTGTATGTTTGTATGTTTGTATGTTTGTATGTTTGTATGTTTGTATGTTTGTATGTTTGTATGTTTGTATGTTTGTATGTTTGTATGTTTGTATGTTTGTATGTTTGTATGTTTGTATGTTTGTATGTTTGTATGTTTGTATGTTTGTATGTTTGTATGTTTGTATGTTTGTATGTTTGTATGTTTGTATGTTTGTATGTTTGTATGTTTGTATGTTTGTATGTTTGTATGTTTGTATGTTTGTATGTTTGTATGTTTGTATGTTTGTATGTTTGTATGTTTGTATGTTTGTATGTTTGTATGTTTGTATGTTTGTATGTTTGTATGTTTGTATGTTTGTATGTTTGTATGTTTGTATGTTTGTATGTTTGTATGTTTGTATGTTTGTATGTTTGTATGTTTGTATGTTTGTATGTTTGTATGTTTGTATGTTTGTATGTTTGTATGTTTGTATGTTTGTATGTTTGTATGTTTGTATGTTTGTATGTTTGTATGTTTGTATGTTTGTATGTTTGTATGTTTGTATGTTTGTATGTTTGTATGTTTGTATGTTTGTATGTTTGTATGTTTGTATGTTTGTATGTTTGTATGTTTGTATGTTTGTATGTTTGTATGTTTGTATGTTTGTATGTTTGTATGTTTGTATGTTTGTATGTTTGTATGTTTGTATGTTTGTATGTTTGTATGTTTGTATGTTTGTATGTTTGTATGTTTGTATGTTTGTATGTTTGTATGTTTGTATGTTTGTATGTTTGTATGTTTGTATGTTTGTATGTTTGTATGTTTGTATGTTTGTATGTTTGTATGTTTGTATGTTTGTATGTTTGTATGTTTGTATGTTTGTATGTTTGTATGTTTGTATGTTTGTATGTTTGTATGTTTGTATGTTTGTATGTTTGTATGTTTGTATGTTTGTATGTTTGTATGTTTGTATGTTTGTATGTTTGTATGTTTGTATGTTTGTATGTTTGTATGTTTGTATGTTTGTATGTTTGTATGTTTGTATGTTTGTATGTTTGTATGTTTGTATGTTTGTATGTTTGTATGTTTGTATGTTTGTATGTTTGTATGTTTGTATGTTTGTATGTTTGTATGTTTGTATGTTTGTATGTTTGTATGTTTGTATGTTTGTATGTTTGTATGTTTGTATGTTTGTATGTTTGTATGTTTGTATGTTTGTATGTTTGTATGTTTGTATGTTTGTATGTTTGTATGTTTGTATGTTTGTATGTTTGTATGTTTGTATGTTTGTATGTTTGTATGTTTGTATGTTTGTATGTTTGTATGTTTGTATGTTTGTATGTTTGTATGTTTGTATGTTTGTATGTTTGTATGTTTGTATGTTTGTATGTTTGTATGTTTGTATGTTTGTATGTTTGTATGTTTGTATGTTTGTATGTTTGTATGTTTGTATGTTTGTATGTTTGTATGTTTGTATGTTTGTATGTTTGTATGTTTGTATGTTTGTATGTTTGTATGTTTGTATGTTTGTATGTTTGTATGTTTGTATGTTTGTATGTTTGTATGTTTGTATGTTTGTATGTTTGTATGTTTGTATGTTTGTATGTTTGTATGTTTGTATGTTTGTATGTTTGTATGTTTGTATGTTTGTATGTTTGTATGTTTGTATGTTTGTATGTTTGTATGTTTGTATGTTTGTATGTTTGTATGTTTGTATGTTTGTATGTTTGTATGTTTGTATGTTTGTATGTTTGTATGTTTGTATGTTTGTATGTTTGTATGTTTGTATGTTTGTATGTTTGTATGTTTGTATGTTTGTATGTTTGTATGTTTGTATGTTTGTATGTTTGTATGTTTGTATGTTTGTATGTTTGTATGTTTGTATGTTTGTATGTTTGTATGTTTGTATGTTTGTATGTTTGTATGTTTGTATGTTTGTATGTTTGTATGTTTGTATGTTTGTATGTTTGTATGTTTGTATGTTTGTATGTTTGTATGTTTGTATGTTTGTATGTTTGTATGTTTGTATGTTTGTATGTTTGTATGTTTGTATGTTTGTATGTTTGTATGTTTGTATGTTTGTATGTTTGTATGTTTGTATGTTTGTATGTTTGTATGTTTGTATGTTTGTATGTTTGTATGTTTGTATGTTTGTATGTTTGTATGTTTGTATGTTTGTATGTTTGTATGTTTGTATGTTTGTATGTTTGTATGTTTGTATGTTTGTATGTTTGTATGTTTGTATGTTTGTATGTTTGTATGTTTGTATGTTTGTATGTTTGTATGTTTGTATGTTTGTATGTTTGTATGTTTGTATGTTTGTATGTTTGTATGTTTGTATGTTTGTATGTTTGTATGTTTGTATGTTTGTATGTTTGTATGTTTGTATGTTTGTATGTTTGTATGTTTGTATGTTTGTATGTTTGTATGTTTGTATGTTTGTATGTTTGTATGTTTGTATGTTTGTATGTTTGTATGTTTGTATGTTTGTATGTTTGTATGTTTGTATGTTTGTATGTTTGTATGTTTGTATGTTTGTATGTTTGTATGTTTGTATGTTTGTATGTTTGTATGTTTGTATGTTTGTATGTTTGTATGTTTGTATGTTTGTATGTTTGTATGTTTGTATGTTTGTATGTTTGTATGTTTGTATGTTTGTATGTTTGTATGTTTGTATGTTTGTATGTTTGTATGTTTGTATGTTTGTATGTTTGTATGTTTGTATGTTTGTATGTTTGTATGTTTGTATGTTTGTATGTTTGTATGTTTGTATGTTTGTATGTTTGTATGTTTGTATGTTTGTATGTTTGTATGTTTGTATGTTTGTATGTTTGTATGTTTGTATGTTTGTATGTTTGTATGTTTGTATGTTTGTATGTTTGTATGTTTGTATGTTTGTATGTTTGTATGTTTGTATGTTTGTATGTTTGTATGTTTGTATGTTTGTATGTTTGTATGTTTGTATGTTTGTATGTTTGTATGTTTGTATGTTTGTATGTTTGTATGTTTGTATGAACAGGTTCATTTGAAGTGGTTCATTACAACACGATCATTTGAACTGAACAAATTGAACTACTTCATTTGAACTAGTTCATTTTAAAAAGGTTCATTTGAAAACTTTCATTTGGACTGGTTCATTTAAACTAAATCATTTGAACTATTTCATTTGAACTATTTCATTTTAACTGGTTCATTTGGTTAATTTGAACCGCATTATATGTATTGGTTAATTTAAAGAGGATCATTTGAACTTCTTCTTTTAAAAAAATTCATTTGAATTGGGTCATTTGATCTGGTTCATTTGACCTAGTTCATTAAAACAGGTGCATTTGGACTGCATCATTTGGACTATTTCATTTGAATTATTTCATTTGAATAAGTTGATTTGAACTATTTTATATGAGCTGGTTCATTTGAACTCGTTAATATGAAACAGTTCATCTTAACTTCTTCATTTGAAAAAGTTCATTTTTACCTAGTTCATTTGAACTGGTTCATTTGAAAAAGATCATTTGAACTACTTCATTAGAAATAGTTCATTTCAGAAAGTTTCATTTGAAAAATTTCAATTGAACAAGTTCATTAAAAATGTTTTATTTGGTTAATTCAAACTATACCATTTGAACTTGTTCATTCGAAGTAGTTGATTTGAACTATTTCATATGAATCGGTTCATTTGAACTCGTAAATCTTAAACAGTACATCTGAAGTAGTTCACTTGAACTAGTTCTTTTAAAACTAGTTCCTTTGATCAAATCCATTTGAACTAATTGGTTTGCACTATTTTATTTGAAATGTTTCCTTTGATCTGGTTCATATGAACTAATTCATTCGACCGAGCTCATTTGAACTAGTTCATTTGATAAATTTCATTCGATCTGGTTTAATCTGTCTCATATGAAAAAGTTTGAACAGGATTATGTGAACTGGTTTATTTAAAACTACTTCATTAGAACTAGATCATTTAAAAAGGTTTAGTTGAACGAGTTCATTGAAATTGGCTTATTTGAACTAGTTACTTTGAAATATTTGATATGATCTGGTTCAATTAAACTTTTTCATTTGAACTGGTTCGTTTAAGCTGGTTCATTTATACTCCTTAATTTGAAACAGTTCATCTGAACTGGTGCATTTTCATATACAAAATTTTCATTTGAAAATGCTTATTTGAGCTAGTGTATTTGAAGTGGTTTATTTGATTAATTTAAACTATCCCATTTGAACTTTTCGATATGAACTGCTTCATTAGAATTCGTCAACTTGAAACAGTACATCTGAACTGGTTTATTTGAACTAGTGCTTTTAAAAAAGCTTTATTTGAAAAACTTCAGTTAACTAATTCTGGTTCATTTGATCAAATCCAATTTTATATAAAATAATTCAAATTAACTGGTTCAAATAAATCAGTTCAAATGAGCTCGTTCTAATAAAGTAGTTCAAATGAACGATATTCATTTGAACTCGTTAATTGAAAAAAGCTCATCTGAACTGGTTCATTTGAAAAAGATCATTTGAATTACTTCATTAGAACTAGTTCAATTTAAAAAGATTCAATTAAAAAATTTAATTTGAACTATTTCGTTCGATTTAGTTCATTTGAACAAGTTTATTTGCAAAAGTTTAATTAATAAGTTCATTTGAACTGGCTCATTTGAACTGGTTCATTTGAACTGGTTCATTTGAACTGGTTCATTTGAACTGGTTCATTTGAAAAAGTTCATTTGAACTGGCTTGGTAAAACTGATACATCTAAACTAGTTCATCTGCACTGTTCATTTGGTCTAGATTATTGAATTGCGGTCAATTAAGCTAGTTTATTTGAACTGTTCATTTGAACAAGTTCAATTGAAATTGTTACTTCAAACTAGTTCATGTCAACTAGTTCATTAGAATAATTTCGTTTTAACTGGATTATGTGAACTGGATCATTTAAAGAGGCTCATTTAAAAAGGTTCATTTGAACTTCTTCATTTGAACTTTTCACCTAGTTCATTTGAAAAACATCGTTTGAAATGTTCTCTTCAACTAGATCATTGAATCTGGTTCATTTGAACTAGTTAATTTGGAAAAGGTTTCAAAAAGTTAATTTGAACAAGTTAATTTGAACTGGTTCATTTGATATGAACTGGTTCATTTGAACTTGTTAATTTGAAACAGTTCATCTGAACTGGTTCATTTGAACTAGTAATTTTGAAATAGGTTCATTTGAAAAAGTTAATTTACCTAATTCATTTGAGCTGGTTCATTTGATCAAGTTCATTTGAACTAGTTGGTTTTTGCTGCTTCACTTGAAATGTTTCATTTGATCCGGTTAATTTGAACTAGTTCATTAGACCGAGCTCATTTGAATTGGTTCATTGTATAATATTCATTTGAACTATTTCAATTGATCTGGTTCATTGAACTAATGCATTTGAACTGGTTCATTTGGAAATTTTCAATTGAACAAGTTTAATTGAGCTGGTTCATTATAACTAGATCCTTTAATATGGTTCATTTGAAATAATCTTTTTGAAAAAGGTTCATTTGAAAAAGTTCATTTGAACTATTTCAATTAATTTGACCAATTTTAACTAAATCATTAGAACGAGCTCATTTGAACTACTTCATTTGAACTAATGCATTTGATTTAGTTCATTTGAACTGGTTCATTTGAACTGATTCTTTTTATATGGTTCATATGAACTAGCTCATTTGATCTATTTCATTTGAACTAGTTAATTTAAAAATTTATCTGAACGAGTGCATTTCAACTAGTTCATGTGTAAAAGATTAAATTGAAAAAATTGATTTGAACAAAATCATTTGAACTGGTTCATTTGAACTTGTTCCTTTGAACTATTTCGTATGATCTGGTTCATTAAAACTTTTTTTGTCTGTTTTAATTAGTCTTTGGTAGAGAATCAAGACTCGGTATTTGTTTATGTTTTTATTGCCTCTAGTACACAACCAGTGACTACGGGCTTCGCAACTAATACTTGAACAAGTTGGACAACGGGGATTAGTAGAATTTAGTCAAGTTCGAGACACGAGGCTCTATTTTCAAGTGCTATATTTGTACTGGCTGATTTCGTAAATTGTATGGTCTTATATACAGTTTTCTTAGGTTCTAAGGATCAATAATTATTTATGACATAAGTTTATATGCATCCTAATTAAACAAAAAAGGTCAAGGGTTCTCTTAAAACTGATATGGGTGTAAGTTATTCCAATTTAATGATTGGATTTATATGAGACCGTTATAAATAAGACCCTCGGATTTATTTATATGAGTTTAATTTGGGCAGCGCGATCGCGTCTGTTCATTTTAAAAACTAAAAATAAAAACAAAGCTAGCCTTAACTTGTCGCTGAGCCGGACGTCGCTGGTGCGAAATGCTAATCCGTTGATGAATGGATGACGTCGACCGGGACTCTATCTATGATTGAGTGGAAAGATCGGTTATATTCCACTGGGGCTTGCAGCACTGCTTCAATCGTGTCTGTGATGCCCCTTTGTTGGGTTATGCATCTGGCCATGTCACTGAGGGTGCTATGATTTGTCCATTTGACGTGCTGTGAAGCGGAGGGGCATTAACAATATCGATGCCGTATTGATTTTTTAACATCGACCTTATTGTCTCCAAATTAAATAAAGTTTCGTTGTCGCAGTAGACCGTACGTGATGCAATAGGCTGAAACACAGCAAACTTAGAGAGCTTGTCTATGGCAGTCAAAAAATGCTTTCCTGCAGTAGAGTACATATCCATGTGGATGATTTCCCCTGCGTAAGAGGGGACCGAGGTAGCTCCGGGCTTTTGTTTTTTGAAGTGATTATCATACTTGGCCTTGGCACAAATTTTGCAATTTGGAAAAAAATATTCAATAAGCAAAAATATTCCCTGCTTTTCATTTTCTTGTGATGCTCTGTGAGCGCGGTTGCACGCTCTGGTACGATTATTTCCTTCTGTTCGTCCTTGTTAAATATGTTCGTCACCCTGCTTTTGCAGTACCAGAATTTGGTAGAAGGGAACGCTTCGACAAGCTCATGCTGTATGCGTGCTAAAATTGGTAACTCGCAATTAATAGCGTTTACTACCTCTGGGCTAACTGCCTCTTTGACTAAATCAATAAGCATGTCCCAGTCTTTGAAAAGGATTTCCTCACGGAATTTTTGCTTGAAAAACACTGATGTGCATTGCCACAGATGTTCTGCCTTTTCCAGAATAATTTGGTTTCTAAAGCAGCTTACGGGCTTTTCAGTGGCGTCGATCGCATATGATAAAAACTGTTCACAATGAATTTTGCTTTTGTCGGATTGTGGCAGGTTTTTATGACGTTCATATTTCGCCGGGACATCTGCCACATGGTTATCCTTACCAGGTTCTTTAAAAAAATGTGGCCCCGTGTTCATCGAAGAACGCTTTCCAGCGCTTAGTTTTCGAATTTGGATTAATATCAGATACAGCGAACGCAAAAGGCTGATGGTCGGTTCACATGTTTAAGTTGTTTACTACCATAAAGGTAGTAGCGTAAATTGACCAATGCCCAAACTATTGCTAGCAACTCTCTTTCGTTAGTTGCGTAGTTTATGTTTCTGTCTTTGAGTGTCCTAGAGATCATAGTCATGGGTCTCTCTCCCTGAGACAGCACGGCGCCGGAGGACGAAGCGTCCGCTGTGAGATCAAACGGTTTTTTAAAGTCCAGCTAATGAAGGATTACGTCCTCCGTAATTCTAAAGGAATGTTTTTGGATATAATAGCTTGCGAGACCCAATGAAGATCTTACCGCAAACAAATTAGTTGGTCTTCGCTTGTCTTTGTATAGCTGCTGGATACGACAAAGTAGAAGAACTCTAAACTTTTTTTGTAAAAAAAAATCCGATTTTTCTTTGGCGACCCTCATGTTGCCGACGACCCAGATTGTGTTGTTATACGGAGAGCGAGATGGTCGTATGATGCCATTTTTCAACAACTCCTTTACTTTTATATTGACAAAGGCGCCCATCGCCCATCGGAAATTGGTAAAACTTTGAATAAACTGGCTTATTATTTGCGGTTCGGATTGTTCCTTGTTATAAGGCAGCAGCTCGTGTGGGCCTGCAAAAACCTTTATGATCTTTTTTATAATGCTTGTGAACTCTTATTTAATGACCGAAGGGAGCTCAATGTCTTCAATCTCGGTGAAATTAACATTGTGATATTTATGGAATTAGGGTTTTTAAACTCCATTTTTGTGTTCTATGACCTTATTTCTTATGTTGATAGTGGCACCAGCCTGTGTTAGGTGGTCCAACCCAAATATACCGTCGAATGTGGACAATGTTGGTAAAATGAAAAATGGACTCTCGATCCCAAAAACGGACAGGGTGAAGCGTGAGCTTCTTTTCCACTTCATCATAAAATTGTAATATTATTAAGGGTACTCATTTGCTTTTCGACCAGGTGTACAGGACGCTTGTCCGCATATGTAAAAGCTAATTTGTCTATGATGGCATCAAAGTTTAGCTTCATATTAAACGAAGACAACGAGAGGACTGCTTGTCCTTTGATTTTGTTTCATAAGATTAAAACCGCCTGATAGTGGCGGGAGCTTCTGTCGTACACGCTATAGAGCCTGTAGGCAGCTTTTGCCGCTTGGCGTTAAGACACATACTGTTCTGCTAAACTCTGGGACTGGCTTATCCGCATCAAGCGGCTCGTCGCAATTTCTACCACATACGATTTGAACTTCTTCATATTCTTTTATAACCGGTTCGGTTAACGTCGTATTGCTTAATCTGTCTGTCATTTCTCGAATTTGTGTTTCAAATTCAGCCATTTGGGCTTGCAATGTAATGTTAATTGCTGCGCTTAGGAACGCGCTTTACTGGTCTGGCTTAGGTTTTCTCTCTGTTAATACTAATTTGTTCAAGTTCCCAAGTATTTCGTCAAGTGGGTCGAATGAGTCGGTTTTGTTACTGTTCATCTAATTCATGACCGCTGAGCGTCTTTTTGTATATAAAAACTTATCAAAAACAAATAACACGAGTTATCGTCCCGAGCGTATGGGCGATGCAACCGTGACCGAGGTTATGTGTTACAATCGTTGGTGTAAATAAAACGCTTCGATTTTAATTGTGTTCGTGGTTTTATATTTAATTTTTCTTTGTTGCTTGATTGATGAGCTTGCTTCAAAGTCCAGCATGAGAGTGCTCCGTTCTCTGCCAGTCGTCGGTTTTTGCTTCTTTTCGCGCCGAACTTCGCTCGGCGCCAGACGCTGAAACGGGACTTTTCCAGCTACAGCGATAGATATGCTGATGCAAAGTTTGTCCCTTCTTGAGAAAATGTACGAAAACGCACCAACTCAATGTAGCTGCGCGTCTTCAGCTACTTATGGTCCGTTATATTGAATGTGTCCGAGTTGGCACTCATGACCGCAGTTAGTTTTTGTTGCGAAGGGCTTAGGTGGGAACAGCGTAGTATTGTCCGCTGTTAACTCCTCCTCTAAATTCTAAATTCGTTAATGTTTGTGTCATAGTTAGTCAAGTTAACAACGTGTTCCAATGCTCTTAATCCGGCATTATTTATGAACAAGATTGGTTGTTTTCTGTCCGATAACTAGGAGTCTAAGAGCTATCCATGTAGTGTTGTGCGTCTGTGAATCAGTTTTTGGTGTTAGTTAGTCGTTTAATGGTATTGCGAATTTTTGATTTATGAATTTTTTGGTTTCTGGCTGTTATAAGGTTCGGGCCGTTATCTTCTTTAACTTTGTGTTTTGTAAATCTAGCTGTTAATTTATTGCGTCTATTTTCTCGCCTGAAGACAACGTCATTTTCTTCTAAAGTGGGTGGGTTAGGTATATTGTCGTTGGTTTTTTCTACACGTTTGATTTTTGCTTGATGCATTTTCATTTGTATTTCGGGATAGATTTTGGCGCGGAATTCGTTGAGTTTAGTTAGGTAATCATGTTCGGTATTTATATTAATTGTTTGATTAAATATGTGGGTTCGTCCTGTGAATAGTTCAAAGGGTGTGTGATTTGTACTAGAATGTACGGCGATATTGTATGTGATTAGGCATTCTATCAAGATTTCATCATGTTCTATTTTTGATTTTGTCTGTTTAAATTTGTCTTCGATGAGTCTATAGATTTCTGTCAGAGTCGAGTGGACTCTTTCGATGGGCGAGTTGCTTGAGGACTGCTGAAAGGAGGTCGTATGTAGGGTGATATTGTATTGTCCGCAAAAATCACTGAATAGTTTCCCTGAAAATTTTGTGCCTTGGTCGTAGACAAGCTTTTGTGGTATGCCGAAAAGGCTGAAAAAGGTTTTCAGGTTCTTAACAATGTTGACTGTATTTCTGCTTAGGAGGGGGTAGGCCTGTGTGAATTTGGAAAATTTATCTATTATAGTTAGATTACAATTGTTATTTATTGTGTATACGTCTAGGTGAACTATCTTTAAAGGCCTGTTAGGTGTTTCGGTTAGTAGTTGGGGAATTGGTTGAGGTTGCCTGTCATACTTTAGAGTTAAACAAGTGTCGCAGTTTTTAATGAGGTTTGTTATTTTTGCTTTCATTTGTGGGAAATAGTACTGTCGTTTGAGGTGTGCACACGTCAATGTGATATTTTTCAATAGTTTTAGTTTGGTCTTCTGTGCCTGTGATGTCTTCGAGTAGGGATTCACAACGTACAATTTTGTATAGTTTACTGTCGGAGAAATATTTATTGAAGGATTCTTTAATGAGTTGAAAAATGTCATCTGTTGTGAGTACTGCAACTACTTTGCGTGGTTTTAAAATTAGTTTCAGTATTTTGGTTACTTCTGTCAAGTTGTATGTTTGTCGGGTTATTGTCTGTCTTAGCTTGTTTTTAAAAGTTGAAGTGATGTTAGGATGTTGTCCAGTCTTTATAATGCATTGAGTACTAAAATCGTTAATGATGTTCTTTGTAGGTATACTACTGCCGAGCTGGTCTTGGCTATTGTCTTTCTGATTTAGGTGTACTTCCATTCTGCTGAGGGCGTCGGCAACGACATTTTGTGACCCTTTTTTGTATATAACGTCAAAGTCGAATTCGTTAAGGCGAAGCTTCCAACGAACCAACTCTGAGCTAGGATCTTTAAAGTTCATAAGCCACGTTAGTGGTCTATGATCTGTTACGATCGTAAACTTTTTGCCAAAAAGGTATGGCCGGAAATACTTGGTTGCCCATACAATCGCTAGCATTTCTTTTTCAACCGTTGAGTAGTTTACTTCAACTTCCGTCAGAGTTCTGCTGGCGAAGCATATTGGTCTGTCATTGTTTAAGGGTCCCTGTGACAAAACGGCACCCAGAGCAAAGTTACTTGCATCTGTCGTTAGAGTGAAGGGCTTTTCGTAGTCGGGATATTTAAGTATGGGGTCGTTGCGGGTTTTTGAGAGCTCGAATGCGTCTAAGAAATCATGGTCTATAACAATGGGCTTTTTCCCTTTTAATTGGGCTGTTAGTGCTTTGGATATTTTCGCGAAGTCCTTAATGAATTTACGATAGTAACCGAGCAAACCTAGGAAAGACTTAATGTCTTTGCGATTTTTGGGTAATGGGAAACTTTTTACAGCCTCAATTTTTGTAGGGTTTGGTTTTATCCCATGTTCGTTATTTATCTTAATTGTTTGATTAAATATGTGGGTTCGTCCTGTGAATAGTTCAAAGGGTGTGTGATTTGTACTAGAATGTACGGCGTTATTGTATGTGATTAGGCATTCTGTCAAGATTTCATCTTGTTCTATTTTTGATTTTGTCTGTTTAAATTTGTCTTCGATGAGTCTATAGATTTCTGTCAGAGTCGAGTGGACTCTTTCGATGGGCGAGTTGCTTGAGGACTGCTGAAAGGAGATCGTATGTAGGGTGATATTGTATTGTCCGCAAAAATCACTGAATAGTTTCCCTGAAAATTTTGTGCCTTGGTCGTAGACAAGCTTTTGTGGTATGCCAAAAAGGCTGAAAAAGGTTTTCAGGTTCTTAACAATGTTGACTGTATTTCTGCTTAGGAGGGGGTAGGCCTGTGTGAATTTGGAAAATTTATCTATTATAGTTAGATTACAATTGTTATTTATTGTGTATACGTCTAGGTGAACTATCTTTAAAGGCCTGTTAGGTGTTTCAGTTAGTAGTTGGGGAATTGGTTGAGGTTGCCTGTCATACTTTAGAGTTAAACAAGTGTCGCAGTTTTTAATGAGGTTTGTTATTTTTGCTTTCATTTGTGGGAAATAGTACTGTCGTTTGAGGTGTGCACACGTCTCGTCGATGCCCCTATGATTATTGTCAATGTGATATTTTTCAAAAGTTTTAGTTTGGTCTTCTGTGCCTGTGATGTCTTCGAGTAGGGATTCACAACGTACAATTTTGTATAGTTTACTATCGGAGAAATATTTATTGAAGGATTCTTTAATGAGTTGAAAAATGTCATCTGTTGTGAGTACTGCAACTACTTTGCGTGGTTTTAAAATTAGTTTCAGTATTTTGGTTACTTCTGTCAAGTTGTATGTTTGTCGGGTT
This sequence comes from Drosophila eohydei, assembly GCA_035045825.1. Lineage (NCBI taxonomy): Eukaryota > Metazoa > Arthropoda > Insecta > Diptera > Drosophilidae > Drosophila > Drosophila eohydei. The sequence goes on from JAWNOT010000007.1 coordinate 27,104, forward strand.
ATTGTCTGTCTTAGCTTGTTTTTAAAAGTTGAAGTGATGTTAGGATGTTGTCCAGTCTTTATAATGCATTGAGTACTGAAATCGTTAATGATGTTCTTTGTAGGTATACTACTGCCGAGCTGGTCTTGGCTATTGTCTTTCTGATTTAGGTGTACTTCTATTCTGCTGAGAGCGTCGGCAACGACATTTTGTGACCCTTTTTTGTATATAACGTCAAAGTCGAATTCGTTAAGGCGAAGCTTCCAACGAACCAACTTTGAGCTAGGATCTTTAAAGTTCATAAGCCACGTTAGTGGTCTATGATCTGTTACGATCGTAAACTTTTTGCCAAAAAGGTATGGCCGGAAATACTTGGTTGCCCATACAATCGCTAGCATTTCTTTTTCAACCGTTGAGTAGTTTACTTCAACTTCGGTCAGAGTTCTGCTGGCGAAGCATATTGGTCTGTCATTGTTTAAGGGTCCCTGTGACAAAACGGCACCTAGAGCAAAGTTACTTGCATCTGTCGTTAGAGTGAAGGGCTTTTCGTAGTCGGGATATTTAAGTATGGGGTCGTTGCGGGTTTTTGAGAGCTCGAATGCGTCTAAGAAATCATGGTCTATAACAATGGGCTTTTTCCCTTTTAATTGGGCTGTTAGTGCTTTGGATATTTTCGCGAAGTCCTTAATGAATTTACGATAGTAACCGAGCAAACCTAGGAAAAACTTAATGTCTTTGCGATTTTTGGGTAATGGGAAACTTTTTACAGCCTCAATTTTTGTAGGGTTTGGTTTTATCCCATCCTGTGTAACAATGTGTCCAAGGAACTCGAGTTCTTTTTTAAGGAAGTGGCATTTTGAAGATTTAATTTTTAGGTTTGCCTTCCTAAGTTTGGAGAAAATTGTTGAAATATCATTTATGTGTTGTTGTAGTGATTTTGAAAAAATAATATCATCTAAATACACTAGACATATGTTTCCTATAGAGTAGCTCAAAACGTTATCCATCACCCTTGGAGCGTTTTTTAATCCGAAAGGCATACGAATGAACTCGAAATGTCCACTGTCTACAGAAAACGCAGTTTTAGGGATGTCTGCGGGACTCAACTGGATTTGGTGGAATCCGCTGGCCACGTCTAGTGTTGTGAAATAAGATGCCTTTCCAACATTATCTAAAATTTCACTAATGTTCGGCATTGGGTATCTATCAGAAATTGTTTTTTCGTTAAGCTTTCTGAAATCAATAACGAGTCGCCATTTCTGTTTAGTCCCTTTCTTTGTTTTCTTTGGAACGACCCATACGGATGCGTTCCAAGGCGAAAAACTATTTCTTATTATTTTTTGATCAAGAAGTTCAGAAATTTGTTTCTTTATTTCTTGTTTATGAATAAATGGCTGATGATAAGACTTAACGTGGATTGGAATATTATCTGTAGTTGGGATCGAGTGTGTTATTTCGTTACTGAAGGTTATTTGGGTGTCTTCTTTATAAAATATGTCTGAAAAGGTTGAGCAAATTTGGATGAGCTGTGGTTTCTCCTCTTTATTTAGGTTTTCCGTACTCAGAATGTTGGGTTTAGACTGTGTAAGGCCTTCGAGGGTTCGTGCATTCACAAGGTTGTGGAGTTGGATGAACTCATTGTTATTGAAAGGTTGTGTAGGTAAGGGGTCTTTGATGCAAACAACTTGATCGTCGGTTGATTCGTTGACCAATTCAAGGTTTGCAACACCTTTGGTAGCAGTGTATAATCCAGCAGAAATGGCAAGGTGTTTTCCTAGCATTGTATTTGATAAATAGAAGTCGCCGTCTGGCGTTTGGACTGGCAAAGGTAATAATGTCTTGCTAGAGCTACAAATTTCGTGGACGTGAATGGTAGTGTCGACTTTCGTGAGGATGGGTAAAGTCACAAGAGGGGTTACTAGCTGTCGTGTTTGTAAGTCAATTTTTGCACTTAGTTTTATTAGTATGTCCATACCTAGCCGTTAAAGAAGGTGTGGAATTTGAAAATTAATAGTTGTATGTTTGTTGACTCGTTGATTTCTTTGAATAAAGGAATATTTGTAGAGTTTGTAATTTCGTGGCTGCTAAGAACGGTATTTATTGTAATGGGTAAGTCTAGTGTTGTCATCTTGTCTAGCGTTATTAGATTTGGTTCAATAAAAGAGTTTGTTGATCCAGTATCTAACAGGAATTTCAATGGTGCATTATTAAACGAAGTTATTATTATGTATGGTAGACATGCTTCGTATTTAGGTAGAGTCAAATGTTTTTCGGGGGCGGAGAGGCGGTTGTAAGAAAATTTGTGGAATCGATGTTGCAGAAATTAGGGTCTTGCGTTTCTATATTGTTTAAATGTCTCTGCTCGTTGTTTCTAAAAGGGTTTTGAGGTTGGTTATTATAATTATTTGATCGTCGGTTGTCTGTGTTTTAAGGGGTATGGTTGTTATTGTGTTGTCTATTGTGACTTGATTTTTGATTATAGTTGCTGTAATTGTTAGACCTCTGGTTGTTATAATTATAGTTTCTGCGTCCGTCAGTGTATTTCGGTTTTGAGTATGTAAGTTCGATTTGACATATTTCGTATGCCTGTTCTAAAGTACTGGTGTCTCTAGCCCTGATAACCGATCGGAGAGGATCGCGTAGTCCCATAACGAATGCATTAAGGGCAACGTCGTTTACAGGCGTTTCTTTATAGCTTGACCCTCTGGGCTTTCGGTACTGTTTCTGAGCAAAGAGTAAAGTTGCTCCCTGATTTTGGATATACCGAAGAAAAGTTTTCCCAAAGATAGGCCATCTTGGAGAGTTTGCATTTCCATAAGTAAGGTGGCTTCTGATTTTTTGTTGCCATACAGCCTATACAAATTTTCCTTGATGTTATCCCACACTAGGCTGGTGTTAGCTAGTGTCAATCCCTCGTCAGCTCTTCCTATTATTCTATTACGAATAGCTCGGAGCACAAGTTGTTCGTAAGGTGTTTGATCCGTGCCCCTGACTAACATAATAATTTCTTCGACGTTTGTAATAAATTTGTCCAATGTGGTTGGTGTTCCGTCAAATGTTGGCAGTTCTTTTACAAAGGCTAAAATGTCGGTCGGAGTGAGTATTGTGGAGATGTTTGTGGTATTACTAACAGTTGGTGTTAGCGGAACCGAAGATCTACCCGAGTCCATTCTTGTTTGTGAGGTTTGAATCGTTTCCTGGTGGGTTATCTCCACTATTTCTTCTTCTTGTTCGGCTATTAGCGGAAGATTTTGGCTACTAGATCCTGACCTAGTTCTTCCCTTAGTGTTTGGAAGAATCTTTGGAATTAATTTTTTTGACATTTTGTTTGTTTGTGTGGTGATCGGGTTATAGCCTCGGACTCAGTGTGTTGTCTGTAATCTGTGTGAAGATTATGAAAATAGTTTATATTTCTGTATATATGTATAGGATTGTTTGTAACAACAGACTATGAAATTGTGCATTTTTTTTTTCATTGTTGCTTAAAATGTATATAAGTTAATGTTTCTCGTCTTCACTTGTTAGTTTTACAAAATGAAGACAAAGGTATTTTTGTTCTTTGCAGGTTTAATGTTCGAATCAAACTCTACTAAAAATACAATAAGATTCTTATATGAAGTTAGCTCTGCCCTATATTCGCTGTGTCAGCAATTATGTTATAATAGGTTAAGTTTCACCGTCTCAATACCGCATGGGATGTTGGCGCAGCGTAGTTAGCGTAGTTGTCTCGGAACTGCCAACTTAATATTCAAAAAGTGTAGTATAAGAGATCACCTGGATGTAGTCCGAAACAGGTGTGTAGTGACGATGAACTTATCGTAAGTTGCAAATCAGCTGAGCTCGATAGCTTTCGCTTTCAATGCATCGCTCAGAACTGCGGTCGTTGACCTTATCTGACTGGATGTGATAACTCCTCCCTCACTAGTTTGAAGGCCGTCCTCGGTTTTCCTCAAAGAGTCGATGGCAGCTCGTATCGAGATTTGTTGTTTACATAATGTAGAGGTGAGAGTAGCGGCGCAGTTTCCAATTGCTAATATATTATTGCGACAATCTGCGACGTTGTTATTATATAGTTACAGTTATACAGTTATAGTTAAATCTGTAGAGTGCTCATTTAAAATTTTGCTCAGGTCATTATAATCATTGTAATTCTATTTCTTGTGAGTAATGCTTGGTAAAGGTTTCCTGTCTCGATCTGTTTTTTTTTTTTTTATATATATATTTTATATTTTTTTTTTTATATTTTCTACTTCAGTGTAGTTAACATTTGAGCTTTTTTTATATTGAATTATTTCAGATCCATTCTTTGTTTTTAATATGTTATTTTTTAAATCTAGATTTGCATTAATTTTTTTTAAAAGATCAAGTCCTATTATTCCATCAAAGTCTGATAAGCTGGGAAGTAAGAAGAATGTGGTTGTTGTATCAAAAAGGTGCATAGGACATTTCTCTCGGACGGAGTTAGAGCCATGAAGTGACTTATCTAAAAATTTTTCTTTAACATTATTGGTTTTATATAGTTTTTCGAAGCGCCTGAGTCTATGAGTAATTTGACTGGTCTGCCTGCTATCGTTCGCTCTACAAACGGTAACAGGGAGCAATTTCTAAAAAATTGACCTCTTGAATCTGATCCTCATCTTCCACTACTGCTTGATACTCTTGTTCCGATTTGCTTTCAGAACTTTCATCTTGTGAGAGATGATTAATTCTCTGTTGTTTGGGACCGGTATTTCTGGTTGTCCCACTATATGCTCTTTTTGGCACCTAATTTTGGTAGGAACCGCCTTGGTTTTGGTATTGAGTTATTTGCCTAAACCGAGATGAACTGTCAACGTCCATAGGTTGTGGTGGTTCTTGCTTTACATTCGGGCTATTGTATTCAGATTTTTGTTTGTAAAATGGAGTTTTTATTTGGTTTGGGGTACTTTCTACAGTGGGCTGATTTTGCTGTCTCTGTTCCTGACGTTGAGCTCTTTCTTCATTATTCCTAGCAAAACTACTAGCAAATTGGAAGCGTTCATGATTAGCCTCAACTTCCTGTGCAAGTGCTAGTGCTGATGGCAAATCTTTTGGTCTTGTTGAAAATAGAATATCACAGAGAGATTTCTTTGTGCCTGAAATGAAGACTCTCAATGCATCTGCTCTGTATTTTTCGTTTAGAGATGCAGCCAAAGTGGAATCGTAAGTCATAATTGTTTTGTTTATAAGTAATGTTAATTTCTTTTCAATTTCCTCGTAATATTGGGTTATTGTCAGGGTTCCCTGGCGTAGAACGGACAACTTTTGTTCAATTATATAGATGGGGCGTTTATCGGCGTATGTAAAGTCGAGTCTGTTTATAATTGCTTTAAAATTCAGTGGTGTGTCGTATGACGACAGTACCATATCAGCAGGGCCTTTGATTTTGTTCCTAATTATACCCAGTGCCTGATAATGCTTTGAACTTCCTACATAATTTTCAAAAACTTTATATGCAGTGTGTGCGGCTTTCCGCCACGAAACATAAGTCTCGATCTTTCCTTCAAAGTCTGGTACCGATTTTACTATGTCCAGCGTTTCGTCACATTTGATACCTACAATAATTTCCGCATCTTTAAACACTTCAACTTCTGGTACGGACACTGTTGCGTTCCTAAACTCATTTCTTATTTCATCCATTTTTCTTTCAAACACTTGCGCTTGAATTTGTAGTGCAGTGTTTACGGCATACTTGAGCAGCGCTCTCAAATTTTCTTCACTCACTGACATTTTATTTTTTATTTTTTCTGGCACTAGTTTATCTTTTATGTCTTTTATTAATTCTTCTAATTCCTCGTTGTATTCCTCTTCCTCGCATTTACTCATAAGATTTTCCAATTTTATTCAATATTGTTTAAAAAACATTTTTTTTTTGCAAGAATTATTTTACAGCACACTTTATTTAAATTCCTTTATTTTGTTTTTATTTGTTTTAAGTAAGCACTCTACTCACATTTCTTTGTATTAAAAGCTATGGTTTTTAATTATGTTGCTGTATCTCCTCCTTTTTTTGTGTTTTTTTCTTTTTTCGTCCGCAAGTCCAACGATGTCGATCCAACGATGTTGCCTCCTTGCTTGTGGATTTTTGGGTGAGTAGGTTAGAACCACTGTTGGGCGCCAGTTAATGTTTCTCGTCTTCACTTGTTAGGTTTACGAAATGAAGACAAAGGTATTTTTGTTCTTTGCAGGTTTAATGTTCGAATCAAACTCTACTAAAAATACAATAAGATTCTTATATGAAGTTAGCTCTGCCCTATATTCGCTGTGTCAGCAATTATGTTATAATAGGTTAAGTTTCACCGTCTCAATACCGCATGGGATGTTGGCGCGTAGTTAGCGTAGTTGTCTCGGAACTGCCAACTTAATATTCAAAAAGTGTAGTATAAGAGATCAGCTGGATGTAGTACGAAACAGGTGTGTAGTGACGTAAGTTGCAAATCAGCTGAGCTCGATAGCTTTCGCTTTCAATGCATCGCTCAGAACTGCGGTCGTTGACCTTATCTGACTGGATGTGATAACTTATACACTTGTGTGTATATTGATAATCGTGTGATTCCAAACAATTGTAAATTCCATCGTGAGAATTAGTGAAATACAGTACTTTTGGCCATCGTATATGCGTAGCTGTTCACAGTTTACGCCGTGTGAGGCGGTTTCAACGATAGAATCCTCCTCACTGCTGCTTCACTTGCATTTGACCAATGAGTACAATGGGTTGTACGCATGTTACGTGGGTGTGACGTGGCGCTTGGCCTTACTATGTTTCGGCAGCGGCTTCAGTGTTAGAGTCCGCGCAAACGCAACACACGTCAATATCACTTTTAACCACATGGAGATCACACGATTTATATTGTTGACTTGTATTGCTTTTGTGTGTATATTTGTAGTTTGTGTTTCTGAGCAACTGTAACTTCCATCGAGAGAATTAGTGAAATACAGTTGTCAAAGTTGTCGTGTATATGTATATGCACATATTTGACGTGGTGTGATGCCTGATCGTACACGATAGCGGCTTCAGCGATAGAATCCGAAAGGCATAACGCATAGCCTCGACATATGTACTTGTATAACGACACGCCAACTTTAGGTAAGATAATGGTGGCGTGGTATTTGTCTTGTATTTCGGCAGCGACTTCAATTAATGTGATTCACTACGTAATATACGGCACCGTTATCTTTAACCATTTGGAAACCACAAGATTAATATGTTTCATGTGTGTGCATATTGTTTTGTTTCTATTCAATCGTATGTATGCATATGTATATGTATATTGGATTTTGTTGTTTAATTTTTTTTTCTTTTTTTTTTGCACATTTTCATGTTTGCCGCTACATACCCTTACAGTACTAGTAGTAATGTTGTTGGTAACATTGATCTCCACTGTTTTCCGCCGTTTTTCCGGCTACGCCAGTTATCGTCCCAAGCGTATGGGCGATGCAATCGTGGCCGAGGTTATGTGTTACAATCGTTGGTGTAAATAAAACGCTTCGATTTTAATTGTGCTCGTGGTTTTATGTTTAATTTTTCTTTGCTGCTCGATTGATGTGCTTGCTTCAAAGTCCAGCATGAGAGTGCCCCGTTCTCTGCCAGTCGTCAGTTTTTTACTTCTTTTCGCGCCGAACTTCGCTCGGCGCCAGACGCTGAAACGGGACTTTTCCAGCTACAGCGATAGATATGCTGATGCAAAATTTGTCCCTTCTTGAGAAAATGTACGAAAACGCACCAACTCAATGTAGCTGCGCACATATATTTTTCGGCGTGCGCCGTCGCGGCGCCAGCGTCTTCAGCTACTTATGGTCCGTTATGTTGAATGTGTCCGAATTGGCACTCATGACCGCAGTTAGATTTTGTTGCGAAGGGGTTAGGTGGGAACAGCGTAGTATTTTCCACTGTTAACTCGCGCTCACAATCAAAAGCAACATACAAAACGACTTTGCGTTTTGCATATAATAATCAAAACCAAACAAGGAAATGGAATTTTTATTTCTACATATGCTACACTGAGACTGCTAAGCTGCAAGAAATAAGCTGTTAATTGGAAGACGACACGCTCACATACAATGTATTACAAATTTGGCGGGTCAGATTCACTGCGCCTTTATTGGATATGTTTTTCGTTAACATTACTATTCAATGTTTTCAAATAAGAATTTTTTCCAGTGACCACAAGCATATTTTTTAACAAGGTTACATGGTTTTCCTCTTTATCTTTTTTGTCTGCTTATCGTTGCCGTTTTTTAACTTATTTAGCACTGCACTTAACCCGGTCTGCTTGAATTCAAATTAAAAACTAAAAATTAAGACAAAGCTAGCCCTAACTTGTCGCTGAGCCGGACATTGCGCAAGTGCCGCTTTTGATGCTCTCGGGTCAATGATCTGAGTGCATCGTCAGCATTGTCGTAAAACAAATATTGCCGGATGTCCAATTTAACTTAGCCACAGTTGCTCTAGTTTTGGATAATGTTAACTTATATATATATAGCGACAATGATGGGACATCCGGTCCAACTGATAAGCCTTATGCTTGCTATTTTATGTTATTTAAGGTGAGTTCTGTAGAGCATTTTTTCTTGGAAGACATGAACTCGAACACACTCCTGGTCATTGAACAATTGTTTAAATATCACATATATCCATCCGGAAAGCATCTTGTCTAATTGCTGGGGCTGACAGGTCGTCATGTGTCTTGGGTAGTTTGAATCGTCTTGCCTTTGGGTTGCTAGAAAGATCGGTTTGTGGTGTATCATTTAGTGGGTGCTTATGTTGTGGCTCATCGATGGCTATGCTATGCGCTTGATTATGCTATGCGCTGTTTTGACATCGACTACTCGTATATAGTTGTCGGTACTGGTGTAGACCTTTTGAATTTTCCCGATTGGCCATTGTCGACATGGAACGTTATCTTCCTTGATAAGTACCATCATTTCTCTCTGATACGTTTACGGCTGATCTCGTCCGTTTTGTTCGTTGTGGCAGCTCGTGAAGATATTCCCGTGACCATCGAGTTCAGAACGTATGTTTTAGATGTTGAAGTAGATCCAACCTTTGTCCGAGAGACCTTCCGTCTGTTTTTCGGCAGCATGAGCTTGTGCTGTAAGCGGTTGTCCAATCAGGAAGTGCCCAGGCGTCAGTGCAGATAAGTTACTTGGGTCGGTTGACATTGGAGTTAATGGGGCGAGAATTAAGTATTTCCTCTAATATGATTTCTACTGTTTCTAGTTCATCGTACGTTAATGCTTCCCAGAGTCCACCAAAATGTGATACACGAGGTGGAATAAACTCGAAGCTTACATATGTCTTTTGACATTCCGTTAATATACTGGCCTTGGCCTTATCGTTGTAGATAGTATATTCCAACTCTCGCAATTTGTGGCATTGTCGCAATGTAAGGTTTGACCATTTCCACGACGTCCCATGAATCACCTACTGTCTCCATATGTTAAAAAACAGCAAAATATTGCGATGTAAGCTTTGTCTGGTCATTTACCTCGAACTTTGCGATGAATCCAAAATGGACTGCAGTAATCAACATCCTTGGATTAGCTCGAGTACATCGGACACAGTTTTGGGTAATGTTGCGGGCCATAGTTTTGCCCTTAATTATCCAATAATTTTGCCTTGACTTGGCAAGTAGTGCTTGGGGTCCACAATGCATATTAACCTCATGTAGTTCTCATAAAAGGAATTTTACCAATTTATCGTTGTAAGGTAACAAAATTTGATGTTTTTCATCAAAGGATAACCCCGACTTCTCGATCCTGCCACCCGCTCGAATAATTCCATCATTGTCCAGCAGTGGTGTCATGGATTTGAGTTTGCTTTTGGAATCTACCTAATGGAATCTACCTAATGAATGGTTCTGGCCACTTTGATGGTACTAGCCAAAGGCTACTTGCATCCATATTCCTTGCTAATATTCCACGTTATAGTATGCCTGCAGCCTTGCTTTGTGAAGAGACGCCCTTGAGTTGGTGTAGTCAGATCCTGAATTTTTGCAACTCTATTTGCTACAAATGTTTCAAGACTTGATGATTGTGAATTGATTCATGATAACACAATTTTCGAATCTGTCCATAAATACGCTGAATTGCAATTGCTCTTCATGTGTAGATCCTTTCTAACTCAAGATTATAATTCCGCTCCTAATACAGCTGCACAGAGTTCCAACCGAGGTTGTGATTGTGTTGCTAATGGTGCTACCTTGGATTTTGCACATAATAAACGAATGGTCGTTGTGTTGTCCTTATATTTCACTCGGATATAGACTGCAGCTCCGTACAACTTTTCCGAAGCATAAATAAATGTGTGTATTTCTTTTGCGATTCCCATCCCTTTGTAGGCTGGGGGATAGCTCCTCATCCCAGTCTATGTTGGAATCCCACAATTTGTTGCATACATATTTTTGCTCTTACCATCACAGGGCCAAATAAGTAGGTCAAATATTTTTGCTAATTCTGAGCATACTACACTTTTGGTGATTTTAGTTGCTTCTGCCGGGGGATCTCGTCCATGGAGGCTGTCAGTTGTAGGACTCGATACCATTGTCTTCCGTGTTATCCAGTTTTACTAGCGGTATTGTGCCTTCCTTAGATATTCCTTGGATCAGTTTATCATAGTTAGCGCGCCATTTAGGAAGCCTGAATTATTTTATTGATTTCGAATCGGAGTAGTAAAGCTTCTGTTAATGATTTTGCTCCGGTTACCCAATCATTTTTTACTGTCTTTGCTCCTAATGTATATTGCCACTTGTTTACATTTGCTCCAAGCATTTTGTCGCTAGAAACAGGGCTTATGTTGTGGCGTATGTGACAGTTTTTAACCTGTAGCACTTCAGCTCTTCCTGCGGTGAGTTCCTCCAAACTATTACTTGATGAAATTGGTCCGTCGGTTTCATCCATATCTGCCGATACATCTTTTCAATGTCGGCTGTAAAGACATATTTATAATTCGCTTTGTAACGTTGGACCAGCGTATAAGATATCATTTAGAGCCTGCCGGATGATGTTTTGGCAGAGGCGTCGAACATAACTCGTGGTTTTTTTGTTGTGCAGCTGTCCGGTTTTAACACACAGTGATGTGGAATGAAATAGTGAGAACTCGGGGTCTTCTGCGGTGTTACTTCCTTCATGTGGCCGACTCTTTCATATTTCGTCATGAACTCTACGTAACTGCCTTGTAGATCTGTATCACGACAACATCTAACAAAAGAAAACGCCTTGTAGCCAACTCACGAGACCAGCGCTGAAATATTTTCAGAATATGGCAGATATACAATGAATTTTCAACTGTCTATATTCTATATTCTTTTTTAAATGAGTTTCACAGTATACCTCTGCTGGAACCGATAAGGTTGCGCTGATTCCAGAGGGTACAATTTCCAAAAGCGTTCCAATAATTCGCCTGTATCATCATTTGTAGTTGCTTCAGCGCACGTAGCAGTTATCGGAGCTGCAATGCGCAGCTTTCCAGCTACGATTCAGCCTAATTTGGAGTTTTGCATCATTGGGAATTTCGGGCTCCTTTTAATTCGCTCTGGCAGAATGAACTCGAAATAATAATGTTCTTCTCCGAGTAGTAGGTCAACCTTGCCAGGTTTTTCAAATATTGGGTCCACCAGTGGTAGGTTGCTTGGTACCCACGATATGTCATTTAATTTGTGGATTGGTTGATCCTCCACAATATGTGGTAATACGAATGCCTCTACTCGTGTCGTATAAGTTCCGTTCTTGAGTTTGACGTGGATATTTACCCTGGATTTTGGTGAGTTTGGGTTTCCTCCGATGCCTTCTATTCGCATGGTTTTCACTGCTAGTGGCAATGTCTTTATAGCTCTTACCGATATCACGCTGATTTGAGATCCCGAATCCAGAAGTGCTCTAAAATCTCCAAATCGGTCGTTGTTTCCCTGTACTTCAACTCGAGCAGTAGCGAGTAGCACATAATTGTTTTTTTTTTACAATTTGCCGAGGCAGTTACTTTCACATCTGGTGTCTTCTCGAAATGCAACAATGTATTATGCTTTTTGTTGCACTTCATGCAGTTGCGTAGGAAGCATGATTTTGCCATATGATTAGGCCACAGACAATTTAAACACAATTTTTGGATTTGTGCTTCCAGTGCAAGGAATCTCTGTTGTTTCATGGATCATTTTCTTGAATAGATCACGAAACTGGTGCCATTTTAAATAGTATTCATCAAATTTTGGTTTGGATACTTTTGGCAGGTGCACTTGGGGGTGTCTGTTTAAAGCACCAATTGATGGGTTTTCGTCAATTGGCATGCCTTTGATTTGGAAGATGACAGCCTCTGCGTTCAAATAGTTTACAATGCTGTACCCAAGCATGATGGGATCTTCGAACAATCGGAAGATCTCAAAATTAAATTGGTTAATATTCCAATATTCCTTTAGCTGATACATGAAGCGTGCCTGTGATTCCTGTGTAATCTGGTCAATCATTCTTTTCAACGCTGCCAGTAGAGCAGTTTGTTGTCTTTGGAGAGGTAGCAAGTCCAAGCGTGCTTTCTCCATAGGGTCAAGTTCGCTCAAATTTACGAAAAATTCCTCTTGATATTTGGCAACAATATCTTTGATTTTTGAGAAATAGTTTTCCTTTGAATACGAGCTCTCAACGGCATTCTAAACCATTTGAATTCGTATTTGTTCATTGCCTTGCTTACAGGCAGTCCAGAGCTGACTTAAATGCGCAGCCTTATTATGGAAATATTTTGGATGTGGCTTCCGTGCCTGAGTATCTTTTTTGTAGTTTCTAATTATAACTTGGATCTCCTCACCAATCGCGATTATTAATTAATCGTTCTATTTTTATTTATTTCTTTATTTATTCTCCTTTTTTAATGACAATGTTTATCTGTTATATTTAGTCCTTGGTGCAGAACCAAGACTAGGTATTTGTTTATGTTTTTATTGTAAACCTCTAGTACTGAACCAGTGACTACGGGCGTCGCAACTAGTACTTGAACCAGTTGGAGAACGGAGATGCGTAGAATTTAGTGAAGGGCGAGGCACGATGCCTTATTTTCAAGTGATATATTAGTACTGGTTTGTTTCGTAAAATACTGTTTTCTTAGCTTCTAAGAATCAATAATTATTTATGACATTAGTTTATATGCATCCTTATGCCTGCTATCTCGAATAAACTTTTTAATTTAAAAAACTTTATCTGAACTGGTCCATTTGAACCAGTTCATGTGAAAAAGGTTAACTTGAAAAGTTCATTTGAACAAGTTCATTTGAAGTGGTTCATTTGACCTAGTTCATTTGAATACTTTCATATAAACTGATTCAATTAAACTCGTTAATTTGAAACTGAACTGATTCATTTTAACTACTTCTTTTGATTAATGAAAAGTTCACGTAACTCATTTATTTGAACTGGTTCATTTGATCAAGTTAATTGGAACTGAATCATAAAAACGAGCTCATTTAAACTGGTTTATTTGAAAAAATGTATCTGAAACGGTTCGTTTGAACATTTGTTGTCATATGAACTGCTTCATTTAAACTCGTTAATTTGAAACAGTTCATCATAACTTAAAAGTTAATTGAACTACTTCTTAGAACTAGTTCATTTAAAAAAGGTTCATTCGAATAATTTCATTTGAACTGGCTCATTTGAACTATTTCATATGATCTGTTTCATTTGAACTTGTTAATTTAAAAAACTTTATCTGAACAGGTCCATTTCAACTAGCTCATGTGAAAAAGGTTAATGTGAAAAAGTTCATTTTAACAAGTTAAAATGGTTCATTTGAAATAGTTCAGTTGAACTATTTCATATGATCTGGTTCATTTGAGCTTGTTAATTTCAAAAAGTTTATCTGAACAGGTCCATTTCAACTAGTTCATGTGGAAAAGGTTAATTTGAAAAAGTTCATTTGAACAAGTTCATTTGAACAAGTTCATTTGAACAAGTTCATTTTTAAAAGTTCATTTGAACAAGTCCATTTGAACTGGTTCAGTTGAGCTACTTCATTTGAACAATTTCATATGAACTGGTTCAGTTTATCTGAATTGGTTAATTTGCACTAGTTTTTTTGAAAAAGGTGCATTTGAAAAAGTTAATTTAACTTATTCATTTGAAGTAGTTCATTTGAGAAAGTTCATTTGAACAAGTTCACTTAAATAAGTTCGTTTCAAGTAGTTAATTGAATTTGAACTGATTCATTTGATCTGGTTCATTTGAACAAGTTCATTAGAACGAACTCGTTCATTTGAAACGGTTCATTCTGATATATCTTTTCGTACGATCTGGTTCATTTAAACTCGTTAATTTGCAACAATTCTTCTTAACTTAAAACTTTACTTGAAATACTTCATTAGAACTGGATCATTTAAAAGGGGTTCATTCAAAACATTTCATTTGAATTGTTTCGTTTGAACTAGTTCATTTGAACTATTTCATATGATCTGGTTCCATTGAACTCGGTAATTTGAAACAGTTCATATGAATTGGTTAATTTGCCCTAGTTTTTTTTTAAAAGATTCATTTGAAAAAGTTTATTTAGCATATTCATTTCATTTGATCAAGTTTATTTGAACTATTTGGTTTGCACTGGTTCATTTGACACTGTTCATTTGAACAATTTCATTTGAAAAATTGTAATTGAACAAGTTTATTTGAACTGGTTCATTAGAACTAGTTCATTTAAAAAAGGTTTATTTGAAAAAATCTAGTTCATTTGAGAAAGTACATTTGAGCAAGTTTCTTTAAAATTAGTTCGTTTCAACTAGTTCATTTCATTTTAACTAATTAAACAATTCATTTAAACTGGTTCATTTGAAAAAGGTTTAGTTGAAAATATGTTTATTTGAAGTAGTTCATTAGAACTAGTTTATTTAAAAAAGGTTCATTTGAAAAATTTCATTTAACTGGTTCTTTTTAACTAGTTCATTTGAACTATTTCATATGAAGTGGTTCCATTGAACTCGGTAATTTGAAGAGATTCATCGGAAATGGTTAATTTAGCTCTTTTGAATTAGGATCATTTAAAAAAGTTCATTTAACTAATTTATTTGAACTGGTTCATTTGATCAAGTTTATTTGAACTGAATCACTAGAAATAGCTAATCTTAACTAGTTCAATTTAGATAGTTCTTTTGAACAAGTTCATTTAAGCTAGTTAGTTTGAGCTAGTTCATTCGATTTCAACTAATTCATTTTATTTGGTTGATTTGATCAAGTTCATTTTATTTAGTTGGTTTGCACTGATTCATTTGATACAGTTCATTTGAACTATTTCAAATGATCTGGTTCATTGGAACTAGCTTATATGAAAAAGTTCAATTAATCAAGTTTATTGGAACTGAGTCATTAGAGCCAATTCATTTGAGAAAGGTTCATTTGAAAAATGTCATTTGAACTAGTTCATTTGATTTGGTTGATTTGAAAATGGTTCAATTAAACTAAATCATTAGAACGAGCTCATTTGAACGTGATCATTGGAATAAGTTCATATGATCAATTCAACCAGTTAATTTGAACTATTTCATATGATCTGGTTCCGTTGAACTTGTTAATTTAAAACACTTTATCTGAACTAGTCGATTTCAACTAGTTCATGTGAAAAAGTTTAATTTGAGAATTTTCATTTGAACTGGTATATTTAAAATAGTTCATTTGAGATTTTTCATATGATCTGATTCATTTGAACTTGTTTATTTTTTTAAAAGTTTATCTGAACTGGTCTATTTGAACAAGTTCGGGTGAAAAGTTTAATTTGAAAAAGTTCATTTGAACTGGTTCATTTGAACTAGTTCATTTGAACTGGTTCATTTGAACTGGTTCAGTTGAACTGGTTCATTTGAACTGGTTCAGTTGAACTGGTTCATTTAAACTAGTTCATTTGAAACAGCTCATTTGATCTCGTTTATTTGAACTGGTTCATTTGAACTCGTTAATTGGAAACAGTTAATTTGAACTAGATCATTTGAAAAACGATCAGTTGAAAATGTTTGTTTGAACTAGGTCATTTGAACTACTTCATTAGTACTAGTTTATTTAAAAAATATTTATTTGAAAAATTCTATTTGACTGGTTCATTTGTACTATTTCATATGAACTGGTTCAATTGAACTCGGTAATTTGAAACAATTCATCAGAAATAGTTCATTTGAACTAGCTCTTTTGAATAAGTATATGAACAAGTTCATTTAACTAATTTATTTGAACTGGTTCATTTGATCAAGTTCATTTGAGCTGAATGATTAGATCGAGCTCATTTGAACTTGTTCATTTGACGAAGTTCATTTCAACAAGTTCATTTATTTATTAACTTTCTATGAACCGGTTGAAATGAACTAGTTCAATTGAGTAATTGAACATTTCAAAATGAACTAGTTCAAATATTTGATTAGTTTAAACTGTTTCATTTGAACAAGTTTATTTGAACAAGTTTATTTGAACCAGTTTCTGTGATTTGAATCATTTGAACCGGTTAATTTGGTAAATATAAACTAGAGTTGAATCAAGTTCATTTGAACTGTTTCATTTGATCTGGTTCATTGGAACGACAAGCCGAATGGACTCTGTCCGTCTGTCTGTAAGTCCGCCTATCCGTCTGTCCTTCTGTTCATATGGGTAGGTCCGTGTATATCACGCGCATGTGAAGTTTGTTTCAGATATTCGATAACTATTCCCATTTAATTCTTATCGAATAAAAACATGATTGAAATGCAGTTAATAAACTATATCTCGGACGTCTTAAGATCTAGAGCCTCCTTGTATTTAGTTTTATGTATATTTTATGCAATTGTGATTTTTCTTGGATTTTAGATACCGGGTCCAATTATCCCCAAATTTTTAATATTTAAGTTTAGTTTCCATCTCTACCAAGCCAATAGAATATGAAGATCATTCGCTGAAAATTTTATTAAAATCCATTAAGTAAAAGAGATGTTATTAAACAAAACGTTTGGCCAATTCGCAAAAGCACATGTCATCAGCGCCTCGCGCACGCATTTTTCCTATACGTTTGCACACATACATTCAATTGCGTGTATTCTTTTCTATTCGAAGAATCGAAATTGCGATTGAATTGTGCTAAATTATTAGCTGCTACTCAACTTTAAATTTGCAACTTCTTCCATAAACAGTGCAGTGGCTGCGTTGGTAGAGACAGTGTTCGTTAGTGGTTGGTCGGGTTCAAGCCTCGTGGGGATGGGACAATTTTTATTGTTTTTTATTTTTTCGAATTATGAAGTAGCCGGGATCGAATCCGGGTTTGAATCCTGGTCTCGTGATGTTGTCTTTTATTTTTTTTTTTTTTTGAATACTCGATTCAAACGCAGTTAGGACCGGGATCAGGGTATTTGAACTGGATAATTTGAAAAAGATAATTAGAACTACTTTATTTGAACTAGTTCATTTGAACTAGTTAATTTGAACTAGTTCATTTTAACTATTTCATTTGAACTAGTTCATTTGAAGAAGATCGTTTGAACTATTCACTTGAACTTGATAATTTGAACTGGTTCAATGAAACTAGTTCATATCAACTAGTTTATTTTGAAAAAGTTCAATTAAACTAGTGTTTTTGAAATGGTTCATTTAATCTAGTTCATGAGAACTAATTGCCTCCAATAGAAATGTTTTTTAATAGACTCTCGAATATTGAGTGCTCAGATGAAGATTATCTGCATGCGCAAAGTGTTTTGGACTTAAAGACTATATGGAATTATATGTGAAGACCGATGTCCCACTACTGACAAATGTTTTTGAAAAGTTTCTCTCAGTATGCATGAGTATTTACTCACTTGACCCAGCTCATTATTACACAACTCCAGGTTTATCATGTGATGCTATGCTAAAGCCGGCAGAAAATATAACTGGAATTATTCACAGACATTGATATGCAGAGATTTATTCCAAGGGGTATTCGTGGAGGTCTGGTACAATACTAACAAAGTTATTCCAAAGCCAATCTTAAGTACATGAATGACTATGATGTGGCGGCTCCCTCTCAGTATTTATGGTATATAGATGCGAATAGTTTGTATGGGTGGGCTATGTCCCAATATCACCCATACGGAGTCTTCTACTGCATGGGTGATGAGGGGGTTCGCACATATAATGTGTTTCAGACTAATGAGGAATCTGAATATGGGTATATTCTTGAGGTAGATCCAGCTTATTTACATGATTTACATAACCATTGACCGATTCCTCAGCAATCATAAGCCAAAAACAATATCTAGTGCTAAAAAGCTTATTGCTGACTTGAATCCAAAATATAGGTACGCCATCCACTTTAGGAATCTATAACAACGCATTCGGAATGGACTGGAGCTAAGTAAGATTCATAGAATTTGAAGGTTTAAGAATATAAATATATAGATATAAATACTTATCATTGAACGTAAACCAAAACGCTTTGAGAAAGATCTTTTTCAATTGCTAAACAATGAGGTGTTTGGTAAAACAATAGAGAATGTAGAGAATAGGAAAAATATAATTTTAGTGTGCTCATGGGAGACTAGGAATCGAAATACTCTTGGCGCCAGAGCATTAATCTCAAAAGCTATTTTCCATAGCTTCGCTCAGTTTTCTGAGAATAAGTATGCAATTCAAATGAATCTACTATATGATTTATACGATAAGCCCATATATTTAGGATTCTGTGTTTTAGACCTCTCAAAACTTAAAATGTATGAATTTCACTATAACTATATGCTTCAAAAATTTCAAAATAAACTGTCATTAAATTATATAGACACTGACTCATTCATATACACCATTCGAGTTAATGATTTGTATGCTGATATTCGCGATGACATTGAGATGAGGTTCGACACATCTGAATATCCACTGGAGTTGGCAGAAATGTACAAAATACAGAGATGCAATAAGAAAGTATTGGGAATGATGAAGGATGAAAATAATGGGAAAATAATCACTGAGTTTATAGATTTACGTGCCAAAATATACGTATTGCGCAATGAAGTTGGCGGTTGTGTGAAAAAGGGAAAAGGCATAAAAAATCTATATTAAAAGACTTAAGCATGCAATTATTTTTAGACTGTGTGTTCAAAAATAAAACCTATAAAACAAATGACATGTTCATTTTTAAGTCCAAATTACATAAATTGTATACACAAAAAAATACTAAAGTAGCTTTAAGTGTAGACGATGAGAAACATTTATAAAGAGTGATCATATAAATGCATGGGGAAATTGCAAATTCATGAAAATAATCAAAAATAAAATATAAAAACAATAATACATAAACGTTATAAAAAAACTCATGCATATCTTTTTTATTTGACGGACAACAGCAGCGTAAATTTGGAATGATATTGAGCCCATATCAGCATAAGAATGCAAAGCTTTCAAATAGCTGGAGTGAGCAATACACTAATAGAAGTATGGATCTTCAGGTGAATGAAGTGACATCTACTTCCTACCTATTCACAATATATTCTGCTAGAAGTTTAAACAGAAGTCTAATGTTACTAAATAATAATGTATCATCTTCAACTGCACAATCAAATCTAATGGATTTACAGCCCTCGACACCACGAGCAGCAGCAGCACCATCAACTGGAGTGATGATGATGATGACGTTTACGTGCCAGAGACCGTCATCGAAGATAAAATAGCTGAGGAAATTCTTAATAGAAATGATAGAAATTTTTGGTGACATTAGCCCAACTATCCCCTCATAAGGATGATGAATAAAAAAAGTACATTAAATAGATTTTTTGTGTTTTTATACCCTGATCCCATTGCAAATGGTAAATCAGGGTATATTGGTTATGTGCAAATGTATGTAACAGGCAGAAGGAGGCGTGGCAGACCCCATAAAGTATATATATATGCTTGATCAGGACGACAAGCCGAGTCTATTGAGCACTATCCGTCTGTCTGTGCGTCCGTGTGTGAAGGCGTTTGCATCTCAACGAAGCTAATAGGATATGTAGATCATATGCTGAAAATTTCATCAAAATCCATTAAGTAAAACAGAAGTTATTAAACAACACGTTTGGCCAATTTGCAAAAGCACATGTCAGCAGCGCCACGCGCACGCATTTTTCCTATGCGTGTGCACATATATATTCAAATGCGTGTATTCTTTTCAATTCCAAGAATCGAAATTGCGATTGAATGCTGCTTGAATTATTAGCTGCTTGGTAGAAGCGGTGGCCGTATGCAGCTAGTCCCAGGGTTTGAGACCGGTGAAGATGAAATATTTTTTATTTTTTTTTTTTAATAATGAAGTGGCGGTGTTGGTAGAGTTGGTGCACGTTGCGCAAACAATCCGGGTTCGAATCCTGGTCTCGTAATGTAGTTTTTTATTTGTTTTCTTTTTGTTTTTTTGAATACTCGATACAAACTACGGAAAATATTAATAAACGCAAATAGGACTTGTTTATTTTAAATTTATTCAATATTCATTACATACGTTTGAACATAATCTTTTACTTTAATTAATTTAACATCTGTAGTGTATTCATTATCAGCCATGCTGATTTTCTCAACTTCACAGATCGGCAGAATCCGTTTAGCTTGATACTCATGATATTCATAACATTCAATTTTTAGGAATTGAGTTTCATAATTACTTTTATATGTGTATCTAATAGTCAAATCAACTTCATTATAATGAAGATTAATAACGATAAAATGGTTTTCTGCCCTCAATTATTCCAGATATATTACGTTCTTTCGCTATAAGATCGTTCCTGAATACCTCAATTACTAGATCCGCAGTGAAATACGATTGATTTGGTTTTGCTAGTGCGGTGGAGTCGTTGTCGCTGTAGTTGTTGTTGTATTGATTCGGGGTAATTTTTCTATTCCAAAAGTTTCGTAATCATTTTTATATGATTCAGGTAAAGATTCATTTTTCTTCAAAAATTTGGATTTAGCATTTTGTTTTTTTATTTTTATTATTATATTTTTTTCTAAGCTTTAAGTTATGCGTACTCCAAACTTTTCAAGCTCTAAATAAAGACTAACTCACTCACATTTTATTCATCATAATTTATAGCACATTTTATCATCATCATCAATGAGGTGGCCAAGATTTCACCACATTTTTTAATTTCTTACGTCTATCCATGAGTTATGGGAGTTAGAGAACCCCAACCATTTTACGAGCGCTTTATCTCCTTTTCTGCATAATACTTTCTCAGCTGGATATATGTGTGGGAATCGAGATTTTTGAAGCTCATAATCATATTCGTACATACTCATTCAACTGAAATTTTGAACCATTAAATACTTTTTATTATTGTACACACTATTCAGTAATAGCTTTTTATTTGACTTATTTACTATTTTGATTGTTCGATGAGGTCTTTTATTGTATTTATCATTTAAATTTCTAAAGTTATCAGTCCAATGATATGATATGTTTCATTTCTCCGTTTGTCTCTTTTCTCTTGATGCCGACGGCGTTCTCGACAGAATGCTGACCACGCGCCTCGTGACATTCCTCATCGGTTCGTCGCTTATAACAGCGACTTCTGTTGAGTGGCGCAACTTTGTTGCTTACGTATGCGGTTGGCTTAAATAAACTACTTTGTGTTAACTCTTCCCTCAGCTAAGTGAAGGGCGTCCTCGGCCTTCTTATAATTTGATAGCAGGTTTCCCAATTTTGCGTTCCTCTCTTGAAATTTTGTTCGTTGATGAATTTTGGACGCTGTAAGTCAATCCAGATTGTAGCTGACCGATTTGCCGGAGATTCGTCAGGCTTAGCTCGTGCAAGAGTGGCAAACTAAGATGTTCTCGGTGATGCGTGACGTTTACTTGGGAGACTGCTAAAACCACTGGTTTTCTTCTACGTACGCCGTATTATGCCGTTTATGTACTGCGTTTTGTTCACGATGATTTTATGGTCAAAGTTCACCATATATGTTCCAAAGATGGGCTTCGCTGAATTTGCGTAGCCTTTTATGGTCACAATTGCGTCATTGATAATAATGGCACCATCGTCTATCACTATTACATCCTCCCGATGTCCGGGTCGAGTTTTGCATTTTGCCAGGGTACCAGCCTCTAGTTGTTAAGCGCAGCTTGGTGAGTTTAGCTTCTTGCAAAACGTAGTGCCCACCGTCGCCTCAGACTTTCCAACCGCAAAGATATCTGCTCCACAGTCTGCAACAATGTTAGTGTTTTAAAAGTCTAAAATTCTGCCGGAATGTTGTACGGGAAAAACATGGATTTTTTTACATACTAACTGAGGTATAGGGTATTTAGTTAAGAAATACAAAATATCGTTACTTTGGGAAGCCTTTATAGTGGTTACTTCTAATACGTTAGTTTTGCTAAGATTTGTAAATTGCTTAAATGCCATCTCTTGAACATCAATATTATTTAGTATTGCAGGACTGGTCAAGTTTACTTTCGAAAGGGTTATAGCAAGAATTAAATTTTGTAAGTCCGATATAATCATTCTGTTTTTAGCCATAATAGTTTCATATAAATGGTCAATGTCGGTTTGGTCCATTTTAATTATTAAATTAAATAATATTGTCAGATCGTGGACGAGATTGAAATTTTTAGTTTAGTTCTATTGGTTCATTTTTGGAGTTTACTAATTGATTTTGTCTAAACTTAATCTGTTCCCAGTCATCAAAGTCAGGAGTCCCAGCTATCACATTAAAGGTTGTTCCTTATAGGTTAATGCTACGGATCATTCTATGAGTTATTTTAAGCGTTCTAATTAGCGTCTCGATGTGTACCAGGTCCGTGATCAATACGTCCTTTATATGTTGTTGTTTGAATAAGTCTATTATCTGTCTGGTTGTCGTATGTCCTAGGTATCCGTATTCGTTCCAAATAGTCTCCGTCAATTATAGGTATGTAGTCCGACTGTCTGTAGTTCGTGAGTTTAATGGTTGCGGTCGAAAATGTCATTAGTCGTGTCACTAATATTATCTAATATTAAAACTAATTTCAATTTTTAGTAGCTTACTCTCTAAGATTGTCTTTATGGACTACCCTCCCTTTAATAAGAACTGTCGATCCAAGGTCTGCCTCTACTATGCCTTCAACGCATAGTGGTATCAGCTTATTACCTAAGCGCTTGTTTGATTTTACCAATACCTTATATCCTACTTCATACTGTTTGCTGGTTCTATTTGTGTTTTGCTGAGTCATTTTTAGCTGTGCCTTTTGGAGTCTTTCTGTTATCTTTATTTCTGTTTCTACATTGTTTGAGTGAATGATATCAATTGGTTTCATTTGAGTTACCGAATGAATAGCTTTATTGTATTCTATTGTGGAAAGAAGCATCAGATCGACGGTTTCGCTTATTTGCTTATCTAATTTCATACAGCGCGCAATTTCTGCTAAGGTGCTGTGAAATCGTTCGACTTAACCGTTCGAGATACTTTGGGAAGGAGGTGCATTTGCAATTTGAATATTAAAGTTTGACAAAATGGACTTAACTGTTGCTGAATTTAGAGACTTTTCATTATCGCAATAAATAGTATGAATGTTGGGAAAAGAGCTTACAAGTTGCAGAAGTGGGGTTTTTTTACCAACGATAGCTCTTGAAAAAATTGGCTGAGTCACGACAAATTAAGAGAATTTATCGTCGCATGTAAGAAAGTATTTTTGGTGCGTGGAATATACATCGACGTGTATACGTTCTCCTACAGACGTGCGAATGGGTGTTTCGCCTAACATCTATTTTTTAGGGCGTCGTTTATATTTGGCCCTAGAGCATGTCTTACAATTTGCAACAACTTCTGCTGCAAGGTTTGTCATGTTAGGAAAAAAATAGTCGCACATTATTTGCTTAACATTTTCCTGTGCCGCTCGGTATGCTCTATCGTGTTCTTTTTGGTCGGTTTTGTCGGTAATATCCGCCACTAAATACTTAGAGTATCGAAAAGTCGTTGACGGAAAAAGTTCAATCAGTCGGTGTTGAATATAGGCAAGGATTGGCAACTCGCAGTGAATTCCTATGATGTGTCCTGTTTTAATCTGAAATAATAAGAACGTTGTTAAGGAAGGGGAATCAGATTGCTCAATTATTATCTGCAACGCAATTCTCCTTGTCAGGTTTGTAGGTGAGTTTAGCGTTATGTTCATCGCTTTATTTTGGTGTCTGTATTGCGATTAGATACCGCAAAGGTCATTGGCTGATGATCAGTAAATATGTTTAGGTCTCTAACTCCGTAAAGGTAATTCCGGAGATTTTTGAGTGCCCAAACTATTGCCAGTAGCTCTTGCTCGTTTGTAGCGAAATCTGCCTCTTTATCCCGCAATGTTCTTGACATCATTGTAATCGGGCGACCTTCTTGTGAATGAACGGCGCCAAGGCCATGTGCCGAGGCATCAGTTGTTAAATCAAAGCTCGTTTTAAGTCCGGGTATCTTAACAACACATCCTCAGACATGAGAATGTTTTTCAGTATCGAAAATTTCCAGTTGTTTAGTTATTAAGTCAATTTTGACCTTTCTTGACTGATTAGCACTTACCTTACCGTTGTCTCCTTTCAAGAAACAAGAAACACTGATAATAACTGGATAACCCCAGGAACGACCTAAGATCAAACAATGTTGAAGGTGGCTTGAAGTTTAACACCGCCTCTAGTTACGACAAAACCCAAATATTCCACTGTTTTCTTAAAAAACTTGGACTTTTCTTGGGATATTTAATTGCCAGCTTCGTAAAGGCTTTTTAAGATCCAGTCAATGTGCTTGACATGATCCTCTTTACTTTCAGAGAAAATTATTAGGTCGTCAACGTCATTCTATGGGTTATTTTAAGCGTTCTAATTAACGTCTCGATGTGTCCCAGGTCCGTGATCAATACGTCCTTTATATGTTGTTGTTTGAATAAGTATATTATCTGTCTGGTTGTCGTATGTCCTAGGTATCCGTATTCGTTCCAAATAGTAACGTCTCCGTCAATTATAGGTATGTAGTCCGACTGTCTGTAGTTCGTGAGTTTAACGGTTGCGGTCGAAAATGTCATTAGTCGTGTCACTAATATTATCTAATATTAAAACTAATATCAATTTTTAGTAGCTTACTCTCTAAGATTGTCTTTATGGACTACCCTCCCTTTAATAAGAACTGTCGATCCAAGGTCTGCCTCTACTATGCCTTCAACGCGTAGTGGTATCAGCTTATTACCTAAGCGCTTGTTTGATTTTACCAATACCTTATATCCTACTTCATACTGTTTGCTGGTTCTATTTTTGTTTTGCTGAGTCATTTTTAGCTGTGCCTTTTGGAGTCTTTCTGTTATCTTTATTTCTGTTTCTACATTGTTTGAGTGATTGATATCAATTGGTTTCATTTGAGTTACCGAATGAATAGCTTTATTGTATTCTATTGTGGAAAGAAGCATCAGATCGACGGTTTCGCTTATTTGCTTATCTAATTTCATACAGCGCGCAATTTCTGCTAAGGTGCTGTGAAATCGTTCGACTTGACCGTTCGAGATACTTTGGGAAGGAGGTGCATTTGCAATTTGAATATTAAAGTTTGACAAAATGGACTTAACTGTTGCTGAATTTAGAGACTTTTCATTATCGCAATAAATAGTATGAATGTTGGGAAAAGAGCTTACAAGTTGCAGAAGTGGGGTTTTTTTATCAACGATAGCTCTTGAGAAAATTGGCTGAGTCACGACAAATTTAGAGAATTTATCGACGCATGTAAGAAAGTATTTTTGGTGCGTGGAATATACATCGACGTGTATACGTTCTCCTACAGACGTGCGAATGGGTGTTTCGCCTAACATCTATTTTTTAGGGCGTCGTTTATATTTGGCCCTAGAGCATGTCTTACAATTTGCAACAACTTCTGCTGCAAGGTTTGTCATGTTAGGAAAAAAATAGTCGCACATTATTTGCTTAACATTTTCCTGTGCTGCTCGGTATGCTCGTTCGTGTTCTTTTTGGTCGGTTTTGTCGGTCATATCCGCCACTAGATACTTAGAGTATCGAAAAGTCGTTGACGGAAAAAGTTCAATCAGTCGGTGTTGAATATAGGCAAGGATTGGCAACCCGCAGTGAATTCCTATGATGTGTCCTGTTTTAATCTGAAATAATAAGAACGTTGTTAAGGAAGGGGAATCAGAATGCTCAATTATTATCTGCAACGCAATTCTCCTTGTCAGGTTTGTAGGTGAGTTTAGCGTTATGTTCATCGCTTTATTTTGGTGTCTGTATTGCGATTATATACCGCAAAGGTCAATGGCTGATGATCAGTAAATATGTTTAGGTCTCTAACTCCGTAAAGGTAATTCCGGAGATTTTTGAGTGCCCAAACTATTGCTAGTAGCTCTTGCTCGTTTGTAGCGAAATCTGCCTCTTTATCCCGCAATGTTCTTGACATCTTTGTAATCGGGCGACCTTCTTGTGAATGAACGGCGCCAAGGCCATGTGCCGAGGCATCAGTTGTTAAATCAAAGCTCTTTTTAAATCCGGGTATCTTAACAACACATCCTCAGATATGAGAATGTTTTTCAGTATCGAAAATTTCCAGTTGTTTAGTTATTAAGTCAATTTTGACCTTTCTTGACTGACTATACCATCAAAATCACTTAGTGATGGAAGCAAGAAAAAGAAAGTTGTTACATTTAACAATTTAATCAGACATTTTTGAAAATTTGTGTGCCCCCGTGAATAGATTTAACTTGGAAAGGGTTTTCTACACGGGTCACATTTCTTAAATCGAATAAGGGTTTTATATAGTTTTTGGACGCTCCGGTATCAATTAGTAGTTTCAGATCTAATCCGATCCCTACATCCTCTTCCATTTACGGGAGAAAGGACCTATTCCTAAAAAATTACACAAGTCGTTGGCTACAATTTTCTTCAGCTAAGGAGCAATAATCATTATCGTGAGTGTCTTGTTCGACTCTCAGTGGAATTGGTTCTTTTGTTGAAATTGGCTGGTTGTCGGAAACGCGACATTGATGGATCAACGTCCATGGGTTATTGTGCCTTATATTGCTCTCGATTCTGGTTGATATTAGTGTTTTGGGGTCTATTGTTCGGTGAATAATTTCCCTGATTTGTGTTACCATCGGCGTTAAGAAAACGATTTTTGAGTTGTTTTCATCCTTTGTTTTTTGCAAAACTTGCAGCAAACTGTGAATATTCATTTCAAACCTCAGCCCTGAGCTAGCGCTTAAGCTGTGGGTAGATCTTCAGGTTGGGCAGGAAAAACTACAGATTTAAGAGACTTTTTCAAACCAGCAACGAAGGAGTGGAGAGCATCTTCCTGAATTTTTCATTTAAAATAACTGCTTCCGCAGTGTCATGGGTCATGTTAATTTTATTGGTGAGAAAAGTCAATGTATTCTCAACCTCGTCGTAATATTCTAATCGAGTAAGCTCGCCTTGTCTGAGCGTACCAAGTTTTTGTAGAATAACATGTAAAGGTGTAAAATCGAGTCTAGCTATAATAGCTTTGAGATTTAAAACTGTATTGAAAGAAGACAGTGTTGCGCTAGCCGCGCCTCTGATCTTAATTCTGAAGCAGACGTTGCTGCTTCTCGCCAGGCAACGTATTCACTTTGTTTGCCCTTGAATTCCGGCAAGGATTAAATTAAACCAAATCTAAAGACCCATCAAATTTTAATTTCTGGATTAACTTTCACCTTTTGATATTCTATAATATCTTTATTTTGTATCTAAGAGTGTACTGCATTTATCCTATTGTCAAAATCACTTTTATATTTGCCTCCATACTATTAATCACCTCTTGTGTCGCCATGTTTTTTTTAATAGATTGGATAATTCTTCGTCACTGTTAAAGTGTTGTTCTTTATCTATATTTCTCGACATAAATTATGAAATTGTTTTGGTTTATTCTTAATGGTCACGAATTTTTTGACAAAATAAGAAAATTAATTAACCACAGATTCCAGTTCACTTGATCAATTAACAGTTTATTTATTTCATTTATTCTTTATTTTCTTCTTCAAGAGAAACACTTAAGCAATTTACTTACATGAGTTTCATATTTGTTTTGCTTATGGCCTTGGAAGTTGAATAGCGGCTGAAGCGAAGCGGCTGGAGCGACGCTGTTGTTTGCCCCATTGAAAACGGGAAATCAGGGTATAATGGTTTTGTGCAAATGTATGTAACAGGCAGAAGGAGGCGTGGCAGACCCCATAAAGTATATATATTCTTGATTAGGACGATAAGCCGAGTCGATTAAGCCCTGTCCGTCTTTTAATTTTCACCGAAACTTAACTCGCGGTGTTAACAGGAGTTTGTCACGGAGTTTTATTAAGCCGATGGGCGCCAATTATAAATAAGAGAAGTGTGTTTCAATAACTTTGAATATTTATTACCGATCCGTGTGGGTCGCGCAGTGGTTCTTATAAAACTGTCTTAAACATAATTCCCTAAACATAACTTAAGCTGTCAGCCCTG
Source organism: Drosophila eohydei (assembly GCA_035045825.1). Lineage (NCBI taxonomy): Eukaryota > Metazoa > Arthropoda > Insecta > Diptera > Drosophilidae > Drosophila > Drosophila eohydei. The sequence continues at coordinate 55,470 of JAWNOT010000007.1, forward strand.
GCAGCGACGACGTTCTCGACAGAATGCTGACCACGAGCCTCGTGACATTCCTCATCGGTTCATCGCGATGGATTAGTTTATGTTTATATCAGCGACTTCTGTTGAGTGGCGCAACTTTGTTGCACACGCATCCGGGTGACTTATCAGTTTATCAGTCTTGAGAGCAGTTTTATCACAGTTAAAAAAAACAAGCAGTTTATAGTGTGTGAGTGTGTATGGGTAGTTCTGTACAGTATTTTCACACTTTAGTTTAACAGCTAGGAGCGAATGCTAGGAGCGAATGCAAAGTTGACTGGAAACAAAAATGGTTGCCTTTCCCCACGTCTTAAAGAGAAAAGAAGTAGAGGTGCTGTAGCTTGCGCTTGAATAATTTGAAATGTCTCCCAACCACCTTGACAAATACAGATCTTATCAGTTGGTGAAGTCCGCTGAATCCAAAACATGCTCTGTATGTTTCCGTGCTCACTGAAGTGGAGCTCATGAATATCAATAACTCTATGATATTTGTATCGTATTTTGTTACCCAAATAATATATGACTTCTATGGGTGGCTGCAAATTTAAAAAAATGACGAAATAATTTATTTCATTACCATTTTTAGTGTAAGCTACCCATAGTGTACCACTTCCTCTTGATGACTCTAAATTTACACTCCCACGTTAATTTCTCCATTGATCTTTACTCTGAGGTAGGGAGTCCCGCATAAATACACCTCTATAGTTCAGTATGTGCTTACAGCGAAATTCAATAATTTCAATATTAATAATTGAGAGAGGTTTATTGGGTATCTGCTTTAAAAGTTTTTTGTTTGATAACGTGATAATGAAGTAGTTATGCCATAGCCTCTGCGATGTGGTCGAAGGTAAAGCCTCTTTCCAAATGCAATAGTTCGTTTGTTCTCATCAAGCTGCGCTGCAGCATTTTTGTCGTTTGTTATTGTTTTTGCAATGTTTGCTCCACCCGATGCAAGCCCACCAAGCGCTCCTATTGCTGATAAAATGCTGACCAATGGCAAGATGCCACCGATCTTGGGTACACTAATAACTGGAGGAACTACTATATTTTTAGTATTTATTGCTTTACGTGATATTTATATTGTACTATCAATGACAGGGGGCCTCTTCACCCTCAACGCCTTGGAAGCTGCTTTCACCATCTGATTGAATTTTCTCCGTTTTACACAAGATTTGCTAAACCTTTTACGTTTACGTTTACGTTTCGTTTTTTTTTTTTTTTTTGCCTTCCTTGCGTATGACGCGAACCAGGCGGCAGCGTTTTCCCCTATTCTGTTGCTTGCTCCCACACCCTCTCTGATAATCGTGTATCCGCTTTATGTCGTTTAGACAGGTCTTTGTTTTGTGAGTAAGCTATATCGTGTTCTCTGCAGGCAGCATCACCACGTTCTCAACGCTGATTAAATGTGGAAGTAATGTTGAGATCAACAACATAATATATGCAGCTTAAAAAAAACAATATACTAACATTGAAATTAAAAATTTTGATTTGTTGCCAAAAAATAATTTTATTAAGCATGGTGTTCTATTACCTAACTCAATTAGAGCTTTGATTGTGGGGCCGAGTAATTGTGGTAAAACGAATCTAATGATTAGTTTAATTGAAAGCCCCAATGGGTTGAAATTTAAAAACATTTATTTATATTCGTAATCCTTGAACCAACCGAAATATGAATATTTAAAAACTCTGATTACCCCAATAAATGGGAAGGGGTATTTTACGTTTTCGGAAAATGAAGCCGTTATACCACCTAATCAAGCGAAAGATAACTCTATAATGACATTCGACTATGTTGCATGTGAAAGCAGGGCGACTCAATAATACAGATTCATTTTACTTATGTCAAAGCTATACTCGTATCCCCAAACAACTAGTGCGTGATAATGCAAATTCTAATTTTAGTCTTTAATTAAGATGTAAATACACTTGACTGTGGTGGCGTTCAGTTGTGTTATGATTCATTATTTGATTTGATTATTTATTCTTAGCCCAAGGCAAAGTGCAGACGCGGTATATCCCACGCTGCTGGTCAGTCCACACATAAGTGACTGATCATATTAATCTTTGCATGTTTATGAATAGGGACACATGTGCACACTATGTTTAGCATATGACGCGTTTATATGTAGAATACTCTACATTGCTGCGGGTATTATTAATATGTTAATATGTTATTAAATCTACTACAGTATGTTCATGCCTGAACATTCTGCGGAGGGCCAGAAAATGTGACAGCTAGCAATTGCTGCCTCTGGTTTCTCCTTTTAATTAAATACAGGACTATTAAAACTATTTAAATTATTATTAGTCCCAACGAAATGTATCCATTTACAGTGTCAAAGACCATATGTAAGAATTTTGACAAATCTTTTATGTCTTGCTGTAATTTTTGTAGTTCCACTGAGTTGTTTACTACACTGTGGTGAAGTGGCGTCGGAATCCAAGTGTTGTTGTGGTCGATGACTCTAAAGAGCACTTGAAAGTATTTTGCAGTAATTGTTGACGCCACTACCTGCGGCGTTATGATGTTGATTTTACCTATCCTGGCTGAACATTCAGCATACAGTTCAATTATGCCTTGGTTAGTAATAAGGTCATCTCCTCATAGTTTCCGCCTATGATGTGGGCTGACTTCTTTTCAAACACTTTGAAAAGTCACCGGTTTTTTCCGTTCAACTTTTTAACAAAGGTGTCTTCTTCGTACTCGATCATATTGCGTGTTGCTTGGTTTTAATGGCGATATTTCACACTTCTCGTAATCTGCATCTTTCCACGCCTAACTTTCCTCGCATAAGTAAGTGTCCTCGTCTTCATGACGACAACGACTTACTACTGTTTCAGTCATTAAGTGATACGCGTTCATCTCAGTATTGAAAATAAGGAATTTTGTTTTGATTCTCGGAATCACCTTCCTTCCCTCGAGCACAAGTGGTTTAGGTACTGCTTCGAAGAGACTGGCATGCTAATTGATGTATATAGGTAACTTTGCGTCTATGATTAATATGTTGTCCTTGAATGTCGCTTGTGCATTCATTAGACGACTTCCACTTTTCTAAGATTGTCCAGTAGAATCGCTGTGTATTGATCCATGTTTTGTATTTTTAGCTTGCAATATCATTAGCAGGCTAAAAATCGTCGCTTGTCCTGTCGGTGATTTGGCCGATCGTGTTTTCATCCGTTCTTTTGACGAGCTGGCTTTCTCACCCTTATCCTGAGTTGGTAGCAAGCAGATCTTGTTTATTGATCTCCTAACCTTTCCCATATTTATTTTTTTTTGTTACTACACGAACTTTATTGTCTTGTCCCTTTGTGGTATTTGTTATCGTTCCCCTGGGCCATCTAGCAGGATGCGTGGTTTCTTGTTTGAATAGAACGAGTTGGCCTTCCTTGAGATTTTTTGTGATTGTTTATTGTGCCTTATATTGCTCTCGATTCTGGTTGATATTAGTGTTTTGGGGTCTATTGTTCGGTGAATAATTTCCCTGATTTGTGTTACCATCGGCGTTAAGAAAACGATTTTTGAGTTGTTTTCATCCTTTGTTTTTTGCAAAACTTGCAGCAAACTGTGAATATTCATTTCAAACCTCAGCCCTGAGCTAGCGCTTAAGCTGTGGGTAGATCTTCAGGTTGGGCAGGAAAAACTACAGATTTAAGAGACTTTTTCAAACCAGCAACGAAGGAGTGGAGAGCATCTTTCCTGAATTTTTAATTTAAAATAACTGCTTCCGCAGTGTCATGGGTCATGTTAATTTTATTGGTGAGAAAAGTCAATGTATTCTCAACCTCGTCGTAATATTCTAATCGAGTAAGCTCGCCTTGTCTGAGCGTACCAAGTTTTTGTAGAATAACATGTAAAGGTGTAAAATCGAGTCTAGCTATAATAGCTTTGAGATTTAAAACTGTATTGAAAGAAGACAGTGTTGCGCTAGCCGCGCCTCTGATCTTAATTCTGAAGCAGACGTTGCTGCTTCTCGCCAGGCAACGTATTCACTTTGTTTGCCCTTGAATTCCGGCAAGGATTAAATTAAACCAAATCTAAAGACCCATCAAATTTTAATTTCTGGATTAACTTTCACCTTTTGATATTCTATAATATCTTTATTTTGTATCTAAGAGTGTACTGCATTTATCCTATTGTCAAAATCACTTTTATATTTGCCTCCATACTATTAATCACCTCTTGTGTCGCCATGTTTTTTTTAATAGATTGGATAATTCTTCGTCACTGTTAAAGTGTTGTTCTTTATCTATATTTCTCGACATAAATTATGAAATTGTTTTGGTTTATTCTTAATGGTCACGAATTTTTTGACAAAATAAGAAAATTAATTAACCACAGATTCCAGTTCACTTGATCAATTAACAGTTTATTTATTTCATTTATTCTTTATTTTCTTCTTCAAGAGAATCACTTAAGCAATTTACTTACATGAGTTTCATATTTGTTTTGCTTATGGCCTTGGAAGTTGAATAGCGGCTGAAGCGAAGCGGCTGGAGCGACGCTGTTGTTTGTCCCATTGAAAACGGGAAATCAGGGTATAATGGTTTTGTGCAAATGTATGTAACAGGCAGAAGGAGGCGTGGCAGACCCCATAAAGTATATATATTCTTGATCAGGACGATAAGCCGAGTCGATTAAGCCCTGTCCGTCTTTTAATTTTCACCGAAACTTAACTCGCGGTGTTAACAGGAGTTTGTCACGGAGTTTTATTAAGCCGATGGGCGCCAATTATAAATAAGAGAAGTGTGTTTCAATAACTTTGAATATTTATTAGCGATCCCTGTGGATCGCGCAGTGGTTCTTATAAAACTGTCTTAAACATAATTCCCTAAACATATCTTAAGCTGTCAGCCCTGGCAGCGACGACGTTCTCGACAGAATGCTGACCACGAGCCTCGTGACATTCCTCATCGGTTCATCGCGATGGATTAGTTTATGTTTATATCAGCGAGTTCTGTTGAGTGGCGCAACTTTGTTGCACACGCATCCGGGTGACTTATCAGTTTATCAGTCTTGAGAGCAGTTTTATCACAGTTAAAAAAAACAAGCAGTTTATAGTGTGTGAGTGTGTATGGGTAGTTCTGTACAGTATTTTCACACTTTAGTTTAACAGCTAGGAGCGAATGCTAGGAGCGAATGAAAAGTTGACTGGAAACAAAAATGGTTGCCTTTCCCCACGTCTTAAAGAGAAAAGAAGTAGAGGTGCTGTAGCTTGCGCTTGAATAATTTGAAATGTCTCCCAACCACCTTGACAAATACAGATCTTATCAGTTGGTGAAGTCCGCTGAATCCAAAACATGCTCTGTATGTTTCCGTGCTCACCGAAGTGGAGCTCATGAATATCAATAACTCTATGATATTTGTATCGTATTTTGTTACCCAAATAATATATGACTTCTATGGGTGGCTGCAAATTTAAAAAAATGACGAAATAATTTATTTCATTACCATTTTTAGTGTAAGCTACCCATAGTGTACCACTTCCTCTTGATGACTCTAAATTTACACTCCCACGTTAATTTCTCCATTGATCTTTACTCTGAGGTAGGGAGTCCCGCATAAATACACCTCTATAGTTCAGTATGTGCTTACAGCGAAATTCAATAATTTCAATATTAATAATTGAGAGAGGTTTATTGGGTATCTGCTTTAATAGTTTTTTGTTTGATAACGTGATAATGAAGTAGTTATGCCATAGCCTCTGCGATGTGGTCGAAGGTAAAGCCTCTTTCCAAATGCAATAGTTCGTTTGTTCTCATCAAGCTGCGCTGCAGCATTTTTGTCGTTTGTTATTGTTTTTGCAATGTTTGCTCCACCCGATGCAAGCCCACCAAGCGCTCCTATTGCTGATAAAATGCTGACCAATGGCAAGATGCCACCGATCTTGGGTACACTAATAACTGGAGGAACTACTATATTTTTAGTATTTATTGCTTTACGTGATATTTATATTGTACTATCAATGAAAGGGGCCTCTTCACCCTCAACGCCTTGGAAGCTGCTTTCACCATCTGATTGAATTTTCTCCGTTTTACACAAGATTTGCTAAACCTTTTACGTTTACGTTTACGTTTCGTTTTTTTTTTTTTTTTTTTTTGCCTTCCTTGCGTATGACGCGAACCAGGCGGCAGCGTTTTCCCCTATTCTGTTGCTTGCTCCCACACCCTCTCTGATAATCGTGTATCCGCTTTATGTCGTTTAGACAGGTCTTTGTTTTGTGAGTAAGCTATATCGTGTTCTCTGCAGGCAGCATCACCACGTTCTCAACGCTGATTAAATGTGGAAGTAATGTTGAGATCAACAACATAATATATGCAGCTTAAAAAAAACAATATACTAACATTGAAATTAAAAATTTTGATTTGTTGCCAAAAAATAATTTTATTAAGCATGGTGTTCTATTACCTAACTCAATTAGAGCTTTGATTGTGGGGCCGAGTAATTGTGGTAAAACGAATCTAATGATTAGTTTAATTGAAAGCCCCAATGGGTTGAAATTTAAAAACATTTATTTATATTCGTAATCCTTGAACCAACCGAAATATGAATATTTAAAAACTCTGATTACCCCAATAAATGGGAAGGGGTATTTTACGTTTTCGGAAAATGAAGCCGTTATACCACCTAATCAAGCGAAAGATAACTCTATAATGACATTCGACTATGTTGCATGTGAAAGCAGGGCGACTCAATAATACAGATTCATTTTACTTATGTCAAAGCTATACTCGTATCCCCAAACAACTAGTGCGTGATAATGCAAATTCTAATTTTAGTCTTTAATTAAGATGTGAATACACTTGACTGTGGTGGCGTTCAGTTGTGTTATGATTCATTATTTGATTTGATTATGTATTCTTAGCCCAAGGCAAAGTGCAGACGCGGTATATCCCACGCTGCTGGTCAGTCCACACATAAGTGACTGATCATATTAATCTTTGCATGTTTATGAATAGGGACACATGTGCACACTATGTTTAGCATATGACGCGTTTATATGTAGAATACTCTACATTGCTGCGGGTATTATTAATATGTTAATATGTTATTAAATCTACTACAGTATGTTCATGCCTGAACATTCTGCGGAGGGCCAGAAAATGTGACAGCTAGCAATTGCTGCCTCTGGTTTCTCCTTTTAATTAAATACAGGACTATTAAAACTATTTAAATTATTATTAGTCCCAACGAAATGTATCCATTTACAGTGTCAAAGACCATATGTAAGAATTTTGACAAATCTTTTATGTCTTGCTGTAATTTTTGTAGTTCCACTGAGTTGTTTACTACACTGTGGTGAAGTGGCGTCGGAATCCAAGTGTTGTTGTGGTCGATGACTCTGAAGAGCACTTGAAAGTATTTTGCAGTAATTGTTGACGCCACCACCTGCGGCGTTATGATGTTGATTTTACCTATCCTGGCTGAACATTCAGCATACAGTTCAATTATGCCTTGGTTAGTAATAAGGTCATCTCCTCATAGTTTCCGCCTATGATGTGGGCTGACTTATTTTCAAACACTTTGAAAAGTCACCGGTTTTTTCCGTTCAACTTTTTAACAAAGGTGTCTTCTTCGTACTCGATCATATTGCGTATTGCTTGGTTTTAATGGCGATATTTCACACTTCTCGTAATCTGCATCTTTCCACGCCTAACTTTCCTCGCATAAGTAAGTGTCCTCGTCTTCATGACGACAACGACTTACTACTGTTTCAGTCATTAAGTGATACGCGTTCATCTCAGTATTGAAAATAAGGAATTTTGTTTTGATTCTCGGAATCACCTTCCTTCCCTCGAGCACAAGTGGTTTAGGTACTGCTTCGAAGAGACTGGCATGCTAATTGATGTATATAGGTAACTTTGCGTCTATGATTAATATGTTGTCCTTGAATGTCGCTTGTGCCTTCATTAGACGACTTCCACTTTTCTAAGATTGTCCAGTAGAATCGCTGTGTATTGATCCATGTTTTGTATTTTTAGCTTGCAATATCATTAGCAGGCTAAAAATCGTCGCTTGTCCTGTCGGTGATTTGGCCGATCGTGTTTTCATCCGTTCTTTTGACGAGCTGGCTTTCTCACCCTTATCCTGAGTTGGTAGCAAGCAGATCTTGTTTATTGATCTCCTAACCTTTCCCATATTTATTTTTTTTTGTTACTACACGAACTTTATTGTCTTGTCCCTTTGTGGTATTTGTTATCGTTCCCCTGGGCCATCTAGCAGGATGCGTGGTTTCTTGTTTGAATAGAACGAGTTGGCCTTCCTTGAGATTTTTTGTGATTGTTTATTGTGCCTTATATTGCTCTCGATTCTGGTTGATATTAGTGTTTTGGGGTCTATTGTTCGGTGAATAATTTCCCTGATTTGTGTTACCATCGGCGTTAAGAAAACGATTTTTGAGTTGTTTTCATCCTTTGTTTTTTGCAAAACTTGCAGCAAACTGTGAATATTCATTTCAAACCTCAGCCCTGAGCTAGCGCTTAAGCTGTGGGTAGATCTTCAGGTTGGGCAGGAAAAACTACAGATTTAAGAGACTTTTTCAAACCAGCAACGAAGGAGTGGAGAGCATCTTTCCTGAATTTTTAATTTAAAATAACTGCTTCCGCAGTGTCATGGGTCATGTTAATTTTATTGGTGAGAAAAGTCAATGTATTCTCAACCTCGTCGTAATATTCTAATCGAGTAAGCTCGCCTTGTCTGAGCGTACCAAGTTTTTGTAGAATAACATGTAAAGGTGTAAAATCGAGTCTAGCTATAATAGCTTTGAGATTTAAAACTGTATTGAAAGAAGACAGTGTTGCGCTAGCCGCGCCTCTGATCTTAATTCTGAAGCAGACGTTGCTGCTTCTCGCCAGGCAACGTATTCACTTTGTTTGCCCTTGAATTCCGGCAAGGATTAAATTAAACCAAATCTAAAGACCCATCAAATTTTAATTTCTGGATTAACTTTCACCTTTTGATATTCTATAATATCTTTATTTTGTATCTAAGAGTGTACTGCATTTATCCTATTGTCAAAATCACTTTTATATTTGCCTCCATACTATTAATCACCTCTTGTGTCGCCATGTTTTTTTTAATAGATTGGATAATTCTTCGTCACTGTTAAAGTGTTGTTCTTTATCTATATTTCGCGACATAAATTATGAAATTGTTTTGGTTTATTCTTAATGGTCACGAATTTTTTGACAAAATAAGAAACTTAATTAACCACAGATTCCAGTTCACTTGATCAATTAACAGTTTATTTATTTCATTTATTCTTTATTTTCTTCTTCAAGAGAAACACTTAAGCAATTTACTTACATGAGTTTCATATTTGTTTTGCTTATGGCCTTGGAAGTTGAATAGCGGCTGAAGCGAAGCGGCTGGAGCGACGCTGTTGTTTGCCCCATTGAAAACGGGAAATCAGGGTATAATGGTTTTGTGCAAATGTATGTAACAGGCAGAAGGAGGCGTGGCAGACCCCATAAAGTATATATATTCTTGATCAGGACGATAAGCCGAGTCGATTAAGCCCTGTCCGTCTTTTAATTTTCACCGAAACTTAACTCGCGGTGTTAACAGGAGTTTGTCACGGAGTTTTATTAAGCCGATGGGCGCCAATTATAAATAAGAGAAGTGTGTTTCAATAACTTTGAATATTTATTAGCGATCCGTGTGGATCGCGCAGTGGTTCTTATAAAACTGTCTTAAACATAATTCCCTAAACATAACTTAAGCTGTCAGCCCTGGCAGCGACGACGTTCTCGACAGAATGCTGACCACGAGCCTCGTGACATTCCTCATCGGTTCATCGCGATGGATTAGTTTATGTTTATATCAGCGACTTCTGTTGAGTGGCGCAACTTTGTTGCACACGCATCCGGGTGACTTATCAGTTTAACAGTCTTGAGAGCAGTTTTATCACAGTTAAAAAAAACAAGCAGTTTATAGTGTGTGAGTGTGTATGGGTAGTTCTGTACAGTATTTTCACACTTTAGTTTAACAGCTAGGAGCGAATGCTAGGAGCGAATGAAAAGTTGACTGGAATCAAAAATGGTTGCCTCTCCCCACGTCTTAAATAGAAAAGAAGTAGAGGTGCTGTAGCTTGCGCTTGAATAATTTGAAATGTCTCCCAACCACCTTGACAAATACAGATCTTATCAGTTGGTGAAGTCCGCTGAATCCAATCAAACCCCGGTTTAAAAGCAAATTCATCACCACAACGCAGGCACTTGTTATTCCAAAACTTCAGAGAGCTCAACCAACCAAGAAAATTGACATGGATGTCAATAAGGATTGGATGGGCTGCGAGCTAGCTGACACACATTTTAACGAGCCCAGTCGAATTGACGTTGTCATTGGCGTTGACTTACTTCCCTTAATAATGTTGGGAAAAGTAAAGAAAATCAACAAAACTCTGGGACAAAAGACCGAACTTGGATGGATTATCTCTGGCAATGTATCTGGATTATCAACCAACAAGGTAATCAGCGCATCAACAACGATGTGCCTGGACGTCCCAGAGAACTCCGGGAAGCATCGAAAAATTGGGTTGCTATACAGACGGAGACGCAGGCCACGGATTAAGAAGAGAAACAAGAGGCAGCAACAGCTAGCTGTCACATTTGGCCCCCCGCAGAATGTTCAGGCATGAACATACTGTAGTATATTTAATAACACATTAATAAGACCCGAAGCAATGTGGAGTATTCTACATATAAATGCGTCATATGCCTAACATATGATGGTGTATACTAAATACGCATATAGTGACATTTGTCCCTACGCATAAACATAGGGCGAGCGCAAAGATAAACAAATGTAATATGATCAGCCACTTATGGTCAGATCACAGCAGCATGGGAGATTCCGTGTACGCACTATACCGCTTGCATAATGTTTATGCCATATGCATATAAGTATATACAAGCTATATATGAAGCTACATAGCGGGAGAGCATAGTATGTCCCCCGCTTGGAGCTCCACTCATTACATAATGTACTTAGGCTAAGAGATCAAATACGCATGAGCCAGGGTATAAGAACTCTTGCTCAGACGAATAAAGATCAGTACACAACTGAACACCAACACACTTATTTGTATTCACATTGTTTTATTGAACAATTTAATCGGACATTTTCGTGAAATTTGTGTGCCCCCGTGAATAGATTTAACTTGGAAAGGTTTTTCTACATGGGTCACATTTCTTAAATCGGAAAAGGGTTTTATATAGTTTTTGGACGCTCCGGTATCAATAAGTAGTTTGAGAACTAATCCGTTCCCTACATCCTGTTCAATGTACGGGAGAAAGGACCTATTCCTAAAAAATTACACAAGTCGTCGTCACCAGCTTGGCAATTCTCTTCAGCCAAGGACCGATAATCATTATCGAAAGTGTCTTGTTCTTGAGCAGAGTAGTTGACGTTTTGTCAACTCTGAGTGGGGTTTGTTTTGTTTTTGTTGAAATTGGATGGTTGTTCGAAACGCGACATTGATGGATCAACGTCCATGGGTTCTGGTGCCTGATATTTCTCTCGAGGCTGGAACCGTTGCCTAAAGGATTTCTGGGGATTATGGTTGGCCACTTGCCTTGTTGTTATTGTTGTTTTGTGAATAATTTCCCTGCTTTGTGTTGTTATCGCTATTCTGGTAACGCGGATGGCGTTGCGAAAATGATTTTTGCGTTTTTTCGTCGTTTGCTTTTGCGAAACTTGCAGCGAACTGCGAATATTCATTGCAAACCTCAGCCTCTTGAGCTAGCGCTAAAGCTGTGGGTAAAAATTCAGGTTGGGCAGGAAAAACTACAGCTTTAAAAGTCTTTTTCAAACCAGCAATGAAGGAGTGAAGAGCATCTTTCCTGAATTGTTTATTTAAAGTGACTGCTGCCGCAGTGTCATAGGTCATGTTCGTTTTATTTGTGAGAAGAGTCAATGTCTTCTCAACCTCATCATAATATTCTAACAGAGTAAGTTCGCCTTGTCTGAGCGTACCAAATTTTTGTAGAATAACGCGTACGGGTGTCTTATCCGCGTACGTAAAATCGAGTCTAGCTATAATAGCTTTGAGATTTAAAACTGTATTGAAAGAAGACAGTGTTGCGCTAGCTGCGCCCAAGTGTTGTTGTGGTCGATGACTCTGAAGAGCACTTGAAAGTATTTTGCAGTAATTGTTGACGCCACCACCTGCGGCGTTATGATGTTGATTTTACCTATCCTGGCTGAACATTCAGCATACAGTTCAATTATGCCTTGGTTAGTAATAAGGTCATCTCCTCATAGTTTCCGTCTATGATGTGGGCTGACTTCTTTTCAAACACTTTGAAAAGTCACCGGTTTTTTCCGTTCAACTTTTTAACAAAGGTGTCTTCTTCGTACTCGATCATATTGCGTGTTGCTTGGTTTTAATGGCGATATTTCACACTTCTCGTCATCTGCATCTTTCCACGCCTAACTTTCCTCGCATAAGTAAGTGTCCTCGTCTTCATGACGACAACGACTTACTACTGTTTCAGTCATTGAGTGATACGCGTTTATCTCAGTATTGAAAATAAGGAATTTTGTTTTGATTCTCGGAATCACCTTCCTTCCCTCGAGCACAAGTGGTTTAGGTACTGCTTCGAAGAGACTGGCATGCTAATTGATGTATATAGGTAACTTTGCGTCTATGATTAATATGTTGTCCTTGAATGTCGCTTGTGCCTTCATTAGACGACTTCCACTTTTCTAAGATTGTCCAGTAGAATCGCTGTGTATTGATCCATGTTTTGTATTTTTAGCTTGCAATATCATTAGCAGGCTAAAAATCGTCGCTTGTCCTGTCGGTGATTTGGCCGATCGTGGTTTCATCCGTTCTTTTGACGAGCTGGCTTTCTCACCCTTATTCTGAGTTGGTAGCAAGCAGATCTTGTTTATTGATCTCCTAACCTTTCCCATATTTATTTTTTTTTGTTACTACACGAACTTTATTGTCTTGTCCATTTGTGGTATTTGTTATCGTTCCCCTGGGCCATCTAGCAGGATGCGTGGTTTCTTGTTTGAATAGAACGAGTTGGCCTTCCTTGAGATTTTTTGTGATTGTTTATTGTGCCTTATATTGCTCTCGATTCTGGTTGATATTAGTGTTTTGGGGTCTATTGTTCGGTGAATAATTTCCCTGATTTGTGTTACCATCGGCGTTAAGAAAACGATTTTTGAGTTGTTATCATCCTTTGTTTTTTGCAAAACTTGCAGCAAACTGTGAATATTCATTTCAAACCTCAGCCCTGAGCTAGCGCTTAAGCTGTGGGTAGATCTTCAGGTTGGGCAGGAAAAACTACAGATTTAAGAGACTTTTTCAAACCAGCAACGAAGGAGTGGAGAGCATCTTTCCTGAATTTTTAATTTAAAATAACTGCTTCCGCAGTGTCATGGGTCATGTTAATTTTATTGGTGAGAAAAGTCAATGTATTCTCAACCTCGTCGTAATATTCTAATCGAGTAAGCTCGCCTTGTCTGAGCGTACCAAGTTTTTGTAGAATAACATGTAAAGGTGTAAAATCGAGTCTAGCTATAATAGCTTTGAGATTTAAAACTGTATTGAAAGAAGACAGTGTTGCGCTAGCCGCGCCTCTGATCTTAATTCTGAAGCAGACGTTGCTGCTTCTCGCCAGGCAACGTATTCACTTTGTTTGCCCTTGAATTCCGGCAAGGATTAAATTAAACCAAATCTAAAGACCCATCAAATTTTAATTTCTGGATTAACTTTCACCTTTTGATATTCTATAATATCTTTATTTTGTATCTAAGAGTGTACTGCATTTATCCTATTGTCAAAATCACTTTTATATTTGCCTCCATACTATTAATCACCTCTTGTGTCGCCATGTTTTTTTTAATAGATTGGATAATTCTTCGTCACTGTTAAAGTGTTGTTCTTTATCTATATTTCTCGACATAAATTATGAAATTGTTTTGGTTTATTCTTAATGGTCACGAATTTTTTGACAAAATAAGAAAATTAATTAACCACAGATTCCAGTTCACTTGATCAATTAACAGTTTATTTATTTCATTTATTCTTTATTTTCTTCTTCAAGAGAAACACTTAAGCAATTTACTTACATGAGTTTCATATTTGTTTTGCTTATGGCCTTTGAAGTTGAATAGCGGCTGAAGCGAAGCGGCTGGAGCGACGCTGTTGTTTGTCCCATTGAAAACGGGAAATCAGGGTATAACAGGCAGAAGGAGGCGTGGCAGACCCCATAAAATATATATATTCTTGATCAGGACGATAAGCCGAGTCGATTAAGCCCTGTCCGTCTTTTAATTTTCACCGAAACTTAACTCGCGGTGTTAACAGGAGTTTGTCACGGAGTTTTATTAAGCCGATGGGCGCCAATTATAAATAAGAGAAGTGTGTTTCAATAACTTTGAATATTTATTAGCGATCCGTGTGGATCGCGCAGTGGTTCTTATAAAACTGTCTTAAACATAATTCCCTAAACATAACTTAAGCTGTCAGCCCTGGCAGCGACGACGTTCTCGACAGAATGCTGACCACGAGCCTCGTGACATTCCTCATCGGTTCATCGCGATGGATTAGTTTATGTTTATATCAGCGACTTCTGTTGAGTGGCGCAACTTTGTTGCACACGCATCCGGGTGACTTATCAGTTTAACAGTCTTGAGAGCAGTTTTATCACAGTTAAAAAAACAAGCAGTTTATAGTGTGTGAGTGTGTATGGGTAGTTCTGTACAGTATTTTCACACTTTAGTTTAACAGCTAGGAGCGAATGCTAGGAGCGAATGAAAAGTTGACTGGAAACAAAAATGGTTGCCTTTCCCCACGTCTTAAAGAGAAAAGAAGTAGAGGTGCTGTAGCTTGCGCTTGAATAATTTGAAATGTCTCCCAACCACCTTGACAAATACAGATCTTATCAGTTGGTGAAGTCCGCTGAATCCAAAACATGCTCTGTGTGTTTCCGTGCTCACCGAAGTGGAGCTCATGAATATCAATAACTCTATGATATTTGTATCGTATTTTGTTACCCAAATAATATATGACTTCTATGGGTGGCTGCAAATTTAAAAAAATGACGAAATAATTTATTTCATTACCATTTTTAGTGTAAGCTACCCATAGTGTACCACTTCCTCTTGATGACTCTAAAATTACACTCCCACGTTAATTTCTCCATTGATCTTTACTCTGAGGTAGGGAGTCCCGCATAAATACACCTCTATAGTTCAGTATGTGCTTACAGCGAAATTCAATAATTTCAATATTAATAATTGAGAGAGGTTTATTGGGTATCTGCTTTAAAAGTTTTTTGTTTGATAACGTGATAATGAAGTAGTTATGCCATAGCCTCTGCGATGTGGTCGAAGGTAAAGCCTCTTTCCAAATGCAATAGTTCGTTTGTTCTCACCAAGCTGCGCTGCAGCATTTTTGTCGTTTGTTATTGTTTTTGCAATGTTTGCTCCACCCGATGCAAGCCCACCAAGCGCTCCTATTGCTGATAAAATGCTGACCAATGGCAAGATGCCACCGATCTTGGGTACACTAATAACTGGAGGAACTACTATATTTTTAGTAGTTATTGCTTTACGTGATATTTATATTGTACTATCAATGACAGGGGGCCTCTTCACCCTCAACGCCTTGGAAGCTGCTTTCACCATCTGATTGAATTTTCTCCGTTTTACACAAGATTTGCTAAACCTTTTACGTTTACGTTTACGTTTCGTTTTTTTTTTTGCCTTCCTTGCGTATGACGCGAACCAGGCGGCAGCGTTTTCCCCTATTCTGCTATCTGCAACTGTTGCTTGCTCCCACACCCTCTCTGATAATCGTGTATCCGCTTTATGTCGTTTAGACAGGTCTTTGTTTTGTGAGTAAGCTATATCGTGTTCTCTGCAGGCAGCATCACCACGTTCTCAACGCTGATTAAATGTGGAAGTAATGTTGAGATCAACAACATAATATATGCAGCTTAAAAAAAACAATATACTAACATTGAAATTAAAAATTTTGATTTGTTGCCAAAAAATAATTTTATTAAGCATGGTGTTCTATTACCTAACTCAATTAGAGCTTTGATTGTGGGGCCGAGTAATTGTGGTAAAACGAATCTAATGATTAGTTTAATTGAAAGCCCCAATGGGTTGAAATTTAAAAACATTTATTTATATTAGTAATCCTTGAACCAACCGAAATATGAATATTTAAAAACTCTGATTACCCCAATAAATGGGAAGGGGTATTTTACGTTTTCGGAAAATGAAGCCGTTATACCACCTAATCAAGCGAAAGATAACTCTATAATGACATTCGACTATGTTGCATGTGAAAGCAGGGCGACTCAATAATACAGATTCATTTTACTTATGTCAAAGCTATACTCGTATCCCCAAACAACTAGTGCGTGATAATGCAAATTCTAATTTTAGTCTTTAATTAAGATGTGAATACACTTGACTGTGGTGGCGTTCAGTTGTGTTATGATTCATTATTTGATTTGATTATTTATTCTTAGCCCAAGGCAAAGTGCAGACGCGGTATATCCCACGCTGCTGGTCAGTCCACACATAAGTGACTGATCATATTTATCTTTGCATGTTTATGAATAGGGACACATGTGCACACTATGTTTAGCATATGACGCGTTTATATGTAGAATACTCTACATTGCTGCGGGTATTATTAATATGTTAATATGTTATTAAATCTACTACAGTATGTTCATGCCTGAACATTCTGCGGAGGGCCAGAAAATGTGACAGCTAGCAATTGCTGCCTCTGGTTTCTCCTTTTAATTAAATACAGGACTATTAAAACTATTTAAATTATTATTAGTCCCAACGAAATGTATCCATTTACAGTGTCAAAGACCATATGTAAGAATTTTGACAAATCTTTTATGTCTTGCTGTAATTTTTGTAGTTCCACTGAGTTGTTTACTACACTGTGGTGAAGTGGCGTCGGAATCCAAGTGTTGTTGTGGTCGATGACTCTGAAGAGCACTTGAAAGTATTTTGCAGTAATTGTTGACGCCACCACCTGCGGCGTTATGATGTTGATTTTACCTATCCTGGCTGAACATTCAGCATACAGTTCAATTATGCCTTGGTTAGTAATAAGGTCATCTCCTCATAGTTTCCGTCTATGATGTGGGCTGACTTCTTTTCAAACACTTTGAAAAGTCACCGGTTTTTTCCGTTCAACTTTTTAACAAAGGTGTCTTCTTCGTACTCGATCATATTGCGTGTTGCTTGGTTTTAATGGCGATATTTCACACTTCTCGTCATCTGCATCTTTCCACGCCTAACTTTCCTCGCATAAGTAAGTGTCCTCGTCTTCATGACGACAACGACTTACTACTGTTTCAGTCATTGAGTGATACGCGTTTATCTCAGTATTGAAAATAAGGAATTTTGTTTTGATTCTCGGAATCACCTTCCTTCCCTCGAGCACAAGTGGTTTAGGTACTGCTTCGAAGAGACTGGCATGCTAATTGATGTATATAGGTAACTTTGCGTCTATGATTAATATGTTGTCCTTGAATGTCGCTTGTGCCTTCATTAGACGACTTCCACTTTTCTAAGATTGTCCAGTAGAATCGCTGTGTATTGATCCATGTTTTGTATTTTTAGCTTGCAATATCATTAGCAGGCTAAAAATCGTCGCTTGTCCTGTCGGTGATTTGGCCGATCGTGGTTTCATCCGTTCTTTTGACGAGCTGGCTTTCTCACCCTTATTCTGAGTTGGTAGCAAGCAGATCTTGTTTATTGATCTCCTAACCTTTCCCATATTTATTTTTTTTTTGTTACTACACGAACTTTATTGTCTTGTCCCTTTGTGGTATTTGTTATCGTTCCCCTGGGCCATCTAGCAGGATGCGTGGTTTCTTGTTTGAATAGAACGAGTTGGCCTTCCTTGAGATTTTTTGTGATTGTTTATTGTGCCTTATATTGCTCTCGATTCTGGTTGATATTAGTGTTTTGGGGTCTATTGTTCGGTGAATAATTTCCCTGATTTGTGTTACCATCGGCGTTAAGAAAACGATTTTTGAGTTGTTATCATCCTTTGTTTTTTGCAAAACTTGCAGCAAACTGTGAATATTCATTTCAAACCTCAGCCCTGAGCTAGCGCTTAAGCTGTGGGTAGATCTTCAGGTTGGGCAGGAAAAACTACAGATTTAAGAGACTTTTTCAAACCAGCAACGAAGGAGTGGAGAGCATCTTTCCTGAATTTTTAATTTAAAATAACTGCTTCCGCAGTGTCATGGGTCATGTTAATTTTATTGGTGAGAAAAGTCAATGTATTCTCAACCTCGTCGTAATATTCTAATCGAGTAAGCTCGCCTTGTCTGAGCGTACCAAGTTTTTGTAGAATAACATGTAAAGGTGTAAAATCGAGTCTAGCTATAATAGCTTTGAGATTTAAAACTGTATTGAAAGAAGACAGTGTTGCGCTAGCCGCGCCTCTGATCTTAATTCTGAAGCAGACGTTGCTGCTTCTCGCCAGGCAACGTATTCACTTTGTTTGCCCTTGAATTCCGGCAAGGATTAAATTAAACCAAATCTAAAGACCCATCAAATTTTAATTTCTGGATTAACTTTCACCTTTTGATATTCTATAATATCTTTATTTTGTATCTAAGAGTGTACTGCATTTATCCTATTGTCAAAATCACTTTTATATTTGCCTCCATACTATTAATCACCTCTTGTGTCGCCATGTTTTTTTTTAATAGATTGGATAATTCTTCGTCACTGTTAAAGTGTTGTTCTTTATCTATATTTCTCGACATAAATTATGAAATTGTTTTGGTTTATTCTTAATGGTCACGAATTTTTTGACAAAATAAGAAAATTAATTAACCACAGATTCCAGTTCACTTGATCAATTAACAGTTTATTTATTTCATTTATTCTTTATTTTCTTCTTCAAGAGAAACACTTAAGCAATTTACTTACATGAGTTTCATATTTGTTTTGCTTATGGCCTTTGAAGTTGAATAGCGGCTGAAGCGAAGCGGCTGGAGCGACGCTGTTGTTTGTCCCATTGAAAACGGGAAATCAGGGTATAACAGGCAGAAGGAGGCGTGGCAGACCCCATAAAATATATATATTCTTGATCAGGACGATAAGCCGAGTCGATTAAGCCCTGTCCGTCTTTTAATTTTCACCGAAACTTAACTCGCGGTGTTAACAGGAGTTTGTCACGGAGTTTTATTAAGCCGATGGGCGCCAATTATAAATAAGAGAAGTGTGTTTCAATAACTTTGAATATTTATTAGCGATCCGTGTGGATCGCGCAGTGGTTCTTATAAAACTGTCTTAAACATAATTCCCTAAACATAACTTAAGCTGTCAGCCCTGGCAGCGACGACGTTCTCGACAGAATGCTGACCACGAGCCTCGTGACATTCCTCATCGGTTCATCGCGATGGATTAGTTTATGTTTATATCAGCGACTTCTGTTGAGTGGCGCAACTTTGTTGCACACGCATCCGGGTGACTTATCAGTTTAACAGTCTTGAGAGCAGTTTTATCACAGTTAAAAAAACAAGCAGTTTATAGTGTGTGAGTGTGTATGGGTAGTTCTGTACAGTATTTTCACACTTTAGTTTAACAGCTAGGAGCGAATGCTAGGAGCGAATGAAAAGTTGACTGGAAACAAAAATGGTTGCCTTTCCCCACGTCTTAAAGAGAAAAGAAGTAGAGGTGCTGTAGCTTGCGCTTGAATAATTTGAAATGTCTCCCAACCACCTTGACAAATACAGATCTTATCAGTTGGTGAAGTCCGCTGAATCCAAAACATGCTCTGTGTGTTTCCGTGCTCACCGAAGTGGAGCTCATGAATATCAATAACTCTATGATATTTGTATCGTATTTTGTTACCCAAATAATATATGACTTCTATGGGTGGCTGCAAATTTAAAAAAATGACGAAATAAATTATTTCATTACCATTTTTAGTGTAAGCTACCCATAGTGTACCACTTCCTCTTGATGACTCTAAAATTACACTCCCACGTTAATTTCTCCATTGATCTTTACTCTGAGGTAGGGAGTCCCGCATAAATACACCTCTATAGTTCAGTATGTGCTTACAGCGAAATTCAATAATTTCAATATTAATAATTGAGAGAGGTTTATTGGGTATCTGCTTTAAAAGTTTTTTGTTTGATAACGTGATAATGAAGTAGTTATGCCATAGCCTCTGCGATGTGGTCGAAGGTAAAGCCTCTTTCCAAATGCAATAGTTCGTTTGTTCTCATCAAGCTGCGCTGCAGCATTTTTGTCGTTTGTTATTGTTTTTGCAATGTTTGCTCCACCCGATGCAAGCCCACCAAGCGCTCCTATTGCTGATAAAATGCTGACCAATGGCAAGATGCCACCGATCTTGGGTACACTAATAACTGGAGGAACTACTATATTTTTAGTAGTTATTGCTTTACGTGATATTTATATTGTACTATCAATGACAGGGGGCCTCTTCACCCTCAACGCCTTGGAAGCTGCTTTCACCATCTGATTGAATTTTCTCCGTTTTACACAAGATTTGCTAAACCTTTTACGTTTACGTTTACGTTTCGTTTTTTTTTTTTTTGCCTTCCTTGCGTATGACGCGAACCAGGCGGCAGCGTTTTCCCCTATTCTGCTATCTGCAACTGTTGCTTGCTCCCACACCCTCTCTGATAATCGTGTATCCGCTTTATGTCGTTTAGACAGGTCTTTGTTTTGTGAGTAAGCTATATCGTGTTCTCTGCAGGCAGCATCACCACGTTCTCAACGCTGATTAAATGTGGAAGTAATGTTGAGATCAACAACATAATATATGCAGCTTAAAAAAAACAATATACTAACATTGAAATTAAAAATTTTGATTTGTTGCCAAAAAATAATTTTATTAAGCATGGTGTTCTATTACCTAACTCAATTAGAGCTTTGATTGTGGGGCCGAGTAATTGTGGTAAAACGAATCTAATGATTAGTTTAATTGAAAGCCCCAATGGGTTGAAATTTAAAAACATTTATTTATATTAGTAATCCTTGAACCAACCGAAATATGAATATTTAAAAACTCTGATTACCCCAATAAATGGGAAGGGGTATTTTACGTTTTCGGAAAATGAAGCCGTTATACCACCTAATCAAGCGAAAGATAACTCTATAATGACATTCGACTATGTTGCATGTGAAAGCAGGGCGACTCAATAATACAGATTCATTTTACTTATGTCAAAGCTATACTCGTATCCCCAAACAACTAGTGCGTGATAATGCAAATTCTAATTTTAGTCTTTAATTAAGATGTGAATACACTTGACTGTGGTGGCGTTCAGTTGTGTTATGATTCATTATTTGATTTGATAATTTTTTCTTAGCCCAAGGCAAAGTGCAGACGCGGTATATCCCACGCTGCTGGTCAGTCCACACATAAGTGACTGATCATATTTATCTTTGCATGTTTATGAATAGGGACACATGTGCACACTATGTTTAGCATATGACGCGTTTATATGTAGAATACTCTACATTGCTGCGGGTATTATTAATATGTTAATATGTTATTAAATCTACTACAGTATGTTCATGCCTGAACATTCTGCGGAGGGCCAGAAAATGTGACAGCTAGCAATTGCTGCCTCTGGTTTCTCCTTTTAATTAAATACAGGACTATTAAAACTATTTAAATTATTATTAGTCCCAACGAAATGTATCCATTTACAGTGTCAAAGACCATATGTAAGAATTTTGACAAATCTTTTATGTCTTGCTGTAATTTTTGTAGTTCCACTGAGTTGTTTACTACACTGTGGTGAAGTGGCGTCGGAATCCAAGTGTTGTTGTGGTCGATGACTCTGAAGAGCACTTGAAAGTATTTTGCAGTAATTGTTGACGCCACCACCTGCGGCGTTATGATGTTGATTTTACCTATCCTGGCTGAACATTCAGCATACAGTTCAATTATGCCTTGGTTAGTAATAAGGTCATCTCCTCATAGTTTCCGTCTATGATGTGGGCTGACTTCTTTTCAAACACTTTGAAAAGTCACCGGTTTTTTCCGTTCAACTTTTTAACAAAGGTGTCTTCTTCGTACTCGATCATATTGCGTGTTGCTTGGTTTTAATGGCGATATTTCACACTTCTCGTCATCTGCATCTTTCCACGCCTAACTTTCCTCGCATAAGTAAGTGTCCTCGTCTTCATGACGACAACGACTTACTACTGTTTCAGTCATTGAGTGATACGCGTTTATCTCAGTATTGAAAATAAGGAATTTTGTTTTGATTCTCGGAATCACCTTCCTTCCCTCGAGCACAAGTGGTTTAGGTACTGCTTCGAAGAGACTGGCATGCTAATTGATGTATATAGGTAACTTTGCGTCTATGATTAATATGTTGTCCTTGAATGTCGCTTGTGCCTTCATTAGACGACTTCCACTTTTCTAAGATTGTCCAGTAGAATCGCTGTGTATTGATCCATGTTTTGTATTTTTAGCTTGCAATATCATTAGCAGGCTAAAAATCGTCGCTTGTCCTGTCGGTGATTTGGCCGATCGTGTTTTCATCCGTTCTTTTGACGAGCTGGCTTTCTCACCCTTATCCTGAGTTGGTAGCAAGCAGATCTTGTTTATTGATCTCCTAACCTTTCCCATATTTATTTTTTTTTGTTACTACACGAACTTTATTGTCTTGTCCCTTTGTGGTATTTGTTATCGTTCCCCTGGGCCATCTAGCAGGATGCGTGGTTTCTTGTTTGAATAGAACGAGTTGGCCTTCCTTGAGATTTTTTGTGATTGTTTTTTGGAACACCCTTTCACAATCAGCGCTGTCCTCCGCCTCGCTGTTGTTGCTTTCCAGCTCCCAGAAACGCTCGAGGTCGTTCAGGCCCATTATTGTTGTTGATGCGCTAATTATTTTTTTGCTTGACAATCTAGCTATATTAAAGGAGACAATCCATCCAAGTTCGATCTTTTGCCCCAGGGTTTCGTTTATTTTCTTTACTTCTCCCAACACGATAAGGGGATGTAAATCAACGCCAATGAGAACTTCAGCTCGCAGCCCATCCAATCCTTATCGACATCCATGTCAATTTTCTTGCTCGGTAGAGATCTCAGAAGTTTTGGCATAACAAATGCCTGCGTTGTGATGGCTAATTTGCTTTTAAACCTGGGTTTTATTGTTACGCAAACACTATTTTTAAGAATCGCCACATTTTACGAAATTCCTTGAAATTTCACAATCCGTTTGGTTCGACGCAGTTTTCATTATTGTACAGCTTCTTCAGATATTAAGGTTTTTTACAAGCCTCCATTTATAAGAGCCCTTAGCAGCTTGTATTTTCCACAATTATTTTTAATCTGGATGAGCGCTGTCACCAGCAACGTATCTTGTCCTTTATTTTCATTTAGACAGTTGCTGTTGACGGTCTCATTTTTATTTGCTTCCACGAGAAGGAAATTGTTGTGTGGTTTGGTGCATTAATTGCAAGTCATATTTTTTTGCAATCTTTAACGCTGTGGCTGCTTAGGCATTTGTAGCAAAGCGAGTTCTTGGACATAAACTCCTTGCGTTTTTTAACCTGACCACCTCTAAATCTTTTACAGCTGGTTATCTCGTGTCCAGTCAATTGGCAAAAACGGCATATTTTGTAGCTCGTTGTCTTTGCTTCCATCGACGTATGGACGGCACTCTTTTGCACTGCGTCTATTGAGTTATATAGTTGCTCAATAAACTCCAGCACATTGTCCAAGGACTGAATTTCTCTAGCCATCTTTACATGTTGCTCGTAAAGTTGTTTGACTTCCGGAGAGAATCGTCGCAACAGAATCTGTGCGAATTAAACGTCAGTTTCATTACCAAATTGACCTTTTTCTTTGATAATGAAAATGCATTCTGTTGCTGTGTCCACGAACTTACGGATACTACCTCATCATTGTTGTTCAGCAGTTTCATGTCCACTAGCTGGTTAACGGCGTTTGAAAATATTAGTTCCCACGCTGCTTCGTAGTTAATAATTGGTTCGTAATTAATAATACAGATTGACATACACTTCTTGCATGTGCTGCCTTACTTTTAGAACTCGTTTGTCCACAAGGTCTACCATCACATCCATTGGGCTAGAGCTCCTTTGGCAAAATATTATTTCCTGCTGCCTGTGCTGTGCCTTGGATTTCTCTGGTTGGATGGATGCTGTTTGGTCGGTGTGTATGGCGTGGTCGGCAACTTCGACTTTCATCAGAGACCCTTCGTAGTTCCTGATGTTTTCCATTATGCCATCATATAATTTCTCCTTAAAATATTGATGGTCCCAATTTTGATCAACGTTAGATGATTGGCAGTAAGCTCTCCTGCCAATCTATCAATGGCTGGTAACGCATCCTTGTTTGTGATGCTCTGCCGGATCTTGTCATAGATCTCTGATAGCTTTTTGAGCAACTAAATAGTTTTTGCCGATAGAATTTTGTTTGTGTTGTTTCGTGCGAAAATTTGTTCCTGATTTAGTTTTTGGATTGACCCGTTGGAGGTGTTTTCGTTTTGATCGCCTGGTTGATCGTGCTGTGCCTCTACTCACACCTTAAATTGGCAAGCCAAAGATTATTTAAACAATTGTTTACTTCCATTTTACACTTATCACAAAACTTAGCTTTATAGATTGTACTCGAAGGTTTATGCATAGGGACAAAGTTTCACTATGTGCACATGAAGTATACTCTATCATATGTTGAGCATATGACGCGGTTATATGTAGAATACTCTACATTGCTGCGGGTATTATTAATATGTTAACATGTTATTAAACCTACTACAGTATGTTTATGCCTGAACATTCTGCGGGGGACCAGAAAATGTGATAGCTAGCAATTGCTGCCGCTGGTTTCTCCTTTTAATTAAATACAGGACTATTAAAACAATTTAAATTATTATTAGTCCCAACGAAATGTATCCATTTACAGTGTCAAAGACCATATGTAAGAATTTTGACAAATCTTTTATGTCTTGCTGTAATTTTTGTAGTTCCACTGAGTTGTTTACTACACTGTGGTGAAGTGGCGTCGGAATCCAAGTGTTGTTGTGGTCGATGACTCTGAAGAGCACTTGAAAGTATTTTGCAGTAATTGTTGACGCCACCACCTGCGGCGTTATGATGTTGATTTTACCTATCCTGGCTGAACATTCAGCATACAGTTCAATTATGCCTTGGTTAGTAATAAGGTCATCTCCTCATAGTTTCCGCCTATGATGTGGGCTGACTTCTTTTCAAACACTTTGAAAAGTCACCGGTTTTTTCCGTTCAACTTTTTAACAAAGGTGTCTTCTTCGTACTCGATCATATTGCGTGTTGCTTGGTTTTAATGGCGATATTTCACACTTCTCGTCATCTGCATCTTTCCACGCCTAACTTTCCTCGCATAAGTAAGTGTCCTCGTCTTCATGACGACAACGACTTACTACTGTTTCAGTCATTGAGTGATACGCGTTCATCTCAGTATTGAAAATAAGGAATTTTGTTTTGATTCTCGGAATCACCTTCCTTCCCTCGAGCACAAGTGGTTTAGGTACTGCTTCGAAGAGACTGGCATGCTAATTGATGTATATAGGTAAAAAGTTACGTCTATGATTAATATGTTGTCCTTGAATGTCGCTTGTGCCTTCATTAGACGACTTCCACTTTTCTAAGATTGTCCAGTAGAATCGCTGTGTATTGATCCATATTTTGTATTTTTAGCTTGCAATATCATTAGCAGGCTAAAAATCGTCGCTTGTCCTGTCGGTGATTTGGCCGATCGTGTTTTCATCCGTTCTTTTGACGAGCTGGCTTTCTCACCCTTATCCTGAGTTGGTAGCAAGCAAATCTTGTTTATTGATCTCCTAACCTTTCCCATATTTATTTTTTTTTGTTACTACACGAACTTTATTGTCTTGTCCCTTTGTGGTATTTGTTATCGTTCCCCTGGGCCATCTAGCAGGATGCGTGGTTTCTTGTTTGAATAGAACGAGTTGGCCTTCCTTGAGATTTTTTGTGATTGTTTATTGTGCCTTATATTGCTCTCGATTCTGGTTGATATTAGTGTTTTGGGGTCTATTGTTCGGTGAATAATTTCCCTGATTTGTGTTACCACCGGCGTTAAGAAAACGATTTTTGAGTTGTTTTCATCCTTTGTTTTTTGCAAAACTTGCAGCAAACTGTGAATATTCATTTCAAACCTCAGCCCTGAGCTAGCGCTTAAGCTGTGGGTAGATCTTCAGGTTGGGCAGGAAAAACTACAGATTTAAGAGACTTTTTCAAACCAGCAACGAAGGAGTGGAGAGCATCTTTCCTGAATTTTTCATTTAAAATAACTGCTTCCGCAGTGTCATGGGTCATGTTAATTTTATTGGTGAGAAAAGTCAATGTATTCTCAACCTCGTCGTAATATTCTAATCGAGTAAGCTCGCCTTGTCTGAGCGTACCAAGTTTTTGTAGAATAACATGTAAAGGTGTAAAATCGAGTCTAGCTATAATAGCTTTGAGATTTAAAACTGTATTGAAAGAAGACAGTGTTGCGCTAGCCGCGCCTCTGATCTTAATTCTGAAGCAGACGTTGCTGCTTCTCGCCAGGCAACGTATTCACTTTGTTTGCCCTTGAATTCCGGCAAGGATTAAATTAAACCAAATCTAAAGACCCATCAAATTTTAATTTCTGGATTAACTTTCACCTTTTGATATTCTATAATATCTTTATTTTGTATCTAAGAGTATACTGCATTTATCCTATTGTCAAAATCACTTTTATATTTGCCTCCATACTATTAATCACCTCTTGTGTCGCCATGTTTTTTTTAATAGATTGGATAATTCTTCGTCACTGTTAAAGTGTTGTTCTTTATCTATATTTCTCGACATAAATTATGAAATTGTTTTGGTTTATTCTTAATGGTCACGAATTTTTTGACAAAATAAGAAAATTAATTAACCACAGATTCCAGTTCACTTGATCAATTAACAGTTTATTTATTTCATTTATTCTTTATTTTCTTCTTCAAGAGAATCACTTAAGCAATTTACTTACATGAGTTTCATATTTGTTTTGCTTATGGCCTTTGAAGTTGAATAGCGGCTGAAGCGAAGCGGCTGGAGCGACGCTGTTGTTTGTCCCATTGAAAACGGGAAATCAGGGTATAACAGGCAGAAGGAGGCGTGGCAGACCCCATAAAATATATATATTCTTGATCAGGACGATAAGCCGAGTCGATTAAGCCCTGTCCGTCTTTTAATTTTCACCGAAACTTAACTCGCGGTGTTAACAGGAGTTTGTCACGGAGTTTTATTAAGCCGATGGGCGCCAATTATAAATAAGAGAAGTGTGTTTCAATAACTTTGAATATTTATTAGCGATCCGTGTGGATCGCGCAGTGGTTCTTATAAAACTGTCTTAAACATAATTCCCTAAACATAACTTAAGCTGTCAGCCCTGGCAGCGACGACTTTCTCGACAGAATGCTGACCACGAGCCTCGTGACATTCCTCATCGGTTCATCGCGATGGATTACTTTATGTTTATATCAGCGAATTCTGTTGAGTGGCGCAACTTTGTTGCACACGCATCCGGGTGACTTATCAGTTTAACAGTCTTGAGAGCAGTTTTATCACAGTTAAAAAAAAACAAGCAGTTTATAGTGTGTGAGTGTGTATGGGTAGTTCTGTACAGTATTTTCACACTTTAGTTTAACAGCTAGGAGCGAATGCTAGGAGCGAATGAAAAGTTGACTGGAAACAAAAATGGTTGCCTTTCCCCACAGCGTTTTCCCCTATTCTGCTAT
This sequence comes from Drosophila eohydei, assembly GCA_035045825.1. Classification (NCBI taxonomy): domain Eukaryota; kingdom Metazoa; phylum Arthropoda; class Insecta; order Diptera; family Drosophilidae; genus Drosophila; species Drosophila eohydei. Next base: position 83,265 of record JAWNOT010000007.1, read on the forward strand.
CTGCAACTGTTGCTTGCTCCCACACCCTCTCGGATAATCGTGTATCCGCTTTATGTCGTTTAGACAGGTCTTTGTTTTGTGAGTAAGCTATATCGTGTTCTCTGCAGGCAGCATCACCACGTTCTCAACGCTGATTAAATGTGGAAGTAATGTTGAGATCAACAACATAATATATGCAGCTTAAAAAAAAACAATATACTAACATTGAAATTAAAAATTTTGATTTGTTGCCAAAAAATAAGTTTATTAAGCATGGTGTTCTATTACCTAACTCAATTAGAGCTTTGATTGTGGGGCCGAGTAATTGTGGTAAAACGAATCTAATGATTAGTTTAATTGAAAGCCCCAATGGGTTGAAATTTAAAAACATTTATTTATATTCGTAATCCTTGAACCAACCGAAATATGAATATTTAAAAACTCTGATTACCCCAATAAATGGGAAGGGGTATTTTACGTTTTCGGAAAATGAAGCCGTTATACCACCTAATCAAGCGAAAGATAACTCTATAATGACATTCGACTATGTTGCATGTGAAAGCAGGGCGACTCAATAATACAGATTCATTTTACTTATGTCAAAGCTATACTCGTATCCCCAAACAACTAGTGCGTGATAATGCAAATTCTAATTTTAGTCTTTAATTAAGATGTGAATACACTTGACTGTGGTGGCGTTCAGTTGTGTTATGATTCATTATTTGATTTGATTATTTATTCTTAGCCCAAGGCAAAGTGCAGACGCGGTATATCCCACGCTGCTGGTCAGTCCACACATAAGTGACTGATCATATTTATCTTTGCATGTTTATGAATAGGGACACATGTGCACACTATGTTTAGCATATGACGCGTTTATATGTAGAATACTCTACATTGCTGTACGCGGTATATCCCACGCTGCTGGTCAGTCCACACATAAGTGACTGATCATATTTATCTTTGCATGTTTATGAATAGGGACACATGTGCACACTATGTTTAGCATATGACGCGTTTATATGTAGAATACTCTACATTGCTGCGGGTATTATTAATATGTTAATATGTTATTAAATCTACTACAGTATGTTCATGCCTGAACATTCTGCGGAGGGCCAGAAAATGTGACAGCTAGCAATTGCTGCCTCTGGTTTCTCCTTTTAATTAAATACAGGACTATTAAAACTATTTAAATTATTATTAGTCCCAACGAAATGTATCCATTTACAGTGTCAAAGACCATATGTAAGAATTTTGACAAATCTTTTATGTCTTGCTGTAATTTTTGTAGTTCCACTGAGTTGTTTACTACACTGTGGTGAAGTGGCGTCGGAATCCAAGTGTTGTTGTGGTCGATGACTCTGAAGAGCACTTGAAAGTATTTTGCAGTAATTGTTGACGCCACCACCTGCGGCGTTATGATGTTGATTTTACATATATAAAGCAGGGCGACTCAATAATACAGATTCATTTTACTTATGTCAAAGCTATACTCGTATCCCCAAACAACTAGTGCGTGATAATGCAAATTCTAATTTTAGTCTTTAATTAAGATGTGAATACACTTGACTGTGGTGGCGTTCAGTTGTGTTATGATTCATTATTTGATTTGATTATTTATTCTTAGCCCAAGGCAAAGTGCAGACGCGGTATATCCCACGCTGCTGGTCAGTCCACACATAAGTGACTGATCATATTTATCTTTGCATGTTTATGAATAGGGACACATGTGCACACTATGTTTAGCATATGACGCGTTTATATGTAGAATACTCTACATTGCTGCGGGTATTATTAATATGTTAATATGTTATTAAATCTACTACAGTATGTTCATGCCTGAACATTCTGCGGAGGGCCAGAAAATGTGACAGCTAGCAATTGCTGCCTCTGGTTTCTCCTTTTAATTAAATACAGGACTATTAAAACTATTTAAATTATTATTAGTCCCAACGAAATGTATCCATTTACAGTGTCAAAGACCATATGTAAGAATTTTGACAAATCTTTTATGTCTTGCTGTAATTTTTGTAGTTCCACTGAGTTGTTTACTACACTGTGGTGAAGTGGCGTCGGAATCCAAGTGTTGTTGTGGTCGATGACTCTGAAGAGCACTTGAAAGTATTTTGCAGTAATTGTTGACGCCACCACCTGCGGCGTTATGATGTTGATTTTACATATCCTGGCTGAACATTCAGCATACAGTTCAATTATGCCTTGGTTAGTAATAAGGTCATCTCCTCATAGTTTCCGCCTATGATGTGGGCTGACTTCTTTTCAAACACTTTGAAAAGTCACCGGTTTTATCCGTTCAACTTTTTAGCAAAGGTGTCTTCTTCGTACTCGATCATATTGCGTGTTGCTTGGTTTTAATGGCGATATTTCACACTTCTCGTCATCTGCATCTTTCCACGCCTAACTTTCCTCGCATAAGTAAGTGTCCTCGTCTTCATGACGACAACGACTTACTACTGTTTCAGTCATTGAGTGATACGCGTTCATCTCAGTATTGAAAATAAGGAATTTTGTTTTGATTCTCGGAATCACCTTCCTTCCCTCGAGCACAAGTGGTTTAGGTACTGCTTCGAAGAGACTGGCATGCTAATTGATGTATATAGGCAAACTTGCGTCTATGATTAACATGTTGTCCTTGAATACAACTTGTGATTTCATTAGTTTGTAAGTTAACGAGTGCCCTTCGCACCCAGTTGCTTAGACTAAACCAAACGGCACTCGTAAACGCTGATATTGCAGAAGCTCAGTTCATCGCCCGAATCGTACGGTCAGCGTCGATGACCTGATACTTTGCATGTATCGCAAGAGCAGCGCTATCAATTATGCTGAGTCGGCGTGCCGACCGAATTGTTTTAGCCTAAGAATAACTGTAGTTTGTGGCTTTTGTCTCTTTTAGCTTTCGATTTCATTTTAGTTTTACTTTAAGTACAGTCTTGTACAAGAGTTTTACGAATAAACACACATTGTTCCGGCACACTGCCATTACTAAAATCATTTTGCTGATTAATATATTGCTGAGCCACAAGGCCTGTAATTTGAATGTCTTAGTTATATCCCATCATAATCTGCCTATCAATTTTTTTTTTTTCAAACTAAAAGTAAGCAAGCGTAATTGTGACCATGTGTTAAATATTGCATTTAAAGTTTTTTTATCCTTTGTCTGCAACGAGACAGAAATATCTATAGTTGCACGAATTAAACATTATTAATGCCTTTTGCCGGTTGCACATAATCGGCGTAAATACGAATCGTTCATGTGAAGTGTCAGATACGCATTTTTGTATTGAAAACTAATGAACAACTTAGACCTTTACAGGGAAATCAAGCGAGAATACGATAGTGACGACGGGTGGGATTTGCAATCAGAAAGGTTTCAAACAACGCAAGGAAATCCGACAGACATGGACGTTACCCAGTTGCAAGCCCTAGTAGCGTGCGCTGTTAGTAAAGCCTTGTCTCAGCAAGAAGCAAGGCTAGTTAACCAAGTGAGAGAACAAGTAAACAGTTTGCGCATAGAAGTGTCGCAGGTCGAAACTTACCAAGGAATTTCCGTGGATGCAAATATCCAATGTGAGATAAAACTTGACATTATAAAGTCGGTACACGAGTTCACTTTTTAAGTCATTTGTAGGTAGCAGCGCACATTAAGCTGTTAGGAATATTAGAAACAAAATTAGAGGTCCAGCGAGAGCATTGTTGGTATCGCATAACACGATACTAAATTTTGATGCCATAATAGCTAGGCTGGATTGCACGAATGCCGATAAGACATCACTACGCCTCCTACGCCAAGGGCTAGAGATGGTCAGGCAAGGAAACTCCAGTCCAAGACGATGAATTTCATGAGTTCATTTCAGGGCTTAAAAGGTCATTGAAGTCAATTGTATTTCCGGCTCAGCCCAAAGACTTACCATCTGCCTTGGCTATAGCTAGGGAGGCAGAAGCTAGAATATCTTCGCTGCCACATACGCGAAAGCTATGGAGGACAGAACCCAGGCAAATGAGTATAATAGGAACCACGTGAAACTTCAGGAAAAAACAGGGAAAAAGTTCCGGGGTAGAAAATAACCAAAACATAAATCCCATTTTTAGAAAACAGAATAAGCAACAAAATGATGCTAATCAGGATTCTAAAGGGGGACAAGACCAGACACCAGAGCCCATGGACATAGGATCTACTATGGGAGCGGGGAGGGCCAAAAAAGGCAAGGTTCCAAACGCATGACGGGCCAGAGGCGCCAGCGAAAGCAAAATACTATACAACGTGCCCCAAAGAACGAAGAAATTGAATACAATAACATTGACACAGCCGCAGTTGATGAGATTGACAAAGAGGCTGACTCCACAAGTGGCAACGACTTGTTAAATTTTTTAGGGAACGCTCCCGGCTCCCGTTCATTGAATGACAGTTGGCTAGGAGGAAACTAAAAATCCCTATAGACACAGGAGCAGCCAAAAACTACATTAGGCCCATAAAGGAGCTTGAAAATGTAGGTCCGGTTAGCTCCCCTTAGTTCCATCCATGATTCTAACAAAGTCCACCAGAAGTGTTCAATGAACATTTTCGGTAAGTCAGCTTCGTTTTTTTTATTGGATTCTTTAACGCCATTTAATGGTATAATAGGTTTCGACTTGCTAAAGCAAGTAGGAGCAACTTTGGATACAGACAGTGGTACAATCACCTATGGTCCTGTGTCCGAGAAATTACTGCATCATTATTCTGATAATGTTAATTTTACTAACGTGAATGATATTATCGTGCCAAAACAGTAAAAAAGAAATTCAGAATTCAATGGGAGTCGCTGACTGCGTCAAAAAAGAAATCAAAGACTTCCTAGAGAATGATATCATTAGGCCCTCGAAGTCACCCTACAACAACCCAACTTGGGTCGTTGATAAAAACAATTGCGATGAGCAAGGTAACAAAAATAAGCGTTTGGGAATCGAACCATTGCCGACAAGTACCCGATGCCCAACATCCCCATGATACTGGCAAATTTGGGTAGAGCCAAATATTTTACGACGCTGTATCTGAAATCCGGCTACCATCAAATATATTTAACATGATCGCCAAAAAATGTCTTTTTCTGTAAACGGCGGAAAGTACGAATTTTGTCGACTACAGTTCGGTTTGAAAAATGCGGGCAGCATCTTTCAAAGAGCAATTGATGATGTTTTGCGTGAACAAATTGGCAAAACTTGCTATGTTTACGTAGACGATGTCATCATTTTTTTCGAAAATGAAAAAGATCATGTCAGACATATACACTTGGTTCTAAAGAGCTTAGTATACGCAAACATGAAAGTTTCCAAGGAAAAAACAAAATTTTTCAAACAAAGCGTAGAGTACCTTGGGTTCATATTAACCATGGAAGGCTCAAAAACTGACCCAGAAAAGGTAAGGGCCATTCAGGGCTATCCAGAACCAAAAAGTTTATACGAGCTTAGGTCATTCCTGGGATTAGACAGCTATTACCGGTGTTTTGTAAAAGACTGCAGTAATAGCAAGACCTTTGACAAACTTGCTTAAAGGAGAAAATGGATCCATAAGCAAACATATGTCAAAGAAGACTCCAATTGAAAGGCTGAGAACCGTTTTGGCTTCTGAGGATGTAATTCTTAAGTTTCCGGATTTCAAGAAGCCATTCGATCTAATGACGGATGCTTCTGCAAACGGTATCGGTGCTGTTCTGTCGCAAGAAAACCCATGATCTCAAAGAAAATGAATCACACTATGCTACCAACGAAAGAGAATTGTTAGCCATAGTGTGGGCTCTGGGAAAATTACAACCATACCTATACGGTACTAGGGACATAAACATCTATACAGACCACCAACCTCTGACATTTTCTGTGTCAGATCGCAACCCTAATGCAAAAATAAAAAGCTGGAAAGCGTATATCGGTGAGCATAACGCAAAGATCCATTACAAGCCGGGTGAAGAAAACCACGTTGCAGACGCTCTTTTACGCCAAAATGTGAATGCGCTATAAAGTGAAGTAATATCCGACGCAGCAACAATCCACAGCGAGTTATCTGTAACTTATACGATAGAAGCTACGGAAAACCCCGTTAACGTTTTCAGAAACCAAATTGTTCCGGAGGAAGCCCAATTTGCTCTGAAGCGAAATTTTGTTTTATTTGGTAAAGACGGCAGTAAATCCCAATGTAGTCAATGCATTACATTGTGACCTCCCAACATTGGCAATTATTCAGCACGAGTTAGTGCAAAGTTTCCCAACGACAAAGTTTCGTTACTGTCAAAAATGGTAATTGGCATTTTTAATAAAGCAGAACAGAGAGAAATATCGTTAACTGAACATAACCGTGCGCACAGAGCGGCACAAGAAAACTGCAAGCAAATTTTGGAAGAGTACTACTTTCCAAAAATGAATAGAATTTTGAAGGCAATTGTGGCAAATTGCAAAATTTGTACGCGTGCCAAATATGACAAGCACCCGAAGAAACAGTTCCTAGGTGAGACGCCAGTTCCGTTATACTCTGGCGAAAGGTTACACATTGAAATTTTTTCAACCGACAAGAAACAATTCTTGATGTGTGTTGATAAGTTCTCAAAATTCGCAATCGTGCAACCAATAGTTTCTCGTACTAAAGCAGATGTAAAAGGACCAATCATACAAGCTGTAAATTTTTTTCCAAAAACTAAGATTATTTACTGCGACAATGAAGCGGCATTTAATTCAGAAACCATTACATCGTTGTTAAAAAACGACTATGGAATCGATGTCGTAAACACACCGCCGTTACACAGTACCTCCAATGGTCAGGTACAACGTTTTCATAGTACAAGTTAAAATTAAATAAGCGAATATTTATTTCTACGTGTGGGTCTGTTTATTTCAAATTTCGGACTAAATACTTCTTAAGACAATACTACCCTGGCTAGCTAGAATTTGAGTTGGTAGCGGCAGGCTGCTGATGACGGCTGCAACGTTGCTCGCATCCGGCGACGGCTGGATTCCTAGGAATTGCAGACTGCTGAGTTGCAGGCTGCTGATCAGGCGTCTTGGGCTAGTGTGCTCAATTCCTAGGAAATGCAGACTGCTGAGTTGCAGGCTGCTGATTAGGCGTTTTGGGCTAGGGTGCCGGTTGTTAACTACGACGGGAAATTGTGCAATAATTTTGTTGTTAACTCTTCCCTTGGCTGGCTTGTAAAGCAATGTTATTCCTTTATTTTCTCAGCTTGCAGAGGGTGGTGATGATGAAGATAGCAATCAAGAACAGAGAAATCAACGCTATAGCGTTGGTGTGGGCTCTGATGTTTAAGTTCCTTAGTTGACCAATGTTGTTTACGTGCAGCGCGTCCAGAGACTGCAGCGAAAGCACCTTCACCCGTTCGACCTCTTCTGGAGTCATCTGTATTACAGGCACTTCGGGCCTAAGCATAGTTGATTCGACCGGCTGAGCACCGATATTAACAGATTCATTATGGAATCTGATAAGGTAAGTCCCTCTGATAAACTCCGTGGTTCCATTCCAGGTCAGGTTACCGCCGAAGTCGTCAAGCAAGATTATCCCGTCGTCAATTTCCTCTATTTTTTCCAGATGTTCTGCGTTGCTAAAATTGCAGTGCGCCCTAATACCCTTCACTAGTTTTGGTAGACAATCGGTATTACTTAAATTAACAATTTTATTTTTATGACATATTATAATATTATTAGATGTTTTACATTTCTCTGGTATTTCATAGATTAGATTTTTTCCAATAAAGAAGTCATTACTGTTTAAATGAATAATTCTATTGTTTCTTACAACAGGTTTAATTATTATATGATGAAAATCTTGTTTTTCTAACAAAGGTATTTTTACAAAGTAATGTACCGTTATGTTTAATGGATACATTAGAGAATTCGAGCATTTCCTCGACTGTTTATTAAGATTATTATTAAGATTCTTGGCTCAGTATTACAGAATTAATGATATTTAACCTTGCCCACTGAATGGCATGTGTGATATTAATAATTTCCTCCTTTATCAATCTTACTTGATTTTGGAAGGTAATTGCTATTTCATGGCTAAAAATGCTTCCCTTTTTAATGGAATTTGTTAAATCGTTTGAGATTTTAGTTAACTTGTTGATTCTTTGTTCTAACTGCCTATATATGATTCCTTGTTGGTTATTATTTGATACTAACTTATCTAGGTTTTGTGTCAACATTATTAAATCGTCGTGGTCAGGGTTTCCTGCCACGTACTTACAAGCTGATCCTATCCAATTTATAGATCTAGCCTTTCTATGATTTAATGAGGGTGTTATTACGTAGAAAATGGTAAATGTTTGGGTTATTTCATGATGTCAAGTGGGATATAGATTATTGCTTTTTAGTTGATTTTCGGTGTACTGTGCTAAAGTTTCAAGTGCGTTTTCTATTTGGTCCAAATGGTTGTAGTAGAAGTTTTAAGTTTTCCCACCCCTTTGTTGATGGTAATAGTTTGGACATTAGTGAAGTTAAGGATTTCCATAAAACATGTGCTTGTCCTTATCATGGTAGCCAGTAACCTGAGGAAAGGAAGTTATTGATTTTTTATATTACTTTTGTGTACTACTTTTCCCGATTCAGTTAGTATAGTAGTACCCCTGTCTTCCTTCACCATCTCTTTCTTATACCTAGCTGTTAGCTTAGACCCTAAGCGTGTGTTTTGTCTGACAAAGATTTAATGACCGATATTGTAGACTTGTAATTTTTTACGTCATTTGTTATGATGCTCCACGTCTGTTGCCTGTTTTGTTCTGATTCTTTCTATGTTGTTCTGTCTGGATCTTTCGTAACATTCCGTTGTAATATTCCTACCAAAAAATACATCCAAAGGTCTCTTATTGTTAACTGAATGTATCGATGAGTTATACTCATATACTGCTCTATCCAGTAGTTCTTTAAAATTGTTCTGCTTCCGGTTATTTTTTAAACATCTCATTATTTCGGATAAGGTGGAATGGAATCTTTCCACTTGTCCGTTAACTGAACTTTTGTAAGGGGGAGCTTTATAGATTTGGATATCTAACTGATCCTTTAGCATGAAGGTTACAGTTTCCGAATTCAGCGACTTTTCGTTGTCCATCACAATACACTTTGGTACTGCGTAATAGAATACTAAATCGTGTAATGGTCCTTTAATATCCTGGATAGCTTTTGATTTGATAATTTTGGCCTGAGCTAATTTTGAGAATTTATCTTGTGCTGTTAGTACCAATACTTTTTCTGTGGAATAGGGGTTTCTTTTACTTCTGGGTTTGTAGGGTATCTATCGTACTTTTGTTCTTTACATATCCTGCACAGTTTGATAAGATTCGAGATTTTCTCCTTCGTTTTGGGGAAGTAACATTTTCCTAAAGTTGTGCTTTATTTTCTGCTATACCACAATGGGCCCTACTGTGTTCTTAAAGTATCTCTTCTTCCTGTTCGATGTCTATTAAAATGTCTTTTACTAGTAATGACGTGAATCTGATTTTTGAAGTGTAAAGGATAGATCTTTTGTATTACTAACATTATATCTTTTGATGTTATGATTCCGTTTAAAACTGATGGGTTTAAATACTGTTTTAAGATGTCCAGTATGTCCTTTTCGTTATAGTTTGGTTGTTGAATCGTATGCCTATGGAATGTTGGGAATGGAATATCGAAATTGTAGCTGGTTAAGTCATCTTTCTTGATGAAGATTTGATTTTTGAATGAATTCATCTGGACTTCTGTAGATTTTAAATTCAGATCTACCGTGTAGGTAGTTTCTGAGGGCTTTCGATGTCCAGACTATAGCTAACATCTTTTTCTGGTTAGTGGCGTAATTTTCTTCTGCTTAGGAAAGCTTTCTAGAGAGAAAGGAAATTGGTCTGTCACCTTGGGATAGTACTGCGCCTATGGCGAAATCGGAGGCATCCGTTGTTAGTTGAAATTCCTTGTTGAAATCAGGGAATTGAAGAATAACTTCATCGGACACTAGTGAATTCTTGATTTTGTTAAAAGCTTTTATTGCCTCTTGGTTCATCTTAATAATTTTTTTCTTTGAATTGTTTTTGGACACTCGTCCATCTTCCCCTCTTAAAAGGGAGCTAAGGGGTTTAGCTAACTTAGCAAAATCCCTTATGAACCTTCTATAGTACCCTGCTAGTCCTATCCTTTAAGTCCTATCCTTTAAGGTTCTGGGTTGTGGGTAATTGGCTATTGCTGGTACTTTGTTTGGGTTTGTTTCGATACCTTGGTCAGAAATAACGAACACTAAAAATTCTACTTTATTTTTGTAAAACTCGCATTTGTCCAATTGGCATTTCATGTTAGCATCTTGCAGAGTTTGGCAAATTGTTTGAAGATTTTTTGTAAGTGATTCCCTATCCTTGCTAAAAAATAATAATATCGTCGATGTAAATGTAACAGACTTTCCCGATGTGTTCTCTGAGAATATCATCGAGCGCACGTTGGAAAATGGATGGTGCGTTTTTTAAGCCGAATGGGAGTCGTGTAAACTCGTATTTTCCGTTGTTCACGGAGAAGGCTGTTTTCGGTATATCGGACGGTATATCGGAATTTGATGAAATCCACTCTTAAGGTCGAGGACAGAAAAGAGTTTATTATTTCCGAGTTGGGCTAATACCTCGTTAATCTCGGGGATGGGGTATTTGTCTGCTATAGTGGCTTTATATAGTTTTCTATAGTCTATTACCATTCGAAATTTCCTTTCACCGAATGCATCTAGTTTCTTAGGAACTATCATACTGGTGAGTTATAAGGTGACCGTGAAGGTCAAATAATGCCATTATCCAGCAGCTCTTGGACTTGACTATTCACTTCATCTTTCAGGGACATCGGATATTGGTAAAATTTTAAATAAATTGGGGAATCGGTAGAGGTTCTTATTTCTGCTTCAACATTCGTAGCGTAGGTTAATTTTTCGTTTGGGCCCGCAAAAAGATTAGGATATTTCAGGATTAATTGGTCGAGGTCTAGTTTTTGTTTGTCGTCTAAATGTTCCGTCCTGGGTATGATTGTGTTAACTGCTTCGTATTTTTTTCTTTTATCTGTATCTTTTTTTCTCCTTTAATTGTCATTACTTTGTTTGCTACGTCGATTACTGCTTCTAAATCTTTAAGGCTATCGTTGCCAAGAATGGCATCAAATGATTTTAGTGTTGGTAAAAGAGAAAACTTAATGCTACATTCTGGATAATTGAATAAATTGGCAAGTTTGTGGTGTGTTATTTCAATACTACCTCCTACAGTTATTGCTTTAAAAGGTGTTTCGTTAGGTTTTGGATTTTTAACATGCTTCGGCTGTATATAGTTTCTGTTTGAACCAGTACCTTTAAGAATTTTGACAATTTTGTGACCCCCCACTCGACATTCGAAATAGGGTAGCGAGGAGTCGCTCATTCTTAAAAACTTCTAATCTATATTGGAGTATTGTGTGGTTTCTGGTTCGCTGTTTGCGTTTGCTTTCTCAATATACCCTGCCAAGCTCATGTCACATTCCTCCTGGTTGTTGATTTCTATCATTGCCTGCTCGTATCTTTCATAATCAGTCATGGTGGCGTAAGCCTCGGCATAGCCTTGTTCATTTTGTCCCTGACATTCTGCTCCCTCAGTGTTAAAGAGTCTTTGTCTTTTCCCGTCTTGGCTTATGGGGAATGTTGGCCTCTTACCGATCTCAAGCTGAGGTCTGTTCATATAGTTGACCATCATAGTTTGCATACTACGGTCGACGTTCATTGGTTCTGCTGGCTTGACAGCAGTCGGACGGGCTGGTGCTATTGGTTGGGTTGTGGCCAATATTGTTGGTGACCAAATTGGTTTGGTGGTTTTTGAAATTGAACGGGCTGTACCTGGTTATAGCTGTAGAATGGTCTGGGTTGTGATACTAGTCTGCGAGACAGAATTGGAGGTGGATTCTGAGGTGGTAAATATGTTGGAAGTATGTAAGTTGGGTTGTTTGATGGAGTCGGTATGAACCTACGGGGTGCCGGAATTGGATTTTGGTCCATGTTTCTGAATTTCGAGTTTTGATGTCTATTGTTTTCGTGGGTTATCCTATAGGTTTGATTTTCTAATTTCAGACACAAATGCAAAGCTTACGGCAGGTCAGTTGGTTCCTTGACACCGAGAAGGCGTGGTAAATCACCACGTAGGCCTCTTATAAACGCATCTAATGCCCTATCCCTATAGGATTTTGTCATAACCACCTCAGTTTGTCGGTCTCAATTCATACAACTAACCTTTTTGAGGATTAAATATAGGTGTTTGTAAATATTTTGGTAAAATTCCTCAACTGTCTGTTGTCCGTTTTGTATCATAGTGGTTAGTTGGTACTCCAATGTACTTAAGTCGCGTTTGTCCGCAAAGTGTAGAGTAAGGCATCGAGCAATTGCCTCTCAGTTTAGGGGCATATTGTTAGAGTCTAGTACTTGGTCTACATGTTGAGTTATTTTACTACGGATAGTTTGTAAGATACCAAAGTATTTAGATGACCCTTTAATACTAGAGTACGCCTCTAGAATCCTATCTACGCTCTTTTTCCAGGAGCTAAACTCAGCTGGATCTCCTGAAAATTCTCTCATTAATTTTACTATGTCCGGCACGCGGTCTAAGTCTGTAGTGTTGCCTCTAGAGTCGGGATCTATGCTCTAGGTGGCTGCCTCAGCAAAATCGCTAGCATTCCTGTTACCACTCATGTTGCTTAAAATTGTTGCCAATCTATCGTTGATTATTCTGTCTATATAGTTTTCGATGGAATTTGTTTTACCACTCCTATAGTTTTGATGCATCGTCTGTCTACTTGCTGTTCGTTGCTGCTGTCTCTGGTTGTATTCGTCGTTGGTTGGTGCTGAAGTTGGTAATTCGTCCGTGTCAACTGTATTAAGTACTGCGGGTCGTTTGTGTTCTACTGTTTCTTATTTTTTTTTTTTTTTGTAGGTTACATTGCGCAGCTACAAGTTCGGCACACTAAGCTTATATTTGTAACTAGTTTTTGATTTGATTCGCTGTTTTTTTTTAAATTTTTTTATTAATTATTTCACTTATATATTTTTTCCAATTTACCTTAACTTAATCAGTAATTTTACTTATTAATTTTCTTAACTTATATTTGTAACTAATTTTTGATTTGATTCGCTGTTGTTTTTCTTAAATTTTATTTTTTATTTTAATTTTTTTTCCAATTTACTTTAACTTAATCACTAATTTTCTTTATCTTACAAAACTATTGTTGGTGCGTGCTCCATCTCCAATGATGCCGAATTTATCCCTTTTGGTTTCCCCTACTCACGGTTCGGCTGTTCATACGTTATTCTAAGACGTGCTGTGCGAACGGATCATACAAAGCGTGAGCCCACGTTGCACAAACTGTGGCTGCTATCCGGTTTTGACCTTTTCGTGATTAAACGCACTTAGAAACGTTTTGTTCTGTCGTGGTTTATTCGTGGTCGATTCGCGTACTTAGATGACTTTTTGCACTGTTGTATCGCGATCGGTCCCTGCTCGGGCGCCAGTTAAAATAAATAATATTCTGATTTTTATTTTTACTTGTGATCTGGTCGATCCCAGATTTTAGACTGATTTATTCTTAAAATGATTGTACCCTAGCTAGCTAAAGTCCGAGTTGATGGCGGCAGCGCTGCTGTACTTTCGCGCTATTGCAGCGGTACTTGATCGAAGAGAGGAAAGCGCGCCAAATTTGTTGTTAGGAATTGCAAGCTGCTGAGCTTCGGTACTTTCGCGCTATTGCAGCGGTTCTTGATCGAAGAGAGGTATGCGCGCCAAACTTGTTAGGAATTTCAAGCTGCTGAGCTTCGGTACTCTCGCGCTATTGCAGCGATTCTTGACCTAAGAGAAATGCGCGCCAACTTTGTTGGGAATTCTAGTCTGCGGAATTGTGTAACAATTTTGTTGTTAACTTATACAATGGGAAATGGCAGAAGGCGTCGTGGCAAACCGCAAAAGTATAAGTATTATTGATCGAGAAGAGTTTTCTCATATACTGAAAATGGAGTATTATTACGAAGTCAAGAAGAAACTGACGCTCATCATAAGCAAAACAGTCATGATGCATGACAAGCAAGCAGCTGATATACTTAATGCCGCAGTTAGGAGTGACACCCTGCACGCCTTCATGACAGGCCATAGAAAGACCTGAAAGGCAGCACAGCCCAAGTACTTGCAATTCGATTAAGCGCTGGCTCGAGAAGCTATAAGCAGCATGGGGTGAAGCGTGTTCGCTGCGTTGACTATAGTGGACCGTTACCCAATGCTAAGCATTTTGATGATGCTATAAAAATTAGGAAATGCCAAATGTTATATAACTTTGGATTTAAAATCCGGGTACGACCAAATTTTCTTAGCGGAACAAGACCTCGAATAAAAACAGCCCTTTCGGGCATTGTAACGCGTTCAAACGTCAACGGAATATGTTGGCATCAGAAGATGTCCTCCACGTGTATCCAGACTTTACACAGCTTTTCGACTCTACCACAGATGCGTCAATGAACGGCATTGGATCTGTTTTATTTCAGGAAGGTAGGAGGTAGGTAGGATGTGGCCCCAAACACTCAAAACAATGTATGGTATTCGGCAGATGGCTTGCCAAGGCTAAATGTAAATGTCCTAAAAATGACGAATTCGGACGCGGAAAATTAACTGCGAAATATCACTGACATACACAGTTGAAGTTTTAGAAATCAAACCGTGTTACAGAAGGCACATTATGCGTAAACATGATTTAGTGTTACGTTTTCCAACAACCCATTTTTGCAACTGCAAAAATATTGTAATAGACATAACAGACAGAAATGATCAAATCGAAATAATAACAGCTGAACAAAACATAGTAGAAAAGAGCTGCAAGGCAAATGTTAAACAAGTCCTTCGTGACTATTTTTTTTTTTTTTTCAAAAATGGCCAAACTAGCTAGGGAAGTTATTATAAACGATAGGTGTATAAAATCAAAATATAATAGGCATCAAAAAAAAAAAAAACAGAAACTAGGCACGGCACGGCATATTGAAACTGTTCTTAACTTGCATCGACAAGTTCTCCAAATTCGCAGTAGTGCAATCATTGGTGTCTCGAACAATACTAAAACAATATTCTGCAATAATGAAGTACCGCTAAATGAGATCAGTTTAATACAAGTAAGAAACTTCTAGCCGAGGTGCCCGATACCCTGATACCAGTGCTATCAGCGTTTTCTAATATTTTTCATAGCTTGTATAAATGAAAACCGACATTACGACACCAAGATTTGAAACAGAAAAAAATTTCGTAAAATATACATAAAATTAATAATATAATAATTTGGAGGGTCTAAATAATTTAAAACCAGCTTTTCGATCATTGTTTTTTTCGATTACAATAAACAGGAAATAATTATCGAATATTTGAAACAAACTTGATATGCGCGTGCTACACACGGATCTACAAAAATTATCTAGCTCTCATAGATGGTGAGATTGACGCGTTCACACATACGAACAAATAGATGGAAGGCTCCGTTGACTCGGCTTGTCATTCTGATCAAGATAATATATACTTTATGGGGTCAACCATGCCTACTTCTGCCTGTTACACACATTTGCACAAACCAATATACTCTGATTTCCCACTTTTAATGGGAGCAGGGTATAAAAATAACTTTGACATAGTAACTGCATCACTACTACACAGCACCCAGAGCGGGCAAGTAGAACGTTTCCACGACACGCTAAAGGAAATCGATGGAGCATTGATGATGGCCTTATAGCCATAGTTTTGTACAAGAGGTATTAAGCTCACAGAGATTGAAAGGAGGCTTGAACTTAATGAGCGCGACATTGGTCGGACAATGAAAGAACTCACATAATCGCAGGAATAGGTCAATTTTAACAACGCTTAAATTCTAATTACGAAAATGTAAAATTTCCGTTCACTGGTAATAAAACCACAATATTTAAGTCAATGTCTTATTAGGAGACTATTTTTACGGAACAGCTCACAGATTGCCTAAAATTTCTTTCATATTTTTGTACTTAATACTAAAGATTATATCCCACCGTAAAACATAAGTTGGGTTTTAAGAAGGCCCGTGAAATCCAACAACACCTTGCTACACAGATGCATACCAAAGAAAGCTTGAAAATTTGACGATAAGCACAGAGCGCATGTCAAACAGCTGTGCAACTGCTAGCACGTTACTAACACGTATTATATGTTCTTGGATAATTGAAAAACGGTTGTTTCGTTGAAGTAAAAAATTTAACATCCCCTCGGGGCATTGACATATCTAAAATATTCTGAGGAAATTCTTTATTAAATGTTACTGCCTACTGCGGACAGGAATTTTAGAGCAAGCTCATTGGAGACTGAATGAGTATTATAAACACGGTAGCTCCCGACGGCAAACATTTTACTCTTGGGCTCTTGAGGTTGGACATGATTCAATGCGTCAGCTTCTAAATTTTCTAAGTATTTCTTTTAAGGTATTTCATAACCGAATTCTAAAAATATTTTCCACTATCGGAATTTTAGAGCAAGCTCCTTGAAGACGGAATGAGTATTATAAGCACGGTAGCTCCCGACGGCAAAAAATTTACTCTAGGGCTCTTGGGGCTGGGCATGATTCAATGCGTCAGCTTCTAAATTTTCTAAATATTTCTTTATAGGTATTTCATAACCAAATTCTAAAAATTTTAGTGTTCAGTGAAATAATTATTATAGAGTTAGACTTATTGAAATTGGTGAGATAATTTTGTTATCGGCAATATTTTTGGAGGGATAAAGAACAGAAAAAATATTTATCTGAGTAATAAGCAACGATGGAAATCATATTTTTTTCAATGGTCGAGTTATAGACTCGAAAGTGTCTGTTAATGTACGGTATCGAATGATGAAGTTTTTCATTATTCAATGGGCACTGTAATTGTGCATCCCTATATCTGCATAGCTAAGATCTGTCGTAGGTGTGAATTGTTTTAAATATAAAAGTAAAAGAATAAGGCCATTGCAGAGTTTTGCATATTTAATATGCAAATATGTGTTACTCTTATTGTTGTGTTAAGTGTTTAGTAAATGTAGCTCAATATTCGATTACCACCACATGATTATTCAATATATATTGTAAAGAGGTTCTCCTCAAGTTTAAAATAATTGCTACGAGCATCAGCTCGGATTTGAGTTCTTTATCCCAATAAATTAATCTTAGGCTTAATACATTAACTTCTTAAGTACAATCATGTGTCGCTGAACGGGAGTACATGTGAGATATATATAGACGTATACTATTTCTAAGTTTTGGTTATCGGGCGGTGGTTCAACGATGTCAAAGCTTGGTCCACCGGTGTACCACACGGGAGTGTGTGGCGATTATGCAATTCATTTTGGTGTTACCCGCATTAATTGAGGTGTCATTGTTTTGGATGTTTGGAAAATGGGACGGTAAAATGGTTTTGTGCAAATGTATGTAACAGGCAGAAGGTAGCGTGGCAGACCCCCCAAAAAGTATATATATTCTTGATCATGACGACAAGCCGAGTCGTTGAGCCCTGTCCGTTTATCCGTATGTGTGTCGCGTCGATCTCAGTATCTATAAGAGCTAGAGACTTAAAATTTTTTTGTAGGTCCGTGTATAGCACACATATCAAGTCTGTTTCATATATTCGATAAGTATTCCCATTTACTTGTTATCGAATAAAAACATGATTGAAATGCAGTTAATAAATAAATTGTCGTACGTCTTATGAGATATAGCCTCAAAATTTTGTATTTAGTTTTATGTATATTTTATGCAATTTTGTTTTTTTGTTGGATATTGGATACTGACTTCAAATTTCCTTTTCAAATTCTTAAAACTGCAGTTCAGTGGAAAATAGGGCCATTATGTGAAGGCGTTTGCTTCTATACATTATCTTCATCTTCATTAAAATCCATTAAGTAAAACAGAAACTATTAAACAAAACGTTTGGCCAATTTGCAAAAGTACATGTCATTAGCGTCACGCGAATTTTGTTTTGATTTTAAATTATAAAACTCTTATTTTCATTGCTGGACTTCTTCATTCTAGTCATTCTAGACTATCCTGGCGACAGTTTAGCACTGCTATTTTCTAAGAATTTTAATTTCATATTATTGCTCAATCTTTAATCATGCTTGTGTAAGTTAACGAGTGTCCCTCGCACCCAGTTGTTTAGACTAAAACAACAGCACTCGTAAACGCTGATATTGCAGAAGCTCAGTTCATCGCCCGAATCATACGGTCAGCGTCGGTAATCTGATACTTTGCATGTACCGCAACAGCAGCGTTATCAGTTATGCTGAGTATGCGTGCCGTCCGAATTCTTGTAGCTTAAGAATAACTGTAGTTTGTAGCTTTTGTCTCTTTAAGCTTTTGATTCCATTTTATTTTTACTTTAAGCACAGTCCTGTACAACAGTTTTACCAATAAACACACATTGCTCCGGCACACTGCCATTAATAAAATCATTTGCTGATTAATATATTATATCCCATCATAATCTGCCTATCAATTTGATGTAACTTGCGCTCCGATCGGCGGCTTCGCCTAACGTGGAGCCTAGACGAACGGAATCCATAATCCAAATTGATCTACATTGTACTCCGAACGACGGCTTCCCCTAACGCGGACCCTGGACGGACGGAACCCAATAATTTGTACATTAAGTTCAAGCCTCCTTTCAATCTCTGTGAGCTTAATACCTCTTGTACAAAACTATGGCTTTAAGGCCATCATCAATGCTCCATCGATTTCCTTTAGCGTGTCGTGGAAACGTTCTACTTGCCCGCTCTGGGTGCTGTGTAGTAGTGATGCAGTTACTATGTCAAAGTTATTTTTATACCCTGCTCCCATTAAAAGTGGGAAATCAGAGTATATTGGTTTGTGCAAATGTGTGTAACAGGCAGAAGTAGGCATGGTTGACCCCATAAAGTATATATTATCTTGATCAGAATGACAAGCCGAGTCAACGGAGCCTTCCATCTATTTGTTCGTATGTGTGAACGCGTCAATCTCACCATCTATGAGAGCTAGATAATTTTTGTAGATCCGTGTGTAGCACGCGCATATCAAGTTTGTTTCAAATATTCGATAATTATTTCCTGTTTATTGTAATCGAAAAAAACAATGATCGAAAAGCTGGTTTTAAATTATTTAGACCCTCCAAATTATTATATTATTAATTTTATGTATATTTTACGAAATTTTTTTCTGTTTCAAATCTTGGTGTCGTAATGTCGGTTTTCATTTATTTTTATAAATACTCGATACAAGCTATGAAAAATATTAGAAAACGATGATAGCACTGGGATCAGGGTATCGGGCACCTCGGCTAGAAGTTTCTTTCTTGTATAAAACTGATCTCATTTAGCGGTACTTTATTATTGCAGAATATTGTTTTAGTGTTGTTCGAAACACCAATGGTTGTCGTAATGTCGGTTTTCATTTATTTTTATTAATACTCGATACAAACTTTGAAAAATATTAGAAAACGCTGATAGCATTGGGATCAAGGTATCGGGCACCTCGGCTAGAAGTTCCTTACTTGTATAAAACTGATCTGATTTAGCGGTACTTCATTATTGCAGAATATTGTTTTAGTATTGTTCGAGACACCAATGGTTGCACTACTGCGAATTTGGAGAACTTGTCGATGCAAGTTAAGAACAGTTTCAATATGCCGTGCCGTGCCTAGTTTCTGTTTTTTTTTTTTTTTTTTGATGCCTATTATATTTTAGGTGTATAAAACTATAGTTTATAATAACTTCCCTAGCTAGTTTGGCCATTTTTGAAAAAAAAAAAAAAATAGTCACGAAGGACTTGTTTAACATTTGCCTTGCAGCTCTTTTCTACTATGTTTTGTTCAGCTGTTATTATTTCGATTTGATCATTTCTGTCTGTTATGTCTATTACAATATTTTTGCAGTTGCAAAAATTTGTTGTTGGAAAACGTAACACTAAATCATGTTTACGCATAATGTGCCTTCTGTAACACGGTTTGATTTCTAAAACTTCAACTGTGTATGTCAGTGATATTTCGCAGTTTATTTTCCGCGTCCGAATTCGTCATTTTTAGGACATTTACATTTAGCCTTGGCAAGCCATCTGCCGAATACCATACATTGTTTTGAGTGTTTGGGGCCACATCCTTCCTACCTCCTACCTTCCTGAAATAAAACAGATCCAACGCCGTTCATTGACGCATCTGTGGTAGAGTCGAAAATCTGTGTAAAGTCTGGATACATGTGGAGGACATCTTCTGATGCCAACATATTCCGTTGACGTTCGAACGCGTTACAATGCCCGAAAGGGCTGTTTTTATTCGAGGTCTTGTTCCGCTAAGAAAATTTGGTCGTACCCGGATTTTAAATCCAAAGTTATATAACATTTGGCATTTCCTAATTTTTATAGCATCATCAAAATGCTTAGCATTGGGTAACGGTCCACTATAGTCAACGCAGCGAACACGCTTCACCCCATGCTGCTTATAGCTTCTCGAGCCAGCGCTTAATCGAATTGCAAGTACTTGGGCTGTGCTGCCTTTCAGGTCTTTCTATGGCCTGTCATGAAGGCGTGCAGGGTGTCACTCCTAACTGCGGCATTAAGTATATCAGCTGCTTGCTTGTCATGCATCATGACTGTTTTGCTTATGATGAGCGTCAGTTTCTTCTTGACTTCGTAATAATACTCCATTTTCAGTATATGAGAAAACTCTTCTCGATCAATAATACTTATACTTTTGCGGTTTGCCACGACGCCTTCTGCCATTTCCCATTGTATAAGTTAACAACAAAATTGTTACACAATTCCGCAGTCTAGAATTCCCAACAAAGTTGGCGCGCATTTCTCTTAGGTCAAGAATCGCTGCAATAGCGCGAGAGTACCGAAGCTCAGCAGCTTGAAATTCCTAACAACAAATTTGGCGCGCATTCCTCTCTTCGATCAAGAACCGCTGCAATAGCGCGAAAGTACCGAAGCTCAGCAGCTTGCAATTCCTAACAACAAATTTGGAACGCTTTCCTCTCTTCGATCAAGTACCGCTGCAATAGCGCGAAAGTACCGAAGCTCAGCAGCGGGTCGCAGACGATGTCGCGAGAATCATCAGCAGCGCTGCCGCCATCAACTCGGACTTTAGCTAGCTAGGGTACAATCATTTTAAGAATAAATCAGTCTAAAATCTGGGATCGACCAGATCACAAGTAAAAATAAAAATCAGAATATTATTTATTTTAACTGGCGCCCGAGCAGGGACCGATCGCGATACAACAGTGCAAAAAGTCATCTAAGTACGCGAATCGACCACGAATAAACCACGACAGAACAAAACGTTTCTTAGTGCGTTTAATCACGCTTTGTATGATCCGTTCGCACAGCACGTCTTAGAATAACGTATGAACAGCCGAACCGTGAGTAGGGGAAACCAAAAGGGATAAATTCGGCATCATTGGAGATGGAGCACGCACCAACAATAGTTTTGTAAGATAAAGAAAATTAGTGATTAAGTTAAAGTAAATTGGAAAAAAAATTAAAATAAAAAATAAAATTTAAGAAAAACAACAGCGAATCAAATCAAAAATTAGTTACAAATATAAGTTAAGAAAATTAATAAGTAAAATTACTGATTAAGTTAAGGTAAATTGGAAAAAATATATAAGTGAAATAATTAATACAAAATTTAAAAAAAAAACAGCGAATCAAATCAAAAACTAGTTACAAATATAAGCACAGTGTGCCGAACTTGTAGCTGCGCAATGTAACCTACAAAAAAAAAAAAAATAAGAAACAGTAGAACACAAACGACCCGCAGTACTTAATACAGTTGACACGGACGAATTACCAACTTCAGCACCAACCAACGATGAATACAACCAGAGACAGCAGCAACGAACAGCAAGTAGACAGACGATGCATCAAAACTATAGGAGTGGTGAAACAAATTCCATCGAAAACTATATAGACAGAATAATCAACGATAGATTGGCAACAATTTTAAGCCACATGAGTGGTAACAGGAATTCTAGCGATTTTGCTGAGGCAGCCACCTAGAGCATAGATCCCGACTCTAGAGGCAACACTACAGACTTAGACCGCGTGCCGGACATAGTAAAATTAATGAGAGAATTTTCAGGAGATCCAGCTGAGTTTAGCTCCTGGAAAAAGAGCGTAGATAGGATTCTAGAGGCGTACTCTAGTATTAAAGGGTCATCTAAATACTTTGGTATCTTACAAACTATCCGTAGTAAAATAACTCAACATGTAGACCAAGTACTAGACTCTTACAATATGCCCCTAAACTGAGAGGCAATTGCTCGATGCCTTACTCTACACTTTGCGGACAAACGCGACTTAAGTACATTGGAGTACCAACTAACCACTATGATACAAAACGGACAACAGACAGTTGAGGAATTTTACCAAAATATTTACAAACACCTATATTTAATCCTCAAAAAGGTTAGTTGTATGAATTGAGACCGACAAACTGAGGTGGTTATGACAAAATCCTATAGAGATAGGGCATTAGATGCGTTTATAAGAGGCCTACGTGGTGATTTACCACGCCTTGTCGGTGTCAAGGAACCAACTGACCTGCCGTAAGCTTTGCATTTGTGTCTGAAATTAGAAAATCAAACCTATAGGATAACCCACAAAAACAATATACATCAAAACTCGAAATTCAGAAACATAGACCAAAACCCAATTCCGGCACCCCGTAGGTTCATACCGACTCCATCAAACAACCCAACTTACATACTTCCAACATATTTACCACCTCAGAATCCACCTCCAATTCTGTCTCGCAGACTAGTATCACAACCCAGACCATTCTACAGCTATAACCAGGTACAGCCCGTTCAATTTAAAAAACCACCAAACCAATTTGGTCACCAACAATATTGGCCACAACCCAACCAATAGCACCAGCCCGTCCGACTGCTGTCAAGCCAGCAGAACCAATGGACGTCGACCGTAGTATGCAAACTATGATGGTCAACTATATGAACAGACCTCAGCTTGAGATCGGTAAGAGGCCAACATTCCCCATAAGCCAAGACGGGAAAAGACAAAGACTCTTTAACACTGAGGGAGCAGAATGTCAGGGACAAAATGAACAAGGCTATGCCGAGGTTTACGCCACCATGACTGATTATGAAAGATACGAGCAGGCAATGATAGAAATCAACAACCAGGAGGAATGTGACATGAGCTTGGCAGGGTATATTGAGAAAGCGAACGCAAACAGCGAACCAGAAACCACACAATACTCCAATATAGATTAGAAGTTTTTAAGAATGAGCGACTCCTCGCTACCCTATTTCGAATGTCGAGTGGGGGGTCACAAAATTGTCAAAATTCTTAAAGGTACTGGTTCAAACAGAAACTATATACAGCCGAAGCATGTTAAAAATCCAAAACCTAACGAAACACCTTTTAAAGCAATAACTGTAGGAGGTAGTATTGAAATAACACACCACAAACTTGCCAATTTATTCAATTATCCAGAATGTAGCATTAAGTTTTCTCTTTTACCAACTCTAAAATCATTTGATGCCATTCTTGGCAACGATAGCCTTAAAGATTTAGAAGCAGTAATCGACGTAGCAAACAAAGTAATGACAATTAAAGGAGAAAAAAGATACAGATAAAAGAAAACAAGTAAGAAAGCTCTAGTCGGGGTGCTCGACTAGGAGATACCCTGATCCCAGTCCTCCGAGTTTTTTAATATTTGCCGTAGTTTGTATCGAGTATTCAAAAAAAAAAAAAAGAAAATAAATAAAAAATGACATTGCGAGACCAGGATTCGAACCGGGATTGTCTGCGCAACGTGCGCCAACTCTACCAACACCGCCACTTCATAATTAAAAAATAAATAAAACAATAAAAAATGTTTCGTCTGAACTGGTCTCGAACCAGGACCGCGCTGCATACGAGCGCCGCCTCTACCAACGCAGCCACTGCTGTGCTTACGCGAGCAGTTGCAAATTTGAACATAAGTAGCAGCTAATAATTCAGCACAATGCAATCGCAATTTCAATTCTTGGAACAGAAAAGAATACACGTATTTGAATGTATGTGTGCACACGCATAGGAAAAATGCGTGCGCGTGGCGCTGCTGACATGTGCTTTTGCAAATTGGCCAAACGTTTTGTTTAATAACTTCTGTTTTACATAATGGATTTTAATGAAATTTTCAGCATATGATCTACATATCCTATTGGCTTGGTTGAGATGCAAACGCCTTCACATAATGGCCCTAGTTCCTACTAAGCTTAAATTCTAAGAATTTGGGGAATTTGGAGCCGGTATCCAAAATCCAACAAAAATCAAAATTGCATAAAATACACATAAAACCAAATACAAAATTTGGCTCTAGCTCTTAAGACGTTTGAGATATAATTTATTAACTGCATTTCAATTATGTTTTTATTCGATAACAATTAAATGCGAATAGTTATCGAATATTTGAAACAAACTTGACCTGCGCGTGCTATACACGGACCTACAAAACAAATTTCAAGTCTCTAGCTCTTATAGATGCTGAGATCCACGCGTTCACACATACGGACAGACGGACAGACGGACGGACGGACAGACGGACAGACGGACAGACAGACAGACGGACAGGGCTCAATCGACTCATCTTGTCATCCTGATCAAGAATATATATACTTTATGGGGTCTGCCACGCCTCCTTCTGCCTGTTACATACATTTGCACAAAACCATTATACCCTGATTTCCCATTTTCAATGGGATCAGGGTATAAAAATACGAAGCAGTTAACACAATCATACCCAGAACGGAACATTTAGACGACAGACAAAAACTAGACCTCGACCAATTAATCCTGAAATATCCTAATCTTTTTGCGGACTCAAACGAAAAATTAACCTACGCTACGAATGTTGAAGCAGAAATAAGAACCTCTACCGATTCCCAAATTTATTTAAAATTTTACCAATATCCGATGTCCCTGAAAGATGAAGTGAATAGTCAAGTCCAAGAGCTGCTAGATAATGGCATTATTTGACCTTCACGGTCACCTTATAACTCACCAGTATGATAGTTCCTAAGAAACTAGATGCATTCGGTGAAAGGAAATTTCGAATGGTAATAGACTATAGAAAACTCAATAAAGCCACTATAGCAGACAAATACCCCATCCCCGAGATTAACGAGGTATTAGCCCAACTCGGAAATAATAAACTCTTTTCTGTCCTCGACCTTAAGAGTGGATTTCATCAAATTCCGATATACCGTCCGATATACCGAAAACAGCCTTCTCCGTGAGCAATGGGAAATACGAGTTTACACGACTCCCATTCGGCTTAAAAAACGCACCATCTTTTTTTCAACGTACGCTCGAGATACTCTCAGAGAACACATCGGGAAAGTCTGTTACATTTACATCGACGATATTATTATTTTTTAGCAAGGATAGGGAATCACTTACAAAAAATCTACAAACAATTTCCCAAACTCTGCAAGATGCCAACATGAAATGCCAATTGGACAAATGCGAGTTTTACAAAAATAAAGTAGAATTTTTAGTGTTCGTTATTTCTGACCAAGCTATCGAAACAAACCCAAGCAAAGTACCAGCAATAGCCAATTACCCACAACCCAGAACCTTAAAGGATAGGACTTAAAGGATAGGACTAGCAGGGTACTATAGAAGGTTCATAAGGGATTTTGCTAAGTTAGCTAAACCCCTTAGCTCCCTTTTAAGAGGGGAAGATGGACGAGTGTCCAAAAACAATTCAAAGAAAAAAATTATTAAGATGAACCAAGAGGCAATAAAAGCTTTTAACAAAATCAAGAATTCACTAGTGTCCGATGAAGTTATTCTTCAATTCCCTGATTTCAACAAGGAATTTCAACTAACAACGGATGCCTCCGATTTCGCCATAGGCGCAGTACTATCCCAAGGTGACAGACCAGATTCCTTTCTCTCTAGAACGCTTTCCTAAGCAGAAGAAAATTACGCCACTAACCAGAAAAAGATGTTAGCTATAGTCTGGACATTGAAAGCCCTCAGAAACTACCTACACGGTAGATCTGAATTTAAAATCTACAGAAGTCCAGATGAATTCATTCAAAAATCAAATCTTCATCAAGAAAAATGACTTAACCAGCTACAATTTCGATATTCCATTCCCAACATTCCATAGGCATACGATTCAACAACCAAACTATAACGAAAAGGACATACTGGACATCTTAAAACAGTATTTAAATCCATCAGTTTTAAACGGAATCATAACATCAAAAGATATAATGTTAGTAATACAAAAGATCTATCCTTTACACTTCAAAAATCAGATTCACGTCATTACTAGTAAAAGACATTTTAACAGACATCGAACAGGAAGAAGAAATAATTAAAGAACACAGTAGGGCCCATCGTGGCATAACAGAAAATAAGGCACAACTTTCGGAAAAATGTTACTTCCCCAAAATGAAGTAGAAAATCACGATAGACACCCTACGAACCCAGAACTAAAAGCAAGCCCTATTCCACAGTATCCAGGACAAATCATCCATGTAGACATAAATTCTCAAAATTAGCTCAGGCCAAAATTATCAAATCAAAAGCTATCCAGGATATTAAAGAACCATTACACGATTTAGTATTCTATTACGGAGTACCAAAGTGCATTGTGATGGACAAAGAAAAGTCGCTGAATTCGGAAACTATAACCTTCATGCTTAAGGATCAGTTAGATATCCAAATCTATAAAGCTCCCCCTTACAAAAGTTCAGTTAACGGACAAGTGGAAAGTTTCCATTCCACCTTATCCGAAATAATGAGATGTTTCAAAAATAACCGGAAGCAGAACAATTTTAAAGAACTACTGGATAGAGCAGTATATGAGTATAACTCATCGATACATTCAGTTACCAATAAGAGACCTTTGGATGTATTTTTTGGAAGGAATATTACAACAGACCCGGAATGTTACGAAAGATCCAGACAGATCAACATAGAAAGAATCAGAACAAAACAGGCAACAGACTTGGAGCATCATAACAAAGGACGTAAAAAATTACAAGTCTACAATATCGGTCATTAAGTCTTTGTCAGACAAAACACACGCTTAGGGTCTAAGCTAACAGCTAGGTATAAGAAAGAGATGGTGAAGAAAGACAGGGGTACTACTATACTAACTGAATCGGGAAAAGTAGTACACAAAAGTAATATAAAAAATCAATAACTTCCTTTCCTCAGGTTACTGGCTACCATGATAAGGACAAGCACATGTTTTATGGAAATCCTTAACTTCACTAATGCCCAAACTATTACCATCAACAAAGGGGTGGGAAAACTTCAAACTTCTACTACTACCATTGCCCACATAATAGATTTGAACCTAATAGAAAACGCACTTGAAACTTTAGCACAGTACACCGAAAATCAACTAAAAACCAATAATCTATATCCAACTTTACATCATGAAATAACCCAAACATTTACCATTTTCTACGCAATAACATCCTCATTAAATCATAGAAAGGCTAGATCTATAAATTGGATAGGATCAGCTTGTAAGTACGTGGCAGGAAACCCTGACCACGACGATTTAATAATGTTGACACAAAACCTAGATAAGTTAGTATCAAATAATAACCAACAGGGAATCATATATAGGCAGTTAGAACAAAGAATCAACAAGTTAACTACAATCTCAAACGATTTAACAAATTCCATTATAAAGGGAAGCATTTTTAGCGATGAAATAGCAATTACCTTCCAAAATCAAGTAAGATTGATAAAAGAAGAAATTATTAATATCACACACGCCATTCAGTGGGCAAGGTTAAATATCATTAATTCTGTAATACTGAGCCAAGAAGAGTTAATCTTAATAAACAGTCGAGGAAATGCTCGAATTCTCTAATGTATCCATTAAACATAACGGTACATTACTTTGTAAAAATACCTTTGTTAGAAAAACAAGATTTTCATCATATAATAATTAAACCTGTTGTAAGAAACAATAGAATTATTCATTTAAACAGTAATGACTTTTTTATTGGAAAAAATCTAATCTATAAAATACCAGAGAAATGTCAAACATCTAATAATATTATAATATGTCATAAAAATAAAATTATTAATCTAAGTAATACCGATATTCTACCAAAACTAGTGAAGGGTATTAGGGCGCACTGCAATTTTAGCAACGCAGAACATCTGTGAAAAAATAGAGGAAATCGACGACGGGCTAATCTTGCTTAACGATTTCGGCGGTAACCTGATCTGGAATGGAACCACGGAATTTATCAGAGGGTCTTACCTCATCCGATTCCATAATGAATTTGGCGCTCAGCAGTTCGACAACGTCGAATCAAGCATCCTTAGGCCTGAAGTGCCTGTAATACAGATGACTCCAGAAGAGGTCGAACGGGTGAAGGTGCTTTCGCTGCAGTCTCTGGAAGCGCTGCACGTCAACAACATTGGGCAACTAAGGAACTTAAACATCAGAGCCCACACCAACACTATCGCGTTGATTTCTCTGTTCCTGATTGCTTTCTTCATCATCACCATCCTCTGCAAGCTGAGAAAAGAAAGGAAGCACATTACTTTACAAGTCAGCCAAATTTCATTGCAGGTTACCTCAGAAGGAAAAGGAGCATCATCCATCGCCGCTCCAACGCAGACATGCCCAAGAAGCCCCTTACTTAAAAAAAAAAAAGATAATAAAGAAAGGCCTACTTGGGGACAAGTCGGATTTAAAGAGTTAACAACAAAATTATTGCACAATTTCCCGTTGCCCACGAATTCGTCGTTGGTGCTTCACCGTTTGAAAGGACACATTTCGGTTGAAGAAAGTGATTGGCTACACGAGCGGAATTTGGTAACCCTTAATCGAACTAAGAGAACATCTTATTGGAGAAATCAAACAGGATTTTGGGCAGACTAAAAACAGTCAAAGAATCTTATTAAAATATCTACAAGTACCTCTCCTTCATTTTGAAGAAAGTTAGTTGCATGAATATGAAACAATCAGGGAAGCGAATATTTATCGCTTGTAGTTGGACATTGAAATTTGTCATTTAAATATGGGGATCTTAAAGAGGAAAATGTAACTTTATATATTCTAAATTAATAATTTAAGCTAAATTTATTACACGATCGATTTTTTTCAATTTGTCATGTATCTGCTGAACTATAGTTACTTAGTTGCACAACTTTATAATTATTAAACTATGAAAAATATAATTTTTCACCGATATATATTATAGCATGCATAGGCTTCCTTATCAAATCAAAAAATAAGATAAACGTAAGAGAGCCTATTAGAAGAACAATTATTACTGTCACAGACAGACAGCTGTCTGTCTGTCTGGCAAAATTTGGAAAAGCATTTTTCTTCATCACCTGGATCAAGTATTAACAGCCACTTAAAAAAGAATTGTGGTCAACATTCATTTCTCGTTTTCCGTTTGTATGTTATTTTCCTAACTTTGCTTGAGGCATGTACTCGCAAATCTTAAAAATGTTTCTTGATATTCCATCAAAATTTTGAAAATTTTAGCAAAATGCTACATTTAGCTATCTGCTCCACTCACAAATACATGCATTAAGAATTAAAAAATTTAATCAATCTGATTGTAAAAAAAATTGCACGTAGAATATTATTAAATACTTAATCCGTATTCCTACAAAGATCGTTGATCAAAAATTACTCTTGAATAATTCATTTGACATTCGAATTATTAAATATTTACTCGTGTGAACCCAAGTCTATTGAGATTAAATGTTCCCAAAAGCCAACTAAGGTAAAGGGAAATCGATACAGGCTGTGTAAGTAATGTCTGAAACGTAATGACTAATAGCGTTTGTTCAAGCACAAACATGCCATATAGATATGTCAGATACTGAATTTCCTGCGCGTTATCTTACAATAAGTAATAAGAATGTTAATCTTTAGCTTTAGCGACCAACGCAACCGCTGATAAGAATGTAAAATGAGCCTAGACAACGACCCAAAAATCTAAAAATGTACACTTTGTTAAACTTACCATGACTACTATCGTGAACTTGAAGTCGATGCGAATGTAAGCGAAGCTTATGTCCAAGATAAACTTATGAGCAAAATGACCGTACTTGTTGCCATCCCATCGCAGCTGCCATTCTTGCAGTATGCGTTTGCCCAGCAAGGATCTCCTCATGTTACGATCATGGGAGGAAACGTCTTGACCCTAATGCCAGTCGCCTTCTTCCATGGGGTGGTTTCGCTTCATCTTAAGGCACCAAAAATTGCACAAAACATAATGAGTCCGGCCTAAATCCTTCGCTGTGCTTCCGGACTGAGTACCTAGTCAACGCTTAGCATAAGACTCCGACGACTCCAGTCAGCCAATTGCGTAAAGACGTAACGGCATTGCGCTAACAGCTTGCCCTTAAGGAGTGTCGTTGCCGAGATTGAGACACCTACCTCTAATTAATTCCACTCTGAGGGAAAATATCCATCTGCCAGGCAGCGGAAAATTAACGTTGTAATGTACTCTGGGATGGCCCGCCAAGCCGCTTTGACCATAAACGAATTTTCGTATGAACCAGCTGAGCGTCTGCTACGAACTTTGGCGAGGCATATCTCCACCTTGAACGTGTCAAGGGTATTTGCCGCGGAACGAAAACGTACACTATCTTCTCCGCAGAGAAAAAAAAGCTGCGGAGCACGACGTTTGTCATGTCACGGCTGGTTACGACCATCTGGATTGATGTGCGGTGACCTGCTCGTCGGACGCCATCTGGTGAAAATCCTCCAGAGGAATTTGAATTGATACAGTCATCAACTCTCCACCTTAACGTCGCCAGTCAGCACGGTGAAACTTCCACGAGAGCACAGAAGTATGGATCTCAATGTGGTTGACGGATCAAGCGTCAGTAATGATGTTTTGATCACTCAAGCCCCACTCACTAAATCATGTAGACGCTGAATCGCTGACGATCGTTACGTCGATATCGCTTCTTGCCTTGCAATTATCAAACATGTACCCACTGCTGCGGACATTACGCACATCGGCCCTACTGCTTTGAGCCCAATTTACTAGCTGTTCACTCCACTGCCTACTCAGATAGCCTCGAAAGCGCTCGGGGAGCTGAACCACAGATGCTGTATTTGTGGGCTCTGATGTTTAAGTTCCTTAGTTGTCCAATGTTGTTAACGTGCAGCGCTGCCAGAGTCTGCAGCGAAAGCACCTTCACCCGTTCGACCTCTTCTGGAGTCATCTGTATTATAGGCACTTCGGGCCTAAGGATGGTTGATTCGACGTTGTCGAACTGCTGAGCGACGATATTAACAGATTCATTATGGAATCGGATGAGGTAAGTCCCTCTGATAAATTCCGTGGTTCCATTCCAGGTCAAGTTACCGCCGAAGTAGTTAAGCAAGATGAGCCTGTCGTCGATTTCCTCTATTTTTTCAGATGTTCTGCGTTGCTAAAATTGCACGGCTTCCTAATACCCTTCACTAGTTTTGGAAGACAATCGGTATTACTTAAATTAACAATTTTATTTTTATGACATATAATATTATTAGATGTTTTACATTTCTCTGGAATTTCATAGATTATATTTTTTCCAATAAAGAAGTCATTACTGTTTAAATGAATAATTCCATTGTTTCTTACAACAAGTTTAATAATTATATGCTGAAAATCTTGTTTTTCTAACAAGTGTATTTTCACAAAGTAAACAAGTGTTGTGCCGTTATGTAGGATGGATACATTAGAGAATTCGAGCATTTCGTCGACTGAGTGTTGGGTCAAATTTTGATCATGAAACATGTTGTTTATCAAGATTAACTCTTCTTGGCTCAGGATTACAGAATTAATGATGCTTAACCTTGCCCACTGAATGGCGTGTCTGATATTAATAATTTCTTCCTTTATCAGTTTTACTTCATTTTGGAAGCTAATTGCTATTTCATCGCTAAAAAGGGTTCCCTTTTTAATGGAATTTGTTAAATCGTTTGAGATTTTAGTTAACTTGTTGATTCTATTTTCTAACTGCCTATTTATGATTACTTGTTGATTATTATTCGATACTAACTTATCAAGGTTTTGTGTCAACATTATTAAATCGTCGTGGTCAGGGTTTCCCGCCACGTACTTACAAGCTGATCCTATCCAATTTATAGATCTAGCCTTTCTATGATTTAATGAGGATGTTATTGCGTAAAAAATGGTAAATGTTTGGGTTATTTCATGATGTCAAGTGGGATATAGATTATTGGTTTTTAGTTGATTTTCGGTGTACTGTGCTAAAGTTTCAAGTGCGTTTTTTATTTGGTCCAAATGGTAGTAGTAGAAGTTTTAAGTTTTCCCACCCCTTTGTTGATGGTAATAGTTTGGACATTAGTGAAGTTAAGGATTTCCATAAAACATGTGATTGTCCTTATCATGGTAGCCAGTAACATGAGGAAAGGAAGTTATTGATTTTTTATATTACTTTTATGTACTACTTTTCCCGATTCAGTTAGTATAGTAGTACCCCTGTTTTCCTTCACCGTCTCTTTCTTATACCTAGCTGTTAGCTTAGACCCTAAGCGTGTGTTTTGTCTAACAAAGATTTCCTGACCGATATTGTAGTCTTGTAATTTTTTACGTCATTTGTTATGATGCTTTGTTCTGATTCTTTCTATGTTGTTCTGTCTGGGTCTTTCGTAATATTCCATTGTAATATTCCTACCAAAAATTACATCCAAAGGTCTCTTATTGTTAACTGAATGTATCGATGAGTTATACTCATATACTGCTCTATCCAGTAGTTCTTTAAAATTGTTCTGCTTCCGGTTATTTTTTAAACATCTCATTATTTCGGATAAGGTGGAATGGAATCTTTCCACTTGTCCGTTAACTGAACTTTTGTAAGGGGGAGCTTTATAGATTTGGATATCTAACTGATCCTTTAGCATGAAGGTTACAGTTTCCGAATTCAGCGACTTTTCGCTGTCCATCACAATACACTTTGGTACTCCGTAATAGAATACTAAATCGTGTAATGGTCCTTTAATATCCTGGATAGCTTTTGATTTGATAATTTTGGCCTGAGCTAATTTTGAGAATTTATCTTGTGCTGTTAGTACCAATACTTTTTCTGTAGAATAGGGGTTTCTTTTAGTTCTGGGTTCGTAGGGTGTCTATCGTACTTTTGTTCTTTACATATCCTGCACAGTTTGATAAGATTCGAGATTTTCTCCTTCGCTTTGGGGAAGTAACATTTTCCGAAAGTTGTGACTTATTTTCTGCTATACCACGATGGGCCCTACTGCGTTCTTTAAGTATCTCTTCTTCCTGTTCGATGTCTATTAA
The DNA here is from genome assembly GCA_035045825.1 of Drosophila eohydei. Lineage (NCBI taxonomy): Eukaryota > Metazoa > Arthropoda > Insecta > Diptera > Drosophilidae > Drosophila > Drosophila eohydei. Next base: position 116,573 of record JAWNOT010000007.1, read on the forward strand.
AATGTCTTTTACAAGTAATGACGTGAATCTGATTTTATAGTTTTTAAAGTGTAAAGGATAATCTTTTGTATTTCTAATATTATATCTTCTGATGTTAGGATTCCGTTTAAAACTGACGGATTTAAATACTTTTTTAAGATGTCCAGTATGTCCTTTTCGTTATAGTTTGATTGTTGAATCGTATGCCTATGGAATGTTGGGAATGGAATATCGAAATTGTAGCTGGTTAAGTCATCTTTCTTGATGAAGATTTGATTTTTGAATGAATTCATCTGGACTTCTGTAGATTTTAAATTCAGATCTACCGTATAGGTAGTTTCTGAGGGCTTTCAATGTCCAGACTATAGCTAACATCTTTTTCTGGTTAGTGGCGTAATTTTCTTCTGCTTAGGAAAGCGTTCTAGAGAGAAAGGAAATTGGTCTGTCACCTTGGGATAGTACTGCGCCTATGGCGAAATCGGAGGCATCTGTTGTTAGCTGAAATTCCTTGTTGAAATCAGGGAATTGAAGAATAACTTCATCGGACACTAGTGAATTCTTGATTTTGTTAAAAACATTTATTGCCTCTTGGTTCATCTTAATAATTTTTTTCTTTGAATTGTTTTTGGACACTCGTCCATCTTCCCCTCTTAAAAGGGAGCTAAGGGGTTTAGCTAACTTAGCAAAATCCCTTATGAACCTTCTATAGTACCCTGCTAGTCCTATCCTTTAAGTCCTATCCTTTAAGGTTCTGGGTTGTGGGTAATTGGCTATTGCTGGTACTTTGCTTGGGTTTGTTTTGATACCTTGGTCAGAAATAACGAACACTAAAAATTCTACTTTATTTTTGTAAAACTCGCATTTGTCCAATTGGCATTTCATGTTGGCATTTTGCAGAGTTTGGAAAATTGTTTGAAGATTTTTTGTATGTGATTCCCTATCCTTGCTAAAAATGATAATATCGTCGTTGTAAATGTAACAGACTTTCCCGATGTGTTCTCGAGCGCACGTTGGAAAATGGATGGTGCGTTTTTTAAGCCGAATGGGAGTCGTGTAAACTCGTATTTTCCGTTGTTCACGGAAAAGGCTGTTTTCGGTATATCGGACGGTATATCGGAATTTGATGAAATCCACTCTTAAGGTCGAGGACAGAAAAGAGTTTATTATTTCCGAGTTGGGCTAATACCTCGTTAATCTCGGGGATGGGGTATTTGTCTGCTATAGTGGCTTTATTGAGTTTTCTATAGTCTATTACCATTCGAAATTTCCTTTCACCGAATGCATCTAGTTTCTTAGGAACTATCATACTGGTGAGTTATAAGTTGACCGTGAAGGTCAAATAATGCCATTATCCAGCAGCTCTTGGACTTGACTATTCACTTCATCTTTCAGGGACATCGGATATTGGTAAAATTTTAAATAAATTGGGGAATCGGTAGAGGTTCTTATTTCTGCTTCAACATTCGTAGCGTAGGTTAATTTTTCGTTTGGGCCCGCAAAAAGATTAGGATATTTCAGGATTAATTGGTCGAGGTCTAGTTTTTGTTTGTCGTCTAAATGTTCCGTCCTGGGTATGATTGTGTTAACTGCTTCGTATTTTTTCTTTTATCTGTATCTTTTTTTCTCCTTTAATTGTCATTACTTTGTTTGCTACGTCGATTACTGCTTCTAAATCTTTAAGGCTATCGTTGCCAAGAATGGCATCAAATGATTTTAGAGTTGGTAAAAGAGAAAACTTAATGCTACATTCTGGATAATTGAATAAATTGGCAAGTTTGTGGTGTGTTATTTCAATACTACCTCCTACAGTTATTGCTTTAAAAGGTGTTTCGTTAGGTTTTGGATTTTTAACATGCTTCGGCTGTATATAGTTTCTGTTTGAACCAGTACCTTTAAGAATTTTGACAATTTTGTGACCCCCCACTCGACATTCGAAATAGGGTAGCGAGGAGTCGCTCATTCTTAAAAACTTCTAATCTATATTGGAGTATTGTGTGGTTTCTGGTTCGCTGTTTGCGTTTGCTTTCTCAATATACCCTGCCAAGCTCATGTCACATTCCTCCTGGTTGTTGATTTCTATCATTGCCTGCTCGTATCTTTCATAATCAGTCATGGTGGCGTAAGCCTCGGCATAGCCTTGTTCATTTTGTCCCTGACATTCTGCTCCCTCAGTGTTAAAGAGTCTTTGTCTTTTCCCGTCTTGGCTTATGGGGAATGTTGGCCTCTTACCGATCTCAAGCTGAGGTCTGTTCATATAGTTGACCATCATAGTTTGCATACTACGGTCGACGTTCATTGGTTCTGCTGGCTTGACAGCAGTCGGACGGGCTGGTGCTATTGGTTGGGTTGTGGCCAATATTGTTGGTGACCAAATTGGTTTGGTGGTTTTTGAAATTGAACGGGCTGTACCTGGTTATAGCTGTAGAATGGTCTGGGTTGTGATACTAGTCTGCGAGACAGAATTGGAGGTGGATTCTGAGGTGGTAAATATGTTGGAAGTATGTAAGTTGGGTTGTTTGATGGAGTCGGTATGAACCTACGGGGTGCCGGAATTGGATTTTGGTCCATGTTTCTGAATTTCGAGTTTTGATGTCTATTGTTTTCGTGGGTTATCCTATAGGTTTGATTTTTTAATTTCAGACACAAATGCAAAGCTTACGGCAGGTCAGTTGGTTCCTTGACACCGAGAAGGCGTGGTAAATCACCACGTAGGCCTCTTATAAACGCATCTAATGCCCTATCCCTATAGGATTTTGTCATAACCACCTCAGTTTGTCGGTCTCAATTCATACAACTAACCTTTTTGAGGATTAAATATAGGTGTTTGTAAATATTTTGGTAAAATTCCTCAACTGTCTGTTGTCCGTTTTGTATCATAGTGGTTAGTTGGTACTCCAATGTACTTAAGTCGCGTTTGTCCGCAAAGTGTAGAGTAAGGCATCGAGCAATTGCCTCTCAGTTTAGGGGCATATTGTTAGAGTCTAGTACTTGGTCTACATGTTGAGTTATTTTACTACGGATAGTTTGTAAGATACCAAAGTATTTAGATGACCCTTTAATACTAGAGTACGCCTCTAGAATCCTATCTACGCTCTTTTTCCAGGAGCTAAACTCAGCTGGATCTCCTGAAAATTCTCTCATTAATTTTACTATGTCCGGCACGCGGTCTAAGTCTGTAGTGTTGCCTCTAGAGTCGGGATCTATGCTCTAGGTGGCTGCCTCAGCAAAATCGCTAGCATTCCTGTTACCACTCATGTTGCTTAAAATTGTTGCCAATCTATCGTTGATTATTCTGTCTATATAGTTTTCGATGGAATTTGTTTTACCACTCCTATAGTTTTGATGCATCGTCTGTCTACTTGCTGTTCGTTGCTGCTGTCTCTGGTTGTATTCGTCGTTGGTTGGTGCTGAAGTTGGTAAGTCGTCCGTGTCAACTGTATTAAGTACTGCGGGTCGTTTGTGTTCTACTGTTTCTTATTTTATTTTATTTTTTTTTTTTTAGGTTACATTGCGCAGCTACAAGTTCGGCACACTAAGCTTATATTTGTAACTAGTTTTTATATATATATTTTTTCCAATTTACCTTAACTTAATCAGTAATTTTACTTATTAATTTTCTTAACTTATATTTGTAACTAATTTTTGATTTGATTCGCTGTTGTTTTTCTTAAATTTTATTTTTTATTTTAATTTTTTTTCCAATTTACTTTAACTTAATCACTAATTTTCTTTATCTTACAAAACTATTGTTGGTGCGTGCTCCATCTCCAATGATGCCGAATTTATCCCTTTTGGTTTCCCCTACTCGCGGTTCGGCTGTTCATACGTTATTCCAAGACGTGCTCTGCGAACGGATCATACAAAGCGTGAGCCCACGTTGCACAAACTGTGGCTGCTATCCGATTTTGACCTTTTCGTGATTAAACGCACTTAGAAACGTTTTGTTCTGTCGTGGTTTATTCGTGGTCGATTCGCGTACTTAGATGACTTTTTGCACTGTTGTATCGCGATCGGTCCCTGCTCGGGCGCCAGTTAAAATAAATAATATTCTGATTTTTATTTTTACTTGTGATCTGGTCGATCCCAGATTTTAGACTGATTTATTCTTAAAATGATTGTTGATGGCGGCAGCGCTGCTGATGATTCTCGCGACATCGTCTGCGACCCGCTGCTGAGCTTCGGTACTTTCGCGCTATTGCAGCGGTTCTTGATCGAAGAGAGGAATGCGCGCCAAATTTGTTGTTAGGAATTTCAAGCTGCTGAACTTCGGTACACTCGCGCTATTGCAGCGATTGTTGACCTCAGAGAGAAATGCGCGTCAACTTTGTTGGGAATTCTAGACTGCGGAATTGTGTAACAACTTTGTTGTTAACTTATACAATGGGAAATGGCGGAACCGCAAAAGTATAAGTATTATTGATCGAGAAGAGTTTTCTCATATACTGAAATTGGAGTATTATTACGAAGTCAAGAAGAAACTGACGCTCATCATAAGCAAAACAGTCATGATGCATGACAAGCAAGCAGCTGATATACTTAATGCCGCAGTTAGGAGTGACACCCTGCACGCCTTCATGACAGGCCATAGAAAGACCTGAAAGGCAGCACAGCCCAAGTACTTGCAATTCGTTTAAGCGCTGGCTCGAGAAGCTAAAAGCAGCATGGGGTGAAGCGTGTTCGCTGCGTTGACTATAGCGGACCGTTACCCAATGCTAAGCATTTTGATGATGCTATAAAAATTAGGAAATGCCAAATGTTATACAACTTTGGATTTAAAATCCGGGTACGACCAAATTTTCTTAGCGGAACAAGACCTCGAATAAAAACAGCCCTTTCGGGCATTGTAACGCGTTCGAACGTCAACGGAATATGTTGGCATCAGAAGATGTCCTCCACATGTATCCAGACTTTACACAGCTTTTCGACTCTACCACAAATGCGTCAATAAACGACATTGGATCTGTTTTATTTCAGGAAGGTAGGAGGTAGGTAGGATGTGGCCCCAAACACTCAAAACAATGTATGGTATTCGGCCGATGGCTTGCCAAGGCTAAATGTAAATGTCCTAAAAATGACGAATTCGGACGCGGAAAATTAACTGCGAAATATCACTGACATACACAGTTGAAGTTTTAGAAATCAAACCGTGTTACAGAAGGCACATTATGCGTAAACATGATTTAGTGTTACGTTTTCCAACAACCCATTTTTGCAACTGCAAAAATATTGTAATAGACATAACAGACAGAAATGATCAAATCGAAATAATAACAGCTGAACAAAACATAGTAGAAAAGAGCTGCAAGGCAAATGTTAAACAAGTCCTTCGTGACTATTTTTTTTTTTTTTTCAAAAATGGCCAAACTAGCTAGGGAAGTTATTATAAACTATAGTTTTATACACCTAAAATATAATAGGCATCAAAAAAAAAAAAAAACAGAAACTAGGCACGGCACGGCATATTGAAACTGTTCTTAACTTGCATCGACAAGTTCTCCAAATTCGCAGTAGTGCAACCATTGGTGTCTCGAACAATACTAAAACAATATTCTGCAATTGTGAATACAAATAACTGTGGTGGTGTTCAGTTGTGTAATGATCTTTATTCGTCTGAGCAAGAGTTCTTATACCCTGGCTCATGCGTATTGGATCTCTTAGCCTAAGTACATTATGTAATGAGTAGAGTTCCAAGCGGGGGCCATACTATGCTCTCCCGCTATGTAGCTTCATATATATAGCTTGTATATACTTATATGCATACGGCATAAACATTAGGCAAGCGGCAAAGTGCGTACGCGGCATCTCCCATGCTGCTGTGATCTGACCATAAGTGGCTGATCATATTACATTTGTTTATCTTTGCGCTCGCCCTATGTTTATGCGTAGGGACAAATGTCACTATATGCGTATTTAGTATACACTATCATATGTTAGGCATATGACGCATTTATATGTAGAATACTCTACATTGCTTCGGGTCTTATTAATGTGTTATTAAATATACTACAGTATGTTCATGCCTGAACATTCTGCGGGGGGCCAAAAGTGACAGCTAGCTGTTGCTGCCTCTTGTTTCTCTTCTTAATCCGTGGCCTGCGTCTCCGTCTGTATAGCAACCCAATTTTTCGATGCTTCCCGGAGTTCTCTGGGACGTCCAGGCACATCGTTGTTGATGCGCTGATTACCTTGTTGGTTGATAATCCAGATACATTGCCAGAGATAATCCATCCAAGTTCGGTCTTTGGTCCCAGGGTTTCATTGATTTTCTTTACCTTTCCCAACATTATTAAGGGAAGTAAATCAACGCCAATGACAACGTCAATTCGACTGGGCTCGTTAAAATGTGGGTCAGCTAGCTCGTAGCCCATCCAATCCTTATTGACATCCATGTCAATTTTCTTGGTTGGTTGAGCTCTCTGAAGTTTTGGAATAACAAGTGCCTGCGTTGTGGTGATGAATTTGCTTTTAAACTGTGGTTTGATTGTTAAGCAAACACTATTTTTAAGAATTTCTACATTTTGCGAAATTCCTTGAACTTCCACGTTCCGTTTAGTTCGGCGCAGTTTTAACTGTTGTGCAGCTTCTTCAGATATTAGGGTTTTTTGCGAGCCTCCATCTATAAGGGCCCTTAGCTGCTCGTATTTTCCAGACTTATTTTTAATCTGGATGAGCGCTGTCGCTAGCAACGTATCTTGTCCTTTATTTTCATTTAGACAGTTGCTGCTAACGATCTTATTTTTATTTGCTTCCTCATGAAGCAAATTGTTGTGTGCTTTGGTGCATTGATTGCAAGTCCAATTCTTTTTGCAATCTTTAACGCTGTGGCTGCCTAGACATTTATAGCAAAGCGAGTTTTGGAACACAAACTCCTTGCGTTTTTTAACCGGCTCAGCTCTAAATTGCTGACACCTGGTTATTTCATGTCCAGTCAATTGGCAAAAACGGCATCTCTCGTGGCTCGTTGTCTTTGCTTCCCTTGACGTATTGGCGGCGCTTTTTTGCACTGAGTCTATTGAGTTATACAGTTGCTCAATAAACTCTAGTACATCGTCCAAGGACTGAATTTCTCTGGCCTTTTTTACGTGCTGCTCGTAAAGTTGTAGGACTTCCGTAGAGAATCGTCGCAACAGAATTTGAGCGTATAGAGCGTCAGCTTCATTACCAAATTGACCCTTTTCTTTGATAATGAAAATGCATTCTGTTGCTGTGTCCAAGAACTTGCGGATACTGCCTTCATCATTGTTCTTCAGCAGTTCCATGTCCACTAGCTGGTTGACGGCGTTAGCAAATATTTTGCGCGTATTTTCGTAGCGCTTGCATATTAGTTCCCAAGCCGAGTTGTAGTTAGCAGACGAGCCAATTAATAAATGGCCTACGACCATTTTGACTTCTCCCCTAAGGCATGACTTCAGGTAGTTCAGCTTCCTTGTGTCGCTGATATCTCTCCTGTTGTGAATCACCTCGGAGAATAACTCGAAGAACGTCGGCCACTCTTTGGGACTTCCATTGAATTGAGGAAGATCCACTTTCGGTAGCTCTGGAACGTCTTCTTGTGCATTTTGCAAGCCAGCTACTCTTCTGTTTAGTTTTTTTGTAAGTATGCTGACATTGCATTCCAGCTCATCTATCTCATCGATGTCGAAGGCAAATTTTTCGTATTTTGCCTCTAAATCCGTGAGCGTAAACTGGACTTTGTTCCACAGGAAAATCAACTTGTCTTTATAGTCAAGGATTTCTACCTGGCTGCTAAGCTCTAGATTGGCATACACTTCTTGCATGTGTTGCCTTACTTTTAGAGCTCGCTTGTCTACAAGGTCAACCAGCACATCCATTGGGCTCGAGCTTCTTTGGGAAAATATTTCCTGCTGCCCGTGTTGTGCCTTGGATGTCTTTGCTTGGATGGATGCTGTTTCGTCGGTGTCTATGGCGTGGTCGGCAACTTCGACTTTCATCAGAGACTCCTCGTAGTTCCTGATGTTTTCCATTATGCCATCATATATTTTTTCCTTAAAATATTGATGATCGATGACACCGATTTTGACCAGTATTAGATGATTGGCAGTAAACTCTGCTGCCAATCTATCAATGGCTGGTAACGCATCCTTGTTCGTGATGCTCTGCCGGATCTTCTCATAGATCTCTGATTGCTTTTTGAGCAACTCCAGAGTTTTTGCCGACAGCATTTTGCTTGTGTTTTTTATTTCGTGTGAAAATTTGAATTTAATTTACCCTTTGGCTTGACCCGTTGGAGGTGTTTTTGTTTTGATCGCCTGGTTGATCGTGCTGTGCCTCTACTCACAGCTTGAATTGGTAAGCCAAAAAGTATTTAAACAATTTTTCACTTCACTTTCACACTTGTCACAAACGTAGTCTTGTAGATTTTACTCGAAGGACCAAAATGTGTGACAAATCACAAACGTAGCCTTGTAGATTTTACTCGAAGGACCAAAATGTGAATACAAATCTTGTGATTTGTAGCCTTGTGGATCCGGCTCGGAGGACCAAAATGTGAATACAAATAACTGTGGTGGTGTTCAGTTGTGTAATGATCTTTATTCGTCTGAGCAAGAGTTCTTATACCCTGGCTCATGCGTATTGGATCTCTTAGCCTAAGTACATTATGTAATGAGTGGAGTTCCAAGCGGGGGCCATACTATGCTCTCCCGCTATGTAGCTTCATATATATAGCTTGTATATACTTATATGCATACGGCATAAACATTAGGCAAGCGGCAAAGTGCGTACGCGGCATCTCCCATGCTGCTGTGATCTGACCATAAGTGGCTGATCATATTACATTTGTTTATCTTTGCGCTCGCCCTATGTTTATGCGTAGGGACAAATGTCACTATATGCGTATTTAGTATACACTATCATATGTTAGGCATATGACGCATTTATATGTAGAATACTCTACATTGCTTCGGGTCTTATTAATGTGTTATTAAATATACTACAGTATGTTCATGCCTGAACAGCAATAATGAAGTACCGCTAAATCAGATCAGTTTTATACAAGTAAGGAACTTCTAGCAGAGGTGCCCGATACCCTGATCCCAGTGCTATCAGCGTTTCTTAATATTTTTCAAAGTTTGTATCGAGTATTAATAAAAATAAATGAAAACCGACATTACGACACCAAGATTTGAAACAGAAAAAAATTTCATAAAATATACATAAAATTAATAATATAATAATTTGGAGGGTCTAAATAATTTAAAACCAGCTTTTCGATCATTGTTTTTTTCGATTACAATAAACAGGAAATAATTATCGAATATTTGAAACAAACTTGATATGCGCGTACTACACACGGATCTACAAAAATTATCTAGCTCTCATAGATGGTGAGATTGACGCGTTCACACATACGAACAAATAGATGGAAGGCTCCGTTGACTCGGCTTGTCATTCTGATCAAGATTATATATACTTTATGGGGTCAACCATGCCTACTTCTGCCTGTTACACACATATGCACAAACCAATATACTCTGATTTCCCACTTTTAATGGGAGCAGGGTATAAAAATAACTTTGACATAGTAACTGCATCACTACTACACAGCACCCAGAGCGGGCAAGTAGAACGTTTCCACGACACGCTAAAGGAAATCGATGGAGCATTGATGATGGCCTTATAGCCATAGTTTTGTACAAGAGGTATTAAGCTCACAGAGATTGAAAGGAGGCTTGAACTTAATGAGCGCGACATTGGTCGGACAATGAAAGAACTCACATAATCGCAGGAATAGGTCAATTTTAACAACGCTTAAATTCTAATTACGAAAATGTAAAATTTCCGTTCACTGGTAATAAAACCACAATATTTAAGTCAATGTCTTATTAGGAGACTATTTTTACGGAACAGCTCACAGATTGCCTAAAATTTCTTTCATATTTTTGTACTTAATACTAAAGATTATATCCCACCGTAAAACATAAGTTGGGTTTTAAGAAGGCCCGTGAAATCCAACAACACCTTGCTACACAGATGCATACCAAAGAAAGCTTGAAAATTTGACGATAAGCACAGAGCGCATGTCAAACAGCTGTGCAACTGCTAGCACGTTACTAACACGTATTATATGTTCTTGGATAATTGAAAAACGGTTGTTTCGTTGAAGTAAAAAATTTTACATCGGGGCATTGACATATCTAAAATATTCTGAGGAAATTCTTTATTAAATGTTACTGCCTACTGCGGACAGGAATTTTAGAGCAAGCTCTTTGGAGACTGAATGAGTATTATAAACATGGTAGCTCCCGACGGCAAACATTTTACTCTTGGGCTCTTGAGGTTGGACATGATTCAATGCGTCAGCTTCTAAATTTTCTAAGTATTTCTTTTAAGGTATTTCATAACCGAATTCTAAAAATATTTTCCACTATCGGAATTTTAGAGCAAGCTCCTTGAAGACGGAATGAGTATTATAAGCACGGTAGCTCCCGATGGCAAAAAATTTACTCTAGGGCTCTTGGGGTTGGGCATGATTCAATGCGTCAGCTTCTAAATTTTCTAAATATTTATATTATAGACTCGAAAGTGTCTGTTAATGTACGGTATCGAATGATGAAGTTTTTCATTATTCAATGGGCACTGTAATTGTGCATCCCTATATCTGCATAGCTAAGATCTGTCGTAGGTGTGAATTGTTTTAAATATAAAAGTAAAAGAATAAGGCCATTGCAGAGTTTTGCATATTTAATATGCAAATATGTGTTACTCTTATTGTTGTGTTAAGTGTTTAGTAAATGTAGCTCAATATTCGATTACCATCACATGATTATTCAATATATATTGTAAAGAGGTTCTCCTCAAGTTTAAAATAATTGCTACGAGCATCAGCTCGGATTTGAGTTCTTTATCCCAATAAATTAATCTTAGGCTTAATACATTAACTTCTTAAGTACAATCATGTGTCGCTGAACGGGAGTACATGTGAGATATATATAGACGTATACTATTTCTAAGTTTTGGTTATCGGGCGGTGGTTCAACGATGTCAAAGCTTGGTCCACCGGTGTACCACACGGGAGTGTGTGGCGATTATGCAATTCATTTTGGTGTTACCCGCATTAATTGAGGTGTCATTGTTTTGGATGTTTGGAAAATGGGACGGTAAAATGGTTTTGTGCAAATGTATGTAACAGGCAGAAGGTAGCGTGGCAGACCCCCCAAAAAGTATATATATTCTTGATCATGACGACAAGCCGAGTCGTTGAGGATAAACGGACAGTTATCCGTATGTGTGTCGCGTCGATCTCAGTATCTATAAGAGCTAGAGCCTTAAAATTTTTTTGTAGGTCCGTGTATAGCACACATATCAAGTCTGTTTCATATATTCGATAAGTATTCCCATTTACTTGTTATCGAATAAAAACATGATTGAAATGCAGTTAATAAATAAATTGTCGTACGTCTTATGAGATATAGCCTCAAAATTTTGTATTTAGTTTTATGTATATTTTATGCAATTTTGTTTTTTTGTTGGATATTGGATACTGACTTCAAATTTCCTTTTCAAATTCTTAAAACTGCAGTTCAGTGGAAAATAGGGCCATTATGTGAAGGCGTTTGCTTCTATACATTATCTTCATCTTCATTAAAATCCATTAAGTAAAACAGAAACTATTAAACAAAACGTTTGGCCAATTTGCAAAAGTACATGTCAGTAGCGTCACGCGAATTTTGTTTTGATTTTAAATTATAAAACTCTTATTTTCATTGCTGGACTTCTTCATTCTAGTCATTCTAGACTATCCTGGCGACAGTTTAGCACTGCTATTTTCTAAGAATTTTAATTTCATATTATTGCTCAATCTTTAATCATGCTTGTGTAAGTTAACGAGTGTCCCTCGCACCCAGTTGTTTAGACTAAAACAACAGCACTCGTAAACGCTGATATTGCAGAAGCTCAGTTCATCGCCCGAATCATACGGTCAGCGTCGGTAATCTGATACTTTGCATGTACCGCAACAGCAGCGTTATCAGTTATGCTGAGTATGCGTGCCGTCCGAATTCTTGTAGCTTAAGAATAACTGTAGTTTGTAGCTTTTGTCTCTTTAAGCTTTTGATTCCATTTTATTTTTACTTTAAGCACAGTCCTGTACAACAGTTTTACCAATAAACACACATTGCTCCGGCACACTGCCATTAATAAAATCATTTGCTGATTAATATATTATATCCCATCATAATCTGCCTATCAATTTGATGTAACTTGCGCTCCGATCGGCGGCTTCGCCTAACGTGGAGCCTAGACGAACGGAATCCATAATCCAAATTGATCTACATTGTACTCCGAACGACGGCTTCCCCTAACGCGGACCCTGGACGGACGGAACCCAATAATTTGTACATTAGGTATGAACTTTGTTTATTCATCTCTTAGTAATGACAAATCGCTAAAAAATATACTTATATCGATTAAAATATGTTTTTGTATAATGAAAAGAGTTATACATAACTTCTCCCCATTTAGATAAGAATTATTCTGAATTATTGTTATTAGTTTTCTTATTTATAGATAATATATAATGTAGGTAATGGTTCTAATAATTGTTTTGATTAATGAATAGTAACTTAATTATATTCTTAAAAAAAAAAACAACAACAAAATATATATGTATCATTTTTTTTGTTTTTGTTTTTTTTTTTTTTTTTCATAGCTTGATGAGTCTTCAATACTGTTGTCATTGTTGTCTTCTGTAAATTTGTAAGCACGTTTTATATTTGTTGGGTTGATATCCTTAAGTTTAGATTTTTTAAACTTTGATATCATTGTGTGTCTGACTGCTATATAGTTTTTAAGAAGCCCCTCTTTTCTTTTTTCTTCATAATTTTCTCTGTTTGGGTTGTATTTATCAAGCATCTTGATTTTTGTGGTTTATATGTTATTTTTAGTTATTTTTAAATCTGTTTTATTATTTTGCGCTTCAAAAGGTGTGCACTTAATAGTACAGTGGTACCTGTCATTATAATTTCTTACTTCCCTCTGCATAATTTGTTTTACTGATACATTTTCTACTTCTGTTTTATATATTATCATAAATTTCATGAGAAGTCGTGTTTTCCTATGAAATTTATTCTTTTTCCATCAATCGTTTTAAATTTTTCTGGCGTAATCTTTAATAAATTTTCTGTAAAAACCTGTTATGCCTAAAAAGTAATTCTTCTATAATGGCTATCTTGTTTGGATTTGGCCTAATAGCTTCTTTTGGTAAAATATGACCTAAAAATTCTGTCTCCTTCTTCATGAAGTAACACTTGTCGATTTCAATCTTCCAATTCTTTTCTTCTAATATATTAAATATTTCGTTGATGGCTTCAACATGCTTTTGCAATGATGTACTAAAAATAAGTATATCGTCCAAATATACGACAAATTGTTTATTAATAAAATCACTTATAATTTCATTCATAAGTTTTTGAAATGTGGTGGGGGCATTTTTCAACCCAAATGGAAATTTTATATATGAAGTACTGGGCTCTTCCGAGTTTATCAAGAATTGAATTTATATTAGGAATGGAAATGGTGGTTCCTGTTTTTATAATTTTGTTGTTGGATGTTTTATGTTTTGTAGTCATGATTTTTCTTGCTTGACTCTGTCTCAGCATTATACCTATTTGGTTTAGTTTTCTTATATTGGAATCTTATACATCTATTTTCGTATCTACGTAACATCATAATTTTTAAAATGGCATTTAAATTTTTTTCTTCGTATATTTTATTAAGTAAAGTACCTTGAGTCATTTCTTTAGCTACATTTACTAGTAAACTTTCAACATTACTTAAATCTATAAAATGATCGTTTTGATGGTAAATTGTTAAATCCTCGGCTTTATACTTAATATTTTATAATTCTACCACCACTTCGCTTACTGTGTCTACTCTTAACTCATAAATTCGACGGTAAATTTTATGTGGTTGCGTGTCCGGTCGATACCTCAGCTTTAGGGTTGACTTGATTAGATCCCAGTTGTCTGGTTCCGGCACGTTGATGACCACATCGTTCGCCTGTCCTTGGATGGTCTTGTGGAAGATTATTCTAGTGACATTTCGTTTTAGTTGAGAAATATCACATGTTAACGTGAACGTGGCCAAATAATTTATAGTTTGAAACAATCGTTCCTTCTGAGCCGCATTGGTGTTGCCTTGTAGCATAACTTAAGTGACATTTGTGAGTGAGCTTGTGCCATCCTGCGTTTGTCGTAATTTGCTGCTCTTTCTGTTCGTTTTATTTTTATACCCTGATCCCATTGAAAATGAGAAATCAGAGTATAATGGTTTTGTGCAAATGTATGTAACAGGCAGAAGGAGGCGTGGCAGACCCCATAAAGTATATATATTCTTCATTAGGACTACAAGCCAAGTCGATTGAGCCCTGTCCGTCTGTCTGTCTGTCCGTCTGTCCGTATGTGTGAACGTGTGGATCTCAGCATCTATAAGAGCTAGAGACTTTGTAGGTCCGTGTATAGCACGCGCAGGTCAAGTTTGTTTCAAATATTCGATAACTATTCGCATTTAATTGTTATCGAATAAAAACATTATTGAAATGCAGTAAATAAATTATATCTCGAACGTCTTAAGAGCTAGAGCCTCCAAATTTTGTATTTAGTTTTATATATATTTTATGCAATTTTAAATATTGTTGGATTTTGGATACCGGCTCCAAATTCCGCCAAATTCTTAGAATTTAAGTTTAGTTGGAACTAGGGCCATTATGTGAAGGCGTTTGCATCTCAACCAAGCCAATAGGATATGTAGATCATATGCTGAAAGTTTCATTAAAATCCATTAAATAAAACAGAAGCTATTAAACAAAACGTTTGGCCAATTTGCAAAATCACATGTCGCAGCGCCACGCGCACGCATTTTTCCTATGCGTGTGCACACATACATTCAAATACGTGTATTCTTTTCTGTTCCAAGAATTGAAATTGCGATTGCATTGTGCTGAATTATTAGCTGCTACTTAACACGTATTATATGTTCTTGGATAATTGAAAAACGGTTGTTTCGTTGAAGTAAAAAATTTTACATCGGGGCATTGACATATCTAAAATATTCTGAGGAAATTCTTTATTAAATGTTACTGCCTACTGCGGACAGGAATTTTAGAGCAAGCTCTTTGGAGACTGAATGAGTATTATAAACATGGTAGCTCCCGACGGCAAACATTTTACTCTTGGGCTCTTGAGGTTGGACATGATTCAATGCGTCAGCTTCTAAATTTTCTAAGTATTTCTTTTAAGGTATTTCATAACCGAATTCTAAAAATATTTTCCACTATCGGAATTTTAGAGCAAGCTCCTTGAAGACGGAATGAGTATTATAAGCACGGTAGCTCCCGATGGCAAAAAATTTACTCTAGGGCTCTTGGGGTTGGGCATGATTCAATGCGTCAGCTTCTAAATTTTCTAAATATTTATATTATAGACTCGAAAGTGTCTGTTAATGTACGGTATCGAATGATGAAGTTTTTCATTATTCAATGGGCACTGTAATTGTGCATCCCTATATCTGCATAGCTAAGATCTGTCGTAGGTGTGAATTGTTTTAAATATAAAAGTAAAAGAATAAGGCCATTGCAGAGTTTTGCATATTTAATATGCAAATATGTGTTACTCTTATTGTTGTGTTAAGTGTTTAGTAAATGTAGCTCAATATTCGATTACCATCACATGATTATTCAATATATATTGTAAAGAGGTTCTCCTCAAGTTTAAAATAATTGCTACGAGCATCAGCTCGGATTTGAGTTCTTTATCCCAATAAATTAATCTTAGGCTTAATACATTAACTTCTTAAGTACAATCATGTGTCGCTGAACGGGAGTACATGTGAGATATATATAGACGTATACTATTTCTAAGTTTTGGTTATCGGGCGGTGGTTCAACGATGTCAAAGCTTGGTCCACCGGTGTACCACACGGGAGTGTGTGGCGATTATGCAATTCATTTTGGTGTTACCCGCATTAATTGAGGTGTCATTGTTTTGGATGTTTGGAAAATGGGACGGTAAAATGGTTTTGTGCAAATGTATGTAACAGGCAGAAGGTAGCGTGGCAGACCCCCCAAAAAGTATATATATTCTTGATCATGACGACAAGCCGAGTCGTTGAGGATAAACGGACAGTTATCCGTATGTGTGTCGCGTCGATCTCAGTATCTATAAGAGCTAGAGCCTTAAAATTTTTTTGTAGGTCCGTGTATAGCACACATATCAAGTCTGTTTCATATATTCGATAAGTATTCCCATTTACTTGTTATCGAATAAAAACATGATTGAAATGCAGTTAATAAATAAATTGTCGTACGTCTTATGAGATATAGCCTCAAAATTTTGTATTTAGTTTTATGTATATTTTATGCAATTTTGTTTTTTTGTTGGATATTGGATACTGACTTCAAATTTCCTTTTCAAATTCTTAAAACTGCAGTTCAGTGGAAAATAGGGCCATTATGTGAAGGCGTTTGCTTCTATACATTATCTTCATCTTCATTAAAATCCATTAAGTAAAACAGAAACTATTAAACAAAACGTTTGGCCAATTTGCAAAAGTACATGTCAGTAGCGTCACGCGAATTTTGTTTTGATTTTAAATTATAAAACTCTTATTTTCATTGCTGGACTTCTTCATTCTAGTCATTCTAGACTATCCTGGCGACAGTTTAGCACTGCTATTTTCTAAGAATTTTAATTTCATATTATTGCTCAATCTTTAATCATGCTTGTGTAAGTTAACGAGTGTCCCTCGCACCCAGTTGTTTAGACTAAAACAACAGCACTCGTAAACGCTGATATTGCAGAAGCTCAGTTCATCGCCCGAATCATACGGTCAGCGTCGGTAATCTGATACTTTGCATGTACCGCAACAGCAGCGTTATCAGTTATGCTGAGTATGCGTGCCGTCCGAATTCTTGTAGCTTAAGAATAACTGTAGTTTGTAGCTTTTGTCTCTTTAAGCTTTTGATTCCATTTTATTTTTACTTTAAGCACAGTCCTGTACAACAGTTTTACCAATAAACACACATTGCTCCGGCACACTGCCATTAATAAAATCATTTGCTGATTAATATATTATATCCCATCATAATCTGCCTATCAATTTGATGTAACTTGCGCTCCGATCGGCGGCTAACGTGGAGCCTAGACGAACGGAATCCATAATCCAAATTGATCTACATTGTACTCCGAACGACGGCTTCCCCTAACGCGGACCCTGGACGGACGGAACCCAATAATTTTTACATTAGGTATGAACTTTGTTTATTCATCTCTTAGTAATGACAAATCGCTAAAAAATATACTTATATCGATTAAAATATGTTTTTGTATAATGAAAAGAGTTATACATAACTTCTCCCCATTTAGATAAGAATTATTCTGAATTATTGTTATTAGTTTTCTTATTTATAGATAATATATAATGTAGGTAATGGTTCTAATAATTGTTTTGATTAATGAATAGTAACTTAATTATATTCTTAAAAAAAAAAACAACAACAAAATATATATGTATCATTTTTTTTGTTTTTGTTTTTTTTTTTTTTTCATAGCTTGATGAGTCTTCAATACTGTTGTCATTGTTGTCTTCTGTAAATTTGTAAGCACGTTTTATATTTGTTGGGTTGATATCCTTAAGTTTAGATTTTTTAAACTTTGATATCATTGTGTGTCTGACTGCTATATAGTTTTTAAGAAGCCCCTCTTTTCTTTTTTCTTCATAATTTTCTCTGTTTGGGTTGTATTTATCAAGCATCTTGATTTTAGTGGTTTATATGTTATTTTTAGTTATTTTTAAATCTGTTTTATTATTTTGCGCTTCAAAAGGTGTGCACTTAATAGTACAGTGGTACCTGTCATTATAATTTCTTACTTCCCTCTGCATAATTTGTTTTACTGATACATTTTCTACTTCTGTTTTATATATTATCATAAATTTCATGAGAAGTCGTGTTTTGCTATGAAATTTATTCTTTTTCCATCAATCGTTTTAAATTTTTCTGGCGTAATCTTTAATAAATTTTCTGTAAAAACCTGTTATGCCTAAAAAGTAATTCTTCTATAATGGCTATCTTGTTTGGATTTGGCCTAATAGCTTCTTTTGGTAAAATATGACCTAAAAATTCTGTCTCCTTCTTCATGAAGTAACACTTGTCGATTTCAATCTTCCAATTCTTTTCTTCTAATATATTAAATATTTCGTTGATGGCTTCAACATGCTTTTGCAATGATGTACTAAAAATAAGTATATCGTCCAAATATACGACAAATTGTTTATTAATAAAATCACTTATAATTTCATTCATAAGTTTTTGAAATGTGATGGGGGCATTTTTCAACCCAAATGGAAATTTTATATATGAAGTACTGGGCTCTTCCGAGTTTATCAAGAATTGAATTTATATTAGGAATGGAAATGGTGGTTCCTGTTTTTATAATTTTGTTGTTGGATGTTTTATGTTTTGTAGTCATGATTTTTCTTGCTTGACTCTGTCTCAGCATTATACCTATTTGGTTTAGTTTTCTTATATTGGAATCTTATACATCTATTTTCGTATCTACGTAACATCATAATTTTTAAAATGGCATTTAAATTTTTTTCTTCGTATATTTTATTAAGTAAAGTACCTTGAGTCATTTCTTTAGCTACATTTACTAGTAAACTTTCAACATTACTTAAATCTATAAAATGATCGTTTTGATGGTAAATTGTTAAATCCTCGGCTTTATACTTAATATTTTATAATTCTACCACCACTTCGCTTACTGTGTCTACTCTTAACTCATAAATTCGACGGTAAATTTTATGTGGTTGCGTGTCCGGTCGATACCTCAGCTTTAGGGTTGACTTGATTAGATCCCAGTTGTCTGGTTCCGGCACGTTGATGACCACATCGTTCGCCTGTCCTTGGATGGTCTTGTGGAAGATTATTCTAGTGACATTTCGTTTTAGTTGAGAAATATCACATGTTAACGTGAACGTGGCCAAATAATTTATAGTTTGAAACAATCGTTCCTTCTGAGCCGCATTGGTGTTGCCTTGTAGCATAACTTAAGTGACATTTGTGAGTGAGCTTGTGCCATCCTGCATTTGTCGTAATTTGCTGCTCTTTCTGTTCGTTTTATTTTTATACCCTGATCCCATTGAAAATGAGAAATCAGAGTATAATGGTTTTGTGCAAATGTATGTAACAGGCAGAAGGAGGCGTGGCAGACCCCATAAAGTATATATATTCTTCATTAGGACTACAAGCCAAGTCGATTGAGCCCTGTCCGTCTGTCTGTCTGTCCGTCTGTCCGTATGTGTGAACGTGTGGATCTCAGCATCTATAAGAGCTAGAGACTTTGTAGGTCCGTGTATAGCACGCGCAGGTCAAGTTTGTTTCAAATATTCGATAACTATTCGCATTTAATTGTTATCGAATAAAAACATTATTGAAATGCAGTAAATAAATTATATCTCGAACGTCTTAAGAGCTAGAGCCTCCAAATTTTGTATTTAGTTTTATATATATTTTATGCAATTTTAAATATTGTTGGATTTTGGATACCGGCTCCAAATTCCCCCAAATTCTTAGAATTTAAGTTTAGTTGGAACTAGGGCCATTATGTGAAGGCGTTTGCATCTCAACCAAGCCAATAGGATATGTAGATCATATGCTGAAAGTTTCATTAAAATCCATTAAATAAAACAGAAGCTATTAAACAAAACGTTTGGCCAATTTGCAAAATCACATGTCGCAGCGCCACGCGCACGCAGTTTTCCTATGCGTGTGCACACATACATTCAAATACGTGTATTCTTTTCTGTTCCAAGAATTGAAATTGCGATTGCATTGTGCTGAATTATTAGCTGCTACTTATGTTCAAATTTGCAACTGCTCGCGTAAGCACAGCAGTGGCTGCGTTGGTAGAGGCGGCGCTCGTATGCAGCGCGGTCCGGGTTCGAGACCAGTTTTTATTTTTTTTTTAATTATTTATTTTTTAATTATAAAGTGGCGGTGTTGGTAGAGTTTGTGCACGTTGCGCAAATAGTCTGGGTTCGAAACCTGGTCTCGCAATGTCGATTTTTAATTTTTTCTTTTTTGTTTTAAATACTCGTTTGTATCGAAAATTTAAAAAAAAATTAGAGGACTGGGATCAGGGTATCTCCTAGTCGGGCACCCCGACTAGAGCTTTCTTACTTGTTATATTTATAAATTAATCGACTTAATTTTAGTTCGCATTTATCACTGAATAATTAAAAAAAAAAGGATACTACCGCCCGCGCCAATTTTGTTTTAATTTTAAATTATAAAACTCTTATTATCATTGCTGGACTTCTTCATTCTAGTCCCAGAAAGAACTGATCTTTATTTATTTTTCTTATTGCTAGTCAATCTTACAATATTGCTAGACTATCGTGGCGCCAGTTTAGCATTGCTGTTTTCTAAGAATTTTAATTTCATAATGTTGCTCAATCTTTCATGTGTACATTAGGTAAGGACTTGTTTGTTCATCTCTTAGTGATGACAAATCGCTTAAAAATATGCTTATATCGAATAATATATATTTATGTATAATGAGAAGATGCTGAGACCCACGCGTTCACACAGACGGACAGACGGACGGACAGGGCTCAATTGACTCGGCTTGTCGTCCTGATCAATAATATATATACTTTATGGGGCCTGCCATGCGATCTTCTACCTGTTACATACATTTGCACAAAACCATTATACCCTGATTTCCCATTTTCAATGGGATCATGGTATAAAAATGTACCCATTCATCTTTAAAAATTTTTAAAATAAATTGTAAAATATATATAGTTTATTTTCTACATATTTTTTATTTTTCCTCAAATGACAATACATTTTTATTTACAAGTATTCTTAATTCAAATAATATGTACTTCAGCATAATGTCATCTACCCTCTGAATATGATTAAATACAAAGTGGCATGCGCATGTGTATTCAGCCATATTTTTTGGAGACTTCCACAGCAGTTTAAATGACTCTCATATTGTAGTCCAACAACTTCTTGGTATTTACGTTGCATAAAATAATTTCGGGCTGAGATTAAGGCTTCGCTATCCACAAGAGGAATAAGCCGTCAAAATATTCTAAAAACTTCTCGATTCATAGGATGATGTTAACATCTTCAGCAAACCGTATAGCAATTTAAGTTGTATGGTAATTGAATGTATGGTAATTGAAATACCCCTTTTCATTGTGCTCTGATAGTTTGTATTTATCATGATTAAACCACCAGCATTTTGAAGCATATTGCTCTTATGATCATTTAAGAAGACGTACTTTTTCATTGTAGAAGTCACACCAACGAAGCGTGTACGATCAATTTCAACTGCATTGAGCTCATATCTTATTTCAAAAAATGAATATGCCATACAATTACTTTGGAGGTCACCCGGATTTACCACCTCATTATCAGTCAGACTGATTGAGCCCTGGTTTTGAATGGTAATTCGAACATCATCAATGGGATTGAAGGATTGATGATAGGGTGCATAAGTGTTATATTGTTTGCTAATTATGCTATATCAGCGTAAGGTATATCTCGAACATTTAAGATATTTCACTCCATTATCACCTCTGGAGTCTAAATCCGAAAGATTTTAAAAACACTTTATTCGCACCTGTAAGTGTCCTCCTAGATGAGGCTTGCTTTCTAATACTGGTCTCCAGGGGTTGTTGTTGTAAATTATCACTTTCACACCCTCAGATGCATGCGAAGTGTAACGTTCTCTCCACGCAAGCTAATAGGGTCAACGTAATGATCGCCCAATTGAATGTTTTTTGCTAAAGTATATTGGTAGCACACTACTGCTAATGTCAACTCGCAGTGTATTGTTATTACTTTCAATTGTTAGTTATATTGGGTGGTAAAAAGCCCTTATCCTGCATTTCATCATATTTATAATCACTAATATCATAGAGTTCATATGAGCCGACTGGCATTTCAATTATATAATCGCCGATATGAAAAAAATTATTTTTTTCATGAACGTTAGGTATCGAGTTATACAAGTTAACACATAAATACTATAGCGAGTAAGCAACAACACATGAATGATGCTGACACGCCAAATTCCGAGTTCAGTGCTCTACACTGGCAACTATCATACAGCGATCGCATGACACTCCGTTGCTGATGTGCCGCGACGCTGAGAATGCTGAGTCGGCACGCCGACTGTGGTCCGATGGCGCGATGCATTGACTTTGCTAAGTAGAATTATACATGTCTTGCATTTGTCTTTAAGTTTAGTTTGATTTTGAATAAAGAAGGCACAACTTGCCTAGATCGCTCTCCGGCAAACAGCCGTAAAACATTTGTCATTTATATTAAACACCACTGAGCCACAAGGCCAGTGTTCATCAAAGGAGACGAAGTCAAGTCTTCCATCGTAATTTTCATAATTACACCACTGAGCCACAAGGCCAGTGTTCATCAAAGGAGACGAAGTCAAGTCTTCCCTCGTAATTTTCATAATTGCATCAACTACGGCAGCCACGTCGCCGAGGGAGCTTCGTGGGACTACCGGATCTAAATAACTGGCGCCCAACGTCCTATTCTCCCACCGAATTCATAGGCAGTAACACAAAACATGTAAGTTTGCCAAGTGAATTCAAATTAGGAAAACACAAAGAATAAAACCATTGCATACTTTTAACCAATATAAAAACAAGTAATTGCATACTTTTATAAAATAAAAAAAGAAAAAAACCATTGCATACCCTCAATAAGAACAAGCCGTTGCATACCTTCAACGCAGGTTTTACTATAAATAAACAACCGATACCAATGCGAAAAAAGTTTCATACAAGTACCGAAGTTGACAAATGAGCTGGAACACTTATAGGGAAATAAAGACTGAGTACAACAGTGACGATAGCATAGGCGAAGAACAAGTTGGTTGGTGCCCACAATATCAGGTAGCTAACACAATGGACCCTTCACAGGTTCAAGCTTTCATTGACAATGCCGTTAAATCGGCACTGTCGCAACAACAGTCCCAGATAAATTCATTAACTCAAGAGATACAAAGGTTGCAGGTGAAAACGCCTGCAGTCGTCTCCTACCAAAAGATAACTGTTGTCCCTGAAGTAAAATGTGACATAAAACTCGACATAATAAAGTCAGTACCAGACTTCTCTGGTGCACAAGACCAATATGTCGCTTGGAGACAAGCAGCAATCGATGCGTATGAACTTTTTAAGCCCTTCAACGGTAGTAGCGAACACTACCAAGCAGTAGCCATTCTTAGGAACAAGGTCAAAGGGCCTGCTGGAGCCCTACTTATCTCCTACAACACAGTGCTAAATTTCGACGCCATCCTGGCTAGACTAGATTGCACCTATGCCGACCGAACATCCTTACGCCTATTGAGGCAGAACCTAGACATGGTTAGACAGGGTGAAATGACACTTATGCAGTACTATGACGAGGTCGAAAAGAGACTGACTCTGGTAACTAATAAGATTGTTATGTCACACGAACAAGAAGGCGCTGATTTGCTTAACGCTGAAGTTAGAGCCGACGCCTTGCACTCTTTCATATCAGGCTTGAGGAAACAGCTCAGAGCTGTCGTATTCCCAGCGCAACCCAAAGACTTACCCTCTGCGCTAGCCCTCGCCATAGAAACAGAAGCCAGCATCGAGAGGAGCATGTTTGCAAACTCCTATGCTAAAGTTGTTGAGGATCGATCCCAAACAGCTGAAAATGGCAAGCACAAGCCATATGGCAAACAGATTAAAAACTACAAGGAAGACCACGGTCAAGATAGAAACCCCCATTACAAACTCAAGAAAAATTTTCCAAAGGAGCAACCTAATAAAGAAAGCCAAGAACCAGCTCCACAACCGATGGAGGTAGATTCTTCTTTCAAGTTTAAGCAGCGCTCAGAATACAACCAGAACCAACCATATGAATCAAACGCTGCTAAGAGGAGGAACTCCTCAGAGCGACAAACAGGCCCGAGACGGCAACGTCTTAACAACATTGTTCAAACGGATTCCGAAGAACAAAAGGTAGCATACGAGAAAGCTGCAAAGGCTGCTGTCGAAGAAATTGACAGTGAGGAGGAGTACGACCAAGCCGACTCTGTCCATTTTTTAGGGAACACTCCCGGTTACCGTTCATCGAACGACGGTTGGCTGGGAGAACATTAAAAATGCTAATCGATACTGGCGCGGCAAAAAACTATGTCAAGCCCGTAAAGGAGCTGAAAACCATACTGCCGGTCGCCAAACCCTTCTCCGTGAATTCGATTCACGGGTCCACTGAAATAAAGGAGAAATGCCTGATAAACATTTTTAATCACACTTCCCCTTTTTTTCTATTAGACACACTTAGCTCGTTCGATGCCATCATTGGATTCGACTTGTTAACACAAGCCGGGGTACAGTTGAACCTTGCAAAGAATCTACTAGAGTATCAGGGTATTTCTGAAGAAATTCAATACCAGAAGTGCACTGATGTAAATTTCACCGATGTTAACGACATCGTAGTTCCTATCTCTATCAAAAAAGAGTTCAGGAACATGATACTTAAGAGGAAAAAGGCTTTTTCAACAACGGAAGAAGCACTCCCTTTTAACACCTCTGTCACCGCCACAATCCGTACGGTTGACAACGAGCCGATATATGCCAGAAGTTACCCAAGTCTAATGGGCGTGTCTGACTTCATAAATAATGAGGTCAAGCAACTACTTAAAGACGGCATTATCAGACCATCAAGGTCGCCCTACAACAGCCCAACATGGGTTGTTGACAAAAAAGGCACAGACGCCTATGGCAACGCGAACAAAAGATTAGTCATCGACTTCAGGAAACTGAACGAGAAGACTATACCTGACCGTTACCCGATGCCCAGCATTCCCATGATTCTAGCGAACCTGGGAAACGCTAAATACTTCACTACCCTTGACCTAAAGTCAGGGTATCACCAAATATACCTTGCAGAACATGACCGCGAAAAAACAGCATTCTCTGTTTGCGGTGGCAAATATGAATTCTGCCGACTGCCATTTGGTCTTAAGAATGCGGGCAGCATCTTCCAAAGGGCAATCGATGATGTTCTAAGGGAACATATTGGGAAAATTTGTTACGTCTACGTAGACGATGTCATAGTTTTCTCAAAAAACGAAGTTGACCATGTTAGGCACATTGACACAGTACTCAAGTGCCTGATTGAAGCCAATATGAGGGTGAGCCAGGAGAAAACCAACTTTTTTAAAGAAAGCGTAGAGTATCTTGGTTTCATCGTAAGCAAAGACGGCACCAAAACCGACCCAAAGAAGGTCAAAGCCATTCAAGAGTACCCCGAACCCAAAAGTGTCTACAGTGTCAGATCCTTCTTGGGTCTGGCAAGCTATTACAGAGTCTTCATAAAAGACTTTGCAGCCATAGCTCGTCCAATAAGCGACATTCTCAAAGGAGAAAATGGCTCGGTGAGTAAGCATAGGTCAAAGAAAATAGCAGTCGAGTTCAACGAAACTCAGCGCAACGCGTTTCAACGCCTGCGCAACATTTTAGCGTCAGAAGACGTAATTTTGATGTACCCAGATTTCAAAAAACCCTTTGACCTAACCACTGATGCCTCGGCAAGCGGTATCGGCGCAGTCCTATCCCAAGAAGGCAGACCCATTACCATGATTTCTCGTACCTTAAAAAGTCCAGAACTGAACTACGCAACCAACGAAAGGGAGTTGCTAGCTATCGTGTGGGCCTTAGGTAAATTGCAAAACTACCTATACGGCTCCAGAGAAATTAACATTTTCACTGACCACCAGCCTCTCACCTTTGCAGTGGCAGACAAAAATACTAATGCAAAAATAAAAAGATGGAAAGCCTATATTGACCAATACAACGCCAAAGTTTGCTACAAGCCTGGCAAAGAAAACTTTGTAGCAGATGCGTTGTCGAGACAAAATCTCAATGCCCTACAAAATGAACCGCAATCGGACGCTGCAACCGTTCACAGCGAAAATTCACTGACCTACACGGTCGAGGCCACGGACAAACCGTTAAACTGCTTCAGAAACCAGATCGTTCTGGAAGAAGCGCGTTTCCCATTGAAACGCATCATAGTTTTATTCCGCAACAAAACTCGCCACCTGATCAATTTTACTGCTAAGAGCAGCATTTTAGAAACCCTCAAAGGAGTTGTAAATACGGAGGTCGTGAACGCGATCCATTGCAGCCTTCCCACGTTAGCAAGTTTCCAACACGAATTGATTGCCCATTTTCCTTCTACAAAATTCCGGTTTTGTAAGAATCTCGTTCAAGACATAACGGGAAAAAGCGATCAGTTGGAAATAATAAATAGCGAGCACAACAGGGCGCACAGAGCAGCCCAAGAAAATATCAAACAAATCTTGCGCGACTACTACTTTCCGAACATGAGCAAATTAGCCCAAGAGGTAGTCTCAAATTGCAAAGTTTGCACGCAAGCAAAGTATGACAGACATCCCAAGAAACAGCAGCTTGGCGAAACTCCGATCCCACAATACACCGGCGAAATGTTGCACATAGACATATTCTCAACCGACAAAAAACATTTTTTGACTTGCATCGACAAGTTTTCCAAATTCGCCTTAGTACAACCAATACCATCAAGAACAATTGTCGACATTAAAGGTCCCCTGCTGCAAATCGTGAATATGTTTCCTAACATTAGAATAGTATATTGCGATAATGAACCTTCATTCAACTCAGAGACCATTACGTCCATGTTGAAAAACCAATATAACATCGATATTGTAAACGCTCCGCCTTTACACAGTTCATCAAATGGCCAAGTGGAGCGATTCCACAGTACTTTAACTGAGATCGCTAGGTGCCTAAAGATTGACAAAAAAATCGAGGACACGATCGAACTAATACTGAGAGCAACAATAGAATACAATAAATCGCTACACTCGGTCATTTGCGAGAAACCAGTTGAAATCCTTCATGAGAAAACCGAAAAACGCAGAGCAGGCATTACATCCAAACTGGCAAAAGCCCAACAAAACACCATGGAAAGGTGTAACGTAAATAGGCAAAACCGCGTATTTAAGGTAGGAGAGGAAGTATTCCTCAAAAACAACAAGAGGTTAGGGAACAAGCTAACTCCTCTCTGCACCAGACAGGAAATACAAGCAGACCTAGGAACGTCTGTCTTGATTAAGGGGAGGGTGGTCCACAAGGACAACATAAAATAGTTTACCTTACACTCAGCTTGGAAATAAGTGCCCCGAGACACAGAAACAAATAAACAAACTAACTGATACCGTAAACCAAATAATAAAAGCTCAAAAAAATAAGTTAACTGACACTCCACACTTGTATGAGACACTTTTGGCTAGAAACAGAATGCTAACCATCGAAATTCAAAATTTAATTCTCACAATAACCTTGGCAAAATCTAGCATAGTAAACCCTACAATATTAAATCACGCAGATTTGAATTCACTTGTCAGACAGGACACTCCAATAGTCAGTTTAATAGAAGCCTCGAAGATTAGGGTCCTTCAGTCCGACGATATAATTCACATATTAATAGCCTTCCCAAGGGTAGAAGCCAGATGCAAAAAGATCACCATCTATCCCGTATCTCACAATCACACCGTACTACGTCTCGACGAGAACTCACTAGCCGAGTGCGAAAGAGATACCTTTGCAGTCACTGAGTGCGTCCAGACCACACACATCAGCTTTTGCGAGCGATCTCGACGCGAGTCCTGCGCGACATTACTCTACGCGGGAAGCATGGCTCAATGTCATACTCAACCCAGTCACCTAAAGGAAATAATGCCCGTCGACCACGGCGTGATTATCATCAACGAGGCGACTGCCCGCGTCCGCACTGATGATAGCCCCGAAGTAATCGCAAAAGGAACGCACTTAATAACATTTGAACGAGTAGCTATCGTCAACGGGACCGAGTTTATAAATGAGCGGAAAGCAATGAATAAAATTCCCGGCATCGTAAGGTCTCCACTTCTAAGGATCATCGGGCATGACTCGACTCCGAGTATCCCGCTACTGCACCGAATGAGCAACGAAAACTTACGCTCCATCCAAGAAGTGAAGGAAGACATCGATAATGCTGGATCGCCCAAGCTATGGTTCACTGGCGGAGTAATACTGAATGTGGGTCTCATTGCCTCACTCGTCCTTGTCCAAGCAATAAGGAAGAGACGAGCATCGATAAAAATCCAAGGTGTGATTGACAATTTTAACATGGTCGAGGACGGCCATAAACCTGAGGGGGGGGCAGTTAACACATAAATACTATAGCGAGTAAGCAACAACACATGAATGATGCTGACACGCCAAATTCCGAGTTCAGTGCTCTACACTGGCAACTATCATACAGCGATCGCATGACACTCCGTTGCTGATGTGCCGCGACGCTGAGAATGCTGAGTCGGCACGCCGACTGTGGTCCGATGGCGCGATGCATTGACTTTGCTAAGTAGAATTATACATGTCTTGCATTTGTCTTTAAGTTTAGTTTGATTTTGAATAAAGAAGGCACAACTTGCCTAGATCGCTCTCCGGCAAACAGCCGTAAAACATTTGTCATTTATATTAAACACCACTGAGCCACAAGGCCAGTGTTCATCAAAGGAGACGAAGTCAAGTCTTCCATCGTAATTTTCATAATTACACCACTGAGCCACAAGGCCAGTGTTCATCAAAGGAGACGAAGTCAAGTCTTCCCTCGTAATTTTCATAATTGCATCAACTACGGCAGCCACGTCGCCGAGGGAGCTTCGTGGGACTACCGGATCTAAATAACTTACATATGAAAGTCCATTGAATAAATATTCATCAGTTAATTCTATGGGTGGGAAATAATTAGCCGTTAAGACTGAAAAGTTACCACTTAAGCTTAGTGTTGTTGACATTTCGAACGGTTATTGAATAGTACATAAAGCATTTGACTAATTTCATGGTTTTATACTATATTAACTAAATGACAATAAATGTATCGAATACTATTCTATATCGCCCATTGGCTAGATCATCATCCTTGCTTATGGTGAGGAATCTGTACATCTTCTTCTAACACATTTAATGAAAGTATCTAAGGTCCCGGTAAATATATTTCATATTCAATTCATCTTGCTTAAATGTTAAAATTAGATTTGCATTATCACGCACTAGATGTGTGGAAATGCGGGTATAGCTTTGACATAAGTAAAATGAATAAATATTATTGTATCGTCCCATACAAAAGCATGATTGTATATTCTGACTTTTAAATGCAACATCATCGAATATAATTATTGAGTTATCTTTCGATTGATTGGTTGGTATAACGGTTTCATTTTCCGAAAACGTAAAATACCCCATTCCCATTATTGGGGTAATCAGAGTTTTTAAATATTCATATTTCGATTGGTAGAATGAAATCGAATGTTGATAAATAATTTTAAATTTCAATCCATTGGGGCATTCAATTAAAATAATCATTAGATTCGTTTTACCAAAATTACTCGGTCCCACAATCAACGCTCTAATTGAGTTAAGTAACAGAACGCCCTGCTTAATAAAATTATTTCTTGGCAACAAATCAACATTTCTAATTTCAATATTAGTATTTTGTTTTTAAGATGCTAACTTAATGGTGTTGATCTCCACACTGCTTCCACATTTATCAATAATAGCTCAGAGACTCACGATAAAGCTTACTCACAAAACAAAGAGCTCGCTGAACGACATAAAGCCGACGCGCAATAATCAGACAGGGCGTGGGAGCTATTAACAGCTGCAGAATAGGAGCCAGGATCACTGGCCCCAGACAGAGATGTTAGTTGACAACTATCTGCAACAGCAGATAGTTGAAGGGCAGCAGATGCTGACGGAATCAGGACCAGGATTACTCGCACCAAGCCTCATTATTGGACGAAAATTATCCGCAACAGCAGTTGCAGATGCCTGGAGCCAATGAATGACACCAGCAACAGATCATAATGGTCAATTGAGGACAGCAGCAGCCTTCACCAAACGTCAGCATGGATAAAATTAATGTCCTACAAGACTTTAATCTTAGGTGAGGAAAGCTATTGCTCAGCATGACGAGAATGCAACTCAATGTTGAGATGGAGATTATTACGGCATGACGAGCAAAGACGCAATATGGGCCATTCTTAGCGTTAGAGTTAACTGTTCATATATTGCATCTGCCAAAAGCATACAAAAGTGTTAATGATGCAACAATTGAAAGTCCAAACACACAAAAATTCAATATTGTAAAAAAAATATGCCCAGGCATCAACACTCCCACAGTACATCTAACAGTAAGACAAAAAAAAAAAAAAAATGTTTTTTCATTTATAAATGCATCACATATCTGCAGATATTTCAGTATTCCTTGGGTCACGAAGACTGACATAAGCCGAAATAGCTTTGCTATTCAACTGATTACATCTTCCTCTATTTCTTCTGCATAATAACAGCTAACAGCTATTTAACTGTTATAGCGCTGATTTAACAACTCTCATAACTGTTAAGCTGATTCAAAGCTGATAAGCTGATGTGTGAATGTACTCTACAGAACTGCTCATCAACTCATACATTTTATACTGCTTCATTTTTCAACTGCGATAAAACAGCTTTCAAGGCTGTTAGCCTGACCTAGCTAACTAGCAGCAGAAGTGAGTAATGAAAATATATTAAGCGATCTAGCGAAAACGAGAAAAGTTTTGTAGAGAAAATTTCAGAGCATTAAGTTAAGAAAAGTTGAAACAGACCTACAGTTAGAAGGATCTCTAAAACCAATAACAGCTCCTCTAGAAAAACTTGTCAATAAAAGCGAAATGTTGTATGTAAATTAGCTAGCACACAAAAAAGAAGTAAAAGTAGAAGATATAAGGTCATTATTACGTATATCAAAAGCTGAAATTTAACGTGAAGTAAAAAATTCGCTGATGCTACTATTAGTAGTACTGGAAAAACTCAACATGATAATCGCTTT
Organism: Drosophila eohydei; assembly: GCA_035045825.1. Taxonomy (NCBI): domain Eukaryota; kingdom Metazoa; phylum Arthropoda; class Insecta; order Diptera; family Drosophilidae; genus Drosophila; species Drosophila eohydei. The sequence goes on from JAWNOT010000007.1 coordinate 147,537, forward strand.
CAACTGTATAAGCATGAAAAATTGCTCAATTTAAGAAGAAAGATTCTTGATAGGGCATATGGTCCGTATAAAGATGATTTTGGGTGATTTGCGGTTAGGGAATTCTAAAGTTAACGTTTCAAATGGGAAATTTATATTGAAGGAGAGTGGCGAAAATTGGCCGCTATCTCCTGATTTATATTCTTTAATTTAAGAGAGTGACCCAAATAATTATAATAAGGAAGAGTTAGCAAATTATAAGTATCTTTTAAGTAAAACAAATGTTCATTGAAAACAAATGTTCATCTAAAAAATATTTAAATATAATTAAATATCTTTTCCCGAGAACATTATCTTTATCAGCTAGAGTTCTATTCTCAGATACTTCTTCATCTACACAAATTACTTTATCACCGCAATTAGCAAAATTACTTTTTGCTGGTAGTGGGCTCATCAAGTGAAATAAAAATAATTCCAATTACATATATTGGCACGATGCAAATGAAATTGTAGATATACTAAAACTTCTAATTGGCTCACAAGCAGATGGACACAGCAACCATAATAAAATACAAATTAAAAACAGCATTACGACGCTAAGATTCGAACCCACAATTTTTACGTAACGCGCACCAACTCTACTGAAAAAGTCACTTCATAATTAAAAAATTAAACAATAAAAAATGTTTCTTCGCCGTCAGGCTTGAACCCAGGGATTAACCGCTTACGAGCCTCTACCAACACAGCCACTGCACTTCTTACAAAAGAAGTTGCAAATTTGAACTTAAGTAGTAACTGATATTTCAAGCACAATTCAATCGCAATTTCGATTCTTCGAATAGAGAAGAATACACGAAAAATGCGTGCGCTTGTCGCTGTTGACATGTGCTTTTATAAATTGGCCAAACGTTTTTTTATACTTAATAAATTTTAATGTCCTTTATAGGGTCTGCCACGCCTCCTTCTGCCTGTTACATACATTTGCGCAAAACCATTATACCCTGATTTTCCATTTCAATGGGATCAGGGTATAAAAAGAAGCAGCTGATTATAAGGCATTCTCCCAAAATTCGATTATTCGAAGCAACGAAAACTTAGAACGTATAATAAGTGATAAAGTTAGTCAAATTGAAATATATCATTTAGATAGTTAAAATAGCAAAACTTCTCAAACGAGTGCAAATAATTGAAAAGAAAAAGTAAATGGCGTGGGGAGTATTTCAAATATATGCGTATAAGTTAACACAACGTAGTCTAATCAGGCCAACCGGATGCGTGTGCAACAAAGTCGCACCACTCAACAGAAGTCGCTGACGTGAATGTAAGCTGATGAATCGCGACGAACCAGTGAGGTATGTCACGAGGCGCGTGGTCAGCATTCGATAGCTTAGGTTATGATTAGAGAATTATGTTTAAGTTAGTTTTGCAAGAAGTTAATGAAATACACTTATATTATCCATAATTAGCGCCCAACTGCTTAATAAAACTCCGTAACAATTCCCGTTAACACCGCGAGTATAGTTTCGTCAAAAATTAAAACACTCCCGCCTTCGCCGCATAACATACGCCCGTCACACCGCGAGTTAAGTTTCGGTGCGAATTGAAACAAAAAAGATTAAAATTAATTATCAGCAACTACGTCGCTCCAGCCGCTTCGCTTCTCCAACTGCCCCTCTCGCCCTTGGATCATCGTCGCTGCGTCTCATATTCGACCTCTAAGGCAATAAGCAAAACAGAAACAACAACAAACATGTAAGTAAATTGCTTAAGTGTTTCTCTTGAAAAATAAAATAAGTAAGTTGTGCACTGATCAAGTGGACAGGAATCCATGGTTAATGAATTTATAATTTTGTCAAAAAAGTCGTGAAAAACTAAGAATAAACAGTTACATAGTTTATGTCGAGAAGTATAGGTAACGAACAGCACTGTGCCAGTGACGAACAATTAGCCAATTTACTAAAAAAAAAACATGACGACACAAGAGGTGATCAATATTATGTAGGCAAATATAAAGTTATCCCTTGAGGAGCAGGAACAAGGGTTCCAAACAGTAATAAAGCAAATGCAAAGCGATTTTGATAGTAAGATAAATGCAGTATAATCTCAATTAAAAAAAAGGATATTATAGAATATCGAAGGTTGAAAGTTAACCCAGAAATTAAATGCGACGAATCTTTAGATTCGGTCAAATCCTTGCTGGAATTCAACGGCAAACAAGGTGAATACGTTGCCTGGCGGGAAGTAACAACATCTGCTTGTAAAATTATGGAGCCTTATGTCGATAGTTCAAAGCACTATCACGCTGTTTGTATTATCAGAAATAAGATCAGAGGTGCGGCTAGCACAGCGCTTTCTTCTTTCAATACATGCTTAAATTTCAGAGCTATTATAGCTAGACTCGATTTTACGTACGCGGATAAGACACCCGTACGCGTTAGACAAGGCGAACTTACTCTGTTAGAATACTACGATGAGGTTGATAAGACATTGACTCCTCTCACCAATAAAACAAACACAGTTCGCTGCAAGTTTCGCAAAAGCAAACGACGAAAAGACACAAAAATCATTTTCGCAACGACATCCGCGTTACCACAATAGCGATAGTAACACAAAGCAGGGAAATTATTTACAAAACAGCAATAACAACAAGGCAAATGGCCAAGCACAATCTCAAACAGGCCCCCAGCAGAAATCCTTTAGGCAACGGTTCCAGCCTCGAGAGAAATATCAGGCACAAGAACCCATGGACATTGATCCATCAATGTCGCGTTTCCAACAACCAGCCAATTTCAACAAAAAAAAAAACAAACTCCACTCAGAGTTGACAAAACGTCAACTACTCTGCTCAAGAACAATACACTTATAATGATTATGGGTCCTTGGCTGAAGTGAATTGCCAAGCTGGTGACGACGATGTGGCCGACGACTTGTGTAATTTTTTAGGAATAGGTCCTTTCTCCCGTAAAGGATTTAGGGAACGGATTAGTTCTCAGACTACTTATTGTTACCGTAGCGTCCAAAAACTATATAAAACCCTTTACCCAAGTTGACGGTTCTGACGTTCCGACAGTCATGAGAGAACCTTTCAAAGCAATGATCAATAAAATGTCAAACGTAAACGATTCTCTCCCCTACAATATCAACACTGTGGCCACTATTCGATCGGATAACGAGCCAGTTTACTCAAAATTATACCCTTACTCAATGGGTAAGGAAGGAAAGGAAGGAAATTCGGAAGTTCAGCAACTTCTCAAAAACGGCATCATTCGGGCATCACGATCACCTTACAACAACTCTATTTGGGTTGTGGATAAAAAGGGTGTTGATGAGCTTAGCCATAAGAAAAAAAGAATGGTCATCGATTTCAGGAAACTCAATCAAAAAACTGTGAATAACAAATACACTATACCCGCAATCTCGACAATACTGTCGAGCATGGGTAAGGCCCAGTTCTTCACTACATTAGACCTAAAGTCGGGGTTCCATCAAATTGAATTTGCGGAAAAGGACAGAGAAAAAAATGCATTCACTGTGAATAACGGCAAATATGAATTCTGCCAACTCCCCTTTGGCCTAAAAACGCTCCAAGCATATATCAAAGAGCCATAGACGATGTATTGAGAGAACAAAGAAGGAAAACTTGTTACGTCTACGTTGACGACGTAATAATTTTCTCTGAAAATAAAGAGGATCACATTAAACACATTGACTGGGTCTTAAAAAGCCTTTACGAAGCTGGCATAAGAGTATCCCAAGAAAAGTCCATGTTTTTTAAGAAAACCGTGGAATAATGGGGCTTTGTCATAAATAGAGGCGGTGTTAAAACATCCCCCGAGAAAGTGCAGGCAATTTCAAACTTCAAGCCACCTGCAACCTTGGTTGATCTTAGGTCATTCCTAAGGAATAAGGAATTACGCCGCGATAGCAAACCCGTTAATCAAGCTCTTGAAAGGAGACAACGGTTAGGTAAGTGCTAATCAGTCAAGAAAGGTCAAAATTGACTTAACAGCTAAACAGCTGCAAACTTTCGATAGACAGAAAAACATTCTCATGTCTGAGGATGTGATGTTAAGATACCCGGATTTAAAAAGAGCTTTGATTTAACAACTGACGCCTCGGCACATGGCCTTGGCGCCGTTCTTTCACAAGAAGGTCGCCCGATTACAATGATTTCAATAACATTGCGGGATAAAGAGGCATATTACGCTACAAACGAGCGATAACTACTGGCAATAGTTTGAGCACTCAAAAATCTCCGGAATTACTTGTACGGAGTTAGAGACCTAAACATATTTACTGCCTTTGACCTTTGTGGTATCTGATTGCAATACAAACGCCAAAATAAAGCGCTTGAAAGCGTTTTTCGATGAACATAACGCCGAACTCACGTACAAACCTGGCAAGGAAAAATACGTAGCAGATGCATTGTCACGACAAAATGTGAATGCTTTGGACTCGGAGTCTCAGTGTTCGGACCTCGCTACGTTCCATAGCGAAGAATCCCTTACCTACACTATCGAGACCACCGACAAACCAGTAAGCTGCTTTAGTATTCAGATAATAATTGAGCAATTTGATTCCCCTTCATTAAATACGTTCCTCTAGTTTCAGAACAAAACAAGATACTCATAGGACTCTCAGATCGTGGCACTCTTCTACGAACATTGCAAGATGTAGTAAGCACAGGAGTTGTCAATGGAATTCACTGCGAGTTGCCAATCCTTGCATTTATTCAACTTTTCTGATTGAACTTTTTCCGTCAACTACTTTTCGATACTCTAAGTATCTAGTAGCGGATATTACCGACAAAACTGACCAAAAAGAAATTGTGTTACGTGAACACGAGAGAGAGCTGGCACCACTATGCGTTGAAGGCAGAGGCAGACCTTGGATCGACAGTTCTTATTAAAGGGAGGGTGGTCCATAAAGACAATCTTAGAGAATAAGCAATAAAAAATTAAAATTAGTTTTTCATTTCAGGATAGTATTAATAGTAGTGACACTTCTAATGACCTTTTCAACAGCAATCGTTAAATTCACGAACTACACACAGTCGGACTACATACCTATAATTGACGGAGACGTTACTATTTGGAACGAATAGGGATACCTAGGACATACGACAAACGTGACATCGTACGAGACTTACGTGGACGAAACCAGACAGATGATAGACTTATTTAAACAACAACATGTAAGGGACGTACTGATCACAAACCTCAGACATATCGACCCGCTAATTAAAACGCTTAAAATAAACCATTTAATGACCCGAAGCATTAACTTGTTTGGAACAGCCCTTAAGGTGATAGCTGGGACTCCTTATGACTGAAAATAGATTAAGTTTAAACTAAACTCAAAATTTCAATCTCGACTCAACGAACTGAAAATATTGCTTAATTCAATAAGTAAAACGGACCAAACCGACATCGACCACTTATATGATCACATAGACTTACAAAATTTAATTCTTGCTATAACCCTTTCGAAAGTCAACTTGATCAGTCTGCGATGCTAAATAATATCGATGTTCAAGAGATGGCATTTAAGCAATTCACAAATATTAGCATAACTAACCTATTAGTAGTAGCCACTATTAAGGCTTCTCAAAGTAACGATATTTTGTATTTCCTAATTAAGTACCCTATACTAAAATTAGTATGTAAAAAAATCCATGTTTTTCCCGTACAACATTCCGGCAGAATTTTAAACTTCGAGGAGACCAACATCGTTGCAGACTGTGGAGCAGACATCTTTGCGGTTGGAGAATGTGAAGCGACGGTGAGCCCTACATTTTGCAAGAAGCTGAATTCACTAAGTTGTGCACAACAACTAGTGGCTGGTACGCTGGCACAATGCAAAACTCGACCCGAACATCAGGAGGAAGCTACGCAGGTTCAGCGAAGCCCATCTCTGAAACATATCTGGTGAACTTTGACGATAAAATCATCGTGAACAAAACGCAGTACATAAACGGCATAATACGGCGTACGTAGAAGAAAACCAGTGGTCACACAGCACCGAGAATACCTTAGTTGCCACTTTTGCACAAGTTAAGCCTGACGAATCTCCGGCATATCGGTCAGCTACAATCTAGATTGACTTACAGGCCCATATGGAGCTGTGGTACTACATTGGCTATCGTCCTAATTTGTTTGCGAATGTAAGCTGATGCATCGTGACGAGCCAGTGAGGAATGTCACGAGGCGCGTGGTCAGCATTCTATTGTGAACTCCGTCAGCTTAGGTCGATAGCTTAGGTTATGTTTAGAGAATTATGTATAGGTCAGTTTTATAAGAACCTTTGCACGACCCATACGAATCGCTGATAAATTTTCGAAGTTAATGAAATACACTTATATTATCCTTAATATATACATATTTATTATTACCAACATGTCTATTGATACGTTTGGAAGTTATTCAAATGAAAAAAATTATTTAAAATGTTGCAAGAGAAATGGGAATAAACGAGTGGGATTGCTTGTGGATTACAATCAAAACATTGATATTTAGAACAAACGCCTTAAAAATATTGCAACGCCTATTTAAGAAACAGACGCAATTAACAATAAATTTAAAAGCAATTTTTTTAAAAGCAAAATGGAGAAATTATGAAAATTTGATGGCTTCTATATAAAGACAAAATTTGCTGCCTCACATAAAAAAAGAAAATTTCCTAGTTGATGGCAGGATTGAAAAGATGATGATGATATTATGATATTAAAGCATCGTATACAGAAACTATTGTTGCGTTGGAATATCAGATCTCGAGAATCTTACATTCAAATATATACCTACTCCAAAATCGCATGCTCCAGCAAGAAAAAGTTTTAGGCGTCGGAGAGTTATTATGAAGCATATTGATAATCACTGGCAAGCAGATTTAATTTAAATGCCAAATCAAATATAAATCATTGATTTCTGCTAACTGTAATTGATATATTCTCTAAATTTGCTTGGGGCGTAGCAGTTAAGATCAAAAGTGCACAGGATATTGCTAAAGCAATGTTAAGTATTTTTAAGTTGGGACGAGTCCCCAAGGACTTGCAAACTGATGATGGTAAAGACTTTTTCAACAGATCATTTACGCAGTAAATGACTTAATTTAACATTAATCATTATTCAACATATAGCAGCTTAAAAGCTTCAATTGTTGAACGATTCAATAGAACAATTAAAGAAATGAGAAAGGAGTTTAGTTTTAATGGATTATATCATTGGATTGATATCTATAAAAATTGAATTTATAAATATTATAGAATGCCTCATCGAATAATCAAAATAGCGCCAATTGAAGTAAATAGTGTGTAAGTTAACACAGCTGACCATGCATTCTCACGCGCAACAGTGGTGCTGCCCAGCGATATATGATCCCTCGCAACAGTGTGTAATGCCAGCGTTTTCAGGGCTTAGGGCTAGCTTCGATCATAAGAATTATCGTCACTAAGGGTCAGTGGATTTTGGAAATAAAGAACGTCGGTTGTCGACACGGAGTTGTCCAGGTCTTCTCATTACACGCAACATCGTTGTTTTTTAACACGTGTTGATCCACCAGAAAACAAAAACTAATAATTGGCGCCCAACGTAATTGCACAAAAAAAAAACCGAAGTTAATTAAACAAATATTCAACGAATAAATTTTGAAAAAAATACATTGTAAATTATAAATAATACACAACTAAAACAAAAGTTCACCGAGGAAGCAATTCATCAAAACAGCAGCTCGACTAACATATAAATAAATAAATAAAAATTGTTAAAATCCAATTCAAATACAATTCCAACCTTTCAATTAAATTTTAATTATAAAAAAACACTACACACACACTACATCTTATTTGCATGTTATGAGTGATAGTAAGATAAAGGATTTAGTAATACAATTTCAAAGTATAGATACAGGTGGAAAAATAAAAATGTCTTTATCTAACGAACAGTTAAGAGCAATTGTAGAAGGCGCAGTTACAAGCGCTTTAAGAACCCAAAAAGAAAACTTTGATCAGAAATTACGTGACATGGAACAACGTATTGGTTCTGTATAAGTTAGCACTCCTGAGGTAGAAACATTTAGAGAGGCCGAGATCAGGGCAAGCGTCATTGGCAATGAAACTCTTGATATCATGAAATCCCTTCCAGAATTTGAAGGAAAAATGAGAGTTACGTATCATGGAGGAAAGCTGCGCATACCGCATACAAAGTATATGAAAAATATGATGGTAGCTCGAAACATTATCAAGCATTAGGAATATTAAGAAACAAAATTAAAGCGCCGCCGATATGGTACTCTCTTCCTTTGACACTCCTCTAAATTTTAGGGCCATTATAAATCGGTTAGATTTCACTTATGCAGATAATCGACCGATTACCTAATTGAACAAGAGCTGTCAACACTTCGTCAAGGAAATCTGACATTACTACAGTAAATAAGACAATCATGACCTATGATAACAACGTTGCCTGTTCGTTAAAGGAGAAATACAGGGCAGACGCTCTACGAGTATTTATCTCAGGTACCAAGAAAGCTTTAAGTGATGTCTTATTCTCAGCTAGACCAACTGATCTTCTCTCTGCACTGGCATTAGCCCAAGAAGTCGAGTCTTATCATGACCGTTACATGTTTGCCACAAATTTTGCACGTAGTTTAGAAGGAAGGGCTCAGAGAACCGAGCAAAAACAACAAAGCAGAGATAGGAATCTAACTCAAGACCCAAAATACAATCAGCCAGGGAAAAGCCCATATTAAAAGAAACAAGAATTCTCACCACGATGAGAATAAGTTGAACCAATGGACGTTGACACATCCGCTCGCTATGTACAGACGACCCAATACCAACAAAATACGGCTCCCTCAAAACAAACTCAGTAGCCGACTCAACAACAAAACACAAAATACGAAAGTTACAATAATCAGGGACAAGCAAACAAGAGACCAAATAAAATTAGTGCACAACTCATAGGACCGAAGCAGCAAAGAGTTAGAAATAGGAGATACAGAATATGAGCAGGACGGTAGTCAATATCGGACTATCGCAGAAACTGAGGTAGAAGACATTGAAGACGAATCCGACGAATATGACCAGGTAAATTTTTTAGACTTGGCTCCCTGCTACCGTTCATAGAAAGATCAGTGGCAGGAAGGACAATAAGATTACTTATAGATACAGGAGCCTCGAAGAACTATGTTAAACCATTAAAAGAATTAAAACATAATAAGCCAGTAGAAAAACCCTTTCGAATAAAATCAATTCATAGCTATAACGATATTGACAGCAAGTGTACAATGCCTCTTTTTAACACAAATACAACATTCTTCTTACTACCAAGCCTTACGACATTTGACGGTATAATTGGACTTGATTTACTAAACCCGAGCAACGTCGTATTAGATTTCAAAAATAAGAAGTTAATAACAAACTGCACTTCTGAGACTATTAATTTTTTAAAATGCCCAGCCGTAAATTCTACAGATGTCAAAGAAATACAAACCCCTCAAGCTATAACAACAAACTTTCAAACAATGCTCAAGAAACGAACAGGAATCTTTGCGGAACCAAAAGAAGCACTCCCGTATAATACCATCATTGTCACCATTAGAACAGAAAATGAGGATCTCATATATTCCAAATTATACCCATACCCAATGGGCGTATCGGAATTCGTAAACGCAGAAACTCAAGACCTCTTAAAAAACGGTATAATACGTCCATCTTGTTCACCGTACAATAACCCCGTTTGGGTTGTAGATAAAAAAGGTACCGATTAACGGGGAAGAAAAAAGAAGCGTTTAGTCATAGACTTCAGAAAACTTAACCAAAAAACAATAAATGACAAATATCCAACCCCCAATATGATCTCTATCTTATCCAACTTAGGTACAGCAAAGTATTTTACAACCCTAGATTTGAAATCCGGATTTCACCAGATTTTACTTGCTGAAAAGGACAGAGAAAAGACAGCGTTTTCTGTAGGAAGTGGAAAGTATAAGTTTTGCAGGCTCCCTTTTGGCTTGAAAAATGCACCCAGTATTTTTCAAAGAGCTATTGACGATGTGCTCAGAGAGCAAATCGGAAAATCTTGTTACGTTTACGTCGATGACGTAATAATTTTTTCTGAAAACATGGAAAACCACGTCAAACATATCGCATGGGTCTTAGATAAACTATACGAGGTTAACTTGAGAGTTTCGACAGAAAAGTCACACTTTTTCAAAGAAAGCGTCGAATATCTAGGTTTCGTGATCTCAAGTAAAGGTATAAAGACATGTCCAAGAGAAGTTGAGGCGATTCGTAACTACGAACTACCAACAACTCTTAAACGTCAAGCTACTATAGATGTTTTATCAAAGACTTCGCGTCTTTAGCAAAACCTATAAGCGACATCTTAAAAGGCGAAAATGGCAAAGTTAACGCCGGACAATAAAAGAAAATACCAGTCAAATTCGACGAGAGTCAACTCACGGCATTTTAGAAGTTAAAAGAGGTTCTCGCATCCGAAAATGTAATGTTATTCGACCCCCACTAATAGAAAACGTTTGATTTAACAACTGATGCTTCGTCTTTTGGTCTAGGGGCAGTCCTATCCCAAGGTGGAGAACCAATCAACATGATATTAAGAACATTGAAAGATAGGGAACTTAGCTTTGCAACAAATGAAAGAGAATTAATTGCTATAGTCTGGGCCTTGAAAAGCCTCCGAAATTATCTATACGGAGTAAAAAATTTAAATATCTTTACGGACCACCAACCCCTGACGTTTGCAGTATCTGACCGCAATCCAAACGCAAAAATCAGGCGTTGGAAAGCTTTTATAGATGAGTATAATGAAAACATCTATTACAAGCCAGGGAAGCGCTATCGCGGCATAATATACATGCCTTGGAAGACGATGCACAGTCAGACAGAGCTACAATGCACAGTGAAGTATCGCTAACGTACACTATAGAAACAACAGACAAACCAATACAATGTCTCCAAAACCAAATTATAATTGAAGCAAATAGAGTAGCTTCTGATCGTACAGTCATCTTATTCGGTAAAGAAATCCGACATACAATTCATTTCTCAGACAGAAATTCGTTAATCGAAAGAGTTTACAATGTAGTCAAAAAAGACGTCGTTAATGCAATTCATTGCGAGTTACCAGTACTGGCATTCATACAACATAAACTAATAAAAACTTTCCCAACAACCATATTTCGATATACAAAATGACATTATTGACAGAAAAAAACAAAAGGAAATAATTGTAATAGAACATAATCGAGCCCACAGAGCAGCCAAAGAAAATGTAAAAGAGATTTTACAATACTACTTCTTTCCAAAAATGATAAAACTAGTAAACGAAGTGGTTTCAAATTGAAAAATCTGTAAAACAGCTAATTACAACCGTCACCCACAAAAACAAATATTTAGAGACACTCGTATACCTTCCAATGTGGGTGAAATGCTACACATTGACGTATACTCAACCGATAAAATACACTTCCTTACATACATAGACAAATTTTCAAAATTAGCAACCGTTCAACCCATTGCTTCAAGGACAATAATTGACATACAATCGGCAACTTGTAACTTGTAAGTTTTTATCGACATATCAAGACGATCTATTGCGATAATGAACCCTCCTTAAAGTCCGAAACAATAAAATCACTATTAAACGGCCAGTATAACATTCAACACTCCATAGTACTTCAAATGGACAGGTCAAGAGATTCCATAGCACCCTCAGCGTCATCGCAAGATGCCTAACAGCTCAAAGGAAAATTACAGATACCGTTGAAACGATACTTCAAACAACTATCGAATACAACAACACAGTTCACTCGGTAACAGACAAACGTCCAATCGACATAATCCACTTATCCTCCCCAGAAGTTGAAATTGAAATAAGAAATACAATAGGGTAAATGAAACAAGACATGATAGACAATTCCAAGTAGGCGATACAGTTCTTGTAAAGGCAAACAGGCGTTTAGAGAACAAATTAACACCTCTGTACAACGAAAACAAAATTGACGCAGACTTGGGGACAACGGTCTTAATAAAAGGAAGGGTGGTCCACAAGATCAACCTAAGGTAAACAAAACATTAAACTCCTTTTTTTAATCTTAAGGATTTGGGTTATAATTCTCTTTGCCACAACGATAGCGGCGAAACTTACCGATTATACGAATACAGATTACATACCGATCTTAGACGGATATGTAGCCATTTGGACGGATTTCCAATATTTAAAACATTCAACTAATCTTACTCTATACTCAGCAATAGTAAAGGAAACGAAAGAATTAAGAAAAATCTTCCACGATCCCACATGAGACAGTTATTAGACACAGATATACAACATATAGAAACACTAATAGCCACAGTAAATATCCATCATAGACATGCTAGGAGCATTAATATGCTAGGCACCGTTCTTAAAGTCGTAGCTGGCACACGAGACTGCGACGACTTGGAAGATCTTAAATTTTATTAATACTCGGAAGGACTTGTAGAATCAGAAAATAGGCATGTAACTATAAACACAAAAATGCAAGAACAAATAAATAAGCTAACCGACACAGTAAACCTCATAACAAAAACAAAGCAAATAGACACAGAACATTTGTATGAAACACTGCTCCCAAGAAACAGAATAATTATTTCAGAATTAGAAACCTTAATGCTATCATTAACACTTGCAAAAGTTGGAGTTGTAAACCCCTCCATATTGGATTCTTCTGACTTAAAAAATATTGTTAATGAACACCCAATAAATATCCCTATCTCAAGTTAAAGTCTTGCTAAATAATAACTTTCTACACTTTGTTATAAGATACCCTAAGCCTAATATAGTATGTAAGAAATTAACAATATACCCTGTCCAACACAACGGCATTATACTAAATGTCGCCGAAGACTACAATTGTAGCACAGCCCTCATAACAACGTTGTGCAAGAAATTACCCTATACAACGTGCGCACAACAACTGCACTCAGGTGGCACCGCACATTGTTCAACTCGACCCAGCCATCTTGAACCTCTAATCATCATCGACGATTGCGTTATCATCATCAACGACAGAGCAGCTATAGTTGACGAGCAAATGGTGAAAGGGACAACGAGATAAAGGTACGTGAGGAAACCTCCGAGACCAGCGGCATCCACGCTCCTAAATATAATGGATCATTACGAAATACCGAGCCTGCCGTACCTACAGAAGCTAACCATAAGAAACCTCCGGGACATTGCCCAGTTAGAAGAACCACTGACATCAGAGGAACAAACGTCAACGTAATCTTCAAGCGGTAATTAACATAATTTCAAGAACTCCGAGGACGTCATTCACCTAAGTGGGAGATGAGCTAATACAGCTGACCATGCATTCTAACGCGCAACAGTGTTGCTACCCAACGATATATGATCCCTCGCAACAGTGTGTAATGCCAGCGTTTTCAGGGCTTAGGGCTAGCTTCGATCATAAAAATGATCGTCACTAAGGGTCAGTGGATTTTGGAAATAAAGAACGTCAGTCGTCGACACGGAGTTGTCCAGGTCTTCTCATTACAAGACATTATTATTACAAGACTACGAGGGAAATCCAATTAAAGGAGGCTTTTACGCTGAAGAACAACAAAAATCTCGATTCCCACACATATAATCAGCTAAGAAACTATTACGCAAAAATAGAGGTGGTTACCTCTTTCGTAAAATGGCTGGGGTTCTCTAACGCCTATAACTCATGGATTGACGAACGAAATTGAAAATGTGGTAAAATCTTGGAATCCGCAGCACTTTAGTTACACACTTTACACTTTACACTTTAGTTACACACACACACATATATATATATATATATATATATATATATATATATATATATATATATATATATATATATATATATATATATATATATATATATATATATATATATATATATATATATATATATATATATATATATATATATATATTGCGACTGTAGGCACGGTTAACATAAACGCCTGAAAGCTTATAATAAAATTTGTTTGAGTACTGCTCACTCCAGCTATTTGAAAGCTAAGCATTCTTATGCTGATATGAGTTCAAAGTCATTCCAAATGTATACTACTGTTGTCAATCAAATAAAAAATATGTGTATGAGTTTTTTTTTATTTTTTATTTGTTTTTATTATGTTTATTGAATTTTTTTCTTAATTCAGTCTGAAAATAATTGCATGCTTATTTCTTTTAATATAGATTTTTTATGCTCTTTGCCTTTTCACACAACCGCAATCTTCATTGCGCAATTATTACATCTCTCTATTTTGTACTTTTCTATCAACTCCAGAGAATATTCAGATGTGGAAGCATCGAGTTATAGTGAAAATTGTACATTTTATGTTTTGAGAGGTCTAAAACACAAAATCGTAAGTATATGGGTTTATCGTATAAATTATATAGTCGAATCATTTAAATTGCATACATATTCTCAGAAAACTGAGCGGAGCTATGAAAAATAACTTTTGAGCTTAATGCTCTGGCTCCAAGATATATATATATATATTTATATTTATATTATATTTTTACTATTCTTTACATTCTCCATTGCTCTACCAAACACCGCATTGTTTAGCAATTGAAAAAGATCTTTCTCAAAGCGTTTTGGCTTACGTTCTATGATAAGTACTTATATCTATATATATTTTTAGCCAAGGAGATTTCTTAAACCTTAAAATTCTATGAATCTTACTTAGCTCCATGCCATTCCAAATGCGTTGTTGCAGATTCCTAAAGTGGATGGCGTACCTATATTTTGGATTCAAGTCAGCAATAAGCTTTTAAACACTAGTCATTGCTGCTGGCTTATGATTGCTGAGGCAAAACGGTAAATGGTTATGTAAATCATGTAAATAAGTTGGATCTACCTGAAGAATGTACCCTTCGCATTTCTTCTGAGATGATTTATGTAAATCCTAATAACATCAGTTAGTAGAGAATTTATGAAATGTTCACTCTCATCATTTACTGTATGCATTGCAAACCTATTTAGAGAATTTAATATAATAAGCATAGGCTACAGGAATATGTTCATGAACGATAACAACATTTTCACTTACAATGCAGGCTGCATTTGAATGACCTTGAGGTCTGCATACACCACAAATGGTACTGCCAGGCTATTAAGAAAGTTCTTAAATCTAAGAGCCTCCGTACCTTCAGCGGGGAGTGCTGATACCATCTCACTGCAGACTGAGAGGTGCACACTCATATCCTTCGAATAGTTGAGATAAACTGAGATAAAGATACACTTAATTACACTTAAAGATGAGATACACTTAAAAACTGACAAGAATGCAAACATACCTTGATTGGTTCTTATTCAAAACATAATGTAGTGTTTACTCCCTTCAACAGTAACAGTTAGGTACAGGGGTCTACTCACCACGTTCTTTCCTGAATCATAGCCAATCAAGTTTACACTCAATCCTTAATTTTAGTGCTGACATTTTTTCATGTCTTGCACTTTAAATGGGAGTTCCAGATCAGCGAAATTGAGGCTCAACGAGTCGTCTATTTGAATCAGAGTACTCCTTATATCAGCAATGGTGTATGAAGAACAGCGGTTTTTGGTACAACTAGCAGGCTTCAGAGCGGATATCACAGCTTACTTGAAGCAAAACTCATCGGTGTTGCACACATTTAATAACGCTTTTTTTACTTCAGGACTCTGCGGAAGTGCGATATAACTCATAATCCTTCGTCCTCATGTACTCAACGAACAGCTCTAAATTAATTTTGCATGCTGTATGCATCTCCAGACATCTCCCGTTTCAGCGAGAGAATCCTCAGGCAAATGAATCGTTTTTTTGTTGGGGGAGTTATTAGTACTCTCAAAACGGTACGCACAAATGCGGTTTGGAAAGCCACTCGTAGACCGCTTTACACACTCATCGAACGGCTTAAACTCGATATTCTTGTGCTGGTTTGTTCAAAGGTGATGACTCCATCGAAATCTACAAACAATCAGCTTACATACAGCACAATGTCGCACCATTTGAATAACACAACACTCTATGTGCTATTGTTAATGAACTGATTTCGCATAAATTTAAGATTATTCAAAGCCTTTTTTGGATTTATAAAAATGTATATTACTCAACAACCCTTAATTTCGTGCTGAGAGAGAGCAAGGACATACTTAGCTTAAAAGTTTAAGTATATCCATGTATACACATGAGGGTATATATTTATGTATATAAGTTAATTATTAATTTATTTTAATCCGCTTACTTGTGGTTGCACATGAATATTTTTGTACTGTTTGCTTTATTAGTCAAATCCAAACTAAGCTCTAATATACAACATTTTCTTATATCAAGCTAGCCCTGACCTATATATATTTGCTTACCTGTTGCATATTTGCTTATCATGCAGAATTGCAAATATTTACTTGTTACTGGCCGGTTTAGTTAATTCCTCCATCGCTAGATAGAAAGCCTACCTCGGGTTTCCTCGATGACAGCTAGTATCGAGATTTGCTGCCTATTCGTATCTTTGATAAATCTTAATGAAAATTAAACTAATGACCATGGCCATGTTGACAGTTGCTTTTCGATGCTGACAATATATTAAAGATTCTCAAAGTTCAGCTTCTGAAGATATGGCATACTCAAAATCTTTTGGTGTCCAGTTATATTTAGAGTAATCAATACTGCCGAACCTGGGTGTCGTCTAGCTATGTTTTTTGTGTTTTCATACAGAGACCAATTCACGTAAATATCCTCGTCAAACGTCAGCACGAACGTGCCATGGTTCATGAGTACTTAGAAAGTTCTATTTCTTCTGTCCATATTTTGTCTTTGTAGAAGTGTGTCCCGTGCTTTAGATATTTTGTATATTATTTGTATGAACGCTATTATTGGTATGTCACCTTCAATTGCCTTTACTACGTCTTGTTTAACCGCATCACACACTTTTTCTATTAAGTTTTTTTTTTTAAAGCATATGATATGCCAATCATTTTTTCAGAAGCTGTTGCGCTTTCTTCAGTAAATATTTGGTTCCTGTAGTAATTGATCGGTTTATTAGTAGACTCAATAGCGTTTGTTAAAGATAATTCACTATGTATAGTGTCTAAGTCCGACGGAGCATCTTCTTCCAAAGCGAAAAGCATCTTCTTCCAAGTCGTCAAATCGAACGGTTTTTGATAATCAATTCTTACATTTTTGAAATGCCAATATTTGCTTCTCATTAATACTGACTGGAATTTGTTTTTATTTTCATTGCACTAGTTTTACCGTTATCACCTTTCAGTATGTCCATTAGTGGTTTGGTTATAGATTCAAAACCTTTTACAAATCATCTGTAATAGCTCGCTAAGCCAATTAATTATCTGACTTGGAACAAGTTAGTTGGTTGTTCAAATTTGCCAATGGCTTCTACTTTGTTGGGGCTAGTTTTGAAACCGCCACGGGAAACCACAAATCCAAGATATTCAACTTATTCTTAAAAAAATTTTCATTTTTCTAGAAGTACATCTTTGATTGCTCACAGGAAAACTCCAGGGTCGTTTTTCAAACCGAAGTGATGTCTACAGAATTCATACTCTCCATTTCTGCAAGAAGTATTTGATAAAATCCCGATTTCAGATCAAGAGTTGTAAAATATCTCGCTTTCCCAAGATTTGAGAGGATTGCTGATATGTTCGGTATAGGGTATTTGTCATCAACAGTTTTCGAATTAAGTTTCCTGAAGTCAATAACAAGGCGTTTCTTTTTATTTCCTTGTTCGTCTACTCCTTTTTTGTCGACTACCAAAACCATTGTTATACGGAGATTTAGATGACCTGATGATATTATCTCTCAACATGTCACAAGTCTCATTGTAAACCAATTCGGATACTCCTAATGGATAAGGGTAAAGTTGAGAGTAGATCGAATTCTCGTCGTCAGCTCGAATTATAGCAATGATTTTATTGTTATACTGAAGAGCTTCATTAGGATCGGCAAAAATTTTAATTCTTTCTCAATTTGTTGAGGGACTTCAATATTTTTGACTTCTGTGAAATTGACGTTATTGCATTTTGTGAATTTAATTATTTCAGATCCGACTTCGGTTTGTAATATGCTATTTTTAAAATCTGAAGTGGATTCAAAAGGTCAAGTCCAATTAGTCCATCGAAACTTGGCTTGGGAGTAAAAAAATGTGAAGGTGGTTTTAAAGAGATGCAAACGGCATTTCTCTTGTAGTTAGTTGTAGTTACAGCCATGGCGTGACTTAACTATAAATTCTTCTTGAAACTTAGCAACATTTTTTAATTCCGGAATTGGTTTTGAAGCGCCAGTATCAATTAATAGTTTTACATACTTATCGTCCGCTCTACAAAACGGTAACAGGGAGCTATGTCTGAAAAATTAACCTCTTGAACCTGATATTCGTCTTCCAAATCTGCTACATCAGACTCTGCTACAGACTGATATTTTTCTTCCGATTGGTTCACAGGATTTTCATTTCGTGAAAGATAGTTAATTCTGTGTTCCTCTGGCAGTTCCACTATTTGCTCTCTTTTGCACCTGGTTTTGGTTGGGAGCATTGGAAAAATTGCATTGGTTTTGAAACTGAGTCGATTGACTGAATCGAGATGAACTGTCAATGTCCATATGTTGGGGTGGTTCCTGTTGTACGTTCGGGCTATTAATTTGGGTTTTCAGTCTGTAAAATAGTGTTTTGGCCTGATTTGGAAAAACTTTTTCGCAAATGGGTCTGCTGTCTCTGTTCGTTACTTTCTTCACGATTCTTTGCAAAACTACTGGTGAATTGATGGTGTTCGTGATTAGAATCAACTTCCTGAGCCAAAGCCAAAGCTGATGGATTTCTTTGTGGTCTAGCACTAAGACTACTGAACGACTGAAGCAAACAAAGGCGACATAAAAGATTTCATAATCTTGACCTGCCACAGAAATAGATAAATATATAAAAGTAGGTAAATATATGGATTATTCTCATCTGCTCAGTATTTTGCGCTAAGAGAAGCAGCTAATTTGGTATCATATGTAATAATTATCTTGTTTATAGGCAATGTTAATTTATTTTCAATTTCCTGAAAATATTGAGTTATTGTTAGATTTTGTTGAGTTAAAACAAAGAGCTCTCGTTCTATTATGTGAATGGCGCGAGTTAACAGCGGATAATACTTCGCTGTTCCTACCTAAGCCCCTTTGCAACAAAAGCTAACTACGGCCATGAGTGCCAACTCGGACACATTCAACATAACGGACCATAAGTAGGTGAAGACGCTGGCGCACGCTGAAATGACGCTGCGCAGCTACATTGAAATGATGCGTTTTCGTACATTTTCTCAAGAGACAAATTTTGCATCAGCCTATCTAGCGTTGTAGCTTGGAAGAAGTCCCGTTTCAGCGTCTGGCGCCGAGTGAAGTTCGGCGCGATAAGAAGAAAAAACCGACGACTGGCAGAGAAGGAGCGTCACTCTCATGCTGTACATTGAAGCGATCACATTAAATGAGCTACAAAAATTAAACATAAAACGACGAACACAATTAAAATTAAAGCGTTTTATTTACACCAACGATTGTAACACATAGCCTCGGCCACGATAGCATCGCCCATACGCTCGGGACGATAACTGGCGCAGTCGGAAAAACAACGGAAAACAGCGGAAATCAATGTTACAATCAACATTACTACTAATACTGTAAGGGTATGTAGCGGCAAACATGAAAATGTGCAAAAAAAAAAAAAAAAAAAAAAAATTAAACAACAAAATCCAATATACATATACATATGCATACATACGATTGAATAGAAACAAAACAATATACACACACATGAAACATATTAATCTTGTGGTTTCCAAATGGTTAAAGATAACGGTGCCGTATATTACGTAGTGAATCACATTAATTGAAGTGGCTGCCGAAATACAGGACAAATACCACGCCACCATTATCTTACCTAAAGTTGGCGTGTCGTTATATAAGTACATATGACGAGGCTGTGCGTTATGCCTTTCGGATTCTATCGCTGAAGCCGCTATCGTGTACGATCAGGCATCACACCACGTCAAATATGTGCATATACATATACACGACAACTTTGACAACTGTATTTCACTAATTCTCTCGATGGAAGTTACAGTTGCTCAGAAACACAAACTACAAATATACACACATAAGCAATACAAGTCAACAATATAAATCATGTGATCTCCATGTGGTTAAAAGTGATATTGACGTGTGTTGCGTTTGCGCGGACTCTAACGCTGAAGCCGCTGCCGAAACATAGTAAGGCCACGTCACACCCGCGTAACATGCGTACAACCCATTGTACTCATTGGTCAAATGCAATTGAAGCGGCAGTGAGGAGGATTCTATCGTTGAAACCGCCTCACACAGTGCACAGCTACGCATATACGATGTATTTCACTAATTCTCACGATGGAATTTACAGTTGTTTGGAATCACACGATTATCAATATACACACAAGTGTATATACATTTTAAAAAACAATGAAAAAAAAAATGCACAATTTCATAGTCTGTCGTTACAAACAATCCTATACATATATACAGAAATACTAAGGGAAAAACTAGGTCAGGACCTAGCAGCCAAAATCTTCCGCTAATAGCCGAACAAGAAGAAGAAATAGTTGAGATAACCCACCAGGAAACGATTCAAACCTCACAAACAAGAAAGGACTCGGGTAGATCTTCGGTCCCGCTAACACCAACTGTTAGTAATACCACAAACATCTCCACAATACTCACTCCGACCGACATTTTAGCCTTTGTAAAAGAACTGCCAACATTTGACGGAACACCAACCACATTGGACAAATTTATTACAAACGTCGAAGAAATTATTATGTTAGTCAGGGGCACGGATCAAACACCTTACGAACAACTTGTGCTCCGAGCTATTCGTAATAGAATAATAGGAAGAGCTGACGAGGGATTGACACTAGCTAACACCAGCCTAGTGTGGGATAACATCAAGGAAAATTTGTATAGGCTGTATGGCAACAAAAAATCCGAAGCCACCTTACTTATGGAAATGCAAACTCTCCAAGATGGCCTATCATTGGGAAAACTTTTCTTCGGTATATCCCAAATCAGGGAGAAACTTTACTCTTTGCTCAGAAACAGTACCGAAAGCCCAGAGGGTCAAGCTATAAAGAAACGCCTGTACAACGACGTTGCCCTTAATGCATTCGTTATGGGACTTCGCGATCCTCTCCGATCGGTTATCAGGGCTAGAGACCCCAGTACTTTAGAACAGGCATACGAAATATGTCAAATCGAACTTACATACTCAAAACCGAAATACACTGACGGTCGCAGAAACTATAATTATAACAACCAGAGGTCTAACAATTACAGCAACTCCAATCAAAAATCAAGTCACAATAGACAACACAATAACAACCATATCCCTTATAACACAGACAACCGACGATCAAATAATTATAATAGCCAATCTCAAAACCCTTTTAGAAATAACGAGCAGAGACATTTAAAGAATATAGAAACGCAAGACCCTAATTCATGCAACATCAACGATTCCACAAATTTTCTTACAACCGCCTCTCCGCCCCCGAAAAACATTTGACTCTTCCTAAATATGAAGCATGTCTACCATACATAATAAAAACTTCATTTAATAATACACCATTGAAATTCCTGTTAGATACTGGATCAACAAATTCTTTTATTGAACCAAATCTAATAACGCTAGTCAAGATGACAACACTAGACTTACCCATTAGAATAAATACCGTATTTAGCAGTCACGAAATTACAAACTCTACAAATATTCCTCTATTCAAAGAATTCAACGAGTCAACAAACATACAACTATTCATTTTCAAATTCCACACCTTCTTTAACGGCCTTCTAGTTATGGACATACTAACAAAACTAAGTGCAAAAATTGACTTACAAACACGACAGCTAGTAACCCCTCTTGTGACTTTACCCATCCTCACACTTACATTCACGTCCAAGAAATTTGTAGCTCTAGCAAGACATTATTACCTTTGCCAGTCCAAACGCCAGACGGCGACTTCTATTTATCAAATACAACGCTAGGAAAACACCTTGCCAATTCTGCTGGATTATACACTGCTACCAAAGGTGTTGCAAACCTTGAATTGGTCAACGAATCAACCGACGATCAAGTTGTTTGCATCAAAGACCCCTTACCTACACAACCTTTCAATAACAATGAGTTCATCCAATTCCACAACCTTGTGAATGCACGAACCCTCGAAGGCCTTACACAGTCTAAACCCAACATTCTGAGTACGGAAAACCTAAATAAAGAGGAGAAACCACAGCTCATCCAAATTTGCTCAACCTTTTCAGACATATTTTATAAAGAAGACACCCAAATAACCTTCTATTCGATTCAGAGGTTTATTAGAGACTAAAAATACATAAGAATATACGCTGCAACGCAGGCAGCCGAAAATTGAACTTAAAGCATAAACGAAAGAAGTTCCATTACAATTAACAGAACCTAACATGAGAATAATGTTAGCGAAAGAAATAGACATTCAGCGGTGTTCACATACATATTTCAACACTCCTTCTCAACGCGATGTCTATTTTACAAAAATGTGTCATTTTAAACCTAACATTCCAGTAAATTTCTCATGTTTGACTTTACATAAATTCTTCGTCAATACATCCGATATCATTTCATCTGTGGGAATGTACTTTATATCTATTACTTTATTTTTGTACATTTCCCTTACAAAATGGTATTTTATTTCAATATGCTTGCTACGCGAATGAAATTTCGCATCTTTAGCAAGGCATTGTGCGCTCTGATTATCACTATAAATCAGAACCTTTGCTATCGGCCCGAGCTCCATTTCGTTGATCAATTTTCTAACGTATACCGCCTCCTTGGCTGCCGTAGAAAGTGCCACGTACTCGGCCTCTGTGCTACTGAGGGCGACCAAATTCTGCTTCTTTGATTCCCAAGAGACTGCTGCTCCAGCAAGGTAGAATGACCAACCCGTAAACGACTTCCGATCGTTACTGTCGCCAGCCCAGTCTGCATCAACAAAACAGTGGATAGGCACACCCGTTTTGTTATAGTGTAGTCTCAAATGTGAGGTACCTTTTAGATATCTCAATACCCGTTTGGCTGCAACCTCATGCTCCTTGTGCGGATCTGCATTTCTCTGCGCCAGCTTGGCCACAGAGTGTATTATATCTGCCCGTGTAGTCAACGCCAAATACAATAACGAACCAATGAGCGATTGATAGCGTGTTTTATCCACCTGGCCGTAGTCAACATCATCGCACTTCGTCTGGAAACCAATTTCCAAGGGAGTCGCGCTTGGTTTGCAATCTTGCATGCCGTAATCCCTTAGTAGGTCTTCAATGTACTGCTTATGGCCTATGGAGAGACTGCCAGTCTTGCCATCTCGCTCAATTTCCATTCCCAAAAAGAAGTGCAGCTCACCACCATCGACCACATCGAATTTGTTTGATATGAGCTGCTTAATGTGGGCCACATCTTCTTCTCTGGTACATGCAAGTATAAAATCGTCAACATATACAACAATAATATTCAAATATCCTTTAATCTTGTTTGTATAAATGCATGGTTCACTAGCACATGGGACGAAACCAATCTCCAAAAGAGTGCTCTCCAGCTTTTGGTTCCACTCCCGACCGTTCTGTTTCAAGCCGTATAACGATTTCTTCAACTTCAGTACGCGCTTGGGATGATCAGCGTCGATAAAACCCTCTGGTTGTCGCATATACACGTCATCGTGTAGCTCGCTGTTCAGGTATGCTGCAGAGACATCCATCTGATGTAGGTGCATCTCGTGCTCGACAGCTAACGCAATCACTAATCTGATTGAGGAGTAACGTGCAACTGGAGAGAACGTTTCCGTGTAGTTAACTCCGTATTGCTGTCCGCACCCTTTCGCGACCAATCTAGCTTTAAAACGTTGAACGTTGCCATACTCATCACGCTTGGTGGTAAAGACCCATTTACAACCAATGGCTTTTTCGCCTGCAGGAAGATCGACCAGACTCCATGTCTCAATGTTTTTTAGGCTGTCATACTCCTTCTGCATCGCCGATTTCCAGTTTTCAGATTGTTCTGACCGAAATGCCTCCCTAACACATGTGGGAACAACAACATTTCGAGCGTCTAGTACATTCAAAACATTGTACTCTTTTCGTGGACGACCTGAACGCCCCGTGCGAACAATTCGTGGTCTCCCTGGACCTCTTTTACCTGTCATCTGCTCCTCCTCAGCATCTTCTTCGTCACCACTTTGATACTGCCTATCAACAGTTGGACTTTGCTGCTGCTCATCAGGTTCGTGACTTTCATCATTTTGCTCGCAACCAAGTCTTTCATCTGGCTCGAGGATTAGCACATCTGACTCACGTGATGATCCTTGATCGTGCTCCAATCCTTTCCTGAACTTGTGCTCTAAAAACACAACGTCTCGGGATAACACAATGCTTCTTTTGACAGGGTTGTACAGACGATAAGTTTTGGCAGTTTCAGAGTAACCTACCAGTATATGCTGCTCGCCTTTTGCTGAAAACTTGTTTTTATGCGTTTTATTTAGTACAATAGCTTCCATACCAAATACTTTTAGATGAGATACGCTCGGTTTTTTCCCATACCAATCCTCATATGGAGTTTTGCCAATCAATGCTGCAGTTTCAGCCCTATTGCGTAGATACGCAGCCGTCATTATCGCCTCACCCCAAAAAGATTCACCAACTCCAGCATGCACCATCATACTTCGCGCCATCTCCACCAGTGTTCTGTTGGCGCGTTCCGCCACACCATTTTGTTGTGGAGTGTGGGGAACAGTTAGTTGTCTTTTTATACCATGGCTTGATAAGAATTTTTCAAATGTACCGCTCAGGTACTCACGCCCGTTGTCGCTTCTTATGGCTTTTATGCGTTTTCCGGATTGATTTTCAGCCAATTGTTTAAAGTCTTTGAATTTCTCAAATACATCACTTTTATGTTTTAGCATATACACGGACATATAACGCGATTTATCGTCGATAAATGTTGCAAAATAACGCGCTCCACCTTCTGATGCCGTACGCATAGGACCACAAATGTCTAGTAATTCTTTTGAGCGATTTTCTGATACTTTGGGAAACTTCTTCACGCAAATTTTACTTTTTGCACACGTTTCGCACACAAAGTCATTTGTATTACACACACTAGCTGGAAGTCCATTAACCATGCCCTGTTTAATCATTTTATTTAGGCTATCGAAATTTAAATGCCCGAACCGATCATGCCATTTCACCAATTGATTCGTATTTGCATTTACATTCGCTGCAACTACTGTTTTCATGCTACTTTCAAATAAAAACAAATCGTTATGTTTTTTTGCAACTAGCCTATTGTCGTTGTTACTGTCTTTAACATACACTTTGTTTTTCACAAAAATTACTTTTAACCCTTTTTCAGTTGCCTTTGACACAGATATAAAGTTGCATTGTAAGTCTTTCACATATAAAACGTCGATTAATTTGATCATATTATTTTTCCACTTAAGCAACACTGACCCGCAACCTTCGGTTTCTATGTAATTATCGCCTGCTAATTTTATTTTCTCTTTGTGCTCACGCATATATATGAACATTGATTTGTCTCCGCACAAATGAGCTGTAGCACCACTGTCCACGCACCAGACATTTTTTGTCAATTGGATATTTCTAAGAAAAGAGAACACTGAAGGAGACTTTTTACTGCTCTTTTCGATCGTTTTTTCACTCTCGTTGTCTTTATCAACCTTTTTCTCTCTTAATCTGCACTTCGCCGCGAAATGCCCGTTTTGCCCGCACAACCAACACTTCATGTCTTTCGGGTCCTTCTTTGTCTTATTTCTTTTACCGTTAGCTTGGCGCGACGTAAAAATCTTATTCTCGCTTTTTTCACACACTTCTCCTATGTTGCGCCTCTCTCCTTCTTCCAACAATTTGATTTTTAGAGCGCTAAATGAAGGCAATGTGTCCCGTGTTTCGATAGCGACTACGAAATTGTCCAACTCTTCATGTAAACTTGCTAGTAATATTGTTACAAGCATTTCATCAGCCACCTGCACTTGTATTTCATTTAATTTTTCTACGACATTAGAAAAATTATTCAAATGCTCACGAACACTGTCTGTAGCTGACATTTTCATATACAACAATTGCTTGAACAACTGTACTTTACGCGCGGGTCCCGAAGACATGTAGATCTCGGATAACTTTGTCCACGCTTCTTTCGCGGTTCCACAGTGCTTTATGCAGTTTATCTCCGACGCTTTCGCAGACAACAAAATGCTAGCTAGAGCCTTCTCATCTTTGCTATCAAACGACGCTTTCTGTTCCAGTGTATCGTTCTCATTTTTCAATAACCGACCACATGTCACCGACCACAAGTCGGAATGAATCAACAGACTTTTCATCTGCACTGACCACGCACTATAGTTTTCACTATCCAGTTTCTCAATTGCAAACATCGAACTCATTTTGCACAAATTAGTTTAGCACACGCTTTAACTAATAAATCGAGTCTCATATGTGATTTTTCCAATCACCAGCACAGCTCTCACTTTCCGCTGCCTGGGCCCATAACCTATTCGATTCAGAGGTTTATTAGAGACTAAAAATACATAAGAATATACGCTGCAACGCAGGCAGCCGAAAATTGAACTTAAAGCATAAACGAAAGAAGTTCCGTTACAATTAACAGAACCTAACATGAGAATAATGTTAGCGAAAGAAATAGACATTCAGCGGTGTTCACATACATATTTCAACACCTTCAGTATCGAAATAACACACTCGATCCCAACTACAGATAATATTCCAATCCACGTTAAGTCTAATCATCAGCCATTTATTCATAAACAAGAAATAAAGAAACAAATTTCTGAACTTCTTGATCAAAAAATAATAAGAAATAGTTTTTCGCCTTGGAGCGCATAATAATTTCTGATAGATACCCAATGCCAAACATTAGTGAAATTTTAGATAA
The DNA here is from genome assembly GCA_035045825.1 of Drosophila eohydei. NCBI lineage: Eukaryota > Metazoa > Arthropoda > Insecta > Diptera > Drosophilidae > Drosophila > Drosophila eohydei. Next base: position 174,539 of record JAWNOT010000007.1, read on the forward strand.
TGTTGGAAAGGCGTCTTATTTCCCAACAGTAGACTTGGCTAGCGGGTTCCACCAAATCCAGTTGAGTCCCGCAGATATCCCTAAAACTGCGTTTTCTGTAGACAGTGGACATTTCGAATTCATCCGTATGCCTTTCGGATTAAAAAACGCTCCAAGGGTGATGGATAACGTTTTGAGCTACTCTATAGGAAACATATGTCTAGTGTATTTAGATGATATTATTATTTTTTCAAAATCACTACAACAACACATAAATGATATTTCAACAATTTTCTCCAAACTTAGGAAGGCAAACCTAAAAATTAAATCTTCAAAATGCCACTTCCTTAAAAAAGAACTCGAGTTCCTTGGACACATTGTTACACAGGATGGGATAAAACCAAACCCTACAAAAATTGAGGCTGTAAAAAGTTTCCCATTACCCAAAAATCGCAAAGACATTAAGTCTTTCCTAGGTTTGCTCGGTTACTATCGTAAATTCATTAAGGACTTCGCGAAAATATCCAAAGCACCAGCCCAATTAAAAGGGAAAAAGCCCATTATTATAGACCATGATTTCTTAGACGCATTCGAGCTCTCAAAAACCCGCAACGACCCCATACTTAAATATCCCGACTACGAAAAGCCCTTCACTCTAACGACAGATGCAAGTAACTTTGCTCTAGGTGCCGTTTTGTCACAGGGACCCTTAAACAATGACAGACCAATATGCTTCGCCAGCAGAACTCTGACCGAAGTTGAAGTAAACTACTCAACGGTTGAAAAAGAAATGCTAGCGATTGTATGGGCAACCAAGTATTTCCGGCCATACCTTTTTGGCAAAAAGTTTACGATCGTAACAGATCATAGACCACTAACGTGGCTTATGAACTTTAAAGATCCTAGCTCAAAGTTGGTTCGTTGGAAGCTTCGCCTTAACGAATTCGACTTTGACGTTATATACAAAAAAGGGTCACAAAATGTCGTTGCCGACGCTCTCAGCAGAATAGAAGTACACCTAAATCAGAAAGACAATAGCCAAGACCAGCTCGGCAGTAGTATACCTACAAAGAACATCATTAACGATTTCAGTACTCAATGCATTATAAAGACTGGACAACATCCTAACATCACTTCAACTTTTAAAAACAAGCTAAGACAGACAATAACCCGACAAACATACAACTTGACAGAAGTAACCAAAATACTGAAACTAATTTTAAAACCACGCAAAGTAGTTGCAGTACTCACAACAGATGACATTTTTCAACTCATTAAAGAATCCTTCAATAAATATTTCTCCGATAGTAAACTATACAAAATTGTACGTTGTGAATCCCTACTCGAAGACATCACAGGCACAGAAGACCAAACTAAAACTATTGAAAAATATCACATTGACAATAATCATAGGGGCATCGACGAGACGTGTGCACACCTCAAACGACAGTACTATTTCCCACAAATGAAAGCAAAAATAACAAACCTCATTAAAAACTGCGACACTTGTTTAACTCTAAAGTATGACAGGCAACCTCAACCAATTCCCCAACTACTAACTGAAACACCTAACAGGCCTTTAAAGATAGTTCACCTAGACGTATACACAATAAATAACAATTGTAATCTAACTATAATAGATAAATTTTCCAAATTCACACAGGCCTACCCCCTCCTAAGCAGAAATACAGTCAACATTGTTAAGAACCTGAAAACCTTTTTCAGCCTTTTCGGCATACCACAAAAGCTTGTCTACGACCAAGGCACAAAATTTTCAGGGAAACTATTCAGTGATTTTTGCGGACAATACAATATCACCCTACATACGATCTCCTTTCAGCAGTCCTCAAGCAACTCGCCCATCGAAAGAGTCCACTCGACTCTGACAGAAATCTATAGACTCATCGAAGACAAATTTAAACAGACAAAATCAAAAATAGAACAAGATGAAATCTTGACAGAATGCCTAATCACATACAATAACGCCGTACATTCTAGTACAAATCACACACCCTTTGAACTATTCACAGGACGAACTCACATATTTAATCAAACAATTAAGATAAATAACGAACATGATTACCTAACTAAACTCAACGAATTCCGCGCCAAAATCTATCCCGAAATACAAATGAAAATGCATCAAGCAAAAATCAAACGTGTAGAAAAAACCAACGACAATATACCTAACCCACCCACTTTAGAAGAAAATGACGTTGTCTTCAGGCGAGAAAATAGACGCAATAAATTAAGAGCTAGATTTACAAAACACAAAGTTAAAGAAGATAACGGCCCGAACCTTATAACAGCCAGAAACCAAAAAATTCATAAATCAAAAATTCGCAATACCATTAAACGACTAACTAACATCAAAAACTGATTCACAGACGCACAACACTACATGGATAGCTCTTAGACTCCTAGTTATCGGACAGTAAAAAACCAATCTTGTTCATAAATATCGCCGGATTAAGAGCATTGGAACACGTTATTAACTTGACTAACTATGACACAAACATTAACGAATTTAGAATTTAGAGCAGGAGTTAACAGTGGACAATACTACGCTGTTCCCACCTAAGCCCTTCGCAACAAAAACTAACTGCGGTCATGAGTGCCAACTCGGACACATTCAACATAACGGACCATAAGTAGCTGAAGACGCTGGCGCCGCGACGGCGCACGCCGAAAAATATATGTGCGCAGCTACATTGAGTTGGTGCGTTTTCGTACATTTTCTCAAGAAGGGACAAATTTTGCATCAGCCTATCTATCGCTGTAGCTGGAAAAGTCCCCTTTCAGCGTCTGGCGCCGAGCGAAGTTCGGCGCGAAAAGAAGCAAAAACCGACGACTGGCAGAGAACGGAGCACTCTCATGCTGGACTTTGAAGCAAGCACATCAATCAAGCAACAAAGAAAAATTAAATATAAAACCACGAACACAATTAAAATCAAAGCGTTTTATTTACAACAACGATTGTAACACATAACCTCGGCCACGATTGCATCGCCCATACGCTCGGGACGATAACTCGCGCTTATCGGAATAAGCAAAATCGAGTCTGTTGATAATATCTTTAAGATTCAACAGTTGTCATATGTTGACAGTACCAAATCGGCAGGACCTGATATTTTTTCCTAATCATACCCAATACCTGATAATACTTTTAGGATCCAGGATATTTTTCATATATATGCTTGATGTTTAAGTGCAGCGTTTACTGTAGCACTAACCGCATGATTAAGCAGAGCTTTCAAGTTTTTTTCATTCCCTTACGACATTTTCTTTTTGATTTATTCTGGTACTCATTTACTTCTTATGTCTTCTATTAATGTTTCTTGTTCTGCGTCGTATTGCATTGTGCATTATGTGCTGCTCCTCTAAACGAACCTTTCCAATGAAAATGATCTTTAACTTTATCATCTAATATATGTTTATTGTATATATTAATTACATTTTGACACATTTTCTCTTCTTCCGCACTCATTACCAAGGGCTTTACTCCACTACCCCTCCGCGGGGAGTACTAATAACATCTCACTGTTGTAGTTGAGACAAACGTCACAAAAGTATAACTTTGATGTTTGGTAAGTAAGCTGCCTCTGCGTAAGTTTGTTGAAAGTAATAAAATGTATTCTATCTTCATCCATCTTAAAAAAGGCAAGCATGCACACATACCTTGATTGGTTCTTAATCAAAGCATAATGTAAAGTGTTTACTCCCTTTAACAGTAACAGTTATGTGAAGGGGTCTAATCACCACGTTCTTTTCTGAATCGAAACCGAACACGTTTACACTCAATCCTTCATTTTATTGCTGACATTTTTTAATGTCTTGCACTTTGAACGGAAGTTCCAGTTCAGTGAAATTGAGGCTCAACGAGTCGTCTATTTGAATCAGAGTGCTCTTTGTATCATTAATATGGTATGATGAACAGCGTTTTTTGTTACAACTAGCAGGCTTCAGAGCGGGTATCTCAGCCCACTTGAAGCACAACTCATCGGTGTTGCAAACATTTAATAAAGGTGTTTTTACTTCAAGACTCTTCGGAAGTGCGACTCTTTATCTTTCGTCCTCATGTACTCCCCGAGCAGCTCTTAATTAATTTAGCATGCTGTATGCATCTCCAGACATCTCCCGCTTCAGCGAGAGAATCCTCAGACAAATAAATCGTTTTTTTGTTGGGGGAGTTATTAGCACTCTCAAAACGGTACGCACAAATGTGGTTTGGAAAGCCACTCGAAGACCGCTTTACACACTACTACTCTTAATCAGATTAAATACAGCACAATATCGCACCACTTTTGAGTAACACTACACTCTAATTGCAATTGTTAATGAGCAGATTTCACATATAAAGATGATTTTGGGTGATTTGCGGTTAGGGAATTCTAAAGTTAACATTTCAAATGGGAAATTTATAATGAAGGAGACTGGCGAAAATTGGCCGCTAACGGCTGTTTTATATTCCTTAATTTATGAGAATGATCCAAATAATTATAATAAGGAAGAGTTAGCAAATTATAAGCATATTTTAAATAAAACAAATGCTCATAGAAAACAAAAGCGGTTTCATGGTCAACTTAAGGACAATCGCTCCAAAAAATATTTAAATATAATTAAATATCTTTTCCCGAGAACATCATCTTTATCAGCTAGAGTTCTATTCTCAGATACTTCTTCATCTACACAAATTACTTTATCACCGCTATTAGCAAAGTCACTTTCTACTGGTAGTGGGCTCAAGAAGTGAAATAAAAATAAATCCAATTACATATATTGGGACGATCCAAATGAAATTGTAGATATATTAAAACTGCTAATTGCCTCTCTTATAGCTGCTGACTTCGACGCGTTCACACATACGGCCACGGGTAATAAGGCATTCTCCCAAAATTCGATTATTCGAAGCAAAGAAAACTTAGAGCGTATAATATGTGATAAAGTTAGTCAAGTTCAAAAATATACTGCAGATAGTTTAAATAGAATAACTTCTCAAACGAGTGCAAATAATAATAAAATAGCTGAAATGATTGAAGAATCAATACTCGAAAAAATGATTTTCCTAACGAAGTGAAAAACTTATTATTATCGCTTATCGAAGAGATAAATAACGAGTTAAGAGCACATTTTGTTAGTGAATATCAAAAAAGCATTGGTACAATAAGAAGCTCTCTCCTCAAGTATATTGACATTGAGTTGCTTAATACCAAGCAATTTGTTGAATTGTTTATTGAAAAGAAAATGTAAATGGCGTGGGGTGTATTTCAAATATATGCGTATACATATTTTAAAAATTTTAAAAATTACTTATTACTAACATGTCTATTGATACGTTCGGAAGTTATTCAAATGAAAAAAATTATTTAAAAAGTTGCAAGAGAAATGGGAATAAACGATTGATATTCAGAACAAACGCTTTAACTTATTGCACCGCCTATTCAAGAAACAGACGCAATTAACAATAATTTTTTTAAAAACAAAATGGAGAAATGAAGAAAATTTCATGGCTTCTATATAAAGACAAAATTTAACGCTTGAACAAAATTTGCTGATTCACATAAAAAAAGAAAATTTCCTTGTTGATGGCAGGATTGAAAAGATGATGATGATATTATGATATTAAAGCATCGTATACAGAAACTATTGTTGCATTGGAATATCAGACCTCGAGAATCTTACATTCAAATTTATAACTACTCCAAAATCGCATGCTCCAGCAAGAAAAAGTTTTAGGCGTCGGAGAGTTATTATGAAGCATATTGATAATCAGTGGCAAGCAGATTTAATTTAAATGCCAAAACAAATATAAATCATTGATTTCTGCTAACTGTAATGGATACATTCTCTAAATTTGCGCGGGCATAGCACTTAAGAGCAAAAGTGCACAAGATATTGCTAAAGCAATGTTAAGTATTTTTAAGTTGGGACGAGTCCCCAAGAACTTGCAAACTGATAATGGTAGAGAGTTTTTCCACAGATCATATACGCAGTTGACTCAATTTAATATTAATCATTATTCAACATATAGCTTAAAAGCTTCAATTGTTGAACGATTCAATAGAACAATTAAAGAAATGATGAGGAAGGACTTTAGTTTTAATGGATTATATCATTGGATTGATATCTATAAAAATTGAATTTATAAATATAATAGAATGCCTCATCGACTAATCAAAATAGCGCCAATTGAAGTAAATAAGTCAAATTGAAAGCTATTACCGAAAAATGTGTACAATAATAAAAAAATATTTGTTGGTTCACGTTTTAATGCGAATGATTATGTACGGATAAATAATATAAGAATACATTTGAAAAAGGTTACACACCTAACTAGACAACTGAGATTTTTAAAATAATACGAGAGCAAAATACCAACCCCCCAACATATATATTACAAGACTACGAGGGAAATCCAATTAAAGGAGGCTTCTACGCTGAAGAACTACAAAAATCTCGATTCCCACACATATATTTAGCTAAGTATTACACAGAAATTGAGGTAAAGTTTTCGTAAAGTGGGGTTCTCCAACACCCATAACTCATGGATTGACGCAAGAAATTAAAAATGTGGTGAAAAAACCCCACTTCTACAACATGTAAATCTCTTTCCCAACATTCATACCATTCATTCAGAAACAGTTAAGTCCATTTTGTCAAACTTTAATATTCAAATTGCAAATGCCCCTCCTTCCCACAGTGTCTCGAGCTGTCAAGTTGAACAATTTCACAGCACCTTAGCAGAAATTGCGCGCTGTATGAAATTAGATAAAAAAAATAAGCGAAACCGTCGATCTGATAGTTCTTTCCACAATAGAATACAATAGAACTATTCATTCGGTAACCCAAATGAAACCAATCGATATCATTCACTCAAACAATGTAGAAACAGAAATAAAGGCTCCAAAAGGCACAGCTAAAAACTTTAACGCAGGAAAACAAAAATAGAACCAACAAAGAGTACAAAGTAGGAGATAAGGTATGGGTGAAATCAAACAAGCGCTTAGGTAATAAGCTGACACCACTATGCGTTGAAGGCATAGTAGAGGCAGACCTTGGATCGACAGTTCTTATTAAAGGGAGGGTGGTCCAAAAAGACAATCTTAGAGAGTAAGCAATCAAAAATTAAAATCAGTTTTTCATTTTCAACCGCAACCGTTAAACTCACGAACTACACACAGTCAGACAACATACCTGTAACTGACGGAGACGTTACTATTTGGAACGAATACGGATACCTAAGAGACACGACAAACGTGATATCGTACGAGACTTACGAGGACGAAACCAGACAAATGATAGACTTATTCAAACAACAACATTCAAGGGAAGCACTGATCACAGTCCTCAGACATATAGAGACGCTAATTAAAATGCCTAAAATAAACCATAGTATGAACCGTAGCATTAACCTGTTTGGAACAGCCCTTAAGGTGATAGCTGTTACTCCTCTGACTTGGATGATGATTGGGAACAGATTAAGTTTAGACAAAAGCAATTAGTAAACTCAGAAAATGAACAAATATAACTAAACTCAAAATTTCAATCTCTACTCAACGAACTGACCATATTGCTTAATTCAATAAGTAAAACGGACCAAACCGACACCAACCACTTATATCAAACTGTTATGGCTAAAAACAGAGTTATCACATCACACTTACAAAATTTTATTCTTGCTATAACCCTTTCGAAAGTCAACTTGAGCAGTCCAGCGATGCTAAGTAATGTCGATGTTCAAGAGACGGCTTTTAAGCAGTTTACAAATGTTAGCATAACTAACATATTAGAAGTAGCCACTATTAAAGCTTCCCAAAGTAACGATATTTTGTATTTCCTAATTAGGTACCCTACACCTAGGTAAGTATGTAAAAAAATCCAAGTTTTTCCCGTACAACATTCCGGCAGAATATTAGACTTCGAGGAAACCAACAACGTTGCAGACTGTGGAGCAGACATCTTTGCAGTTGGAGAATGTGAAGCGATGTGGCCGGTACGCTGGCACAATGCAAAGCTCGAGCCGGACATTAGGAGGAAGTACTGGTTTGGCAAAGCCCATCTCTGGAACATATCTGGTGAACTTCGACGATAAAACCATCCTGAACAAAACGCGTCCAAAATTCACTAACGTGTGCACCAAAGTCGCAGCACTCAACAGAAGTCGCTGACGCGAATGTAAGCTGATGCATCGTGACGAGCCAGTGAGGAATGTCACGAGGCGGGTGGTCAGCATTCTATTGGGAACGCCGTCGGCATTGCTGCCGAAGTCGATAGCTTAGGTTATTATTAGAGAATTATGTTTAAGTCAGTTTTTCAAGAACCTCTGCACGATCCACACGAATCGCTGATAAGTTTACGAAGTCAATGAAATATACTTATATTATGCATAATTTCTATATGAGCTACGTTTGTTTCATATATTCGATATTTAATTATTATCGAATAAAAACATGCTTGAAATTCAGTTAATAAATTATGTCTTGTACGTCTTTTGAGTTAAAGCCTCCAAAATTTGTATTTAGTTTTATGTCTATTTTATGCAATAACATCAGCTATTAAGAAATTTATGAAATGTTCACCCACATCATTTACTCTATGCATTGCAAACCTGTCTGGACTTGAGTCAAATAAGCATATAATATAATAGGCATAGGCTACAGGAATACGTTCATGCACGATAACTACATTCTCTTACTTACACATTCATTTACAGGCCGCAGGCTGCATTCAGTGTCTGCATGCACCACAAATGGTACTGCCATGCTATGACGACCGAACAGCTCTAAATAAATTTTGCATGCTGTATGGATCTCCAGACATCTCCCGCTTCACCGAGAAAATCCTCAGGCAAATGAATCGTTTCTTTGTTGGGGGAGATATTATCACTGTCAAAACGGTACGCACAAATACGGTTTGGAAAGCCACTCGAAAACCGCTTTACACACTTATCCAACGGCTTAAACGCGTTATTCTTGTGCTGGTTTGTTCGAAGGGGCTGACCCTATGGAGTTCTACTCACAATTAGATTATATACAGCACAATATCGCACCATTTTTTAGTAACACTACACTCTAATTGCAATTGTTCATGAACTGATTTGGCATAACTTTAGATTATTCTAAGACTTTTTCGAGTATTTTGAACAGCAACGGTGGTGTTGCTGTGTTGTAGTTCCGCATTTATACGAAATATTGAATTCTCGTTTATGACGCGCTTATGGTAGAATTAGTAGTTAGGCAAAGAACCGCTAAGGCGCGTCGAAGAAGAAGTTGTCGCCGAGTGTAGTTCGGTGGGAGGTAGAGAAATGAAAAAGAGCGAGAGTCAGTCTTAATTCGAGTTGCCTACCGGACGCATCGAAATTCATTGAGCTTTCAAAATGGAAAAATGCCGAGAAGTGAGTTCGGCATCGCCTGCTACATTCACGGAGAATCAGTGTCGCATAATTTTACAAATGCAAAACCAAAATCTGCTGGAGATTGTAAAAACTGTGCAAGCGTCAACATGTGAACAACAGCAGACTCGTGGCGTCACTTTTCCGAAAATTTTTTGATACTGCAGGTGTAGATGCGTCGAATTGGTTTATAACAGATGACATTTTATGAACGGAGCAGCCCCTAGAAGGAAGCAAGCTAATAATGGCGCTAAGTGAAGCTATTAAGGGCAGTGCTTCATAGTGGCTAACCCAAATTGCATATCCCAGCATTAAGTGGAATGAATTCAAGGAATTATTCCCCAGCCGCTACGAAAACATGGAAACGCCATCGGCAATGTTTTTAAATTTGCTAACAGTTGCCCAACTAGCGTCGAATAAGTAAAACAAGAACATTGCAGAAATTGTCACTTCAATTGTGCTCGCGCATTTAGCTAATGTGGATAGTCGCTTACAACGGGTTGATTTTACGTCAAAAGTTCAAACCAGAAGTGATTTGCAATCCTAACTAGGTCCATTCACCTTTCAAAAATATCGAATTGCCTACCACGATGTCGAATCTGGACCCATGACGCCAAGAAGAGTAAAATGTCTACAATAGAGTGGCATTTCTGTGGTACACCAGGACATAAAATAGCTGAGTGCAGAGCTAAAATGCGACAAAAGGCCGACGCGACACCTCAGCTGGACAAGTCGATTGTTACTTGCTTTAAGTGCGGGCAGCCTGGACAATTCACACATGAATGCTCGAAAAAGGACTCAAGAAGCGAACAGGGAGTGTTCCAACAGCAAACTGTGAACCAGTGTTTTGTGCCAGAACCAATTGGAGTGATGTTACAGCGCGGTGAGATTTACCCAATTTCTATTGATTTTGCAATAAGTTAGCTGGTAAGCGTCTTAATAGCATTGTCATGTTAAAAAGCATAGGCGATGCTGGCATATATAGCACATTCCAAATATTAAGCCAGGTTATTATAAACGAGAACGCACTTCAAATGTTATTTCGTGTGGTGTAGGATAATCATTTGAAAAGCGACATTGTTATTGTCCGTGAAATTCTTAGTAACAATTAATGTTACTATATCAGAAAATAAGTTTGAAGTAGTAAAATCCAAAGTCGTAAATATTTGTTCAGTAGATAGGGAACCAGTTGTCCTTACTAATCTTGATACCGAATTGTCCGAAACTGATAAGATCAAGGGGACACTATCCACACGAGTTACTACAGGGGAAATGTAAATTCGCTTGATCAAAACAACTAAAACTGTACTACGCCGATCTTATACACTCAGCCCTGAAGAAAGAGGCATTGTTCGAGAACAGTTAAATGTAATATCATTCGACCCAGCTGTTCCCCTTTTGCCAGTCCCATGCTGCTTGTCAAAAAATAAAATAGTACAGATGAACTTTGCGCCGATTATGGAGACTTAAATTCAAACAAAATTGCAAATAGCATACACTGTATTTGTGACTCCGGATAGTCAATACGAATTCCTGACTATGTCGTTCGGACTTAAAAATGCGCCATCTGTTTTTCAATATGTCATGCGAACCTTGGGTGACCTGGCCTATTCATTTGTGATTGTCTACATGGACGATATATTGATCGTGTCACCCACAGTCGAGTTAGGGTTGGCAAGGTTAAAAACAATACTAGCCATTCTTACAAAGGCTGGATTCCTTTTTAATATCAGCAGATATAACTTTTTAAAAACAGTCGTTCAGTATTTGGGATATGAGGTAAGAGCTGGCGAAACTCGACCAAGCCCGTGAAAAATTGATGCGCCACAAACAATTTTTGGTGTACGACAGTTTATCGGCCTTGCATCCTATTTTCGCAAATTTGTACCCGGATTCTCTTAAGTCATAAAGCCGTTATATTCTTTAACATCGGGAGGAGAAAGTTTTGCTTGGAATACAGAGAAATTCACTGCGCTTTTAAAATGGAAAATGACCGTTCGTTAACATATATATAAGTATATGTATCTATGTATATGCACTCGGATGCATGTATGTATATATGTTTGCATGTAGACATGCACATCGCACACATTTTTTTCTTGTGCTCCTCAATTTTTTTTTTTGTTTTTTTATATTACTCAACGCGCCCTTTTGAATTATAAAATATGTATATATCTTAAGTGTTCCCACGATCCACACTCTTATTTGGCATGAGAGTGCCTCCACCACCACAATCCAGACTCTTATCAAGTTTTGTGCCTTACTGATCAGAATCTTATTACAATTTTGTATACCCTGATCCCATTGAAAATGGGAAACCAAAGTATAATGGTTTTGTGCAAATGTATGCAACAGGCAGAAGGAGGCGTGGCAAACCCCATAAATTATATATATTCTTGATCAGGACGACAAGCCGAGTCGATTGAGCCTGTTCGTCTGTCTGTCCGTCAGACTGTCCGTCTCTCCGTATGTGTGAACGCGTCGATTGAAATTTTTTGTAGGTTCGTATATAACACGCGTATATCACGTGTGTTTCATATATTCGATATTTAATTATTATCGAATAAAAACATGCTTGAAATGCAGTTAATAAATTATGTTTCCTACGTCTGAAGAGCCAAAGCCTCTATTTTATGAATTTTTTATTTTTGTTGGACTTTGGATTGGGCTCCAAATTTCCCTAAATTCTTTAAATTTAAGTTCAGCTGGAAATAGAGCCATTCTGTGACGGCGTTTACATCTCTACCAAGCCAATAGAATATGTAAATCATATGGTGAAAATTTCATTAAAACATAAAAACAGGAGTTATTAAACAAAACGGTTGGCCAATTTGCAAAAGCACATGTCAGCATGCCACGCGCACGCATTTTTCCTATACGTGTGCACACATACATTCAAACTTTCTATTCGAAGAATCGAAATTGCGATTGAATTGTGCTGAATTATTAGGTGCTACCTAACTTCAAATTTGCAACTTCTTGTATGAGCAGTGCAGCGGCTGCGTTGGTTGCGGTTAGTTCCTGGGTTCGAGCCTTGCGGCGATGGGACATTTTTTATTGATTTTATTTTTTAATTATGAAGTGGCGGTGTTGGTAGAGATGCGCGTTGCGTAAAAATAGTGAGTTCAAATCCTGGTCTCGTAACAACATTTTTTATTTACCTTTTTTTTTAATACTCGATACAAACTATTAAAATATTAATGAACGCAGATAGGACTGGGATCAGGATATCTTCTAGTCGACAAGAGCTTTCTTACTTATTTTTTATTGTGTTTTCTTCTTTTGTGCCCTAATTTTTTATGCAGCATCAAGCATATTTTATTTAGTATTGAAAAATTATTTTTATGCAACGTAATCATATTGGTTTTTGTAGCGTTTTTTTTTATGCAACGGAAAATTTTTTCAAAATCAAGATCATATTCACCCCTTATCTTTCACCCCTTATCACTACTTATCTAACATTCTGAGCAGGCGACTCAAATGCCCTTGAATATTTCACACTATCTGCAGGCTTATCTAGCACGTCCATGCCCACACACACGCTCTGACGTGTGTGACTTTACTCTGCAGATTGCCACAACCAATTTCCATCATTTGCTTGGGTATATTTTTCATACTCACTCGGCAAGGGTTTACCCTGTTGCGGCTAAATCTGTCTTCTTTAAGTGTTTCAGAGTTTACTGTTTAAATGTTAGCTTTTGACTGTTGTTTCTGTTTGAATGTGTTAAAGTATATTTGAGTTTCTGAGTGTGGGTGGGAGTGCTTGACTGTTTGTATTTAAGTGTGTTTCAGTGTGTTTTGATGTGCTCGTTGTTTAAGTGTTTGACTATTTGAATGTTTAATTGTTTAACTGCTTAACTGTTTAACTGTTCACTTACTTTACCTGTTTGCCTCTTTCATTGTTTTCCTATTTAACTATTTGCGTTTTTGACTGGTTGACAGTCTTTTGACTGTGTTTGGGTGTTTTTGAGTGTGTGAGTGTAGGTGTGAGTGTTTGACTGTTTGAGTGTTGTTTCTGTTTAAATGTGGTGTGGGTGTGACTGTTGACTTTTGTTTGTATTTGAGTGTGCTTGAGTCTGTTAGTGGTTGCTTGAATGTCTGAATCTGTTTGAGTGTTTTTAAGTGTCTATAAGTATGTTTGAGTGTGTTTGAGTCTGTTTGAGTGTGTATGAGTGTGTTTGAGTGTGTTGAAGTGCGTTTGAGTGTGTTAAATCTGTTTAAGTGTGTTTGATTTTGCTCTAGTGTGTTTGAGTGTGCTTGAATGTATTTGAGCGAAATTGAGTTTTTTTTTTTTAAATGTGTTCGAGTGTAATTGAGTATTTTTGAGTGTTTTTTACCATGCTTACGATGGATCCACGGTTGCAATTCCGGGATGAGTGTGTGTGTCCAGCGTCGAATCGTTATATTGCTCCACTTTAATTACCATCGAGCGATGCTATTTAGTCGGTCTGAGATTCTGCTTTGTGTTCGGGTTTTTCGCTTTGCGGCCTTGGCGACCAGGTTTCTGGGGGTACCATTCCTGCTATGACGAGCGATGCTTTTTCTGAGAGTGTTCTGAAGGCACAAAGTCTTGATATTTATTTATCGTGACATGAACCCCGTAGGAGGCTTACAACCACGGTACACGCTTAAGTCACATATGTGACACAAAGTACAGCATGTGAATACAATGCGTCCACCAACGTCCCTAACGGAAATTCTTTTATGTACTAAGTTCGAATTTATGAATTCTCTCTTGGGTAGAGGCGAGCCCTATCTTGAACTCTGCTGACTACGGGAACAGCTACTGGCTGTGGTCCAACTCTATGTTGAAGCACAACATTTTAGCAACCACAGCCACCACGATATTCTACTAAAAGGGGCTAACCTCAATTGGGCTGACCTTGACCACCAGCTAATCCTGTGGATCAAATTATTAGAGACTGCTTCCCATTTCTGTTTCCGACAACCAGGAACTAGGTAAATACCGTCGACTGTCTCCCGGGGAAGAGGGTCTACCAAATTAAGGCTTTGGTCCGCCCTTTGACTAGTCCATAAGGATTCCCCAACCGTAAGGACTCCGGCAAGACTTTCGATGTACCCACAAACATACGTCTTCCAGATTAGGGCTCTGGCTGGCCCTTCGACTAATCGCGATGATTCTGTCTACCAAATGGAGGCTTTGGTATGCCTTTCGACTAGTCCATTAAGATTCGTCTTCCAAATTTGAGGACTTGGTCTGACCCTCAATTTTCATCATTATGAAAAAAATCTGCCAAATTAAGGCTTTGGTCTGCCCTTGGACTTGTCCGAATAGATTTTGTGTTTATGGGTCTTGGTTGGACCTGCGATTCACTCCAGGTCATCTCCAGATCATCTACCAATTTGAGACGTTGGTGAGCCTTCCATAGTAATGCTATTACCAGTATTAACTCACGTCAGTCCGGTACTGGTCGACCACGTCCAAGTCCAACGTCACGCAGCTTGCGCCGCCTACTGAAGACTATGCGCGCATAATCTTCGAGCAGTTGCATGCTCTCTGGGGTTATCAGCGTGTCAGCGAAGGTCTAATCCGCGGATGTATTCTGCTGAATTGCAAGCCTGCATAGAGGGAGAAGACACATAAAATTCGCTTTTAATCCTCTATGGGATTGCCACATGGACATGCAGGAAGGCAATTATCATGTCCTGTCTAGTTATAAGAAAACTCGCATGCATCGTGAACTTGAAGTCTGGGCGGCTGTAGACGAAGCTGACGTCCGGGATGAACTTATGCGTCCATGATCGTGCTCGCTGTCATTCCATCCGCATGTTACGATCAAGGGTCGAAACGTCTTAGTCATAGAGCCAATCGCTTTCTACCATGGGGAATTTACGCTTCATCTTCAATTGCATTTCCATGCGCGTCGCCACAAAGTCCAGCGGTGGAGCCCCAGCAAGAACATCCTAATAGGATAAGCCGATGGCAGGACTTGAGCGCCCTCCTGGCGCCGGCTGGTCTCATTTCCACCTTGTACCAAACCGAGGCATCACATAGCGCTCTGGGCACCATGAATCCGGCAAAAATCCTTCGCCTTGCTTGCTGTCTGAGTCCCCTGAGTCAACGCGTAGTTCACGGGTCAGGGCTAAAACGACTTCAGCCAGCCAATCGTAAAGATGCGTTATGCGGGAGGAAACTCAACCACTCGCCGACCGTGATACTAAGGTGGCGGCATTGCGTCACATACCACAAGCTTGCTCCTGCAAAGCAGACGGTGTGCGGACTGCCAGTTGCCGAGACTGAAACGCCTACTTCGATACTTAACTAATTCCATTAGTTGGGCACCTTTGAGCTCCAGTCCCATCTGAAATTTCCGCTTACAAGCAGCAAGAGGTCGTCAGCATATGCACTTAGAGAGCATTCTACTTCAAGGCGATTTAGAAGAATGTCCATCAGAATATTCCAAATAATAATGGATCCCCGCGGACAGTCGCGTGTAACTTCGACACTGACTTCGCGGAAGCTGCTGACGACGAAAGAGTCTGCGCCAGCTCCCAACTCCCCTGCATCCTAGATCTGACATGATCGCATGCTCTCCTGAAGTCAACGATGACTTCGAGCACATATCGAGCCGAGCTGGCTTCGATACTACTCACAACGTGATTCCAGGCATCCTCAACGCAGCGCCCGGGACGAAAGCCGAATTGCCATCGACACTCGTCCGTGAGCACTTCCGCCACCCGGCTCACCATGATCCCTTCAAGTACTTTTCCAAACACAGGCAACATGCTGGATCACTCCTGTCCTTATCTGGGCCCTTGAGGATCGCAACCACACTTGTGCGCTTCGACTCAGTGGGAATGTATCAGGGATAGCCATCTATGCCATCTAAACTAGATCAACGTCTGCTACAAGCTCTGGCGATGCATCGTTCCAGCGAAGGCAACCGAGATCGGTGCACGTCTTGCGGCCGCGGCATTTCGGGTAGGCACGCCCACATGGCTCATCCCATTACTCACCGATAAATCATTTCCAATCTTCCTTTTTCACCTTGAGCAGCATCCTCACGTATTACTTTCGGGTGATCCTGAAACACGTGGCGAGGTCATCTATACTGTCGCTGTGATTTCAGCTCACAACGTGCGTCATTGAGGGCAGCATTCCACCAACCCACACGACTTAACCATTGCAGCTGCTGACGCCCAATCACAGTGTCGCTAACCTGATCAACCACTGAACGAAATGCAGAGACCTGCTCATCAGAAGCCATCTGGTGAAGGTCTTCCTGAGGAAGTTTCAATGATGCAGTCATCAACTCATCCCTGAAATGTTGCCAGTAAGCACGTTGGTGCTTCCACGAGGGCACAGAAGCATATCTCTCAACAGTGCTTAACGGATCAACCGTCACAACAACAGTAATGATGTTGTGATTATTTAGATACTACTGGATTACACTTTAATCATAGGTGACCCACGTAGACGTTGAATAACTGACGATCGCTACGTTGATATCGCTTCTTTCCCCCGCTATGCTGCGGACATTTAGCACTCCGGATCGGCTGCCCAATTTGCTAGCAGCTCACCCCTTTGCGCCAAGAGCGCTTGGGGACCTTACTGAACCACAGGGGGATACTGCGTTGGCATCTTGCCCATAGATGACAGGCGTGCGGCTGGATAGCAACAGCATGTATCAATGAACAACAGGTACGGTTCAAATAAGGCATTGAACTGGCAAAGCACGGAGATGAGGAAAATTGAGAAAAAGTTCCCAGACACACTCACGCATTCGTCGTACTCAGACCTCCTGGTCGTCCACGACTATAGTTGCTTTGTTGAGAAGGTCGGAGAACACTCGCATACCTGCCGTTAATCAGTTAAGCCTTCCTCTGCAGTCCACGTAAGGCTCCTCCATCAGTGCAAACTTTGTCCCAAAGACCCTCCCAGACAAGGAGCTCGATGATGGCAGCTCGACTGCGACCAAGTTGCTGAGAGCATAAGATGCTCTCAGGGCAGCCCCTTGAAGCTCCAATTCCTGCAGTGCTTGGAGTCCCGATTGTCCGCACTGACGGCCTCGGTGTCGTTGCAATGCATCCGTGTATCTGCTTGTATGTCTTCCAATCTGCTCTTCGACAGTAAACAGCTTGAGGTCTCTGTGGATTATTGAGCCGCGTATATACCAGGGAGAGTTGGTTATCTGTCGTAGTACTCGGTTTGTAATTGGATTTGGCAGCTGTTCCCCAGATTTGCACTCCATAGAGTCATATCGGTAGGATACACTGCACGTAGACAGCTCTTTTGCATCTCAGCGGCAAGGTGCTCCTTTTATTGTTGAGCCATCGCAGTTGTTGCAGTCTGTGACGACATTGTTCACCACAGCTTTGGGGTGCAGCCCAAAGGTGAGATGCCTGTCCAGTGTGATTCCAAGATATTTCGCCTGTGTTGGTTGCTGTAGTGTTATTCCCGCCAGCTGGATTGGGGGAGTATGCATTGTCAGCCTTTTTAAGGTGAAGCAAGGGTTTAATTCTTTAGCGGGTTGAATTTATATTCCATCGCTTACACGAATCAGTGGGAGTATCAAGATACCTCTGTAGTCTATAACTTGCCTCAATAGGACTTTTAGAGCTATAGATGATTGCAACATCATCAGCATAAGTGGCAATGAGAGCTTTCGAGGGAGCATCCATATGTTGAAAGGACGGTCTAAGAACACTGCCCTGCGGCACACCTGCTCTTATAGAATATGTGGAGGAAAGTGTATCCTTTACCTTGACTTTAAACTTTCGGTCTTTTAAATAAAACCTTAAGAAGCTATAGTACGGGGCAGGTAGAAGGTTTTTTATTTTGCACAGCAATCCATCGTGCCAGAGCAGCGCTCTAGTAGGCAAAACCTTTAGCGTAGCATTGTAAATCTTGTCTATTCCAGGAGCTTTATTTTTCTTAGAGGCTTAATAGGCAGAGATATCTGCAGTGGGGTCTGCAAATTGAGATGTGAGGTACCTGTCTAAATGGTTGTCGTTTGCGCGATTTTGTGCATTTCCATAAAGAGTAGCTTGCATCTATAGTGTAGTCCATGGTAGCCAGTTTTTGCTCGAAGAAATCACCTCTGAGTTCCCTTTAAAGGTTACGTAGCTGTCTTGCTGCACGGTTCCACAAAATTCGGTCCCAAGGATCTTGTGATCGAAATGCTCTTCTCCGTAGGCGCCTTTTTATTCTGATAAGCTCTTTGGCTTTTCTCGTTAATACAATGCCATAATTAGTGGAATGAGTCGCAGGATTAAGCGGCGTTGTAGCAGCAGCAGATCTATATATGTTCTCCGAAAGAAGATCAATCGCGTTCTCGATGTCTTCACCAGAGCTCAGAAACGAATTTAATTCAATTGAGTCATCTAACTGTTGTCTGAAAGCCGTGATGTTAGTGCAGTTGCTTATTAGCCTTGGGCTTGGCCTGATATTAGAACCATCGATGTGCAGCTCAGCGATAAGGGCTAAATGGTCATAATCTAAGTCCCAGTTTTCGTAGATATTTGTTAGGTGATCCTGTATGGTATAATGCAAGAGGGTGTGTGACTGGATATATATGGGTATCTAGTTGGAGATTCTGTTGCCAGAATATTAGAGCCTCTGACTGTGATGGCTTCTGCTAGTTATCTGTCCCTGGGTGAATTATAAGTAGCTCCCCACAGCCGATGTAGCGCATTCCAGCCACCACCAATAAGATATCTTTGGCCGCAAGAAGCGAGTATGTCGCTGAATTGCCTTTCTTCAATTCTGTTCCTTGGTGGACAGTAAATGGCGCGAAATTCAATCCCAATCCTGTGGCAACTTTTATTGCAGATTTGTATGTTTGTGGTGTAGAGAATACAGCCGCTCCTCCCATACCATGGTTGTGACTTGAAGGATTGTAAGCCGGATAAAAGGTATAACCATTTTGAGCACAAATAACTGTGGTGGCGTTCAGTTGTGTAATAATCTTTATTCGTCTGAGCAAGAGTTCTTATACCCTGGCTCATGCGTATTTCATCTATTAGCCTAAGTACATTATGTAATAAGCTCTGCGGTTGAGTGGAGCTCCAAGCGGGAGATATACTATGCTCTCCCGCTATGTAGCTTCATATATATAGCTTGTATATATTTATATGCATATAGCATCAGCATTAGGCAAGCGGCATAGACCATAGGCATTTATATGTAGAATACTCTACATTGCTTCGGGTCTTATTAATACCTTATTAAATATATTATAGTATGTTCATGCCTGAACATTCTGCGAGGGCCAGAAAATATGACAGCTAGCAATTGCTGTTTCTGGTTTTTCCTTTTAATTAAATATAGGACCATAAAAACTATTATAATTATTACTAGTCCAACAACAAAAGGTATCCATTTATACTGTGAAAGACCAGATCCTCAATGTGTACCTTTTGACGATCCAAATTTTGTATGTCCTGCTGTAATTTTCGTAGTTCCACTGAGTTGTTTACTACAATGTGTTGGAGTGGCGTCGGAACCCAAGTGTTGTTGTGGTCGATGACTCTGAAGAGTACTGGAGAGTATTTCGCAGTGTTCGTTGACGTTACCTTGTGCGGCGTTATGATGTTGAATTTACCTATCCTGGCTGCACACCCAGCATACAGTTCAATTATGCCTTGGTTTGGTAGTAAGGTCATCTCCTCGTAGTTTCCGCATATGATGTGGGCTGACTTCTTTTCAACTCTTCAACTTCAACTTTTTAACTCGATCATACTCTTCGTACTCGATCATATAGCACGGCTGCGTGTTGCTTGGTTTTAATGACGATATTTCACAGCTCTCGTCATCTGCATCTTTCCACGCCCAACTTGCCTCGCATAAGTATGTGTCCTCGTCTTCATGACGACAACGACTTACTTCTGTTTCAGTCATTAAATGATATGCGTTCATCTCGGTATTGAAGATAAGGAATTTCCTTTTGATTCTCGGAATCATCTTCCTTCCCTTGAGCACAAGTGGTATAGGTACTGCTTCGAAGACACTGGCATGCTGATTGATGTATATAGGCAACCTTGCGTCTATGATTAACATGTTGTCCTTGAATATGGCTTGTGCCTTCATTAGTTTCTACACTAATCGAAGCCTCTTTGAAAAGTTTCCGCCGGGAAGAAGCTGGTTTCTTTGTAGCTTTCTTTCGATCACGTTCAGTTCGGTCCGCATTTTATATGGTTCAACCAGGGATGGATGCACTCTTCCATAATTGATATCTGTTACGAGGGCGATTACTGCTGACTGAAGGTGTTCGGTTTCATCAATCCAGTTTTGCACTTGGGTGATCAACATGAAGAACTTACGAATTCTTTGTACACGACGATTTTCTCTTTCATTGTATTTGCCATTTTGCTTATTTCCATTGTGACTTTTTCAAAGTTTTTTCTTACTTTTTCTGTGGTAGCTCGTACCAGGTTTGACGTTGCATTTATTATTGATGTCTGGTTGCCGACATAATCATTTAGGCGTTTTTCGTTTCTGAAGACTGCCTGCATGTTTTCCTTTATTTTATCTGCAGTGCCAATGTCGAAGAACATTATAAGCCGTTTTTTCCTATTAGATGTTTGGGTGATGATTTTATTTTTTTCTTTATGGTTCTTAAAATCAGCTTTACGGTGCGGCTCACTGTTGTACAGTAGTCTTTGAATTTGTCCAATTTTTCGCAGATTGCATCGGTTTTATTCATGAGTTCATCCGCTTATTTTATGACTTCGAAGTATGCTAGCATGTTGTAATAGAATAATAGCTGCCAGCTTGATGAGACGACTTCCACCTTTCCAAGATTATCCACTAGCATCGATGTGTGTTGATTCATGTCTTGTATTTTTACCTTGCTTGTACCTGTAGCATTTACTATAGTAGTACTTGCTACCTGCAATATCATTAGCAGGCTGAGAATTGTCGCTTGTCCTGTCGGTGGTTTGGCCGATCGCGTTTTCATCCGTTCTTTTGGCGAGCTGACTTTCTCACCCTTATCCTGAGTTGGCAGCAAGCAGATCTTGTTTATTGATCTCTTGACCTCTCCCACATTTGTCTTTATTGTTACTACACGAACTTTATTGTCTTGTCCCTTTGTAGTATTTGTTATCTTTCCCATGGGCCATCTAGCGGGGTACGTGTTTTCTTGTTTCGATAGAACGAGTTGGCCTTCCTTGAGATTTGCCTTTTCCTGCCGCCATTTGGTTCGTTGTTGAAGTGATGCCAAAAATTCCTGCTTCCATTTTCTCCAGAAATCTCCTCTGATACGGTGCATGTAAATTAAGTCTTTCATCATAACCTCGTTGTCTGGCGACGCTGTGTGGTTGATCGAACGGTGGTGACTTCTTTTCTTGGTGAGGTGGTGATGAATACAACAAGTAACTATTGGAACAATGTGATTGGAACTTGGACGTGTTCCACTATAATTGATAAATGCAGATTAAGTTTCTTGACGGCAATGCCGGAGTTTAATCATTCGCTCGTGTTACAATTGTTGCGATCTAGGATGAGAGCTGTGTCTGTCGCTGACGGCGTACGGAATGAGACTGACCTTTAAAACGTTTTCAAAGACATTTCGCAAAGCCTGAGTACTCCGCTACTGCCGCTTTTCTCTTTAGATTTGCCGTTATTTTATATTTTATTCTAGGTGCTTTATTCTTATTATTACAGTTGTCGAGCGTCGTTGTTACTGCTTCTGTTGTTGTATTTGTTGCTGAGGGCAACCAAATATTCGCCGCTATTCGTCTTTGCTGCTCTCTTGATTTGAGTTATACCCTATCTTATTTGTTTAGTTGTTAACTACCAGCACCCCACACTACCCCCACACCCCCACTACCTCTACGCCATCACCTGTTCGGACGCGCGCTGTCGCTTCGTTGATAACCACGACGCTTTCAGGTGGCTAAGTTGAGTGTGACAGTTGGCGATGTTTCCCGCGTGAAGGGAGCTAGCACAGGTTTCGCGCCATGCTCGTTAGCAGAAGGTGTTATGCGTAGTTACGGTGCATCCAGTAACTGCAAAGAAATCCTTTTCGCATTCCGCAAACGTGTCTTCGTCGAGTCGCAGAATGGTTTGTTGGTGTGAAGCGGGGTAGACGGAGACCCTTTGGCACCCAAGCTCAACTTTAGGGTGCGCTATTAATATGTGGATAATATTCTTGGACTGAAGGACCTTGATCTTATAAGCTTCTATTAAGCTAACTATTGAGGTAACTTGTTCGATAAGTGATTTCAGATCGGTGTGATCAAGGATTGTAGGATTTACTATATTTGCTTTTGCCAACGTTATGGTGAGTATTAAATTTTTAATTTCTGTGTTCAGTATTCTATTTCTTGCCAACAGTGTCTCGAATAAATGAGCAGTGTCGACCAAATCGCCTTTGCGGGAACTGATAATTTTATTGATAGTGTCCGTCAATCTGTTTATTTGTTTTTGAGTTTCGGAGTTTATTAGTATCTGTTTGGAGTTAGCCTCCACCAACTGCGTCTGTGTAACGCGGACCCTTAGGAAATCTGAAGCATCAGGGGTGCCAGCAACAACCTTCAAGGCAGTGCCTAAGAAATCGAGGCTTCGTGCAAATCTGTGATGCACTTGAAGAACGGACAACAATGTTCTAAGGTGATCTGTATCTACGTCTAGTAGTTTGCGCATATGCGACTGTGGAAAGGAATCGGATAGTTTTTCCGTCTCGTCTACTATACTAACAAATTCAGAAATGTTACTTGAGTACCTCAAGTAGCTACGTTGATCGAACACCAGTACTTCCCCGTCTAAGACCAGAATAAGGTCGGCATGCAGCAAAGTGAGTGCAAACCTGAAATGGACGAACAGTATACGACGGTGTTCTAACTTTAAGTTGGCTTACTAGCTAATTGTGGAGGAAAACTTATTTCAGGTTGTCCTTATGGACCACCCTCCCCTTAATGAAGACAGACGTTCCCAGGTCTGCTTCGACTTTTTGTTCTGAGCATAAGGGAGTTAACTTGTTCCCTAGCCTCTTGTTGTTCTTCTGGAACACCTTTTCTCCTACCTCAAAAACACGGTTTTGCCTGGATGCATTGCACCTTTTGAGATTGTCTTGCTGTGCCTTAATTAGCCTGCCTTTGACGTTCTCGCGACGATCATAAGCTGCTGCATGGACGATCTCAATTGGTTTCTCGCGGGTTACTGAGTGCAAACTTTTGTTGTACTCTATCGTAGCCTTTAAGATTAATTCTGTAGTGTCGCTGATTTTCCTGTCTAACTTGAGGCATCTCGCAATTTCGGTCAGGGTGCTATGAAAGCGCTCCACCTGGCCGTTTGAAGTGCTGTGAAGCGGAGCCGCATTCACAATGCAAATGCCGTAGGCGTTTCGGAGCATCGAAGTGATGGTCTCGGAATTGAAGGCCGCCTCGTTATCGCAATAAATTGTCTTGGTTGCGGGGAAAAGGTTAACAATTTGCAGTAGAGGGCTTATGACATCGATTATCGTTCTGGATAATATCGGTTGGACGACTGCAAATTTGGAGAATTTGTCTATGTAGGTCAAGAACTGTTTCTTGTCTGTCGAGAAAATGTCAATATGCAACATTTCGCCAGTATAACTTGGTATAGGCGTTTTCCCGAGTTCTTGTTTCTTCGGGTGCCTATCATACTTGGCTTTAGTGCAGACCCTGCAATTTTCAACCACTTCCTTGGCCAAACTGGCCATATTGGGAAAGTAATAGTCCCGAAGTACTTGTTTGATATTTTCTTGAGCCGCTCTGTGCGCTCGGTTGTGCTCGGCAGTGATGATTTTAACTGCTCGTTTTTGTCCGTTATGTCTTGCACAAGGTTTTTGCAATGCCAGAATTGGGTGGCAGGGAAATGCAAAATCAGGTCGTGTTGGAAACTTGCCAACGTGGGAAGATCGCAATGTATTGCGTTAACGACTCCAGAATTCACAACTTCTTTGAGAGTTTTGAGAATTGTGCTTTTGTCAGTGTAACTGATCAAGTGGCGTGTTTTGCTGCGAAACAGCAACAAGTTTCGCTTTAGCGGAAAACGCGATTCCTCTAGGACAATCTGGTTCCTAAAGCAATTCAACGGTTTGTCTGTTGTCTCGATCGTGTAGGTCAGGGAAAGTTCGCTGTGAACGGTTGCAGCGTCCGAACGAGGCCCATCTTGCAGAGCATTAATGTTTTGCCTTGAAAGGGCATCCGCCACCAGATTTTCTTTTCCCGGTTTATAAAACATTTTGGCATTGTGCTGGTCAATGTAAGATTTCCATCTTTTAATCTTGGAATTCGTGTTCTTGTCCGACACAGCGAACGTGAGCGGCTGGTGGTCCGTGAAAATGTTAATTTCCCTAGAACCGTACAGGAAGTTCTGCAGTCTGCCTAAAGCCCACACAATGGCCAGCAATTCTCTTTAGTGGCATAGTTTTGTTCGGCCTGTTTTAAGGCGCGAGAAATCATTGTTATTGGCCTATTGCCTTGGGAAAGAACCGCGCCAATTCCACTGGCCGAAGCATCAGTGGTTAAATCGAACGGTTTCTGGAAGTCTGCATACATTAACATGACATCTTCTGATGCTAAAATACTCCGTAGACGGTGAAATGCATCGCGTTGAACTTCATTAAATTCAACAGGGATTTTCTTTGATACGTGCCTACTGACTGAACCATTTTCCCCTTTAAGTATGTCCGATATCGGACGCGCTATAGCGGCAAAGTCCTTAATGAAGACCCAATAGTAGCTGGCTAACCCCAAGAAGGACGCTAACGCTGTGGACACTCTTTGGTTCGGGGAATTCCTGAATGGCTTTAACTTTTTTGGGATCGGATGTTGCTCCGTCTTTGGTTACGATGAAACCCAGGAATTCGATACTTTCCTTGAAGAATCGAGTCTTTTCAGGGCCTACACGCATGTTGGCGTCGATTAGACATTTTAGCACAATGTTAATGTGTTGAAGGTGCTCCGTTTCGTTTTTAGAAAAAATTATGACGTCGTCTACATAGACAAAGCAATTCTTTCCTATATGTTCCCTCGGGATATCGTCTATTGCCCTTTGGAATATGCTGCTTGCATTGCGCAGGCCGAATGGTAGGCGACAGAACTCGTACTTGCTGCTGCTTACTGAAAACGAAGTCTTTTCGCGGTCATGCTCCGCAAGGTAGACTTTAAGTCGAGGGTAGTAAAGTACCTTGCCTTTCCTAGATTTGCTAAGATCATGGGAATGCTCGGCATGGGGTAACGGTCCGGTATGGTTTTTTCGTTCAGTTGCCTGAAGTCGATTACCAACCTTTTTTTTGGGTTACCGTATGGGTCAGTGCCTTTTTTATCAACCACCCATGTTGGGCTGTTGTAAGGCGATCTGGAGGGCCTGATTATGCCGTCGTCCAGTAATTGTTTGACTTCTTTGTTTATGAAGTCAGAAACACCCATGAGACTCGGGTATCTTGAATACACAGGCTCGTTGTCTACTGCTCGGATTGTAGCGATGACAGCAGTATTAAAAGGGAGAGCTTCATCTGCATTTGAGAAGGCTCTTTTGTTTCTGAGAATCATGGCCCTAAACTTTTTCTTTACGGAGGGTGGGACTACGATGTCGTTGACATCAGTGAAGTTCACATCAGCACATTGATAGTACTGGAGTTTTTCGGATGTGCTCTGGTATTCCAGAGTGTTTTTTGCCAAGTTCAATTTGACTCCGGCTTGTGTTAGCAAGTCGAAGCCTATGATGGCGTCGAAGGAACTTAGGGTATCGAGGAGAAAAAACGGGGAAGTATGTTGGAAAATATTCATAAAGCATTTGCGCTTGATTTCTGTAGTCCCGTGGATCGAGTTTACCGAGAATGGCTTGGCGACCGGCGTTATGGTCTTTAGCTCTGTTAAGGGCTTCACATAATTTTTTGCCGCGCCAGTGTCAATCAACATCTTCAGAGTTCTCCCAGCCAATCGTCGTTCGATGTACGGAAGCCGGGAGTGTTCCCTAAAAAATTAATCGAGTAGTCACCAGGTGCTTACTCGTTCTCACTCTCTAGTTCTTCAACTGCCTCTTTGGCCGCCTTCTCGAATTCTATTACGGCTTCTTTGGAATCTGCTTGTACGACATTGTTAACGCATTGTCGTCTTTGACCTGTCGAACGGTCTGACGAATTCTTGCGTTTTGGTGCGTTGGACTCATTAGCCTGACGCTTGCTGTAGTCGGTTTTTTGTCTAAATCTGGAGGAATAGTCAACTTCCATGGGCTGTGGATCCCTGGTTTGATTGTCTTTAGGGGCCTGAGGTTGGGGACCGCCCTTTTGGCGTTTCACAAAATGGGGATTTCTCTCCTGATTTTGCTCATCTTTGTTAAATCTGGTTTGTTTGCCTTGGGCACGGTTTTTGTTACCTTCAGCAGTTTGCGCTCGGTCTTGCAAGGCTTAAGCGTAAGAGTTCGCGAACATGCTTCTCTCAATGCTAGCTTCTGCCTCTCTGGCAAGGGTCAGTGCGGATGGTAGATCTTTTGGTTGTGCAGGGAACACAACCGCTCTCAATGCCTTTCTAAGACCGGAGATAAAGGCGTGCAAGGCGTCAGGGTATAATGGTTTTGTGCAAATGTATGTAACAGGCAGAAGGAGACGTGGCAGACCCCATAAAGTATATATATTCTTGATCAGGACGACAAGCCGAGTCCTGAGCCCTGTCCGTCTGTCTCTCTGTCCGTCTGTACGTCTGTCCGTATGTGTGAACGCGTGGATCTCAGCATCTATAAGAGCTAGAGACTTGAAAATTTTTTGTAGGTCCGTGTATAGCACGCGCAGGTCAAGTTTGTTTCAAATATTCGATAACTATTGATCGATAATTGTTATCGAATAAAAGCATTATTAAAATTCAGTAAATAAATTATATCTCAAACGGCTTAAGAGCTAGAGACTCCAAATTTTGTATTTAGTTTTATGTATATTTTATGCAATTTGGTTTTTGTTGGATTTTGGATACCGGCTCCAAATTCCGCCAAATTCTTAGAATTTAAGTTTAGTTGGAACCAGGGCATTTATTTGAAGGCGTTTGCATCTCAACCAAGCCAATAGGATATGTAGATCATATGCTGAAAATTTCATTAAAATCCATTAAGTAAAACAGAAGTTATTAAACAAAACGTTTGGCCAATTTGCAAAAGCACATGTCAGCAGCGCCACGCGCACGCATTTTTCCTATGCGTGTGCACACATACATTCAAATGCGTGTATTCTTTTCTATTTCAAGAATTGAAATTGCGATTGTATTGTGTTGAATTATTAGCTGCTACTTATATTCAAATTTGCAACAGTCCCCGTAAGAAGGACAGTGGCTGCGTTGGTAGAGGCGGCGCTCGTATGCAACTCGGTCCGGGTTTGTGACCAGTGGAGATAAAATGTTTTTATTGTTTAATTTTTTTTTTTTTATTATGAAGTGGTGATGTTGGTAGAGTTGGTGCACGTTGCGCAAATAATCCGGGTTCGAAACCCGGTCTCGCAATGTCGATTTTTTATTTTTTTTTTTTCTTTTTTTTTTTTTGAATACTCGATTGTATCGAAAATTTAAAAAAAATCAGAGGACTGGGATCAGGGTATCTCCTAGTCGGGCACCCCGACTAGAGCTTTCTTATTTGTTCATCTTTAAATTATGAAAATTAATATTATGGGTGTGTATAACTATAAGCGATTGAATTGGTATCGGGGATATCCAAGGGATATTCGGGGATATTTCCTCCGAATAAATATCCGGAAAGATCCTTGAGTTCTCTAACAATGAAGACGGTTCATTCGATATGTAAAGATTAAGGGAATCATTTATCTCCTTTTTACAAATTTGAATTGATTATCAATAGTTTTTCTCAATGTTGAATTGGAGAGACTATAGTATTTTATAGGCACGTACAAGAAGAAGAGCTCGAGCTCAACTCGAGATAAACTCCAGTCATGCAAGTAAATCTTTTAGCCTCTAGAATCCTATACAATCTATCAGTCCGTAGGCCCTCTAACCAATTTGATGGTTTTCAATCATTAAGTTTTCCGTCACTTCTTTCCATTCGATGTCACTATGCGAACAGTAATTATTCTTAGTCTCTGATGGTGATAGATTTGTGAACTCCTCCTTCCTCAAGTAGATTATGACTAGGTGGGGGAATATCATCTATGGAGCATTCCCTGAAGGTGGATGTGATTTTGGTGGCATTCATGTAGTAGTATTCTTTATAAACTCTGTTTCCGCGGTACTGTGTTTCTGTGACTTCCCTGCAATTTGGAAGTGAGCTGTTCAACTTTTAAATTAAACTGTTCTGTGCTATTATGGCTATATTTATATCATGTATTTCTTTCTTTCTAAAAAAAGGGCAAAGACTTGCTCAACTATCTAACTTTCTGAGCTCCACCTAACATTTTAAGTATATGTATGTATATATATGAGTGTATGAATATATGTATATACAGTCGGATGCATGTATGTATAAGTAAACATTAGCCCAAAGTAGAGCAACTGTGGCTAAGTCAAATTGGGCATATGGCATTATTGGTATTGCGACAATGCTGACGATGCACCCAAATCATTGACCCCCTGTCGCAAGAGCATGAAATGCGACACTTGCGCAATGCGCAATGTCAGCATTTCTCACCAGTGACGTCCGGCTTAGCGACAAGTTAGGGCTAGCTTGTAAGAATGAAATTGTATTTAGCTTTAGTTTTTTGATTGGAATTGAAGCAGACGCGATCGCGCTGCTCTAATAAAAATCGTATGAATAAATTTAAAAGTTAGATTTGAATAACTGGCGCCCAACAAATAGTCGAACTCACACCGGCTTAGGTGCAATGCTAAATAAGTTTAAAAAAAAATACATATATATAAAATAACAATAAATTGTTTTATGCCAAACCAAAGGCTAACAAAATAATAAAATATTAAAAGCCAGTCCAACGGCTAGAAAAAGAAACTCGCAGCCACGAGTGAAATAACAGGCAACTGAAAAATACATTAGTTACACCAAACGGTCGGTTTGGGCAGCGGAGAAGAAGACCAAGGTCAGAAACCTCCACACCTTGGCAGACGACCAAATTCCACTGAAAGAATCGGCAACGATCAGCACACAAAAAAAGAGAAAGATGAAAATCATGAAAGTGAAATCCTTGGTCACTTAGAAAAAATTTTTTTATTTGAAAGCATTTAATAGTAAAGCAAAAGTAAAACATATCCAATAAATGCGCAGTGAAATCCGACCCGACAAATTTTCAATATACTGTATGTATATTTTTGCAACTTAGCAGTCTCAGTGTGGCATCATCTATGATTATCTATGATTATTATATGCAAAACGCAAATTCGTTTTGAATGTTGCTTTTGATTGTGTGCGCGGTATTTGTTTTTGACTACTTTTTATATATAAAAAGACGCACAGTGGTCTTAAATTAGATAAACAGTAATTTGGACAAATTAGTATTAACAGAGAGACAGTTAAAATAGGAAACAGACATGGACCCAGAACAGTTGAGTGCGTTTCTAAGCGCTGCGATTACAGCTGCATTACAAGTCCAAAGGGATGATTTCGAAACACAAATTCGAGAAATGACAGACAGATTAAGTAATACGTCGGCAACCCAACCGGTTATAAAAGTATATGAAGAGGTCAAAATCGTACCTGGTAGAGATTGCGACGAGTGCTTGATGCGGTTAAGTCAGTCCCAGAGTTTAGCGGCGTACAAGAACAGTATGTGTTTTGGCGCCATGCGGCAAAAGCTGCCCACAGGCTCTATAGCGAGTACGACGGGAGCTCCCGCCTTTATCAGGTGGTTTTAATCTTAAGAAAAAAATCAGCTATCAAACAGACGTCATGTTGTCTTCATTTAATACGAAGCTAAACTTCGATGCCATCATAGACAGATTAAATTTTGCACATGCGGACAAGCGTCCTGCACACCTGGTTGAACAGGAAAGGAGTACCCTAAGGCAGGGCAACTTAACAATAATACAATTTTATGATGAAGTGGAAAAGTGGCTCACGCTTCTTACTAACAAGACCATCATGTTATATGACACGGCCATTGCTAACCATATGAACGAGAAGTACATATCAGACGCGCTTCGAATCTTTTTCTCAGGTCTTAAGAAAACCGGTGACCGACCGATGTACTATTCACGGCTCAACCCAGCAGTTTGCCAGCTGCACTGGCCCTGGCACAAGAGGTTGAAGCCAACTACTACAGGTACGCTTTTGAGTCAAATTATGCCAGAAGCATAGAAGAAAGGGACAAAAAAATAATGGTATTTAGCAATACCAAAAACCGGGTGAACAGAGAGATAAAGGAAGTAAAGGAAAAACCCTTATTTCAAAAAGGAACAGGGGGACAAAGCGCGGCAAGACCCAGTTGAGAATATGAACGTTGACCCGTCAACATCTAAGTTTCGACAGCCCACCAATTTTCAAAAACAACAACAAGGTCAGTCAAACGGCTTCTCGCGACTTGGTCAGCATGGGAGCCAGCCTAACCACAAGAGGTCAAACACCTGTGAGACGCACTCCGACCAGAGGAGACAGAGGGTAAATCAGCTATCCCAAGATAACTCACGTCAGGAGGACGAAGAGTTGAGGAAATAAATGATAATGAGGACGACGATTAATTTTTTAACGGTGCGTCCCTGCTCCCGTTCGTAAAGCGAACAGTAGAAGGGGTCAGTTTGTAATTCCTAGTGGATACGGGTGCCTCGAAAAACTACTTGCGCCCCGATAACCTCGAGCATATTAACACTACTCCCGTACAAACTCCTTTCAGCGTCAAATCGATACATGGCGTAGAATGTACCCTGTCCGTTTTTGCGATCGAGAGTCCATTTTTCATTTTACCAACATTGCCCACATTCAAAGGCATAATTGGGTTGGACCACCTAACACAGGCTGATGCCACTATCAACCTAAGAAATAAGGTCATAGAACACAAAAATGGAGTCGAAAAAATACAATTCCATAAATGTCACAATGTTAATTTCACTAAGATTGAAGACATTAAAGAGTTCACAAGCATGATAAAAAAGAACATAAAGGCTTTTGCAGACCCAAACGAGCAGCTGCCTTATAACACGTCGTTTGTCGGAACAATCTGAACCGAAGATAATGAGCCAGTTTATTCAAAGTTTTACCCATTTCCTATGGGCGCGGCCGACTTTGTCAATAAAGAAGTAAATGAGTTGTTGAAAAATGGCATCATACGGCCATCTCGCTCTCCGTATAACAACCCAATCTGGGTCGTCGGTAGAAAAGAATTCGATGACTCAGGAGCGGGGAAAAAAAGGTTGGTGATAGATTTTCGTAAACTTATTTCACGACTTTGGATCTGAAATCAGGCTACCACTAAATCACCCTAGCCGAGCAAGATCGAGAGAAAACATCTACATCATAATTTTCTCGAAAAACGAGTGCGACCATGTATGGGTGTCTTTTAGACCCCAACATGAGGGTCGCCAAAGAGAAATCGCATTTTTTAAAAACAAGTGTCGAGTTCTTAGTCTTTGCCGCATCCGGCAGCGGTACAAGGGCAAGCGAAGAAGTTAGCAAACAGAGGTCCAAAAAAATTCCTGTAGAGTTGACTGAAAAACAGTTCAATGCTTTCGAAAAACTCAGAAATATCTTGTCTTCGGAGGACGTAATCCTTCATTAACCGGACTTTAAGAAACCGTTTGACCTCACAACGGACGCTTCGTCTTCGGGAATCGTAGCCGTGCTGTCTCAAGGAGGGAGACCCATAACTATGATCTCCAGGACACTCAAAGACAGAGAGATAAGCTACGGAACGAACGAAAGAGAGTTGCTAGCAATAGTTTGGGCAATTTGCGCCACTACCTTTATGGTGTAAACAATTTCAACATTTACACGGATCATCAGCCTTTGACGTTTGCCGTGTCGGATAGAAATTTAAATTCGAAAGTAAAGCGCTGGAAAGCGTTCATCGATGAACACGGGGCCAAAGGTTTTTACAAACCTGGCAAGGAGAACCAAGGCAGATACTTTGTCAAGGCAAAATATAAATGTCATTGAAGACTTGCCACAATCCGACAAAAGCACAATTCATATTGAGCAGACTTTATCTTAAACGCTCAACGCCACTGAAAAGCCCGTAAACTGCTTTAGAAACCAGATTATTCTGGAAGAGGCAGAACATACGTGGCTACGCATATCAGTGCTTTTCAAGCAAAAAGTCCGTCACGAAATCCTTTGAAAGACTGGGACACGCTTATTGATGTGGTCAAAGAGGCAGTTAGTCCAGCGGTAGTAAACGATATTAAGTTACCAATTGCGAGTTACCAATTTTAGTACGCATACATCATGCGCTTGTCGAAGTGTTCCCTTCTACCAAATTCTGGTACTGCAAAAGCAGGGTGATGGTCATTTTTAACAAGGATGAATAGAAGGAAATAATCGTACCTGAGCGTGCAACCGCGCTCACAGAGCATCACAAGAAAATGAAAAGCAGGAAATATTTTTGCTTATTGAATATTTCTTTCCAAATATGAAAAAACATGCGGAGGAAGTCATTGTAAATTGCCAAATTTGTGCCAAGGCCAAGTATGATAGGCACTTCAAAAAACAAAAGCCCGGAGCTACCTCGGTCCCGTCCTACGCAGGGGTAATCATCCACATGGATATGTACTGTACTGCAGGAAAGCATTTTTTGACTGCCATAGACAAGCTCTCTAAGTTTGCTGTGTTTCAGCCTATTGCATCACGCACGGTCTACTGCGACAACGAAACTTTATTTAATTTGGAGACAATAAGGTCGATGTTAAAAAATCAATACGGCATCGGTTTTGTTAATACCCCTCCGCTTCACAGCACGTCAAATGGACAAATCGAACGGTTTCATAGCACCCTCAATGACATGGCCAGATGCATAACCCAACAAAGGGGCATCACAGACACGATTGAAGCAGTGCTGCAAGCCCCAGTGGAATATAACCGATCTTTCCACTCGATCATAGATAGAGTCCCGGTCGACGTCATCCATTCATCAACGGATGAATTAAAACAGGACATAATAAGTAAACTGCATATAGCACAGAAAACACAGCTAGAGAGAAATGACCCGTCAAGACAGAATAGGGTATTTGAAGTAAGGGAGGTGGTATTAGTTAAACCAAATAGGTTATAAGCTAAGCCCCTTATATGTAGAAAAAATAGAAGCAGACTTGGGACGACAGTTCTCATAAAAGAGAGGGTGGTCCATAAGGATAACCTTAGATAGTAATAAAGCTAAAATAATTTTAAAAAAATAAATAAAAAAGAGAATAAATAGAAAAATTGTATATAGTCCATAATATTAGCAACAATAAGCAAAGCACAGTTTAGGCAAGCTAATAGTAGTCAGCCATTAAATCTTTAATTCTTTCAATAACTTTCTAGGTTTAATTTTGTGGGCTACGCTTTCTACATCCCGGTTATCGGCTGAGCCGTGGTAATATAGAACGAGACTACATTTTTGCGACATACAACAAATTTAACGGAATACGTCAGACTTGTACAGGACACTTCGGAAATGACAGCCCTATTCCCCTAGTCACACATGCGAAAGATATTAGAGGCAGACTCAAACCATCTAACAACTTTGTTAGCAACTCTGGCCGTCCACTATAATCACGCAAGGAGTTTAAATATCGTAGGTAAGGCGCTAAAGGTAATATCCGGAACACCTGACGTGGACGACTTGAGGGATATTCTATTGACGCAGCACGACTTGGTTAGTGAAAACAATAGGCAAATCATTATAAATTCAAACACCCCAAACCAGGTAAGTGCACTCAAAGTTACTGTTAACGAAATTTTAAAAATAAAAAAATCACAGCAAATCGATTCTGCGACTTAGCGAAAAATAGAATACTAACTTTGAAAAATGAAAACCTTATAATTGCAATCACTCTGGCGGTTACTAACGTAATAAATCCTGTAATTATCAATGACAGTGACTTAAAGGTAATTTTAAGCAAAGATTTCACAGAAGTTAGCGTAACCCAAATTTTAAATGTCTCTAGCGTTATTGTCTTTGCAAACGATCAAGAAATCCATTTTGTAATTAAATTCCCTAAACCTAATTCGCTCATGCCGGAGTATTACTTCAAATACCTGAGAACATCGTTGCTGACTGCGATGGTAAAATCACTGCAGTACAATCATGCCGTGAATCGTCGCACATACCCTTTTGTAAAGAGTTGGCGGTTAACACGTGCGCTCAACAACTGCTCGCGGGCACCACGGCCCACTGCAACACGCAGCCAAACCACCTAGCCCCAATATCGGTAATTGATGAGGGAATCATCATAATTATTGACAGGCCAGCCCGAGTAAGCATTGACGAAGAGCCAGAAGTCAACATCACTGGAACCTATTTTGTCACATTCGATCGTACTGCTTATCTCAATGGTACCAAGTTCACCAACTCCAACGGTGTCATCAGGAAAATTCCCGGTTCGTCTTCATCACCGGTGCTTAACGTCATCGAGCACCAGAAGATATTGAACATGCCTTTCCTGCACCAGATGAGTGAAGACAACCTAAGAAAAATTAAAGAGTTAAAAACTCAACTAAATGAAAGACCAGTTGTAGCTTCGTCCATCTGCCTCATGATATGTGGAACGGTGGCTGTCACCGCATGGCTAGTTCATTACAGAAAGCAGAAAAGAGCACAGGAACGCGTTCAGGTGGTTCTACGAGATCTTGGAATGATCGAGGACGGTCATAACATAAGTGGGGAAGTAGTTAAAATTAGAACGAAATTTTATTTAGATTTAGTTTTTTGATTGAAGTAACAGATATAAATTCGTATTACCATGCTAAGGATTGATCTACGGTTCCAATTTCAGGATGTTGGTTGTTTGTTCAGCGTCCGTTCATTGAATTGCTCCACTTTAGTTCACATCAAGAGATGCTATTGAGTCGGCCCGAGCTTATGGCTTGTGCTATGGTATTCCGCTCTGCGACCTCCGTGACCAGGTATTCTAGGGGAACCATTCCTTCTGGGACGACCGCTGCTTCTTTGGAGACTCTTCTGAAGGTGCAGCTGACTCGTATTGCGCTCAAATGGTATGTGGCGCAAATACCTGGGCTGTAACTAGGAGTTTTCATTGCTCCCGACCGGATTGGCACTTCCTAAAGGATGACGGACCTTATGACGCTCATCAAAAGATGGCGCCGTTCTTGCTTCGGGCCCCTTGTATTCAGCATGATTCTAGAGAGCTCTGGAGGAATCAGCAGCTTTTTTTGTGCACATATTCCAAGTGCTTGCGAAAATTCATTCTTGTGTATAGC
The DNA here is from genome assembly GCA_035045825.1 of Drosophila eohydei. NCBI lineage: Eukaryota > Metazoa > Arthropoda > Insecta > Diptera > Drosophilidae > Drosophila > Drosophila eohydei. Next base: position 210,133 of record JAWNOT010000007.1, read on the forward strand.
ATGACTCCAAGATACTTTTTCGCTCTCCTTGACTCAATGGTGCTGCTGCCAATCTCTATGTGTGCCGTTTCCACTCACATACGGCTGCTGACAAGGACAGCTTCAGTTTTATGAGGTCCTAGCTCGAGTTCTGCTGATACTTGCGCTGCACACATCCTCAATATTCTTAAGCTCCTTTCCTATGGTAACGACGGGTACATCGTCAGAAAAGCCGATGGTGTGCGAGAATGCGGGCAGATCTCGACGCAATACTCTATCACACATCGCATTACACAGAAGAGGCCCCAGTCGTGACCCTTGGGGAACTCCGGCAGACACTAAATGAGTTTCAGCACCCTCACGAGTGCTATATATTATTGTTCTGCCTTCGAGTTAGCTGCTCCTCGGTCTTGCAGCAGCTGCCAGAATTTCTCCTTCTGTCGCAAGTACCTCGCTGCCTGTGTAAGAGCCAGAGCCATGCATAAGAATCAGTCTACTTGGAATGAGTGATTCCACGATAGAATTTAGCTTCGAACAATCTGTAGACTGCGCTTGTTTGCCGGCGTATAGTTTCTTGACTACTGTTTTATACGCCTTGCCCCAGGTGTCAAATTCTGTGGAGTCGCAGAGCTCCATTAAGTGTCTGCACTTGCTTGCTCGAATTGCCTTCTTAAGCTGCCTTCATGCCGTCTGGTACTCCGACTGTCTAATAGCGCATGTAGGCCTTCAGCGGGCACGTTGGTAGTTTCTTCTCGCCTGCATACAAGTGCGTCGAACTAAACATATTTCATCGTTCCCCCAGTACACGGGCGCTTGGTACTTCTGAACTGTTTGCGCCGCTGCATGCTTGCGTTGCATACCTTTTGCATTTATTTCACCACTTGGCAAGCTCTTTGCTCTCTGCTGCCAGATGTGCTCAGTGACTGGATGGCCTGGAAAGCTGCCGGATCAAAATTATCCAGGCGGTAAGCCTCCCGAAAAAAAGTTGGTGGCTTGGCCGGAGGCTCTCCGATTGTGAAATGTTGAGCCGAATGATCGCTGATGGTATAGCTGTCACAAATGCTCCGACTTGCCTCCCTAAAACCGATCAGGAGACAAATGCGATGTTGACTATAGATCCGCAACCAGCCTGGCGGAAAGTGAATTGGTTTCCATTGCTGAGCTGAGCGAAGTAAAAAGTTGCGATGGTTTCTAGAAGACTGCGGTCTCTGGCATTAGTCGCCCATTCTATTGCCCACGCGTTGAAGTCCTCTGCTATGATGACCCTCCGTCCCCTTGCATCCTCTACAAGTTCATCAAGCACTGCTACAAATTCATTGAACTGCAAAGTGAGTGCCAGGTAGCAGCTGTACACCCACAGGCTGTCAAATCGAGCGCGGATGAACCCATTAAACGACTTGACTTTTGATAGCATGGTCGTTGAGTTCCTGCATATCCACAGCGCGACATTGCCTTTCGTATCTGTGTCCCATGTTCTTGGGCAGCTAGACATGTGGTGATGCGGCTCACTGAGAATTGCAACGTTTATTCGCTTTTCTCTTCCATTCTGCTCTAGCTGATCCTGAGCAACTATGCAGTCATTCAAATTGAGTTGTAGAAGCCTTAACATCTCATTTTTTCGACAGATTCTAGAGGAGGGACGAGCGACACTTAAAGCTGCCTGCTGAGTGATCAGTTGGCTTGACGCCTTTTCGAAGACAGAGGCCACACTTTGGAGGCTTGACGCAAGTTTTCGAAACGTGGCCTACCTCTGCGCACCTGAAGCAAGCACTTTTTAGGCTTTCATCGATGGTACAGTTAACCGCAATATGGCCAAAGTCCAAGCACTTGACTCAACGTTTAAGTTTCTCCACCGCGCGAATTCGGCATACAACGCATCCAATGCGAACTTTCAACAGCTCGAGAAGAGCTCTGGAATTACCCGCAAGGAGCACGACAGTAGCTCTCTGCTGGCCACTGAAGGCTGGCCAGAGTGAATTTATTGCACCCGCCGTTAATGAGCAGTCCTTCACAACTTAATTAATTGCCTACAAAATCTCCTCTTTACACACCAGATCGTCCAAGTCACGAATCACGATGGTTGCCGATTCAGTCAACGTTTTTACAAAAGCCAGATTTCTCAGTGCATTGCCAACGGCTTGTTGAAGTACCTCAGAGCCTTGCTTCGGCTTCCTGTTCAACTTATTCCGTGTGTATCTCAACTTAGGTAGACAAATGTTCGTCTGTGTCCCTTCTTGCTTGGAAATAGTAGAGGTAGCCTGTTGAGCCGTTAACTTTTCTACACCCACTTGTATTGCTTTGATGTATTTCGGCTTTTTTGAGGTCCTTTGCTCAGAAGCAACGCCCCTTGAGCGTTTGAGGTTGTTGTTACTGCGTTAACACAGCCATACTTTTTTTTAGCGGTAGTTCCCTTCATAGATTCGCCCACCTGCTGTTCGTTGCTTGCCAGCGGTGCAGTCTGTACATCGCAGTATTTAACTCTGGGACTTCAAAAAGTTTCGGCCGTCTTATGTAGATTGACCAACCTACCTAGTTCTTCCCTCATTAGACCGTTTATGTGGCGTTAACCTCATCCCATTTAAGCCATCAGGCCCTCTAGCAGAGCTCCCATCAATTTTAGCGCCTTTTTCATCGTCGTTGGCACTTCTCTCTCAGCCGTGGGAGAGTGTTCTTCTGTAACATGCTGCTGCAGCGCCACCTGTAGCTGTGGCGGTGATCGCTGCAGCGTAGATCGTCTTCATCCTCCATGCTGGCTTCCATTGTTACACCTACTAATAAGCCGTGATACCTCTAGCGGCAAAAAACGGTTACCGAATTATTTGAAATATTTGGCTCTCAGGAGCCTAGTGCAAGCCCAAGACTATGCACTACTTTCTACGGTTTCAAGTTCGGTCTAGGCGCTTGGTTGTTGTTTAACAAACTCACCAGCGTATGGTGAACAGTTGTTTGATCGCAGCAGTTTCTAACACTACTAACAAATGTTAGGGTGAGTGCACCAGCTGCCGTTTAGGCGTTTAAGTGTGCCGGTGCGCGAATACCGGAAAGCACTCAATTGTGACGCAACCCCTCCCTTGGGCTTTGAGCGTGGACTGCCACTTTTTGCACACTTTGCGTATTTGTCACTCAAAAGTTAATTTGACCGCCGTTTGTTTTGTCGGGTAAGTCTTACCCTCCGTTCGCACATATATTAATTATACTATTTTCACAGTAAAAAAAAAAACAAATAACGAATGAAGTTTTCGATGGAACCTTTTGCAAACGCGTCCGAACTCCGTGAAAACACTCTCACTCCAATGTGTTTAAGTTTGGCTTAGTGTGTTTGCGTGCTCGAGGGTTTTACTGTGTTTAAGTGTGCTTGAATGTATTTTAGCGTTTTTGAGTGTTGCCTAGGTTTTTTAAGTGGGCTTGAGAGTGCTTGAATGAGTTCAAGTGCTTTTAAGTGACATTGAATGACTTTGAGAGTGTTTGGGTGTGTTTGAGTGAATTTGAGTGTGTTTTAAAGTGTTTGAGTGAGTGAGTTTTTGAGTGTGGTTGGGTGTGTTTGACTGTTGTTTGTATTTAAGTGTGTTTCAGTGTGTTTTGATGTGCTCGTTGTTTAAGGGTTTGACTATTTGACTGTTTAACTGATTAATTGTTTAACACTTACTTTATCTGTTTAACTCTTTGACTGTTTGCCTGTCAAACTATTTGCGTGTTTGACTTCTTGACAGTGTTTTGAGTGTTTAATTATGTGAATGTCTAACTGTTTGACTGTTCACTTGTTATTGCTCTTTGAATGTGTTAGAGTATTTTAGTTTTTGAGTATGTGAGTGTAGGTGTGAGTGTTTGACTGTTTGAGTGTTGTTTCAGTTTAAATGTGTTTGAGTAACTGTGAGTGTGGGTGTGAGTGTTGACTTTTGTTTGTGTTTGAGTGTTTTTTTTACTATTCGTTTATTTACACTTAATATATATTGCATATTTTAGTAGGTAATAGGTAGAGCATGATGCTTGCGGTACGGCCGTAAAGCATTGTTTCGCAAGCACTTTGCGCTACCTTAATCGTGGTGTATGCTCCTTCTACTGCGCTCGACTCTACGCAGTTCCATCATTATGATTGCTATGAAGGAACTAACTAGGTTCCGGCCTGTCTCAGACTCCAGTATGGTGTTAATAACGCTCTCCACTCTGATGGATGGGCCCAGTTTTTCCTCAGTATCTCCTCCAGAAACCGTTCTCACTCGAATGTTACGTGGTTGGCGTCTTCCACTATCCCTCTTCTGTACCAGGAACCCTCATCAGTGTCCTCATGGCCAAATATCTTCACATAGTTGTGGAAACATCCATGATCACAAGGAATCTGTGAAAGATAAAATTTCGTATTACCACGCTTACGGTTGATCTACGGTTCCAATTCCAGGATGAGTGAGTGTGTCCAGCATCCTTTCATTGAATTACTCTACTTTAGTTGCCATCGAGCAATGCTATTGTGTCGGCCCGAGCTGATCACTGAGCAGCTGATAGCTCTAAGTGCCCCTCGTACCGAGAAGCTGTCCATAAAAAGAGATGTTAAGGCTTCTACAGCTCAATCTGAATCACTGCGTCGCTGCACAGGATCTACTTGAATGTAAGAAAAAAACGAATAGACGTTGCCATTCTCAGTGAGCCGCACCATCACATGTCCAGCTGCCCAAGAACATGGGCCTCAGATACAAGAGGTAAAGCCACGCTGTGGATATACGGGATCTTAACGACTAAGCTATCAAAAAGCAAGTCATTTAATGGGCTCGTACGCGTCCAATTTGGCAGCCGGTGGGTGTACAGCTGCTATCTGGCTCCCAACTTGCAGCTCAATGAATTCGTAGCAGTGCTCGATGAACTCGTAGAGGATGCGAGGGGACGGCGGGCCATTATAGCAGGAGACTTCAACGCATGGGCGATGAAATGGGGTAGCCAAATGACTAATGCCAGAGGTCGCAGTCTTCTGGAATCCTTCGCAACTCTGGACTTGGCTCTGCTCAACACTGGAAACCAGTTCACTTTCAGTCGGTCTGGTTGCAGTTCTATAGTTGACAACACATTTGTCTCCTCATTCAGTCACTGGGCACGTCTGGCAACGCAGAACAAAGAGCTTCCCATATGCTGGAACAAATACAGAGGGCATGCAACGCAAGCATGCAGCGGCGCAAACAGTTCAGAAGGCACCAAGGCCTACATACGCTACTAGGCAGTCGGAGTACCAGACGGCAAGAAGGCAACTTAAGAAGGCAATACGAGCAAGTAAGCGTAGACACTTCCTGGAACTCTGCGACTTGGCTGAATTTTATCACTGGGGCAAGGCGTTTAAAATAGTAGTCAAGAAAATATACGCCGGCAAGCAATCACAGCCTACGGATAGTGAGGAACTAAAGGCTATCGTGAAAATACTCTTTCCAAGTAGACTGAGCTGTATGCTTGGCTCTGGCTCAAACACAGACAGCGAGGAGTCACCCAGCGCACACCCGATACTTATCACAGAAGATGCAATTCTGGCAGCTGCTGTAAGCCTTAGATCCAACTCTGCCCCTGGCTCGGGGAGAATCAAATTAGAGCGTTGAAGCTAGCTCTTGCCTTGCATCCAGATGCGTTTGCCGAGCTGTTCAATGTGTGCCTGTTGCAGAGAACATTCGCCGCAATCTGGAAGAGACAGAACCTAGTTCTATTACCCAAGGCTGGCAAACGGCAGAAGAGCTATCGTCCTACAGGCCCATCTGCCTCCTAGATACAATAGAAAAGTTGTTTGAGAAGCTTTTTTGCGCTAGGCTGGAGACCTGGATCTCGCAACTTCAGCTATCGAAGGTACCAGGTGGAAGCATGACGCGAAGCGGTAGTGCATCATAGCGACTCTGGATGTTAAAAATGCGTTCAACACAGCAAACTGGGATATGATACTCGATGCGCTGACTCAATACAATATCCCTAAATATCTCAGAGAAATTATTAAGAGCTACTTCGAAGGCAGAGCAATAATATATAACACGAGTGAGGGCGCTGAAACTCAATTAGTGTCTGTCGGAGTCCCCCAAGGCTCAGTACTGGGGCCTCTCCTATGGAATGCGATGTATGATGGAGTACTGCGTCTAGATTGAGTCAAGGAGAGCAATAAAGTACCTTGGAGTCATGCTGAACACAAGAATGACCTTCCGCGAGCACTTGGAATATGTGCACAAAACAGCTGCTGATTCCTGCAGAGCTTTGTATACAACAACGGCGCCTTCTCTTGATGAGTGTCATAAGATCCGTGATCCTCTTCGCAGCACCAATCTGGTCGAGAGCAATGAAAACTCCCAGTTATAGCCGAGGTATTTGCGCCACATATCGTTCGAGCGCAATCCGAGTCAGCTGCACCTTTAGAATAGTCTCCGAAGAAACTGCGCTCGTCATAGCAGGAATGGTTCCCCTAGAAGACCTGGTCGCGGAGGCCGCAGAGCGGAGTACCAGAGCTCAAACCAGAAGCTCGGACCGAGTCAATAGCATCGCTCGTTGGCAATTAAAGCGGAACAATTCAACGAAGGGACGCTAGACACACTCATTCATCCCAGAATTGGAACCGTGGATCAACCGTAGGCATGGTAATACTAATTTTTATCTTTCACAGATTCTTTCTGGCCATGGATGTTTCCGCAGCTATCTGAAGAGATTTGGCCATGAGGACACTGACGAGTGTTCCTGGTGCAGAAGAGGGATAGTGAAAGACGCCAACCACGTAACATTTGAGTTCGAACGGTTTCTGGAGGAGATGCTGAGGAAAAACTAGGCCGACCCATCAGAGTGGAGAGCGTTATTAGCACCATGCTGGAGTCTGAGACAGGCCGGAACCTAGTTAGTTCCTTCACAGCAACCATAATGACGGAACTGCGTAGAGTCGAGCGCAGCAGAAGCAGCATCTACCACGATTAAGGTAGCGCAAAGTGCTTGCGAAACAATGCTTTATGGCCGTACCGAAAGCATCATGCTCTACCTATTACCTACTAAAATATGAAATATATATTAAGTGTAAATAAACGAATACACAAAAAAAAAACACTCAAACTCAAACAAAAGTCAACACTCATACCCACACTCAAAGCTACTCAAACACATTTAAGCTGAAACAACACTCAAACAGTCAAACACTCACACCTACACTCACACACTCAAAAACTAAAATACTCAAACACATTCAAAGAGCAATAACAAGTGGACAGTCAAACAGTTAGACATTCAAATAATTAAACACTCAAACACACTCAAAACACTGTCAAGAAGTCAAACACGCAAATAGTTTGACAGGCAAACAGTCAAAGAGTTAAACAGATAAAGTAAGTATTAAACAATTAAACAGTCAAATAGTCAAACACTTAAACAACAAGCAAATCAAACACACTGAAACACACTTAAATATAAACAACAGTCAAACACTCCCACCCACACTCAGAAACTCAAACACACTTAAACACATTCAAACAGAAAAACAGTCAAAAACTAAGACTCATACTCAAATACACTCACGAGTACTCAAACAGAGCCCAATATACTCAAACACACTCAACACACACTGAAAATCAAACAACAGTCAAAAAGTAAGTCCGGCAATCAGACAAACAGACAAAAAGTCAAACAAGATAATGTATAATGTAATGGGCGAGCTTTAGATATTGATTTCCGGTTCCGGTGATAAGGCTATAAATAGACAACAACTACATGTAATAATGAGGAAATATGATGTTGCATAAAAATAATAACAAAATAACCCCCTTGAATATTTCCCACGATATGCACAACCATTTATTGTTTACATTTTTGCAAGACTAAGATCACAAAATTTCGGATGGGCAAGATCAAGGTCAGTAAAACAGAAAGATTGGTAACAGTGTGAACCATGTTGGTGGAAGGATCCAGCGTGCTAAATAAGCGTGCATATCGTGGGAAATATTCAAGGGGGTGGAGTCGGCTGCTCAGAATGTTAGATAAGAGCCAGGATCGTGGAAACCGGGGTGCACTCACTCAAATATCTGATAGTAGTGTTGGAAGTTGCAGTGATCAAACAGCTGTCCACCATACTGTAGTGAGTTTAAGGAAACTAAGCAACGACAGCAACCGAACGCCTGGAACTTACACTCAGGTCCCAGGCTTAACTTGAGTTTTCAGGCAATCAAATATGTTGGAAACCGTCTTGTGCCGCTACAGGCTTCACGTCTTGGTAGTAGGTGAAAGAATGAAAAGCAGCATGGAGGATGAACTGCAAGCCTTTATGAGACGCTGCAGCGATCACCACAACAACAACAGATGGCTCTGCTGCAGCATGCTACAGAAAAACACTCTTTCATGGGTGAGAGATAAGCAAAATACAGCAAAGTAGTAGTGGGCGTAGATATGTCAACGGCTCATCAGACTATCTGAACAGTGGGTAAGGGACGCAAGCCGCTGCAATAACGTACCAGGGCTGACGAAATTACGGTTTCAGGCGTGGATGTACATATGCAGACATTCTGCACGTCGTTAAGACCCATCTTTAAGAAAGAGAGCGGAGAGAGATCTTATACTTTAGTTGAACAACCAGCCGGAGCACAGCGCTGAGGTACTTCAACGAGCCGTTGGCAAGGACCTGGGAAATCAGGCAGTTGTAAAAACGCTGAATGAAACGGCAACCGTCGAGATTCGTGACATGGACGAACTGGCGTGCAAAGAGAAGATTCTGGGGGCAATTAATGAAACTGTGAAGGACAGCTCATTATCGGCGGATGCAATAAAATCTCTCCGGCCAGTCTACGGTGGTCAGCAGAGCCCTTCTCGAGCTGTCGAAAGTGCGGATTGGATAAGTTGTATGCCGAATATGCGCGGTGGAGTAACATAAACGGTGCTTCAAGTGCATGGACTATTGTCATAGCCAGCCACGAAAGCTTCAGAGATGCTTGCTTCAGGTGCGCAGAGATTTGCCACATATCAAAAACTTGCGTCGAGCCCCCCAAGTGTGGCCTCTGCGTCCGAAAAGGCGTCAAGTTAACTGATCACGCAGCAGGCAATTTTAAGTGTCGCTCGTATCGAGAAGCTGTCCAAAAAATTAGATGTTAAGGCTTTTTCAACTCGAATGACGGCATAGTTGCTCAGGATCTACTCGAGCCGAACGTAAGAAAAAACGAATAGACATTGCTATTCTGAGTGAGCCGCACCACCACATGTCCAGCTGCCCAACAACATGGGCCACAGATACTAGAGGCAAAGCCGCGCTATGGATATACGCGAACTCAACGACAATATTAACAAAAGTCAAGTCGTTTAATGGGTTCATCCGCGCTCGATTCGGCAGCCTGTGGGTGTTCAGCTGCTACCTAGCACCCACTTTGCAGTTCAATGAACTTGTAGCAGTGCTTGATGAACTCGTAGAGGATGCAAGGGGACGGAGGGTCATAGAATGGGGTAGCCAGAGGACTAATACCAGAGACCGCAGGCTATGCTCAACAATAGAAGCTTATTCACATTAAAAAACCAATTCGACATTACATTTGTCTGCTCACGTGCCCGCAGAAGGTTTTATGCGCTATTAGATAGTCGGAGTACCAAACGGCAAGAAGGCAGCTTAAGAAGGCAATACGCGCAAGCAAGCGTAGACACTTCCTGGAGCTTTGCGGCTTCGCTTTGTGCTCTGGGGCAAGGCGTAAAAATCAGTAGTCAAGAAACTAGTCGCCGGCAAGCATGCGCAAACTACGGATCGTGAGGAGCTAAAGGCTATCGTGGAAAAACTCTTCCCAAATAGACTGCATGGCTCTGGCTCTAACACAGACAGCGAGGAGTCCTCGGGCGCACACCCGATACTTGCCGCAGAAGAAGAAATTCTGGCAGCTGCTGTAAGCCTTAGGCCCAACTCTGCCCCTGGCCCGGACGGAATCCCCAGAGCGTTGAAGCTAGCTCTTGCCTTAAATCCAAATGCGAGAGCATTTCCCGCAATCTGGAAGAGACAGAATAGACAGATACAATAGGAAAGTTTTTTGAGAAGCTTCTTTGCTCTAGAGCCCGCGATCGCTAACGGCGGTGGCCTTTCTCCAAATCAATTTGGCTTCAGAAAGGCCAGATCAACAACGGACGCCTTGGGCAAAGTCGTGGATATCGCAACTTCAGCTATCGAAGGTACCAGGTGGAAGCATGACGCGAAGCGGTAGTGCATCATAGCGACTCTGGATGTTAAAAATGCGTTCAACACAGCAAACTGGGATATGATACTCGATGCGCTGACTCAATACAATATCCCTAAATATCTCAGAGAAATTAAGAGCTACTTAGAAGGCAGTGCAATAATATATAACACGAGTGAGGGCGCTGAAACTCAATTAGTGTCTGTCGGAGTCCCCCAAGGCTCAGTACTGGGGCCTCTCCTATGGAATGCGATGTATGATGGAGTACTGCGTCTAGATTGAGTCAAGGAGAGCAATAAAGTAACTTGGAGTCATGCTGAACACAAAAATGACCTTCCGCGAGCACTTGGAATATGTGCACAAAACAGCTGCTGATTCCTGCAGAGCTTTGTATACAACAGCGGCGCCTTCTCTTGATGAGTGTCATAAGATCCGTCATCCTCTTCGCAGCGCCAATCTGGTCGAGAGCAATGAAAACTCCCAGTTACAGCCGAGGTATTTGCGCCACATACCGTTCGAGCGCAATCCGAGTCAGCTGCACCTTTTAGAAGAGTCTCCGAAGAAACTGCGCTCGTCATAGCAGGAATGGTTCCCTTAGAAGACCTGGTCACGGAGGCCGCAGAGCGGAGTACCAGAGCTCAAACCAGAAGCTCGGACCGAGTCAATAGCATCGCTCGTTGGCAATTAAAGCGGAACAATTCAACGAAGGGACGCTAGACACACTCATTCATCCCAGAATTGGAACCGTGGATCAACCGTAGGCATGGTAATACTAATTTTTATCTTTCACAGATTCTTTCTGGCCATGGATGTTTCCGCAGCTATCTGAAGAGATTTGGCCATGAGGACACTGACGAGTGTTCCTGGTGCAGAAGAGGGATAGTGAAAGACGCCAACCACGTAACATTTGAGTTCGAACGGTTTCTGGAGGAGATGCTGAGGAAAAACTAGGCCGACCCATCAGAGTGGAGAGCGTTATTAACACCATGCTGGAGTCTGAGACAGGCCGGAACCTAGTTAGTTTCTTCACAGCAACCATAATGACGGAACTGCGTAGAGTCGAGCGCAGTAGAAGGAGCATCTACCACGATTAAGGTAGCGCAAAGTGCTTGCGAAACAATGCTTTATGGCCGTACCGGAAGCATCATGCTCTACCTATTACCTACTAAAATATGCAATATATATTAAGTGTAAAACTCAAATACTCAAACACATTCAAAGAGCAATAACAAGTGGACAGTCAAACAGTTAGACATTCAAATAATTAAACGCTCAAACGCACTCAAAACACTGTCAAGAAGTCAAACACGCAAATAGTCAAAGAGTTAAACAGATAAAGTAAGTATTAAACAATTAAACAGTCAAATAGTCAAACACTTAAACAACAAGCAAATCAAACACACTGAAACACACTTAAATATAAACAACAGTCAAACACTCCCACCCACACTCAGAAACTCAAACACACTTAATCACATTCAAACAGAAAAACAGTCAAAAACTAAGACTCATACTCAAATACACTCACGAGTACTCAAACAGAGCCCAATATACTCAAACACACTCAACACACACTGAAAATCAAACAACAGTCAAAAAGTAAGTCCGGCAATCAGACAAACAGACAAAAAGTCAAACAAGATAATGTATAATGTAATGGGCGAGCTTTAGATATTGATTTCCGGTTCCGGTGATAAGGCTATAAATAGAACAACAACTACATGTAATAATGAGGAAATATGATGTTGCATAAAAATAATAACAAAATAACCCCCTTGAATATTTCCCACGATATGCACAACCATTTATTGTTTACATTTTTGCAAGACTAAGATCACAAAATTTCGGATGGGCAAGATCAAGGTCAGTAAAACAGAAAGATTGGTAACAGTGTGAACCATGTTGGTGGAAGGATCCAGCGTGCTAAATAAGCGTGCATATCGTGGGAAATATTCAAGGGGGTGGAGTCGGCTGCTCAGAATGTTAGATAAGAGCCAGGATCGTGGAAACCGGGGTGCACTCACTCAAATATCTGATAGTAGTGTTGGAAGTTGCAGTGATCAAACAGCTGTCCACCATACTGTAGTGAGTTTAAGGAAACTAAGCAACGACAGCAACCGAACGCCTGGAACTTACACTCAGGTCCCAGGCTTAACTTGAGTTTTCAGGCAATCAAATATGTTGGAAACCGTCTTGGCAGTAGGTGAAAGAATGAAAAGCAGCATGGAGGATGAACTGCAAGCCTTTATGAGACGCTGCAGCGATCACCACAACAACAACAGATGGCTCTGCTGCAGCATGCTACAGAAAAACACTCTTTCATGGGTGAGAGATAAGCAAAATACAGCAAAGTAGTAGTGGGCGTAGATATGTCAACGGCTCATCAGACTATCTGAACAGTGGGTAAGGGACGCAAGCCGCTGCAATAACGAACCAGGGCTGACGAAATTACGGTTTCAGGCGTGGATGTACATATGCAGACATTCTGCACGTCGTTAAGACCCATCTTTAAGAAAGAGAGCGGAGAGAGATCTTATACTTTAGTTGAACAACCAGCCGGAGCACAGCGCTGAGGTACTTCAATGAGCCGTTGGCAAGGACCTGGGAAATCAGGCAGTTGTAAAAACGCTGACTGAAACGGCAACCGTCGAGATTCGTGACATGGACGAACTGGCGTGCAAAGAGAAGATTCTGGGGGCAATTAATGAAACTGTGAAGGATAGCTCATTATCGGCGGATGCAATAAAATCTCTCCGGCCAGTCTACGGTGGTCAGCAGAGCCCTTCTCGAGCTGTCGAAAGTGCGGATTGGATAAGTTGTATGCCGAATATGCGCGGTGGAGTAACATAAACGGTGCTTCAAGTGCATGGACTATTGTCATAGCCAGCCACGAAAGCTTCAGAGATGCTTGCTTCAGGTGCGCAGAGATTTGCCACATATCAAAAACTTGCGTCGAGCCCCCCAAGTGTGGCCTCTGCGTCCGAAAAGGCGTCAAGTTAACTGATCACGCAGCAGGCAATTTTAAGTGTCGCTCGTATCGAGAAGCTGTCCAAAAAATTAGATGTTAAGGCTTTTTCAACTCGAATGACGGCATAGTTGCTCAGGATCTACTCGAGCCGAACGTAAGAAAAAACGAATAGACGTTGCTATTCTGAGTGAGCCGCACCACCACATGTCCAGCTGCCCAACAACATGGGCCACAGATACTAGAGGCAAAGCCGCGCTGTGGATATACGCGAACTCAACGACAATATTAACAAAAGTCAAGTCGTTTAATGGGTTCATCCGCGCTCGATTCGGCAGCCTGTGGGTGTTCAGCTGCTACCTAGCACCCACTTTGCAGTTCAATGAACTTGTAGCAGTGCTTGATGAACTCGTAGAGGATGCAAGGGGACGGAGGGTCATAGAATGGGGTAGCCAGAGGACTAATACCAGAGACCGCAGGCTATGCTCAACAATAGAAGCTTATTCACATTAAAAAACCAATTCGACATTACATTTGTCTGCTCACGTGCCCGCAGAAGGTTTTATGCGCTATTAGATAGTCGGAGTACCAAACGGCAAGAAGGCAGCTTAAGAAGGCAATACGCGCAAGCAAGCGTAGACACTTCCTGGAGCTTTGCGGCTTCGCTTTGTGCTCTGGGGCAAGGCGTAAAAATCAGTAGTCAAGAAACTAGTCGCCGGCAAGCATGCGCAAACTACGGATCGTGAGGAGCTAAAGGCTATCGTGGAAAAACTCTTCCCAAATAGACTGCATGGCTCTGGCTCTAACACAGACAGCGAGGAGTCCTCGGGCGCACACCCGATACTTGCCGCAGAAGAAGAAATTCTGGCAGCTGCTGTAAGCCTTAGGCCCAACTCTGCCCCTGGCCCGGACGGAATCCCCAGAGCGTTGAAGCTAGCTCTTGCCTTAAATCCAAATGCGAGAGCATTTCCCGCAATCTGGAAGAGACAGAATAGACAGATACAATAGGAAAGTTTTTTGAGAAGCTTCTTTGCTCTAGAGCCCGCGATCGCTAACGGCGGTGGCCTTTCTCCAAATCAATTTGGCTTCAGAAAGGCCAGATCAACAACGGACGCCTTGGGCAAAGTCATGGATATCGCAACTTCAGCTATCGAAGGTACCAGGTGGAAGCATGACGCGAAGCGGTAGTGCATCATAGCGACTCTGGATGTTAAAAATGCGTTCAACACAGCAAACTGGGATATGATACTCGATGCGCTGACTCAATACAATATCCCTAAATATCTCAGAGAAATTAAGAGCTACTTAGAAGGCAGTGCAATAATATATAACACGAGTGAGGGCGCTGAAACTCAATTAGTGTCTGTCGGAGTCCCCCAAGGCTCAGTACTGGGGCCTCTCCTATGGAATGCGATGTATGATGGAGTACTGCGTCTAGATTGAGTCAAGGAGAGCAATAAAGTAACTTGGAGTCATGCTGAACACAAAAATGACCTTCCGCGAGCACTTGGAATATGTGCACAAAACAGCTGCTGATTCCTGCAGAGCTTTGTATACAACAGCGGCGCCTTCTCTTGATGAGTGTCATAAGATCCGTCATCCTCTTCGCAGCGCCAATCTGGTCGAGAGCAATGAAAACTCCCAGTTACAGCCGAGGTATTTGCGCCACATACCGTTCGAGCGCAATCCGAGTCAGCTGCACCTTTTAGAAGAGTCTCCGAAGAAACTGCGCTCGTCATAGCAGGAATGGTTCCCCTAGAAGACCTGGTTACGGAGGCCGCAGAGCGGAGTACCAGAGCTCAAACCAGAAGCTCGGACCGAGTCAATAGCATCGCTCGTTGGCAATTAAAGCGGAACAATTCAACGAAGGGACGCTAGACACACTCATTCATCCCAGAATTGGAACCGTGGATCAACCGTAGGCATGGTAATACTAATTTTTATCTTTCACAGATTCTTTCTGGCCATGGATGTTTCCGCAGCTATCTGAAGAGATTTGGCCATGAGGACACTGACGAGTGTTCCTGGTGCAGAAGAGGGATAGTGAAAGACGCCAACCATGTAACATTTGAGTTCGAACGGTTTCTGGAGGAGATGCTGAGGAAAAACTAGGCCGACCCATCAGAGTGAAGAGCGTTATTAACACCATGCTGGAGTCTGAGACAGGCCGGAACCTAGTTAGTTTCTTCACAGCAACCATAATGACGGAACTGCGTAGAGTCGAGCGCAGTAGAAGGAGCATCTACCACGATTAAGGTAGCGCAAAGTGCTTGCGAAACAATGCTTTATGGCCGTACCGCAAGCATCATGCTCTACCTATTACCTACTAAAATATGCAATATATATTAAGTGTAAAACTCAAATACTCAAACACATTCAAAGAGCAATAACAAGTGGACAGTCAAACAGTTAGACATTCAAATAATTAAACGCTCAAACGCACTCAAAACACTGTCAAGAAGTCAAACACGCAAATAGTCAAAGAGTTAAACAGATAAAGTAAGTATTAAACAATTAAACAGTCAAATAGTCAAACACTTAAACAACAAGCAAATCAAACACACTGAAACACACTTAAATATAAACAACAGTCAAACACTCCCACCCACACTCAGAAACTCAAACACACTTAAACACATTCAAACAGAAAAACAGTCAAAAACTAAGACTCATACTCAAATACACTCACGAGTACTCAAACAGAGCCCAATATACTCAAACACACTCAACACACACTGAAAATCAAACAACAGTCAAAAAGTAAGTCCGGCAATCAGACAAACAGACAAAAAGTCAAACAAGATAATGTATAATGTAATGGGCGAGCTTTAGATATTGATTTCCGGTTCCGGTGATAAGGCTATAAATAGAACAACAACTACATGTAATAATGAGGAAATATGATGTTGCATAAAAATAATAACAAAATAACCCCCTTGAATATTTCCCACGATATGCACAACCATTTATTGTTTACATTTTTGCAAGACTAAGATCACAAAATTTCGGATGGGCAAGATCAAGGTCAGTAAAACAGAAAGATTGGTAACAGTGTGAACCATGTTGGTGGAAGGATCCAGCGTGCTAAATAAGCGTGCATATCGTGGGAAATATTCAAGGGGGTGGAGTCGGCTGCTCAGAATGTTAGATAAGAGCCAGGATCGTGGAAACCGGGGTGCACTCACTCAAATATCTGATAGTAGTGTTGGAAGTTGCAGTGATCAAACAGCTGTCCACCATACTGTAGTGAGTTTAAGGAAACTTAGTAACGACAACAACCGAACGCCTGGAACTTACACTCAGGTCCCAGGCTTAACTTGAGTTTTCAGGCAATCAAATATGTTTGAAACCTTCTTGTGCCGCTACAGACTTCATGTCTTGGTAGTAGGTGGAAAAATGGAAAGCAGCATGGATGATGAACTGCAAGCCTTTATGAGACGCTGCAGCGATCACCACAACAACAACAGATGGCTCTGCTGCAGCATGCTACAGAAAAAACACTCTTTCATGGGTAAGAGACAAGCAAAATACAGCAAAGTAGTAGTGGGCGTAGATATGTCAACGGCTCATCAGACTATCTGAACAGTGTGAAGCAAGGGACGCAAGCCGCTGCAATAAAGAACCAGGGCCGACGAAATTACGGTTTCATATGCAGACATTCTGCACGTCGTTAAGACCCATCTTTAAAACACCTAAGTGGAGATGTACACGGAATAAGAAAGAAAGCGGAGAGAGATCTTATACTTTAGTTGAACAAGCAGCCGGAGCACAGCGCTGAGGTACTTCAACGAGCCGTTGGCAAGGCCCCGGGAAATCGGGCAGTTGTAAAAACGCTGACGAACTGACGTGTAAAGAGGATATTCTGGAGGCAATTAATGAAGCTGTGAAGGACTGCTCATTAATGGCGGGTGCAATAAAATCTCTCCGGCCAGTCTTCGGTGGTCAGCAGAGAGCCAGTGACGTTCTCTCTGTGGGTAAGGCCAGAGCCCTTCTCGAGCTGTCGAAAGTGCGAATTGGATGGATTGTATGCCGAATTTAGTCGGTGGAGCAACCAAAATGTTGTTTAAAGTCCATGGACTATGGCAATATCGCAGTTAACTGCACCAGCAATAAAAGCCCAAAAAGTGTTTGCTTTAGGTGCGGAGATATCGAAAACTTTCGTAAGATCCCCATAGTGTAACCTCTGCGTCCGACCAACTGATCACGCAGCAGGCAGTTTTAAGTGCTCCTCGTATCGAGAAGCTGTTCAGGATTGTACAGCTCAATCTGAATAACTACATAGTTGCTGAGGATCTACTTGAACAGAAAGTAAGAGAAAAGCGAATAGACGTTGCTATTCTCAGTGAGCCGCACCACCACAAGTCTAGCTGCCCACGAACAGCGGCCACAGATACGAGAGTGAAAGCCTCGCTATGAATATGCGAGAACTCAACGACCATGCTAAAAAAAGTCATTTGGTTTAATGGGTTTGTACGCGCTCGATTTGGCAGCCTGTTGGTTAACAGCACCTAGTTTGCAGCTTAATGAATTAGTATCAGTGGTTGATGAACTCGTAGAGGATGCAAGGGCACGCAGGGTCATCAAGGCATCGGACTTCAAAGCATGGGCGATGGACAGGGGTAGCCAAAGGATTTATGCCAGAGGCTACAGTCTTCTGGAATCCTTCGCGATCGTGCACTTTGCTCTGTTCAATATTGGCAACCAATTCAATTCCAGACATGCTGATTGCGGATCTGTAGCCGATATCACATTCGTTTCCTCATCGCTGTTTAGGGAGGCAATGTGGAGCATCTGTGATTTCAGAAGGCACCAAGCGTCCGTGAACTGGTAGAACGATGAAATACGTTTAATTCAACACGCTTGTATCCAGGCGAGAAGAAACGACCAACATGCCCGCGGAAGGCCTACAAATGCTATTGGTCAGTCGGATTACCAGACTTCACGACGGCAGCTTAAGAGTACAATACAAGCAAGCTGAAGTCTATCGTGGAAACCCTTTATCCAAATAGGTTGAGCTTCTTGGAATGTATGTTCTGTAATCTTCCGGTCTAGATAGTGATTTCCGTTTCCCGTGATAAGGCTATATAAAAACAACATTTGATGGATTTCCGCTTCCGGTGATTAGGCTTTCAAACAACAACCACATGTGGTGAATTTCCGGTGATAAGGCTATAAATAAAACAACAACAACATGTGTTGATAAGGAAGGATGACGTTGAATGAAAATAATTCCGCAATAAAAAAATAACAATAAATGGTTGTTTACATTCTTTCGCATGACCAAGGTCTGATTCCGGGTGGGCAAGATTAACGTCAGTAAAATAGAAAGATTGATACGATTGTGGCTCTTGTTGGTGGTAAGAGCTGTGTGAAAGATTAGAGTGCAGATCGGGGTCAATATTCAAGGCTGGTAGATTCGGCTGCTCAGTATGTTAGATAAGACCTTGATTTTGAAAAAATTTTCCGCTGATAAAACCATAAATACAACAACAACAATAACGGATAAGGATATAAATAAAAACAACAGCAACAACTGATAAGGATAATGCTATAAATAGAAAACAACCAGAACTACTGATAAGGATATAAATATAACAACAACAAAAAAACAATGACGTTAAATTAAAAAACGCTACAAAAAACAATAATTTTGACGTTGCATAAAAATAATGTGGCAATAAAAAAACTTGCATGATGCTGTTTAAAAAAATTAGGGCACAAAAAATAGAAAACAACAAAAACAAATCTGGATAAGAGTCTGGTCAGTAGGGCACAAAGCTTGATAAGAGTCTAGATCGTGGTGGAGGCACTCTCATGCTAAATAAGCGTATGGATCGTGAGAACATTTAAGATATATACATATTTTATAATTCCAAATCACACGTTAAGTAATATCAAAAACAAAAAAAATTTTGAGAAGCACAACAAAAAATTATGGGTTATATGCATGCCTATATAAGTTATTCAAATCTAACGTTTAGATTTATTCATACTAGTTCTATTAGAGAACCGCGATCGCGTCTGCTTCAATTCAAATCAAAAAACTAATGCTAAATTCAATTTTATTCGTACAAGATAGCCCTTACTTGTCTGAGTCGGACGTCGCTGGTGAGAAATGCTGACTTTGCACATTGCGCAAGTGTCGCATTTTATGCTCTTGCGAATAATGCCGAATGCCCAATTTGACTTAGCCACAGTTGCTCTACTTTGGGCTAATTTTAACTACTCCCCCACTTAAGTTATGACCGTCCTCGATCGCGTTCCTGTGCCCTTTTCTTCTTTTTGTAATGAAGTAGCTATGCGATGACAGCCACCGTTACACATATCATGAGGCAGATAGACGAAGCTACAACTGGTCTTTCATTTAGTTGAGTTTTTAACTCTTTATTGTGCCTTAGGTTGTCTTCACTCATCTGGTGCAGGAAAGGCATGTTCAATATCTTCTGGTGCTCGATGATGAAGAAGAACCGGGAATTTTCCTGATGACACCGTTGGAATTGGTGAACTTGGTACCATTGAGATAAGCAGTTCGATCGAATGTGACAAAATAGGTTCCAGTGATTTTGATATTGGGGCTAGGTAGTTTTGCTGCGTGTTGCGGTGGGCCGTGGTGCCGTACTAAAATTGGTAACTCGCAATTAATAGCGTTTACTACCTCTGGGCTATCTGCCTTTTTGACCACATCAATAAGCGTGTCCCAGTCTTTCAATGGATTTTGTGACGGACTTTTTCTAATGTGCGTTGCCACGTATGTTCTGCCTCTTCTAGAATAATATGGTTTCTAAAGCAGTTTACGGGCTTTTCAGTGGCGTCGAGCGTTTAAGATAAAGTCTGCTCAATATGAATTGTGCTTTTGTCGGATTGTGGCAAGTCTTCAATGACATTTATATTTTGCCTTGACAAAGCATCTGCCTAGGTTCTCCTTGCCAGGTTTGTAAAAAACTTTGGCCCCGTGTTCATCGATGAATGCTTTCCAGCGCTTAATTTTCGAATTTGGATTTCTATCCGACACAGCAAACATCAAATGCTGATGATCCGTGTAAATGTTGAAATTGTTTACAGCATAAAGGTAGTGGCGCAAATTGCCCAAACTATTGCTATCAACTCTCTTTCGTTCGTTGCGTAGCTTATCTCTCTGTCTTTGAGTGTCCTGGAGATCATAGTTATGGGTCTCCCTCCTTGAGACAGCACGGCTACGATTCCGGAAGACGAAGCGTCCGTTGTGAGGTCAAACGGTTTCTAAAAGTCCGGTTAATGAAGGAGTACGTCCTCCGAAGCCAAGATATTTCTGAGTTTTTCGAAAGCATTGAACTGTTTTTCAGTCAACTCTACAGGGATTTTTTTGGACCTCTGTTTGCTAACTTTTTCGCTTGCCCTTGTACCGCTGCCGGATGCGGCAAAGACTAAGAACTCGACACTTGTTTTTAAAAAATGCGATTTCTCTTTGGCGACCTTCATGTTGGCGTCTAAAAGACACCCATACATGGTCGCACTCGTTTTTCGAGAAAATTATGACTTCATCGACATAGACATAACAAGTCTTGCCAATATGCTCACGGAGCACGTCATCGATCGCCCTTTGGAAAATACTTCCGGCGTTTTTGAGGCCAAAGTAGATGTTTTCTCTCGATCTTGCTCGGCTAGGGTGATTTAGTGGTAGCCTGATTTCAGATCCAAAGTCGTGAAATAAGTTTACGAAAATCTATCACCAACCTTTTTTTCCCCGCTCCTGAGTCATCGAATTCTTTTCTACCGACGACCCAGATTGGGTTGTTATACGGAGAGCGAGATGGCCGTATGATGCCATTTTTCAACAACTCATTTACTTCTTTATTGACAAAGTCGGCCGCGCCCATAGGAAATGGGTAAAACTTTGAATAAACTGGCTCATTATCTTCGGTTCAGATTGTTCCGACAAACGACGTGTTATAAGGCAGCTGCTCGTTTGGGTCTGCAAAAGCCTTTATGTTCTTTTTTATCATGCTTGTGAACTCTTTAATGTCTTCAATCTTAGTGAAATTAACATTGTGACATTTATGGAATTGTATTTTTTCGACTCCATTTTTGTGTTCTATGACCTTATTTCTTAGGTTGATAGTGGCATCAGCCTGTGTTAGGTGGTCCAACCCAATTATGCCTTTGAATGTGGGCAATGTTGGTAAAATGAAAAATGGACTCTCGATCGCAAAAACGGACAGGGTACATTCTACGCCATGTATCGATTTGACGCTGAAAGGAGTTTGTACGGGAGTAGTGTTAATATGCTCGAGGTTATCGGGGCGCAAGTAGTTTTTCGAGGCACCCGTATCCACTAGGAATTACAAACTGACCCCTTCTACTGTTCGCTTTACGAACGGGAGCAGGGACGCACCGTTAAAAAATTAATCGTCGTCCTCATTATCATTTATTTCCTCAACTCTTCGTCCTCCTGACGTGAGTTATCTTGGGATAGCTGATTTACCCTCTGTCTCCTCTGGTCGGAGTGCGTCTCACAGGTGTTTGACCTCTTGTGGTTAGGCTGGCTCCCATGCTGACCAAGTCGCGAGAAGCCGTTTGAATGGCCTTGTTGTTATTTTTGAAAATTGGTAGGCTGTCGAAACTTAGATGTTGACGGGTCAACGTTGATATTCTCAACTGGCTCCTTTTTGAAATAAGGGTTTTTCCTTTACTTCCTTTATCTCTCTGTTCACCCGGTTTTTGGTATTGCTGAATACCATTATTTTTTTGTCCCTTTCTGAAGATTCGAAGCGCGTCTGACATGTACTTCTCGTTCATATGGTTAGCAATGGCCGTGTCATATAACATGATGGTCTTGTTAGTAAGAAGCGTGAGCCTCTTTTCCACCTCATCATAAATTTGTTTTATTGTTAAGTTGCCCTGCCTTAGGGTACACATTTCCTGTTCGACCAGGTGTGCAGGATCGGTTGGGTTGCCGACGTATTACTTAATCTGTCTGTCATTTCTCGAATTTGTGTTTCGAAATCATCCCTTTGGACTTGTAATGCAGCTGTAATCGCAGCGCTTAGAAACGCACTCAACTGTTCTGGGTCCATGTCTGTTTCCTATTTTAACTGTCTCTCTGTTAATACTAATTTGTCCAAATTACTCTTTATTTAATTTAAGACCACTGTGCGTCTTTTTATATATAAAAAGTAGTCAAAAACAAATACCGCGCTCACAATCAAAAGCAACATACAAAACGAATTTGCGTTTTGCATATAATAATCAATCCAAATAAACAAATAAAATTCTTATGTAGATAATGCCACACTGAGACTGCTAAGTTGCAAAAATATACATACAGTATATTGAAAATTTGTCGGGTCGGATTTCACTGCGCATTTATTGGATATGTTTTACTTTTGCTTTACTTATTAATGCTTTCAAATAAAAAATTTTTTTTCTAAGTGACCATGGGTATTTTTTATACCCTGATCCCATTGAAAATGGGAAATCAGGGTATAATGGTTTTGTGCGAATGTTTGTAATAGGCAGAAGGAGGCTTGGAAGACCGCATAAGGTATATATATTCTTGATCAGTACGACAAGCTGAGTCGATTGAGCCCTGTCCGTCTGTCTGTCTGTCCGTATGTGTGAACGTGTGGATCTCAACGTCTATAAGAGCTAGAGACTTGATTTTTTTTTTGTAGGTCCGCTCAGGTCAAGTTTGTTTTAAATATTCGATAACTATTCGCTTTTAATTATTATTGAATAAAAACATTATTGATATGCAGTAAATAAATTATATCTCGAACGTCTTAAGAGCTAGAGCCTCAAAATTTTGTATTTAGTTTTATGTATATTTTATGCAATTTGGTTTTTGTTGGATTTTGGTTAAAGGCTAAAAATTTCCCCAAATTCTTAAAATTTAAGTTTAGTTGGAACCAGCGTTTGCATCTCAACCAAGCCAATAGGATATGTAGATCATATGCTGAAAATTTTATTAAAATCCATTAAGTAAAACAGAAGTTATTAAGCAAAACGTTTGGCCAATTTGCAAAAGCACATGTCAGCAACGCTACGCGCACGCATTTTTCCTATGCGTGTGCACACACACATTCAAATGCGTGTATTCTTTTCTATTCTTTCAGTGGAATTTGGTCGTCTGCCAAGGTGTGGGGCTTTCTGACGTTGGTCTTCTGCTCCGCTGCCCAAACCGACCGTTTCATGTAATAAATGTATTTTTCAGTTGCCTGTTTTTTCTCTCGTGGCTGCGAGTTTCTTCTTCTAGCCGTTGGACTGGCTTTTAATATTTTATTATTTTGTTAGCCTTTGGTTTGGCTTAACTCAATTTATTGTTATTTTATATATATATTTTTAAACTTATTTAGCGCCGGTTATTCAAATCTAACGTTTAGATTTATTCATACCATTTTTATTAGAGTAGTGCGATCGCATCTGCTTCAATTCCAATCAAAAAACTAAAGCTAAATAAAATTTTATTCTTACAAGTTAGCCCTAACTTGT
This sequence comes from Drosophila eohydei, assembly GCA_035045825.1. Taxonomy (NCBI): domain Eukaryota; kingdom Metazoa; phylum Arthropoda; class Insecta; order Diptera; family Drosophilidae; genus Drosophila; species Drosophila eohydei. Next base: position 233,671 of record JAWNOT010000007.1, read on the forward strand.
CGCTAATCCGGACGTCGCTGGTGAGAAATGCTGACCTTGCACATTGCGCAAGTGTCGCATTTCATGCTCTTGCGACAGGGAGTCAATGATCTGGGTACATCGTCAGCATTGTCGCAATACCAATAATGCCATATGCCCAATTTGACTTAGCCACAGTTGCTCTACTTTGGGCTAATGTTAACTTATACATACATGCATTCGACTGTATATAAGTTAACGAGTGCCCCTCGCAAGTAGCAACTTAAGACTTTATATATCATTGGCTAAACAGTTTCGCGTATGGTGCTGACGCGGCGAATGCCTCAGTTCAGTGCCCTGATCGCAGCGGCCAGCGACGGTAACCTGATCCCTTGCGCATGTCGTAAAAGCAGCGTTATCGCTTATGCTGAAGTCGGCTTGCCGACTACGACGTTGTGGCTTATGCTGTGTCAGCTTTAGTGGGTAGCTTAAGCTTGACAATTGTATGTTTAGAATAGTCTCTTTCCGACTCGCCTTGAAGCGGAAAATCAGTTCTGTTTGAGAGTCCAAAGCTAACGCTAGCTTTCAATAAATATTAATTCGAGTAAACAATTTGTGTTTCAATTGTGTTGGAGACATTGTACCAGCTGAACTAAAGCACCTAGAGACCTTATCGAGTTATAAATACCGATAACGCCTCAATTCAGCCACCTAGCAGCATCAACCACTCATCGTTGGACAGACTCATCAAAATAATTGGCGCCCAACAGCGTATGAAACCCGCGACCCCAAAACCAACAGTAGTTATGATTCAACTAAACGATTTTAAGTGATAATAAAAAATATAAATAAAAGTGAAAGGAATTGAGCTAAGCAAGTTGTAGAAATCATCTCGAAAAATCCCAGCTTATCACATTTTACCCATACCGATTAACATCGGCCATAGGAAACTCTGTGAATAAAGTGTCAATTACATAGGTTAAGGGTACAAGCTAATGAGCTTCCCAAGACCCTATAGGGAAATTAAGAGAGAATGTATCGGCGACGAAAACTGGGACTCAAAATCAGAGGCCAGTTTAGAAGACACAGCAGACATGGACCCAAAACAGATTCAAACGCTCATAAGTCAGGCGTTGGCACAGCAGGAGGTTAGGTTGAGGGAAGAATTTGACGCCAGGTTAAATTCTGTAAACCAAAGGGTAAATAGCTTACGCCTTGAAGCACCTCAGGTTGAAGCATACCAAAAAATCTCGGTCGACCCCAATGTGGGATGTAGTATATCCCTGGACTGTGTAAAATCTATTCCCGAGTTCAATGGTGCGCAGGACGAATATGTCCACTGGAGACAATCCGCCGTAGATGCGTACGAGCTTTTCAGACCCTACATAGGCAGCAACGCTCACTACCAAGCGGTTAACATAATAAGAAACAGAATTAAGGGTACTGTAAGAGCTTTGCTATCTTCATACAACACAGTTCTAAATTTTGATGCTATAATAGCAAGATTAGACTGTACGTATGCTGATAGAACATCGCTTAGAATCCTACGTCAACAGCTAGAGATGGTCCGACAGGGCGACTCTACCTTAATGCAGTATTATGACGAGGTCGAACGCAAGCTAACTCTGGTCACGAACAAGGTAGTAATGACCCATGATCAGGAGAGAGCAGTAATGCAAAATGAGGAGGTTAGGAACGATGCACTGCACTCATTCATCTCAGGCCTGAAGAAGACCTTGAGATCAGTCGTGTTCCCCGCGCAGCCGAAAGACCTGCCCTCGGCACTGGCTTTGGCCAGAGAGGCAGAGGCTAGCATCGAGCGAAGCAATTTCGCAGCCACATATGCAAAAGCATTGGAAGATAAAACCCACGCAACTGAGGGTAATAGAAACCAAAGACGCTCATATGAGAAGCAGATCAAAAGTAACGATGCCGAACGCAGCCAAGAAAGAAACCCCCACTATACCAAACAACAGGGCAAGCAACAGCAGCAGAAAAGCTAAGCGAATAGTAGCAACAAAGTAGACCAGGGTCAACATCAACAAGAACCTATGAACGTCGATGCGTCAACAGCAAAATTTAAACAACAAATGCAATACAGTAAGGATCATGCGAAAAATTCGCAAGTAGAAAGTGCTCGAGGCCAAAAAAGACCAAATTCATCTGAACGTGTGTCAAGCCAAAGGCGTCAGCGGGTGCACATTACTGTGCAACATAACCACGACAATGACGACCACATCTATAATAAAACAGCCTCCAGAGAGGTTGCCGAGGTCGACGACGACTCCGATTCGGCGACAGGGGACGACTCGATTAATCTTTTAGGGAACGCTCCAGGCTACCGTTCGTCGAACGGCAGCTGGAAAAATGTAAGAATTGTAATCGACACGGGGGCGGCCAAAAACTATATTAGACCCTTAACAGGGCTAAAAAATATAAGGCCAGTTAACACCCCATTCAATGTTAGTTCCATTCATGGTTCTAACAAGGTTCACCAGAAATGTTTAACATTTTCGGTGTAACAACATCATTCTTCCTATTAGACTCCCTGGCTCCATTCGACGGCATTATAGGCTTCGACTTGCTACCGCAGATGGGAGCAACTTTGAATGCCGAAGATGGCACAGTCAACTATGGGGCTGAGTCCGAAAAACTGCAGCACCACATATGCGACAATGTAAACTTTACAAATGTCGATGATATTGCCGTACCAGAAGCCATAAAGGCCGAGTTTGGTAAGTAAAGGCATTTTCAGTTTCTAACGAAGCACTGCCGTTTAATACTTCTGTAGTGGCTACAATACGCACAATAGACAATGAGCCAGTCTATTCTAAACTTTACCCGCACCCTATGGGTGTCGCTGATTTCGTAAAAAACTAAATCAAAGAACTAATGCGAAATGGCATTATCAGACCATCAAAGTCACCCTACAACAACCCGACATGGGTTGTCGATAAAAAAGGTCGTGACGAAAATGGCAACAAAAATAAACGCCTAGTTATCGACTTTAGGAAACTAAACGAACGTACCATTGCCGACAAATACCCAATGCCGAGCATTCCCATGATTTTGGCCAATCTAGGAAGGGCTAGATACTTTACAACTCTGGACCTTAAATCCGGCTATCACCAGATTTTACTCGCGGAACAAGACCGTGAAAAAACATCTTTCTCTGTAAATGGAGGAAAGTATGAATTTTGTCGACTGCCGTTCGGATTGAAGAATGCTGGAAGCATCTTCCAAAGAGCGATTGACGACGTACTGCGTGAACAAATTAGCAAAACATGCTATGTGTATGTAGACGACGTCATAATTATTTCAGAAAACGAAAGAGACCATGTCAAGCACATAAACTGGGTCTTAACAAGGCTATGTGAAGCTAATATGAAAGTTTCTAGGGAAAAAACCCATTTCTTTAAACCGGAAGTAGAGTACCTAGGCTTTATAGTAACTGAAGGCGGGGCGAAAACCGATCCGGAAAAGGTTAAGGCTATTCAGGAATATCCGGAACCAAAGAACTTATTTGAGCTTAGATCATTTCTGGGCATGGCCAGTTACTACAGGTGTTTTGTTAAAGACTTTGCTGCAATCGCGAAGCCATTAACAAGCATGCTGAAAGGCGAAAACGGTTCCATTAGCAAACATATGTCAAAGAAAACGATTATCAGTTTCGACATCAACCAGAGGGATGCCTTCGAGAGACTAAGAAATATCTTAGCTTCAGAAGACGTTGTTCTTAGATATCCAGACTTCAAGAAGCCATTCGATCTAACGACGGATGCTTCTGCATATGGTATGGATGAGGTACTATCACAAGATGGTATGCCCATTACCATGATATCAAGAACTCTGAAAGACAGGGAGACCCATCACGCCACCAATGAAAGAGAGCTATTGGCATCGTATGGACGTTACGCAAGCTACAGCAATACCTGTATGTTACGAGAGACATTAATATCTACACAGATCATCAACCTCTCACCTTTGCTGTGTCAGATAGAAACCCTAACGCAAAAATTAAAACATGGAAAGCGTATGTAGATGAACATAACGCAAAAATCCACTACAAACCTGGAAAAGTGAACCACGTCGCAGACGCATTGTCTCGACAAAATATTAACGCCTTGCAAGGGGAGATAGCGTCAGACGCAACCACCATCCATATACAATTAACATATACAATTGAGTCAACAGACAAACCAATAAACTGTTTCAGGAACCAGATAATTTTGGAAGAAGCACGCTTCCCACTGAACCGAAACTTCATATTGTTTGGCGAAAAAACTCGCCATATTATTCACTTCACAGATAGAAATCAAGCATTAAATGAAGTAAAATCATTTGTCAAACCAAATGTAGTCAACGCAATCAATTGCGACCTCCCAATGTTGGCATTCATCCAACACGAATTAGTGAAAAGCTTCCCCTCCACTAAATTTCGTTATTGCAAAAATTTAGTAACTGACATAACAGGCAAGGACGAACAAAGAGAGATAGTCATGACAGAACATAATCGTGCGCATAGAGCCGCACAAGAAAACGTCAAACAAGTCTTGAAGGAGAAATAGTGGCAAACTGCAAAACTTGCACTAGGGCCAAGTATGACAGACATCCAAAAAAACATGTTCTGGGAGAAACACCAATCCCATCATACCCTGGCGAGATATTACACATTGACATTTTTTCAACTGACAAAAAGCTGTTTTTAACATGTATCGACAAATTTTCAAAGTTTGCAATGGTACAACCAATAATGTCACGTACGATAACGGATGTAAAAAATCCTATCGTCCAAGTCATCAACTTCTTCCCAAAAACGAAAGTAATATACTGCGATAATGAGTCGTCTTTTAATTCAGAGACAATAACCTCATTATTAAAAGACAGATATGGAATAGACATTGTGAATGCACCACCACTTCACAGTACCTCCAACGGCCAGGTACTCTGTTGGTACACTCTGTTGGAAATAGCGAGGTGCCTTAAAATCAAGAGAAAAATGGACGACACAGTCGAGCTAATCATACATGCAACATTGGAGTATAATCGTTCGCTACATTCTGTAACAGGCAAAAAACCGATTGAGGTGATACATGCGTCTACCAATGAATTTAAATAAGCAATTAAAAGCAAGGTTGAAAAAACGCAACAGGTGCAGCTAGATAGAAACAATCCAAACAGGCAGAATAAAGTGTTTGAGGTGAGAGAAAAGGTATTCGTTAAGACCAACAGAAGGTTAGGTAACAAGCTCACCCCCTTATGTGATGAAAAAACTGTTCAGGCAGACCTAGGAACGTCTGTTCTTATCAAGGGGAGGGTGGTCCACAAGGACAATTTAAAATAAGAATTTAATAGATTAGTGATAAAATTAAGGAATTCATAGATTTAAATTTCTTTCCTCTCACAGGATCGTTACGCCAGTCTTAATCTTGCTGGCGACGGTAAATGCTCGGATCACCCATTATTCGCATTCCAAGTACATTCCTGTTGTAGACGGGGACGTACTGGTATGGGAACAGCGTGACTATGTTAGGCACACTAGCGACCTGACAGAGTTCTCCGTAATGTTAAAAGAAACAGAAGAGTTGTCCGAGTTGTTTCCTCAGTCTCATATGAGGAAGTTATTAGATGTTGATACAGACCATCTTAGAAACCTTTTGTCCGTATTGAAAGTACACCACAGGATTGCCAGAAGCTTAGATTTTTTAGGGACAATGTTAAAAGTTGTGGCTGGCACACCCAACGCATGAGATTTGGAAAGAATTAAGATACCAGAGTCAAAGTTAATCGAATCAAACAACAGACAGGTAGAGATAAATACAGAAACCCAAAAACAAATAAACCAGTTAACCGATACAGTAAGTCAAATAATCAAGACAAAAAAGAAAGAGCTAATCGACACTTCGCTTTTATATAAGATACTTTTGGCCAGGAATAGAATGTTGTTAACTGAAGTTCAAAATTTAATGCTTACAATCACACTTGCTAAATCAAATACAATTAATCCTACAATATTTGACCACGACGACTTAAAATCCGTATTAGTTGAGCATCCCACAGATGTCTCTATAGTAAGTCTATTGGAAACCTCCAATATTAAAGTCCTCCAGTCCGAGAACATAATCCATGTACTAATAGATTACCCTAGAATTAAATTTGTATGTAAAAAGGTCATAATTCTTCCGGTCTCACATGAGCACACCGTTCTTCAACTCCAAGACGATACCGTAGCGGAATGCGAAAACGACGTCCTGACGGTCTCCAGCTGTACTACAACAACACACACATCGTTTTGCAAGAAGGCATCTCGCGATACCTGCGCACAGGCTCTGCATGCGGGTGGCAAAGCGCAATGCTATACGCAACCCAGCCACCTGGCACCCATCACCTATGTGGACGACGGCATCATGGTAATAAACGAAAGCCCAGCACGAGTTAGCACCGATGACGGTCCAGAGATACAGGTCAATGGCACTTATCTCATCACCTATGAACACATGGCCATCATAAACGGTACCAAGTTTGCAAATCGTCGCGAAGCTCTGGACAAGTTTCCGGGCACAGCGGCTTCCCCATTAATCAACATCATCAGCCATGATCCGGTACTCAGTATGCCATTGCTCCATAGAATGAACAACAACAATCTTCACGTCATTCAGGAGTTAGAAGAAAAAGTAAGATCTGCAGGGTCGCCAAAGGTATGGTTCAGCATTAGAGTAGTGATCAGCCTCGTATGCTGCGGTTCCATTCTACTCTATCTAGGATTGAGAAGAAGGCAGACTTCAAGGAAAATGCAAAGGATTGTCAACAGCTTCAAGATGAACGAGGACGCCCATAGTTTTAAGGGGGGAATAGTTAACGAGTGCCCCTCGCACGTAGCAACTTAAGACTTTATGTATCATTGGCTAAACAGTTGCGCGTATGGTGCTGACGCGGCGAATGCCTCAGTTCAGTGCCCTGATCGCAGCGGCCAGCGACGGTAACCTGATTCCTTGCGCATGTCGTAAGAGCAGTGTTATCGCTTATGCTGCAGTCGGTTTGCCGACTATGACGTTGTAGCTTATGCTGTGTCAGCTTTAGTGGGTAGCTTAAGCTTGACAATTGTATGTTTAGAATAGTCTCTTTCCGACTCGCCTTGGAGCGGAAAATCAGTTCTGTTTGAGAGTCCAAAGCTAACGCTAGCTTTCAATAAATATTAATTCGGGTAAACAATTTGTGTTTCAATTGTGTCGGAGACATTTTACCAGCTGAGCTAAAGCACCTAGAGCCCTTATCGAGTTATAAATACCGATAACGCCTCAAATCAGCCACCTAGCAGCATCAAGCATCGTGGGACTAACTATCATCTCAACAACTCATCGTTGGACAGACTCAAAATCAAAATAATTTATACATATATTCATACACTCATATATATACATACATATACTTAAAATGTTAGACGGAGCTCAGAAAGTTAGATAGTTGAGTGTCTTTGCTCTTTTTCAGCAAAAAAGAAATACATGATATAAATGTAGCACCCCCATAATAGCATAGAACAGTTTAATTTAAAAGTTGAACAGCTCACTTCCAAATTTCAGAGAAGTCACAGAAACACAGTACCGCGGAAACAGAGTTTATAAAGAATACTACTACATGAATGCCACCAAAATCACATCCATATTCAGGGAATGCTCCACAGATGATATTCCCCCACATAGTCATAATCTAGTTGAGGAAGGAGGAGTTCACAAATCTATCACTAATAGACTAGACTAATAATAATTACTGCTCGGATAGTGACATCGAATGGAAAGAAGTGACGGAAAACTTAATGATTGAAAACCTTCAATTTGGTTAGAGGGCCTACAGACTGATAGATTGTATAAAATTCTAGGGGCTAGAAGATTTACTTGCATGAGTGGAGTTTATCTCGAGTTTGAGCTCGAGCTCTTCTTCTTGTACGTGCCTACAAAATACTATAGTCTCTCCAATTCAACATTGAGAAAAACTATTGATAATCAATTCAAAATTTGTAAAAAGAAGGAGATAGATGATTCCTTTAATCTTTACATATCGAATGAACCGTCTTCATTGTTAGAGAACTCAAGGATCCTTACGGATATTTATTCGGAGGAAATATCCCCGAATATCCCTGGGATATCCCGGATACCAATTCAATCGCTTATAGTTATACACACAAAATAATAATTTTCATAATTAAAACATAAAAAATGTAACCAAAAACAAACAAAAAGTACATTCATCTTTAAAAATTTGTAAAATAAATTGTAAAATATATATTTAATTTTCTACTTATTTTTTTACTTTTCCTCAAATGACTATACATTTTTATTTACAAGCATTCTTAATTTAAGTAATACGTACTTCAGCATAATGTCATCTACCCTCCGAATATGATTAAATACTAAGTGGCATGCGCATGTGTTTGGGTATTCAGCTAATTCTCAATATTTCACTCAAGTCAGGTGATGAAGTTTAAATGGCAATTGAAGCACTCACAAACTCGATTCATGTTGCTGGGTACATGTTCACACCACCACCAAAAGAAAATGTAAATAGGCAAGCTTTTCTACCACTAGAACTTAGAGCAAAAATATCTGAAAAAAGAATAATCGACAAGAAAAAATTCAACAAGGCAGTCAAAGACTTAAACAGTTGACTATGGGGTATAAAAAATGAAGCTACAGCAGAATATTTAAGGAATCTTGATCCGTATACAAGTGACTTGGATCACAGCCTTTGGAAAGCAACTAGGTAAGAGGCCAACCAGAAGAGCTACCACAATTCTAGACATAATAAAAAAGCTGAAGAGCTTGCAGAACATTTAAGCTCTGTTTTTAATCCAAATCTGGAAAATGATCCTGACACAGTGGATAAGGTTGACCAATTTCTAGAAACTGCTTGCCAGATGAGCCTACCGATACGCCACACGACTATTGCAGAAGTGGAAATAAAGATCGTAAACAAGAAGAAAGCGCCAGGATATGATAAAATATGCGCAAATACCATTAATCATCTTCCGCCGAAATGCACCTGATTGCTCACTCAAATATACAATGCTATGTTGATATTGGAATATTTCCCAAGACCGTGGAAATGTGCGGAAGTAATCATGATTCTCAAACCCAACAAGCCAGAGAGCTGCAGATTGTCATATCGCACATTAGTTTGCTAGTGATATTCTCTAACGTATTCGAAAGAATACTTTTAAGAATATCTTACCGGAACATCAGTTTGGGTTTAGAAGATGGCATGAAACACTCGAGCAATGCCATCGTATACCGCATGCAAATATTGGTGAATTTGAATGCAAAAAATATTGCATAGGTGTCTTTTTAGACATTAAACAAGCATTTGATAAAGTTTGGCTTGTAGGTCTTCTTCACAAAATTAAGAACTGGCTGCCAGCACCATACTTTACTATTACAAAATTGTACCTGGCAAATCGATACTTTTATGTACAAGAACATGACGAATCATCCAATAAATACACTTTTGAAGCTGGTGTTCCGCAAGGGAGTGTTTTGGGTCCAGTTTTGTATACAATTTACACAGCTGACCTACGTACAACAAACGCTGTTGAGCAACATGTGCTGATGATACCGCAATCCTTGCTACGAACACTGACCCACAAGTTGCATCTAACTTACTCCAAGAAGATCTCGGTCTGATTGAAGTATGGCTTCAAAAGTGGAGAATAATAGTGAACACGCCAAAGTCAGTGCAAGTTACGCTTTCTCCGAGACCTAGAAATTGTCCTGCAGTCGCACTAAACGGTCATGCTATATCTGTTAGTGAATCGGGAAAATATCTAGGTGTTCATCTTGATCGGCGGCTACCAGGAAAACAAGAAATTACATTGGCTGTTAGGACCACGATCTGAACTTATTCTTAAGAACAAATTAAAGCTATATACGGCCGTACTGAAGACAATATAGTCCTACGCAATGCAGTTATGGGGTACTGCTAGTAATGCAAACATCGAAATTATACAGCGATACCAGAACAAGACTCTTATTACATGTGATTACATGTGCACCCTGGTATGTGACTAATTATAATATCCACAAAGATGTTAAACTGCCCCTTGTTAAAGAAGAAATACAACTATATGCAAACAGATACATGAATAAACTACATAACAACGAGAATGCTCTAGTACTAAGACTACTGGATGACTCAAGCAACCACAGGCGACTCAAAATATTTCATGTCCTAGACCTGCCCCACAAAAATAGATAAATATGTAAAGTAGGTAAATATATGGATTGATCTCATTGGAGCCCAAGCCATCCGGTTACGTAATATTTAACAATTTTGTTTATTGTCTAGTATAAGACGGATTGCAAATAAAAACAGCAATTAAAAAAAAATGTTGTAATCCAACAACTTCTTGGTATTTACGTTGCATAAAATAATTTCGGGCTGAGATTAAGGCTTCGTTATCCGCAAGAGGAATAATGCCGTCAAGACATTCTAAAAACTCCTCGATTCGTTGGATGATGTAAAAATCATTTTTTTATTCCCTTGTAGCTAATGAGCTCAAAAAACTGAACCGTTAAGCGGGTTGTATTTAAAAGCGGAGCTTAAATGTACTTCCAAATTTGTTAAATCATTTGATATTGTTTTACCCTCTGAAAAAAATGCAATTAGTGCGAAGCGTAAACATTCTCTATTGATGACAGCTTTACATTCCAAGTGTGTTGTGCTGCTTAATAAGTGATGGGTTCATATAGCAGTCCCAGCTACGGAATGCCATTGAACGTGAGCTGGCGCTGCCGCGAAATTGAAATACCCCTTTTGGGGCTCTGATAATTTGTATTTATCTTGATTAAACCACCTAGCATTTTGAAATATATTACTCTCATGATTATTGAAGGAGACGTAGTTTTTCATTGTAAAAGTCATACCAACGAAGCGTGTACGATCAATTTCAACTCAAGTAAGCTCATATCTTATTTCATCAAATAAATATGCCATACAATTATTTTTGGGGTCGCCCGTATTTACCACCCCATTATCAGTCAGACTGATTAAGCCCTCAACATTAAGGAAGCTGTCATGAGCTAATACATAAAGATCCTAGTTTTGAATGGTAATTCGAACATCATCATTAGGATTGAAGGATTGATAAGTGTTACATTGTTGGCTAATTATGCTATAATCAGCGTAAGGCATTTCTCAAACATTTAATATATTGCTCACCATTATCACCGCCGAAGTCTAAATTCCAAAGATTTTAGAAACACTTTATTCATAGCAGTAAGTGTCCTCCTGAAGATGGTGATAATGATGATCTGCTCACTGCGGCACATCCTATCGGTTTGTTTTCTAATATTAGTCACTAGGGTTTTTTGTTGTAAATTATCATTTTCACACGTTCTCTCCACGCAAGATAATAGGTTTACCGTCCTGATCAATTATTTCCATTCATAATGTGTGTATATCCCGACTGTTTATATGTAAATAAATTAGGTTATATCCTGGTGGAACGCTGAGAGTGAACTCATGAAGCTATTAAATAACTCATTTCTTTCATCAACGTTAGGTATCGAGTTATACATATGAAAGTCCATTAAAGAATATTCATATTCATCATTTAATTCTATGCGTCGGAAATAATCAGCCGTTAAGTCTGAAGAGTTACCACTTAAACTTAGTGTTTTTGACATTTCAAATGGTTATTGCATAGTAAGTAAAGTATTTGTCAAATGTCATGGTTTTATACTATATTCACTAAATGACAATAAATGTATCGAAGGCAATTCTATATCGCCCATAGGCTTGCATATGTTGAGGAATCCGTATTTCTTCTTCTAACACATTTGACATATTTTCATGAAAGTATCGAAGGTCCTGGTTAATATGTTTCATATTCAATTTATCTTGTTTAAAGACTAAAGTTAGATTTGCATTATAACACATTAAAAGTTTGGTAAGTAACATAAATAAATATTATTGTGTCGTCCCATACAAAAGTGTGATCGTATATTATTCTGGGTTTTACGTGCAACATCATCAAATATCATTATAGAGTTATCTTTCGATTGATTGAGTGGTATAATGGTTCCACTTTCCGAAAACGTAAAATACCTCATCCCCTTTATTGGCGTAATCAGAGTTTTTAAATATTTATATTTCGGTTGTTATAATGATTTCGAATATAGAAAAATATTTTAAAAATTCAATCCATTGGGGCATTCAATTAAAGCAATCATTAGATCCGTTTTACCACAATTACTCGGTGCCACAATCAACGCTCTAATTGAGTTAAGTAACAGAACGCCCTGCTTAATAAAATTATTTTTTGGCAACAACTCAACATTTATAATTTCAATATTAGTATTTTGTTTTTTAAGATGCATATTTAATGGTGTTGATCTCCACACTGCTTCCACATTTATCAATTACAGCTCAGAGACTGAACTTCTAATAAAAATGCCTCTGCAGTTTTATAATCATATAAGTCGTAAACTGAAGGCCTATCAGTAAAGAGGTGGTGGTCTAGTGAATAATCTTATTTAAAGTTTACCAAATTCTGTGGACCAGGCACCAAACACACAGCACGATATAGCTTATTCACAAAGCAAAGAGCTCGCTGAACGAAATAAAGCCGACGCACAATTATCAGACAGGGCGTAGGAGCTATTAACAGCTGCAGATAGCAATATAGGCGAAAAGACTGCCTCCTGGTTCGTACAAACGCAATGAAGACGAAAAGATTTTTTGACATGGGGCTCAATACCCGCAACAACAACAGAGAACTTACAAGTATTGGCAATAAATCATCTTGCGCAAAACAGAGAAAAGTCACTCAGGTTGTGAAAGCAGCTTCCAAGGCATTGAGGATGAAGAGATCCCCGGACATTGATAGTTCCTCGAATTATTAATGTACCCAAGATGGGGGCTTCTGGAAACTGGTCGGCATTTTATCGATGATGATGATGATGAATTCGCTGATGCTACTATTAGTAGTACCGGAAAAACTCAACATGATAATGAACATGATTATCAACATGATATCCTCAGCATGAAATATTTATACAATACTCAATTTAAGTTAATTAACTCGAAGAAAGATGTTTGATAAGGCTTATGGTCTGTATAAAGATGATTTTGGGTGATTTGCGGTTAGGGAATTCTAAAGTTAACATTTCAAATGGGAAATTTTTATTGAAGGAGACTGGCGAAAATTGGCCGCTAACTGCTGTTTTATATTCTTTAATTTATGAGAGTGACCCAAATAATTCTAATGAGGAAGAGTTAGCAAATTTCAGGCATATTTTAAATATAATAAATGTTCATAGAAAACAGAATAGGTTTGACGGTCAACTTAAAGGCAATCGCTCTAAAAAAAATATTTAAAAATAGTTAAATATCTTTTCCAGAGAACATCATCTTTATCAGCTAGAGTTATATTCTCAAATACTTCTTCATCTACACAAATTACTTTATCACCGCAATTAGCAAAATCACTTTTTACTGGTAGTGGGCTCAAGAAGTGAAATAAAAATAAATCCATTACATAATTGGGACGAATTGTAGATAGATTAAAACTTCTAATTGCTTCCCAAGCAGCTGGACAAAGCAACCATAAAAAAAAAAACAAATTAAAAGCGACATTACGACGCCAAGATTCTAATCCACAATTTTTACGTAACGCGCACGAATTCTACCAACAGCATCACTTCATAATTAAACAAGTAAGAAAACTCATGTCTGGGTGCTCGACTAGGAGATACCCTGATCCAATCCAAGATTCGAATACCCACATTTTACGAAACGCGCATCAGCTCTACCAACACCGCCATTTCATAATTAAAAAAAATAAATAAATCAATAAAAAATGTCTCGTCGCCGCGAAGATTGAACCCGAGTCTAAACGCTAACGAGGATGATGAGTTTCAAAGGATTATATCGTTAAATTAATATCTATAATAATAAAAATTATAAATACAATAGAAGGCCTCATCGGAAAATCAAAATAGTGCCAATTGAAGTAAATAAGATAAGAAATAGAAAACTATTACTGAACAGTGTGTACAATAATAAAAAAAATATTTATTGGTTTACGATTTATAATATAAGAATATATAAATATAAGAATATATTTGAAAAGGGGTATACCCTTGTTCAGGCATGAACATACTGTAGAATAATTAATAACACATTAATAAGACCCGAAGCAATGTAGAGTATTCTACATATAAATGCGTCATATGCCTAACATATGATAGTGTATACTAAATACGCATATAGTGACATTTGTCCCTACGCATAAACATAGAGCGAGCGCAAAGATAAACAAATGTAATATGATCAGCCACTTATGGTCAGATCACAGCAGCATGGGAGATGCCGCGTACGCACTTTGCCGCTTGCCTAATGTTTATGCCGTATGCATATAAGTATATACAAGCTATATGTATGAAGCTACATAGCGGGAGAGCATAGTATGGCCCCCGCTTGGAGCTCCACTCACTACATAATGTACTTAGGCTAAGAGATCCAATACGCATGAGCCAGGGTATAAGAACTCTTGCTCAGACGAATAAAGATCAGTACACAACTGAACACCACCACAGTTATTTGTATTCACATTTTGTTCCTTCGAGCCGGATCCACTAGGCTACAAATACAAGATTTGTATTCACATTTTGGTCCTTCGAGTAAAATCTACAAGGCTACGTTTGTGACAAGTGTGAAAGTGAAGTGAAAAATTGTTTAAATACTTTTTGGCTTACCAATTCAAGCTGTGAGTAGAGGCACAGCACGATCAACCAGGCGATCAAAACAAAAACACCTCCAACGGGTCAAGCCAAAGGGTAAATTAAATTCAAATTTTCACACGAAAAAAATAACACAAGCAAAATGCTGTCGGCAAAAACTCTGGAGTTGCTCAAAAAGCAATCAGAGATCTATGACAAGATCCGGCAGAGCATCACGAACAAGGATGCGTTACCAGCCATTGATAGATTGGCAGCAGAGTTTACTGCCAATCATCTAATACTGGTCAAAATCGGTGTCATCGATCATCAATATTTTAAGGAAAAAATATATGATGGCATAATGGAAAACATCAGGAACTACGAGGAGTCTCTGATGAAAGTCGAAGTTGCCGGCCACGCCATAGACACCGACGAAACAGCATCCATCCAACCAAAGACATCCAAGGCACAACACGGGCAGCAGGAAATATTTTCCCAAAGAAGCTCGAGCCCAATGGATGATGTGCTGGTTGACCTTGTGGACAAACCAGCTCTAAAAGTAAGGCAACACATGCAAGAAGTGTATGCCAATCTAGAGCTTAGCAGCCAGGAAGAATTCCTTGACTATAAAGACAAGTTGATTTTCCTGTGGAACAAAGTCCAGTTTACGCTTACGGATTTAGAGGTAAAATACGAAAAATTTGCCTTCGACATCGATGAGATAGATGAGCTGGAATGCAATGTCAGCATACTTACAAAAAAACTAAACAGAAGAGTAGCTGGCTTGCAAAATGCACAAGAAGACGTTCCAGAGCTACCGAAAGTGGATCTTCCTCAATTCAATGGAAGTCCCAAAGAGTGGCCGACGTTCTTCGAGTTATTCTCCGAGGTGATTCACAACAGGAGAGATATCAGCGACACAAGGAAGCTGAACTACCTGAAGTCATGCCTTAGGGGAGAAGCCAAAATGGTCGTAGGTCATTTATTAATTGGCTCGTCTGCTAACTACAACTCGGCTTGGGAACTAATATGCAAGCACTACGAAAATAAGCGCAAAATATTTGCTAACGCCGTCAACCAGCTAGTGGACATAGAACTGCTGAAGAACAATGATGAAGGCAGTATCCGCAAGTTCTTGGACACAGCAACAGAATGCATTTTCATTATCAAAGAAAAGGGTCAATTTGGTAATGAAGCTGACGCTCTATACGCTCAAATTCTGTTGCGACGATTCTCTACGGAAGTCCTACAACTTTACGAGCAGCACGTAAAAAAGGCCAGAGAAATTCAGTCCTTGGACGATGTACTAGAGTTTATTGAGCAACTGTATAACTCAATAGACTCAGTGCAAAAAAGCGCCGCCAATACGTCAAGGGAAGCAAAGACAACGAGCCACGAGAGATGCCGTTTTTGCCAATTGACTGGACATGAAATAACCAGGTGTCAGCAATTTAGAGCTGAGTCGGTTAAAAAACGCAAGGAGTTTGTGTTCAAAAACTCGCTTTGCTATAAATGTCTAGGCAGCCACAGCGTTAAAGATTGCAAAAAGAATTGGACTTGCAATCAATGCACCAAAGCACACAACAATTTGCTTCATGAGGAAGCAAATAAAAATGAGATCGTTAGCAGCAACTGTCTAAATGAAAATAAAGGACAAGATACGTTGCTAGCGACAGCGCTCATCCAGATTAAAAATAAGTCTGGAAAATACGAGCAGCTAAGGGCCCTTATAGATGGAGGCTCGCAAAAAACCCTAATATCTGAAGAAGCTGCACAACAGTTAAAACTGCGCCGAACTAAACGGAACGTGGAAGTTCAAGGAATTTCGCAAAATGTAGAAATTCTTAAAAATAGTGTTTGCTTAACAATCAAACCACAGTTTAAAAGCAAATTCATCACCACAACGCAGGCACTTGTTATTCCAAAACTTCAGAGAGCTCTACCAACCAAGAAAATTGACATGGATGTCAATAAGGATTGGATGGGCTGCGAGCTAGCTGACCCACATTTTAACGAGCCCAGTCGAATTGACGTTGTCATTGGCGTTGATTTACTTCCCTTAATAATGTTGGGAAAGGTAAAGAAAATCAATGAAACCCTGGGACCAAAGACCGAACTTGGATGGATTATCTCTGGCAATGTATCTGGATTATCAACCAACAAGGTAATCAGCGCATCAACAACGATGTGCCTGGACGTCCCAGAGAACTCCGGGAAGCATCGAAAAATTGGGTTGCTATACAGACGGAGACGCAGGCCACGGATTAAGAAGAGAAACAAGAGGCAGCAACAGCTAGCTGTCACTTTTGGCCCCCCGCAGAATGTTCAGGCATGAACATACTGTAGTATATTTAATAACACATTAATAAGACCCGAAGCAATATGATAGTGTATACTAAATACGCATATAGTGACATTTGTCCCTACGCATAAACATAGGGCGAGCGCAAAGATAAACAAATGTAATATGATCAGCCACTTATGGTCAGATCACAGCAGCATGGGAGATGCCGCGTACGCACTTTGCCGCTTGCCTAATGTTTATGCCGTATGCATATAAGTATATACAAGCTATATATATGAAGCTACATAGCGGGAGAGCATAGTATGGCCCCCGCTTGGAGCTCCACTCATTACATAATGTACTTGGGCTAAGAGATCCAATACGCATGAGCCAGGGTATAAGAACTCTTGCTCAGACGAATAAAGATCAGTACACAACTGAACACCACCACAGTTATTTGTACTCACACCCTTAACTGGACAACTGAGATTTTTAAAATAATACGAGTGCAAAATACCAACCCCCCAACATATATATTACAAGACTACGAGGGAAATCCAATTAAAAGAGGCTTCTACGCTGAAGAACTAAAAAAATCTCGATTCCCACACATATATTTAGCTAAGAAAGTATTACGCAGAAATGGAGGGAAAATGTTCGTAAAATGGCTGGAGTTCTCTAACGCCCATAGCTCATGGATTGATGCAAGAAATTAAAAATGTGGTGAAATCTCCTCATTGATGATAATAACGAAATGTACTTTAAATTCTAATTGAAAAATGAATTTGTCGTTGTTTTGAGCTCGAAAAGTTTGGAGTAGAAGTCATAAAAAATTCTAATGAAAAGTATATTACTGCTCTTCATTGCAACTTTAATCCTTCAAGCCCATCATGCAATACCGATTCCAGTGCAGAGTAGTGAGCACTCCAGTGTAAAGGATGTAGAGTTCTTTTTTATCCTACCCAACAATGAACTAGTCAAAATATCACTAAATGTCAAATTTTTTAAGCAAACTGAAAGTGTATCCGAACCATTTCGAAATGATTGCGAAGCTTTTGAAATAGAAAACCTTTCACTAATTACTAGAGACCCCACACCCAGTCCCACCACTACCAGAGTCACATCAATCGTATTGCACTGTGTGTCAAGCCATTGAGGTATTCAGGAACGACCTTGTGGCGAAAAAACTTAATATATCTGGAATAATTAAAAGCAGCAAACCATTTTATCGTAATTTTAAACTTTATTCTAATGAAGTTTATTTGACTATTAGATACACATATAACAGCAATTATGAAACTCGATTCCTAAAAATTGAATGTTATGAATATCTTGAGTATCAAGCTAAACGGGCTCTGCCGAACTGTGAAGTTGAGCAAATCAGCATGGTTGATAATGAATATGCTTCATATGTTAAATTAATTAATGTAAAAGATTATGTTCAAACATATATAATTAATATTGAATGAATTAAAAAAAAAAAACCAAAATCTATTTAATATACCTTGTTTTATTCATAATCAATATCAGGGGAATAATTGGGCATAATGCCCAGAAAAATTTGTATGATTTCTATAAAAATTTCCTCGGGTATTTCAACGTGGACGTCAGTCTCTGGCACGTAAACATCACTATCATCATCGTTCCTGCTGATGCTGCTGCTGACGTCGAGGGCAGTATAATTTGATTTGATTGTGTAGTTGAGGATGACACGCTATTATTTTGTACTTGAAATTCTGGCAGAATAGTGTTTTAGAGAACTTTCATATGTTGATGTTGAAGATATTGAAGAAAAAAATTTTAAATTCCGCAGCAGAAGAGTTCTCATATGTTTGCACTTTAGTTATATATATATAGTTTTATATATATATATATATATATATATATATATATATATATATATATATATATATATATATATATATATATATATATATATATATATATATAACCTAAATTAGTATCCTTCCAGTCCTGTAGTGGCTGAATATTAGGTTGAGAGGCGACTGTGACTCTTATTGCAGCTTTATTTAAGCGACTTACTGGAAGAGCGCTTTTTAATCCAGTGGGGTAATTAATATGCTTTGAATTGCTTTTGAATAAGCGAAACTGTTAACTTTATTGTTTTTTATTATATTCACTACTTTTTATTTGACTTATATGGCACGAGCTTGTAGCGTATTTTAGGAGCACACATTAAACGTGTCTACCTCCACCTTTTTCATATCATAACCTAGCAGGCGTGTGTAGAGTTGCAATTGCGAGGGCTGTTCCTTAACTTATGGAGCACGCGATAGCGAGGGCTGATTAATATCTTATATTAAGTGTTATATGTTAACTTATGTATATATATATATAAATAATATATATATATATATATATATATATATATATATATATATATATATATATATATATATATATTGCGATTGTCGGCGCATCTAACATAAACGTCTGAAAGCTTATAATAAATGTGTTTTTTTTAATAATATAAAAATAAAATAACTTATACTTAACTTATGGAGGGTTGATTAATATCTTATATTAAGTGTTATATGTTAACTCCTCCCCCCTCAAGTATAAGGCCGTCCTCGACCGACCGAATCCCGGCGACGACTTCTCGTAACTGCTTCGTCGATGATCCACCAAAGAGTGAGGCCAATGCAGATTAAAGCACAGCATATGGCTCCGATGATGAATGTCACACGATAGGCTTGATCAGTTCGGGCGTCTTTCTTGAATTGCTGTATCACCTCCAAATTACATTCATTCAAACGATGAAGGTAAGGGAGGCTGAGGACATCTTGGCTGGCAGTGATGTTCAGCAAGGGAGAATTGGCAATTCGATGTTGTGATTGTAAAACAGAGTCCCGTTAATTGCGACTCGGTCTCCGAACGTTATGAGATGCGTGCCTTGTACCTGGATCTCAGTGCCGTTGTCCACCTGAATCCTTGCGGACCCGTCGCTGAGGATGATGATTCCGTCATGGGTGATTAATTCCAGGTTGCTCGGCTGGATCTCGCAGTGTGCCGTGCCACCTGCATGGAGCTCTTTGGCACATGACCTCTGTAATGCCAGACGACAAAATGTGGCTCCAGGTGAAGCGGCACAACTCTGCAGTGAGGAGGATTCTCCATCGCATTCGGCTATGACGTTGTCAAAAATCGCAATATGAAGTTCTTGTGAACGACAGGATAAATCGTTATTTTTCTGTAAGCTTTTTTAATCTTTGTTAACGAATTGAAGAACTTTTACGGACGCAACGGACATAAGATCTCCTATGGGAGTGTTGGTGGGTTCCTCTAGCCAAATTAATTTCAAATCTGAGTGGTCCAAATGTTTGGACTAACATTGTTAGCCTTTGCGAGAGTAATTGCAAGCATTAAATTTTGCAACTCCATCGTCAGCATTCTGTTCCTGGACAGTAATGTTTCAAACAGATGGCCAGTGTCAACTTGTGAGTTTTTGGCTATCTTGAGAATTTTGTTGACAGTGATCGTCAACTGGTTAAGCTGGTCTTGAACTCTAGTGTTTATTTCTATTTGTCTATTGTTGGCATTTATAAGTTGCATTTCAGTGAACCTAGTCTGCTCTAAATCACCGGCATCGGGTGTACCCGCCACCACCTTCAGTATGGATCCTAGGAAATCTAAACTCCTGGCGACTCTATGGTGTGTGCCTAACGCCTCCAAGAGGTCTTGTAGATGTGCCGTGTCCAGTTTTTTCATGTGGGATAGCGGGAACATGTCGATTAATTTGACCGTTTCTTCCACCATTCGCACGTACTCTGAGAGGTTTGCCGAATGCCTAACATAGGCGTACTCTTCCCATATTAAAATTTCGCCATCGACGATGGGAATGTACTTGGCACGCGAGTAATCGGTGACGTGTGCCGAAGCCACTGATAAGGAAAGGAGTAATATGTATCCAAACCTGTGAAATGAAGTTGTTTTCTTTCTTTTTTAGCAACCTTTTTGTTTTCCTTTTAAAGGGAGTCTGCCCACCACCAAAAATGTTTTATAAAATTATGCCAAAGGCATAAAGATAATTTGAAAGACTATATCTAACTTATTCGAGTTTGCCTAGTGGCTTAGTGTAAATTACAGTGGAGAGCATTTACGCATTTGGGTGGGACTACATCTTCGAGCTCGTCTAGCAGAGATTCGACGCAAGTATAGCTGATCAAGTAGCGTTTCTTATTTCCAAAAAGAATAAAACTTCGTTTTAGAGGAAACGCGCCTCTTCTAACACAATCTGGTTTTGAAAACAAATCAAGGGTTTGTCTGTAGTCTCAATGGTGTTGGTGAGAGACACCTCACTGGGGATCGCTGCTGCGCAGGACTCAATTTCTTGCTCATTTATAGCGTTGAGCTGCTGTCTTGATAAGGCATCCGCAACCAGATTGTCATTGCCAGGGTTATAGAAGGCACGTGCATTAGACTCGTCAATGCGCGCTTTCCACCTTTTGATTTTCGCATTTGGATTATATTCCGAAACTGCGAAGGTCAAGAGTTGATGGTCAGTGAAGATATTAATGTCTTTCGCCCCATACAGATAGTGCCTTAATTTGGCAAGTGACCATACGATGGCCAATAACTCTCTCTCATTGGTTGCATAGTTAACCTCACTGTCCTTCAATGTTCTTGAAATCATTGTTATAGGACGACCCTCTTGAGACAAAACTGCACATATGCCGTGAACCGAAGCATCGGTCGTTAGATCGAATGGCTTCTTAAATCGGGGTACCTGAGCATTATATTCTCGGATGACAAAATTTCGTAATTTCTGAAATGCCCTTTGCTGCACTTCAGAGAATTGAGCCTTTATATTTCTGGACCTATGCTTACTGACTGTTCCATTTTCACCCTTCAAGATATTCGAGATGGGTCTTGCTATTGCGGCGAAGTCCCTAACGAAACATCTGTAATATCTTGCGAGGCCTAGAAATGATTTGACCTCGAACAGTGTTTTAGGTTCTGGATACTTTTGTATTGCCCTAACCTTTTCAGGATCCGTCGTGGTGCCAGTGCTGGTGACTATGAAACCAAGAAAGTTCACACTTTTCTTAAAAAAAACGTGACTTTTCGACGGAGACCCTCATGTTTGCTTCGTGTAAGCTTTTTAGGACCCAATCCACGTGTTTAATGTGGGATTCCTCATCTTCTGAAAAGATGATTACGTCATCGACATAAACATAGCAAAATTTGCCAATCTGCTCTCGCAGTATGTCGTCGATGGTTCTTTGAAAGATGCTTGCTGCATTCTTTAACTGAGAAAGAGGTTTTTCACGGTTGCGTTCAGCGAGTATGATCTGGTGATAACCAGACTTGAGGTCTAATGTTGAAAAGAATTTGGCTCTCCCCAAATTCCCCAATATCATTGATATATTTGGCATAGGGTATTTGTCAGGCACGGTTCTCTCGTTGAGTTTACGAAACCTTACCAACCTCATTTTCCTATTACCCGCTTCATCAGTGCCCTTCTTGTCTACTACCCATATTGGGTTATTGTAGGGAGAGACGGACTTTTGAATTATATCATTTTTTAGCAGATCTTTGATTTCTTTATTAACGAAATCAGCTGCTCCCATTGGATATGGGTAAAGCTTGGCATAGATCGGTTGCTCATCTGTGGTCCTAATGATAGCCACGACTGATGTGTTATACGGCAACGCCTCGTCTGGGTCTGCAAAGACCTTTTTTCTGGTCTTTAGCATTTTCAAAAAAGAACTTCTAGCTAATGGGGATGCCTCTGCACAGTCTACATTTGTGAAATTTACATTTTTGCACGTGTTGAAGGTGATTTTTTTTCGACCTCCGTGTACCACTTAAGTTGTCCTAAAGCTAGACAAAGCGAAGCAGCTGCTTTAGGAGGTCAAGGCCTACAATCCCATCAAAAGTTGACAAGTCCGGCAGAATATAAAAAGTTGCCTTTAACCCAAACATTGAAACAATGCATTTGTGTGTAATTTGTATCTCGCCGTAATTGGAATGAATTTTGAAGGGGGGCTCCACCGAGCGGACGCTTTTCAACCCCTTCTTGGCCGCGCCCCTGTCTATGAGGAATTGCATGTGAGTCCCTGCTGCTCTAAAAAATTGAGGGCATCAGAGTCATAACTAGCATCGTCATTGATTAGTGCCGCTGCGCTGGAGGCGGCATCAGCCTACACCTCTGCCCCCAGTCCCGCGCCTTGCGTGACGTGATTCAACCTCTGCCGATTTCTCTGACCGCCTGTGCGGTCAGATGCGGGGTGCTTCTTATTCGCGTAAGCAGGGGCTGAGTGAGCTGCAATACCCTTGAGAATGAAGGATCGACCTCCATGGGCACCGGTGCGCCATTATTATTGTGCTGCCTGCTGCTTCGTTGGTCAGTCTGAACTGGAGCCCTGCTGTGCTTGCTAAAGTGCGGATTCTATGTACCGCTAGCTTGTGTTACGGCTTGATGCGAATGCCTCTCCTGTTGGTGACCCTGCGCTTTTGTATGTGGCTTGCGCTCTTTGTCTTCTAGACTTTTTGCGGAATTAGCCGCGAATGCGTACCTTTCATGATTCGACTCGACTTCTTGCGCTGAAGGCCGATCTCTGGGCTTTGCTGCAAAGTGCACATCTGTATGACTGCGCTTGAGACCCGATGTGAACACACGCAACGCATCGTCGCGAATTTTTCACATAGGCCCTTTGCTAAAGCCGGCTCATATGACATGTTAACTTTGTTGTTCTCTACCTTATCGTATTATTGACAGGCCACCTTGCCTCAAGGTACCTAATTCCTGTTCAATGACATGAATTGGTCTCTTGTCACTGTATGTGAAATCTAGGCGATTTATTATCGCATCAAAATTCAATACAGTACCAAATGAGGCCAGCACCGCGTCTGCGGGGCCCCTAATCTTGCTTCTTATGATGATAACAGCCTGATAATGACGAGAACTGCCACTATGTGGTTTGAAGATCTCATAAGCGGCTAATGCTGCCTGCCTCCAAGATACATAAGAATCCTGTACTCCTGCAAACTCAGGTAAGCACTTGACGGTATCTAGCGGCTCGTCACAGTGAATGTCGTTTCTAATTCCTATAGCAGCATATGCTACTACTTGTGGGGTGGCAACGTTTGCTGCTGCTAGTTGTTCAGCTAATTCATTAATTCTTTGAGTCAATGCAAGCTCCCTCTGCTGGTTTGCAGCGGCCTGTTCGGCTAAAGCGTTGCTGATAACCGTCCTTATTACTTCCCCAAGCTGATCTGGATCCATTTTGCCTGATGGTGGGGGAACTGCAGGGAGAAGTCTTGTAGCCGTGACTCTGATGCGAATGTCACAGTCGGAATCTGAGTCGCTAGACTGCTTGCGAGGGTTTCTATATTGGTTGAACCGGAACATGCGCAGGCCAGTGGCCTCGAAAAATAAAACGGGCCGTCAAAAGATGGGTCGAATTACGTTGCAGCTCTGAACTACGAGAACTGTATGCACAATTTCAGACACACAGAAAGTAACACAAAGTAATCTTATTAACGATCTGGATGATAAATTATTTCCACTAAAATTCTCAAAGCAGTCACTCTCACTTGGTTCTGATTAATATTAAACAACAAAATTTTTACATGATCTGTTGAAATATAAAGTACTGACTTGTACTAACTAATTAATTATAAAATAAGCTTAACACTTTTTGTGTTTGAAGAAAAATTTTGAGTATCCACTTACATGATTCAACTAACACAAAAAAAATGCTCTTTATAAAATCGGTCATCTGCAGCTCCCTCGCTGCTGTCTTAATTGTTGTTGGCTTTTGTAGCTACTGTGCTGCTGTTTTATTTGTTGTTGGTTGTTGCAGCTCCTGTGCTGCTGTTTTATTTGTTGTTGGTTGTGGAGTCCGACCATTAGTTGGGTGCCAATTAGTATCCTTCCAGTACTGTAGTGGCAGAAGATTAGGTTGAGAGGCGACTGTGCCTCTTATTGCTGGCCTCGGGCTCAGGCAATGAAACAAGTTATTTAACGGCCAAGTGCCGGAGTGAATATTTATTTAAGCGACTTACTGGAAGGGCGCTTTTAAACCAGTGGGGTAATTAATATGCTTTGAGTTGCTATTGAATAAGCAAAACTGTTATATTCACTACTTTTAATTTGACTTATATGACACGAGTTTGTAGCGTATTTTAGGAGCACACATTAAACACGTGTCTACCTCCACCTTTTTTATATCATAACCTAACCGGCGTATGCAGAGTTGCCATTGCGAGGGCTGTTCATTAACTTATGTAGCACGCAATAGCCAGGGTTGATTAATATCTTATATTAAGTGTTATATGTTAACTTATGTATATATATATATATATATATATATATATATATATATATATATATATTGTCGGCGCATCTAACATAAACGTCTGAAAGCTTATAATAAATGTGTTTTTTTAATAATATAAAAATAAAATAATAAAAAAGGAAGATAAGCATTCTTATGCTGATATGAGTTCAAAGTCATTTCAAATGTAAGCTACTGTTGTCAATCAACTAAATAAAATGTGTATGAGTTTTTTTATATTTTATTTTTATTATTACGTTTATTGAGTTTTTTCTTAATTTACAGCTTTTTTTATTTTTGTGAATTTTCAACAATCTGCAATTTTATAATGTCCCATGCCCCATCGCCATCCTCATCGTCCTTAAGTGCGGACGGAGCTACTTTAGTAATTGTATGTGTATACAATTTATGTTATTTGGACTTAAAAGTGAACTTGTCATTGGTTTTATAGGTTTTATTTTTGAACAAACAGTCGAAAAATAATTGCATGCTTAACTCTTTTCATATAGATTTGTTATGCCCTTTGCCTTTTTCACACAACCGCCATCTACATTGCGCAATTATTTTCCCATTATTTTCATCTTTATCATACCTTACTCTTTCTTATTGCATCTCTATATTTTGTGCTTTTCTGCCAACTCCGGTGGATATTCAGATGTGGAAGCATCTAGTTATAGTGAATATTGTACATTTTCAGATTTGAGAGGTCTAAAACTCAGAATCCTAAATATATGGGTTTATCGTATAAATTATATAGTCGATTCATTTCAATTGCATACATATTCTCAGAAAACTGAGCGGATCTATGAAAAACAGCTTTTGAGATTAATGGTCTGGCTCCAAGAGAATTACGATGCCTAGTCTCCCATGAGCACATTAACTTTATGTTTTGTTTTATCAAACACCGCATTGCTTAACAATTTTGAATAGCTTTGTGAGCATTGTACCACACGAATACACCTTTGAATAAATCTCAACATATCAATGTCTGTGAATAATTCCAGTTGTATTTCTGTCGACCTTTGCATGGCGTCCCATGATAAGCCTGGAGTTGTGTAATAATGAGGTGGGTCAAGTAAGTAAATACTCATGCATATTGAGCGAAAAATTTCGAAAACATCTGTCAGTAGTACCACATCGGTATTTAAATATAATGTCATATTGTCTTTAAGTCTTTGACAGCTAAAGACTTCCCAAACACTTTGCGCATGCTAATAATCTTCAGCTGAGCGCTTACTATTCGAGAGCCTATTGAAAAATATTTCTCTTGGTGGCAGTGAGTTCCCATGCAGGCAGTCAAATGAGCTTAAATATTCATATGGGAATACTCCTTTTCGGCGCATTAAACTCAACTGACTCTCATCGTTTAGTACTTGAAAAATCTTTCATTTCTAAGTTTGAATTTAGAGTATGACATAAAGTGAAACGAATCTAGAAATCTCATTTATATATTTGTTTGATCATCATATATGAATATCGAGAGAGAAATGTTAAGCCCGTCTATTTAGTAAGAGAACTTTGATTTTGCCTGGAGATTTAGATAACTCTCCCACATTTCGTGAGAAATTATGAAAGCAAATTGGAATAAGAGTGGGGACTTTATATGAAAGAATGCATGCATTGTGTACTGCTCCTCTAAACGAATCTTTAGAATGACAATTATCTCTGACTCTATCATCTAATAACGGCTTATTGTATATATAAACGCATTTTGAAATATTTTCTCTTCTACCGCACTCATTACCAAGGTCTTTACTCTTCTGAGATGATTTATGTAAATCCTAATAACATCAGTTAGTAGAGAATTTATGAAATGTTTACTCGCATCCTTTGCTGTATGCATTGCAAACCTATTTAGAGAATTTGATATAATAGGCAAAGGATACAGGAATAGGTTTATGCACGATAACAACATTCTCAATTATAATGCAGGCTGTATTTGAGTGACCTTGAGGTCTGCATACACCACAAAAGGTACTGCCATGCTATTAAGAAAATTTTTAAATCTAAGACGCTTCGTACCTTCAACGGGGAGTACTGATACCATCTCACTGCAAACTGAGGGTTGCGCGCTCATATCCTTCGAATTGTTGCGACAAACGACACAAAAGTATAACTTTGATGTGTGGAAAGTAAGCTAGCTTCGCGCACGTCTGTTGAAAGTAAAAAATGTATTCTAGTTCCATCCATCTTAAAAAAAAGGCAAGCATGCACACATACCTTGATAGGTTCTTAATCAAAACATAATGTAAAGTGTTTACTCCCTTCAACAGTAACAGTTAGGTGAAGAGGTCTAAACACCACGTTCTTTTTTGAATCATAACAAAACCCGTTTACACTCAATCCTTCATTTTATTGCTGAAATTTTTTAATGTCTTGCACTTTGAATGGGAGTTCAGATCAGTGAAACGAGTCGTCTATTTGAATCAGAGTACTCCTTATATCAGTAATGTGGTATGAAGAACAGCGTTTTATGTTGCAACTAGCATGCTTCAGAGCATATATCACAGCCCACTAGAAGCAACACAGCTCTAAATTAATTTTGCTTGTGTGGATTCTGTATGGATTTCCAGATGTCTCCCGCTTCTGCGAGAAAATCCTCAGGCAAATGAATCGTTTCTTTGTTGGGGGGATATTATCACTCTCAAAACGGTACGCACAAATGCGGTTTGAAAAACCACTCGAAGACTGCTTTACATACTTATCCAATGGCTTACAAGCGTTATTCTTGTGCTGGTTTGTTCAAAGGTGATGACCCCATCGAGTTCTACTCACAATCAGATTACATACAGAACACTATCAAACCATTTTTTAGTAACACTACACTCTAATTGCAATTGTTAATGAACTGATTTGGCATAAATTTTAAAATTATTCTAAGACTTTTTTGAGTATTTGGAACAGCAACGGAGTGGTTGCTGTGTTGTAGTTCCGCATTAATACGACATATTGAATTCTCGTTTATGATTCTCGTTTGATAGAATTTTTTGTTAGGCAAAGAACCGCTTAAGCGCTCGGGATGTAGAGAAATGAAAAAGAGCGAGAGTCAGTCTTAATTCGAGTTGCCTACCGAACACACCGAAATTCATTGCTTTTAAAATTAAAAATGACCGTTCGTTAACATCAGAAGTGGGACCGGCACCGCCTGCTGCATTCACGGAGGATCAGTACCTCATAACTTTACAAATGCAAAACCAAAACCTGCTGGAGCTCGTAAAAACTGTGCAAGCGTCAACACGTGAACAACAGCAGACTCGTGGCGTCACTTTTCCGAAAATTTTTTGATACTGCAGGTGTAGATGCCTCGAATTGGTGTATAACAGATGAGATTATATTAACGGAGCCGCCCCTAGAAGGAAGCAAGCTGATCATGATGCTAAGTGAAGCTATTAAGGGCAGTGCTTCATAGTGGCTTACCCAAATTTCATATCCCAGCATTAAGTGGAATGAATTCAAGGAATTATTCCTCTGCCGCTACAAAAACAGCGAAACGCCATCGGCCATGTTTTTAATTTTGCTAAACAGTCGCCCAACTAGCGCCGAGTGCCTTTCGGCTTATGCTAGCCGTTTGGTGACAACTTTAACTTCGAATTGGCAAAACAAAAACACTGCAAAAATTGCCACTTCAATTATACTCGCGCATTTAGCTAATGTGGATAGTCGCATACAACGGATTGTTTTTACGTCAAAAGTTCAAACCAGAAGTGATTTGCAATCCTAACTAGGTCCATTCACCTTTCAAAAATATCGAATTGCCTACCACGATGTCGAATCTGGACCCATGACGCCAAGAAGAGTAAAATGTCTACAATAGAGTGGCATTTCTTTGGTACACCAGGACATAAAATGGCTGAGTGCAGAACTAAAATGCGACAAAAGACCGACGCGACACCTCAGCTGGACAAGTCGATTGTTACTTGCTTTAAGTGCGGGCAGTGTGTCCACTTCACACATCAATGCTCGAAAAAGGACTCAACAAGCAAACAGGGAGTGTTCCAACAGAAAACTGTGAACAAGTGTTTTGTGCCAGAACCAACTGGAGTTATGTTACAGCGCGGTGAGATTTACCCAATTTCTTTTGATTTTGTAGTAAGTTAGCTGGTAAGCGTCTTAATAGCATTGTCATGTTAAAAGGCATATGCGATGCTGGCATATATAGAGCACCTTACAAATATTAAGCCATGTAATTATATACGATAACACACTTCAAATATTACTTCATGTAGTACAGGATAATCATTTGAAAAGCGACATTGTTATTGTTCGCGAAATTCTTAACCAAGGATTAAATGTTACTATATCACAAAATAAGTTTGAAGTAGTAAAATCCAAAGTCGTAAATATTTGTTTAGTTACAGCGCGGTGAGATTTACCCAATTTCTTTTGATTTTGCAGTAAGTTAGCTGGTAAGCGTCTTAATAGCATTGTCATGTTAAAAGGCATATGCGATGCTGGCATATATAGAGCACCTTACAAATATTAAGCCATGTAATTATATACGAGAACACACTTCAAATATTACTTCATGTAGAACAGGATAATCATTTGAAAAGCGACATTGTTATTGTTCGCGAAATTCTTAACCAAGGATTAAATGTTACTATATCACAAAATAAGTTTGAAGTAGTAAAATCCAAAGTCGTAAATATTTGTTTAGTAGATAGGGAACCAGTGTTCCTTACTAATCTTGATACCGAATTGTCCGGAACTGATAAAATCAAATTAATAAAAATGATTAAAAATTACCCCACTGCACGTGTCAAGCGGAAACCATCCACACGAGTTACTACAGGAGAAATGTAAATTCGCTTGATCAAAACAACCAAAACTGTACTACGCAGACCCTATGCACTCAGCCCCGAAGAAAGAGACATTGCTCGAAAAAAGTTAAATGTAATATCATTCGATGCAGCTGTTCCCCTTTTGCCAGTTCTATGCTGCTTGTCAAAAAGAAAAATGGTACAGATCGACTTTGCGTCGATTATATAGTTAAATTCATACACAATTGCAGACAGACATCCCTTGCCACTTTTAAGCGACAAGATTGCTAGGTTGCGTAGCGCAAATTACTTCGCGTGTCTTGATACGGCACCAAATTTCCACCAAATTCCAATTCACCCTGCTTCAATAGCATACACTGTATTTGTGACTCCGGATGGTCAATAGGAAATCCTGACTAGGAACTTCGGACTTAAAAATGCGCTATCTGTTTTTCATTATGTCATGCGAGCCTTGGGTGACCTGGCCTATTCATTTGTGATTGTCTGCATGGACGATGTATTGATCGTGTCATCCACAGTCGAGTTAGGGTTGGCAAGGTTAAAAACAGTACTAACCATTCTCACAAAGGCTGGATTCCTTTTTAATATCAACAAATGTAACTTTTTGAAAACAGTCGTTCAGTATTTGGGATATGAGGTAAGAACAGGAGAAATTTGACCAAGCCCGCGAAAAATTGCTGCGCCACAAACAATTTTTGGTGTACGACAGATTATCGATCTTGCATCCTATTTTCGCAAATTTGTACCGGATTCTCTCAAGTCATAAAGGCGTTATATTCTTTAACATCAGGAAGAGAGAGATTTGTTTGGAATACAGAGAAATTCACTCCGGTTTCAAAATGGAAAATGACCCCTCGTTAACATATATATATATATATATATATATATATATAAGTGCATGTATATATATATATACACTCGGATGCATGTATGTATATATGTTTGCATATAAGCATGCATATCACCCAAATTATTTTCTTGTGCTCCTCAATTTGTTTTTTTTTTTTTATATTACTCAACTCGCTCTTTTGAATTATAAAGTATGTATATATCTTAAATATTCCCACGATCCACCCTCTTATTTGGCATGAGAGCACCTCCACCACCACAATCTAGACTCTTATCAAGTTTTCTGACTTGATCCCTGATCCCATTGAAAATGGGAAACCAGGGTAAAATGGTTTAGTGCAAATGTATGTAACAGGCAGAAGGAGGTGTGGAGGAGGACGACAAGCCGAGACGATTGAGCCCTGTCCGTCTGTCTGGCTGTCCATCTGTCTGTCTGTCCGTATGTGTGAACGCGTGGATCTCAGCATCTCAGCATAAAAGCTAGAGACTTGAAAATTTTTTGAAGGTTCGTGTAGAGCACGCGCATATCGAGTTTGTTTCAAATATTCGATAACTATGCTGATTTAATTATTATCGAATAAAAACATGATTGAAATGCAGTTAATAAATTAAGTCTCGTACGTATTTAATTTTTTGTCTATTTTATGCAGTTTTGAATTTTGTTGGATTTTCGATTGGGCTCCAAATTTCCCTAAATTCTTTAAGTTTAAGTTCAGCCATTTTGTAAAGGCGTTTACATCTTACCAAGCCACTAGAATATGTAGATCTTATGCTGAAAATTTTGTTAAAATTCATTAAAAAAAACAGAAGTTATTAAACAAAACGGTTGGCCAATTTACAAAAGCACTTGTCAGCGACTGTTATTCGAAGAATTGTAATTGCGATTGAATTGTGCTTAAATCGTCAGTTGCTATTTAAGTTCAAATTTGCAACTTCTTTTGTTAGTGGCTGTGTTGGTAGAGGCGGCGCTTGGTAGCGGTTAGTCCCTGGGTTCGTGCCTTGCGGCAATGGGACATTTTTTATTGTTTTTTATTTTTTAATTATGAAGTGGCGGTGTTGGTACACGTTGCGTAAACAATATGGGTTCGAATCCTGGTATCGTGTTATCGTTTTTATTTGCCTTCTTTTTTTAATACTCGATACAAACTATTAAAATATTAATAAACGCAGATAAGTCTGGGATCAGGATATCTCCTACTCTGGCATCCCGACAATAGCTTTCTTACTTGTTTTTTGTTGTGTTTTTTTCTTTTGTGCCCTAATTCTTTTATACAGCGTCAAGCATATTTTATTTAGTATTGAAAGATTATGTTCATGCAATGTAATCATATTCATTTTTGTAGCGTTTCTTTTATGCAACGGAAAATTTGTGCAAAATCAAGGTCATATTCACCCCGGTTTCCACGATCCTGGCTCTTATCTAACTTTCTGAGCAGCCGACTCCACCCCCTTGCATATCTCCCACGATATGCACGCTTATTTAGCACGGTAGATCCTTCCACCAACATGGTTCACACTGTTACCAATCTTTCTGTTTTACTGAGTGTGAGTCTTAGTTTTTGACTGTTGTTTCTGTTTGAATATGTTTAAGTGTGTTTGAGTTCCTGAGTGTGGGGGGGAGTGTTTGACTGTTGATTGTATTTAAGTGTATTTCAGTGTGTTTAATGTGCTTGTTGTTTAAGTGTTTGACTATTTGACTGTTTAACTGTTTAATTGTTTAATACTTACTTTATCTGTTTAACTCTTTGACTGTTTGCCTGTCAAACTATTTGCGTGTTTGACTTCTTGACAGTGTTTTGAGTGTTTAATTATGTGAATGTCTAACTGTTTGACTGTTCACTTGTTATTGCTCTTTGAATGTGTTAGAGTATTTTAGTTTTTGAGTATGTGAGTGTAGGTGTGAGTGTTTGACTGTTTGAGTGTTGTTTCAGTTTAAATGTGTTTGAGTAACTTTGAGTGTGGGTGTGAGTGTTGACTTTTGTTTGTGTTTGAGTGTTTTTTTTTTACTATTCGTTTATTTACACTTAATATATATTGCATATTTTAGTAGGTAATAGGTAGTGCATGATGCTTGCGGTACGGCCGTAAAGCATTGTTTCGCAAGCACTTTGCGCTACCTTAATCGTGGTAGATGCTCCTTCTACTGCGCTGGACTCTACGCAGTTCCGTCATTATGATTGCTATGAAGGAACTAACTAGGTTCCGGCCTGTCTCAGACTCCAGCATGGTGTTAATAACGCTCTCCACTCTGATGGGTCGGCCCAGTTTTTCCTCAACATCTCCTCCAGAAACCGTTTGCACCCGAATGTTACGTGGTTGGCGTCTTCCACTATCCCTCTTCTGTACCAGGAACACTCGTCAGTGTCCTCATGGCCAAACCTCTTCAGATAGCTGCGGAAACATCCAGGGCCAAAAAAAGTTTCTGTGAAAGATAAAAATTAGTATTACCATGCCTACGGTTGATCCACGGTTCCAATTCTGGGATGAATGAGTGTGTCCAGCGTCCCTTCGTTGAATTGTTCCACTTTAATTGCCAACGAGCGATGCTATTGAATCGGTACGAGCCTCTGGTTTGAGCTCTGGTACTCCGCTCAACGGCCTCCGTGACCCGGTCTTCTAGGGGAACTATTCCTACTATGACGAGCGCAGTTTCTTCGGAGACTCTTCTAAAAGGTGCAGCTGACTCGGATTGCGCTCGAACGGTATGTGGCGCAAATACCTCGTCTGTAACTGGGAGTTTTCATTGCTCTCGACCAGATTGGCGCTGCGAAGAGGATGACGGATCTTATGACACTCATCAAGAGAAGGCGCCGTTGTTGTATACAAAGCTCTGCAGGAATCAGCAGCTGTTTTGTGCACATATTCCAAGTGCTCGCGGAAGGTCATTTTTGTGTTCAGCATGACTCCAAGTTACTTTATTGCTCTCCTTGACTCAATCTAGACGCAGTACTCCATCATACATTGCATTCTATAGGAGAGGCCCCAGTACTGAGCTTTGGGGGACTCCGACAGACACTAATTGAGTTTCAGCGCTCTCACTCGTGTTATATATTTTTGCTCTGCCTTCGAAGTAGCTCTTAATAATTTCTCTGAGATATTTAGGGATATTGTATTGAGCCAGCGCATCGAGTATCATACCACAGTTTGCTCTGTTGAACGCATTTTTAACATCCAGAGTCGCTATGATGCACTACTGCTTCGCGTCATGCTTCCACCTGGTACCTTGGATAGCTGAAGTTGTGAAATCCACGACTTCGCCCAAGGCGTCCGTTATTGGTCTGGCCTTTCTGAAGCCAAATTGATTTGGAGAAAGGCCACCGCCGTTAGCGATCGCGGGCTCTAGAACAAAGAAGCTTCTCAAACAACTTGCCTATTGTAACTAGGAGGCAGATGGGCCTGTAGGACGATGGCTCTTCCGTCGGTTTGCCTGGCTTGGGTAGCAGAACTAGGTTCTGTCTCTTTCAGATTGCGGGAAATGTTTTCTGCAACAGGCACACATTGAAGAGCTCGGCAAACGCATCTGAATTTAAGGCAAGAGCTAGCTTCAACACTCTGGGGATTCTGTCCGGGCCAGGGGCAGAGTTGGGCCTAAGGCTTACAGCAGCTGCCAGAATTTCTTCTTCTGCAGCAAGTATCAGGTGTGCGCTCGGGGACTCCTCGCTGTCTGTGTTAGAACCAGAGCCATGCATACGGCTCAGTCTACTTGGAAGGAGTGTTTCCACGATAGCCTTTAGTTCCTCACGATCCGTAGGCTGTGATTGCTTGCCGGCGTAAATTTTCTTGACTACTATTTTATACGCCTTGCCCCAGGGATCAAATTCAGCGGAGTCGCAGAGTTCCAGGAAGTGTCTACGCTTAGTTGCTCGTATTGCCTTCTTAAGTTTCCTTCTTGCCGTCTGGTACTCCGACTGCCTAGTAGCGTATGTAGGCCTTGGTGCCTTCCGAACTGTTTGCGCCCTCTGCATTTGTTTCAGTATATGGGAAGCTCTGTGTTCTGCGTTGCCAGATGTGCCCAGTGACTGAATGGTCTCCGAAAAAGCTATCGGATCAAAGGTGTCCAGGCGGTAAGCCTCCCGTGGCCTGGCCGGTGGCTCTCCGATTGTGAAGCGTAGAGCTCAATGATCGCTGCCTGTGCACAAGATGCACCACCTTGCCTCCATAAACAGCGATGAGGAGACAAATGTGTTGTCAACTATAGAACCGCAATCAGCTCGGCTGAAA
Organism: Drosophila eohydei; assembly: GCA_035045825.1. Lineage (NCBI taxonomy): Eukaryota > Metazoa > Arthropoda > Insecta > Diptera > Drosophilidae > Drosophila > Drosophila eohydei. The sequence goes on from JAWNOT010000007.1 coordinate 268,778, forward strand.
GTGAACTGGTTTCCAGTGTTGAGCAGAGCCAAGTTCAGAGTTGCGAACGATTTCAGAAGACTGCGACCTCTGGCATTAGTCCTTTGGCTATCCCATTTCATCGCCCATGCGTTGAAGTCTCCTGCTATAATGGCCCGCCGTCCCCTCGCATCCTCTACGAGTTCATCGAGCACTGCTACGAATTCGTTGAGCTGCAAGTTGGGAGCCAGATAGCAGCTGTACACCCACCAGCTGCCAAATTGGGCGCGTACGAGCCCATTAAATGACTTGGCTTTTGATAGCTTAGTCGTTAAGATCCCGCATATCCACAGCGTGGCTTTACCTCTCGTATCTGAGGCCCATGTTCTTGGGCAGCTGGACATGTGATGGTGCGGCTCACTGAGAAAAGCAACGTCTGTTCGTTTTTCTCTTACATTCAAGTAGATCCTGTGCTGCTATATGCATATATGTTGCGTTGGCCCCCAAATAGTGCCGTCAGGCCCTCTAGAACCCATCTATACTAGCGCCTTTTTATCGTCGTTTGCACTTCTCTCTCAGCCGTGGGAGAGTATTCTTCTGTAGAATGCTGCTGCAGCGCCACTTGTTGTTGTGGCGGTGATCGCTGCAGCGTAGAGCGTCTCCATCCTCCGCCAGCATGCTTCCATTTTGAACCCTCTAGCGGCAAAAGACGGTTACCGAATTATTTTACGTTAATTTGACCGCCGTTTGTCTTGTCGGGTAAGTCTTACCCTTCGTTCGCACATATGTATATTAATTAAGCACGAATGAAGTTTTCGATGGAACCCTTTGCAAACGCGTCCGAAAACTGTGCAAACACTCTCACTCCAATGTGTTTTTTGTATTCGTTTATTTACACTTAATATATATTGCATATTTTAGTAGGTAATATTAAAGCATAATAGGTAAGCGCTTTACGCTACCTTAATCGTGGTAGATGCTCCTTCTACCGCGCTCGACTCTACACAGTTCCGTCATTATGGTTGCTGTGAAGGAACTAACAAGATTCCTCGGGATTCAGCCTCTCCTCCAGAAACCGTTCGCACTCAAATGTGATTGGCGTCTGCCACTATTCCTCTTCCGCACCGGGAACACTCAGCAGTGTCCTCATGGCCAAACATCTTCAGATAGCTGCGGAAAATCGTATTATAATGCTTAGGATTGATCTACGATTCCAATTTCAGGATGAGTGTGTGTGTCCATTGAATTGCTCTACTTTAGTTGCCATCGAGCGATGCTATTGTGTCGGCCCGAGCTTCTAGCTTGTGCTCTGGTATTCCGCTCTGCGGCCTCCGTGACCAGGTCTTCTTGTTTCAGTGTTAATCGCATTTTTACATCCAGAGTCACTATGATGTAGTAGTGCTTCGCATCATGCTTCCTTTGATAGCTGAAGTTGCAAGATCCACGACTTTGCCCAAGGCGTTCGTTGTTGATCTGACCTTTCTAAAGCCAACTTGGGTTTGAGAAAGGCCAGGCCGTTAACGATCGCGGACTCTAGCCTAGAGCAACGATGCTTCTCGAACAAATATCCTATTGTATGTAAGAGGCAGATGGGCCTGTAGAACGATGGCTCTTCCGTCGGTTTGCCAGCCTTGGGTAGCAGTACTCGATTTTGCCTCTTCCAGATTGCGGGAAAGGTTCTCGGCAGCAGGCAAATATTGAACAGGTCAGCAATCGCTTCTGGATGCAAGACAAGAGCTAGCTTCAACGCTCTGTTTGGTATTCCGACCGGGCCTCTAGCCGGTCTTGCAACAGCTGCCAGAATTTCTCCTTCTATGACAAGTACCTCGCTCATAAGGTTCAGTCTACTTGGAAAGAGTGTTTCCACGATAGAATGTAGCTTCGCACGATCTGCGTAGGATGCGTTTGTTTGCCGGCGAATAGTTTCTTGACTACTGTTTTATATGCCTTGCCCCAGGGGTCAAATTCTGTGGCGTCGCAGAGGTTCTTGTTTTTGCTGAGCCTTGATTACTCACCAGAGTGTGGTGAACAGCTGTTTGATCGCTGCAGTTTCCAACACTACTAACATATGTTAGAGTGAGTGCACCTGCTTATTGTTGCTTATGCGGTCCGGCTAGGCTTTTCTAATTGTTTTTTCCGCGCGAAAACCGGAAAGCACTCAATGGTGACGCCACCGCACCCCTCCCTTGGGATATGAGTGTGGGCTGGCACTTCTTTGGAACACCTCACGTATTTGTCGCACAACGGCAGTCTGCCCGTATTTTGCTTTTCTTTTGGGTGAGTTTTACCCTCAGTTCGGACATATATTAACTATACTATTTCACAGTGGAAAAGCAGAGCACGAATGAAGTTTTCAATAGAACCCTTTGCAAACGCGTCCGAACTCCACGAAGTCACTCGAATGAGTGCTTAAGTGTGTTTGTATGTGTTTGAGTGTGTTTGAGTCTGTTTGAGTGTGTGTGAGTTTGTTTGAGTGTGTTTGAGTGTGTTTGAGTGTGTTTGAGCGTAATTGAGTGTTTTTTTTTTTTTGAGTGTGTTCGAGTGTAATTGAGTGTTTTTGAGTGTTTATTACTATGCTTACGATGGATACACGGTTTCAATTCCCGGATGAGTGTGTGTGTCCAGCGTCGATTCGTTAAATTGCTCCATTTTAATTACAGTCGAGCGATGCTATTTAGTTGGCCTGAGATTCTGCCTTGTGTTCGGATATTTCGCTCTGCGGCCTTGGCGACCAGGTTTCTAGAGGTACCATTCCTGCAAGTACGAGCGCTGTTTCTTCTGAGACTGATCTGAAGGCACAGAGACCTGATATTTATTTATCGTGGCATGTACGCCGTAGGGTGTTTACAACCACGGTACACGTTTAAGTCACATATGTGAATCAAAGTACAGCGGGTGAATACAATGCGTTCACCAACGTCCCTAAAAGAAATTCTTTTAGGTACTAAGTTCGAGTTCATGCTTTCGATCATGAATTCCCTCTTGGATAGAGGCGAGGCCTATCTTGACCTCTGCTCACTACGGGAACAACTTCTGGCTGTGGTCCAACTCTATGTTTAACTGTCCTTGGCCAGCGGCTAATCCCGGGGATCAAATTAATAGCTGATAAGCAGTCGGAGACTGCTCCCCATTTCGGTTTCCGACAACCAGGAACTGGGTAAACACTGTCGACTGTCTCCCGTGGAAAAGAGTCTGCCAAATTTAGGCTTTGGTCCGCCCTTTGACTACTCCATAAGGATTCATTTCCCAAACGTAAGGACTCCGGTAAGAATTTCGATGTACCCACAAAGATACGACTTCCAGATTAAGGCTCTGGCTGGCCCTTCGACTCATCGCGGGGATTTTTTCTACCAAATTGAGACTAGTCCATTAATATTCGTCTTCTAAATTTGAGAGCTTGGTTTGATCCTCGACTTTCTTCATCATGAAGATAGTCTGCCAAATCAAGGGCACTGCCTATAGACTATAGAATTATTGGACTGTAGGCTATAGACTATTGGACTATAGAATACATTTTGTGTACAATATTTATGGGCCTCCAGGTCATCTCCAGACCATCTACCAATTCGAGGCGTTTGTGAGCCTTAAATAGTAATGCTACTACCAGTTTTCACTCACGTCAGTCCGTTACTAGTCGACTACGTCCAAGTGCAACTTCAAGCAGCATGCATGGCCTGCTAAAGCGTGTCAGCGAAGGTCCAATCCCCGGATGTATTCTGCTGAATTGCAAGCTCTTCCGGGTATCGTATATCCGCATAGAGCGAGCTGACACATGAAATGTGCTTCCAATCCCTTATGGGATACCCACATGGACATGCTGGAAGATATTCATCAAGCCATGGCCAATTATAAGGAAACTGGCATGCATCGTGAACTTGAAGTCTGGGCGGCTGTAGACGAAAATGACGTCCGGAATGAACTTATGCGTCCACGATCGTGCTTGCTGTCATCCCATCCGTATATTACGATCAATGGTCGAAACGTCTTAATCGTAGAGCCAATCGGTTTCTACGCTTCACCTTCAACTGCATTTCTATGCGCGTCGCCACAAGGTCCAGCGGTGGAGCTTCAGCAAGAATTTTAAGGGCATCGGTAGATACCGTTCGGCACGTTAGCAAACATCCTAATTGGATAAGCCGATGGCAGGACTTGAGCGCCCTATTGGCGCCGGCTTGTCTCATTACCACCTTGTACCAAATCGAGGCACCACAAAGCGCACAAGGCACCATGAGTCCGGCAAAAATCCTTCGCCGTGCTTGCGGTCTGAGACCCCGGAGTCAACGCGTAGTACACGGGTCAGGGCTAAGACGACTTCAGCCAGCCAATCGTAAAGATGCGTTATGCGGGAGGAAATTCAACTGCTCGCCGACCGTTTTTCCAAGGTAACGGCAATGCGTCACATACCACAAGTTTGCTCCTGCAAAGCATACGGTGGGCGGTCTGCCGGATGACAGCCTGCCCTTAAGGAGCATTGGCATAGTTTTCTTTGCCGAGGTTGAGACGCCTACCTCGATACCTAACTAATTCCATTAGTTGGGCACCTTTGAGTTCCATTTGGGATCTAGAATTTCCGCTTACGATCAGCAAGAGGTTGTCAGTATATGCACTTAGAGAGATCCCAGATCCCAACTTCCCTGCATCCTAGATCAGACATGATCGCATGCTCCCCTGAAGTCAACGATGAGCCGAGCTGGCTTCGATACTACTCAGAACGTGACTCCAGGCGTCAAGTACTTCAAACACTTCCCTTAAAGTACTTTTCCAAACACAGGCAAACACAGGCACACCTCGATACGATGCCGGATCACCTTCGTCCTTATCTGGCCCTTAAGGAGCGCGACCACACTTGGGCGCTTCCACTCAGTGGGAATGTATCAGGGATGGTCATCTATGCCATCTAAATCAGGTGAACTCTGGCGATGCATCATTCCAGCATATCGGGTAAGCGCGCCCACATGGGTCATCTCGTGTCGTGAGTGTTGGAGTGTGTTTGTTCAAATGTGTTCGAGTGTTTTTCAATGCGTTGGAGGGTGTATGAGTGAGTTTGAGTCGGTTTCAATGTGTTTGAGTGTGTTTAGGTGTGTTTGAGAGTGATTGAGTTTGAGTTTTTTGAAATGTGTTTGAATGTATTTGAGTGTTTTTGAGGGTTTTTAGTGCGCTTGAGCGTTTTTAAGCATGTTTGATTGTGTTTGAGTGATTTTGAGTGAGTTTATGAGGTTCGTTCCCAAGGACTGCTTCAGTTGTATGACCCTTGGGGTACTCCTGCAGATACTAAAAAGTTTCAGCGCCCTTACTCGTGTTATATATTGTTGTTGTCCTTCGGTATGACAACAATACCAGGTTTGCGGGAAACGCTTTGGGTAACAGGCACACATTGCACAGTTAAGCAAACGCTTCTGGATGCAACACAACGCCCTGCTTGGGATTCTGTCCGAGCATGGAGAAGAGTTATGTCTAAAGCTTACACCAGTCAGAATTTCTTCTTCTGTGGCAAGTACCGTGTGTGCGTTGAGTGATTCATCGCTGTCTGTTTTAGAGCCATGCATACGGCTTAGTCTACTTCGAAAAAGTGTTTTCATGATAGACTTCAGCTCCGCACGATTCGTAGGCTGCGCTGGCTTGCCGGCATATAGTTTCTTGATGACTGTTTTATACGCCTTGCCCCAGGGATCAGCGCAGTCGGAGAGCTCCAGGAAGTGTCTAAGCTTGCTTGCTCGTAGTATCTTCTTAAGCTGCCTTCTTGCAGTCTGGTACTCCGACTGCATAATATGATATGAATGATCGCTGCCTTTATAGCTGTTACAGATGCTCCAAATTGCCTCCCTAAACAGCGTTGAGGAGACAAATGTGCTATCGATCCGCAATCAGCCTGGCTTTAAGTGAATTGGTTTCCTACGGTTTTTGGCATTAGTCTTTTGGCTATACCATTCCATCGCCCATGCCTTGAAGTTCCCTGCTATGATGACTCTCCGCCCCTTGCATCCTCTACGAGTTCATCAATCTCTATTATGAATTCATTGAGCTGCAAACTGGGTGCCAGGTAGGAGCAGTACAGCCACAGGCTGCCAAATTGGACGCGTACAAACCCATTACACGACTTGACTTTTGATAGCATGGTCGTTGAGTTCCCGCATATTCACAGCGCGGCTTTCACTCTCGTATCTGTGGCCCATGTTCTTAGGCAGCTGTGAGGATTCCCGCTTCCGGTGATAAGGCTATAAACTCTTCCAACCAAGAAACGATTAAATTACCTGAGGATTTTCTTGCTGAAGCGGGAGATTCATTACTACCAATGTCTGGAGATCCATACAGCATGCAAAATTAATCTCGAGCTGTTCGGGGAGTACATGAGGACGAAGGATGATGATGAGTAAATGATAATGACTAAATCGCACCAAACACTAATGATGGTGATTGCAAAGGGGAGTGATTTAGAGAAAGTCTTTACAGAGCAGAGCTGAATGATAATAAACTCACAAATTGATGAGTTCCAAGAGCGTGATAGGTTTTGGACTGTAACAAGAATTCTTCATAGAGATGAATATCAAGAAATACACCACGTTAAAAGGCTCAAACTACATCGCAGTTCCGAAGAGTGTGCTGTGATATCCACTCTGAAGCCACATTACTGATATAAGGATTACTCTGATTCAAATAGACGACTCGTTGAGCCTCAATTTCACTGATCTGGAACTCCCATTCAAAGTGCCACACAAAGTTTGAGCAAAAAATAAAAGAAGTAGAAGGTGAAAGTAGACCTCTGCACTTAACTTCAAGGACAGAGGAAAAATGTATTAAGCTATTACTGTTGCAGGGAGTGAACACTTCACATTATGTTTTGATTAAGAACCTATCAAGATAGGTGTGCATGCTTGCATTTTTAAGATGGATGAAGATAGAATAAATGTTGTACTTTCAACAGACTTGCGCGAAACTAGTTTACTTCACACAAATTAAAGTATTATTTTTGTGACTTTTTTCTCAACTTTTCGAAGAATATGAGCGTGCACCCCTCATTCTGCAGTGAAATGATATCAGTACTGTCCGCAGAGCCTCTTAGATTTAAGAACTTTCTTAATAGCACGGCAGTACCCTTTGTGGTGTATGCAGACCTGGAAAGCAGCCAGCAGCCTGTAAATGAACGTGTAAGTGAGAATTTTAGTTATCGTGCATGAACACATTCCTGTAGCCTATTCGTTTTTATATTATATGCTCATTTGACTCAAGTCTAGATGGGTTTGCAATGCTTGGAGCAAAGGATATTGGTGAAATTCTCTAATAACTGATGTTATTATAATTTTCACTAATCATCTAAGTAGCATAAAGCCTTTTGTAATGAGTGCGGAAGAAGAAAAAAAAAATCAATTTAATTGTCATATATACAATAAACCTTTATTAGATGATAGAGTTAGAGATCATTGTCATTTAAAAGGTTCGGTTAGAGGAGCAGCATACAATGCATGCAATCTTTTATATAAAGTCCCCACTCTTCCAATTTTCTTTCATAATTTCTCACGATATGTGCGAGAATTATCTAAAGTTACAGGCAAAATCAAAGTTCTCTCACTAAATAAATGAGCTTTACATTTCTCTCTCGAAATTCATATATGATTATCAAACATAACTGGAAATGAGATTTCTAGATAAGTTTCACTTTACGCCATACTCTAAGTTCAAACTTAGAAATGAAAGATTTTTCAAGTACTAATAGGCTCTCGAATAGTGAGTGCTCAGCAGAAGATTATTAGCATGCGCAAAGTGTTTGTGAAGTCTTTAGCTGTCAAACACTTAAAGACAATATGTCATTATATTTGAAGACCGATGTGGTACTACTGACAGATGTTTTCGAAATTTTTCGCTCCATATGCATGAGTATTTACTTACTTGACCCAGCTCATTATTACACAACTCCAGGCTTATCATGGGACGCCATGCAAAGGTCGACAGAAATACAACTGGAATTATTCACAGACATTGATATGCAGAGATTTATTCAAAGGTGTATTCGTGTGGTACAATGCTCACAAAGCTATTCAAAATTGTTAAGCAATGCGGTGTTTGATAAAACAATGGAGAATGTAGAGAATTGGAAAAATAGAAAGTTAATGTGCTCATGGGAGACTAGGGATCGTAATTCTCTTGGAGCCAGACCATTAATCTCAAAAGCTGTTTTTCATAGATCCGCTCAGTTTTCTGAGAATATGTATGCCATTGAAATGAATCGACTATATAATTTATACGATAAACCCATATATTTAGGATTCTGAGTTTTAGACCTCTGAAATCTGAAAATGTACAATATTCACTATAACTAGATGCTTCCACATCTGAATATCTACCGGAGTTGGCAGAAAAGCACAAAATATAGAGATGCAATAAGAGTTAGGTATGATAAGGATGAAAATAATGGGAAAATAATTGCGCAATGTAGATGGCGGTTGTGTGAAAAAGGCAAAGGGCATAAAAAATCTATATGAAAAGAGTTAAGCATGCAATTATTTTTCGACTGTTTGTTCAAAAATAAAACCTATAAAACCAATGACAAGTTCACTTTTAAGTCCAAATAACATAAATTGTATACACATAAAATTACTAAAGTAGCTCCGTCCGCACTTAAGGACGATGAGGATGGCGATGGGGCATGGGACATTATAAAATTGCAGATTGTTGAAAATTCACAAAAATAAAAAAAGCTGTAAATTAAGAAAAAACTCAATAAACGTAATAATAAAAATAAAATATAAAAAAACTCATACACATTTTGTTTAGTTGATTGACAACAGTATCTTACATTTGGAATGACTTTGAACTCATATCAGCATAAGAATGCTTATCTTCTGTTTTTATTATTTTATTTTTATATTATTAAAAAAAAACACATTTATTATAAGCTTTCAGACGATTATGTTAGATGCGCCGACAATCGCAATATATATATATATATAGTGACATATTCATACTGACAATGTCCACAACACATAGAATATTGAAAACTAGTTCATACTGGATTTTCTAGATTAAAGCGAAAATAACCAAATCATAAATAGTGGCGCCGGCCTGACAAAATCCCGTTGCATTTTTTGCTATTGCATAGGAATAATGTTGCGAGCCGAAATTCTTAGAAGGACGCGTCCAACTGATCTTTGTCTGCTGCGTAATTTCAGCAGCCTATAAAAGAGACTTTAACAGAAATTGTCTTTAGTCTTAAGCTATTGTTCAATAAAGCAAGTTGTCATAATCTAACTTTGACTTCGTCTTTTAATTTACATTAGCGTTGCTGTTAGCATATGTCGCGGCATTTATTCGACTCATAACATATATCTAATTGGCGCAGCCGGTAGGATGACAATAAATTGTGGACCATCTGATGCAATAACTAAGTTATTAATTCTTTTTGTCCCGTTTACTGCCATCCGCTAAACAACTAACGCAAAGGCAACCCACGCGACGGTCAATATCGCGTCAAGTTTTAAAAAACATAAAACCTCGACAGTGACGTGAAAACCGAAATTCGCAAATTGCCAAAGCCGCAGATTGTGATTGTGTAAATAAAAATAATAAAATAACAACTTGAAAATAATTCAAGAAGACGCGATAGAATTCGAAGAGAACATAATTCCAGACGATTCTGGTTATCTCAAAAACATTCGAAAGTGCTATCTGTGCAACAAACTGAACAATTAATAAATTAAGTGAATATACTTAAACAAAAAACTATTTGAACAATTAATAAATTAAGTGAATACAAATTAAGTGAATATACTTAAACAAAAAACTATTTGAACAATTAATAAATTAAGTGAATACAAATTAAGTGAATATACTTAAACAAAAAACTATTTGAACAATCAATAAATTAAGTGAATATAATTAAACAAAAAGAAATTTACAATAAAAAGCAAACTGAAATAAAAAATAAAATAAAAAATATATACTTTAAACAAATTAAATAATCAAAATGGAAGGAGACGCAACATCACCCCTCTCCGATGCCAACATGACACAAGTGATCAACCAGCTTAAAAATATTGAGAAGTTTACTGGAGATAAGAACAGTCTGTACACGTTCGTTAGCCGGATCGACTACATATTGGCACTCTACACCACCAATGATGCGAGGCAGAGGTCAATACTTTTTGGACTTGTGGAAAGCTGCATCAGCAGTAAAGTTATGCTATCTCTTGGCATAAACAATTTGACAACATGGACGGATCTTCGAAAACAACTAATTTTGAACTACAAGACGCAAACCCAGAACCACGTCTTATTGGAGGAATTCAGAAACACCCCATTCAAAGGCAACGTGAAAGCTTTTCTGGAAGAAGCAGAACACCGTAGGCAGACATTGGCGAGTAAGCTAGAACTAGAAAATAATTTAGACGAAAAAACATTGTATGCGCGGTTAATTAAAACCAGTATTGAAAACTTAATCCAAAAACTACCCACACACATTTGCATTCGGATAATAAATTGCGAAATTTCCGATTTAAGATCTTTAATAAACATATTACAAGAAAAAAAACCTTTATGATGAACCCTGTCTAATTCCAAATCAAAACAAAGAAAAACAAGATAAAAACTTCAAGCCATCAAATTCCAATCCCAATATTCAAAAGTTTCCTACATTTCTCCAACCAAACCATTCCTATGTCCCATATCGACCCTATTTTCAACAACCATATCTTCCACCAACACCTAATTATACTAACCATAACAATATTTCACCTAATCATTATTCACCTCGACCAATACAACCAACCCCTAATCCAGTCAGACCAGTTCTTAGACAAAACCAATTTGACATTAATCGCTTCGGGCAAGTAGCTCCACAACAAATCCCTGGCATACCTAACCAACCAACAAAGCGTATTAGACCTGCAGAAAGCCGACAAAGCAAAATGAGCATAGACGAAGAGACTAGAAACCAAGAAGAATTAAATTATCACGATTACATGCAGCAAGAATATTATAATCAATTAGCTTCTTTTCCCGAACACTATCCTCAATATTACCAAGAACAAATTTACCCACAAATCTCAGACTACACATACACACAAACAGCCACAGCCGAACATGAGACAGAACAACCAAATGAAATAGAAATCGAGAAAGCCGAAAATTTTCAGCTGCCAGCCTCGGAAACCAACAATACATAGTTATCACTTACAAGGGCAAAAATTTAAAATGTTTAATAGATACAGGATCTACTGTAAATATGATGACATCCAATGTTTTTAATTTACCAATTCATGATACCGATTGTCTTATCCAAACCAGCAATGGTCCTTTAACTATCACAAAAAAAGTAAATGTCCTTTCCAACAACTTATTCAAAAGTAATAATGAATTTCTTCTACATCCATTTTCACCAGATTATGATCTATTAATTGGTAGAAAACTTCTCTCAGAAGCACAAGCCGTCATAGATTATAAATTCCAAATTGTAAATTTATACAATCGAAAGTATAAATTAATTAACGATATTCCGACCACTAACTTAAACCATTTCGTTGTTCAATCAAATCCTGAATCTAATCAACACTTCAAAAATCCAATCAGAGATAATTCAAAAAATGAAGAATTTATGAACTCAAGCCTTTACCGACTAGAACAGACTTATTTCGGAGAAGAAACACAACATAGCGCTGACGAAGACAATAGTAATTTAATTGGGCTCACAGAAAAACCAATAAATACATTTAAAAGACAAATTATATTTTCTAAAGGCATTCCAAATATTAAAAAACAGAATTACTTCAAAAAATTAATAATTTACATTACATACGATAACATGACTAAAGACAAAGCTGAAAAATATTTGATTGACCACTTTTTTACAAAGACTAGCGTAATGTTCATAGACAGCGATGCAGATTTTGAAATCATTCAAAACGCACACAAAGAAATTATCAACACTAGCCACACCAAAATTCTACGAAGCCTCATTCAATTAAAAAATATAGACTCATATGCCGAATTTAAGGAACTTATTTTGAAAACACATGAAAAACTCTTACACCCCGGTATCCAAAAAACAAATAAACTCTTCTGTGAAACTTACTATTTCCCTAACAGCCAATTACTAACACAAAATATAATAAACGAATGCAACATTTGCAACCTAGCAAAAACCGAACACAGAAACACAAATATGCCAATGAAAATTACTCCCAAGCCCGAACATTGTCGCGATAAGTTTGTAATAGACATTTATTCCTCTGAAGGCAAGCACTATCTTAGTTGCATAGATACTTATTCAAAATTCGCTACTCTTGAAAATATTAAAACAAAAGATTGGATAGAATGCAAAAATGCATTAATGCGTATAATTAATCAGTTAGGAAAGCCAATATTATTAAAAGCTGACCGAGACGGCGCATTTTCCAGTTTAGCACTAAAAAAATGGCTCGAAAGCGAAGGAATAGAATTACAATTAAATACAACAAAAACAGGAATAGCAGACATCGAACGACTACATAAAACAATAAAGGAAAAAATTAGAATAATCAATACCTTAAATGACGAAGAAAATAAACTCAGTAAAATAGAAACTATTCTCTACATCTACAATCACAAAACAAAACATGACACAACTGGACAAACTCCTGCACACATATTTCTATATGCTGGACAACCTAAATTAGACATTCAAGAAAAAAAAGAAAAAGTAATAAATAAAATCAACAATAACCGACAAGAATACGAAATCGATACCAGATATCGAAAAGGACCGTTACAAAAGGGCAAACTAGAAAATCCCTTTAAAGCCAATAAAAATGTTGAAAAGTTAGATCCAGATCATTACCAAATTACTAACAGAAATAGAATTACACGTTACTATAAAACACAATTTAAGAAACGAAAGAAAATAAATCAAGTCAAAATAATTACATAATACTAATGATATCAACGTCCTATATCCCAATTTTAATCCACTAATATTATTCAAACTATGTCATACTCTCGATAATAATGGCTACAAACACATAAATAGTTAAGAATAAATTGAATAATGTTGTATTCAAAATATTAATAAGCTCATATATAAAACAACCACAAGTAATAAGTGTATTAGAAACCAAATCATATCAAAATCACCAAAACTACCTTAAGTATCTTCTTGAGTCGCAGGCTTACCTCTTAAGGAGAGGGAAGTGACATATTCATACTGACAATGTCCACAACACATAGAATATTGAAAACTAGTTCATACTGGATTTTCTAGATTAAAGCGAAAATAACCAAATCATAAATAGTGGCGCCGGCCTGACAAAATCCCGTTGCATTTTTTGCTATTGCATAGGAATAATGTTGCGAGCCGAAATTCTTAGAAGGACGCGTCCAACTGATCTTTGTCTGCTGCGTAATTTCAGCAGCCTATAAAAGAGCCTTTAACAGAAATTGTCTTTAGTCTTAAGCTATTGTTCAATAAAGCAAGTTGTCATAATCTAACTTTGACTTCGTCTTTTAATTTACATTAGCGTTGCTGTTAGCATATGTCGCGGCATTTATTCGACTCATAACATATATCTAATTATATATATATATATATATATATATACATATATCTATGTCGGAGAGTAGGTAGTGGAAATGTATAGGCGCCTTGCAGACGCGTGCTGGTAATATGTTTGAAGGTCACACTTCATATATTGGTGCGTCTTCGAGCAGTTTCGGAGAAACAGAACTGCAACATTATGTGATTGGTTGCCTATGTTTTGTAGTTTGGTAAAGTCCCGTTTTAGCGGGGCGACAGCGTTCTGTCGCTGTCGCCGAGTGTGGTTCGGTGGAAGACACGCACAAAAATTGTGCGTCTCGAGTCAGTCATTGTTGAAACTCGAGTGCGACCGAAACTCGCTGCGCTAACGCGATGGAAAGCAATACTACTCCAACATCAGAAGTGGGATCTGGCTCGCTACCTAATATGTCTAATGATCCATGGCGAGTGTTAATGGAAATGCAAAACAAAAATTTAATTGAACTTATCTTGTTGGCGCCGACGCGTCGGCGTGGTGCGCTACAGTGGATATAATTTTGGCTGAAAATAACATACAAGGCAGTGCGTTGGTGATGGCTTTGAGTGCAGCGTTGGAAGGCAGTGCGTCGCAGTGGCTCTCACAAATATGGTATCCTGAAATAAATTGGGCTGAGTTCAGCGCTTTAACATTTGACTCTGGAGCGGAATGTTCCTTAATTAAACAAAAGAGAAGTACTAAGTTAGTTGGTAAAAGAATTAACAATGTAGTACTACTGAAAGGTATTGGCAATGACAGCATTTGTAGTACATTGCAAATACTTAGCACGGTTAAAATTAACGATCAGTGTATTGAAATGCTATTCCATGTTTTGGGCGATGAATATTTGAAGAACGAAATTGTGATCAGTCGAGAAATATTATCGCAGGGTTTTCATGTTATTATGTCACCCGGGAAATTTGAAATTGTCAGACCAAAAATGGTAAACTATTGTTCAAATAATGATGTATTTTCTAAAGTAAATACTGATCGGTGAAGATAAAGATGAATTAAACAGATTATTGGAAAACTACTCAAAGTATTTCACAAGGGGAATTCCGTCTTTTTCCATGTCAGTACAGGGGAAATGAAAATTAAATTAGCAGACCCCAGAAAAGTTGTTCAAAGAAGACCATACAGACTTGGACCAAATGAAAGGGAGTTAGTGCGTGACAAGATAAAAGAGCTGTTGGAATGCAATGTCATAAGGGCAAGTAGCTCACCCCATGCAAGCCCTATGATGTTGGTGAACAAAAAGGATGGTTCTCATCGTTTGTGTGTCGATTACCGTGAACTGAATGCTAATACAGTTGCAGATAGATATCCTTTACCCTTATAGCAGATCAGATAGCTAGACTTCATGGAGCTAAATATTTCACATGTTTAGATATGGCAAGTGGATATTACCAAATACCCATGCATGAAGAATCGATAAAGTGTACAGCTTTTGTCACCCCAGATGGTCAGTACGAGTTCTTCTCAATGCCGTTTGGACTCAAAAATGCACCTTCAGTTTGTCAACGTACAGTGATGCATACACTTGGAGAACTTGCAAATACATTTGTGGTTGTCTATATGGATGACGTATTGGTGGTGGCGGCAACAAAGAGTGAGGCTTTGGAAAGACTACGGGTTACTCTTGACATTTTAACGAAAGCTGGATTTTTGTTTAATATTAAAAAGTGTTCGTTTCTAAAGTCGACAGTTCAATATTTGGGATATGAGGTGAGCGCAGGTCAAATTTGTCCGAATTCATTAAAAATTTCAGCGTTAACTGCTCTACCGCCTCCTCAGTCGGTTTCTGCTTTAAGACAATTTATTGGACTGGCGTCATATTTTCGACAATTTATGCAAGGATTTTCTTGCTTCATGAAGCCTTTGTATATGTTAACATCGGAAAAGAACGATTTTGTTTGGAAGCCAGAACATGAACAAATAAGACAGAAAGTTATTTCTATCCTTACACAGAAGCCAGTTTTAGTTATCTTTGACCCACAATATCCAATCGAACTGCATACTAAAATCAATAATAAGCCTCATGTCGTTGAGTTTTTCAGTAAGGCTGCTTCACCGGCTGAATCACGATACCATTCTTATGAATTAGAGACTCTTGCGGTTGTCACGGCTATAAAGCATTTTCGTCATTATTTAACAGGTAGAGAATTCGTTGTTTTTACCGATTGTAATTCACATAAAGCATCAAGAACCAAACGTGACCTATCTCCCAGGGCCCAAAGATGGTGGGCTTACTTACAGTCGTTCTCATTTGACTTACAGTATAGGGAAGGTAAGCGAATGGCTCATGCTGACTTCTTTTCCAGAAACCTCCCATCCGCGGATGCGATTGATACTTGTAAAATTTCTGAGAAACGAGTCAATCTGGCGGAGATATCTAGTGAATGGCTCATGGCTGAGCAGCGCAAAGATTCCGATATTATTAATATTGTGAATAAACTAAAAGATAACTCTGCCCGAAGACATTGCAAAAACTTACGAGCTAAGAGCAGGAATAATCTATCGAAAAATTCAGAGAAATGGTAGAACTCGATCCTTGCCAATTGTTCCCAGAGCATTTAGATGGTCTGTAATAAATCAGATTCACGAATCAATCATGCACTTGGGTTGGGAGAAGACTTTAGATAAGGCATATGATTATTACTGGTTCGATCAAATGTCTAAGTAATGTCTAGACTTCATCCAATACCAAAGATTGACACACCTTGGCACACGATACACATAGATATAACTGGAAAATTGAGTGGCAAGTCTGATAAAAAAGAGTATGTCATTGTCCAAGTGGACGCTTTTACTAAATTTGTTTATTTAACGCACACACTCAAATCGATGCCGCCAATTGTATAGGTGCGGTGAAATCGGCTGTATCTTTGTTTGGAGTACCAAACCGCATAATAGCAGATCAGGGTAGGTGTTTTGCCAGCTCTAAATTTAGTGAGTTTTGTTCTCAACAAAAAATAAAATTGCATTTAATTGCAACAGGTACAAGTAGGGCCAACGGACAGGTAGAACGCATAATGAGCACTTTAAAAAACTTACTAACGGCAGTTGAGACTAGCAACAGATCTTGGCAGGATGCACTGGGCGAAGTGCAGTTAGCCTTAAATTGTACAGTAAGTCGAGTGACAAAGGCAAGTCCTTTGGAAGTGTTTATTGGAAAGGTCGCTCGTCCGTTGGGTTTGCTTCCACCATGTGACATGACACAAGAGGTTGATTTGGCAGAATCAAGAGCTCGAGCAGTGCAAAATATATCAGCAGCGGCAGAATGTAGTAAAGCGCACTTTGATAAAACCAAGACTAAGGTTGTTGGATACAAAGTAGGAGATTTTGTGTTGCTGAAGAATGAAGAAAGGCATCAAACAAAGTTAAGCCCAAAGTTTAGAGGACCATTGCAAATAGCTGAATTGTTAGACGGAGATAGATATATCCTTAGAGTATTGACAAATAATAGAAAGTACAAGTATGCTCACGAAGAGATACGCAAATTACCAGAGGAGTATGTACCAGATGAACTAGAAAGTAGTGAAGAGGCTTTAAGTGATAATGAAAAAGAAACTGTTGAAAGAGACAGTAATGGAATGATTGAAAAAGAAACTGTTGAAAGAGACAGTATTGATATAAACGAAACTGTTGAAAGAGACAGTATGGATGCCTGAAAGGCTAGTTATAAAACTTAAAGAATGTCATAATGCAAGCACAAGTGCAAAACAAATGTTTTGATCATGGCGTGTGGCGCATAAGATGATGGAAATCGAAACCAGTTGGGCTTATGGTAATAAATAAATAAATAAAAAAAAAAAAAGAAAAAAGTCAAGAATGTTAAATTAATTTAAAGATGAGTTTTATATTAATTTAAGAAAGAGACAAAGAGATGAAATTAAAATTCTGGAAGAAAGTAAAAGTCAAATCTAAAATTATGTAGTTGTAATTGATAAAGTTGTAGTTAATGTTAAGTTCTACAATAATTTATGAATAAAAAGAATTCTGCAGTAAAACAATTTTATTTGGAATTGCACGAGGTCGTGCTATGGTCAGGATGGCCGTGTCGGAGAGTAGGTAGTAGAAATGTTTAGGCGCCTTGCAGACGCGTGCTGGTAATATGTTTGAAGGTCACACTTCATATATTGGTGCGTCTTCGAGCAGATTCGGAGAAACAGAACTGCAACATTATGTGATTGGTTGCCTAAGTTTTGTAGTTTGGTAAAGTCCCGTTTTAGCGGGGCGACAGCGTTCTGTCGCTGTCGCCGAGTGTGGTTCGGTGGAAGACACGCACAAGAATTGTGCGTCTCGAGTCAGTCATTGTTGAAACTCGAGTGCAACCGAAACTCGCTGCGCTAACGCGATGGAAAGCAATACTACTCCAACATATATACTCCAACATATATATATATATATATATATATATATATATATAGTGACATATTCATACTGACAATGTCCACAACACATAGAATATTGAAAACTAGTTCATACTGGATTTTCTTATATCACGAAAATCTAGAATAAAGCGAAAATAACCAAATCATAAATAGTGGCGCCGGCCTGACAAAATCCCGTTGCATTTTTTGCTATTGCATAGGAATAATGTTGCGAGCCGAAATTCTTAGAACGACGCGTCCAACTGATCTTTGTCTGCTGCGTAATTTCAGCAGCCTATAAAAGAGCCTTTAACAAAAATTGTCTTTAGTCTTAAGCTATTGTTCAATAAAGCAAGTTGTCATAATCTAACTTTGACTTCGTCTTTTAATTTAAATTAGCGTTGCTGTTAGCATATGTCGCGGCATTTATTCGACTGATAACATATATCTAATTGGCGCAGCCGGTAGGATGACAATAAATTGTGGACCATCTGATGCAATAACTAAGTTATTAATTCTTTTTGTCCCGTTTACTGCCATCCGCTAAACAACTAACGCAAAGGCAACCCACGCGACGGTCAATATCGCGTCAAGTTTTAAAAAAACATAAAACCTCGACAGTGACGTGAAAACCGAAATTCGCAAATTGCCAAAGCCGCAGATTGTGATTGTGTAAATAAAAATAATAAAATAACAACTTGAAAATAATTCAAGAAGACGCGATAGAATTCGAAGAGAACATAATTCCAGACGATTCTGGTTATCTCAAAAACATTCGAAAGTGCTATCTGTGCAACAAACTGAACAATTAATAAATTAAGTGAATACAAATTAAGTGAATATACTTAAACAAAAAACTATTTGAACAATCAATAAATTAAGTGAATATAATTAAACAAAAAGAAATTTACAATAAAAAGCAGACTGAAATAAAAAATAAAATAAAAAATATATACTTTAAATTGTAACAAATTAAATAATCAAAATGGAAGGAGACGCAACATCACCCCTCTCCGATGCCAACATGACACAAGTGATCAACCAGCTTAAAAATATTGAGAAGTTTACTGGAGATAAGAACAGTCTGTACACGTTCGTTAGCCGGATCGACTACATATTGGCACTCTACACCACCAATGATGCGAGGCAGAGGTCAATACTTTTTGGACTTGTGGAAAGCTGCATCAGCAGTAAAGTTATGCTATCTCTTGGCATAAACAATTTGACAACATGGACGGATCTTCGAAAACAACTAATTTTGAACTACAAGACGCAAACCCAGAACCACGTCTTATTGGAGGAATTCAGAAACACCCCATTCAAAGGCAACGTGAAAGCTTTTCTGGAAGAAGCAGAACACCGTAGGCAGACATTGGCGAGTAAGCTAGAACTAGAAAATAATTTAGACGAAAAAACATTGTATGCGCGGTTAATTAAAACCAGTATTGAAAACTTAATCCAAAAACTACCCACACACATTTGCATTCGGATAATAAATTGCGAAATTTCCGATTTAAGATCTTTAATAAACATATTACAAGAAAAAAACCTTTATGATGAACCCTGTCTAATTCCAAATCAAAACAAAGTAAAACAAGATAAAAACTTCAAGCCATCAAATTCCAATCCCAATATTCAAAAGTTTCTTACATTTCTCCAACCAAACCATTCCTATGTCCCATATCGACCCTATTTTCAACAACCATATCTTCCACCAACACCTAATTATACTAACCATAACAATACTTCACCTAATCATTATTCACCTCGACCAATACAACCAACCCCTAATCCAGTCAGACCAGTTCTTAGACAAAACCAATTTGACATTAATCGCTTCGGGCAAGTAGCTCCACAACAAATCCCTGGCATACCTAACCAACCAACAAAGCGTATTAGACCTGCAGAAAGCCGACAAAGCAAAATGAGCATAGACAAAGAGACTAGAAACCAAGAAGAATTAAATTATCACGATTACATGCAGCAAGAATATTATAATCAATTAGCTTCTTTTCCCGAACACTATCCTCAATATTACCAAGAACAAATTTACCCACAAATCTCAGACTACACATACACACAAACAGCCACAGCCGAACATGAGACAGAACAACCAAATGAAATAGAAATCAAGAAAGCCGAAAATTTTCAGCTGCCAGCCTCGGAAACCAACAATACATAGTTATCACTTATAAGGGCAAAAATTTAAAATGTTTAATAGATACAGGATCTACTGTAAATATGATGACATCCAATGTTTTTAATTTACCAATTCATGATACCGATTGTCTTATCCAAACCAGCAATGGTCCTTTAACTATCACAAAAAAAGTAAATGTCCTTTCCAACAACTTATTCAAAAGTAATAATGAATTTCTTCTACATCCATTTTCACCAGATTATGATCTATTAATTGGTAGAAAACTTCTCTCAGAAGCACAAGCCGTCATAGATTATAAATTCCAAATTGTAAATTTATACAATCGAAAGTATAAATTAATTAACGATATTCCGACCACTAACTTAAACCATTTCGTTGTTCAATCAAATCCTGACTCTAATCAACACTTCAAAAATCCAATCAGAGATAATTCAAAAAATGAAGAATTTATGAACTCAAGCCTTTACCGACTAGAACACTTAAATGAAGAAGAAAAATTTAATTTAATAAGCTTGTTGAAACAATATCAACACATTCAGTTCAGAGAAGGCGACAAACTTAGGATTTCATCAACTTGAAATGCATCCAGATTCCATTCAAAAAACCGCTTTTTCCACTAAACATGGCCACTATGAATATCTTCGTATGCCATTTGGATTAAAGAATGCACCTGCAACCTTTCAACGTTGTATGAACAATATTCTGCGACCATTACTAAATAAACACTGTTTAGTATATCTAGACGATATAATTGTATATTCAACATCTTTAAAAGAACACCTACACTCATTGCAACTAGTTTTCGAGAAGCTTGCTGAAGCAAATCTCAAATTACAACCTGACAAATGTGAGTTTCTAAAACAAGAAACTACCTTCCTAGGACATGTCATAACTAAGGATGGAATAAAACCCAATCCTGATAAAATCAAAGCAATTCTGAAATATCCTATTCCCACAAAAACTAAAGAAATAAAAGGTTTTCTTGGACTAACCGGTTATTATAGAAAGTTTATTCCAAATTTTGCAGACATAGCCAAACCCATGACAACAGTACTAAGAAAAGACTCAAAAATAGATATTAAAAATCCAGAATATATTAGAGCTTTCGAAAAATTAAAACAACTTATTTCCAATGACCCGATTTTAAAAATTCCAGACTTCAAAAATAAATTCATTTTAACAACTGACGCAAGTAATGTAGCTCTTGGAGCTGTACTTTCTCAAGACGGACATCCCATTAGTTTTATCAGCAGAACCCTCAATGACCACGAAACTAACTACAGCGCCATAGAAAAAGAACTTTTAGCTATTGTATGGGCAACAAAAATCTTTCGACACTACCTTCTAGGTCGACATTTCGAAATCAATAGTGACCATCAACCATTATGTTGGTTATACAAAATGAAAGAACCAAATTCAAAATTAACCCGATGGAAAGTAAAATTATCAGAATACGACTTTGACATAAAATACATAAAAGGAAAAGAAAACCACATAGCTGACGCCCTATCGCGAGTAAAAATAGAACAGACTTATTTCGGAGAAGAAACACAACATAGCGCTGACGAAGACAATAGTAATTTAATTGGGCTCACAGAAAAACCAATAAATACATTTAAAAGACAAATTATATTTTCTAAAGGCATTCCAAATATTAAAAAACAGAATTACTTCAAAAAATTAATAATTTACATTACATACGATAACATGACTAAAGACAAAGCTGAAAAATATTTGATTGACCACTTTTGTACAAAGACTAGCGTAATGTTCATAGACAGCGATGCAGATTTTGAAATCATTCAAAACGCACACAAAGAAATTATCAACACTAGCCACACCAAAATTCTACGAAGCCTCATTCAATTAAAAAATATAGACTCATATGCCGAATTTAAGGAACTTATTTTGAAAACACATGAAAAACTCTTACACCCCGGTATCCAAAAAACAAATAAACTCTTCTGTGAAACTTACTATTTCCCTAACAGCCAATTACTAACACAAAATATAATAAACGAATGCAACATTTGCAACCTAGCAAAAACCGAACACAGAAACACAAATATGCCAATGAAAATTACTCCCAAGCCCGAACATTGTCACGATAAGTTTGTAATAGACATTTATTCCTCTGAAGGCAAGCACTATCTTAGTTGCATAGATACTTATTCAAAATTCGCTACTCTTGAAAATATTAAAACAAAAGATTGGATAGAATGCAAAAATGCATTAATGCGTATAATTAATCAGTTAGGAAATGGCTCGAAAGCGAAGGAATAGAATTACAATTAAATACAACAAAAACAGGAATAGCAGACATCGAACGACTACATAAAACAATAAAGGAAAAAATTAGAATAATCAATACCTTTAATGACGAAGAAAATAAACTCAGTAAAATAGAAACTATTCTCTACATCTACAATCACAAAACAAAACATGACACAACTGGACAAACTCCTGCACACATATTTCTATATGCTGGACAACCTAAATTAGACATTCAAGAAAAAAAAGAAAAATAATAAATAAAATCAACAATAACCGACAAGAATACGAAATTGATAGCAGATATCGAAAAGGACCGTTACAAAAGGGCAAACTAGAAAATGCCTTTAAAGCCAATAAAAATGTTGAAAAGTTAGATCCAGATCATTACCAAATTACTAACAGAAATAGAATTACACGTTACTATAAAACACAATTTAAAAAACGAAAGAAAATAAATCAAGTCAAAATAATTACATAATACTAATGATATCAACGTCCTATATCCCAATTTTAATCCACTAATATTATTCAAACTATGTCATACCCTCGATAATAATGGCTACAAACACATAAATAGTTAAGAATAAATTGAATAATGTTGTATTCAAAATATTAATAAGCTCATATATAAAACAACCACAATTAATAAGTGTATTAGAAACCAAATCATATCAAAATCACCAAAACTACCTTAAGTATCTTCTTGAGTCGCAGGCTTACCTCTTAAGGAGAGGGAAGTGACATATTCATACTGACAATGTCCACAACACATAGAATATTGAAAACTAGTTCATACTGGATTTTCTTATATCACGAAAATCTAGAATAAAGCGAAAATAACCAAATCATAAATAGTGGCGCCGGCCTGACAAAATCCCGTTGCATTTTTTTGCTATTGTATAGGAATAATGTTGCGAGCCGAAATTCTTAGAACGACGCGTCCAACTGATCTTTGTCTGCTGCGTAATTTCAGCAGCCTATAAAAGAGCCTTTAACAAAAATTGTCTTTAGTCTTAAGCTATTGTTCAATAAAGCAAGTTGTCATAATCTAACTTTGACTTCGTCTTTTAATTTACATTAGCGTTGCTGTTAGCATATGTCGCGGCATTTATTCGACTCATAACATATATCTAATTGGCGCAGCCGGTAAGATGACAATAAATTGTGGACCATCTGATGCAATAACTAAGTTATTAATTCTTTTTGTCCCGTTTACTGCCATCCGCTAAACAACTAACGCAAAGGCAACCCACGCGACGGTCAATATCGCGTCAAGTTTTAAAAAACATAAAACCTCGACAGTGACGTGAAAACCGAAATTCGCAAATTGCCAAAGCCGCAGATTGTGATTGTATAAAAATAATAAAATAACAACTTGAAAATAATTCAAGAAGACGCGATAGAATTCGAAGAGAACATAATTCCAGACGATTCTGGTTATCTCAAAAACATTCGAAAGTGCTATCTGTGCAACAAACTGAACAATTAATAAATTAAGTGAATACAAATTAAGTGAATATACTTAAACAAAAAACTATTTGAACAATCAATAAATTAAGTGAATATAATTAAACAAAAAGAAATTTACAATAAAAAGCAGACTGAAATAAAAAATAAAATAAAAAATATATACTTTAAATTGTAACAAATTAAATAATCAAAATGGAAGGAGACGCAACATCACCCCTCTCCGATGCCAACATGACACAAGTGATCAACCAGCTTAAAAATATTGAGAAGTTTACTGGAGATAAGAACAGTCTGTACACGTTCGTTAGCCGGATCGACTACATATTGGCACTCTACACCACCAATGATGCGAGGCAGAGGTCAATACTTTTTGGACTTGTGGAAAGCTGCATCAGCAGTAAAGTTATGCTATCTCTTGGCATAAACAATTTGACAACATGGACGGATCTTCGAAAACAACTAATTTTGAACTACAAGACGCAAACCCAGAACCACGTCTTATTGGAGGAATTCAGAAACACCCCATTCAAAGGCAACGTGAAAGCTTTTCTGGAAGAAGCAGAACACCGTAGGCAGACATTGGCGAGTAAGCTAGAACTAGAAAATAATTTAGACGAAAAAACATTGTATGCGCGGTTAATTAAAACCAGTATTGAAAACTTAATCCAAAAACTACCCACACACATTTGCATTCGGATAATAAATTGCGAAATTTCCGATTTAAGATCTTTAATAAACATATTACAAGAAAAAAACCTTTATGATGAACCCTGTCTAATTCCAAATCAAAACAAAGTAAAACAAGATAAAAACTTCAAGCCATCAAATTCCAATCCCAATATTCAAAAGTTTCCTATATTTCTCCAACCAAACCATTCCTATGTCCCATATCGACCCTATTTTCAACAACCATATCTTCCAACAACACCTAATTATACTAACCATAACAATACTTCACCTAATCATTATTCACCTCGACCAATACAACCAACCCCTAATCCAGTCAGACCAGTTCTTAGACAAAACCAATTTGACATTAATCGCTTCGGGCAAGTAGCTCCACAACAAATCCCTGGCATACCTAACCAACCAACAAAGCGTATTAGACCTGCAGAAAGCCGACAAAGCAAAATGAGCATAGACAAAGAGACTAGAAACCAAGAAGAATTAAATTATCACGATTACATGCAGCAAGAATATTATAATCAATTAGCTTCTTTTCCCGAACACTATCCTCAATATTACCAAGAACAAATTTACCCACAAATCTCAGACTACACATACACACAAACAGCCACAGCCGAACATGAGACAGAACAACCAAATGAAATAGAAATCAAGAAAGCCGAAAATTTTCAGCTGCCAGCCTCGGAAACCAACAATACATAGTTATCACTTATAAGGGCAAAAATTTAAAATGTTTAATAGATACAGGATCTACTGTAAATATGATGACATCCAATGTTTTTAATTTACCAATTCATGATACCGATTGTCTTATCCAAACCAGCAATGGTCCTTTAACTATCACAAAAAAAGTAAATGTCCTTTCCAACAACTTATTCAAAAGTAATAATGAATTTCTTCTACATCCATTTTCACCAGATTATGATCTATTAATTGGTAGAAAACTTCTCTCAGAAGCACAAGCCGTCATAGATTATAAATTCCAAATTGTAAATTTATACAATCGAAAGTATAAATTAATTAACGATATTCCGACCACTAACTTAAACCATTTCGTTGTTCAATCAAATCCTGACTCTAATCAACACTTCAAAAATCCAATCAGAGATAATTAAAAAAATGAAGAATTTATGAACTCAAGCCTTTACCGACTAGAACACTTAAATGAAGAAGAAAAATTTAATTTAATAAGCTTGTTGAAACAATATCAACACATTCAGTTCAGAGAAGGCGACAAACTTAGTTTCAGTAATCAAGAAAAGCATGTTATTAACACTACTCACAATTCACCTTTGTACAAGTTAATAACGAAAATAATTCCACATTGCAACAAAATCCAATGGGAATTATTGCAACACAAATAAGACATAACAAACTGACCAAAACCATAAGCCAAATCTGCTGACACCACGTCTAGTGGACTTCCTGCACACGCCAACCAGAGCTGCAGCAATTCTAAGAAGAATTGCACAACGGGCCAACAACACCACGAGCGACGCCGCTGCCAGCGCCGTCGACTGAACCACAGCTTAGCTAGGGATAGAATTGATTTAAGTAATCAGTTGCAAAATCCGATTTGAATAAAACGGACTTGTTTCGTCTAAATAAAATAAAACCTTTTTTTTTATTATTCAAATAAAAGACGAATTTAACTGGCGCCCGAGCAGGGACCGACTCCGCGCACAATACAGTAAAACGATTAGTACGTGCGCGATATTGCAATATAAAAGCAGAGTCGGTTAAAGAGTGAAAGTTCGATTGCGTCTCAACACAGCAAAACGCCTGTACGAACGCGACGGTGTGATCTCAAAATATAAAAATCGGTTAAAAAGTGAAAATTCGATCGCGTTTCAACACAGCAAAACGCCTGTACGAACGCGACGGATAAAATTCAAAGCCGATCAAAGCAGACTGTGTGACGCGAGAGAGTGACGATACTCTAAGTGCACGCAACTGTAAAAGAACTGCAGAGTCTGTGCGAAAGTAACCGAAGCAACTCACGTCGATTAACTTCGACGTTCGGTTCGACTCGCTAAAGGTAGTCTGGAACTTAATTGTTCGATTGCCCATCGGTGGACGGTAATCCTGTACGGTCAGTCCACAGGATACTTCAACGGTGTCTGGTCGCAGGATCCCCAGTAGGAACAACCCAAAATGGATGAAATCCGGACCAGCAGTGAAGACCGCCACATCATCATTATTGTAAGTTAGAAATATAAGAATATCAAAAAACTAACAAAACTAAAACAACCATTAAGAAAAAAAAAACAATTTAAGAAAAGAAAAAAGTAAACTTAAAGATTAAGAGAATAAAGAAAAAATAAATAAAGCAAAGAATTAAAAAGCGTAAAGCGATAAAATTTACATTGACTACAAACGTAGTATAACATAACCCAACTTTGCGATTCCCAAGGGACCCTCCAAAGTAGAAGGGAAAAACCAGCTACTGGTCTTAGAAGAAAAAAATTAAATAAATAAATAAATTTTATGCACATTTTGTAATAAATTAAGCTGTAAGAATATTAATCCTAAACTAACCATACACTTAATATCTATAAATCAAAAATAAATTCCAAAATCTGTAGACATAAGTACCATAGAAGTCAGTTTGTGACGTATGGCTAATGAGCATAACTTGATTAGACCCCCGGTTTTAGGAGAACAACCTCAGGTAGGCGGACAAAACGTTGATAGACAGCAACAACGACGCATTGACCGACAAAACGAACACTTACAAAACAGAGGCATGGCAAACAACGCAGAACAGCAGATTGCAACTACTGTTGCCCAAATTTTAGCAGCACAACTTCCAACACTAGTGAAACAACTAGTTAACCCCTCCAGGGAATTTAATGACGTAGCAGATCAAAGCATAGTTGGCGATCAAAATCTGAATGATCTGAACAGAGTACCAGACATCGTCAAAAGCCTCAGGGAATTTTCTGGTGACAAAGCTGAATTCAGCTCATGGAAAAAGAGTGTAGACCGTATACTCTCGATATATGCAAACCAAGTTGGTTCACCAACATATTATGGCATATTGCATACCGTGAGAAACAAGATAGTCGGAAATGCTGATACGGCCCTCGAGTCGTACAACGTGCCTCTAAATTGGAGTGCCATCTCCAAGTGTCTCACACTGCATTATGCAGATAAAAGAGATATAGGGACGCTTGAATATCAAATGACCATGTTAATACAAGGTCACAACCTGACGGTAGAACAATTTTACCAAACTGTTTATAATCACCTAACACTAATACTGAACAAAGTAGGATGTATGGAACTCAACAGAGAGGCCGAGATCCTCATGACAAAAATGTACAGGGAAAAAGCATTAGATACCTTCGTCAGAGGTTTGAGAGGAGATTTGCCACGTATCCTTTGCATAAAGGAACCAACAGACCTTCCCTCAGCCCTCCATTACTGCTTAAAGTTAGAAAATCAAAGCTATAGGACAAACATTGCTTTCAATAAAATCCATCAAACAGGTCATAAAAGCGCAGCTCGAAGCGCACCACCACCTATGTTGCCACCTCGCATGGCCCAATATCCACAAAATCCGCCCCAAAATATGAGAACAGTACCAATAGGCTTCAGGACCCAAGTGCCAATGCAGTCTGCATGGCCAAATAATAATAATAACGTACATCAATACAATAAACCACACTTTCATCAAATGCAACCACAACGTACATACATACCTCCCCGACCATTAGCACCCAAACCACAGCCACGTCCCGAACCAATGGACGTTGACCAGAGCATCCAGACACGGATGGTAAATTACATGAACAGACCAAATTTCGAGACAGGCAAAAGACCTCCACCGTTAGCAAACCCAACTGACAAAAGACAAAGAAATTTCAATATTCAAACAATAGAAGAACGGCCCGACTATGACAACAGTGACGCTTCCTGGAATATGGAAGAATACGGACAGACCATCGAAACTTACGAACAGCAACAGACAGAGTACGAACAATCACTGCAAGAATACACAGACGAAATAGAGCAAATCGAAAACGAACAGGGAAACGCCACCGAACAAGCCGATATCAATTTTTTAGGATAACCAACTCTTCGCTTCCTTACATAGAATGTAAGACAACAAGCGGAGAGGTACTCAAAATACTAATAGATACAGGTTCAAACAGAAATTACATACAGCCCAAACTAGTTTCTAACCCCATTCCTAACAAAAAGCCTTTCGAAGCCGTAACAGTCGGTGGAAATATAAAAATAACTCACCATAAAATCGCTAATCTTTTTAATAGACAAGATATTCAAGTCAAATTTTTCCTATTACCAACGTTGAAAGCATTCGACGCAATTCTGGGCAATGACAGTCTTAAAGAACTAGACGCTGTAATCCACAGCAGCAAGAATCAACTAATAATTAAAAAAAACATGAGTATAACCCTTAGACAGAAAAAAATTGAGGCAGTTAACACTGTTATACCACGAACAGACCACATGACTATTGAACAGAAACAAAGACTAAACCAGTTAGTCACAAAATATCCCAATTTATTTGCCACCCCGAACGAAAAGTTAACTTACACAACAAACGTAAAAGCAGAAATTCGAACTAAGACAGATTCACCGATATATTCAAAATTTTATCAATTCCCAATGTCTTTAAAAGACGAAGTCCATAGACAAATACAAGAACTCTTAGAGGACGGAATTATTCGCCCATCCCGATCACCCTACAATTCACCCGTGTGGATTGTTCCAAAAAAATTGGACGCTTCCCAACAGAAAAAATATAGAATGGTTATCGATTATAGGAAACTTAATAAAGAAACTATAGCAGACAAATACCCTATTCCAGAAATTAACGAAGTACTAGCTCAACTTGGAAATAATAAAATTTTCTCAGTGCTTGACTTAAAAAGTGGCTTCCATCAAATTCCTCTGAAAGAGGCTGACATTGAGAAAACAGCATTCTCAGTTAATAATGGCAAATACGAATTTACCCGACTACCTTTCGGTCTAAAAAACGCACCTTCAATTTTTCAAAGGGCATTAGACGATATTCTTCATGAACATATTGGCAAAATATGTTTCATATACATAGATGACATTATCATTTTTAGCAAAGATAATGAATCACATTCCAGAAATCTAGACAAAATCTTCAAAACTCTGCAAGAAGCCAATATGAAATGTCAATTGGACAAATGCGAGTTCTTTAAAAACAAAGTTGAGTTTCTCGGCTTTGTTATATCCGACAAAGGAGTCGAAACAAATCCACAAAAAGTGGAAGCGATAATCAAATACCCGCTACCAAAAACCCTTAAAGACTTGAGATCATTTCTGGGTCTCTCAAGTTATTACCGAAGATTCATTAAGGTTTTCGCTAAGTTGGCAAAACCCCTTAGCTCCTTATTAAGAGGGGAAGATGGACGTGTGTCCAAAAACCTATCCGCAAAAAAATTGATTTATCTCAACGATGAAGCGGTAGAAGCTTTCAATAAGATAAAAAACGCTTTAGTTTCAAACGAAGTTATTCTTCACTACCCAGACTTCGGAAAAGAATTTCACTTAACGACAGACGCATCCAACTTCGCCATTGGAGCCGTCTTATCTCAAAATCGCCATCCAATTACATTCCTTTCTAGAACTCTCTCAAAAGCGGAAGAAAATTACGCTACAAACGAGAAAGAAATGCTAGCAATCATTTGGGCACTCAAAGCTCTCAAAAATTACCTGTACGGTAAAACAAAAGTAAAAATATACACAGACCACCAGCCATTAACACATTCGTTAAGTAGCTGGAACGGAAACGCTAGAATAAAAAGATGGAAGGCATATTTAGAAGAATTTGACTACGAATTACTTTATAAACCAGGAAGGGACAATATTGTAGCCGATGCGCTATCTCGAATCCCCACCATAAACAATATCAGATCGGTAGCCTCCACACAACACAGTGCAGACAGTTCAAGCCATAACTTAATACCAAGCATTGAAGCACCCATAAACGTATTTAAAAACAAGTAAGAAAGCTCTAGTCGGGGTGCCCGACTAGGAGATACCCTGATCCCAGTCCTCTGAGTTTTTTAATATTTTTCGTAGTTTGTATCGAGTATTCAAAAAAAAAAGAAAATAAATAAAAAATGACAGTGCGAGACCAGGATTCGAACCCGGATTGTCTGCGCAACGTGCGCCAACTCTACCAACACCGCCACTTCATAATTAAAAAATAAATAAAACAATAAAAAATGTTTCGTCTGAACCGGTCTCGAACCAGGACCGCGCTGCATACGAGCGCCGCCTCTACCAACGCAGCCACCGCTCTGCTTATGCGAGCAGCTGCAAATTTGAACATAAGTAGCAACTAATAATTCAGCACAGTTCAATCGCAATTGCAATTCGTGGAATAGAAAAGAATACACGCATTTGAATGTATGTGTGCACACGCATAGGAAAAATGCGTGCGCGTGGCGCTGCTGACATGTGCTTTTACAAATTGGCCAAACGTTTTGTTTAATAACTTCTGTTTTACTTAATGGATTTTAATGAAATTTTCAGCAAATGATCTACATATCCTATTGGCTTGGTTGAGATGCAAACGCCTTCACATAATGGCCCTAGTTCCAACTAAACTTAAATTCTAAGAATTTGGGGAATTTGGAGCCGGTATCCAAAATCCAACAAAAATCAAAATTGCATAAAATATACATAAAAATACAATACAAAAATATACACTAAATACAAAATTTGGAGGCTCTAGCTCTTAAGACGTTCGAGATATAATTTATTTACTGCATTTCAATCATGTTTTTATTCGATAACAATTAAATGCGAATAGTTATCGAATATTTGAAACAAACTTGACCTGCGCGTGCTATACACGGACCTACAAAAAAAATTTCAAGTCTCTAGCTCTTATAGATGCTGAGATCCACGCGTTCACACATACGGACAGACGGACAGACGGACAGACAGACAGACGGACAGGGCTCAATCGACTCGTCTTGTCATCCTGATCAAGAATATATATACTTTATGGGGTCTGCCACGCCTCCTTCTGCCTGTTACATACATTTGCACAAAACCATTATACCCTGATTTCCCATTTTCAATGGGATCAGGGTATAATAAAAACCAGATATTTCTGGAAAAGGCCAATAAAACAGACTACAGATTCTATATACCATTCCCAACTTTCCATAGGCACATAATAACTCAACCAAGCTACACAACAAATAATCTCATACAAATATTAAAAGCTCGTCTCAACCCTTCTGTTATCAATGGCATAATAACCTCAGAAGATGTTATGCACCAAATCCAAACCATATATCCGATACACTTCAAAAACTATAAAATTAGGTTCTCACAGTCACAGGTTAAAGATCTAACAAACGAAACCGAAAGAGACGAAAAAATCTTGGCCACCCATAATAGAGCACATAGAAACGCACTTGAGAATAGAAATCAAATGATAGAACTTTATTATTTTCCTAAAATGAAACAAACAATAGCAGACCTTGTCAAACAGTGTCAAGTTTGCAAGGAAGAGAAATATGACAGACATCCGAATAATCCAAAATTAAAAGAAACCCCAATACCTGAATACCCAGGACAAATAGTACACATCGATATATACACAACACAAAAGAACTTAGTATTGACAGCAATAGACAAATTCTCAAAACTCGCTCAAGGAAGAGTAATCAAATCCAGAGCAATAGAGGACGTAAAAAAACCACTTCACGACATACTCTTTTACTATGGCGTACCAAAGGCAATAGTCATCGATAATGAGAAGTCCCTAAACTCAGATTCACTAACCTTTATGATGAAAGACCAACTCGGAATTGAAATTTATAAAACCCCACCACATAAGAGTACAGTCAATGGGCAAGTGGAAAAATTAC
Source organism: Drosophila eohydei (assembly GCA_035045825.1). Taxonomy (NCBI): domain Eukaryota; kingdom Metazoa; phylum Arthropoda; class Insecta; order Diptera; family Drosophilidae; genus Drosophila; species Drosophila eohydei. The sequence goes on from JAWNOT010000007.1 coordinate 301,107, forward strand.
ACTCGACACTATCAGAGATTATGAGATGTAATAGACGAAAAAACGAATACAAAACTTTCGACGAACTTCTGAACAAATCAATATACGATTATAACTACACTATACACTCAACAACCAACAAACGACCACTCGACATATTTTTTGGCAGAAACGTGACGACAGACCCAGAACAGTATGAAAAAGCTAGGAAAGATAATATAGACAGACTTAAACAAAAACAGACGACAGACATTCACAACCATAACAAGACGCGAAACGATATACGAACTTACACACCTGGACAAGAAATCTACATTAAAATAAATACACGATTAGGTACTAAACTTTCACCTAGATATAAAAAGGCAATAGTAAAAGAAGACAGAAACACGACTGTACTAACATCAACAAATCTCACCGTACACAAAAGTAACATAAAAAACGTTTGACAATTATAGATTACTTGTAATACTGATGGTGACGGTACAACCAATAGAACCAAATATGGACATAACAAATCACACAGAAGCACAAACTATTACGATCCACGATGGACTAGGCAAAATACAAACAACAACAACAAGAATAATTCATATTTTCAATCTAAACAAAATCAAAGAAGCGTTAGAGCAAATAGAGTTCCATACAGAAAAAGATTTAAAATTTAGCAGCTTATACCATACCTTGTGCCACGAAATTAACCAAACTCAATTGACTTTACGTACCATAGACTATGACGTTAACAAAAGGACCTCAAGGGCTATTAATATCTTAGGCACAGCTTGGAAGTATGTAGCAGGCAGCCCAGATCACGATGACTTCGTTCAGATATAGGAACATATTAATAAAGTAATAGACAACAATAATAGGCAGGTAATAATAAATTCACAACTAGAACAGAGACTAAATAAATTAACTACAATCACCAATAGCCTTACAAACAACATAAGGAAAGACGATAGATTCACATATGAAATAGCAGAAAGTTTACAAAACCAAGTTAGATTGATCAAAGAGGAAGTTATTAATATAAAATATGCTATACAATGGGCAAAAGTTAACGTAATAAACTCATATCTGTTAAAAGAAGCAGAAGTAAATGAAATAGAGAGGATATTCAAAGCTGGAAGAATGCCTTCATTATCCGTAGAAGAAATGCTAGAGTATTCAGACGTGGCCATATTTCACAATACGACTACTTTGTTTTATGTAATAAAAATACCTAACGTAGAAGAAACCGAATTCGAAAACCTAATCGTAAAACCAGTAATAAGAAATAATGTCATCATAAACATAGAATACAAAGAAATATTGTCGCACAAAAATGTAATGTATGGAATTATAAAAAACTGTAAGAAATATAATAACATTAAGATTTGTTCTAAGAATAACATTGTCAACATTAGCAATAGTACATGTTTGCCTAGGCTCCTCAATGGAGAAAAGTCGCTGTGTGAGTTCAGTAATGCCGAGCATGTGGAACCCATCGACGAATTGGCCAATGGTCTTCTGATACTTAACAACTTTAATGGGATGGTGACATCGGCCAAAACAAGTACATGGTTAAATGGCACTTACGTCATTCGCTTCACCAACGAGTCCATTTCGATTGGCAACCGGACTTTCAACAATCTAGAGACAAACACGCTGAGAGTCGGATCATCAATAATCCAGATGACACCGGAAGAATCGAGACGACTCCAAATTCTATCGCTAAAGGCTTTGCAGGCACTACACATCAACAATAGCCAAATACTGGAAAAATTAAAACTTACGACACACGCAGTATCATCTGTAATATTGATCTGCATTGTAGCGATAACCATCGTCATTGCCTACCTCTACACAAAGAGAGCTAGAAAAATAACGTTACTATTGGATAATAATCAAGTAAATAAAGTAACAGAGGCACCAAGACGAACAATAGAGAACATACAGTTCAATGACATTCCCTTCTTTTAAGAATCGCTTAAGGACAAGCTCAAATTAAAGGGGGAAAGTTAATAACGAAAATAATTCCACATTGCAACAAAATCCAATGGGAATTATTGCAACACAAATAAGACATAACAAACTGACCAAAACCATAAGCCAAATCTGCTGACACCACGTCTAGTGGACTTCCTGCACACGCCAACCAGAGCTGCAGCAATTCTAAGAAGAATTGCACAACGGGCCAACAACACCACGAGCGACGCCGCTGCCAGCGCCGTCGACTGAACCACAGCTTAGCTAGGGATAGAATTGATTTAAGTAATCAGTTGCAAAATTCGATTTGAATAAAACGGACTTGTTTCGTCTAAATAAAATAAAACCTTTTTTTTTATTATTCAAATAAAAGACGAATTTAACTGGCGCCCGAGCAGGGACCGACTCCGCGCACAATACAGTAAAACGATTAGTACGTGCGCGATATTGCAATATAAAAGCAGAGTCGGTTAAAGAGTGAAAATTCGATCGCGTCTCAACACAGCAAAACGCCTGTACGAACGCGACGGTGTGATCTCAAAATATAAAAATCGGTTAAAAAGTGAAAATTCGATAGCGTTTCAACACAGCAAAACGCCTGTACGAACGCGACGGATAAAATTCAAAGCCGATCAAAGCAGACTGTGTGACGCGAGAGAGTGACGATACTCTAAGTGCACGCAACTGTAAAAGAACTGCAGAGTCTGTGCGAAAGTAACCGAAGCAACTCACGTCGATTAACTTCGACGTTCGGTTCGACTCGCTAAAGGTAGTCTGGAACTTAATTGTTCGATTGCCCATCGGTGGACGGTAATCCTGTACGGTCAGTCCACAGGATACTTCAACGGTGTCTGGTCGCAGGATCCCCAGTAGGAACAACCCAAAAAGGATGAAATCCGGACCAGCAGTGAAGACCGCCACATCATCATTATTGTAAGTTAGAAATATAAGAATATCAAAAAACTAACAAAACTAAAACAACCATTAAGAAAAAAAAAACAATTTAAGAAAAGAAAAAAGTAAACTTAAAGATTAAGAGAATAAAGAAAAAATAAATAAAGCAAAGAATTAAAAAGCGTAAAGCGATAAAATTTACATTGACTACAAACGTAGTATAACATAACCCAACTTTGCGATTCCCAAGGGACCCTCCAAAGTAGAAGGGAAAAACCAGCTACTGGTCTTAGAAGAAAAAAATTAAATAAATAAATAAATTTTATGCACATTTTGTAATAAATTAAGCTGTAAGAATATTAATCCTAAACTAACCATACACTTAATATCTATAAATCAAAAATAAATTCCAAAATCTGTAGACATAAGTACCATAGAAGTCAGTTTGTGACGTATGGCTAATGAGCATAACTTGATTAGACCCCCGGTTTTAGGAGAACAACCTCAGGTAGGCGGACAAAACGTTGATAGACAGCAACAACGACGCATTGACCGACAAAACGAACACTTACAAAACAGAGGCATGGCAAACAACGCAGAACAGCAGATTGCAACTACTGTTGCCCAAATTTTAGCAGCACAACTTCCAACACTAGTGAAACAACTAGTTAACCCCTCCAGGGAATTTAATGACGTAGCAGATCAAAGCATAGTTGGCGATCAAAATCTGAATGATCTGAACAGAGTACCAGACATCGTCAAAAGCCTCAGGGAATTTTCTGGTGACAAAGCTGAATTCAGCTCATGGAAAAAGAGTGTAGACCGTATACTCTCGATATATGCAAACCAAGTTGGTTCACCAACATATTATGGCATATTGCATACCGTGAGAAACAAGATAGTCGGAAATGCTGATACGGCCCTCGAGTCGTACAACGTGCCTCTAAATTGGAGTGCCATCTCCAAGTGTCTCACACTGCATTATGCAGATAAAAGAGATATAGGGACGCTTGAATATCAAATGACCATGTTAATACAAGGTCACAACCTGACGGTAGAACAATTTTACCAAACTGTTTATAATCACCTAACACTAATACTGAACAAAGTAGGATGTATGGAACTCAACAGAGAGGCCGAGATCCTCATGACAAAAATGTACAGGGAAAAAGCATTAGATACCTTCGTCAGAGGTTTGAGAGGAGATTTGCCACGTATCCTTTGCATAAAGGAACCAACAGACCTTCCCTCAGCCCTCCATTACTGCTTAAAGTTAGAAAATCAAAGCTATAGGACAAACATTGCTTTCAATAAAATCCATCAAACAGGTCATAAAAGCGCAGCTCGAAGCGCACCACCACCTATGTTGCCACCTCGCATGGCCCAATATCCACAAAATCCGCCCCAAAATATGAGAACAGTACCAATAGGCTTCAGGACCCAAGTGCCAATGCAGTCTGCATGGCCAAATAATAATAATAACGTACATCAATACAATAAACCACACTTTCATCAAATGCAACCACAACGTACATACATACCTCCCCGACCATTAGCACCCAAACCACAGCCACGTCCCGAACCAATGGACGTTGACCAGAGCATCCAGACACGGATGGTAAATTACATGAACAGACCAAATTTCGAGACAGGCAAAAGACCTCCACCGTTAGCAAACCCAACTGACAAAAGACAAAGAAATTTCAATATTCAAACAATAGAAGAATGGCCCGACTATGACAACAGTGACGCTTCCTGGAATATGGAAGAATACGGACAGACCATCGAAACTTACGAACAGCAACAGACAGAGTACGAACAATCACTGCAAGAATACACAGACGAAATAGAGCAAATCGAAAACGAACAGGGAAACGCCACCGAACAAGCCGATATCAATTTTTTAGGATAACCAACTCTTCGCTTCCTTACATAGAATGTAAGACAACAAGCGGAGAGGTACTCAAAATACTAATAGATACAGGTTCAAACAGAAATTACATACAGCCCAAACTAGTTTCTAACCCCATTCCTAACAAAAAGCCTTTCGAAGCCGTAACAGTCGGTGGAAATATAAAAATAACTCACCATAAAATCGCTAATCTTTTTAATAGACAAGATATTCAAGTCAAATTTTTCCTATTACCAACGTTGAAAGCATTCGACGCAATTCTGGGCAATGACAGTCTTAAAGAACTAGACGCTGTAATCCACAGCAGCAAGAATCAACTAATAATTAAAAAAAAACATGAGTATAACCCTTAGACAGAAAAAAATTGAGGCAGTTAACACTGTTATACCACGAACAGACCACATGACTACTGAACAGAAACAAAGACTAAACCAGTTAGTCACAAAATATCCCAATTTATTTGCCACCCCGAACGAAAAGTTAACTTACACAACATTCGTAAAAGCAGAAATTCGAACTAAGACAGATTCACCGATATATTCAAAATTTTATCAATTCCCAATGTCTTTAAAAGACGAAGTCCATAGACAAATACAAGAACTCTTAGAGGACGGAATTATTCGCCCATCCCGATCACCCTACAATTCACCCGTGTGGATTGTTCCAAAAAAATTGGACGCTTCCCAACAGAAAAAATATAGAATGGTTATCGATTATAGGAAACTTAATAAAGAAACTATAGCAGACAAATACCCTATTCCAGAAATTAACGAAGTACTAGCTCAACTTGGAAATAATAAAATTTTCTCAGTGCTTGACTTAAAAAGTGGCTTCCATCAAATTCCTCTGAAAGAGGCTGACATTGAGAAAACAGCATTCTCAGTTAATAATGGCAAATACGAATTTACCCGACTACCTTTCGGTCTAAAAAACGCACCTTCAATTTTTCAAAGGGCATTAGACGATATTCTTCATGAACATATTGGCAAAATATGTTTCATATACATAGATGACATTATAATTTTTAGCAAAGATAATGAATCACATTCCAGAAATCTAGACAAAATCTTCAAAACTCTGCAAGAAGCCAATATGAAATGTCAATTGGACAAATGCGAGTTCTTTAAAAACAAAGTTGAGTTTCTCGGCTTTGTTATATCCGACAAAGGAGTCGAAACAAATCCACAAAAAGTGGAAGCGATAATCAAATACCCGCTACCAAAAACCCTTAAAGACTTGAGATCATTTCTGGGTCTCTCAAGTTATTACCGAAGATTCATTAAGGTTTTCGCTAAGTTGGCAAAACCCCTTAGCTCCTTATTAAGAGGGGAAGATGGACGTGTGTCCAAAAACCTATCCGCAAAAAAATTGATTTATCTCAACGATGAAGCGGTAGAAGCTTTCAATAAGATAAAAAACGCTTTAGTTTCAAACGAAGTTATTCTTCACTACCCAGACTTCGGAAAAGAATTTCACTTAACGACAGACGCATCCAACTTCGCCATTGGAGCCGTCTTATCTCAAAATCGCCATCCAATTACATTCCTTTCTAGAACTCTCTCAAAAGCGGAAGAAAATTACGCTACAAACGAGAAAGAAATGCTAGCAATCATTTGGGCACTCAAAGCTCTCAAAAATTACCTGTACGGTAAAACAAAAGTAAAAATATACACAGACCACCAGCCATTAACACATTCGTTAAGTAGCTGGAACGGAAACGCTAGAATAAAAAGATGGAAGGCATATTTAGAAGAATTTGACTACGAATTACTTTATAAACCAGGAAGGGACAATATTGTAGCCGATGCGCTATCTCGAATCCCCACCATAAACAATATCAGATCGGTAGCCTCCACACAACACAGTGCAGACAGTTCAAGCCATAACTTAATACCAAGCATTGAAGCACCCATAAACGTATTTAAAAACAAGTAAGAAAGCTCTAGTCGGGGTGCCCGACTAGGAGATACCCTGATCCCAGTCCTCTGAGTTTTTTAATATTTTTCGTAGTTTGTATCGAGTATTCAAAAAAAAAAAGAAAATAAATAAAAAATGACAGTGCGAGACCAGGATTCGAACCCGGATTGTCTGCGCAACGTGCGCCAACTCTACCAACACCGCCACTTCATAATTAAAAAATAAATAAAACAATAAAAAATGTTTCGTCTGAACCGGTCTCGAACCAGGACCGCGCTGCATACGAGCGCCGCCTCTACCAACGCAGCCACCGCTCTGCTTATGCGAGCAGCTGCAAATTTGAACATAAGTAGCAACTAATAATTCAGCACAGTTCAATCGCAATTGCAATTCGTGGAATAGAAAAGAATACACGCATTTGAATGTATATATGTGTGCACACGCATAGGAAAAATGCGTGCGCGTGGCGCTGCTGACATGTGCTTTTGCAAATTGGCCAAACGTTTTGTTTAATAACTTCTGTTTTACTTAATGGATTTTAATGAAATTTTCAGCAAATGATCTACATATCCTATTGGCTTGGTTGAGATGCAAACGCCTTCACATAATGGCCCTAGTTCCAACTAAACTTAAATTCTAAGAATTTGGGGAATTTGGAGCCGGTATCCAAAATCCAACAAAAATCAAAATTGCATAAAATATACATAAAAATACAATACAAAAATATACACTAAATACAAAATTTGGAGGCTCTAGCTCTTAAGACGTTCGAGATATAATTTATTTACTGCATTTCAATCATGTTTTTATTCGATAACAATTAAATGCGAATAGTTATCGAATATTTGAAACAAACTTGACCTGCGCGTGCTATACACGGACCTACAAAAAAAATTTCAAGTCTCTAGCTCTTATAGATGCTGAGATCCACGCGTTCACACATACGGACAGACGGACAGACGGACAGACAGACAGACGGACAGGGCTCAATCGACTCGTCTTGTCATCCTGATCAAGAATATATATACTTTATGGGGTCTGCCACGCCTCCTTCTGCCTGTTACATACATTTGCACAAAACCATTATACCCTGATTTCCCATTTTCAATGGGATCAGGGTATAATAAAAACCAGATATTTCTGGAAAAGGCCAATAAAACAGACTACAGATTCTATATACCATTCCCAACTTTCCATAGGCACATAATAACTCAACCAAGCTACACAACAAATAATCTCATACAAATATTAAAAGCTCGTCTCAACCCTTCTGTTATCAATGGCATAATAACCTCAGAAGATGTTATGCACCAAATCCAAGCCATATATCCGATACACTTCAAAAACTATAAAATTAGGTTCTCACAGTCACAGGTTAAAGATCTAACAAACGAAACCGAAAGAGACGAAAAAATCTTGGCCACCCATAATAGAGCACATAGAAACGCACTTGAGAATAGAAATCAAATGATAGAACTTTATTATTTTCCTAAAATGAAACAAACAATAGCAGACCTTGTCAAACAGTGTCAAGTTTGCAAGGAAGAGAAATATGACAGACATCCGAATAATCCAAAATTAAAAGAAACCCCAATACCTGAATACCCAGGACAAATAGTACACATCGATATATACACAACACAAAAGAACTTAGTATTGACAGCAATAGACAAATTCTCAAAACTCGCTCAAGGAAGAGTAATCAAATCCAGAGCAATAGAGGACGTAAAAAAACCACTTCACGACATACTCTTTTACTATGGCGTACCAAAGGCAATAGTCATCGATAATGAGAAGTCCCTAAACTCAGATTCACTAACCTTTATGATGAAAGACCAACTCGGAATTGAAATTTATAAAACCCCACCACATAAGAGTACAGTCAATGGGCAAGTGGAAAAATTACACTCGACACTATCAGAGATTATGAGATGTAATAGACGAAAAAACGAATACAAAACTTTCGACGAACTTCTGAACAAATCAATATACGATTATAACTACACTATACACTCAACAACCAACAAACGACCACTCGACATATTTTTTGGCAGAAACGTGACGACAGACCCAGAACAGTATGAAAAAGCTAGGAAAGATAATATAGACAGACTTAAACAAAAACAGACGACAGACATTCACAACCATAACAAGACGCGAAACGATATACGAACTTACACACCTGGACAAGAAATCTACATTAAAATAAATACACGATTAGGTACTAAACTTTCACCTAGATATAAAAAGGCAATAGTAAAAGAAGACAGAAACACGACTGTACTAACATCAACAAATCTCACCGTACACAAAAGTAACATAAAAAACGTTTGACAATTATAGATTACTTGTAATACTGATGGTGACGGTACAACCAATAGAACCAAATATGGACATAACAAATCACACAGAAGCACAAACTATTACGATCCACGATGGACTAGGCAAAATACAAACAACAACAACAAGAATAATTCATATTTTCAATCTAAACAAAATCAAAGAAGCGTTAGAGCAAATAGAGTTCCATACAGAAAAAGATTTAAAATTTAGCAGCTTATACCATACCTTGTGCCACGAAATTAACCAAACTCAATTGACTTTACGTACCATAGACTATGACGTTAACAAAAGGACCTCAAGGGCTATTAATATCTTAGGCACAGCTTGGAAGTATGTAGCAGGCAGCCCAGATCACGATGACTTCGTTCAGATAGAGGAACATATTAATAAAGTAATAGACAACAATAATAGGCAGGTAATAATAAATTCACAACTAGAACAGAGACTAAATAAATTAACTACAATCACCAATAGCCTTACAAACAACATAAGGAAAGACGATAGATTCACATATGAAATAGCAGAAAGTTTACAAAACCAAGTTAGATTGATCAAAGAGGAAGTTATTAATATAAAATATGCTATACAATGGGCAAAAGTTAACGTAATAAACTCATATCTGTTAAAAGAAGCAGAAGTAAATGAAATAGAGAGGATATTCAAAGCTGGAAGAATGCCTTCATTATCCGTAGAAGAAATGCTAGAGTATTCAGACGTGGCCATATTTCACAATACGACTACTTTGTTTTATGTAATAAAAATACCTAACGTAGAAGAAACCGAATTCGAAAACCTAATCGTAAAACCAGTAATAAGAAATAATGTCATCATAAACATAGAATACAAAGAAATATTGTCGCACAAAAATGTAATGTATGGAATTATAAAAAACTGTAAGAAATATAATAACATTAAGATTTGTTCTAAGAATAACATTGTCAACATTAGCAATAGTACATGTTTGCCTAGGCTCCTCAATGGAGAAAAGTCGCTGTGTGAGTTCAGTAATGCCGAGCATGTGGAACCCATCGACGAATTGGCCAATGGTCTTCTGATACTTAACAACTTTAATGGGATGGTGACATCGGCCAAAACAAGTACATGGTTAAATGGCACTTACGTCATTCGCTTCACCAACGAGTCCATTTCGATTGGCAACCGGACTTTCAACAATCTAGAGACAAACACGCTGAGAGTCGGATCATCAATAATCCAGATGACACCGGAAGAATCGAGACGACTCCAAATTCTATCGCTAAAGGCTTTGCAGGCACTACACATCAACAATAGCCAAATACTGGAAAAATTAAAACTTACGACACACGCAGTATCATCTGTAATATTGATCTGCATTGTAGCGATAACCATCGTCATTGCCTACCTCTACACAAAGAGAGCTAGAAAAATAACGTTACTATTGGATAATAATCAAGTAAATAAAGTAACAGAGGCACCAAGACGAACAATAGAGAACATACAGTTCAATGACATTCCCTTCTTTTAAGAATCGCTTGAGGACAAGCTCAAATTAAAGGGGGAAAAGTTAATAACGAAAATAATTCCACATTGCAACAAAATCCAATGGGAATTATTGCAACACAAATAAGACATAACAAACTGACCAAAACCATAAGCCAAATCTGCTGACACCACGTCTAGTGGACTTCCTGCACACGCCAACCAGAGCTGCAGCAATTCTAAGAAGAATTGCACAACGGGCCAACAACATCACGAGCGACGCCGCTGCCAGCGCCGTCGACTGAACCACAGCTTAGCTAGGGATAGAATTGATTTAAGTAATCAGTTGCAAAATTCGATTTGAATAAAACGGACTTGTTTCGTCTAAATAAAATAAAACCTTTTTTTTTATTATTCAAATAAAAGACGAATTTAACTTACACAAAACCATACAGTTATCCACAAGCATACGAACAAGAAGTTGAACAACAAATTCAGAATATGCTAGATCAAGGCATTATACGCCCCAGCAATTCCCCTTATTGTAGTCCTATATGGATTGTACCAAAAAAACAAGACGCGTCAGGCAAACAAAAGTTTAGAATCGTAATTGACTATAGAAAATTAAATGACATAACTATAAATGACAGACACCCAATACCAAATATGGATGAGATCTTAGGAAAACTAGGTAGATGCCAGTATTTCACAACAATCGACCTTGCAAAAGGATTTCATCAACTTGAAATGCATCCAGATTCATGGCCACTATGAATATCTTCGTATGCCATTTGGATTAAAGAATGCACCTGCAACCTTTCAACGTTGTATGAACAATATTCTGCGACCATTACTAAATAAACACTGTTTAGTATATCTAGACGATATAATTGTATATTCAACATCTTTAAAAGAACACCTACACTCATTGCAACTAGTTTTCGAGAAGCTTGCTGAAGCAAATCTCAAATTACAACCTGACAAATGTGAGTTTCTAAAACAAGAAACTACCTTCCTAGGACATGTCATAACTAAGGATGGAATAAAACCCAATCCTGATAAAATCAAAGCAATTCTGAAATATCCTATTCCCACAAAAACTAAAGAAATAAAAGGTTTTCTTGGACTAACCGGTTATTATAGAAAGTTTATTCCAAATTTTGCAGACATAGCCAAACCCATGACAACAGTACTAAGAAAAGACTCAAAAATAGATATTAAATAATCCAGAATATATTAGAGCTTTCGAAAAATTAAAACAACTTATTTCCAATGACCCGATTTTAAAAATTCCAGACTTCAAAAATAAATTCATTTTAACAACTGACGCAAGTAATGTAGCTCTTGGAGCTGTACTTTCTCAAGACGGACATCCCATTAGTTTTATCAGCAGAACCACGAAACTAACTACAGCGCCATAGAAAAAGAACTTTTAGCTATTGTATGGGCAACAAAAATCTTTCGACACTACCTTCTAGGTCGACATTTCGAAATCAATAGTGACCATCAACCATTATGTTGGTTATACAAAATGAAAGAACCAAATTCAAAATTAACCCGATGGAGAGTAAAATTATCAGAATACGACTTTGACATAAAATACATAAAAGGAAAAGAAAACCACATAGCTGACGCCCTATCGCGAGTAAAAATAGAACAGACTTATTTCGGAGAAGAAACACAACATAGCGCTGACGAAGACAATAGTAATTTAATTGGGCTCACAGAAAAACCAATAAATACATTTAAAAGACAAATTATATTTTCTAAAGGCATTCCAAATATTAAAAAACAGAATTACTTCAAAAAATTAATAATTTACATTACATACGATAACATGACTAAAGACAAAGCTGAAAAATATTTGATTGACCACTTTTGTACAAAGACTAGCGTAATGTTCATAGACAGCGATGCAGATTTTGAAATCATTCAAAACGCACACAAAGAAATTATCAACACTAGCCACACCAAAATTCTACGAAGCCTCATTCAATTAAAAAATATAGACTCATATGCCGAATTTAAGGAACTTATTTTGAAAACACATGAAAAACTCTTACACCCCGGTATCCAAAAAACAAATAAACTCTTCTGTGAAACTTACTATTTCCCTAACAGCCAATTACTAACACAAAATATAATAAACGAATGCAACATTTGCAACCTAGCAAAAACCGAACACAGAAACACAAATATGCCAATGAAAATTACTCCCAAGCCCGAACATTGTCACGATAAGTTTGTAATAGACATTTATTCCTCTGAAGGCAAGCACTATCTTAGTTGCATAGATACTTATTCAAAATTCGCTACTCTTGAAAATATTAAAACAAAAGATTGGATAGAATGCAAAAATGCATTAATGCGTATAATTAATCAGTTAGGAAAGCCAATATTATTAAAAGCTGACCGAGACGGCGCATTTTCCAGTTTAGCACTAAAAAAATGGCTCGAAAGCGAAGGAATAGAATTACAATTAAATACAACAAAAACAGGAATAGCAGACATCGAACGACTACATAAAACAATAAAGGAAAAAATTAGAATAATCAATACCTTAAATGACGAAGAAAATAAACTCAGTAAAATAGAAACTATTCTCTACATCTACAATCACAAAACAAAACATGACACAACTGGACAAACTCCTGCACACATATTTCTATATGCTGGACAACCTAAATTAGACATTCAAGAAAAAAAGAAAAAGTAATAAATAAAATCAACAATAACCGACAAGAATACGAAATCGATACCAGATATCGAAAAGGACCGTTACAAAAGGGCAAACTAGAAAATGCCTTTAAAGCCAATAAAAATGTTGAAAAGTTAGATCCAGATCATTACCAAATTACTAACAGAAATAGAATTACACGTTACTATAAAACACAATTTAAAAAACGAAAGAAAATAAATCAAGTCAAAATAATTACATAATACTAATGATATCAACGTCCTATATCCCAATTTTAATCCACTAATATTATTCAAACTATGTCATACCCTCGATAATAATGGCTACAAACACATAAATAGTTAAGAATAAATTGAATAATGTTGTATTCAAAATATTAATAAGCTCATATATAAAACAACCACAATTAATAAGTGTATTAGAAACCAAATCATATCAAAATCACCAAAACTACCTTAAGTATCTTCTTGAGTCGCAGGCTTACCTCTTAAGGAGAGGGAAGTGACATATTCATACTGACAATGTCCACAACACATAGAATATTGAAAACTAGTTCATACTGGATTTTCTTATATCACGAAAATCTAGAATAAAGCGAAAATAACCAAATCATAAATAGTGGCGCCGGCCTGACAAAATCCCGTTGCATTTTTTTGCTATTGTATAGGAATAATGTTGCGAGCCGAAATTCTTAGAACGACGCGTCCAACTGATCTTTGTCTGCTGCGTAATTTCAGCAGCCTATAAAAGAGCCTTTAACAAAAATTGTCTTTAGTCTTAAGCTATTGTTCAATAAAGCAAGTTGTCATAATCTAACTTTGACTTCGTCTTTTAATTTACATTAGCGTTGCTGTTAGCATATGTCGCGGCATTTATTCGACTGATAACATATATCTAATTATATATATATATATATATATATATATATATATAAGTTAACATATAACACTTAATATAAGATATTAATCAACCCTGGCTATTGCGTGCTACATAAGTTAATGAACAGCCCTCGCAATGGCAACTCTGCATACGCCGGTTAGGTTATGATATGAAAAAGGTGGAGGTAGACACGTGTTTAATGTGTGCTCCTAAAATACGCTACAAACTCGTGTCATATAAGTCAAATTAAAAGTAGTGAATATAATAAAAAACAATAAAGTTAACAGTTTCGCTTATTCAAAAGCAATCCAAAGCATATTATTTACCCCACTGGTTTAAAATGCGCTCTTCCAGTAAGTCGCTTAAATAAATATTCACTCCGGCACTTGGCCGTTAAATAACTTGTTTCATTGTCTGAGCCCGATGCCAGCAATATGAGGCACGGTCGCCTCTCAAGCTAATCTTCAGCCACTACCGGACTGGAAGGATACTAATTTATATATATATAAATATATATACACATATATATACATATGTACATACATATATGTAACTAAAATGCATTTACATTTACATTTATATGAGAACTCTTCTGCTGCGGATTTTACATTTTTTCTTCAACATCGCCAATAAATATCAGTGATAGTAAAGTATGAAACTTCTGATGAATAAAGTGACACCCACTTCCTTCCCATTCACAATATATGCTGCTAGATTATCAAGTAGCAGTGTAATAATACAAAATAATAGCGTATTATCCCTAACTACACAATCAAATCAAATTATACTGCCCTCGACGTCAGCAAAAGCATCATCAGCATGAGCGATGAAGATAGTGATGCTTACGTGCCAGAGACTGACGTCCAAGTTGAAATACCCGAGGAAATTTTTAATAGAAAACATACAAATTTTTGATATTGATTATGAATAAAAAAAGGTATATTAACAGATGTTGGTTTTTTTTTTTAATTCATTCAATATCCATTGTATGTATATGTTTGAACATAATCTTTTACATTAATTAATTTAACATCTGAAGCGTATACGTTATCAACCATGCTGATTTGCTTAACTTCACAGTTCGGCAGAATCCGTTGATACTCATGATATTCATAACATTCAATTTTTAGGAATCGAGTTTCATAATTACTGTTATATGTGTATCTAATAGTCAAATAAACTTCATTAGAATAAAGTTTAAAATTACGATAAAATGGTTTGCTGCTTTCAATTATTCCAGATATATTAAGTTTTTTCGCCACAAGGTCGTTCCTGAATACCTCAATGGCTTGACACACAGTGCAATACGATTGATGTGACTCTGGTAGTGGTGGGAGTGGGTGTGGGGTCTCTAGTAATTAGTGAAAGGTTTTCTATTTCAAAAGCTTCGCAATCATTTCGAAATGGTTCGGATACACTTTCAGTTTGCTTAAAAAATTTGACATTTAGTGATATTTTGACTAGTTCATTGTTGGGTAGGATAAAAAAGAACTCTACATCCTTTACACTGGAGTGCTCACTACTCTGCACTGGTATCGGTATTGCATGATGGCCTTGAAGGATTAAAGTTGCAATGAAGAGCAGTAATATACTTTTCATTAGAATTTTTTATGACTTCTACTCCAAACTTTTCGAGCTCAAAACAACGACAAATTCATTTTTCAATTAGAATTTAAAGTACATTTCGTTATTATCATCAATGAGGAGATTTCACCACATTTTTAATTTCTTGCATCAATCCATGAGCTATGGGCGTTAGAGAACTCCAGCCATTTTACGAACATTTTCCCTCCATTTCTGCGTAATACTTTCTTAGCTAAATATATGTGTGGGAATCGAGATTTTTTTAGTTCTTCAGCGTAGAAGCCTCTTTTAATTGGATTTCCCTCGTAGTCTTGTAATATATATGTTGGGGGGTTGGTATTTTGCACTCGTATTATTTTAAAAATCTCAGTTTTCCAGTTAAGGGTATACCCCTTTTCAAATATATTCTTATATTTATATATTCTTATATTATAAATCGTAAACCAATAAATATTTTTTTTATTATTGTACACACTGTTCAGTAATAGCTTTCTATTTCTTATCTTATTTACTGCAATTGATGCTATTTTGATTTTTCGATGAGGCCTTCTATTGTATTTATAATTTATATTTTTATAGATATCAATCTAATGATATAATCCTTTGAAACTAAACTCTTTCCTCATCATCCTCGTTAGCGTTTAGACTCGGGTTCAATCTTCGCGGCGAATCATCCTCGTTAGCGATTAGACTCGGGTTCAATCTTCGCGGTGACAAAACATTTTTTATTGATTTTTTTATTTATTTTTAATTATGAAATGGTGGTGTTGGTAGAGCTGATGCGCATTGCGTAAAAATTGTGGGTTAGAATCTTGGAGTCGTAATGTCGCTTTTAATTTGTTTTTTATTATCATTGCTGTGTCCAGCTGTTTGTGAAGCAATTGGAAGTTTTAATCTATCCACAATTTCATTTGGATCGTCCCAATATATGTAATTGGATTTATTTTCATTTATCTTCTTGAGCCCACTACCAGTAAAAAGTGATTTCGCTAATTGCGGTGATAAAGTAATTTGTGTAGATGAAGAAGTATCGGAGAATAAAACTCTAACTGATAAAGATGATGTCTGGAAAAGATACTTAACTATTTTTAATTATTTTTTAGAGCGATTGCCTTTGAGTTGACCGTCAAACCTATTCTGTTTTCTATGAGCATTTATTTTATTTAAAATATGCCTGTAATTTGCTAACTCTTCCTCATTAGAATTATTTGGGTCACTCTCATAAATTAAAGAATATAAAACAGCAGTTAGCGGCCAATTTTCGCCAGTCTCCTTCAATAAAAATTTCCCATTTGAAATGTTAACTTTAGAATTCCTTAACCGCAAATCACTCAAAATCATCTTTTTACGGGCCATATGCCTTATCAAACATCTTTTTTTGAGTTAATGATTTTAAATTGAGTACTTTTTTTTGCTTATATAGTGGAGATCGATTATCATGATAAGATTTTCCAATACTATTCTCAGAAGCATCAGCGAATTCATCATCATTATCATTATCATTATTAAAACCAGATTCAAATGACGAATTTTTACTTCACGTTAAATTTCAGCTTTTGATATACGTGATAATGATGGTGATGGTGATAATGATAGTGACAGTGACTGTATATCTTCTTCTATTATTTCTATTTTGAGTGCTTACAAAATTCTTATACAATATTTAGCTTTTATTGACAAGTTTTTCTAGAGGAGCTCTTATTGATTTTACAGATTCTTCGAAATGTAGCTCTGAAATTTTCTCTACAAAACTTTTCTATTTTTCGCTAGATCGCTTAATATATTTTCATTACTCATTTCTGCTGCTAGTAAGCTAGGTCAGTTCTAATTAGCACACTCACACGTCAGCTTAACAGCCTTGAGTGCGGTTTTATCGCAGTTAAAAAATGAAGCAGTTTATAGTGTGTGAGTTTATGAGCAGTTCTGTAGAGTATATTCCCACATCAGCTTAACAGCTTTGAATCAGCTTAACAACTTTGAGAGTGGTTTAAACAGCTTGATAACAATTAAATAGCTGTTAGCAGCTAGCTGTTATTATGCAGATGAAATAGAGAAGGGTGTAATCAGTTGAATAGCAAAGTTATTTCGGCTTATGTCAGTCTTCAGATATGTGATGCTTTTATAAATGCAAAAAAAAAAAAAACAAGAAATTTTTTTTTGATTTGGAGAGCTTCTTACTGTTAGACGCACAGTAGGAGGGTTACTATTGTATGATTTTGGCAAATACTATTGTATGACGTTTGGTGAAGGCTGCTGCTGTCCTCAATTGACCATGATGATCTGCTGCTAGTATCCTTAATTGGCTCTAGGCATCTGCATCTGCTGTTGCGGATAATTTTCACCCAATAATGAAACTTAGTGCGAGTGATCCTGGTCCTGATTCCGTCAGCATCTGCTGCCCTTTAACTATCTGCTGTTGCGGATAGTTGTCAAGTAACAGTGATGTCTGGGGCAAGTGATCCTGGCTCCTATTCTTCTGGCGGTGGCTCTTTCTCTGTTGATGCTTCCATTGTATATTTCACTTACTGTATTCAACTGAATAGGGACAAAATCAGTTTATACTAAGCCCCACCCATTTTATAACACGCAAAATATACTATAAGCATATATTTAAACAAACATATTTTGTTTTTTTTTTTTTTAATGGGTTTTTGTGGTTTTGTTTAAAGTTGTATTGAACAGCAGATTCTCGTCTTTCTGACCTTTGTTGGCGGCAGCAGCTACTTTATCCAACATTCGACAGCGCTCACCGACGTACAGCTCATGAATATCACTGAAGTAATAAAAACTTTAAGCACAATTGCCCGCAATTATAAATACCGTATATTGTATTGTATGGTATACTATGGGTGGATGCAAATTTCCAAAACTGTCGAAATAATTTATTTCATTACCATTATTAATGTTAATTTATAACCCCACATTCGTTTCTCCATTGATCTTTACTCTGCGGTAGGGAGTCTCGCATAAATACACCTCTAAAGTTCAGAATGTGCTCACGACAGAATTTCAAAATTTCATGGCGTTCTGTTACCTAACTCAATTAGCTCAATTAATGTTTGCTTCAAGTGGGCTGTGATATCCACTTTCTGCTAGTTGCAACAAAAAACGCTGTTCTTCATACCACATTATTGATATAAGGAGTACTCTGATTCAACTAGACGACTCGTTGAGCCTCAATTTCACTGATCTGGAACTCCCATTCAAAATGCAAGACATTAAAAAATTTCAGCAATAAAATGAAGGATTGAGTGTAAACGTGTTTGCTTATGATTCAGAAAAGAACGTGGTGATTAGACCTCTTCACCTAAATGTTACTGTTATAGGGAGTAAACACTGCATTATGTTTTGTTTACGACCCTATCAAGGTACATAAGTGTGCATGCTTGCTTTTTTTAAGATAGATGAAGATAAAATACATTTTTTTACTTTCAAAAGAGGTGCGCGAAGCCAGCTTACTTTCCACACATCAAAGTTATACTTTTGTGACGTTTGTCTCAACTATTCGAAGGATATGAGCGTGCACCCCTCAGTCTGAAGTGAGATGGTATCAGTACTCCCCGCTGAAGGTACGGGGCCTCTTAAACTTAAGAACTTTCTTAATAGCATGGCAGTACCATTCGTGGTGTATGCAGACCCTGAATGCAGCCTGCGGCCTGTAAATGAATGTATAAGTGAGAATGTAGTAATCGTGCATGAACATATTCCTGTAGCCTATGCTTATTATATTATATGCTCATTTGACTCAAGTCTAGATAGGTTTGCAATGCATAGAGCAACGGATGTGGGTGAACATTTCATAAATTCTCTAATGACTGATGCTATTATGATTTTCATGAACCATCTAAGTAGCGTAAAGCCCTTCGTAATGAGTGCGGGCTTTACGCTACGTAGAAAATATTTCAAAATGTAGTTAATATATAAGTTATCACAAAGTAGTCTTATCAGGTTAACCGTATGCGTGTGCACCAAAGTCGCAGCACTCAACAGAAGTCGCTGACACGAATGTAAGCTGATGCATCGTGACGAGCCAGTGAGGAATGTCACGAGGCGGGTGGTCAGCATTCTATTGGGAACGCCGTCGGCATCGCTGCCGAAGTCGATAGCTTAGATTATTATTAGAGAATTATGTTTAAGTTAGTTTTACAAGAACCTCTGCACGATCCACACGAATCGCTGATAAGTTTACGAAGTCAATGAAATATACTTATATTATGTATAATTGGCGCCCAACGGCTTAATAAAACTCCGTAACAACTCCCGTTAACACCGCGAGTATAGTTTCGTCAAAAATTAAAACACTTCCCCGCCTTTGCCGCGTGTCAAAGGCAAATAAAAAAAAACTCCGTAACACACGCCCGCCAGATCGCGAGTTAAGTTCGGTGCGAATTGAAAGAAAAGAGATTAAAACTAATTATCAGCAACTACGTCGCTCCAGCCGCTTCGCTTCTCCAACTGCCCCTCTCGCCCTTGGATCATCGTCGCTGCGTCTTATATTTGACCTCTAAGGCCATAAGCAGAACGAAAAAGAAACTCATGTAAGTAAATTGCTTAAGTGTTTCTCTTGAAAAATAAAATAAGTAAGTTGTGCACTGATCAAGTGAACAGGAATCCATGGTTAATAAATTTTATAATTTTGTCAAAAAAGTCGTGAAAAACTAAGACAGAAAACTAGACAGTTACATAATTTATGTCGAGAAGTATAGGTAACGAACAGCACTGTGACAGTGACGAAGAATTGGCCAGCTTACTAAAAAAAAAAACATGACGACACAAGATGTGATCAATGTTATGGAGGCAAATATAAGGTTAGCCCTTGAGGAGCAGGAACAAAGGTTCCAAGCAGTAATAAGGCAAATGCAAAGCGAGTTTGACAGTAAGACAAATGCAATACAATCTCAAATAAAAAATAAGATATTATAGAATATCAAAGGGTGAAAGTTAACCCAGAAATTAAATGCGACGAATCTTTAGATTTGGTCAAATCCTTGCCGGAATTCGACGGCAAACAAAGTGAATACGTTGCCTGGCGGGAAGTAACAACATCTGCTTGTAAAATAAATGACCCTTATGTCGATAGTTCAAAACACTATCTCGCTGTTTGTATTATCAGAAATAAGATCAGAGGTGCGGCTAGCACAGCGCTTTCTTCTTTCAATACAGGCTTAAATTTCAGAGCTATTATAGCTAGACTCGATTTTACGTACGCGGATAAGACACCCGTACGCGTTATTCTACAAAAACTTGGTACACTCAGACAAGGCGAACTTACTTTGTTAGAATACTATGATGAGGTTGAGAAGACATTGACTCTTCTCACCAATAAAACGAACATGACCCATGACACTGCGGCAGCAGTCACTTTAAATAAACAATTCAGGAAAGATGCTCTTCACTCCTTCGTTGCTGGTTTGAAAAAGTCTCTTAAAGCTGTAGTTTTTCCTGCCCAACCTGAAGATTTACCCACAGCTTTAGCGCTAGCTCAAGAAGCTGAGGTTTGCAATGAATATTCGCAGTTCGCTGCAAGTTTTGCAAAAGCAAACGACGAAAAAACACAAAATTTCGCAACGCCATCCGCGTTACCAGAATAGCGACAACAACACAAAACAGGGAAATTATTCACAAAACAACAATAACAACAAGGCAAGTGGCCAACCACAATCTCAAACAGGCCCCAGCAGAAATCCTTTAGGCAACGGTTCCAGCCTCGAGAGAAATATCAGGCACCAGAACCCATGGACGTTGATCCATCAATGTCGCGTTTCTGACAACTAGCCAATTTCAACAAAAAAACAAACTCCACTCAGAGTCGACAAAACATCAACTACTCTGCTCAAGAACAAGAGACTTACGATAATGATTATCGGTCCTTGGCTGAAGAGAATTGCCAAGCTGGTGACGACGATGTGGCCGACGACTTGTGTAATTTTTTAGGAATAGGTCCTTTCTCCCGTACATTGAAAAGGATGTAGGGCACGGATTAGTTCTCAAACTACTTATTGATACCGGAGCGTCCAAAAACTATATAAAACCCTTGTCCGATTTAAGAAATGTGACCCATGTAGAAAAACGCTTTCAAGTTAAATCTATTCACGGGGGCACACAAATTTTACAAAAATGTCCGATTAAATTGTTCAATAAAACAACTTACTTTTTCTTACTTCCAGCATTAAGTGATTTCGATGGTATAGTGGGACTAGATTTACTCATACAGATCAAAGCACATATCGACTTAAATACCGCTACGATTAAGTACAATGGCGGCATACAGCCAATTATATTCAAATCATGCCCGCAAGTTAACTTTACCCAAGTTGACGATTCTGACGTTCCGACAGTCATGAGAGAAAATTTCAGGGCAATGATCAATAAAAGGTCAAAAGCGTTTGCAGACCCAAACGAGTCTCTCCCCTACAACATCAACACGGTGACCACTATCCGAACGGATAACGAGCCAGTTTACTCCAAATTATACCCTTACCCAATAGGTGTAGCCGACTTCGTAAATTCGGAAGTTCAGCAACTTCTCAAAAACGGCATCATTAGGCCATCACGATCACCTTACAACAACCCTATTTGGGTTGTGGATAAAAAGGGTGTTGATGAGCTGGGCAATAAGAAAAAAAGAATGGTCATCGATTTCAGAAAATTAAATAAAAAAACGGTTAATGACAAATACCCTATACCCGCAATCTCGACAATACTGTCGAACATGGGTAAGGCCCAATTCTTCACTACACTAGACCTAAAGTCGGGGTTCCATCAAATTGAGTTGGCGGAAAAGGACAGAGAAAAAACAGCTTTCTCTGTGAATAATGGCAAATATGAATTCTGCCGACTCCATTTTGGCCTGAAAAACGCTCCAAGCATATTCCAAAGGGCCATAAATGATGTGCTGAGAGAACAAATAGGGAAAACTTGTTACGTCTACGTTGACGACGTAATCATTTTCTCTGAAAATAAAGAGGATCACGTCAAACACATTGACTGGGTCTTAAAAAGCCTTTACGAAGCTGGCATGAGAGTATCCCAAGAAAAGTCCAAGTTTTTAAAGAAAACCGTGGAATTTTTGGGGTTTGTCGTAAATAGAGGCGGTGTTAAAACATCCCCCGAGAAAGTACAGGCAAGTGCAGTGTTTCATAAGGAATTATGCCGCGATAATGAAACCGTTAACTGAACTCTTGAAAGGAGACAACGGTAAGGTAAGCGCTAATCAGTCAAGAAAGATCAAAATTGACTTAACAGCTAAACAGCTACTAACTTTTGATAGACTGAAAAACATTCTCATGTCTGAGGATGTGAAGTTAAGATACTTGGATTTCAAAAAGAGTTTCGATCTAACAACTGACGCCTCGGCACATGGCCTTGGCGCCGTTCTTTCACAAGAAGGTCGCCCGATTACAGTGATTTCAAGAACATTGCGGGATAAAGAGGCATATTACGCTACAAACGAGCGATAACTACTGGCAATAGTTTGGGCACTCAAGAACCTCCGGAATTACCTGTACGGAGTTAGAGACCTAAACATATTTACTGATCATCAGCCTTTGACCTTTGCGGTATCTGATCGCAATACAAACGCCAAAATAAAGCGCTGGAAAGCGTTTATCGATGAACATAACGCCAAACTCACGTACAAACCTGGCAAGGAGAATTACGTAGCAGATGCATTGCCATGATCCATAGCGAAGAATCCCTTACCTACGCTATCGAGACCACCGACAAGCCAGTAAACTGCTTTAGAAATCAGATAATAATAGAACAATCTGATTCCCCTTTCTTAAAAACGTTCTTATTGTTTCAGAACAAGACAAGACACGTCATAGGAATCTCAGACCGTTTACATGCCGATGTATTTTTCACAGACCAAAAATACTTTCTGACATGTGTCGATAAATTCTACAAATTCGCCGAGACCCAGCCAATTTGCTCAAGATCTATCGTTGATATAAAACCCCCGCTTCTACAACTTGTAAATCTCTTTCCCAACATTCATACCATTTATTGCGATAATGAAAGGTCTCTGAATTCAGAAACAGTTAAGTCCATTTTGTCAAACTTTAATATTCAAATTGCAAATGCACCTCCTTCCCACAGTGTCTCGAGCGGTCAAGTTGAACGATTTCACAGCACCTTAGCAGAAATTGCGCGCTGTATGAAATTAGATAAACAAATAAGCGAAACCGTCGATCTGATACTTCTTTCCACAATAGAATACAATAGAACTATTCATTCGGTAACCCAAATGAAACCAATCGATATCATTCACTCAAACAATGTAGAAACAGAAATAAAGATAACAAAAATGCTCCAAAAGGCACAGCTAAAAACTTTAACGCAGGAAAACAAAAATAGAACCAACAAAGAGTACAAAGTAGGAGATAAGGTATGGGTAAAATCAAACAAGCGCTTAGGTAATAAGCTGACACCACTATGCGTTGAAGGCATAGTAGAGGCAGACCTTGAATCGACAGTTCTTATTAAAGGGAGGGTGGTCCAAAAAGACAATCTTAGAGAGTAAGCAATCAAAAATTAAAATCAGTTTTTCATTTTCAACCACAACCGTTAAACTCACGAACTACACACAGTCGAACAACATACCTGTAACTGACGGAGATGTTACTATTTGGAACGAATACGGATACCTAGGACACACGACAAACGTGACATCGTACGAGACTTACGCGTACGAAACCAGACAGATGATAGACTTATAATTCAATAAGTAAAACAGACCAAACCGACACCAACTACTTATATGAAACTGTTCTGGCTAAAAACAGAGTTATCACATCAGACTTACAAAATTTTATTCTTGCTCTAGCCCTTTCGAAAGTCAACTTGATCAGTCCAGTGATGCTAAATAATGTCGATGTTCAAGAGACGGCATTTAAGCAGCTTACAAATATTAGCATAACTAACATATTAGAAGTAGCCACTATTAAAGCTTCTCAAAGTAAATATATTTTGTATTTCCTAATTAAGTACCCTACACCTAGGTTAGTATGTAAAAAAAAGCCAAGTTTTTCCCGCAGAATATTAGACTTCGAGGAAACCAACATCGTTGCAGACTGTGGAGCAGACATCTTTGTGGTTGCAGAATGTGAAGCGATGTGGCCGGTACGCTAGCACAATGCAAAGCTCGACCCGGACATTAGGAGGAAGTAATGGTTCGGCAAAGCCCATCTCTGGAACATATCTGGTGAACTTCGACGATAAAACCATCCTGAACAAAACGCGTCCAAAATTCACTAACGGGCAAACTTCGAGAAAGGAACGGAATCATGGGAAACCTGCTATCAAACTCTAAGAAGATCGAGGACGCCCTTCACTTAGCTGAGGGAGGAGTTATTACAAAGTAGTCTAATCAGGTTAACCGTATGCGTGTGCACCAAAGTCGCAGCACTCAACAGAAGTCGCTGACACGAATGTAAGCTGATTCATCGTGACGAGCCAGTGAGGAATGTTACGAGGCGGGTGGTCAGCATTCTATTGGGAACGCCGTCGGCATCGCTGCCGAAGTCGATAGCTTAGATTATTATTAGAGAATTATGTTTAAGTTAGTTTTACAAGAACGTCTGCACGATCCACACGAATCGCTGATAAGTTTACGAAGTCAATGAAATATACTTATATTAACTATAATTTATACAATAAACCTTTATTAGATGATTGAGTTAAAGATCATTGTCATTCGAAAGGTTCGTTTAGAGGACCAGCACATTGCATTGTGCATTGCATTGTTCATTATGCAATACGACGCAGAACTAGAAGCGTTAATAGAAGACATAAGAAGTAAATTAGTACCAGAATAAATCAAAAAGAAAATGTCGATTAAGAATGAGAAAAACTTGAAAGCTCTGCTTAATCATGCGATTAGTGCTACAGTAAACGCTGCTCTTAAACATCAAGCACTGTTATTTGACAGAAGAGTGAAGGAAATTAGAAATTGGAGGAAATTAGAAGAAAATTAGAGTTTAAGAATGTATCAGTGTCCGTACCCGAGGTCAAAGAATTTCTAGAGACGGAATTAATTGATGATGATAAGTGTGATCGGAAAATTAGACTTAGTAAAATCGGTACCTATCTTTGAGGGAATGCCAGATACTTATGTTTCATGGCGGAAAGCTGTACATGCTTCATTTAACGTGTATGAAAAATATTCTGGATCCTAAAAGCATTATCTGGGTATAATTAGGAACAAAATATCAGGTCCTGCCGATTTGGTACTATCAACATATGACACACTGTTGAATCTTAAAGCAATTATCAACAGACTCGATTTTGCTTATTGCGATATGCGCGCCATTCACGTAATATAACAAGAGCTCTTTGTTTTAACTCAACAAAATCTAACAATAACTCAATATTATCAAGAAATTAATATTACCGATAAAGAAGACAATTGTAACATATGATTCCAAAATAGCTGTGAAAAGTACAGACCAGATGAGATCAATCCATATAGTTACCTACTTTACATATTTATCTATTTCTGTGAGGAAAGTCTACTTGTGTCCTCCGGTAGTCTTAGTGCTAGAGCACAAAGAAATCCATCAGCTTTGGCTCAGGAAGTTGATTTTAATCTATCAATTCGGTCGTAGTTTTGCAAAGAGTCGTGAAGAAAGTAACGAACAGAGAAAGCAGACCCATTTGCGAAAAAGTTTTTCCAAATCAGGCCAAAACTCCATTTTACAGACTGAAAACCCAAATCAATAGCCCGAACGTACAACAGGAACCACCTCAACCTATGGATATTGACAATTCATCTCGATTCAGACAATCGACACAATTTCAAAGCTAATGCAATTTTTCCAATGTTCCCAACCAAAACCAGGTGCAAAAGAGAGCAAATAGTGGAACTGCCAGATTAACAGAACCTAAGCAACACAGAATTAACTATCTTTCACGAAATGAAAATCCTGTTAACCAATCGGAAGAAAAATATCAGTCTGTAGCAGAGTCTGATGTAGCAAATTTGGAAGACGAATATCAGGCTCAAGAGGTTAATTTTTCAGACATAGCTCCCTGTTACCGTTTGTAGAGCGGACGATAGCAGGTAAAACAATAAAACTTTTAAATGATACTGGCGCTTCAAAACCAATTCCGGAATTAAAAAATGTTACTAATTTTCAAGAACAATTTATAGTTAAGTCACTCCATGGCTGTAACTACAACTAATTATAAAAGAAATGCCATATGCATCTCTTTAACACCACCTCCACTTTTTTTCTACTCCCAAGTCTATCAAGTTTCGTTGGAATAATTGGACTTGACCTTTTGAATCCACTTCAGATCCTAATGAAGCTCTTCAGTATAACACTAAAATCTTTGCTACAATTCGAACTGACGACGATAATCCGATCTACTCTCAACTTTACCCTTATCCATTAGGAGTATCCGAATTTGTTTACAAAGAGATTAGCGACATGTTGAGAGATAATATCATCAGGCCATCTAAATCTCCATATAACACTGGTATGGGTAGTCGACAAAAAAGGGGTAAACGAACAAGGAAATAAAAAGAAACGCCTTGTTATTGACTTCAGGAAACTTAATTCGAAAACTGTTGACGGCAAATACCCCATACCGAAAATGTGCTCACGACAGAATTTCAAAATTTCATGGCGTTCTGTTACCTAACTCAATTAGCTCAATTAATGTTTGCTTCAAGTGGGCTGTGATATCCACTTTCTGCTAGTTGCAACAAAAAACGCTGTTCTTCATACCACATTATTGATATAAGGAGTACTCTGATTCAACTAGACGACTCGTTGAGCCTCAATTTCACTGATCTGGAACTCCCATTCAAAATGCAAGACATTAAAAAATTTCAGCAATAAAATGAAGGATTGAGTGTAAACGTGTTTGCTTATGATTCAGAAAAGAACGTGGTGATTAGACCTCTTCACCTAAATGTTACTGTTATAGGGAGTAAACACTGCATTATGTTTTGTTTACGACCCTATCAAGGTACATAAGTGTGCATGCTTGCTTTTTTTAAGATAGATGAAGATAAAATACATTTTTTTACTTTCAAAAGAGGTGCGCGAAGCCAGCTTACTTTCCACACATCAAAGTTATACTTTTGTGACGTTTGTCTCAACTATTCGAAGGATATGAGCGTGCACCCCTCAGTCTGAAGTGAGATGGTATCAGTACTCCCCGCTGAAGGTACGGGGCCTCTTAAACTTAAGAACTTTCTTAATAGCATGGCAGTACCATTCGTGGTGTATGCAGACCCTGAATGCAGCCTGCGGCCTGTAAATGAATGTATAAGTGAGAATGTAGTAATCGTGCATGAACATATTCCTGTAGCCTATGCTTATTATATTATATGCTCATTTGACTCAAGTCTAGATAGGTTTGCAATGCATAGAGCAACGGATGTGGGTGAACATTTCATAAATTCTCTAATGACTGATGCTATTATGATTTTCATGAACCATCTAAGTAGCGTAAAGCCCTTCGTAATGAGTGCGGGCTTTACGCTACGTAGAAAATATTTCAAAATGTAGTTAATATATAAGTTATCACAAAGTAGTCTTATCAGGTTAACCGTATGCGTGTGCACCAAAGTCGCAGCACTCAACAGAAGTCGCTGACACGAATGTAAGCTGATGCATCGTGACGAGCCAGTGAGGAATGTCACGAGGCGGGTGGTCAGCATTCTATTGGGAACGCCGTCGGCATCGCTGCCGAAGTCGATAGCTTAGATTATTATTAGAGAATTATGTTTAAGTTAGTTTTACAAGAACCTCTGCACGATCCACACGAATCGCTGATAAGTTTACGAAGTCAATGAAATATACTTATATTATGTATAATTGGCGCCCAACGGCTTAATAAAACTCCGTAACAACTCCCGTTAACACCGCGAGTATAGTTTCGTCAAAAATTAAAACACTTCCCCGCCTTTGCCGCGTGTCAAAGGCAAATAAAAAAAAACTCCGTAACACACGCCCGCCAGATCGCGAGTTAAGTTCGGTGCGAATTGAAAGAAAAGAGATTAAAACTAATTATCAGCAACTACGTCGCTCCAGCCGCTTCGCTTCTCCAACTGCCCCTCTCGCCCTTGGATCATCGTCGCTGCGTCTTATATTTGACCTCTAAGGCCATAAGCAGAACGAAAAAGAAACTCATGTAAGTAAATTGCTTAAGTGTTTCTCTTGAAAAATAAAATAAGTAAGTTGTGCACTGATCAAGTGAACAGGAATCCATGGTTAATAAATTTTATAATTTTGTCAAAAAAGTCGTGAAAAACTAAGACAGAAAACTAGACAGTTACATAATTTATGTCGAGAAGTATAGGTAACGAACAGCACTGTGACAGTGACGAAGAATTGGCCAGCTTACTAAAAAAAAAAACATGACGACACAAGATGTGATCAATGTTATGGAGGCAAATATAAGGTTAGCCCTTGAGGAGCAGGAACAAAGGTTCCAAGCAGTAATAAGGCAAATGCAAAGCGAGTTTGACAGTAAGACAAATGCAATACAATCTCAAATAAAAAATAAGATATTATAGAATATCAAAGGGTGAAAGTTAACCCAGAAATTAAATGCGACGAATCTTTAGATTTGGTCAAATCCTTGCCGGAATTCGACGGCAAACAAAGTGAATACGTTGCCTGGCGGGAAGTAACAACATCTGCTTGTAAAATAAATGACCCTTATGTCGATAGTTCAAAACACTATCTCGCTGTTTGTATTATCAGAAATAAGATCAGAGGTGCGGCTAGCACAGCGCTTTCTTCTTTCAATACAGGCTTAAATTTCAGAGCTATTATAGCTAGACTCGATTTTACGTACGCGGATAAGACACCCGTACGCGTTATTCTACAAAAACTTGGTACACTCAGACAAGGCGAACTTACTTTGTTAGAATACTATGATGAGGTTGAGAAGACATTGACTCTTCTCACCAATAAAACGAACATGACCCATGACACTGCGGCAGCAGTCACTTTAAATAAACAATTCAGGAAAGATGCTCTTCACTCCTTCGTTGCTGGTTTGAAAAAGTCTCTTAAAGCTGTAGTTTTTCCTGCCCAACCTGAAGATTTACCCACAGCTTTAGCGCTAGCTCAAGAAGCTGAGGTTTGCAATGAATATTCGCAGTTCGCTGCAAGTTTTGCAAAAGCAAACGACGAAAAAACACAAAATTTCGCAACGCCATCCGCGTTACCAGAATAGCGACAACAACACAAAACAGGGAAATTATTCACAAAACAACAATAACAACAAGGCAAGTGGCCAACCACAATCTCAAACAGGCCCCAGCAGAAATCCTTTAGGCAACGGTTCCAGCCTCGAGAGAAATATCAGGCACCAGAACCCATGGACGTTGATCCATCAATGTCGCGTTTCTGACAACTAGCCAATTTCAACAAAAAAACAAACTCCACTCAGAGTCGACAAAACATCAACTACTCTGCTCAAGAACAAGACACTTACGATAATGATTATCGGTCCTTGGCTGAAGAGAATTGCCAAGCTGGTGACGACGATGTGGCCGACGACTTGTGTAATTTTTTAGGAATAGGTCCTTTCTCCCGTACATTGAAAAGGATGTAGGGCACGGATTAGTTCTCAAACTACTTATTGATACCGGAGCGTCCAAAAACTATATAAAACCCTTGTCCGATTTAAGAAATGTGACCCATGTAGAAAAACGCTTTCAAGTTAAATCTATTCACGGGGGCACACAAATTTTACAAAAATGTCCGATTAAATTGTTCAATAAAACAACTTACTTTTTCTTACTTCCAGCATTAAGTGATTTCGATGGTATAGTGGGACTAGATTTACTCATACAGATCAAAGCACATATCGACTTAAATACCGCTACGATTAAGTACAATGGCGGCATACAGCCAATTATATTCAAATCATGCCCGCAAGTTAACTTTACCCAAGTTGACGATTCTGACGTTCCGACAGTCATGAGAGAAAATTTCAGGGCAATGATCAATAAAAGGTCAAAAGCGTTTGCAGACCCAAACGAGTCTCTCCCCTACAACATCAACACGGTGACCACTATCCGAACGGATAACGAGCCAGTTTACTCCAAATTATACCCTTACCCAATAGGTGTAGCCGACTTCGTAAATTCGGAAGTTCAGCAACTTCTCAAAAACGGCATCATTAGGCCATCACGATCACCTTACAACAACCCTATTTGGGTTGTGGATAAAAAGGGTGTTGATGAGCTGGGCAATAAGAAAAAAAGAATGGTCATCGATTTCAGAAAATTAAATAAAAAAACGGTTAATGACAAATACCCTATACCCGCAATCTCGACAATACTGTCGAACATGGGTAAGGCCCAATTCTTCACTACACTAGACCTAAAGTCGGGGTTCCATCAAATTGAGTTGGCGGAAAAGGACAGAGAAAAAACAGCTTTCTCTGTGAATAATGGCAAATATGAATTCTGCCGACTCCATTTTGGCCTGAAAAACGCTCCAAGCATATTCCAAAGGGCCATAAATGATGTGCTGAGAGAACAAATAGGGAAAACTTGTTACGTCTACGTTGACGACGTAATCATTTTCTCTGAAAATAAAGAGGATCACGTCAAACACATTGACTGGGTCTTAAAAAGCCTTTACGAAGCTGGCATGAGAGTATCCCAAGAAAAGTCCAAGTTTTTTAAGAAAACCGTGGAATTTTTGGGGTTTGTCGTAAATAGAGGCGGTGTTAAAACATCCCCCGAGAAAGTACAGGCAAGTGCAGTGTTTCATAAGGAATTATGCCGCGATAATGAAACCGTTAACTGAACTCTTGAAAGGAGACAACGGTAAGGTAAGCGCTAATCAGTCAAGAAAGATCAAAATTGACTTAACAGCTAAACAGCTACTAACTTTTGATAGACTGAAAAACATTCTCATGTCTGAGGATGTGAAGTTAAGATACTTGGATTTCAAAAAGAGTTTCGATCTAACAACTGACGCCTCGGCACATGGCCTTGGCGCCGTTCTTTCACAAGAAGGTCGCCCGATTACAGTGATTTCAAGAACATTGCGGGATAAAGAGGCATATTACGCTACAAACGAGCGATAACTACTGGCAATAGTTTGGGCACTCAAGAACCTCCGGAATTACCTGTACGGAGTTAGAGACCTAAACATATTTACTGATCATCAGCCTTTGACCTTTGCGGTATCTGATCGCAATACAAACGCCAAAATAAAGCGCTGGAAAGCGTTTATCGATGAACATAACGCCAAACTCACGTACAAACCTGGCAAGGAGAATTACGTAGCAGATGCATTGCCACGATCCATAGCGAAGAATCCCTTACCTACGCTATCGAGACCACCGACAAGCCAGTAAACTGCTTTAGAAATCAGATAATAATAGAACAATCTGATTCCCCTTTCTTAAAAACGTTCTTATTGTTTCAGAACAAGACAAGACACGTCATAGGAATCTCAGACCGTTTACATGCCGATGTATTTTTCACAGACCAAAAATACTTTCTGACATGTGTCGATAAATTCTACAAATTCGCCGAGACCCAGCCAATTTGCTCAAGATCTATCGTTGATATAAAACCCCCGCTTCTACAACTTGTAAATCTCTTTCCCAACATTCATACCATTTATTGCGATAATGAAAGGTCTCTGAATTCAGAAACAGTTAAGTCCATTTTGTCAAACTTTAATATTCAAATTGCAAATGCACCTCCTTCCCACAGTGTCTCGAGCGGTCAAGTTGAACGATTTCACAGCACCTTAGCAGAAATTGCGCGCTGTATGAAATTAGATAATCAAATAAGCGAAACCGTCGATCTGATACTTCTTTCCACAATAGAATACAATAGAACTATTCATTCGGTAACCCAAATGAAACCAATCGATATCATTCACTCAAACAATGTAGAAACAGAAATAAAGATAACAAAAATGCTCCAAAAGGCACAGCTAAAAACTTTAACGCAGGAAAACAAAAATAGAACCAACAAAGAGTACAAAGTAGGAGATAAGGTATGGGTGAAATCAAACAAGCGCTTAGGTAATAAGCTGACACCACTATGCGTTGAAGGCATAGTAGAGGCAGACCTTGAATCGACAGTTCTTATTAAAGGGAGGGTGGTCCAAAAAGACAATCTTAGAGAGTAAGCAATCAAAAATTAAAATCAGTTTTTCATTTTCAACCACAACCGTTAAACTCACGAACTACACACAGTCGAACAACATACCTGTAACTGACGGAGATGTTACTATTTGGAACGAATACGGATACCTAGGACACACGACAAACGTGACATCGTACGAGACTTACGCGTACGAAACCAGACAGATGATAGACTTATAATTCAATAAGTAAAACAGACCAAACCGACACCAACTACTTATATGAAACTGTTCTGGCTAAAAACAGAGTTATCACATCAGACTTACAAAATTTTATTCTTGCTCTAGCCCTTTCGAAAGTCAACTTGATCAGTCCAGTGATGCTAAATAATGTCGATGTTCAAGAGACGGCATTTAAGCAGCTTACAAATATTAGCATAACTAACATATTAGAAGTAGCCACTATTAAAGCTTCTCAAAGTAAATATATTTTGTATTTCCTAATTAAGTACCCTACACCTAGGTTAGTATGTAAAAAAAAGCCAAGTTTTTCCCGCAGAATATTAGACTTCGAGGAAACCAACATCGTTGCAGACTGTGGAGCAGACATCTTTGTGGTTGCAGAATGTGAAGCGATGTGGCCGGTACGCTAGCACAATGCAAAGCTCGACCCGGACATTAGGAGGAAGTAATGGTTCGGCAAAGCCCATCTCTGGAACATATCTGGTGAACTTCGACGATAAAACCATCCTGAACAAAACGCGTCCAAAATTCACTAACGGGCAAACTTCGAGAAAGGAACGGAATCATGGGAAACCTGCTATCAAACTCTAAGAAGATCGAGGACGCCCTTCACTTAGCTGAGGGAGGAGTTATTACAAAGTAGTCTAATCAGGTTAACCGTATGCGTGTGCACCAAAGTCGCAGCACTCAACAGAAGTCGCTGACACGAATGTAAGCTGATTCATCGTGACGAGCCAGTGAGGAATGTTACGAGGCGGGTGGTCAGCATTCTATTGGGAACGCCGTCGGCATCGCTGCCGAAGTCGATAGCTTAGATTATTATTAGAGAATTATGTTTAAGTTAGTTTTACAAGAACGTCTGCACGATCCACACGAATCGCTGATAAGTTTACGAAGTCAATGAAATATACTTATATTAACTATAATTTATACAATAAACCTTTATTAGATGATTGAGTTAAAGATCATTGTCATTCGAAAGGTTCGTTTAGAGGACCAGCACATTGCATTGTGCATTGCATTGTTCATTATGCAATACGACGCAGAACTAGAAGCGTTAATAGAAGACATAAGAAGTAAATTAGTACCAGAATAAATCAAAAAGAAAATGTCGATTAAGAATGAGAAAAACTTGAAAGCTCTGCTTAATCATGCGATTAGTGCTACAGTAAACGCTGCTCTTAAACATCAAGCACTGTTATTTGACAGAAGAGTGAAGGAAATTAGAAATTGGAGGAAATTAGAAGAAAATTAGAGTTTAAGAATGTATCAGTGTCCGTACCCGAGGTCAAAGAATTTCTAGAGACGGAATTAATTGATGATGATAAGTGTGATCGGAAAATTAGACTTAGTAAAATCGGTACCTATCTTTGAGGGAATGCCAGATACTTATGTTTCATGGCGGAAAGCTGTACATGCTTCATTTAACGTGTATGAAAAATATTCTGGATCCTAAAAGCATTATCTGGGTATAATTAGGAACAAAATATCAGGTCCTGCCGATTTGGTACTATCAACATATGACACACTGTTGAATCTTAAAGCAATTATCAACAGACTCGATTTTGCTTATTGCGATATGCGCGCCATTCACGTAATATAACAAGAGCTCTTTGTTTTAACTCAACAAAATCTAACAATAACTCAATATTATCAAGAAATTAATATTACCGATAAAGAAGACAATTGTAACATATGATTCCAAAATAGCTGTGAAAAGTACAGACCAGATGAGATCAATCCATATAGTTACCTACTTTACATATTTATCTATTTCTGTGATGAAAGTCTACTTGTGTCCTCCGGTAGTCTTAGTGCTAGAGCACAAAGAAATCCATCAGCTTTGGCTCAGGAAGTTGATTTTAATCTATCAATTCGGTCGTAGTTTTGCAAAGAGTCGTGAAGAAAGTAACGAACAGAGAAAGCAGACCCATTTGCGAAAAAGTTTTTCCAAATCAGGCCAAAACTCCATTTTACAGACTGAAAACCCAAATCAATAGCCCGAACGTACAACAGGAACCACCTCAACCTATGGATATTGACAATTCATCTCGATTCAGACAATCGACACAATTTCAAAGCTAATGCAATTTTTCCAATGTTCCCAACCAAAACCAGGTGCAAAAGAGAGCAAATAGTGGAACTGCCAGATTAACAGAACCTAAGCAACACAGAATTAACTATCTTTCACGAAATGAAAATCCTGTTAACCAATCGGAAGAAAAATATCAGTCTGTAGCAGAGTCTGATGTAGCAAATTTGGAAGACGAATATCAGGCTCAAGAGGTTAATTTTTCAGACATAGCTCCCTGTTACCGTTTGTAGAGCGGACGATAGCTGGTAAAACAATAAAACTTTTAAATGATACTGGCGCTTCAAAACCAATTCCGGAATTAAAAAATGTTACTAATTTTCAAGAACAATTTGTAGTTAAGTCACTCCATGGCTGTAACTACAACTAATTATAAAAGAAATGCCATATGCATCTCTTTAACACCACCTCCACTTTTTTTCTACTCCCAAGTCTATCAAGTTTCGTTGGAATAATTGGACTTGACCTTTTGAATCCACTTCAGATCCTAATGAAGCTCTTCAGTATAACACTAAAATCTTTGCTACAATTCGAACTGACGACGATAATCCGATCTACTCTCAACTTTACCCTTATCCATTAGGAGTATCCGAATTTGTTTACAAAGAGATTAGCGACATGTTGAGAGATAATATCATCAGGCCATCTAAATCTCCATATAACACTGGTATGGGTAGTCGACAAAAAAGGGGTAAATGAACAAGGAAATAAAAAGAAACGCCTTGTTATTGACTTCAGGAAACTTAATTCGAAAACTGTTGACGGCAAATACCCCATACCGAAAATATCAGCAATCCTCTCAAATCTTTGGAAAGCGAGATATTTTACAACTTTTGATCTGAAATTGGGATTTTATCAAATACTTCTCGCAAAAAAAGATAGGGTTAAAACCGCATTTTCTGTAGGAAATTGATAGTATGAATTCTGTAGACATTGCTGGGGTTTGAAAAACGTCCCTGGAGTTATCCTGTGAGCAATCAAAGATGTACTTCTAGAAAAATGAAATTTTTTTAAAGAATAAGTTGAATATCTTGGATTTGTGGTTTCCCGTGGTGGCATCACAACTATCCCCAGCAAAGTAGAAGCCATTGGCAAATTTGAACAACCAACTAAGTTGTTCCAAGTCAGATAATTTATTGGCTTAGCGAGCTATTACAGATGATTTGTAAAAGGTTTTGCATCTATAACCAAACCATTAATGGACATACTGAAAGGTGATAACGGTAAAACTAGTGCAATGAAAATAAAAACAAATTCCAGTCAGTATTAATGAAAAGAAAATATTGGCATTTCAAAAATTGAAGACTTGATTATCAAAAACCGTTCGATTTGACGACTTGGAAGACGATGCTTTTCGCTTTGGAAGAAGATGCTCCGTCGGACTTAGACACTATACATAGTGAATTATCTTTAACATACGCTATTGAGTCCATTGATAAACCATATCTCTTGAAACAAACGTATCAACAGTTATGCTGGGAATAAGTGATTTTTAAAATATGTTTACACAATGAAATACTCCCCATGTTATTTATTTTTTCTTTTCAATAAAGAATTCAACAAATTGCTTGGTATTAAGCAACTCAATGTCAATATAATCTTATTGCAACAAAACTTTTTTGATTTTCACTAACAAAATATGCTTTTCACTCGTTATTTATCTCTTCAATATACGATATCAATAAGTTTTTCACTTCGTTAGAAAAATCATTTTTTCGAGTATTAGATCCTTCAATCATTTCAGCTATTTTTTTATTATTTGCACTCGTTTGAGAAGTTATGCTAATAAAACTATATGCTGTATATTTTTGAAATTGACTAACTTTATCACGTATTATACGCTTTAAGTTTTCTTTGCTTCGAATAATCGAATTTTGGGAGAATGCCTTATTATCAGCGGCCGTATGTATGAACGCGTCGATCTCAGCATCTATAAGAGCTACAGACTGAACTTTTTTTTGTAAGTCCGTGTATAAGTTAACACAGCTGATCAGCAGAACATAAATATTAAAGCTGACCATGCATTCTCAGCATAAATGCTTACGACATCAGCTGTTTTAAGTGGGCATTGCACGACAACGCAATGTTGCTGCCCTGTGATATACGATCCCTGGTACTTTATGCAATGTCAGCGTTTCCAGGGCTTAAGGTTAGCTTCTATTATAAGAATGACTGTCAAGTTTGGTTAGTCGACTTTGGGAAATAAAGAACGTCGGTCATCGCCACGAAATTTACAAAGTCTTCTCATTTTTGGAACACGTGTTAACGCCGTAACCTCGTACGCGTTTAACCTAATAAGAGAACCTAAAATAAACAACTGGCGCCCAACGAAAAAAACCGAACTCAATTAAACAAATATTCAACGTATAAATTGTGAAAAAAAAACATTACAAATTATAACTAATTCGCAACTAAAATAAAAGATCACCGAGGAAGCAGTTCATAAAACCAGCAGCTCTGCTAACATAATATAAGAACATGTGAGTAGGGTGTTCAAAAAAAATAATAAATAAAAATTGTTAAAATACAATTCCAACCGTTCAATTCAATTTTAATTATAAAAAAACACTACACATATCTTATTTGCATGTTATGAGTGATAGTGAGTTACAAGACTTAGTAAAAAAATTTCAAAGTATAGAAACAGGTGAAAAAATAAAAATGTCTTTATCTAACGAACAGTTAAGAGCGATTGTAGAAGGCGCAGTTACAAGCGCATTAAGAACCCAAAAAGAAAACTTTGATCAGAAATTACGCGACATAGAACAACGTATTGGTTCTGTACAGGTTAGAACTCCTGAAGTAGAAACATTTAGAGAGGCCGAGATTAGGGCAAGCGTCATTTGCAATGAAACCCTTGACATCATGAAATCCCTTCCAGAATTTGAAGGAAAAAATGGGACTTACGTATCATGGAGGAAAGCTGCGCATACCGCATACAAAGTATATGAGAAATATGATGGTAGCTCGAAACATTATTAAGCTTTAGGAATATTAAGAAACAAAATTAAAAACACTGCCGACATGGTACTCTCTTCGTTTGACACTCCTCTGACTTTTAGGGCCATTATAAATCGATTAGATTTCACGTACGCAGACAAACGACCGATATACCTAATTGAACAAGAGCTGTCAACACTCCGTCAAGGAAATCTGACACTACTACAGTACTATGACGAAGTGGAGAAGAAACTGACTTTACTCATAAATAAGACAATCATGACCTATGACACCAACGTGGCTTCTGCGTTAAATGAGAAATACAGAGCAGACGCTCTACGAGTATTCATCTCAGGTACCAAGAAAGCTTTAAGTGATGTCCTATTCTCAGCTAGACCAACTGATCTTCCCTCTGCACTGGCATTAGCCCAAGAAGTCGAGTCTAACCATGACCGTTATATGTTTGCCACGAATTTTGCACGTAGTTTAGAGGAACAGGCTCAGAGAACAGAACAAAAACAACAAGGCAGAGATAGGAATCTAACTCAAGACCCAAAATAACACCAGCCAGGGAAAAGCCCATACTATAAGAAACAAGAATTCTCACCACGACGAGAACAAGTTGAACCAATGGACGTTGACACATCCGCTCGCTTCGGACAGACGACGCAATACCAGCACAACGCGACTCCCTCAAAGCAAACTCAGTGGTCGACTCAACAACAAAACACAAAATATGAAAGTTACACTAAACAGGGACAAACAAACAAGAGACCAAATAATAGTAGTGCACGACTCACAGGACCGAAACAGCAAAGAATTAACCACTTAGAAACAAGAGATACAGAATATGAACAGGACGCTAGTGAATATCGGACTATCGCGGAAAATGAGGCAGAAGACATTGAAGACGAATCTGA
Source organism: Drosophila eohydei (assembly GCA_035045825.1). Lineage (NCBI taxonomy): Eukaryota > Metazoa > Arthropoda > Insecta > Diptera > Drosophilidae > Drosophila > Drosophila eohydei. The sequence continues at coordinate 340,015 of JAWNOT010000007.1, forward strand.
CGAATACGACCAGGTCAATTTTTTAGACTTGGCTCCCTGCTACCGTTCATAGAAAGATCAGTGGCAGGAAGGACAATAAGATTACTTATAGATACAGGAGCCTCGAAAAACTATATAAAACCCCTAAAAGAATTAAAACATATTAAGCCAGTAGAAAAACCCTTTCGAATAAAATCAATTCATGGATATAACGATATTGACAGGAAGTGTACAATGCATCTTTTTAACACAAACGCAACATTTTTCCTACTACCAAACCTTACGAAATTTGACGGTATAATTGGACTTGATTTACTAAACCAAAACAACGCCGTATTAGATTTCAAAAATAAGAAGTTAATAACAAACTGCACTTCTGAGACTATTAAATTTCTAAAATGCCCAGCCGTAAATTTTACAGATGCCAAAGAAATAGAAACCCCTCAAGCCATAACAACAAACTTTCAAACGATGCTCAAGAAACGAACAGGAGTCTTCGCGGAACCAAATGAAGCACTCCCGTATAATACCAACATCATTGCCACCATTAGAACAGAAAATTAAGATCCCATATATTCCAAATTATACCCATACCCAATGGGCGTATCGGAATTCGTAAACGCAGAAACTCAAGACCTGTTAAGAAACGGTATAATACGTCCATCTCGTTCACCGTACAATAACCCCGTTTGGGTTGTAGATAAAAAAGGTACTGATGAACGGGGGAGGAAAAAGAAGCGTTTAGTCATAGACTTCAGAAAACTTAACCAAAAAACAATAGATGACAAATATCCAATCCCCAATATTGCCTCTATCTTATCCAACTTAGGTACAGCAAAGTATTTTACAACCCTAGATTTGAAATCCGGATTTCACCAGATCTTACTTGCTGAAAAGGACAGAGAAAAGACAGCTTTTTCTGTAGGAAGTGGAAAGTACGAGTTTTGCAGGCTCCCTTTTGGCTTGAAAAATGCACCTAGTATTTTTCAAAGAGCCATTGACGATGTGCTCAGAGAGCAAATCGGAAAATCTTGTTACGTTTACGTTGACGACGTAATAATTTTTTCTGAAAACATGGAAGACCACGTCAAACATATCGCCTGGGTCTTAGATAGACTATACGAGGCCAACATGAGAGTTTCGCCAGAAAAGTCACACTTTTTCAAAGAAAGCGTCGAATATCTAGGTTTCGTGGTCTCAAGTAAAGGTATAAAGACATGTCCAAGTAAAGTTGAAGCGATTCGTAACTACGAATTACCAACAACTCTGTTTAACGTCAGATCATATATATATATATATATATATATATATATATAGGTGTTTTATTAAAGACTTCGCGTCTTTAGCAAAACCTATAAGCGACATCTTAAAAGGCGAAAACGGCAAAGTTAGCGCTGGACAATCAAAGAAAATACCAGTCAAATTCGACGAGAGTCAACTCACGGCATTTGAGAAACTAAAAGAGGTTCTCGCATCCGAAAATGTAATGTTACTCTACCCCGACTACAAGAAAGCGTTTGATTTAACAACTGATGCTTCGTCCTTTGGTCTAGGGGCAGTCTTATCCCAAGGTGGAAAACCAATCACCATGATATCAAGGACATTGAAAGATAGGGAACTTAGCTTTGCAACAAATGAAAGAGAATTACTTGCTATAGTCTGGCCCCTGAAAACCCTCCGAAATTATCTGTACGGAGTAAAAAATTTAAATATCTTTACGGACCACCAACCCCTGACGTTTGCAGTATCTGACCGCAATCCAAACGCAAAAATCAGGCGTTGGAAAGCTTTTATAGACGAGTATAGTGCAAACATCTATTACAAGCCAGGGAAGGAAAAGTACGTTGCTGATGCGCTATCGCGGCATAATATTCATGCCTTGGAAGACGACGCACAGTCAGACAGAGCTACAATGCACAGCGAAGTATCGCTCACGTACACTATAGAAACAACAGACAAACCAATCAACTGTTTCCAAAACCAAATTATAATTGAAGAAGACAGAGTAGCTTCTGATCGTACAGTCATTATATTCGGTAAAAAAATCCGACATACAATTCACTTCTCAGACAGGAATTCGTTAATCGAAAGAGTTTACAATGTAGTCAAAAAAGACGCCGTCAATGCAATACATTGCGAGTTAAACTTTCCCAACAACAATATTTCGATATACAAAACATATGGTAAATGACATTTTTGACAAGAACGAACAAAAGGAAATAACTGTAACAGAACATAATCGAGCCCAAAGAGCAGCACAAGAAAATGTAAAACAGATTTTACAAGACTACTTCTTTCGAAAAATGACGAAACTAGCTAACGAAGTGGTTACAAATTGCAAAATCTGTAAAACAGCTAAATACAACCGTCACCCACGAAAACAAATACTTGGAGAAACTCCCATACCTTCCTATGTGGGTGAAATGCTACACATTGACGTATACTCAACTGACAAAAAACACTTCCTTACGTGCATAGACAAATTTTCAAAATTCGCAACCGTTCAACCCATTGCTTCAAGGACAATAATCGACATACAATCGGCAATCTTACAACTTGTAAATTGGTATCGACATATCAAGACGATCTATTGCGATAATGAACCCACCTTAAAGTCCGAAACAATAAAATCGCTATTAAATGGCCAGTATGACATTCAAATTGTAAACGCCCCACCACTCCATAGTACTTCAAATGGGCAAGTCGAGAGATTCCATAGCACCCTCAGCGACATCGCAAGATGCCTAACAGCCCAAAGGAAAATTACAGATACCGTTGAAACGATACTCCAAGCAACTATTGAATACAACAACACAATTCACTCGGTAACAGACAACATAAAAGGGAGGGTGGTCCACAAGGACAACCTAAGGTAAACAAAACATTAAACCCCTTTTTATCCTCGTAGGATCAGAAAACAGGCAAGTAACTATAAACACAAAAATGCAAGAACAAATAAATAAGCCAATAGACACAGAACAATAACAAAAACAAAGCAAATAGACACAGAACATTTGTATGAAACACTGCTCTCAAGAAACATGATAATTATTTCAGAGCTGGAAACCTTAATGCTATCAGTAAAACTTGCAAAAGTTGGAATTGTGTGAATGGACACCCTATAAATATCACTTTTACTGACTTAATGTAAATAATAACTTTCTACACTTTGTTATAAGATACCCTAAGCCTAACATAGTATGTAAAAAATTAACAACATACCCTGTCCAACACGATGGTAGTGTAATTAATTTCGCCGAAGACTACGATATAGCTGTTTGCGACAATCATGTAATATCAATAGGAAATTGTAGCACAGCCCTCACAACAACGTTCTGTAAGAAATTACCCTATACAACGTGCGCACAACAACTGCACTCAGGTGGCACTGCACATCGCTCAACTCGACCCAGCCATCTTGAACCTCTAACGATCATCGACGATGGCGTTATCATCATCAACGATAGAGCGGCTATAGTCGAAGAGCAAATGGTGAAGGGGACATTCCTCTTTACCTTTGACAACGAGATAAAGGTAAACGGCACCGTATATAGAAATCAAAAATACGTGAGGAAATCCCCGAGACCAGCGGTATCCACGCTTCTAAATATAACGGATCACCAGGAAATACCGAGCCTGCCGTACCTACGGAAGCTAAGCATAAAAACCTCCGGGACATTGCCCAAATAGAAGAACGACTGGTAGAAAGACCAATAATATCTGGACTAACCGTGGTCATCCTTCTACTTTCCTGCTACGCCTCAACGAAACTTTACCAAAGACATCAGAGGAACAAACGTCAACTTCATCTTCAAGAGGTAAATAACAGTTTCAAGAACTCCGAGGACGTCATTCACCTAAGTGGGGGAGGAGTTAACACAGCTGATCAGCAGAACATAAATATTAAAGCTGACCATGCATTCTCAGCATAAATGCTTACGACATCAGCTGTTTTAAGTGGGCATTGCACGACAACGCAATGTTGCTGCCCTGTGATATACGATCCCTGGTACTTTATGCAATGTCAGCGTTTCCAGGGCTTAAGGTTAGCTTCTATTATAAGAATGACTGTCAAGTTTGGTTAGTCGATTTTGGGAAATAAAGAACGCCGGTCATCGCCACGAAATTTACAAAGTCTTCTCATTTTTGGAACACGTGTTAACGCCGTAACCTCGTACGCGTTTAACCTAATAAGAGAACCTAAAATAAATAACTTATATATCATATACCCTGTAGCATATCATATGCTGAAAATTTTTAAGTAAAAATTATTAAGTAAAACAAAAGTTATTAAACAAACCGTTTACCCAATTTGTAAAAGCACATGTCAGCAGCGACTATTATTCGAAGAATCGAAATTGCGATTGAATTGTGCTTGAATCGTCAGTTGCTACTTAAGTTGAAATTTGCAACTTCTTTTGTCAGAAGTGCAGTGGCTGTGTTGGTAGAGGTAGCGCTCGTAAGCGGTTAATCTAATTTAAGCTAACAACAAAATAAGCAAAGCTAAGAAAGTCATGTAAGTGGAGTGCTCATTTAAAAAAAAAAAAAATAACAATAATTAAAATATATTAAATATAAAGTAAATCCAATTCAAGTGCTTAAAATTTGAATCCTTGCATACAAAATTTTTAATAGAGATACAGTGAAAATCTTATGAGTGATCGTAAAGCTGAGGAAGCTTACACCGAGTTAGAAGAACTAATAGGAGATTTAAAAGACAGATTAATATGAAACCAAGTAAAAACAAAAATGTCCTTTGTCGAAACAACTATTAGAAGTCTGCTTGAGTATGCCGTAAATTCTGCACTTGAAAATCAAGCAGCAATATTTAAAAGACAGATGGATGATATAAAAAAAGAATTACAGAAAACAGCAGTGAAGATGCAGTAATAGATCGCAATGTTAAGTGTGAGGAAAGTCTAGATATGGTAAAATCTCTACCCGAGTTTGTTAGAAAAAACGAAGCATATTTTTCATGGCGTTCAGCACATACAACATATAGAGCTTTTGAGGACTATGTCGGAAATTCAAGACATTACCAGGCATGAGGCATAATTAGGAATAAAGTAAAGGGTGCTGCCGATGTGGTATTGTCTTCGTATAGCACACCACTAAATTTTAAGACGATTATCAACAGACTTTACATGCACCGATAAGCGGCCTGTCTATATAATTGAACACGAATTATCTGTTCTGCGCCAAGGAAACCTTACCATAGTCCAATATTAGGGGGAAATAGAAAATTAGCTAACACTTCTAACAAATAAAACAATAATGACTTATGACCAACAGTTGGCTACTTCAATGAACGAAAAATATAGATCTGACGCATTGAGAGTATTTATTTCAGGAGCTAAGAAATCCCTGAGTGAAGTAGAATCTAATCACGGACGGTTCCAGATTGCAAGTAGTTTTTTTAAAGAAACAGTGAGGAAGAAGCTTAACGTTATGAGCAAGGACATCAAAAAAATGTTACTCCAGAAAATAGCTCGCATCTTACCTTCAAAGACTAATTTCGAAAACCTACAACACATTGACAATGTTAAGAAACAGCTAATAACATGGCCTACGGTGTTCATCGTACTTACTATCATTCTCCTGGTCGTAATATTCATCCTTTCCAAAATATATCAAAAATGGACAGCAAATAGGCAACGAACAACTCTCAGAGCTGTAATTGATTCTTTAAGGAAATCCAAGGACGGCCTATTGTGCATAAACAACAAGTTCCGAACTTGATCGTTGCACGGAATAATACTACAACGATGTTGCCAGCGAATTCCAAGAACCTTTGGGTAGCGGTCAACGTACCATGTACGAATCACATGACCCGTTTGGCCAAATCGCTATTTCAGCGAATATAGTGCAGGGCTAGCCACATATATGAATCTTTGGTAACGGCACAGAACAAAAATACCTTTATCTTTATTTCTTTATTTCGTAAAACTAAACAAGTGAAGACGAGAAACATTTACTTACACACTGTTCAGTAATAGCTTTCTATTTGACTTATTTACTTCAATTGGCGCTATTATGATTATTCGATGAGGCCTTCTATTGTGTTTATAAAGTATATTTTTAAACACATCAACCCAATGATATAATCCATTAAAACTAGACTCTTACCTCATCATTTCTTTAAGTCTACTGAATCGTTCAACAATTGAAGCTTTTAAGCTGATATATGTCGAATAATGATTAATATTAAATTGAGTCAATAACTGCGTAAATTATCTATTGAAAAACTATTTACCATCATCAATTTGCAAGTTGTTGGGGATTCGTCCCAATTTAAAAATACTTAACATTGCCTTAGCAATATTTTGTGCACTTTTGCTACAGAATTGTTAGCGTTTGTTATAGTTTCTGCAGCGCTTGCTCCACCCTATGCTTTATGTCGTTCAGCCAGCTCTTTGTTTTGTGTGCACGCTATATCGTGCTCTCTGCAGTCAGCATTCAATGGATTTATGCCCTTATCACCACGTTCTAAATGGTTTTTTAGCTTGGTGCCTGGTCCACAGAATTGGGTAAGCTATTTATAAGTTTATTCTCTAGACCATCACCTCAATAATGATAGGCCTTCAGTTTACGACTTATATGATTATAAAACTGCAAAGGTATCTTTATTAGAAGTTCAGTCTCTGAGCTATTATTGATAAATGTGGAAGAAGTGTGGAGATCAACGCCATTAAATATGCATCATAAAAAAACAAAATACTAACATTGAAATTAGAAATGTTGAGTTGTTACCAAAAAATAATTTTATTAAGCAGGGCGTTCTGTTACCTATCTCAATTAGCTCAATTAACTCAATGTTTACTTCAAGTGGCTGCGATATCTCTTTGTTAGTTGCAACAAAAAACGCTGTTCTTCATACCACATTATTGATATAAGGAGTACTCTGCTTCAACTAGACGATTGGTTGAGGCGCAATTTCACTGATCTGAAATTCACATTCAAAGTGCAAGACATTTAAAAAATGTCAGCAATAAAATGAAGGATTGAGTGTAAACTTGATTGGCTATGATTCAGAAAAGAACGTGGTGAGTAGACCCCTGTACCTAACTGTTACTGTTGAAGGGAGTCAACATTTTCCATTATGTGCTCAGGCACGAACATATAGCATATTCAAGAATTCTAATCATGACTTCTACGCACTCAACCGCTTACAGGGAGTGCAATAGGAATAGATCAAATTACATGCTTAGAATTTAAAATGAGACATACAATCGCTGAGCCTTACACACTCACCATAGATAAGATAGATTTAAGGGATGAAATACACTTGAACTCTAGTTCAAACGAATAAAGATAAGTACACAACTGAACGCCACCACAGTCAAGCTTATTCACATTGGTCCTTCAAACAATACAAGACTAAATAACACCATAGTCAAGTGTATTGGTCCTCAACCAAGCGATAAAAACAAAAACACATCCAACGGGTCAAGCAAAAGACTAAAACAACGAAACAACACAAATAAAATGCTATCGGCAAAAACTCTTGTGTTGCTAAAAAGGCAATCAGAGATCTATGACAAGATTCTGCAGAGCATCACGAACAAGGATGCGTTATCAGTCATTGATAAATTGACAGAAGAGTTTACTGCCAATCATTTAACGCTGATCAAAATCGGTGTCGTTGACCATCAATATTTTAAGGAAAAAATATATGATGGCGTTATGGAAAACATCAGGAACTACGAAGAGTCTCTGATGAAGGTCGAAGTTGCCGACCACGCCACCGACGGAACAGCATCCATCCAACCAAAGACATCCAAGGCACAACACAGGCAGCAGGAAATAATATTTTCCCAAAGAAGCTCGAGCCCAATGGATGATGTGCTGGTTGACCTTGTGGACAAACCAGCTCTAAAAGTAAGGCAACACATGCAAGAAGTGTATGCCAATCTAGAGCTCAGCAGCCAGGAAGAAATCCTTGACTATAAAGACAAGTTGATTTTCCTGTGGAACAAAGTCCAGTCAACGCTCACGGATTCAGAGGCAAAATATGAGAAATTTGCCTTTGATATCGATGAGATCGACGAGATGGAATGCAATTTCACCATACTCACAAGAAAACTAAGTAGAAGAGTAGGTGACTTGCAAAGTATAAAAGAAGACGTTCCAGAGCTACCGAAAGTGGATCTTCCTCACTTTAATGGAAGTCCCAAAGAGTGGGCAACGTTCTTCGAACTATTCTCCGAGGTGCTACACAGCAGGAAAGATATCAGCGACACAAAGAAGCTGAACTACGTGAAATCATGCCTCAAAGAAGAAGCCAAAATTCAGCGTGGGAGTTTATATGCAAGCGCTATGAAAATAATCGCAAAATATTTAGTAACGCCGTTAACCAGTTAGTGGATATGGAGCTGCTGAAGAACAATGATGAAGGCAGTATCCGCAAGTTCTAGGACACAGTAACAGAATGTATTTTCATTATCAAAAGAAAGGTCAATTTGGTAATGAAGCTGATGTTCTATTCGCTCAAATTCTGTAGCGACGATTCTTTACGGAAGTCCTACAACTTTACGAGCAACATGTAAAGAAGGCTGGAGAAATTCAGTCCTTGGACAATGTGCTGGAGTTTATTGAGCATTTATATAACTCAACTGACTCAGTACAAAAGAGTGCCATCCTTACCTCGATGGAACCAAATACAACGTGCTACAAAATACGCCGTTTTTGTCAATTGACATGAGATAACCAGGTGTCAGAGATTTAGAGCTGAACCTGTTAAAAAGCGCAAGGAGTTTGTGTATAAAAACAGACCCACGTTTAAAAGCAAATTCATCGCCACAACACAGACACTTGCAAAGATAAACAAATGGAATATGATCAGCAACTTATGCGTGGGAGATGCCGCGTACGCATTTTGCCTAATGTCTATTCCGCTTGCCGAATGTTTATGCCATATGTATATAAATATATAAATTAACACAAAGTAGTCTAATCAGGTTAACCGTATGCGTGTGCACCAAAGTCGCAGCACTCAACAGAAGTCGCTGACACGAATGTAAGCTGATGCATTGTGTCGAGTCAGCGAGGAATGTCACGAGGCGGGTGGTCAGCATTCTATTGGGAACGCCGTCGGCATCGCTGCCGAAGTCAATAGCTTAGATTATGATTAGAGAATTATGTTTAAGTTAGTTTTACAAGAACCTCTGCACGATCCACACGAATCGCTGATAAGTTTACGAAGTCAATGAAATATACTTATATTATGTATAATTTATACAAGCTTTATATATGAAGCTACACAGCGGGAGAGCATAGTATGTCTCCCGCTTGGAGCTCCACTCAACCGCAGATTTCATTACACTTACACTTACACTTACTTAGGCTATGAGATGAAATGCGCATGAGCCAGGGTATAAGAACTCTTGCTCAGACGAATAAAGATCATTACACTACTGAACGCCACCACAGTTTTTTGTACTCACAGAGCCCTGTTAAATTTATGTTGGTATTGGCGTTAATTTACTATTAATTTTGTGAAAAGTTAGGAAAATCAACAAAACACTGGGACAAAACACTAAGCTTGGATGGATTGTCTCCGGCATTATAGTTGAATTATCAACCAACAAGAAACTCAGCGCATCAACAACGATGTGCCTGGACTTCCCACAGATCTCTTCGAAACATCGAAAAATTTGAATGCTATACAGAAGAAGACACAGGCAACGGATTAAGAGAGGAAACCAGAGGCAGCAACTGCTAGCTGTCACATTTAGCCCTCACAGAATGTTCAGGCATGAATATACAGCATATTCAAGAACTCTAATCATGCTGTCTACGCACTCAACCACTTATAGGGAGTGCAATAGGAATAGATCAAATCTCATGCTTAGAATCTCAGCATAGATAAGCTGAATTTAGCTCCAACGAATAAAGATCATTACGCAACTGAACGCCACCACAGTCAAGAGTATTCACATTATGTTTTGATTAAGAATTTATCAATGTATGTGTGCATGCTTGCATTTTATTTACTTTCAACAGACTTGCGCGAAGCTAGCTTACTTTCCACACATCAAAGTTATACTTTTGTGATAATGTTGTTATCATGCATGAACATATTCCTGTCGACTATGCTTAATATATTTAATTATCTAGATAGGTTGGCAATGCATGCAGCATATGATGTGGGTGAACATTTCATAAATTCTGTACTAACTGATGTTATTATGACTTACATCAATCATCTAAGTAGAGTAAAGCCCTTGGTATTGAGTGCGGAAGAAGAGAAAATATTTCAAAATGCAGTTAATATATAAAATAAGTATTTATTAGATGATAGAGTTAGAGATCATTGTCATTCGAAATGATCGTTTAGAGGAGCAGCACACAATACATGCAATCTTTCATATAAAGTCCCCACTCTTATTCCAATTTTCTTTTATAATTTCTCACGATATGTGGGAGAATTATCTAAAGCTCCAGGCAAAATCAAAGTTCTCTTACTAAATAGACGAGCTTTACATTTCTCTCTCGAAATTCATATGCTGATATGATATGATATGATGATGAGATGGTCAAACAGAACTATAAATGAGATTTCTAGATTCGTTTCCCCTTATGCCATACTCTATGTTTAAACTTAGAAATTAAAGATTTTTCAAGTAATAAACGATGAGTGTCAGTTGACACCAAGAGAAATATTTTTCAATAGGCTCTCGAATAATAAGTGCTCAGTAAAAGATTATTAGCATGCGCACTGTTTGGGAAGTCTTTAGCTGTCAATGACTTAAAGACTATATGGCATTATATTTGAAGACCGATGTGGTACTACTGACAGATGTTTTCGAAATTTTTCGCTCAAGTATTTACTTACTTGACCCAGCTCATTATTACACAACTCCAGGCTTATCATGGGACGCCATGCTAAGGTCGACAGAAATAAAACTGGAATTATTCACAGACATTGATATGCAGAGATTTATTCAAAGGTGTATTCGTGTGGTACAATGCTCACAAAGGTATTCAAAATTCTTAAGCAATGCGGTATTTGATAAAACAATGGAGAATGTAGAGAATTTGAAAAATATAAAGTTAGTGTGCTCATGGGAGATTAGGAATCGTAATTCTCTTGGAGCCAGACCATTAATATCAAACGCTGTTTTTCATAGCTCCGCTCAGTTTTCTGAGAATATGTATGCAATTCAAATGATTCGACTATATAATTTATATAATAAACCCATATATTTAGGATTCTGTGTTTTAGACCTCTCAAAACTTAAAATGTACGAATCTCACTTTAACTATATGCTTCCAAAATTTCAAAATAAACTGTTATTAAATTATATGGACACTGACTCATTCATATACACCATTCGAGTTAATGATTTGTATGCTGATATTCGCGATGACATTGAGATGAGGTTCGACACATCCGAATATCCACTGGAGTTTGCAGAAAAGTACAAAATACAGTGATGCAATAAGAAAGTGTCAGGTATGATGAAGGATAAAAATAATGGGAAATAATCACTGAGTTTATAGATTTACGTGTCATTGCGCAATGAAGATGGCGGTTGTGTGAAAGAGGCAAAAGGCCTAACAAATCTACATTAAAAGACTTAAGCATGCAATTATTTTCAGACTGTTTGTTCAAAAATAAAACCTATAAAACCAATGACATGTTCAATTTTTAGTCCAAATTACATAAATAGTATACACAAAAAATTACTAAAGTAGCTTTAAGTGTGGACGATGAGAAGGCATTTATAAAGAGTGATCATATAAATGCATGGGGATATTATGAAATTGCAAATAAATGAAAATGCACAAAAATAAAATTATCTATGAATTATGAAAAAAAATTAAATAAACATAATAAAAACAAGTAGAAAAGCTCTAGTCGGTGTGCCCGTCTTTTGTTTCGAGTATTCAAAAAAAAAAAAATGAAAACAAATAAAAAACGACATTACGAGACCAGGATTCGAATCCAGATTGTTTGCGTAGCGTGCACCAACTCTACCAACACCGCCGCTTCATAATTAAAAAGTAAATAAAACAATAAAAAATATTTCATCTCCACCGGTCTCGAACCCTGGGACTAGCTGCATACGCGCGCCGCCTCTACCAACGCAGCTACTGCAGCTCTTTCAAGAAGATTTGCAAATTTGAATTTGAGTAGCAGCTGATAATTCAAGCAGTCTTCAATCGCAATTTTAATTCTTGGAATAGAAAAGGATACACGCATTTTAAGAAATATGTACACACGTATAGGAAAAATTCGTGCGCGTGGCGCTACTGACAAATTTGCTTTAGCTTTTGCAAATTTGGCCAAACGTTTTATTTAATAACTTGTTTTACTTAATGGATTTTAATGAAATTTTCAGCATATGATCTACATATCCTATTGGCTTGGTTGCGATGCAAACGACTTCAACTGAACTTAAATTTTAAGAATTTGGGGAAATTTGGAGCCGGTAGCAAACTCCAACAAAAATCAAAATTGCATAAAATATACATAAAATTAAATACAATATCTGGAGGCTCTTAAGACGTTCGAGATACAATTTATTTACTGCATTTCAATACAAACTTGACCTGCGCGTGCTATACAAGGACCTTATGAATGCTGAGATCCACGCGTTCACACATACGGACAGACGAACAGAGTCCTGGTATTTATTTATCGTGGCGTGTACTCCGAGGGGGCTTACAACCACGGTACGCGTTTGAGTCCCATATGTGACACAAAGTACAGCGGTTGAATACGATGCGTCCACCAGCGCCCCTAGAAGAAGCTCTTTTAGGTACCAAGTTCGAATTTATAATGTCGGGCATGAGTTCCCTCTTGGGTAGAGGCGAGGCTTATCTTAGTCTCTAGTGATTAGTGATAGGTTTCCTATTTCAAAAGCTTCGTAATCATTTCGATATGTTTCAGGTACAATTTCACTTTGATTCAAAAATTTGACATTTAGTGATACTTTGACGCCTACTCCTAACTTTTCGAGCTCTAAACAACGCCTAACACCGTTTGCAATTAGAATTTAAAGCACATTTCGTCATCATCATCAATGATGCCATTTTACGAACGCTTTACCTCCATTTCTGCGTAATACTTTCTTAACTAGATATATGTGTGGGAATCGAGATATTTGTAGTTCTTCAACGTAGAAGATTTCACTCGTAATCTTGTAATATATATGTTGGGTGGTTGGTATTTTGCACTCGTATTATTTTAAAGATCTCTGTTGTCCAGTTGAGTGTATAACTTCTTTCGAATTGGGGTAGATGGAGAAGTATCTAAAAATAGAGCTCTAGCTAATAAAGAGGATAAATTAAAAAATATAAAACAGAAGTTAGCGGCCAATTTTCGCCAGTCTCCTTCAACATAAATTTCCCATTTGAAATTTTAACTTTAGAATTGCCTTACCGCAAATCACCCAATATCATCTTTATACGGACCATATGCCTTATCAAGCATCTTTCTTCGAGTTCATTAACTTAAATTGAGTATTTTTTCATGCTTATATAGCGATTATTATGTTGAGTTTTTCCAGTACTAATAATAGTAGCATCAGCGAATTCATCATCATCATCATTATCATCATTAAAAACAGATTTTTTAAATGGACGAATTTTTACTTCACGTTTAATTTCAGCTATTGATATACGTAATGATGGTGATGGTGATAATGATGGTGACTTTATATCTTCTTCTTGTAATTCTTTTTTGGGTGCTAAGAAATTCTTATACAATATTTCGCTTTTATTGACAGAGGAGCTCTTATTGGTTTTAGAGATTATTCTAACTGTAGGTATGTTTCAGCTTTTCTTAACTTAATTCTCTGAAATTTCTGATGTCTGGGGCAAGTGATCTTGGCGCCTAGTCTACTGGCGGCGGCTCTTCCGCTGCTGATGCTTACATTGCATATTTCACTTGCTGTACTCAACTGAATAGGTAATAAGTCAGTTTATAATAAGCCCCCCTTTTTTTTAGCACGCAAAAATATACCATAAGCATATATTTAAACAAACATGTTTTAACTACAAGTGCCTGCAATTATTGCCATCAAATTTTTTAACTATATTATAATTGTATCGTATATTGTTACCCAAATAATGTATGACTTTTGTGGGTGGGTGCAAATTTCCAAAACTGTCGAAATAATTTATTTCATAGCCATTTTTAGTGTAAGCTGCCCAGTGTGTGCCACTTCCTTCTTGATGAATCTAAATTTATAACCCCACATCCATTTCTCCATTGATCTTTACTTTGAGATAGAGAGTCCCGCATAAATACACCTCTAAAGTTCAGTATGTGCTTACGAGCGAATTTCAAAATATCAATATTTGAGAGGTTTTTCAGGTAACTGCTTTAAAACTTTTTTGTCTGATAGTGTGACAATGCAGTAGTTATGCCATAGCCTCTGCGGTGTGGTCGAAGGTAAGTCCCCTTTCCTAATGCAATAGCCTCTACCTTTTGATTGTGTCGGTTGTTCTCCTCAAGTTGCGCTACAGCATTTTTAGCGTTTGTTATTGATTTTGCAACGCTTGATCCACCCGATGCAAGCCCACCAAGTGCTCCTAATGCTGGTAAAATGCCGACCAATTTCAAGAGCCCTTCATCTTGGCTACATTAATAATTCGAGGAACTATCAATGTCCGGGGATCTCTACATCCTCAACGCCTTGGAAGCTGCTTTCACAATCTGAGAGAATTTTCTCCGTTTTGCGCAATACTTTTACTTCTGCTGTTGTTCCGAATGTTGAGCCCCATGCCAAAAGATCTTTTCGTCTTCACTGCGTTTGTAACAAACCAGGCGGCAGTCTTTTCCCCTATACTGCTATCTGCAGCTGTTGATAGCTCTCACGCCCTGTCTGATAATTGGGCGTCGGCTTAATTCGTTCAGCGAGCTCTTTGTGTAAGTGAGTAAGCTATATAGTGAATCTTTGAGCTATTATTGATAAATGTGGAAGCAGTGTGGAGAGCAACACCGGTAAATATGCATCTTAAAAAAAAAATACTAATATTGAAATTAGAAATGTTGATTTGTTGCCAAAAAAAATAATTTTATTAAGCAGGGCGTTCTGTTACTTAACTCTATTAGAGCGTTGATTGTGGGACTGAGTAATTGTGGTAAAACAAATCTAATGATTACGTTAATTGAATGCCCCAATGGATTGAAATTGAAAATTATTTAACAACAGTCGATATCATTATACCAACCGAAATATGAATATTACCCCAATAAAGGGGATGGGGTATTTTATGTTTTCGGAAAATGAAACCGTTATAACAACCAATCAAGCGAAAGATAACTCTATAATGATATTCGATGATGTTGCATGTGAAAGTCATAATAATATACGATCATGCTTTTGTATGGGACGAGACAACATTTATTCATTTTACTTATGTCAAAGCTATATCCGCATTCGCAAACATTTAGTGCGTGATAATGCAAATCTAATTTAGTCTTTAAGCAAGATGAATTGAATATGAAACTTACTTACCAAGATCATGTGGGCGTTGGCATGACTGGTACTTTCATAAAAATATGTCAAATGTGTTGGAAGAAGAAATACGGATTCCTCGCCATAAGCAAGGATGATGATTAAGCCAATGGGCGATATAGAATAGCCTTCGATACATTTATTGTCATTTAGTGAATATAGTATAAAACCATCAAATTAGTCAAATGCTTTATTTACTATTCAATAACCGTTCGAAATATCAACAACACTAAGTTTAAATGTAACTTTTCAGTCTTAACGGCTAATATGAATATTACTGCGAGTTGACATCAGCAGTAGTGTGTTACTAATATACTTTAGCAAAAAGCATTCGATTGGTCGATTGGCTACTCTACTCGTGATCTAGCTCCAGGAATTCATTCATGGCATATTTATTTGATGAAATAAGATATGAGTTCAATGGAATTGAAATTGATCGTACACGCTTAGTTGGTGTGACTTCTACAATGAAAAACTACTCCAAATACTGAAGTCTATTGTATTATTATGCATTATCATTTAATTAAATACAATCCGCTTAACGGTTCAGTACTTCGAGCTCAGTACCTACAAAGGAATAAAAAAATTATTTTTAACATCATTCAACGAATTGAGGAATTTTTAGAATATTTTGACGGCTTATTCCTCTTGTGGATAGCGAAGCCTTAATCTCAGCCCGAAATTATTTTATGCAACGTAAATACCAAGAAGTTGTTGGACTAAAAAATTTTTTTCTAATTGCTGTTTTTATTTGCAATCTGTCTTATACTAGACAATAAACAAAATTGTTAAATATTACGTAACCGGATGGCTTGGGCTCCAATGAGATCAATCCATATATTTACCTACTTTACATATTTATCTATTTTTGTGGAGCAGGTCAAGGACATGAAATATTTTGAGTCGCCTGTGGTTGCTTGAGTCATCCAGTAGTCTTAGTGCTAGAGCATTCTCGTTGTTATGTAGTTTATTCATGTATCTGTTTGCATATAGTTGTATTTCTTCTTTAACAAGGGGCAGTTTAACATCTTTGTGGATATTATAATTAGTCACATACCAGGGTGCACATGTAATCATTCTAAGAGTCTTGTTCTGGTATCGCTGTATAATTTCGATGTTTGAATTACTAGCAGTACCCCATAACTGCATTGCGTAGGACTATATTGGCTTCAGTACGGCCTTATATAGCTTTAATTTGTTCTTAAGAATAAGTTCAGAACGTGGTCCTAACATCCAATACATTTTCCTGGTTTTCACCTTGAGCTGCTCTCGTTTCGATTTATGTGCTGCTTCCAAGTTAGCCGCCGATCGGAGAAAACGTAATTTGCACTGACTTTGGCGTGTTCACTATTATTCTCCACTTTTGAAGCCATACTTCAATCAGACCGAGATCTTCTTGGAGTAAGTTAGACGCAACTTGTTGGTCAGTGTTTGTAGCAATGATTGCGGTATCATCAGCAAATGTTGCTATCTCAACAGCGTTTGTTGTAGTTAGGTCAGCTGTGTAAATTGTATACAAAACTGGACCCAAAACACTCCCTTGCGGAACACCAGCTTCAAAAGTGTATTTATTGGATGATTCGTCATGTTCTTGTACAATAAAGAATCGATTTGCCAGGTACAATTTTATAATAGTAAAGTATGGTGCTGGCAGCCACTTCTTAACTTTGTGAAGAAGACCTACAAGCCAGACTTTATCAAATGCTTGTTTAATGTCTAAAAAGACACCTGTGCAATATTTTTTGCATTCAAATTCACCAATATTTGCATGCGGTATACGATGGCATTGCTCGAGTGTTCCATGCCATCTTCTAAACCCAAACTGATGTTCCGGTAAGATATTCTTAAAAGTATTCTTTCGAATACTTTAGAGAATATCACTAGCAAACTAATGTGCGATATGACAATCTGCAGCTCTCTGGCTTGTTGGGTTTGAGAATCATGATTACTTCCGCACATTTCCACGGTCTTGGGAAATATTCCAATATCAACATAGCATTGTATATTTGAGTGAGCAATCAGGTGCATTTCGGCGGAAGATGATTAATGGTATTTGCGCATATTTTATCATATCCGGGTGCTTTCTTCTTGTTTACGATCTTTATTTCCCCTTCCACTTCTGCAATAGTCGTGTGGCGTATCGGTAGGCTCATCTGGCAAGCAGTTTCTAGAAATTGGTCAACCTCATCTACTGTGTCAGGATCATTTTCCAGATTTGGATTAAAAACAGAGCTTAAATGTTCTGGAAGCTCTTCAGCTTTTTATACCCTGATCCCATTGAAAACGGGAAATCAGGGTATAATGGTCTTGTGCAAATGTATGTAACAGGCAGAAGGAGGCGTGGCAGACCCCATAAAGTATATTTATTCTTGATCAGGACGACAAACCGAGTCGATTGAGCCCTGTCCGTCTGTGTCTGTCCGTCTGTCCGTATGTGTGAACGCGTGGATCTTAGCATATAGAAGAGCTAGAGCACGCGCAGGTCAAGTTTGTTTCAAATATTCGATAACTATTCGCATTTAATTGTTATCGAATAAAAATATTATTGAAATGCAGTAAATAAATTATATCTCGAACGTCTTAAGAGCCTCCAGATTTTGTATTTAGTTTTATGTATATTTTATGCAATTTTGATTTTGTTGGAGTTTGGATACCGGCTCCAAATTCCCCCAAATTCTTAGAATTTAAGTTTAGTTGGACCTAGGGCCATCATGTGAAGGCGTTTGCGTCTCAACCAAGCCAATAGGATATGTAGATCATATGCTGAAAATTTCATTAAAATCCATTAAGTAAAACAGAAGTTATTAAACAAAACGTTTGGCCAATTTGCAAAAGCACATGTCAGCAGCACCAAGCGCACGCATTTTTCCTATGCGTGTGCACACATACATTCAAATGCGTGTATTCTTTTCTATTCCAATAATTTAAATTGCTATTGAATTGTGCTGAATTATTAGCTGCTACTTATGTTCAAATTTACAGATGCTCGCGCAAGCAGAGCGGTGGCTGCGTTGGTAGAGGCGGCACTCGTGTGCAGCACGGTCCGGGTTCGAGACCAGTGGAGATGAAACATTTTTTATTGTTTTATTTATTTTTTTTTAATTATGAAGTGGCTGTGTGTTTCTTCTTTTTTTTTTTTTTTTTTGAATACTTGCTTGTATCGAAAATTTAAAAAAATCAGTGGATCAGAGTATCTCCTAGTCGGGCACCCCGACTAGAGCTTTCTTACTTGTTCTTTATTGCCTCTGCAGCGTTGTCCCCTGGTGTCTAGAATTGTGGTAGCTCTTCTGGTTGGCCTCTTACCTAGTTGCTTTCCAAAGGCTATGATCCATTGTATACGTGTCAAGATTCCTTAAATATTCTGCTGTAGCTTCATTTTTTATTTCCCATATTCTACTGTTTAAGTTTTTGACTGCCTTGTTGAATTTTTTCTTGTCGATTATTCTTTTTTCAGATATTTTTGCTCTAAGTTCTAGTGGTAGAAAAGCTTGCCTATTTACATACCCAGCAACATGAATCGAGTTTGTGAGTGCTTCAATTGTCAGTTCAACTTCATCACCTGACTTGAGTGAAATATTGAGATATGGCTGAATACCCAAACACATGCGCATGCCACTTAGTATTTAATCATATTCGGAGGGTAGATGACATTATGCTGAAGTACGTATTACTTGAATTAAGAATGCTTGTAAATAAAAATGTATAGTCATTTGAGGAAAAATAAAAAATAAGTAGAAAATGAAATATATAATTTACAATTTATTATACAAATTTTTAAAGATGAAAGTACTTTTATTTTGTTGTGGTCACATTTTTATACCCTGATCCCATTGAAAATGGGAAATCAGGGTATAATGATTTTGTGCAAATGTATGTAACAGGCAGAAGGAGGCGTGGCAGACCCCATAAAGTATATATATTCTTGATCAGGATGACAAGCCGAGTCGATTAAGCCCTGTCCGTCTGTCTGTCTGTCTGTCCGTCTGTCCGTCTGTCCGTCCGTATGTGTGAACGCGTGGATCTCAGCATCTATAAGAGCTAGAGACTTGAAATTTTTTTGTAGGTCCGTGTATAGCACCCCAGGTCGAGTTTGTTTCAAATATTCGATAACTATTCGCATTTAATTGTTATCGAATAAAAACATTATTGAAATGCAGTAAATAAATTATATCCCGGACGTCTTAAAAGCTAGAGCTTCCAAAATTTTGTATTTAGTTTTATGTATATTTTATGTAATTTTGGATACCGGCTTCAAATTCCCCCAAATTCTTAGAATTTAAGTTTAGTTGGAACTAGGGCCATTATGTGAAAGCGTTTGTATCTCAACCAAGCCAATAGAATATGTAGATCATATGCTGAAAATTTCATTAAAATCCATTAAGTAAAACAGAAGTTATTAAACAAAACGTTTGGCCAATTTGCAAAAGCACATGTCACCAGCGTCACGCGCACGCATTCTTACTATGCGTGTGCAAGTTAACACAGCTGATCAGCAGAACATAAATATTAAAGCTGACCATGCATTCTCAGCATAAATGCTTACGACATCAGCTGTTTTAAGTGGGCATTGCACGACAACGCAATGTTGCTGCCCTGTGATATACGATCCCTGGTACTTTATGCAATGTCAGCGTTTCCAGGGCTTAAGGTTAGCTTCTATTATAAGAATGACTGTCAAGTTTAGTTAGTCGATTTTGGGAAATAAAGAACGTCGGTCATCGCCACGAAATTTACAAAGTCTTCTCATTTTTGGAACACGTGTTAACGCCGTAACCTCGTACGCGTTTAACCTAATAAGAGAACCTAAAATAATTAACTGGCGCCCAACGAAAAACACCGAACTCAATTAAACAAATATTCAACGAATAAATTGTAAAAAAAACATTACAAATTATAACTAATACGCAACTAAAACAAAAGATCACCGAGGAAGCAGTTCATAAAACCAGCAGCTCTGCTAACATAATATAAGAACATGTGAGTAGGGTGTTCAAAAAAAATAATAAATAAAAATTGTTAAAATACAATTCCAACCGTTCAATTCAATTTTAATTATAAAAAAACACTACACATATCTTATTTGCATGTTATGAGTGATAGTGAGTTACAAGACTTAGTAAAAAAATTTCAAAGTATAGAAACAGGTGAAAAAATAAAAATGTCTTTATCTAACGAACAGTTAAGAGCGATTGTAGAAGGCGCAGTTACAAGCGCATTAAGAACCCAAAAAGAAAACTTTGATCAGAAATTACGCGACATAGAACAACGTATTGGTTCTGTACAGGTTAGCACTCCTGAAGTAGAAACATTTAGAGAGGCCGAGATCAGGGCAAGCGTCATTTGCAATGAAACCCTTGACATCATGAAATCCCTTCCAGAATTTGAAGGAAAAAATGGGACTTACGTATCATTTAGGAAAGCTGCGCATACCGCATACAAAGTATATGAGAAATATGATGGTAGCTCGAAACATTATCAAGCTTTAGGAATATTAAGAAACAAAATTAAAAACGCCGCCGATATGGTACTCTCTTCGTTTGACACTCCTCTGAATTTTAGGGCCATTATAAATCGATTAGATTTCACGTACGCAGACAAACGACCGATATACCTAATTGAACAAGAGCTGTCAACACTCCGTCAAGGAAATCTGACACTACTACAGTACTATGACGAAGTGGAGAAGAAACTGACTTTACTCATAAATAAGACAATCATGACCTATGACACCAACGTGGCTTCTGCGTTAAATGAGAAATACAGAGCAGACGCTCTACGAGTATTCATCTCAGGTACCAAGAAAGCTTTAAGTGATGTCCTATTCTCAGCTAGACCAACTGATCTTCCCTCTGCACTGGCATTAGCCCAAGAAGTCGAGTCTAACCATGACCGTTATATGTTTGCCACGAATTTTGCACGTAGTTTAGAGGAAAAGGCTCAGAGAACAAAACAAAAACAACAAGGCAGAGATAGGAATCTAACTCAAGACCCAAAATAACACCAGCCAGGGAAAAGCCCATACTATAAGAAACAAGAATTCTCACCACGACGAGAACAAGTTGAACCAATGGACGTTGACACATCCGCTCGCTTCGGACAGACGACGCAATACCAGCACAACGCGACTCCCTCAAAGCAAACTCAGTGGTCGACTCAACAACAAAACACAAAATATGAAAGTTACACTAAACAGGGACAAACAAACAAGAGACCAAATAATAGTAGTGCACGACTCACAGGACCGAAACAGCAAAGAATTAACCACTTAGAAACAAGAGATACAGAATATGAACAGGACGCTAGTGAATATCGGACTATCGCGGAAAATGAGGCAGAAGACATTGAAGACGAATCTGACGAATACGACCAGGTCAATTTTTTAGACTTGGCTCCCTGCTACCGTTCATAGAAAGATCAGTGGCAGGAAGGACAATAAGATTACTTATAGATACAGGAGCCTCGAAAAACTATATAAACCCCCTAAAAGAATTAAAACATATTAAGCCAGTAGAAAAACCCTTTCGAATAAAATCAATTCATGGATATAACGATATTGACAGGAAGTGTACAATGCATCTTTTTAACACAAACGCAACATTTTTCCTACTACCAAACCTTACGAAATTTGACGGTATAATTGGACTTGATTTACTAAACCAAAACAACGCCGTATTAGATTTCAAAAATAAGAAGTTAATAACAAACTGCACTTCTGAGACTATTAAATTTCTAAAATGCCCAGCCGTAAATTTTACAGATGCCAAAGAAATAGAAACCCCTCAAGCCATAACAACAAACTTTCAAACGATGCTCAAGAAACGAACAGGAGTCTTCGCGGAACCAAATGAAGCACTCCCGTATAATACCAACATCATTGCCACCATTAGAACAGAAAATTAAGATCCCATATATTCCAAATTATACCCATACCCAATGGGCGTATCGGAATTCGTAAACGCAGAAACTCAAGACCTGTTAAGAAACGGTATAATACGTCCATCTCGTTCACCGTACAATAACCCCGTTTGGGTTGTAGATAAAAAAGGTACTGATGAACGGGGGAGGAAAAAGAAGCGTTTAGTCATAGACTTCAGAAAACTTAACCAAAAAACAATAGATGACAAATATCCAATCCCCAATATTGCCTCTATCTTATCCAACTTAGGTACAGCAAAGTATTTTACAACCCTAGATTTGAAATCCGGATTTCACCAGATCTTACTTGCTGAAAAGGACAGAGAAAAGACAGCTTTTTCTGTAGGAAGTGGAAAGTACGAGTTTTGCAGGCTCCCTTTTGGCTTGAAAAATGCACCTAGTATTTTTCAAAGAGCCA
This sequence comes from Drosophila eohydei, assembly GCA_035045825.1. Taxonomy (NCBI): domain Eukaryota; kingdom Metazoa; phylum Arthropoda; class Insecta; order Diptera; family Drosophilidae; genus Drosophila; species Drosophila eohydei. The sequence continues at coordinate 362,797 of JAWNOT010000007.1, forward strand.
TTGACGATGTGCTCAGAGAGCAAATCGGAAAATCTTGTTACGTTTACGTTGACGACGTAATAATTTTTTCTGAAAACATGGAAGACCACGTCAAACATATCGCCTGGGTCTTAGATAGACTATACGAGGCCAACATGAGAGTTTCGCCAGAAAAGTCACACTTTTTCAAAGAAAGCGTCGAATATCTAGGTTTCGTGGTCTCAAGTAAAGGTATAAAGACATGTCCAAGTAAAGTTGAAGCGATTCGTAACTACGAATTACCAACAACTCTGTTTAACGTCAAATCATTCCTCGGGCTGGCAAGCTACTATAGGTGTTTTATTAAAGACTTCGCGTCTTTAGCAAAACCTATATAAAAAATTTAAATATCTTTACGGACCACCAACCCCTGACGTTTGCAGTATCTGACCGCAATCCAAACGCAAAAATCAGGCGTTGGAAAGCTTTTATAGACGAGTATAGTGCAAACATCTATTACAAGCCAGGGAAGGAAAAGTACGTTGCTGATGCGCTATCGCGGCATAATATTCATGCCTTGGAAGACGACGCACAGTCAGACAGAGCTACAATGCACAGCGAAGTATCGCTCACGTACACTATAGAAACAACAGACAAACCAATCAATTGTTTCCAAAACCAAATTATAATTGAAGAAGACAGAGTAGCTTCTGATCGTACAGTCATTATATTCGGTAAAAAAATCCGACATACAATTCACTTCTCAGACAGGAATTCGTTAATCGAAAGAGTTTACAATGTAGTCAAAAAAGACGCCGTCAATGCAATACATTGCGAGTTACCAGTACTGGCATTCATACAACATAAACTAATAGAAACTTTCCCAACAACAATATTTCGATATACAAAACATATGGTAAATGACATTTTTGACAAGAACGAACAAAAGGAAATAACTGTAACAGAACATAATCGAGCCCACAGAGCAGCACAAGAAAATGTAAAACAGATTTTACAAGACTACTTCTTTCCAAAAATGACGAAACTAGCTAACGAAGTGGTTACAAATTGCAAAATCTGTAAAACAGCTAAATACAACCGTCACCCACGAAAACAAATACTTGGAGAAACTCCCATACCTTCCTATGTGGGTGAAATGCTACACATTGACGTATACTCGACTGACAAAAAACACTTCCTTACGTGCATAGACAAATTTTCAAAATTCGCAACCGTTCAACCCATTGCTTCAAGGACAATAATCGACATACAATCGGCAATCTTACAACTTGTAAATTGGTATCGACATATCAAGACGATCTATTGCGATAATGAACCCTCCTTAAAGTCCGAAACAATAAAATCGCTATTAAATGGCCAGTATGACATTCAAATTGTAAACGCCCCACCACTCCATAGTACTTCAAATGGGCAAGTCGAGAGATTCCATAGCACCCTCAGCGACATCGCAAGATGCCTAACAGCCCAAAGGAAAATTACAGATACCGTTGAAACGATACTCCAAGCAACTATTGAATACAACAACACAATTCACTCGGTAACAGACAACATAAAAGGGAGGGTGGTCCACAAGGACAACCTAAGGTAAACAAAACATTAAACCCCTTTTTATCCTCGTAGGATCAGAAAACAGGCAAGTAACTATAAACACAAAAATGCAAGAACAAATAAATAAGCCAATAGACACAGAACAATAACAAAAACAAAGCAAATAGACACAGAACATTTGTATGAAACACTGCTCTCAAGAAACATGATAATTATTTCAGAGCTGGAAACCTTAATGCTATCAGTAAAACTTGCAAAAGTTGGAATTGTGTGAATGGACACCCTATAAATATCACTTTTACTGACTTAATGTAAATAATAACTTTCTACACTTTGTTATAAGATACCCTAAGCCTAACATAGTATGTAAAAAATTAACAACATACCCTGTCCAACACGATGGTAGTGTAATTAATTTCGCCGAAGACTACGATATAGCTGTTTGCGACAATCATGTAATATCAATAGGAAATTGTAGCACAGCCCTCACAACAACGTTCTGTAAGAAATTACCCTATACAACGTGCGCACAACAACTGCACTCAGGTGGCACTGCACATCGCTCAACTCGACCCAGCCATCTTGAACCTCTAACGATCATCGACGATGGCGTTATCATCATCAACGATAGAGCGGCTATAGTCGAAGAGCAAATGGTGAAGGGGACATTCCTCTTTACCTTTGACAACGAGATAAAGGTAAACGGCACCGTATATAGAAATCAAAAATACGTGAGGAAATCCCCGAGACCAGCGGTATCCACGCTTCTAAATATAACGGATCACCAGGAAATACCGAGCCTGCCGTACCTACGGAAGCTAAGCATAAAAACCTCCGGGACATTGCCCAAATAGAAGAACGACTGGTAGAAAGACCAATAATATCTGGACTAACCGTGGTCATCCTTCTACTTTCCTGCTACGCCTCAACGAAACTTTACCAAAGACATCAGAGGAACAAACGTCAACTTCATCTTCAAGAGGTAAATAACAGTTTCAAGAACTCCGAGGACGTCATTCACCTAAGTGGGGGAGGAGTTAACACAGCTGATCAGCAGAACATAAATATTAAAGCTGACCATGCATTCTCAGCATAAATGCTTACGACATCAGCTGTTTTAAGTGGGCATTGCACGACAACGCAATGTTGCTGCCCTGTGATATACGATCCCTGGTACTTTATGCAATGTCAGCGTTTCCAGGGCTTAAGGTTAGCTTCTATTATAAGAATGACTGTCAAGTTTGGTTAGTCGATTTTGGGAAATAAAGAACGCCGGTCATCGCCACGAAATTTACAAAGTCTTCTCATTTTTGGAACACGTGTTAACGCCGTAACCTCGTACGCGTTTAACCTAATAAGAGAACCTAAAATAATTAACTTGCACACATTCATTCAAATGCTTGTATTCTTTTGTGTTCAAAGAATTGAAATTGCGATTGAATTGTGCTGAATTATTGGCTGCCACTTATGTTCAAATTTGCAACAGCTCGCGTAAGCAAGGCAGTGGCTGCGTTGGTAGAGGCGGCGCTCGTGTGCAGCACGGTCCGGGTTCGAGACCAGTGGAAACGAAACATTTCTATTGTTTTATTTTTTATTATTAATTATGAAGTGGCCATGTTGGTAGAGCTGGATTCGCAATGTCGATTTTTATTTGTTTTCTTTTTTTTTTTGAATACTCGATACAAACTACGGAAAATATTAAAAAACTCAGAGGACTGGGATCAGGGTATCTCCGACTAGAGCTTTCTTACTTGTTTATCTTTTAATAATGAAAATGATTATTATGGGTGTGTATAACTATAAGTGATTGAATCTGTATCGGGGATATCACAGGGATATTCGGGGATATTTCCTCCGAATAAATATCCGGAAGGATCCATGAGTTCTCTAACAATGAAGACAGTTCATTCGATATGTAAAGACTAAAGGAATCCTCTATCTCCTTCTTTTTACAAATTTTGAATTGATTATCAATAGTTTATCACAATGTTGAATTGGAGAGACTATAGTATTTTGTAGGCACGTACAAGCAGAAGAGCTCGAGATCAAACTCGAGATAAACTCCACTCATGCAAGTAAATCTTCTAGCCCTTAGAATTTTATACAATCTATCAGTCCGTAGGCCTGTCACTTCTTTCCAAGCAATGTCACTATCCGAGCAGTAATTATTATTAGTCTCTGATAGTGATAGATTTGTGAATTCCTGAAATTTGGAAGTGAGCTGTTCAACTTTTAAATTAAACTGTTCTGTGATGTTATGGGCGTGCTATATTTATATCATGTATTTCTTTCTTGCTGAAAAAGAGCAAAGACATGCTCAACTGTCTAACTTTCTGACCGGTATTATTGGTATTGCGACAATGCTGATGATGCACCCAGATCATTGACTACCTGTCGCAAGAGCATGAAATGCGCCACTGGCGCAATGTGCAAGGTCAGTATTTCTCACAAGCGACGTCCGGCTTAGCGACAAGTTAGGGCTAGCTTGTAAAAAGCTTTAGTTTTTTGATTGGAATTGAAGCAGACGCGATCGTGCAACTCTAATAAAACTCGTATGAATAAATCTAGATTTCAATTTTAGACTTGAATTACTGGTGCCCAACAAAGAATCGAGCTCACACCGGTTTAGGTGCAGTGCTAAATAAGTTAAAAAAAAATATATTAAATAACAATAAATTGTGTTAAGCCAAACCAAAGGCTAACAAAATAATAAAATGTTAAAAGCAGGTCCAACGGCTAGAAGAAGAAACTCACAGCCACGAGAGAAAAAACAGGCAACTGAAAAATACATTTATTACATGAAACGGTCGGTTTGGGCAGCGAAGCAGAAGACCAACGTCAGAAACCCCCACACCTTGGCAGACGACCAAATTCCACTGAAAGTAGCGGCAACGATCAGCAGACAAAAAAATAGAAAGAGGAAAATCATGTAAGTGAAATCCTTGTTTAAAAAAAATACCTGTGGTCACTTTTTTATTTGAAAACATTAAATAGTAAAGCAAAAGTAAAACATATCCAATATATGCGCAGTGAAATCCGACCCGACAAATTTTCAATATACTGTATGTATATTTTTGCAACTTAGCAGTCTCAGTGTGACATCTTCTACATAAGAATTTTTTTTTTTGTTTATTTGGATTGATTATTATATGCAAAACGCAAATTCGTTTTGTATGTTCCTTTTGATTGTGAGCGCGGTATTTGTTTTTGACTACTTTTTATATACGAAATTAGATGAACAGTAACGAAACCGACTCATTTGACCCACTTGACGAAAAACTTGGAAACTTGGACAACTTAGTATTAACAGAGAGACAGTTAAAACAGAGAAAAACGTGGACCCAGAACAGATGATCCCAAGATGACTCACGTCAGGAGGACGAAGAGTATGAGCGGGCCGCTTTCACTGCCGCTGAGGAAATAGAGGATAATGAAGACGACGATTAATTTTTTAACGGTGCGTCCCTGCTCTCGTTCGTAAAGCGAACAGTGCCAGGGATCAGTCTGAAATTCCTAGTGGATACGGGGCCTCGAAAAACTACTACTGCCTACATAAAGGCTTTTGCAGACCCAGACAAGCTGCCGCCTTATCACACGTCGTTTGTCGGAACAATCCGAACCGAACATAATGTGTCAGTTTATTCAAAGATTTATCCATTTAAGATGGGCGCGGCCGACTTTGTCAATAAAGAAGTAAATGAGTTGTTGAAAAATGGCATTATACGGCCATCTCGCTCTCAGTATAACAACGCAATCTGGGTCGTTGCCAAGAAAGGAGTCGATGACTCAGGAGTGGGGAAAAAAACGTTGGTTATAGATTTTCGTAAACTTAACTAAAAAACTATCGCCGATAAATACCCTATGCCTAGTATCAATATGATACTGGCAAATCTTGGTAAGGCTCAGTATTTCACGACTTTGGATATGAAATCATGTTACCACCAAATCACCCTCGCGGAGCAAGATCGAGAGAAAACATCCTTCTCCGTGAATGGAGGGAAATACGAGTTCTGCCGACTGCCGTTCAGCCTTAAGAACGCCGCCGTGAGCACATTGGCAAGACTTGTTATGTCTATGTCGCTGACGTCATCATTTTCTCGAAAAACGAGCACGACCATGTACGGAACATAGACCAAGTCCTTAAGTGTCTTTAAGACGCTAATATGAGGGTCGCCAAAGAGAAATCACATTTTTTGTCAAAAAAAGTGTCGAGTTCTTAGTCTTTGCCGTATCCAGCAGCGGTACAAGGGCAAGCGAAGACAAGAAAAAACCTATCCAAAATTTTGAAATACCAACTAATTTGTTTGCGTTAAGATCTTTCTTGGGTCTCGCAAGGTATTATAGATGTTTCGTCAAAGACTTTGCTGCAATTGCGAAACCTCTATCAGATATTTTAAAAGGAGAAAACGATAAAGTAAGCAAACAGAGGTCCAAAAAATCCCTGTAGAACAGACTGAAAAACGGTTGAATGCTTTCGACAAACTCAGAAATATCTTGGCTTCGGAGGACGTAATCCTTCATTAACCGGACTTTAACAAACCGTTTGACCTCACAACGGACGCTTCGTCCTCTGGTATCGGAGCCGTGCTGTCCCAAGGAGGGAGACCCATAACTATGATCTCGAGGACACTCAAAGACAGAGAGATAAAATACGCAACGAACGAAAGAGAATTGCTAGCAATAGTATGGGCAGTGGGCAATTTACGCCACTACTTTTATGGTGTAAACAATTTAAGCATTTACACGGATCATCAGCCTTTGACGTTTACCGTGTCGGATAGAAATCCAAATTCGAAAATTAAGCGCTGGAAAGTGTTCATCGATGGTACCTGGTAAGGAGAACCAAGGCAGATGCTTTGTCAAGGCAAAATATAAATGTCATTGAAGACTTGCCACAATCCGACAAAAGCACAATTCATATTGAGCTGACTTTATCTTAAACGCTCGACGCCACTGAAAAGCCCGTAAACTGCTTTAGAAACCAGATTATTATGGAAGAGGCAGAACATACGTGGCAACGCTTATCAGTACTTTTCAAGAAAAAAGCCCGTCACGAAATTCTTTGAAAGACTGGGACTCGCTTATTAATGTGGTCAAAGAGGCAGTTAGCCCAGAGGTAGTAAACGCTATTAAGTTACCAATTGCGAGTTACCAATTTTAGTATGCATACAGCATGCGCTTGTCGAAGCTTTCCCTTCTACTTTAAAAAATAAAAGGCCGGAGCTACCTCGGTCCCGTCCTACGCAGGGGAAATCATTCACATGGATATAAACTCTACTGCAGGAAAGCATTTTTTGACTGTCATAGACAAGCTCTCTAAGTTTGCTGTGTTTCAGCATAGTGCATCACGCACGATTTCAGACATAAAGGGACGACAAGCCTAGCCCTGTCCGTCCATCTGTCCGTCCATCTGTCCGTCCATCTGTCCATCCATCTGTCCATCCATCTATCCGTCCATCTGTCCGTCCATCTGTCCGTCCGTCTGTCCGTATGTGTGAACGCGTAGATCTGAGCATCTACAAGAGCTAGAGACTTTTTTAGGTCCATGTATAGCACACGCAGGTCAAGTTTGTTTTAAATATTCGATAACTATTCGCATTTAATTGTTATCGAATAAAAACATGATGGAAATGCAGTTAACAAATTATATAAATTTAAAGGTTAACTTTAGAATTCCCTTAGCGCAAATCAGCCAAAATCATCTTGATACGGACCATATGCCTTATGAAGTATCTTTCTTCAAGTTAATTTACTAAAATTGAGTATTTTTTCATGCTTATATAGTTGATAGCGATTATCATGTTGAGCTTTTCCAGCACTACTAATAGTAGCATCAGCGAATTTATCATCATTATTATCATCATTAAAAACAGATTTTTCAAATGGACGAATTTTTCCATTTCCCATTTTCAATGGGATCAGGGTATAAAAAACAATAAAAGAAACTCATACACATTTTATATTTGGTGGACAACAGTAGCATACATTTGAAATGAAATTTGAGCTCGTATAAGAATGATAAGCTTTTAAATAGCTGCAAAAAGCAATGCGTAAAAAGCTTTTATTATAAGCTTTCAGACGTTTAAGACGTGTCTACAAAAGTACACGTACATCGAACTCTGTTGCTACGGAGAAATTTTTGTGGGCATTATGCCCAACTACCACCTGATAATGATTATGAATAAACAAGTAAGAAAGCTCTAGTCGGGGTACCAGACTGGTCGATACCCTGATCCCAGTCCTGCTTGCGTTTATTAATATTTTCCGTAGTTTGTATCGAGTATTCAAAAAAAAAAATAAAACAAATAAAAAACGACATTACGAGACCAGGATTCGAACCCGGATTGTTTGCGCAACGTGCACTAACTCTACCAACACCGCCACTTCATAATTAAGAAAACATAAATAAATAAAACAATACAAAATATTTCATCTCCATCGGTCAGGGTTCGAGACCTAGCTGCATACGAGCGTTGCCTCTACCAACGCAGCCACTGCACCTCTTGCAGCATGAGTTGCAAATTTGAAGTTGAGTAGCAGCTGATAATTCAAGCAGTATTCAATCGCAATTTCAAAATACACGCATTTGAATGTGAGGGCGTTTGCATCTCAACCAAGTCAATAGGATATGTAGATTATATGCTGAAAATTTCATTAAAATCCATTAAGTAGAACAGAAGTTATTAAACAAAACGTTTGGCCAATTTTCAAAAGCAAATGTTAGCAGCGTCACGCGCATGCAGTTTTTTATACGTGTTCACACATACATTCAAATGCGTGTATTCTTTTCTTTCGAAGAATTGGAATTGCGATTGAATTGTGCTGAATTATTAGCTGCTACTTAACTTCAAATTTGCAACTGCTCGATAAAGCAGTGCAGTGGCTGCGTTGGTAAAGGCGGCGCTCGTCATCGTTTAATCTCGGATTCAATCGACGAGAAATTTTTTATTGTTTTATTTTTTTTTTTTAATTATGAAGTGGCGGTGTTGGTAGAGTTGATGCGCGTTGCGTAAAAAGTGTAGGTTCGAATCTCGGTGCGGTAATGGCAGTTTTTATATGTATATTTTTTAATACTGGATACAAACTATGGAAAATAATAAAATACGCAGATAGGACTGATATCAGGGTATTTCCTAGTCGAGCACCCCGACTAGAGTTTTCTTACTTGTTTTTTATAGCCTTATCAGCGGAACATTTTTTCAAGATCAAGGTCACATTCACTCCGGTTCCCACGATTTCGGCTCTTATCTAACATTCTGAGCAGCCGACTCCACCCGCCTTGAATATTTCCCACGCTTATCTTGCACACAGCGCCTTCTACCAATAAAAGCCACACTCTTATCAAACTTTCTGTGTTACTGACCTTGATCTTGCCCACCCGGAATTTTGTGATCTTGGTCTTGCAAAAACGTGAAGAACCATTTGTTGTTATTTTTTATCGCTAAATTATTTTTATGCAACATCACCCTTATCACCACAAGTGGTTGTTTTTGTTGTTGTTTTATTTATGGCCATCGCCGGAACCGGAAATCCTTATCTAGGCTGATTCCAGAACATACAGTCCCCTACAAATACTGAAGAGGATCAATGCATTTTCGATCTCTAGCGAGGTATTGCTTATTAACGCTTCAGTCATTGCTACAATTCGTACCGTAGACATGATTCGGTATACTCAAAGTCGTTTCCATACCCTACAAATGTTGCAGACTTTGTTAACGACGAGATTGGTCAGTTGTTCAAAGAGAGCATCATTAGACATCAATATCTGCATAAAACAGGTTTATTGATAAAAAATGCGTCTAGCCCGAGTGCGAACTATCGCCGACCGTTACCCAATGACAAGCATCCAAATAATTCTAGCGAATCTTGGAAAGGCAAAATTTGTTACCACGTGAGACTTAAAATGTGGATATCATCAGATTTATCTATCTGAAAAAGGCCTTGAGCAGACATCTTTGCCAGTAAACGGCGAAAAATATGAATTCCATCGGTTACCTTTTGGGTTGAAAAATACAGGAAGCCTTTTTCAACGAGCAATTGATTATGTTCTAAAAGAATAAATTGGCAAGATATGTTAGGTCTCTTTTGATAACGTAATAATACTTTCTGAAAATTAAGCCGATCATGTCCGACATATTAATATAGTGATTCAAACTCTGTGTGACGCCAACATGAGAATCTTTATAGAAAAAAACCTAATTCTTTAACGAAAGTGTTGAATAGTTAGATTTTGTCTTCATATGCTGAGTAATTGTTTAGGTCTACCCAGCTACTGTAGGGTTTTCGTTAAAGACTTTGCAGCAATTGCGAAACCTTAAGGGCGAAAGTGGCGCCGTCAGCAAGCATATATCATAGAACATACTAATAAACTTTGACGACTGCAACGCGACACTTTCGACCCCCTAAGAAATATACTGGCGTCGGAAGACGTTATGATCATGTACCAAAGCAGCCACTGCACTGCTCATACATGGAGTTGCAAATTTGAAGTTAAGTAGCAGCTAATAATTCAGCACAATTCAATCGTAATTATATCCTGGAATAGAATAGAATACACGCATTTGAATTTATGTGTGCACTCGTTTATTAAAAATTCGTGCTCGAGTTATGTATAACTATTCTCATTATACATAAATATATATTATTCGATATAAGCATATTTTTAAGCGATTTGTTATCACTAAGAGATGAACAAACAAGTCCTTACCATGTTGAAACATGTTGAAGCATGATGAAAGATTGAGCAACATTATGAAATTAAAATTCTTAGAAAACAGCAATGCTAAACTGGCGCCAGGATAGTCTAGCAATATTGTAAGATTGACTAGCAATAAAAAAAATGAATAAAGATGAGTTCACTTCTGGGATTAGAATGAAGAAGTCCAGCATTGGCAATAAGATTTTTATAATTTAAAATTAAAACAAAATTGGCGCAGCCGGTAGTATCCTTTTTTAAAAAGGATTCAATGATAAATGCGAACTAACAATAAGTCAAATAATTTATAAATCGATCATTATAAAAAGTCAAACTAAAATAAGTTGAATAATATATAAATCGATCATTGTAAAAAGTCAAACTAAAAATAAGTTGAATAATTTATATGTAAATCGATCATTATAAAAAGTCAAACTACAAATAAGTTGACTAATTTATAAATCGATCATTAGAAAATGTCAAACTACAAATAAGTTGATAAATTTCACAAATCAGTAAAATAAAACGAAAAGTACATCTCAACGCTGGCAACCAGACAACAAAAGAGACCAGCTAATTACGACAAACGCAGGATGGCACAAGCTAACTCACAAATGTCATCGGTGGAATTAGTGGAGCAGTTGATCAACAAGGAGCGACAACTAGAGAAGGTACATCAGGCTTACGTTATGCTACAAGGCAACACCAATGCGGCTCAGAAGAAACGATTGTTTTAAAGTATAAATTAATTGGCTACGTTCACGTTAACATGTGATATTTCTATTTACTCGATCTTCAGCAACGTGGAGTACCTTCTCCAAGGAGGGGAGGACTCTCAATTAAAACGAGATTCCACTAGAATAATCTTCGACAAGACCATCCAAGGACAGGCGAAGGATGTGGCCATCAATGTGTCGTAACCAGACAACGGGGAGCTAATCTAGTCAACCCTAAAGCTGGGGTATCGACCGGACACGGACAAATTTACTGTCGAATTTATGAGTTAAGAGTAGACACAGTAAGCAAACTGGTGGTAGAATTACAAAATATTAAATATAAATCCGACGAGTAAGCAGTTTACCATCAAAACGATCATTTTATAGATTTAAATAATATTGAAAGCTTATTAATAAATGCAACTTAAGGCACTTTACTTGACAAAATATACGAAGAAAGAAATTTAGATGACATTTTAAAAATAATGATAGATGATAGATACGAAAATAGTTATATTAGATTCCAATATATGAAAACTAAACCCAATAGGTATAATAAAACAAAACTACCAATAACAAAATTACAGAAACAACTCAGGTCTGTACAGAGAAAATATTACTCAACAGAATACAGGACAGAGCCGACGTAACCCGAATCAGCAAACGATTTTACAACAGTCTAACCAATATAGGTCAGGGAATTCAGAACCCATGGAAATGGAAAACTTAGAAACAAACCAAGTTACAAACATTTACCAACAAAAAAAATGAAAACAATAACAATAATGGCAACTCTAACAACCAGTACTATCAAAATAAGGGAGATGGTTACGACTAGGCAGAGGTTAATAATACTTTTTTTTATGAAGCAGCCTCGGAATGTCTACCATAATTAGAATTAAACATTGATAAATAAAAATATGTAGCATTAATAGATACAGGAGCAAGTTTAAGTCTAGTGAACAGCCAGATTAATGGACACAAGAAGATTAAGCTTAATAAACCTATATCATATAGCACAATTAAAAATAGAGTATGAAATTCATACAACAGCACCTAAAGAATTCAACTTACCAAACAATGCTGGGATCCGCTGGAAGTTAGCCCCACTAAAGGGAAGGAAGTATAACTTTATCATAGGCATAGACCTACTACAATTTTCATACGCAGTTATTAATATTGACAAAAAAACAGTTTAACATTAAATCACAAAGAAAACCATATAATACATAATCCATATCAATATGAAGAAGTCTGTGCATTAGACAGCACTATAGAAAATTATGATAGCTTGGCATTAGATCATTTCAATACACAAGAATTTATTGAAGTTAAGAAAATTTTAAAATGATATAGTAAACTATTTTCCAAAGAAGGAGATAAACTACACTACACTACAACTGCAGATGAGCAACTTAATTCAAAGCTATATAAATACCCACTACAGCATGAGGAAGAAGTCAGAACACAGATAATACATATGGAAGAACAGGGAATTGTTAAAAAGAGCAATTCAAGATATTCGAGCCCACTTTTAGTAATACCAAAAAAATCAGACAACTCAAAACAACAATAATTTCGCATTGTAATAGACTATAGAAAACTTAATAAAATAGCCATTGACGATAAATTTCCTATTTCTAATATAAATACAATTCGACAAGTGTAACTTCATGAAGAAGGAGACAGAACTTTTAGGTCATATTTTAACAAAAGAAGATATTAGGCAAAATCCAAACTAAATAGCCCTTATAGGAAAATTACTTTTACCAAAAACAAGCAAATAAAAAGTTTTCTAGGCATAATAGGTTTTTACAGAAAATGTATAAAAGATTACGCCAAAGTAGCGCAACCGATAACAAAATATTTAAAAAAAAATACAAAAGTCAATACAAAAGATCTAACTTTCATCAAAGCATTTGAAAAATTAAAGCATCTTATCTGTTCGCACCCTATATTAAGATACCCTAACTTTGAAAAAGCATTCACGCTTACAACTGTTGCGTCAAATTACGCCATTGGATCGGTTCTTTCTCAAGAGGGGCATCCAATTTACTTTGCGTCCAGAACGTTGAACAACCATGAGAAGAAGTGTAAACTATTTTAGACCATATCGCTACGGATGAAAATACAAAATATTAACCGGTAACAAAAAGAGAGATATTTCGCCTAGGCATCAAAGATGATTATTAAGGCTAGGAGAATATCAATTTGAAATAAATTAATTAAAAGGAAAAGAAAACAGACTAGCCGATTTCTTAAGCAGACTAAAAGATAACGGTTGTATAAATAACAACAAAGAAGACCCACACCAAGATAATAATGACAATATATCCGACATAAGCATAATAACAAATACATAGAAAATAACTTCTCAATAGCAACTGTACATTCAGCAGAAGAAAATTTACCTGATCATTTTCTAATAAAATAATAAAACACAAATAATAATAGAAAATTCCAAAACGAAAAATTTAAAACGATTCATGGAAAAAGAATACATTTTTACAAAATACTTAAAAAAAGGAAAAATGGGCATTTCTGCAGATCTACCGTATCATGAGTATAATATAGTGCAAGAAAAATTAACTCAATTATACTCTAATAACAAACAAATGGAATTCACTAAATGCACACTTAGAGCTCAAGATATAGAAAATGAAACGTAAGCTGTAAAACAAATATCTATCTAACATGTACAAGAGAGTATGCATTCAGGAATTCAAGAGACGTATAACAAAATAAAAAATAAAATATTTTATCATAAGTTATTAGAATTAATACAGATAGTTTTCAACCAATGTGACTTTTGCAAATAAATTAAATATGACAGAAATCCAGTTAAAAGCTAATTTGTTAAAACAGAAACTCCACCGAATCAGAATCAAATAATTCACTTGGACACATACGTAATAAAAAACACATATTTTTTAACTATTATAGATAAGTTTTCTTCGAAATTTTCAGCCGTTTATCCACTAAAACGATAGGAACCATATAACCATTGTAAAGCAGATCGAAATACATTTCACAAAAATAGGCAATCCAAATAAGATTGTGGCTGATAATGAACTTAATTCAATAAGATTTAAAGAACTAAGAATTAAAGAACCAAACAGCTATACGGGCAATGCAGATGTAGAAAGACTGCATAACTCATTAGCAGAAAAATTTAAGATAATATATAAAACAGAAGTATAAAACATATCAGTAAAACAAAATATGCAAAGGCCAGTAAGAAATTATAATGACAGGTACCACTCTACTATTAAGTGCGCACCTTTTGAAGCGCAAAATAATAAAACAGATTTAACAAGTAAGAAAGCTCTAGTCGGGGTGCCCGACTAGGAGATACCCTGATCCCAGTCCTCTGATTTTTTTAAATTTTCGATACAAACGAGTATTCAAAAAAAAAAAAAAGAAAAAAAAAGAAAAGTCGACATTGCGTGACCAGGTTTCGAACCTGGACAATTTGCGCAACGTGCACCAACTCTACCAACACCGCCACATCATAATTAAAAATAAAAAATAAAACAATAGAAAACGTTTCATCTCCACTGCATACGAGCGCTGCCTCTACCTACGCTGTGCTTACGTGAGCAGTTGCAAATTTGAACATAAGTAGCAGCTAATAATTCAGCACAATTCAATCGCAATTTTAATCGAATACCAGTACTTTCCCGTCTAAAACCGGAATGTAGTCGGCACGTGAGAAGTCGGTGATCCGAGCATTTACCGCTGCTAGTGTCACAAGCAAGGTGAGTGCAAACCTGAAATGGGCGCACAATATGAGATGGTGTTCCAACTCTAAGTTGACTTACTAGCTAATTGTGGAGGAAAACTTATTTCAGGTTGTCCTTATGGACCACCCTCCCCTTAATGAGGACAGACGTTCCCAGGTCTGCTTCAATTTTTTTGCCTGGAAGAATTGCACCTTTTGAGATTGTCTTGCTGTGCCTTAATTAGCCTGCGTTTGACGTTCTCGCGACGATCATAAGCTGCTGCATGGACGATCTCAATTGGTTTCTCGCGGGTTACTGAGTGCAAACTTTTGTTGTACTCTATCGTAGCCTTTAAGATTAATTCTGTAGTGTCGCTGATTTTCCTGTCTAACTTGAGGCATCTCGCAATTTCGGTCAGGGTGCTATAAAAGCGCTCCACCTGGCCGTTTGAGGTGCAGTGAAGCGGAGCCGCATTCACAATGCAAATGCCGTACGCGTTTCGGAGCATCGAAGTGATGGTCTCGGAATTGAAGGCCGCCTCGTTATTGCAATAAATTATCTTGGTTGCGGGGAAAAGGTTAACAATTTGCAGTAGAGGGCTTGTGACATCGATTATCGTTCTGGATAATATCGGTTGGACGACTGCAAATTTGGAGAATTTGTCTATGTAGGTCAAGAACTGTTTCTTGTCTGTCGAGAAAATGTCAATATGCAACATTTCGCCAGTATAACTTGTTATAGGCGTTTTCCCGAGTTCTTGTTTCTTCGGGTGCCTATCATACTTGGCTTTAGTGCAGACCCTGCAATTTGCAACCACTTCCTTGGCCAAACTGGCCATATTGGGAAAGTAATAGTCCCGAAGTACTTGTTTGATATTTTCTTGAGCCGCTCTGTGCGCTCGGTTGTGCTCGGCAGTGATGATTTCTAACTGCTCGTTTTTGTCCGTTATGTCTTGCACAAGGTTTTTGCAATGCCAGAATTGGGTGGCAGGGAAATGCAAAATCAGGTCGTGTTGGAAACTTGCCAACGTGGGAAGATCGCAATGTATTGCGTTAACGACTCCAGAATTCACAACTTCTTTGAGAGTTTTGAGAATTGTGCTTTTGTCAGTGTAACTGATCAAGTGGCGTGTTTTGCTGCGAAACAGCAACAAGTTTCGCTTTAGCGGAAAACGCGATTCCTCTAGGACAATCTGGTTCCTAAAGCAATTCAACGGTTTGTCTGTTGTCTCGATCGTGTAGGTCAGGGAAAGTTCGCTGTGAACGGTTGCAGCGTCCGAACGAGGCCCATCTTGCAGAGCATTAATGTTTTGCCTTGAAAGGGCATCCGCCACCAGATTTTCTTTTCCCGGTTTATAAAACATTTTGGCATTGTGCTGGTCAATGTAAGATTTCCATCTTTTAATCTTGGAATTCGTATTCTTGTCCGACACAGCGAACGTGAGCGGCTGGTGGTCCGTGAAAACGTTAATTTCCCTAGAACCGTACAGAAAGTTCTGCAGTCTGCCTAAAGCCCACACAATGGCCAGCAATTCTCTTTCGTTAGTGGCATAGTTTTGTTCGGCCTGTTTAAAGGCGCGAGAAATCGTTGTTATTGGCCTATTGCCAATTCCACTGGCAGAAGCATCAGTGGTTAACTCGAACGGAAGTTCGATACATTAACATTACTGGCTACATTAACATGACATCTTCTGATCCCAAAATACTCAGTAGACGGTGAAATGCATCGCGTTGAACTTCATTAAATTCAACAGGGATTTTCTTTGATACGTGCCTACTGACTGAACCATTTTCCCCTTTAAGTATGTCCGATATCGGACGCGCTATAGCGGCAAAGTCCTTAATGAAAACCCTATAGTAGCTGGCTAACCCCAAGAAGGACCTAACGCTGTGGACACTCTTTGGTTCGGGGAATTCCTGAATGGCCTTAACTTTTTTGGGATCGGATGTTGCTCCGTCTTTGGTTACGATGAAACCCAGGAATTCGATACTTTCCTTGAAGAATCGACTCTTTTCAGGGCCTACACGCATGTTGGCGTCGATAAGACATTTTAGCAGAATGTTAATGTGTTGAAGGTGCTCCGTTTCGTTTTTAGAAAAAATTATGACATCGTCTACATAGACAAAGCAATTCTTTCCTATATGTTCCCTCGGGATATCGTCTATTGCCCTTTGGAATATGCTGCTTGCATTGCGCAGGCCGAATGGTAGGCGACAGAACTCGTACTTGCCGGTGCTTACTGAAAACGAAGTCTTTTCGCGGTCATGCTCCGCAAGGTAGATTTAATGATACCCAGACTTTAAGTCGAGGGTAGTAAAGTACCTTGCCTTTCCTAGATTTGCTAAGATCATGGGAATGCTCGGCATGGGGTAACGGTCCGGTATGGTTTTTTCGTTCAGTTTCCTGAAGTCGATTACCAACCTTTTTTTTGGGTTACCGTATGGGTCAGTGACTTTTTTATCAACCACCCATGTTGGGCTGTTGTAAGGCGATCTGGAGGGCCTGATTATGCCATCGTCCAGTAATTTTTTGACTTCTTTGTTTATGAAGTCAGAAACACCCATGAGACTCGGGTATCTTGAATACACAGGCTCGTTTTCTACTGTTCGGATTGTAGCGATGACAGCAGTATTAAAAGGGAGAGCTTCATCTGCATTTGAGAAGGCTCTTTTGTTTCTGAGAATCATGGCCCTGAACTTTTTCTTTACGGAGGGTGGGACTACGATGTCGTTGACATCAGTGAAGTTCACATCAGCATATTGATAGTACTGGAGTTTTTCGGATGTGCTCTGGTATTCCAGAGTGTTTTTTGCCAAGTTCAATTTGACTCCGGCTTGTGTTAGCAAGTCGAAGCCTATGATGGCGTCGAAGGAACTTAGGGTATCGAGGAAAAAACGGGGAAGTATGCTGGAAAATATTCATAAAGCATTTGCGCTTGATTTCTGTAGACCCGTGGATCGAGTTTACCGAGAATGGCTTGGCGACCGGCGTTATGGTCTTTAGCTCTGTTAAGGGCTTCACATAATTTTTTGCCGCGCCAGTGTCAATCAACATCTTCAGAGTTCTCCCAGCCAACCGTCGTTCGATGTACGGAAGCCGGGAGTGTTCCCTAAAAAAATAATCGAGTAGTCACCAGGTGCTTACTCGTTCTCGCTCTCTAGTTCTTCAACTGCCTCTTTGGCCGCCTTCTCGAATTCTGTTACGGCTTCTTTGGAATCTGCTTGTGCGACATTGTTAACGCGTTGTCGTCTTTGACCTGTTGAACGGTCTGACGAATTCTTGCGTTTTGGTGCGTTGGACTCATTAGCCTGACGCTTGCTGTTGTCGGTTTTTTGTCTAAATCTGGAGGAAGAGTCAACTTCCATGGGCTGTGGATCCCTGGTTTGATTGTCTTTAGGGGCCTGGGGCTGGGGACCGCCCTTTTGGCGTTTCACAAAATGGGGATTTCTCTCCTGATTTTGCTCATCTTTGTTAAATCTGGTTTGTTTGCCTTGGGCACGGTTTTTGTTACCTTCAGCAGTTTGCGCTCGGTCTTGCAAGGCTTTAGCGTAAGAGTTCGCGAACATGCTTCTCTCAATGCTAGCTATTGCGTCTCTGGGACGGACCAGTGCGGATGGTAGATCTTTTGGTTGTGCAGGGAACACAACCGCTCTCAATGCCTTTCTAAGACCGGAGATAAAGGCGTGCAAGGCGTCGTCTCTAACCTCCCGGTTGAGCAAGTCGGCGCCTTCTTGGTCGTGAGACATTACGATTTTGTTAGTTACGAGCGTGAGTTTCTTTTCGACGTCGTCGTAGTATTGCATCAGGGACATTTCGCCCTGCGTAACTAGCTCCAAACGTTGTCTCAACAAGCGTAAGGATGTTTTATCCGAGTATGTGCAATCTAGCCTAGCTAGTATTGCATCGAAATTTAGGACAGTGTTCTGAAACACTAGTAAGGCTCCAGCTGGGCCTTTGATTTTGTTCCTAATGATCGCTACCGCTTGGTAGTGTGCAGTGCTCTTTGGATAATTCTTGAATAGTTCGTATGCGTTGATGGCTGCTTGCCTCCGGCACTGATTTAATAATGTCTAAGGGAATATCGCATTTGGCGTTAGGATCGACGGATATTTTCTCGATATTTTCTCACCTGCAAACTCTGTACTTGTGCAGTTAAAGCGGTTATTTGTGCTTGAAACTGATTTTGTTGTTGCGCTAAAGCTTGCCTGATGGCACCTTCAATGAGAGTCTGAAGTTGACCCGGCTCCATTTCTTCAGTTACAACGGTATCTACAAGAGCAGGATCTACTGAGCAATTGATTTCCCCCTCCCAGCTATCGTCATTATTAAATTCGACTTTTACCTTTCTATAATCCCAATTCATTGGCTTATGGTTTGCACTTTTCAAAACTTAAGCCGATCGAGAAAGATCGGCAGGTAAACTGTTGGCAATAATGGAAACTTGTGTATCTTGGGGTATGCAATATTTATAATAAAAGTGTGCAATGATTTAAAGGAATGAAATGCTGGTAGAAGAAGGCAGCAATATTTACTTTACTTTACACTTTTTTTTTTAAATTAAAATCACACGTATTGGTACGTGGCGTTCGTGAATAATTTCTTCAAAACTGAAATCACTTATGAACTTACATGGTATGGGTTCCTATTTATTGGTTGGGCGCCAATTAAGTCTTTCGTCATAACCTCGTTGTCTGGCGACGGTGTGTGGTTGATCGGACGGTGGTAACTTCTTCTCTTGGTGAGGTGGTTATGAGTCCAACAAGTAACTATTGGACAATGTGATTAGATCTTGGACGTGGTCCACTATAATTAATAACGCAGATTAAGTTTATTGAAGGCAATGCCGGAGTTTAATCATTCGCTCGTGTTACAATTGTTGCGATCTAGGATGAGAGCTGTGTCTGTCGCTGACGGCGTACGGAATGAGACTGACATTTAAAACGTTTTCAAAGACATTTCGCAAAGCCTGAGTACTCCGCTACTGTCGCTATTCGACTTCGTTTCTCTTCAGATTTGCCGTTATTGTTTATCTTATTCTAGGTGCGTTATTCATATTATTACAGTTGTCGTTGTTACTTCTGCTGTTGTTGTATTTCTTGCTGAGGGCAACCAAATATTCGCCGCTATTCGCCTTCGTTGCTCTCTTGATTTGAGTTATTTCCTATCTTATTTTATGCATGTTATTCTTAATATTACAGTTGTTTCTAGTGCGTTGAGCGTCGTCGTTACTGCTGCTGTTGTTGTATTTGTTGCTAAGGGCAACCAAATACTTATGATCGTGCGTTACATACTTAGAAATAATAATGTATGACTGTGAGGGTGTATCTTATATGTTTAGTTGTTAACTTGCACACGCATAGGAAAAATGCGTGCGCGTGGCGCTGCTGACATGTGCTTTTGCAAATTGTCCAAACGTTTTGTTTAATAAGTTCTGTTTTACTTAATGGATTTTAATGAAATTTTCAGCATATGATCTACATATCCTTTGGCTAACTAAACCTAAATTCTAAGAATTTGGGGGAATTTGGAGCCGGTATCCAAAATCCAACAAAAAGCAAAATTGCATAAAATATACATAAAACTAAATACCAAATTTGGAGGCTCTAGCTCTTAAAACGTTTAGATATAATTTATTTACTGCATTTCAATAATGTTTTTATTCGATAACAATTAAATGCGAATAGTTATCGGTTATTTGAAGCAAACTTGACCTGCGCGTGCTATACACGGATCTACAAAAAAATTGCAAGTCTCTAGCTCTTATAGATGCTGAGATCCACGCGTTCACACATACGGACAGACGGACAGACACAGACGGACAGAAAATTATGAGGAAAACAGAAAGGTGGGGCTTATTAAAAAGTATAGAGCAGTCAGACACAAAATAGTTCCAAAATTCAAAAAAGCTAAACTTAAGGATATCAACCCAACAAATATAAAACGTGCTTACAAATTTACAGAAGACAAGAATGACAACAGGATTGAAGACTCATCAATTACTTGACCAAAACAAAAAAAAAAAAAAAAATATATATATATATATATATATATATATATATATATATATATATATATATATATATATATATATCGGAGAGTAGGTAGTAGAAATGTATAGGCGCCTTGCAGACGCGTGCTGGTAATATGTTTGAAGGTCACACTTCATATATTGGTGCGTCTTCGAGCATTTTCGTAGAAACATTGCAACATTATGTGATTGGTTGCCTAAGTTTTGTAGTTTGGTAAAGTCCCGTTTTAGCGGGGCGACAGCGTTCTGTCGCTGTCGCCGAGTGTGGTTCGGTGGAAGACACGCACAAGAATTGTGCGTCACGAGTCAGTCATTGTTGAAACTCGAGTGCGACCGAAACTCGCTGCGCTAACGCGATGGAAAGCAATACTACTCCAACATCAGAAGTGGGATCTGACTCGCTACTTAATATGTC
This sequence comes from Drosophila eohydei, assembly GCA_035045825.1. Classification (NCBI taxonomy): domain Eukaryota; kingdom Metazoa; phylum Arthropoda; class Insecta; order Diptera; family Drosophilidae; genus Drosophila; species Drosophila eohydei. The sequence goes on from JAWNOT010000007.1 coordinate 383,900, forward strand.
TAATGATCCATGGCGAGTGCTAATGGAAATGCAAAACAAAAATTTAATTGAACTTGTAAAAGCATTGAAATCAGCGCCATCTGAAACAACAAATAATAAGACAGTTGTGTTGCCGAAATTTAATGTAGATCTTGTTGGCGCCGACGCGTCGGCGTGGTGCGCTACAGTGGATATAATTTTGGCTGCAAATAACATACGAGGCAGTGCGTTGGTGATGGCTTTGAGTGCAGCGTTGGAAGGCAGTGCGTCGCAGTGGCTCTCACAAATATGGTATCCTGAAATAAATTGGGCTGAGTTCAGCGCTTTAACATTTGACTCTGGAGCGGAATGTTCCTTAATTAAACAAAAGAGAAGTACTAAGTTAGTTGGTAAAAGAATTAACAATGTAGTACTACTGAAAGGTATTGGCAATGACAGCATTTGTAGTACATTGCAAATACTTAGCACGGTTAAAATTAACGATCAGTGTATTGAAATGCTATTCCATGTTTTGGGCGATGAATATTTGAAGAACGAAATTGTGATCGGTCGAGAAATATTATCGCAGGGTTTTCATGTTATTATGTCACCCGGGAAATTTGAAATTGTCAGACCAAAAATGGTAAACTATTGTTCAAATAATGATGTATTTTCTAAAGTAAATACTGATCGGTGAAGATAAAGATGAATTAAACAGATTATTGGAAAACTACTCAAAGTATTTCACAAGGGGAATTCCGTCTTTTTTCCATGTCAGTACAGGGGAAATGAAAATTAAATTAGCAGACCCCAGAAAAGTTGTTCAAAGAAGACCATACAGACTTGGACCAAATGAAAGGGAGTTAGTGCGTGACAAGATGAAAGAGCTATTGGAATGCAATGTCATAAGGGCAAGTTGCTCACCCTATGCAAGTCCTATGGTGTTGGTGAACAAAAAGGATGGTTCTCATCGTTTGTGTGTCGATTACCGTGAACTGAATGCTAATACAGTTGCAGAGAGATATCCTTTACCCCTTATAGCAGATCAGATAGCTAGACTTCATGGAGCTAAATATTTCACATGTTTAGATATGGCAAGTGGATATTACCAAATACCCATGCATGAAGAATCAATAGAGTGTACAGCTTTTGTCTCCCCAGATGGTCAGTACGAGTTCTTGTCAATGCCGTTTGGACTCAAAAATGCACTTTCAGTTTTTTTTTCAACAAACAGTGATGCATGCACTTGGAGAACTTGCAAATACATTTGTGGTTGTCTATATGGATGACGTATTGGTGGTGGCGGCAACAAAGAGTGAGGCTTTGGAAAGACTACAGGTTACTCTTGACATTTTAACGAAAGCTGGATTTTTGTTTAATATTAAAAAGTGTTCGTTTCTAAAGTCGACAGTTCAATATTTGGGATATGAGGTGAGCGCAGGTCAAATTCGTCCGAATTCATTAAAAATTTCAGCGTTAACTGCTCTACCGCCTCCTCAGTCGGTCTCTGCTTTAAGACAATTTATTGGACTGGCGTCATATTTTCGACAATTTATGCAAGGATTTTCTTGCTTCATCGGAAAAGAACGATTTTGTTTGGAAGCCAGTTTTAGTTATTTTTGACCCACAATATCCAATCGAACTGCATACTGATGCAAGTTCTCGGGGATACGGTGCTATCCTACTACATAAAATCAATAATAATCCTCATGTTGTTGAGTTTTTCAGTAAGGCTGCTTCACCGGCTGAATCACGATACCATTCTTATGAATTAGAGACTTTTGCGGTTGTCACGGCTATAAAGCATTTTCGTCATTATTTAACAGGTAGAACGCATAATGAGCACTTTAAAAAAAAACTTACTAACGGCAGTTGAGACTAGCAACAGATCTTGGCAGGATGCACTGGGCGAAGTGCAGTTAGCCTTAAATTGTACAGTAAGTCGAGTGACAAAGGCAGGTCCTTTGGAATTGTTTGCTTCCACTATGTGACATGACAAAAGAGGTTGATTTGGCAGAATAAAGAGCTTGAGTGGTGCAAAATATATCAGCAGCGGCAGCATATAGTAAGCGCACTTTGATAAAACCAAGGCTAAGGTTATTGGTAGGAGATTTTGTGTTGTTGAAGAATGAAGAAGGGCATCAAACAAAGTTAAGCCCAAAGCTTAGAGGTTCGTTGCAAATAGCTAAATTGTTAGACGCAGATAGATATATCCTCAGATCTTTGACAAATAATAGAAAGTACAAGTATGCTCACGAAGAGATACGAAAATTACCAGAGTATGTACCAGTTAAACTAGAAATTAGTGAAGAGGCTTTAAATGATAATGAAAAAGAAACTGTTGAAAGAGACAGTATTGATATAAACGAAACTGTTGAAAGAGACAGTAATGGAATGATTGGAATGAAACTGTTGAAAGAGACAGTAATGGAATGATTGGAATGAAACTGTTGAAAGAGACAGTAATGGAATGATTGGAAATAAACTGTTGAAAGAGACAGTAATGGAATGATTGGAAAGAAACTGTTGAAAGAGACAGTAATGGAATGATTGGAAAGAAACTGTTGAAAGAGACAGTATTGATATAAACGAAACTGTTGAAAGAGACAGTATTGATATAAACGAAACTGTTGAAAGAGACAGTATTGATATAAACGAAACTGGTGAAAGAGACAGTATGGATGCCTGAAAGGCTAGTTATAAAACTTAAAGAATGTCATAATGCAAGCACAAGTGCAAAACAAATGTTTTGATCATGGCGTGTGGCGCATAAGATGATGGAAATCGAAACCAGTTGGGTTTATGGTAATAAATAAACAAATAAATAAATAAATAAAAAAAAAAAAAAAATCAAGAATGTTAAATTAATTTAAAGGTGAGTTTTATATTAATTTAAGAAAGACGCAAAGAGATGAAATTAAAATTCTGAAAGAAAGTAAAAGTCGAAGCTAAAATTATTTAGTTGTAATTGATAAAGTTGTAGGGAAAATGTTAATGTTAAGTTCTACAATAATTTATGAATAAAATGATTTCTGCAGTAAAACAATTTTATTTGGAATTGCACGAGGTCGTGCTATGGTCAGGATGGCCGTGTCGGAGAGTAGGTAGTAGAAATGTATAGGCGCCTTGCAGACGCGTGCTGGTAATATGTTAAAGGTCACACTTCATATATTGGTGCGTCTTCGAGCATTTTCGTAGAAACATAACTGCAACATTATGTGATTGGTTGCCTAAGTTTTGTAGTTTGGTAAAGTCCCGTTTTAGCGGGGCGACAGCGTTCTGTCGCTGTCGCCGAGTGTGGTTCGGTGGAAGACACGCACAAGAATTGTGCGTCTCGAGTCAGTCATTGTTGAAACTCGAGTGCGACCGAAACTCGCTGCGCTAACGCGATGGAAAACAATACTACTCCGACATCAGAAGTGGGATCTGGCCCTTCACCTACAACATTAGATGGACCATGGCGTACCATCATGGAGTTGCAGAATAAAAATCTAATTGAACTTGTGCGAGCGTTACAATCAACGGCATCTGACGCAGGGTAGAGCAAATCGGTGCAACTGCCGAAATTTAACCCAGACATCGCAGGCGCCAAGGCTTCATCGTGGTGTACTACCGTAGAAATTATTCTACAAGAAAATTCATTAAAAGGCGGTGCGCTGGTCGTGGCCCTAAGTACAGCATTAGAGGGAATCGCTTCACAATGGCTTTCGCATGTGTGTAATGCAGATATCACCTGGACGGAGTTTAAAGAACTGTTCATACAGCGTGTTGACACTATAGAAACACCAGCTGCCATGTTTCTAAATATGTTGTCAAGTCGACCGACTGACGGCGAGAATCTTGCAGTTCACGCAAGCCGCATGATTACGGAACTATCGACGAAATGGCGCCAAATGGAAACAGAAGAAATCGCTGTGTATGTGACTCTTGCGTTGCTGGCAAGTTTTGATGCTCGCTTGCAGCGCTTAAGCTTCACATCAAATGTTCGAACCAGAAGCGAGTTGCAGTCCGAACTGAAGGCGTTCACTTTTGCTAAAAGAAAAGGTGGACCTAGGGAGCAACAAACTGACATTCATCCAAAAAGACAGAATCAATCATCGATAGAGTGTCATCTTTGTGGCAAACTGGGCCATAAAATGATTGATTGTCGACTCAGGACGCAACAAAACCCGTTTACAGATGGCAAGGAACGACATGGCAGACAAGACGTTCATCATCGTGAGAAATCAAGTGTAACTTGCTACAAGTGCGGAGAGTTGGTTCACATATCCACCCAGTGTACAAGGAAGGAAGCTGACAAGAACAAAACATTCAACCGGGAAAAACGAGTAGATCAGTGAAGCGTTGCAGTACCTAAGGGATATCTGGCCCATAGAGGACAAGTTTTCGAAATAACCTTCGATTCTGGTGCAGAGTGCTCACTGATGAAAGAAAAGCTAAGTAAAAAAAAAATTTTTCTGATAATCAATTAACGAATATTGTAATGTTAAAAGACATAGGCAACAGTGGAATATGTAGCTCTGCTCAAATATTAAGTAACGTAAGAATTAATGATAACTGTATGGAAATTATGTTTTATGTAATAGCAGACGATCAAATGCAAAGCGAAATTGTTATTGGGTTAGCATCGTATTTCAGACAGTTTATTAAGGGATTTTCACAGTTGATGAAACCTTTATACTTCTTAACTTCAGAAAAAGATAAATTTTGTTGGAAAACAGAACATGAGCAAATACGGAAGAACGTCATTTCTATACTCACTGATAAATCAGTCCTTGTTATCTTTGACCCAAATTACGAAATTGAATTGCTTACAGATGCAAGTTGTATTGGCTACGGTGCAATTTTATTACATAAAATTAACAGCAAACCTCATGTAGTAGAATACTATAGCAAAACTACTTCCCCTGCAGAATCCAGATACCACTCATACGATAATTTACTGGATTGGCGTCATATTTTCGGCAACCTATGTAAGGATCTTAGGATGCATTGGATGAGATTGCTCGTCCGTTGGGGTTGCTTCCACTATGTGACATGACACAAGAGGTTGATTTGTCAGAATCAAGAGCTCGAGCGGTGCAAAATATATCAGCAGCGGCAGTATATAGTAAAGCGCACTTTGATAAAACCAAGGCTAAGGTTGTTGGTAGGAGATTTTGTGTTGTTGAAGAATGAAGAAAGGTATCAAACAAAGTTAAGCTTAGAGGCTCGTTGCAAATAGCTGAATTGTTAGACGGAGATACATAGATATATCCTTAGATCTTTGACAAATAATAGAAAGTACAAGTATGCTCACGAAGAGATACGAAAATTACCAGAGGAGTATGTACCAGTTGAACTAGAAATTAGTGAAGAGGCTTTAAATGATAATGAAAAAGAAACTGTTGAAAGAGACAGTATTGATATATTCGAAACTGTTGAACGAGACAGTAATGGAATGATTGGAAAGAAACTGTTAAAAGAGACAGTAATGGAATGATTGAAAAAAGAAACTGTTGAAAGAGACAGTAATGGAATGATTGAAAAAAGAAACTGTTGAAAGAGACAGTAATGGAATAATTGGAAAGAAACTGTTGAAAGAGACAGTATTGATATAAACGAAACTGTTGAAAGAGACAGTATGGATGCCTGAAAGGCTAGTTGTAAAACTTAAAGAATGTCATAATGCAAGCACAAGTGCAAAACAAATGTTTTGATCATGGCGTGTGGCGCATAAGATGATGGAAATCGAAACCAGTTGGGTTTATGGTAATAAATAAATAAATAAATAAATAAATAAAAATAAGAATTTAAGAAAGAGACAAAGAGATGAAATTAAAATTCTGAAAGAAAGTAAAAGTCGAAGCTAAAATGATGTAGTTATAATTGATAAAGTTGTAGGGAAAATGTTAATGTTAAATTCTACAATAATTTATAAAAAAATGATTTCTGCAGTAAAACAATTTTTTTTTTTGGAAATTGCACGAGGTCGTGCTATGGTCAGGATGGCCGTGTCGGAGAGTAGGTAGTAGAAATGTATAGGCGCCTTGCAGACGCGTGCTGGTAATATGTTTGAAGGTCACACTTCATATATTGGTGCGTCTTCGAGCATTTTCGTAGAAACATAACTGCAACATTATGTGATTGGTTGCCTAAGTTTTGTAGTTTGGTAAAGTCCCGTTTTAGCGGGCCGACAGCGTTCTGTCGCTGTCGCCGAGTGTGGTTCGGTGGAAGACACGCACAAGAATTGTGCGTCTCGAGTCAGTCATTGTTGAAACTCGAGTGCGACCGAAACTCGCTGCGCTAACGCGATGGAAAACAATACTACTCCGACATATATATATATATATATTTTTTTTTTAAGAATATAAGTTACTATTCATTAATCAAAACAATTATTATCACAATTACCTACATTATATATTACCTATAAATATTATATATATACATATTTTAATCGATATATGCATATTTTTAAACGATTTGTCATCACTAAAAGATGAATAAACAAAGTTCATACCTAATACACATATTGACGCATGAGAAAGATTGAGCAACAGTATGAAATTAAAATTCATAGAAAAAGGAATGCTAAACTGTCACCAGGATAGTCTAGCAACATTGCAATTTTGACTAGCAATAAAAAGAAAAACGAATAAAGTTTTGTTTACTTCTGGGACTGGAATGAAGAAGTCCAGCAATGACAATAAGAGTTTTATAATTTAAAATCAAAACAATATTCGCGTGGCGCTGTTGACATGTGCTTTTACAAATTGGTCAAACGTTTTGTTTAATAACTTCTGTTTTACTTAATGAATTTTAATGCCGATGAAGCTAATGTAGAGAAACAAACGCCTTCACATAATGGACCTATTTTCAACTGAACTTCAGTTTTAAGAATTTGAAACGGAAATTTGCAGTCCAACTCCAACCAATCCAACAAAAAGCAAAATTGCATAAAATATACAAAAGACCAAATACAAAGTTTGGAGGCACTATCTCATACGACGTACGACAATTGATTCATTAACTGCATTTCAATCATGTTTTTATTTGCTAACAATTACTTGGGAATACTTATCGAATATGTGAAACTCGATATGCGCGTACTATACACGGTCCTACAAAATAATTTCAAGTCTTTAGCTCTTATAGATGCTGAGATGGTGGTCGTCCTGATCAAGAATGTATATACTTTATGGAATCTGCCACGCCTACATTCTGCCTGTTACATACATTTGCACAAAACCATTATACCCTGTTTTCCGATTTTCAATGGGATCAGGGTATAACAAGTAAGAAAACTCTAGTCGGACTAGGAGCTACCCTGATCCCAGTTGTATCTGCGTTTTTTAATATTTTCCATAGTTTGTATCGAGTATTAAAAAAATCCAAATAAAAATTTACACTAGCATACCAAGATTCGAACCAATACTTTTTACGCAACGCGCATCAACTCTACCAACACTACGCCACTTCATAATTAAAATATAAAAAGCAATAAAAAATTTCACATCGCCGCAAGACTGGAACCTAGGGACTAACCGCTACCGAGCGCGGACTTTACCAACGCAGTCACTGCACTACTTGCAAGAACAGTTGCAAATTTGAAGTTGAGTAGCAGCTGCAACATGCCCAATACTCAACATCACCGAATTCCAAAAAATTTTAATCCTCCTCTCCTTTACTATCTGAATGAGGAAAACCTAGAGCACATTGAGGAACTGAGATCTCAAGTAAACGAGAGGTCAATAATAGTGTCATCCATTTGCTCACCCTATGCGGTTTAGTGGCATCATCGCATAGTTCATCCTTTACCGCAAGAGGCAGGGTCAACAGGAACAAGTCCGGGATGTCTTACGGGATCTTGGGATGACTAAGGAGGGCGTTGTTAACAAGAAGGGAGTTGTTAGCAATGATTAACTGCAGCTGAGCGATTTCGGCATGGAGTATTATTTGTACGCATTAATGCTGACTATGCGCTTAGGCCACTGACTCCCCAGCCAGCGTTCTTGGAAGGTGCAATGTCAGCGTTCTGCACAATCGACGTCCGGCATAGCGACAAAGTTAGATATACGTGAGTTACAAATTGAACGCAGCTGACTTCACGATAATTAAAATATTGTCATTCTCTTCTTGGAATTCTGTCACGTTTTGCCGACGTATTAATTCGTCTTGCATTCAGACCGACGTGATCGCGGAGAAAATACAACATCTATCACTCAACATATCTTTAATACTTTACCTTATTTCTATATACACTTCGTAATATTAGGTTAATGTTCCCCTTTTTATACCCTAATCCCAATAAAATTAGAAATCAGGATATAATGGTTTTGTGAAAATGTATGTAACAGGCAGAAGGAGGCGTGGTAGACCCCATGAAATGTATATATTTTTGACAAGGACGACAAGCCTAGTCGATTGAGCCCTGTCCGTATGTGTGAACGCGTCATTTTTTGTAGGTCCATGTATAGCACGCGCATATCGAGTTTGTTTCAAATATTCGATAATTATTCGCATTTAATTGTTATCGAACAAAAACATTGTCGAAATGCAGTTAATAACATATATCGCGTACGTCTTAAGATGTAAAGCCTCCAAATTTGTATTTATTGTTGTGTATATTTCATTCAATTTTGATTCTTGTTGGATTTTCGATACCTGCTCCAAATTTACCCAAAATCTTAAAATCTAAGTTCAGTGGGAAATAGAGCCATTATGTGAGGGCGTTGAAAATTTCATTAAAATCCAACCTTATTTTGTTTACGACCCATCTTTTTTTTTTTTTTTTTTTTTAAAGCGAGGATACATCTTCAGAACCATAATTGAATGTGTCATTTACAATAAATAATTTTCGCATTAACAATTCGAAACCTAGTATACTATCAAATGGCGTTGAATCATTTAATAAAAAAGTTGAGCTTTTTTATCAAAGATGATTATTAAACACTTTTGGTGGATTTTTTAAAAGAACCATGGATGGAAATAATAGTGAAAGATAACCCCGCTTATCTTTATCTCCATTACAGGCTTAATGTAACTTTTAGCGGCTCCTGTGTTAATCAAAATTCTTAGTCGCCTCCCATCCAGCTGTCGTGTAATGAATGCACCCGCTGACGCCTCTGGCCTATCATACGATCTAAACATTGCCGTTTTAGGCCCTACATATTATCGTTCTGTATGTTAGAGCATTAACCATACGGAGCCTATATCTGGAAGTACATATAAAGTTAATTGAATGGCCAAATTAACTTTATAGTAGTTTATTGTTAAATGGTACCTACCACTGTTTGTCTGTGTTTGACATAAATTATATAAACAGATAACTGTGACTTGTAATTTAATATTCGGTGTTTTTAAATAAAAACAAGTAGGAACGTTTCAGTGGGGCGGTTCTGATTGCATTTACGATCTAAGCGCTGATAGTTCCAAAACTTTGAAAGATTTGTTTTTTTCCAATTTGGCACAAAATGCTTATTTAAAAATGTTGGTAGATGAATTGAGGAAGTCAACAGTAAATTTGTTGTTAACTGTACAATTGTTGAATACACTTTTTATCCCGATTTGGGATTCTCACAATAAGCGTAGGCATATAATTTTTAGTCAAACATTAATAGTCTACACTAGCGTAACTGTATAATTTTGAGGCAGAGGAACCAGATATGTGTAAATTATAGGGTATTTTATTATCTGAGTTGCCAACAAAACTCTATGTTCCACATTTTAAGTCTGTAGCGCTTTTATTTATAGCGTTTATAATATATTAGGTATAGTATTGCCCGATTTGCCGCGCCCGTAATATGTGTGGTGGAAAAATCTTAAAATCTTAACACGAGTATATATTCCAAGTTTCAATCTTAATCATAACAAAATATTCTTTTCTTGTATAAAATAAATTGTGTAGTCAATAACTTCAAAGTATGATTTACCGTTCTTCGAAACGTCGCTTTTCATTTAATTGATGAATACTTTGGCTTAATTCTACATCATAAAACTTTTCTGACCGATTAATCACAGCGTAAAACCCAGACAGCTTCACTGTTTTTAGGAAGACATATGCTTTTATATGTCAATAAGTCACAATATGTCAATAAGTTGACAAGGTTTAGCCAAAATAAGACATATGCTATGCTTTAAAGTATTTTGAAAAATTACTTAACTACTATTTAGCTAGTTATTGATATTTTGATATATAAGTGGCTTTTGCTTGGTTAATAAATCTGCATAAATACTTGCTACTAGAAAGGCTATGGGGAGAAACAATAATTAATTTTTACTCCTTGTGTACCATAAGTATAGCGACCCATCGTATCAGGTAAGAGATATCTGTAAAGTGGAATCGCTTTCAGCTTACTGTGACAATATCATCATATATCATAAAGCTTGTAAATATACCATAATATACCATAACGATTATAGTAATATAAGAATTTGTATCACTTGATTAGCTCCAGTATAGTTAAAAAGATCCCTTTCATTAAAACTATCGACATATTTTCGAGAATCTTAACTGTTCTCCCGAAATACACAGAGTAGATACATTAACGTAGCAAGTTAATTGGTTGATAAGTGATTAGCTAATATTGCATCTTAAATGGATAACGCCGTTTGACTCATACTATTAATCAGAGAGCTTGACTGTATAGAGATCTTTTATATTACAAAACGTATTTCTATATAATTTTATATAATAAAAATAACAAATCCACATCCCACAAGAGTAAAGGGTTGCGCCCATAAAAACTTCTCTTATTCGCGATATTTATCATTATATTTCAAGTAAAGCATTACGTTAATAGTAAAGCCCAACTATTGATTTTGTTGAATAGGCAAGGCCAAGCCTTGGGTTTGAAATAATAACATTGTATGATGGGATATTTTTTACCTATTGGTTAAAGTTGTCATGTCCATTTCTTTTTATCCAAGCCACTTAGTAATTCGTCTAGAGAATCCGAGCTAAATACTGCTTTGGTCTGACTAACATGATTACCTATTTTATTATCTGCCAACATGCACGCTGCCTTTAATCGATCAGTTGCTATTAAAGATTTGGGAGGCGTTACCCTGCCAAAATAAAATTGAGTTGATTGATTGTCGATTCCGTCATCACTACATGAGCTATCATCACGTCCAATGGTGGTAAGTTGTTCACCTGCTGTCGTCAAATTTCGATTGCTTTCCATCAAACCTAGAAAAAATATAAATTGCATTATATGAGTCGTTTCAAAGTAAATAAGTAAGTAAGTAATAATATAAAACTAATAAAAGAGATAGCCAATAATAGTTGAAAAATGAAATGAGTTTTGTGAATATAGCAGTATTAACTATTTTTCGATAACTCATCTCAATACCGACAATAATCCAAAGCTTAACATGATTTTACAAGGGTAGCTCGAAGACCAATAATAAATGAGATTTCCTTGGACTGCGATGCATATTTTGAATATTTCGGATTACGGTGACTTCCTCCCATAGTTACTAAATTTAAAATAAACGACTATGAAAAGCTTAGTAGTATCTGGGTTCTTAAATATACTCCAGAGTTTCTATTAATGTATTTACACTGCATATATATTAGACATAGCGTTGCCTTAGCTTATTTTCTTAATATTTCTTATTTCAAAAGCAATAAATTCTTAATTATATTTTATTATGGTTACAGTGTAATGTAGAAAATTATTAATTAAAATATTTTCAAGTTTAACATTGCTTTTAATTTAATTTTATTTTTTCATATAACTATAAACAAAGAAATTCAATAGTGGCATATATATTTTGACATTGTTATGTTTATTAACAAAATTTAATAATCTGGTAAAAAAACGCAATTTAAATTTTAAATTAATGGAAAATATACCCTCCTTTGGCATTTCTGACAATTTGGAGGCGGTTCGGGACGACATCCACCAAGGTTTGAACATGTTTTAATGGAATCGTTTCCCATGTTGTTAGCGTTGTCCTGCTGCAGAATAAATGTTTCTCCGATCAATCTGTCGCCAGATGGGAACGCAGAATCGTTTAAGGTTCTTAAATCTTGATCCTGGTTTATAAAACCGGCAAAAGGAACCAAGTCGCTCACACCATTGTATGAGGCGGATCCCCAGAACATCACGTTCCCACCCCATGACTAACTTTTTGACATACAGGCGCGTTTTTTTGCGAACTTCTTTGTCCAAACGTACATAAACTTTCTTTTGCGATGAGTGGAACTCAAAAGTGCTCTCATTTAGGCTTGTCAAAATACTTCTCCGCAAAACTAAGACGCTTAAATTTGTTTTTAGTTGGTTTAGCTATATATGTTTTCATATTTGCTAAGATTAATCGCCTACGTATGGTCCTCTCATTTATGGGATTAGATGCGGTCCTATTCCACTTCAAAGACACAGCCCTTGGTGTTATGAAAGGATTTCATTTGAATTGGCGCAGGATCAGACGGTCTTCCTCAGCATATCTCTTTCGTTTGCGTCCACTTCTGTGTTCATTGGTTAGTTCATTTAATTTTTAATATTTATTAATCTGATAATAAATAGTCTGACGTGACAAATTATATTCATTAGCGATCTTTATAACCGAAATACCTAAGTTATGATTTGTCACAATTTCTATTCTTGTTTGTTGACTTAACTTAGATATTTTACACATTTTTAATATCAAAAACCCGAGAATATGAAATAAATATACGGATTTATGACATCAAAAAAGAATTTCCCAAAAGTTTCTTTATAACACTTCAAAGTCAGCCTAGAAAAAACGAAATCACTCAATGTCATTCTTTGGCATTAATTTTCGCTTCGTAAAATGCAAAAAAAGACTAATAGTGAAATGTAAATGATGTCAAAAATATATATGCCGACCAGTGTATACTCAAAACACTTGTACCTGCACACATAATTTGAATGAGATCAATTTTAAGCTCATACAAAATTTGGCAAAAACAAGTAAGAAAGCTCTAGTCGGGGTGTCCGACTAGGAGATACCCTGATCCCAGTCCTATCTGCGTTTATTTGAGTATTCAAAAAAAAAAAAAAAAAAAAAAAAGAAACAGTACGACACCAGGATTCAACCCCACTATTTTTACGCAACGCGCACCAACTCTACCAACACTGCCTCTTCATAATTTAGAAAAACAAAACAATAAAAAATATTCCATCTCCGCCGGTCTCAAAACCCTTGGGCTAGCTGCTTATGAGCGCCGCCTCTACCAACGCAGCCACTGAACAATTGCAAAAAGAGTTGCAAATTTGAAGTTGAGTAGCAGCTGAGAATTCAAGCACTATTCAATCGCAATTTCGATTCTACTTATGTTCTACTTAATGGATTTTAATGAAATTATCAGCATATGATCTACATATCCTATTGGCTTGGTTGAGATGCAAACGACTTCACATAATGGCCCTAGTTCCAACTAAACTTAAATTTTAAGAATTTGGGGAAATTTGGAGCCAGTATTCAAAATCCAACAAAAATCAAAATTTCATAAAATATACATAAAACTAAATACAAAATTTTAGAGGCCCCATTCCAACTAAACTTAAAATTTAAGAATTTGGGGGAATTTGGAGCCGGTATCCAAAATCCAACATAAATTGCACAAAATATACATAAAACTAAATACAACATTTGGAGGCTCTAGCTCTTAAGACGTCCGAGATATAATTTATTAACTTAATTTCAATCATGTTTTTATTCTATATCAATTAAATGCGAATAGTTATCGAATATTTTAAATAAAGTTGACCTGCGCGTGCTTTACACGGACCTACAACAAATTTCAAGTGCCTAGCTCCTATAGATGCTGAGATCGACGCGTTCGCACATACAGACAGACGGATGGACGGATAGACAGACAGACCGACGGACAGAGACTCGGCTTGTCGGCCTGATGAAAAATATATATAATTTTGGAGTCTGCCACGCCTCCTTCTGCCTGTTACATACATTTACACAAAAGCCTTATACTCTGATTTCCCATTTTCAATGGGATCAGTGTATAAAAATAGCTGTTTCTCACATCATTTGCAATCAAACAAGTAAGATTGCTGTGGGCATTCACAACCGATTGCAAAATACTCATTCACAGTCTGAACACTGACACCTCGAAAACTAGCATCGATAATATTCAAAATATATATAAAAGAATTATTTCAAACACTATATAATTAGTGCAGTACAATTTCATTGTCGATCTGCAGAGGATATCACCAATAACTTACGTGCCAAATTCTAATGTTCTTGCTCTAAAACTGTAGAGTATATAGCTTTAAGCGATTTGGGTTATTGGGTTGTCAACGCTAGTACATATTCAAAAATTTAAACATTTTGTAAATTTAGGAGAAAGGGACTTACCAATTCAAAATGTACAAAATGTCTTTACGTGAACCTACACAGTCTATCTGAAGTATCCAATATGTATGGTATTCAAGCTATGTTTATAAAGGAGTCCAAATCGATGTTTATCGATATAAAAAATTGAACGAGTTGTCCTAAAAAAAGATAATCTTATACTGCTTTACATACATTTTACAAAACCATTGTAATCTGAATTCCTGTTTAAAATGGGTTCAGGGAATAAGAATAAAAATAAAATAATAATAAAAATTAAAAATAATAAAAATAGAACATTATTAAAATAATAATATAAAAACTTTTTCATTATGAAGTTTTTCGTTATGTGTGTACGTCTTAACAGCTTTAAATATGTTATCTAAATACCGTGCGCTACCAGGTCGGGCGGCTAGTATAAAATAAACATGAAATGCACAATTTGGCGACATGAACTCTGAAGTCATACAAGATAAAATTTAATAGCTGCTGATAATAATTCTGTTCGTCAAACTTATCATGTATTTCGTCCATTCTATGGCATAAAGCCCATTTTTAGTTGAATGGGTATGTAAATAAGCAGAATCTCCAAGCTTTTTTTCGAAACACCAATACAACCACAGAAACCTACTTGTTGGTTCGCTTCAAGGGAAAGCGAAGTCATTGGTCCAATGTTTTCAAAAACGATGTTTGTTTATAAGTGTGGTGATTGTGAACATTTAAATTTCTGATTGCGCCTTGTACAAGTTAACACATCCGGTCGGACAGGGTCAGCGACTGCAGTTCTGCACGATCAGCAGAGCTGCAACAATGCTTAGTGCAAGTTATGCCGAACTCCACGATACGTTGCCGTCAACATTCCATGTGCTGTCGCAGCGTTGAAACATAATCCATTCAGCATAATCGCTGACACAGCGATTATAGGTCAGGGCTAGCTTATGTTAAGAATATTTTGTCATTTATATTTCAGTACGGATTTGACCAATAAACGAACAAGTATAATTCTATCTCACTGACTTAACTTCGTGCAGAGATCACAAGTAAACAGTTTGAGTATATTAATTATTAACTGGCGCCCAACTGGCAGAACCTGCTCATCAAAGAAATCTCAAGCAAGGAGGCAACATCGTTGGATCGACATCGTTGGACTTGCAGACGGGATAAACAGACGGAAAAGGAGATTTACAATAACATATAAATACCATAGTTTCAAAAGAAATGTGAGTAGAGTGCTTATTTAAAGTAAAAAATACAAAAATTTAAACAAAAAGTGTTTGTAAAGTGTCTTTGCGACAGAAAATTTTTGAATTAAATTGAAAATCTTATGAGTAAATGCGAGGAAGAAGTATATGACTTAGAACTAGAGGAACTAATAAAAGATATAAAAAACAAACTAGTGCCGGAACAAACAAAAAATAAAATGGCAGTGAGTGAAGAAAATTTGAAAGCGCTGCTCGAGTATGCAGTAAACAGTGCATTAGAAAATCAAGCGCAAATATTTGAAAGAAAAATGGAGGAAATGAGAAACGAGTTTAGAAATGCAACAGTGTCCGTACCCGAAGTTGAAGTATTTAAAGATGCAGAAATTATTGTAGGTATTAAATGTGACGAAACACTGGACATAATTAAATCAGTACCAGACTTTGAGGGAAAAATCGAGACTTATGTTTCGTGGCGGAAAGCCGCACACACGGCATATAAAATCTTTGAAAATTATGTAGGAAGCTCAAAGCATTATCAGGCGCTGGGTATAATTAGGAATAAAATCAAAGGCCCTGCTGATATGGTATTGTCGTCATACGATACTCCACTAAATTTTAAAGCAATTATCAATAGACTTGACTTTACATACGCCGATAAACGCCCTATCTATATAATCGAGCAAGAGTTGTCCGTTCTACGTCAGGGAACCCTGACAATAACCCAATATTATGAGGAAATTGAAAAGAAATTAACACTTCTCATAAACAAAACAATTATGACTTACGATTCTACTTTGGCTCCTTCTCTAAACGAAAAATACAGGGCAGATGCATTGAGAGTCTTCATTTCAGGCACAAAGAAATCTCTCAGTGACATTCTATTTTCAGCAAGGCCAAAAGATTTGCCATCAGCACTGGCACTTGCACAGGAAGTTGAATCTAATCATGAACGCTTCCAATTCGCTAGTAGTTTTGCTAGGAATAATGAAGAAAGAGCTCAGCGTCAGGAACAGAGACAGCAAAGGCAGCCCACTGTAGAAAGTACCCCAAACCAAGTAAAAACTCCATTTTACAAACAAAAAACCCAAAACAATAGCCCGAATATAAAACAAGAACCACCACAACCTATGGACGTTGACACTTCATCTCGGTTTAGGCAAACAACTCAATACCCAAACCAAGGTGGTTCCTACCAAAATCAGGTGCCTAAAAGAGCAAGTAGTGGAACAGCTAGAACTACAGGTCCCAAACAACAGAGAATTAATCATCTCTCACAAGATGAAAATTCTGAAGGTCAATCGGAGCAGGAGTACCAAGCAGTAGCGGAGGCTGAGGTATCAGATTTAGAAGATGAGGATCAGATTCAAGAGGTCAATTTTTTAGAAATTGTTCCCTGTTACCGTTTGTAGAGCGAACGATAGCAGGTAGACAGATTAAATTACTTATAGACACAGGCGCTTCAAAAAACTATATAAAACCAATCCCGGAACTTAAAAATGTAACTAAAGTTAAAGAAAAATTTTTAGTTAAGTCACTTCATGGCTTTAATGCCGTCCAAGAGAAATGTCTTATGCACCTTTTTAATACAACAACCACATTTTTTTTACTTCCTAGCTTATCAAGCTTTGATGGAATAATAGGACTTGATTTTCTAAAAAAAATTAACGCAAATCTAGATTTGAAAAATAACGTCTTAAAAACAAAAGATGGATCTGAAATAATTCAATATAAAAAAAGCCCAAATGTTAACTTTACCGAAGTAGGAAATATAAAAGTTCCGCAAGAAATTGAAAAAGAATTTAAGAAAATGTTACAAGAAAAAATAAATGTTTTCGCTGACCCTAACGAATCTCTTCCCTACAACACAAATATTGTCGCTACAATTCGAACAGAAGACGAAAAAGCAGTGTTCTCTAGACTTTACCCATACCCATTAGGAGTATCAGAGTTTGTCAATAACGAAACTAATGACATGCTGAGAAACAATATTATCAGACCATCTAATTCACCGTATAATAATCCGGTGTGGGTAGTAGATAAAAAGGGTCTAGACGAACAGGGAAATAGGAAAAAACGCCTTGTAATTGACTTTAGGAAACTTACTTCAAAAACTGTTGATGACAAATACCCTATACCGAACATTGTAGCTATTCTCTCAAACCTTGGTAAAGCCAAATATTTCACGACGCTCGATCTGAAATCAGGATTTCATCAAATACTTCTTGCAGAAAAAGATAGAGAAAAAACTGCATTTTCTGTAGGAAATGGGAAGTATGAATTTTGCAGACTTCCCTTTGGTTTGAAGAATGCCCCCGGAATTTTCCAACGAGCAATTGACGACGTACTTAGAGAACAGATTGGGAATTCATGCTACGTCTACGTGGATGACGTGATCATATTCTCTGAAAATATGCAAAATCATGTTCACCATATCGCCTGGGTACTAGATAAATTGTATAACGCTATCATGAGGGTATCACGGGAAAAATCTCACTTTTTTAAAGAAAAGGTCGAGTATCTTGGATTTGTGGTCTCCCGTGGCGGTATAACAACTAATCCCAGCAAAGTTGAAGCACTTAGCAAATTTCAACAGCCTTCCAACTTGTTCCAAGTTAGATCATTCCTTGGTCTAGCGAGCTATTACAGATGCTTTATAAAAAATTTTGCATCTATAGCCAAACCATTGACAGATATACTAAAGGGTGATAATGGTAAAACAAGTGCAGGACAATCGAAAAAAATTCCTGTTAACCTTGATAAAAAGCAGATAGCCACCTTCGAGAAATTAAAGAATATCTTAAGCTCCGAAGATGTAATGCTCCTATACCCTGATTACCAGAAGCCATTCGATTTGACGACAGATGCTTCGTCCTCTGGCTTAGGCGCCGTTTTGTCACAAAACAAGAAGCCGATAACCATGATTTCCAGGACTTTAAGAGACAACGAATTAAATTTCGCCACAAATGAACGTGAGCTACTGGCAATAGTGTGGGCCCTAAAATCCCTAAGAAACTATTTGTACGGTGTAAAAAATTTAAATATTTACACCGATCATCAGCCACTAACATTTGCAGTCTCAGACAAAAACACTAATGCAAAAATTAAGAGATGGAAATCCTTTATCGATGAGCACAATGCTCAAATTTTCTACAAGCCCGGTAAAGAAAATTTTGTCGCCGATGCTCTATCAAGACAAAACCTTTACGCTCTCGAAGAAGATGCTCCATCAGACTTAGCCACTATACATAGTGAGTTATCATTGACATACACTATCGAGTCTACTGAAAAACCGATTAATTGTTTCAGGAACCAAATAATTATTGAAGAAAGCACTATAGCTTCTGAAAAAATTATTATTATGTTCGAACAAAAAACAAGACATATCATACACTTTTCGAATAGAGAAAACTTAATAGAAAAAGTGTGTGATGCGGTTAAAAAAGAAGTAGTGAATGCAATCAAATGCGACCTGCCGATACTAGCATTTATACAAAACAAGCTAGTTGAGACTTTCCCTTCAACCAAATTTTGTCATTCAAATAAATTGGTCATCGATGTTCATGATAGGAATGAGCAAAAAGAAATCATAGTCACAGAACATGGCAGAGCACATAGAGCAGCGCAAGAGAATATAAAACAAATTCTCCAAGACTATTTTTTCCCAAAAATGACCCGTCTAGCAAACGAAGTAGTTGCAAATTGTAAGACTTGCAGCAAAGGAAAATATGACCGACACCCACAAAAACAGTACATTGGCGAAACGCCAGTACCTAATCAAGTAGGGGAAATTCTCCATATTGACATTTTTTCTACAGATAAAAAGTATTTTCTAACCTGTATTGATAAATTTTCTAAATTTGCCATTGTTCAGCCCATAGCTTCCAGAACGATAATAGATATCGAGTCCCCCATCTTACAGCTCATGAATTTCTACCCTAATACTAAAATTATCTACTGCGATAACGAACCATCACTGAATTCAGAAACAATAAGGTCTCTTTTAAAAAACCGGTTTAATGTTGATATTGTAAATTCGCCACCATTACATAGTACTTCAAATGGACAGGTAGAAAGATTTCACAGTACTCTTGCAGAAATTGCCAGATGCTTGAAACTAGAAAAGCAATTAAATGACACAACAGATATTATACTTCAAGCAACAATAGAATATAATAAATCAATTCACTCAGTCGTTAATAAAAAACCAATTGACATAATTCATGCATCCCCACCAGAATTCGAAGCAGAAATAAGAGATAAAATATCTAAAGCGCAAGATCAGCTACTGAAAAGACAAAATGCGGACAGAAGAAATAGAACTTTTCAAATAGGCGACAAGGTACTTATGAAATTAAATAAAAGACTTGGTAACAAGCTAACTCCTTTGTTTGAGGAAGTCATTGTGGAAGCCGATTTGGGGTCAACGGTTCTTATAAAGGGGAGGGAGGTACACAAGGATAACATAAGATAAGAAAAAATAATTATCCTTCCAGTACTTATTCAGCTCTGTATCCTATCTTTACTAGGGCTTGGATTCTTCGCCTTTTACTTCTAGTAGCAACAGCAGCTGGAGAGATTATTAATTACTCGAACTCGGACTATATTCCCATCATGGACGGAAACGTAGTTATTTGGGAGAATTTTAAAATTTTAAGACACTCTTCTAATCTCACAATGTACTCGGAAATTGCCGAGGAAACTAATTCACTTATGAATTCACAATTCCCACAGTCTCATATGAGACAAATTCTTGAATCAGATTTAAGTCATATTAGGACACTGCTAGAAACAGTTAACATTCACCATAGGCAAGCTAGGAGTATAAATATTTTAGGAACAGCTTTAAAGATAGTAGCAGGAACTCCTGACTTTGATGACTTCGAAAATCTGAAATTTCACCAGCAAAAACTAACTGACTCAATTGAACAGCAGGCAGTTATAAATACAAAGGTACAAGAAAAAATTAATAACTTAACAGAATCCGTAAATAAAATAATTAAATTTGCAAAAGAGACACAGATCGATACAAGGAACCTCTACCAAGAATTACTCACAAGAAATAGAATTATAATCTCTGAACTCGAAACATTAATATTGTCTATTACGCTCGCAAAGATTCAGATTATAAACCCAGCAATTCTTGACTCTAATGACCTAAGTCAAATTTTAAATGAGCACTCTACAAATTTAACTATAACAGATTTAATTGAAATATCCTATGTAAAAGTCTTTTTAGATCATAATTTTGTACACTTTCTTATCAAGTACCCAAATCCTAGCGTAATATGTAAGAAAATAACCATATTCCCCGTTCAACATAATGGAACGATACTTGACCTCGAAGAAAATAACAACGTCGCAGATTGTGGTAACAATATCTTAGCAATCGGAAACTGCACCGCTACTCTCACCTCTACATTCTGCAAGCAGCTGAAGTCAGCAACTTGTGCGCAATAACTACATTCTGGAGGTATAGCACACTGTAAGACTCGTCCCAGCCATCTGCAGCCGCTGATGGTAATTGACGATGGTATCATCGTTATCAACGAAGCTACAGCTACAATACAGATGAATAGCAACACTGATAGAGTCATTCACGGCACACACCTGCTGACGTTTGATGAGGAAATCTGCGTGAATGGGTCTCTCTTTGAAAATACCAAAAACATACTCAGGCGTCATCCAGGCCCAGCAATATCGACAACCCTAAACATAACTGGCCACCGAGAGATTTTAAGCATGCCCTATCTTCAGAGGCTGAACTTTGAGAATCTTCAATATATTGAAAACATCGAAAAAAACCTAGCAATATGGCCTATGATGTTTACAACATCCCTCGTCACTCTGATCATCGGTCTCGTCGTCTTCAAGGTTCATCAAAAATACAAAGAGAATAAACAACAAATCTCGATACGAGCTGTCATCGACACTTTGAGGAAAACCGAGGACGGCCTTCAAACTAGTGAGGGAGGAGTTAACACATCCGGTCGGACAGGGTCAGCGACTGCAGTTCTGCACGATCAGCAGAGCTGCAACAATGCTTAGTGCAAGTTATGCCGAACTCCACGATACGTTGCCGTCAACATTCCATGTGCTGTCGCAGCGTTGAAACATAATCCATTCAGCATAATCGCTGACACAGCGATTATAGGTCAGGGCTAGCTTATGTTAAGAATATTTTGTCATTTATATTTCAGTACGGATTTGACCAATAAACGAACAAGTATAATTCTATCTCACTGACTTAACTTCGTGCAGAGATCACAAGTAAACAGTTTGAGCATATTAATTATTAACTTACACGCTACCCGTGGCAGCCCCTTTGATTGATAACAACTACTCAGTATGCTTAACGTGTGATCGTCGGATTTACTGCCTCTAAAGCTTTAGTGCACCGCAACCTTACTCCAGGGAATACAGAGCAATAGCTTATACTACCACTATATTATACTACCCAGCGGATATAGCATCACATATAAATGATAACGTATGCGAAGCAAATTTCTATGAAACCTTGGGTAGCGTTTCCGCCTTTTAAAGCATTTGATTTGATTTTTCTTCATATGCAGATCCTATAGAATAACTCAACTTCCTAACCATATTTTAGATGCTGCTTGCTAAACTGCAAGAGATAAGGGAGGTTCGTGGGTACCCTCGCCTTATAAAATGTGAAGACTTACCCGATCGTATCGGATAACTTTAACACTTTATATTTCAAGTGGGAAATCGGTATCTGGTATAACAGAAGCGCTATTATTTAAAGTTCTAGAGAATTTAAATTTTAAACTGAAGTTCCATTGAGACTCTTGTTAGATCGCAAAAGTTCCATTCTATCAAAAAAATGTGTGCCGTTTTGAGGACGCGGTATATTATAATTTACACTGTTTTGAAGCCTAAAATTGAAGTCTAAAAATTGTTTATATGCTTAAAACAAATGACCATAGAAAATAGAATTACACATGGTAACAACGTGGAGAGTTAAACAAATTACACTGGGTTTCTTAAGTAACAAACAGCATGTCTCAAAAAAAGAATTGGATTTGTTGAAAACGACATATATCGCAACGTATCGGAATATGAGGAATTTCAAGGTTTCGAACTAATAAGCTCGACTGCACAGAGTCGTAGAACAATTAATTTAGACGAAGGGAGTAGAATGCAGATAACTTCAATTAGTATGATACGTGTATTATTTAATAGATTTGCCAAATTTTAATGCAAATGCTGAGGACTATCCTGCCGTTATAACAAAGTTCGAAGAATTTTCAGTACATATAGTTACTAATATTTGCAAAACATTTTCATATTTCAAGAAGGGTTTGCCCAAAGGTGACTTAAGGCGACTTCTTATAAACACCAATAATGTCCAATTAGAATAGGTTTGGTAGTATTTTATTTAGCGTCAATGTATATGTGGTCTTTAATTAGTGGCTCATTTATTACTAGTCACAAGCAAGGAGTGGTCAAACCAATATTCATAGTCTATTAAACAACTGAATATCCAGAGAGACTTTAATTCCTCGTACAATAGGTATTAGTATGTGTTTAATAAAACAAGTATAACGGAAAGGTGGACAATGGTGAAAAAGTTGATTGTTTCTTTCGGATATCTGAGCCGAGAACACAGTTTGACGACATGTAAAACAAAAACGTACTTATGTTCAAGACGACTTTTCAAATCTGCATCACAAATCACTTCATTTCGAAAGGGTTTCAACTGATAGCTTAGCAGAGGCAACCATAAAAAAAGTTATCAAAGGAGTCTATTAATTGTTGTTTAAGGTCTTACCAGTTCAGGTAACTCCATACTTAAAACAGATTCGTTTTTAGGACACTAAGAAATATCTTATTGGATGGCTATGTGAATGCAGATCGTACGATGTTAAAAAAGCATTAAAAGCATCACTCAATACAAAATACTGAAGAATCATATATGCACAATTTTATTCTTGAGGAACATGTGTATAAATTAGTATCCTTCCAGTCCTGTAGTGGCTGAAGATTAGGTTGAGAGGCGACTGTGCCTCATATTGCTGGCCTCGGGCTCAGATAATAAAACAAGTTATTTAACGGCCAAGTGCCGTAGTGAATATTTATTTAAGCGACTTACTGGAAGAGCGCTTTTTAAACCAGTGGGGTAATTAATATGCTTTGAATTGCTTTTGAATAAGCGAATATTATATTCACTACTTTTAATTTGACTTATATGACACGAGTTTGTAGCGTCTTTTAGGAGCACACATTAAACACGTGTCTACCTCCACCTTTTCATATCATAACCTAACCGGCGTATGCAGAGTTGCAATTGCGAGGGCTGTTCCTTAACTTATGGAGCACGCGATAGCGAGGGCTGATTAATATCTTATATTAAGTGTTATATGTTAACTTATGTATATATATATATAAATATATATGTATATATATATATATATATATATATATATAATATATATATATATATATATATATATATATATATATATATATATATACAATATATATATATATATATATATATATATATATATATATATATATATATATATATATATATATATATATATATATATATATACATATATATTTATATATATATATACATAAGTTAACATATAACACTTAATATAAGATATTAATCAGCCCTCGCTATCGCGTGCTCCATAAGTTAAGGAACAGCCCTCGCAATTGCAACTCTGCATACGCCGGTTAGGTTATGATATGAAAAAGGTGGAGGTAGACACGTGTTTAATGTGTGCTCCTAAAAGACGCTACAAACTCGTGTCATATAAGTCAAATTAAAAGTAGTGAATATAATATTCGCTTATTCAAAAGCAATTCAAAGCATATTAATTACCCCACTGGTTTAAAAAGCGCTCTTCCAGTAAGTCGCTTAAATAAATATTCACTACGGCACTTGGCCGTTAAATAACTTGTTTTATTATCTGAGCCCGAGGCCAGCAATATGAGGCACAGTCGCCTCTCAACCTAATCTTCAGCCACTACAGGACTGGAAGGATACTAATTTATACACATGTTCCTCAAGAATAAAATTGTGCATATATGATTCTTCAGTATTTTGTATTGAGTGATGCTTTTAATGCTTTTTTAACATCGTACGATCTGCATTCACATAGCCATCCAATAAGATATTTCTTAGTGTCCTAAAAACGAATCTGTTTTAAGTATGGAGTTACCTGAACTGGTAAGACCTTAAACAACAATTAATAGACTCCTTTGATAACTTTTTTTATGGTTGCCTCTGCTAAGCTATCAGTTGAAACCCTTTCGAAATGAAGTGATTTGTGATGCAGATTTGAAAAGTCGTCTTGAACATAAGTACGTTTTTGTTTTACATGTCGTCAAACTGTGTTCTCGGCTCAGATATCCGAAAGAAACAATCAACTTTTTCACCATTGTCCACCTTTCCGTTATACTTGTTTTATTAAACACATACTAATACCTATTGTACGAGGAATTAAAGTCTCTCTGGATATTCAGTTGTTTAATAGACTATGAATATTGGTTTGACCACTCCTTGCTTGTGACTAGTAATAAATGAGCCACTAATTAAAGACCACATATACATTGACGCTAAATAAAATACTACCAAACCTATTCTAATTGGACATTATTGGTGTTTATAAGAAGTCGCCTTAAGTCACCTTTGGGCAAACCCTTCTTGAAATATGAAAATGTTTTGCAAATATTAGTAACTATATGTACTGAAAATTCTTCGAACTTTGTTATAACGGCAGGATAGTCCTCAGCATTTGCATTAAAATTTGGCAAATCTATTAAATAATACACGTATCATACTAATTGAAGTTATCTGCATTCTACTCCCTTCGTCTAAATTAATTGTTCTACGACTCTGTGCAGTCGAGCTTATTAGTTCGAAACCTTGAAATTCCTCATATTCCGATACGTTGCGATATATGTCGTTTTCAACAAATCCAATTCTTTTTTTGAGACATGCTGTTTGTTACTTAAGAAACCCAGTGTAATTTGTTTAACTCTCCACGTTGTTACCATGTGTAATTCTATTTTCTATGGTCATTTGTTTTAAGCATATAAACAATTTTTAGACTTCAATTTTAGGCTTCAAAACAGTGTAAATTATAATATACCGCGTCCTCAAAACGGCACACATTTTTTTGATAGAATGGAACTTTTGCGATCTAACAAGAGTCTCAATGGAACTTCAGTTTAAAATTTAAATTCTCTAGAACTTTAAATAATAGCGCTTCTGTTATACCAGATACCGATTTCCCACTTGAAATATAAAGTGTTAAAGTTATCCGATACGATCGGGTAAGTCTTCACATTTTATAAGGCGAGGGTACCCACGAACCTCCCTTATCTCTTGCAGTTTAGCAAGCAGCATCTAAAATATGGTTAGGAAGTTGAGTTATTCTATAGGATCTGCATATGAAGAAAAATCAAATCAAATGCTTTAAAAGGCGGAAACGCTACCCAAGGTTTCATAGAAATTTGCTTCGCATACGTTATCATTTATATGTGATGCTATATCCGCTGGGTAGTATAATATAGTGGTAGTATAAGCTATTGCTCTGTATTCCCTGGAGTAAGGTTGCGGTGCACTAAAGCTTTAGAGGCAGTAAATCCGACGATCACACGTTAAGCATACTGAGTAGTTGTTATCAATCAAAGGGGCTGCCACGGGTAGCGTGTAAGTTAATAATTAATATGCTCAAACTGTTTACTTGTGATCTCTGCACGAAGTTAAGTCAGTGAGATAGAATTATACTTGTTCGTTTATTGGTCAAATCCGTACTGAAATATAAATGACAAAATATTCTTAACATAAGCTAGCCCTGACCTATAATCGCTGTGTCAGCGATTATGCTGAATGGATTATGTTTCAACGCTGCGACAGCACATGGAATGTTGACGGCAACGTATCGTGGAGTTCGGCATAACTTGCACTAAGCATTGTTGCAGCTCTGCTGATCGTGCAGAACTGCAGTCGCTGACCCTGTCCGACCGGATGTGTTAACTCCTCCCTCACTAGTTTGAAGGCCGTCCTCGGTTTTCCTCAAAGTGTCGATGACAGCTCGTATCGAGATTTGTTGTTTATTCTCTTTGTATTTTTGATGAACCTTGAAGACGACGAGACCGATGATCAGAGTGACGAGGGATGTTGTAAACATCATAGGCCATATTGCTAGGTTTTTTTCGATGTTTTCAATATATTGAAGATTCTCAAAGTTCAGCCTCTGAAGATAGGGCATGCTTAAAATCTCTCGGTGGCCAGTTATGTTTAGGGTTGTCGATATTGCTGGGCCTGGATGACGCCTGTGAATATTTATTTAAGCGACTTACTGGAAGAGCGCTTTTTAAACCAGTGGGGTAATTAATATGCTTTGAATTGCTTTTGAATAAGCGAATATTATATTCACTACTTTTAATTTGACTTATATGACACGAGTTTGTAGCGTCTTTTAGGAGCACACATTAAACACGTGTCTACCTCCACCTTTTTCATATCATAACCTAACCGGCGTATGCAGAGTTGCAATTGCGAGGGCTGTTCCTTAACTTATGGAGCACGCGATAGCGAGGGCTGATTAATATCTTATATTAAGTGTTATATGTTAACTTATGTATATATATATATAAATATATATGTATATATATATATATATATATATATATATAAAAAAAAAAAAAAAATATATATATATATATATATATATATATATATATATATATATATATATATATATATATATATATATATATATATATATATATATATATATATATATATATATATTGCGATTGTCGGCGCATCTAACATAAACGTCTGAAAGCTTATAATAAATGTGTTTTTTTTAATAATATAAAAATAAAATAACTTATACTTAACTTATGGAGGGTTGATTAATATCTTATATTAAGTGTTATATGTTAACTCCTCCCCCCTCAAGTATAAGGCCGTCCTCGACCGACCGAATCCCGGCGACGACTTCTCGTAACTGCTTCGTCGATGATCCACCAAAGAGTGAGGCCAATGCAGATTAAAGCACAGCATATGGCTCCGATGATGAATGTCACACGATAGGCTTGATCAGTTCGGGCGTCTTTCTTGAATTGCTGTATCACCTCCAAATTACATTCATTCAAACGATGAAGGTAAGGGAGGCTGAGGACATCTTGGCTGGCAGTGATGTTCAGCAAGGGAGAATTGGCAATTCGATGTTGTGATTGTAAAACAGAGTCCCGTTAATTGCGACTCGGTCTCCGAACGTTATGAGATGCGTGCCTTGTACCTGGATCTCAGTGCCGTTGTCCACCTGAATCCTTGCGGACCCGTCGCTGAGGATGATGATTCCATCATGGGTGATTATTTCCAGGTTGCTCGGCTGGATCTCGCAGTGTGCCGTGCCACCTGCATGGAGCTCTTTGGCACATGACCTCTGTAATGCCAGACGACAAAATGTGGCTCCAGGTGAAGCGGCACAACTCTGCAGTGAGGAGGATTCTCCATCGCATTCGGCTATGACGTTGTCAAAAATCGCAATATGAAGTTCTTGTGAACGACAGGATAAATCGTTATTTTTCTGCAAGCTTTTTTAATCTTTAACGAATTGAAGAACTTTTACGGACGCAACGGACATAAGATCTCCTATGGGAGTGTTGGTGGGTTCCTCTAGCCAAATTAATTTCAAATCTGAGTTGTCCAAAATGCTTGGGCTAACAATGTTAGCCTTTGCAACTCCATCGTCAGCATTCTGTTTCTAGAGAGTAGTGTTTCAAATAAAAGGCTAGTATCAACTTGTAAGTTTTTGGCTATCTTGAGAACTTTATTGACAGTGATTGTTAACTGGTTTAGCTGGTCTTGAACTCTAGTATTTATTTCTATTTGTCTATTGTTGGCATTTATTAGTTGCATTTCAGTGAACCTAGTCTGCTCTAAATCACCGGCATCGGGTGTACCCGCCACCAAAAATGTTTTATAAAAACTGTGCCAAGTGGCTAAAGGTAAATTGAAAAACTATATCTAACTTATTCGAGTTTGCCTAGTGGCAAATGGAATGGATCGACTTATTGTACTCAGTTGTAGCCAATAAAATGACTTCTACGGTGTCACTTATGCCTTTATCGATCTTTAGGCATCTAGCTAGCTCTAACTGAGTGCTATGCAATGGTGGTGCATTTGAAATGCTGACCCCATAGTTGTTTGTGAGCATAGTTACGATGATCTCTGAATTCAATGACGGTTCATTGTCACAGTAAATGGATCTGGCTTTTGAAAAAAAATTCATTAAGGCTGGCATCAGATCCACAATGGTTCTTGAAGGGACCGGTTGGACAATAGCAAACTTAGAGAACTTTTCGATGCAGGTGAGAAAGTATTTCCTGTCAGTGGAGAAAATGTCCACGTGTAACATCTATCCTACATGTGAGGGGATCGGTGTCTCTCCAAGCTCTTATTTTTTGGAGTGTCCATCGTATTTAGCCGTAGTACATGTTTTCAAATTTTGTACTATTTCATTGGCTATTTTTGCCATCTTTGAAAAGTAGTATTAAGAGAGTACTTGCTTAATATTTTCCTGTGCAGACATATGGGTGCTATTATGCTCGTCTGGGAGAGTTTCCATTCTTTCTCCAACCGCACACACAGTGCCAGAACTTTGTGGCCGGGTATCTTCGAACCAATGCATCTTGTATCATTGCAAGCGTGTGTGAATTACAGTGGAGAGCATTTACTCATTTGGGTGAGGCTACATCTTCGAGCACGTCTAGCAGAGATTCGACGCAAGTATAGCTGATCAAGTAGCGTTTCTTATTTCCAAAAAGAATAAAACATCGTTTTAAGCACTATTGGTTTTGAAAACAATTCAAGGGTTTGTCTGTAGTCTCAATGGTGTTGGTGAGAGATACCTTATTGTGGATCGTTGCTGCGCAGGACTCAATTTCTTGTTCATTTATAGCGTTGAGCTGCTGTCTTGACAAGGCATCCGCAACCAGATTGTCATTGCCAGGTTTATAGAATGCTTCAATGCGCGCTTTCCACCTTTTGATTTTCGCATTTGGATTAGATTCCGAAACTGCGAAGGTCAAGGGTTGTGGTCAGTGAAGATATTAATGTCTTTCGCCCCATAAAATAGTACCTTAATTTGGCAAGTGACCATACGATGGCCAATAACTCTCTCTCATTGTTATAGGACGACCATTTTGAGACAAAACTGTATCGGTCGTTAGACCGACTGGCTTCTTAAAATCGGGGTACCTGAGCATTACATTCTCGGATGACAAAATATCGCGCATCTTCTGAAACGCCCTTCGCTGCACTTCAGAGAATTGAACCTTTATATATCTTGACCTATGCTTACTGACTGTTCCATTTTCACCCTTCAAGATATTCGAGATGGGTCTTGCTATTGCGGCGAAGAACGAAACATCTGTAATATCTTGCGAGGCCTAGAAATGATCTGACCTCGAACAGTGTTTTAGGTTCTGGATACTTTTGTATTGCCCTAACCTTTTCAGGATCCGTCGTGGTGCCAGTGCTGGTGACTATGAAACCAAGAAAGTTCACACTTTTCTTAAAAAAAACGTGACTTTTCGACGGAGACCCTCATGTTTGCTTCGTGTAAGCTTTTTAGGACCCAATCCACGTGTTTAATGTGGGATTCCTCATCTTCTGAAAAGATGATTACGTCATCGACATAAACATAGCAAAATTTGCCAATCTGCTCTCGCAGTATGTCGTCGATGGTTCTTTGAAAGATGCTTGCTGCATTCTTTAACTGAGAAAGAGGTTTTTCACGGTCGCGTTCAGCGAGTATGATCTGGTGATAACCAGACTTGAGGTCTAATGTTGAAAAGAATTTGGCTCTCCCCAAATTCCCCAATATCATTGATATATTTGGCATAGGGTATTTGTCAGGCACGGTTCTCTCGTTGAGTTTACGAAACCTTACCAACCTCATTTTCCTATTACCCGCTTCATCAGTGCCCTTCTTGTCTACTACCCATATTGGGTTATTGTAGGGAGAGACGGACTTTTGAATTATATCATTTTTTTGCAGACCTTTGAGTTCTTTATTAACGCAATCAGCTGCTCCCATTGGATATGGGTAAAGCTTGGCATTGATCGGTTGCTCATTCGTGGTCCTAATTGCAGCCACGACTGATGTGTTATACGGCAACGCCTCGTCTGGTCTTTAGCATTTTCAAAAAACAACTTCTAGCTAATTGGGATGCCTCTGCACAGTCTATATTTGTGAAATTTACATTTTTGCACGTGTGGTAGGTGATTTGTTCGACCTCCGTGGCCCACTTAAGTTGTCCTGAAGATGGACACAGCGAAGCAGCTGCCTGCTTTATCAGGTCAAGGCCTACAATCAAATCAAAAGTTGAAAAGTCCGGCAGAATAAAAAAAGTTGCCTTTAACCCAAACAATGAAACAAAGCATTTGTGTGTAATTTGTGTCTCCCGCGCCTTGCGTGACGTGATTCAACCTCTGCTGATTTCTCTGACCGCCTGTGCGGTCAGATGCGGGGTGCTTCCTATTTGTGTAAGCAGGGGCCTGAGTGGGCTGCAATACCCTTGAGAAGGAAAGATCGACCTCCATGGGCACCGGTGCGCCATTATTATTGTACTGCCTGCTGCTTCGTTGGTCAGTCTGAACTGGGGACTTGCTTTGCTTGCTAAAGTGCGGATTCTTTGTACCGCTAGCTTGTGTTTCGGGTTGATGCGAATGCCTCTCCTGTTGGTGACCCTGCGTTTTTGCATGCGTCTTGCGCTCTTTGTCTTCTAAACTTTTTGCGAAATTTGCCGCGAATGCGTTCCTTTCATGATTCGACTCGACTTCTTGCGCGAGAGCTAGCGCTGAAGGCAGATCTCTGGGCTTTGCTGCAAAGAGCACATCTGTAAGACCGATATGAACACACGCAACGCATCGTCGCGGAATTTTTCACATAGGCCCTTTGCTAACGCCGGCTCATATGACATGTTAACTTTGTTAGTGAGAGTTTCTTCTCTACCTCATCGTAATATTGAAGCAGAGACAGGCTACCTTACCTCAAGGTACCTAATTCCTGTTCAATGACATGAATTGGTCTCTTGTCACTGTATGTGAAATCTAGGCGATTTATTATCGCATCAAAATTCAATGCAGTACCAAATGAGGCCAGCACCGCGTCTGCGGGGCCCATAATCTTGCTTCTTATGATGATAACAGCCTGATAATGACGAGAACTGCCATTATGTGGTCTGATGATCTCGTAAGCGGCTAATGCTCTAATGCCTCCAAGATACATAAGATTCCTGTACTCCTGCAAACTGAGGTAAGCACTTGACATCTAGCGGCTCGTTACAGTGAATGTCGTTTCTAATTCCTATAGCAGCATATGCTACTACTTGTGGGGCGGCAACGTTTGCTGCTGCTATTTGTTTAGCTAACTCATTAATTCTTTGAGTCAATACATGCTCCCTCTGCTGGTTGCATTGCATTGCTGATAGCCGTCCTTATTACTTACCTATGCTGATCTGGATCCATTTTACCTGATGGTGGGGGAACTGCAGGGAGAAGTCTTGTAGCCGGGACTCTGATGCGAATGTCACAGTCGGAATCGGAGTCGCTAGACTGCTTGCGAGGGTTTCTATATTGGTTGAACCGGGACATGCGCAGGCCAGTGGCCGCGAAAAATAAAACGGGCCGTCAAAAGATGGGTCGAATTACGTTGCAGCTCTGAACTACGAGAACTGTATGCACAATTTTAGACACACAGAAAGTAACACAAAGTAATCTTATTAACGATCTGGATGATAAATTATTTTCACTAAAATTCTCAAAGCAGTCACTCTCACTTGGTTCTGATTATTATTAAACAAAAAAAATGTTTGCATGATCTGTTGCAATATAAAATACTCACTAGTACTAACTAATTTTTTATAAAATAAGCTTAACGGTTTTTGTGTTTGAAGAAAATTGTTGGCTAGAGTATCCACTTACATGAGTCAACTAACACAAAAAAAATTCTCTTTCTAAAATCGGTCACTTGTAGCTCCCACGCTGCTTTTTTAATTGTTGTTGGTTGTTGCAGCTCCTGTGCTGCTGTTTAATTTGTTGTTGGTTGTGGAGTCCGACCACTAGTTGGGCGCCAATTAGTATCCTTAAAGTCCTGTAGTGGCTGAAGATTAGGTTGAGAGGCGACTGTACCTCATATTGCTGGCCTCGGGATCAGACAATGAAACAAGTTATTTAACGGCCAAGTGCCGGAGTGAATATTTAAGCGAGGAGTGCAATTGCGAGTGCTGTTCCTTAAATTATGGAGCACGCGATAGCGAGGGTTGATTAATATCTTATATGTGTTAACTTTAACAAGGTAAATAAACCAAACAATATACAGCTGAACCTGATGAATGCCCACCTTTACCAAAAATGTTGTCTAATTTTCGAGGGGGTAAGATTGGCGTATATAATAAATGATATATAACAAATGTCTCTTCGATTATTAGTGCGAGGATTCCCTGAGATTTTTTCCAATCTGAACAACATATATGATAAGAAATAAGGTACGTGGGGTACATGAAATAGCTTATTTTAATATTGGAAAATTTCTGTGAACAGCAGTAAAACAAATTATTCAATAATGATACTAAATAAGGGTTAAAATGGACGTCAATCATTGAACAGTGGATACTTGAAGTCAATAAAAAAAATGTAAGAAGATTAAGACAGGTAGATGCTACTTACCTTATTTTTAAGCAAATGTAATTTATATGGAGTTGCATATAAATTTATGCATATATATATAAATGCAAGCGAACTAGACTTTGCAGCAGTTTCTTTATGAAGTTTTGTTGCTGGCAGGGCAAACCGAAGCGGTTCTACCATATATTAACTATGATCAGTGTAAACCATTCGTCGCTCATCATATATCTAAATGTGGCTGACATATCTACGAGAGCACTACATTCCCAATGAAATGGTCACCATTAAATTATATTTATTATATATACTATTGAATCATACTATAGGTTGGATAAAATCAGAAACCATATGCAAAACGCAACATCAAATAATACACGGCCTGGTGAAGCATGGAGCAAATACGATATCCACACATTATTCCGCAATGTAACCAACATAGCTTTATGCATTTAACACTGGGATATATAACAGCGATTCCAAAAAATACAGTCCATAACTCTGTCCAAAGCATATTTGATAACCGAATGAATTATGAAACAATATCATGATATTTTTCATCATACAAGAAACCAATTAATCGGTGCAGAGATCGCGTGGATACGTAGTGCAGTGTGCCACTCAAAAAAGAATTTGTAAAAACTCAAATATAAAGCCTATTGCACTGTTCATGGGGCTACTAATAGATCACGTGACATCATAAATTAGATCGTTTCATTCACGGGTCTTGACTGCTTTGCACCAGTGGGTGTAACTGTGGGATGTTATCTGAAGAAAGGTTCCGGGAGTTCGTCTGGTATTTTGGGGCCAAAATTGCTTTCGGACGCATGTACGAGATACGAAATGTTAAAGAGATATTTGACATCGAAAACATTCAGTCAGAATTGCCCAAAAAAGGCATTCAATAAGAGTTCAGCGGTTCCACACTCTGATGACATCTGGGAATATTTGGTTCAATCAGCAAAAAGCGTATTGGCAGTCACATTAAAACAGTGGGCACAACATGGTGAAACTTTATGAAACTTGCTTTTCGAAACTGAAAATATGTATAACAATAGACCATTAATATACATATTTTTGTTTCTTTTACTAGACAATAAACAATTTTTTAATATTATAAATAAACAATTTTATTAATATTACATAACCGGATGGCTTGGGCTCCAATGAGCTCAATCCATATATTTACCTACTTTACATATTTATCTATTTCAGTGTGACAGGCCTAGGACATGAAATCTTTTAAGTTGTCTATAGTTGCTTAAGTTGTCCAGTAGTCTTAGAGCTAGAGCATTATCGTGGTTATGTAGCCTGTTCATGTATCTTTTTGCATATAGTTGTATGTCTTCTTTAACAAAGGGTAGGGAGCACATGTGATCATTCTGAGCGTCTTGTTCTGATATCGCTGTATAATTTTGATATTAGAATTACTAGCAATACCCCATAATGCATCCATACTGGCTTCAGCACGGCCTTATATAGCCTTAATTTGTTCTCAAGGCTAAGTTCAGAACGTGGTCCCAACAGCCAACACATTTTCCTGGTTTTCGCCTTGAGCTACTCTTGTTTCCATTTGAAGTGCTGCTTCCAAGTTAGCCGCCCATCAAGGTGAACACCTAGGTATTTTACCGATTAACTAACAGGTGTAGCTTGACTGTTTAGTGTCCCAGCAGGACAACTTCCAAGTCTCAGGAAAAATGTAACTTGTACTGACTTTTGCGTGTTCACTATTATTATCCACTTTTGAAGCCATACTTCAATCAGACCAAGTTCTTCTTGGAGTAGGTTAGATGCAACTTGTGAGTCAGTGTTCGTGTTGCTATCTCAACAGCGCTTATTGGACCCAAAACACTCCCTTGCGGAACACCAGCTTCAGAAATGTACATACTGGATGATTCTTCTTTTACATAAAAGAATCGGTATGCCAGGTACGATTTTATAAGAGTAAAGTATTGTGCTAGCAGCCACTTCGTAACTCTGTAAAGAAGACCTTCATGCCAGACTAAAAATACTAAAATTACACCTGTGCAATATTTTTTGCATTCAAATACATTAATAATTGCATGCGTTATACGATGGCATTGCTCGAGTGTTTCATTCCGTCTTTTATCCCAAACTGATGTTCCGGTAAGATATCTAGTTCGCCCAGCACTACGGCTCTCTGGCTTGTTGGGTGTGAGAATCATGCTTACTTCCGCACATTTCCACTGTTTTGGGAAATATTCCAATATTAGCATAGCATTGTATATTTCTGTGAGCAATCGGGTGCATTTCGGCGGAAGATGTCTAATGGTATTTGCGCATATTTTATCATATTCTGGCTCTTTCTTCTTGTTTACGGTCTCTATTTCCTCTTCCATAATTTTCCAGATTTGGCTTAATAACAGAGCTTAAATGTTTTTCAAAGGCTTCAGCTTTTTCATTATTGCCAATGCAGCGTTGTCCCCTGCTGTCTAGAATTGTGGTAGATACCTAGTTGCTTTCCAAATGCTGTGATCCAAGTCACTTGTATACGGATCAAGATTGCTTAAATATTCTGCTGTAGCTTCATTTTTTATTTCCCATAGTCTGCTATTAAGGTTTTTGTAGATTGGGCTTCTGGATGTCTGCCATATTTTCTTCAATTTTCTTTTTTCAGCTAGTTTTGCTCTAAGTTCCAGTGGCAGAAAAGCTTGCCTATTTACATTTTCTTTTGATTGTGGTGTGAACATGTATCCAGCAGCATGAATCGAGTTTGTGAGTGCTTCAATTGCCATTTCAACTTCATCCGCTAACTTGTTCGGTCTTCTAGCCAGTTTTTAAATTCGTTTATGTTGGGTTTTCCTTAAAAAATTTTATAGGACTTATGCTTGTAACACACTGTAGTTCCATATTTTGCTATAATCGGCGAGTGGTCAGAGCTCGGTTCAAAGTTCTTTTTTGTTTTAAAATTATTTTGCAATAGCTGAGAGTAAACAATGAAATCCAACAAATCTGGAATCCTAGGTGGATCAGTTGGCCAGTACGTTGGCTTGCCTGTCGATAAAGTTGAGTATTTGTTGGAGGTGATATACCTGTATAATTGAGAACCTTTTGGATTACCAGCTTTGACCCCCACCATGGATACTTTGCGTTATAGTCACTCCAGTAATTAAGCATCGTTTTTTGCATACATATCTTGGTGTTATATACACTGCAGTAGATATAGTGCATGCATTCTACATGAATAGCTGCAACTTTCATAATATTTGTACTGATAGACTCTAATGCTGTGTATTTTAAAGAACTTTTTACAATAACTGCACTTCCACCTTGTGATCTTCCAGATAGGTGATTAGCATTAATGATGTTAAACCCACTAATAGCCATATAATTTTTATTAGTAAAATGTGTTTCTGAAACAAGTAATATATCAATTTTGTTTTAAAATCCTCAATCCTCGCGTCAATGAAAAATTTTGTATTGTCTTAATTTTTTTAAATAAAAGAATTAAAAAAAGATCATTACGCATCCGATAATATGCCAACGCTATACGAAATATTTATGATAAGTGCCGACTTTTTGACTTTGCAAGTTTTCGAGGACAATGTAGATTCGAAACTCAGTGTCGTATCTCAATGTCGGCTTTATGTGTTTTTTTAATACTCGATACAAACCATAGAAAATATTAAAAAACGCAGATAGGACTGGTCATCTCCACTAGAGCTTGATCATGCTCTTGTAAGCCAAATCTTAAGGATCATAAAATATTCGTTAAATGAATATCCCACTCTGTCTAATATTCTGAAAGTAAGAACGCATCGCTGCTCACACGTTCAGCCGCAATACTTTGAAGGGAGTAATAAAACTGCTTTATGTCTAATTCTGTAAAAAAAGCGTTAACTTCAGAGACACCACAACTATGAAAAATGTGTTTAAAAAGATATTCTTGGATTGCTGAAATGGCGACGTAATATTTCTATGGTTTTTTGCGCTCCTCAAATCATGGGCTTGCTTAAGAACCGTTGTTTAAAGTTTTCGGGGAACCCCAATTTCCAAAAGAGCTTTTCATAAATTTGGTCACCATCTGCATGTTCAGTGCAGATATACAAACAGATTCGTAATAACTTGAGATAGCAGAATCTAGACTTGTGATCTGAATACTTTTTTATCAGTTCTTCGTAAGCGCCATTGAAAAAGACATGTGGGATCTATTATCGGGCTCATATCAAGCTCTAAAATTTCATTGCCATTTATCCGAGATAATGTATCGGGGACTACGTGGTGTTTTCGTTTTCGATGGCTTAAACTGAATTTAAATTGTAGCAAGCGGAAAATCCATCGAGCTTGTTCGCAAAAATATTCTGCTGCCGCATAAGCCAAAGCAAACTAGTATGGTCTGTTACTATTTCGGATTCGAGAAGTTTCAAAAAGCATCGAAATATTTCTATTGAGAGTATCAGAGCAAGACACTCTCGAGTATCAGAAAAAGACTTTGATAAATCTATTATTGCGTTGGGCATGACTTAATTTTTTCAATATGAATGCTAAATTAAAAGATAGATTAGCTTGACGAAACTGATCAGCCAGACGAACTAAAAAAGCCAGATTAGACGAAAACTCTTTAGAGACTATACAAAGATCATCTAGGTATCCAAATACGCAGTGTTCTGTAGGTATTAACTAAATCATCAAGCGCCACATTGTAGTCGGTGCATTGCACAAACCAAAGGGCATAACCTTAAACTGATATAGGAGATGACCTTTAACTTTGAATGCTGTTAATGATTTAGACTCCTCAGTATGCTGAATTTGCCAAAAAGCATCCTCTACGTGCATGTTTAACTATTTGTTTATTAGCTGTCTCTCTGTATTCGTTAATGAATAAGAGTTTTCGCTGGATCATCGTTAATTGAACATGATGCATCTAGGGAATTTATAATGTTTGGTGCGAAATCAAAGGTTTTCCAGAAATCGTGTCCAAAATAAGATTCTGTTTTAAGCTAGAAATTATCTAGAATTTCATTGGTTTTTTAACATTATTATTACATCTATTATTAACGTCTAATAATCCAATAATATCTTGACTTTTTCCGCCAGCTGTTTTTGCTTTAGATTTTAGGGACTTAAACACTAACAAATTTGAAAAATGCTTTGTAATTAACTTCGAAGTTCGAACCTATGCAACTTAGACTTGCTCCTGTGTTCAACAAACCAAATGCGGTGCACTCTAAGATCGAAACTTTAACATAACTAAAAAGATCTGTTGCGTTAGTAAAAATCGTAGATATTTGCAAATGTCAGTGCTTCGTAATCCTAAGAAAAATATTTTTTAATCTTGCTAAGTCGAGGCATCCGGGTTTCTGACTGTCTCTCGAGACAAATTTTACATTGTGGCATATATACGCTAGGCTGTCCACAAACGTAACAGAAAATGCGTCGTTCAGACAAGAATTTTCCAATATGTGACCTACTTCTTCACATATAAATGTCATTATTAATATAAGTATTTTTGACAATTCATGGCAAAATAAAATGGGAATCGAAATATTCGTATAACTGTTCGTAATGCGTTATACTTTTTGGACTATTGCAACTAAATCTAGATGGTGCTTAAGAATCGGCTACTAGAATAATCATCGACTTCTATTCGACAAGGGAATGCTCATGCAGCATGTATCCGAGATACAGGCAATAGCTAATCTAAGGATGTACTAATAATAAAATATCAACACACAATCTAGTATTACTTAATGGCTTCCTCCCAGACTTTTTTCAGTTAAAGAATATCATCCAGGGATAATTAGTATTGGTTACCGATCTCAGCCGAATACGCAATATTCTGGAGTATGATGAAGTTTTTCCAAATCCAAATTAAGCAATGGCTCTTACCACAGCAGAACAAAATCGG
The DNA here is from genome assembly GCA_035045825.1 of Drosophila eohydei. Taxonomy (NCBI): domain Eukaryota; kingdom Metazoa; phylum Arthropoda; class Insecta; order Diptera; family Drosophilidae; genus Drosophila; species Drosophila eohydei. The sequence goes on from JAWNOT010000007.1 coordinate 422,922, forward strand.
GCAAAAATTGCGATGTTTTTTTCGATAGCATTTAGCTACGACTTAAGAGTTGGACATAATTAACTCTAAGTTTCTCGGTTTGAGACCCAGATCTGAATCTTGCAGCATAGTATACATTATGAAGAAATCTACTTTTTTTGGTCGGCATTCACGGTTGAGATGGACAGAGCAAGCAATTCTACTCTATTACTACACAGATTGTGACAAAAGAAGTCTTTTGAACAGCTACAACATTTTACCTAGTAAAAAAAAAGATATGGGTAGCTCTTCGAAAGAGACGTTGCACTGAAAGTTTAATACCTCTGTGACTTAATTATGGTGTACTAGTTTAGTACTTTTCTTCTGCCTGGGTGGATTAAGTGGACGGCGGGTGGTTGCTTCTGTATATTCCTCGTATAGTAGCCGCGCAAAGCATTAGGCTTGTGATCGATATAACAGTTTCAGAAAATAACATTAAACCACCCTCATTACTGAAACATTTTGTTCCAGTAGACAGTCCTTTCCAAGAAAATACTCTAAAATTGTATTATTTTTTAAAATTTAATTATTATTAATTATATTTTCGTGTTAGAACTCCTTAAAGAATTTTACCATAATTGGCCTAGAAATAAAAAAAAATCAGCCCATAAATAAATCCTGTACTTCATTTTCGTGGGTTACATAAAACTAGACTAATACATTTTACAGACTCAAAGAGAACTTCAAACGCGATAGTTCAACGCTTAGGAACCTCAAGGTTCACGCCTACTCAACATGATTTCGAAAAAAGAACTTCTCGCAATTATATATACGGTGTCCCACAAAGATCCGAATGTAAAAAGTAAGCGGTGGAAAGCCTATATTGACGAACACACTTGTAAGCAAGTGTAGCTCTTGCAAAGCCAGGGTGCAGCTTAAGCAAACCTCTCAAATTCTGCGTACAGATATCCAATTGGAAGACGACTCCTTGCGAATAGTGGAAATACCAAATGGAGGATATTATTACGGCATAAAGGAATTCATAAAAATATATATCTGCTTGAATACCACTAATCATCATGACTTATAGTATATATTATATATAAATTTAGTAAGCTCTTACTTAAAACCGACTAACATTTGGGATAATCGAATGTTTTTAAATCTATCTCGGCAGAAGTGAAGAATATCGCACTCGCTGCTTCTAGGCTGTAATACTAACATTACATATATTGAACAAGATTTATCAGCACACAAACTGAGTGCGACAAATTTAAATTATCTTATCTTATTTTTGAAATTATTCTAAAGTCAACCTGAAACTACTTTGTAAAAAACAGTTTTTATACTCTGTGTAGTATGTATGTATATCCGAAGCAATGTAGAGTATTCCTACATATAAATGCGTCATATGCTCAACATATGATAGTGTAAATTATTAGGTTCCGTCCGTCCAGGGTCCACGTTAGGGGAAGCCGTCGTTCGGAGCACAATGTAGATCAAATTGGATTATGGATTCCGTTCGTCCAGGTTCCACCTTAGGGGAAGCCGCCGATCGGAGCGCAAGTTACATCAAATTGATAGGCAGATTATGATGGGATATAACTAAGATATCCAAATTACAGGTCTTGTGGCTCAGCAATATAACTCTGGCGCGTCAGCGGAATGCGCATGCGAGGGCAGTACTTATTCTACAAAGTTATAGCGCGAGGGTTACTTGTTAACTACCCCCCCAATAAGTTCGTGACCGGCCTCGGTTACATTGTACTTATTGATGGTTTCCTGAAATATTTTTGATGCTCGAGGATGCAGCTGAGGACGCCCAAGATTATACCGTTGATGAGCCAGTTAGCTTGGGATCCGGATGACTCCAGTTCCTCTTTAAACTCACTGATGACTTGTAAGTTGTGGTCGTTCATCCGATGGAGTTGCGGTAAGCTTAGCACTGGGTCATGGCTTATGATGTTGAGAAGCGGAGACCCTACTACGGCTGGACTCTTTTTTAACGTCTCACGTTGGTCAATGATTCTCGTCCCGTTGATTATAGCGAAGCGCTCAAAGGTGATGAGATACGTGCCATTGATGTTGATTTCTGGCCCTTCATCAGAACTTACTTTCGCCGAGTTTTCATTGATGATGATTACGCCGTCGTCTACTTCGGTGATGGGTCTCAGGTTGCTGGGTTGAGACCGGCAGTTCTCCGTGCTTCCGGCATGTAGGACTCGAGCGCACGTTTCGCCTTTTGCTCTCTTACAGACCGCGCCAAAATTGGTTGTAGTACAATCCGAGGTCGCCAAGATGTCACCATCACAGTCAGCTACGATGTTATCTTGGAGCTGTAGTATGATGTGGTGATGCGGTACGGGATAGACAGTTATCTTATTACAGACGGACTTGATGCTAGGATATGCAATTAGTACATGGACGATGTTTTCGGATTGGAGGACTTTTATGGAAGAAGCTTCCATCAGGCTAACTATGGGGACATCTGGGGGGTGTTCATGAAGTAATGATTCCAAGTCGTTGTGATTAAAAATTGTGGGATTTACAATGCCTGATTTAGCGAGAGTGATCGTGAGATTTAAATTTTTTATATCTGTGGTAATCATTCTATTCCTTGACAAGAGTGCCTCATACAAATGTGGCGAGTCTACGAAGTCGGCTTTTCTAGCCTTTATAATTTCGTTCACGGTAAAAGTTAATTGACCGATTTGTTTTTGTGTTTCAGAATTTATAACTATTTGCTGTTATTCGAGTCAATCAGCTTTGATTCGGTTAGTCTAACCCTGCTGAAATCCGATGCGTCTGACGTTCCTGCAATTACTTTTAATGCTGTGCGTAGGAAGTTTAAGCTCCTAGCCATTCTATGATGTATCTTTACCACGGACAACAAGCTTCTAGTATTATCTATATCAACACTTAGAAGCTTTCGCATATGCGACTGCGGAAATAAATCGGACAATTTTGCGGTTTCATCTACTATGTTGGTCAATTCTGTCAGGTTGCTAGAATGTCTAATAAAACTTTGTTGTTCGCAAATAAGTACGTTCCCGTCTAGTATGGGAATGTAATTTGAGTGCGAGTAATCGCTGATTCGGTTGTTCGTTACCACTAGCAAGGATAAAAGCGTAAGTGTAAGCCTGTAAAGAGTAAGCAGTGCGAAAAATAACCTATTGTGTCTTAGTGTCCTTAGTTACTATTTGAGGTTGTCTTTATGGACCACCCTCCCTTTAATGAGAGCCGTGGTTCCCAAGTCTGCCTCTACCTTTTTTTCTGAGCATAATGGCGTTAGTTTGTTTCCAAGTCTCTTGTTGTTTTTTAGAAATACCGTTTCGCCTACCTCAAACACTCTGTTCTGTCTGTCTGGATTGCATATGTCGAGTACGGCTTGTTGTGCCTTTTGAATTCTTTTCTTGACAGATAATCTAACTTCTATTGAAGTGGCATGTATGATGTCAATCGGCTTTTGGTTTGTAACCGAATGGATTGACTTATTATATTCTACCGTTGCTCTCAATATCAGCTCAATAGTTTCGCTGGCTTTTCTATCTAACCGCTGGCTTTTCTATGTCCGCCAGGGTACTGTGGAACCACTCTACTTGTCCGTTTGAACTGGTGCATTTATAATGTCTATATTGTAGCTGTTCTTCAGGAATGATGTGATCATTTCTGAGTTAAATGCCGCTTAATTGTCACAGTAGAATGTTTTGATTTCAGGAAAAAAAACCGACAAAACTCATATTTGCCGCCATTTATTGAAAATGATGTTTTCACACGGTCTTGTTCGGCGAGGAAAATTTGATGGTAACCCGACTTTAAGTCCAGGGTTGTACAAAATTTTGCCTTTCCTAGGTTCGCTAGAAACATAGGGATGCTAGGCATTGGGTACCGGTCGGCAATAGTTCGCTCGCTTAGCTTTCTAAAGTCTATCACAAGGCGTTTGTTTGTGTCGCCGTTGCTGTGGGTCCCTTTTTTGTCGACAACCCAGACTGGGCTGTTGTACGGTGACCTTGATGGTCTGATTATACCATCTTTGAGTAAACATTCAATTTCTTTGTTTACAAAGTCAGATACGCCCATTGGCAGGGGGTACCACTTGGAGTATATTGGTTCGCTGTCTGCTCAAAGATCTTGACCAGACATTTATCTTTAACTTTACTGGAGCCGTGGATCGAGCTCACAGTGAAGGGCTTATCGGCTGGTGTAACTACTTTTAGCTCTTTTACGGGCCTGATATAGTTCTTAGCCGCCCCGGTACCTATCAAAATGTTTAAGGTACTCCCAGCCAACTGTCGTTTAATGAACGCCAGCCGGGAGCGTTCCCTAAAAAATTCAACGAATCATTGAGATCAATGGACTCGGTTTCGTCGTCAATACAAGCTACAGCATTTTCTGCTGCCTCCTTGTATTTCTGATCTTCGTCGGCAGAGTTGTTTTGAGCTATATTGTTAACACGTTGTCGTCTGGCGCCTGTAAAACGCTCTGACGTGTTTGCCCTTTTTGGGGGTGTGAACGTAAGTTCTGATTATTTCCGAGCTCCGTGCGTTGTCTAAACTTGGAAGAGTTGTCGACTTTCATTGGCACGAGTGGATCTTCCTCGCTACCTTTCTTGCTTTCCTGATGGTTCTGCTGATTTTTTACAAAGTGAGGGCTTCTTTCTTGATCCTTGTTGTCCCTATTATTTTTGCCTTGCTTATTGTGTCAGCGGTATTTGTTGCCCTCGCTCGCCTGAGCTCTTTCTTCTAGCGCTCTAGCGTATGATGCAGAAAAGGCGCTACGTTCGATACTAGCTTCGCCTCCCTGGCTAATGCTAATGCAGACGGTAAGTCTTTTGGCTGTGCTGGAAACACGGCTGCTCTTAGGTTCTTTCTTAGATCCGAGATGAATGCATGTAGAGCATGACGATTTTGTTCGTGACCAAAGTCAATTTTCGTTCAACTTCGTCATAGTGGCTCATGAGGCTTAGGTCACCTTGTCTGACCAATTCTAATCCTTGTCGTAAGAGGCGTAGCGAAGTTTTGTCTGCGTGGGTGCAATCCAGCCTAGCTATTATAGCCTCAAAATTTAGCACAGTGTTGTGCGAAACTAACAGTGCACTTGCTGGGCCTCGGATTTTATTCCGGATAATTGTTACCGCTTGGTAATAGGTTAGCACTGCCCTCGTAAGGTCTGAATAATTCGTAGGCATCGGTGGCCGATTGTCTCCATGCTACGTATTCATCTGGTATGCCATTAAAATCGGGTACCGATTTTATTATGTCAAGTGGTAGGTCACACCTAACGTTTGGGTCTACCGATATCCTTTGGTATGTTTCTATCTGAGGCACTTCTATTCGCAAGCTATTTAATTGTTGTTGTAACTGATTTAATTCCAGTCGATGTCTAGCCTCTTGACACTGTAAGGCTATTTATTATAGTTTGAACCTGTTCTGTATTCATTATTAGGTTGCTTAAGTTCTGTGTCTGATTAACTTCGGGGTCTGTATCCCACTCTTCGTCACTAGGGATTTCTGTTTTTATTTGCCTATGTAAATCAAAACGGCTCATTGATTTACGGAACTGCACTGAAACAAATCAATCACTGCTGTGTTTTTACAAGCTTGAGACATAGTGTGGGTTAATGGCTAGCTTGGCAAAGAACATGATAAACTTGTGTTTGTTTGTTTTTTTCTTTTTTATTTTTTCACTATATTCACTGCTGCCAATCACGCTGGTGTATTTTTATTATTTGTCTATTCGTTTCACTTAATGTGTGGTTTGACTTGAAATTAAAACTTTATGAACTTACATTAACTGAGATATAATGTGGGTTCGAAGACTGTTTTGTTGGGCGCCAATTATTAGGTTCCGTCCGTCCAGGGTCCGCGTTAGGGGAAGCCGTCGTTCGGAGCGCAAGTTACATCAAATTGATAGGCAGATTATGATGGGATATAACTAAGATATCCAAATTACAGGTCTTGTGGCTCAGCAATATAACTCTGGCGCGTCAGCGGAATGCGCATGCGAGGGCAGTACTTATTCTACAAAGTTATAGCGCGAGGGTTACTTGTTAACTTGTATACTACTTGTGCACATAGTGATACATTGTCCCTATGCATAAACATACGTAAGACGAGCGCAAAGATAAACAACTGAAATATGATCAGTCACTTATGTGTGGACTGACCAGCAGTGTGGGAAATGCCGCGTCTGCACTTTCCCTAGGCTTTATGCCGCTAGCCTAATATATATGCCATATGCATATACTTATATACAAGCATACTACGCTCTCCCGTTTTGTAACTGCACTCAGCGGCAGAACTCTTTATACATAATGTACTTAGGCTAAGACGACTTTTGATTTCAAATAAAGAATCAACTGACTACAAACCAGTGCAGAAACTGTAAGTAACACTTTATTAATTTGTCCAAAAAAAGGACATAACATTGCGACCGTGACATGCTGCAATATTCAGATGTCCTGTGTATAGGGCACGTCAGCAACAAAAGCTACGCAAGAAGACAAAGCGGGGTGGCAGAATCAAGCGACTTCTACAACAAAGACGTCTGGAGCAGGATGTGAAGACGTTGACTAAGAAGGATGACCAAGACGTGCACAGGATCGCATCAAGGACATCAACAAATAACTTCGCCTAAAGAGCAAAGTAACGCAAACATTCTTCAGAAATGTATATGCCTGACTTTGCCAATAATATAAGCTTCTACGCCAAGTTGATGCACTTAAACGTGCAACTTGAAAAATACTTACGACTGTTAGGCTATGACTAATAATACATGATTGGACAAATAATTGTTTAATTAAAAAATGTCAGCCAATCATGTGCACAAATTTACATTTCCTGAAACAAGTATAAAAACTCTGGTCGGGGTGCCCGACTAGAAGATATCCTGATCCCAGTCCTATCTGCGTTTTTTAATATTTTCCGTAGTTTGTATCGAGTATTAAAAAATACGATTAAAAACTGTCATTACCACGCCAAGAATCGAACCCACACTTTTTACGCAACGTGCATCAGCTCTATCAACTCCGCCACATCATAATTTAAAAAAATAAACAAATAAAAATAAAACTGTCTCGACGCCGCGAGGATTGAACCCGAGATTAAACGCTGACGAGCGCCGTCTCTAGAGATGCAGCCATTGCACTGCTTTTTAAACCGTTGCAAATTTGAAGTAAAGTAGCAGCTAATAATTCAGCACAATTCAATCGCAATTTCGATTCTTCAAATAGAAAAGAATACACGCATTTGAATGTATGCGTGCACACGCATAAGAAAAATGCGTGCGCGTGGCGCTGCTGACATGTGCTTTTGCAAATTAGCCAAACGTTTTGTTTAATAACTTCTGTTTTACTGGATTTTAATGAAATTTTCAGCATATGCTCTACATATTCTATTGACTTCGTAGATATGCAAACGCCCTCACATAATGGCCCTATTTCCAACTGAACTTAAATGTTAAGAATTTGGGGAAATTTGGAGCCTGTATCCAAAATGGAACAAAAATCAAAATTGCATGAAATATACATAACAATAAATACAAATTTGGGAGCTTTACCTCTTAAAAATTATGAGATATATGTTATTAACTGCATTTCAATCATGTTTTTATTCGATAACAATTAAATGCGAATAGTTATTGAATATTTGAAACAAGCTCGATATGCGCGGACCTCTAGCTCTAATAGATGGACAGACGGACAGGGCTCAATCGACTCGGCTTATCGTCCTGATCAAGAATATATATACGTTATGGGGTCTGCCACGCCTTCTTCTGCCTATTACATAAATTTGCACAAAACTATGGGATTAGGGTATAAAAAAGAAAAGAATTTGTTTCAAAACCAAAGAGAAGAAAAGTTTTTTCTTTTGCAATCATAAAAATCAGAATATTCCATGAAATCTTTTAGTTATATTCGTTATTTATGGGCATTCAAAATGGGCTGGTTCGGCAGCGACGAACCTAGGCAAAAATTATTCACGTAAATATATATACCCAAAATGGTTGACCAATTAGCTTTAGATAAGGAATATGTGAAGCAGGTTTCCTCTTCAGTCCCTGAATTTGATGGTAAAAAACAATCGCTTAATAGGTTCTTAACTGCTATACACATAATAGAAAGAACAAAGGCCAACCAAGAGAATAAAGCGGTCGAGATTATTAAATCAAAGATGACAAGAATTGAGACTTAAAGACAAAGAACCAGTATATATGAAAAACTATAGAATACCACATGCTCATAAAGAAGAAGTAAACAAACAAGTCGACAAGCTCATTCTAGACAAAGTAGTGGAACCTTCCGTATCAGAATATAATAGCCCAATATTATTGGTACCTAATAAAGATCTACCAGGCTCTGATACAGAAAGATGGCGATTAGAAGTGGACTATCGTCAGATTAATAAAAAACTCCTATCCGATAAATTTCCACTTCCCAGAATCGATGACATTCTCGATCAATTAAATAGAGCAAAATATTTCTCATGTTTGGATTTAAGGTGTGGAACAATCTAGAAATTTAATGTCCTTCTCCACAAGCAATGGCTCATATCGTTTTACATGATTAGCATACGGTTTAAAAATAGCGCCCAATTCTTTCCAAATAATGATGACAATAGCTTTTTTTGGACTAGATTCTTCACAAGCATTCTCGTACATGAATGACATAATCGTCATCGGTTGTTCTGAAAATCATATGATTAAAAACTTAACAAACGTTTTTCATTATAATTTCTTGAATGTAATTTCTTCATGCATGAAGTGACATTCCTAGGTCACAAGTGCACTGATAATGGTATTTTACCAGATGACAAAAAGAATGATATCATTGAAAAATATCCTGTCCCTACGGACGCTGACAGTGCTAGAAGATTCGTAGCGTTTTGCAATTATTACCGAGTTTTCATTAAAAACTTCGTCGACTATTCACGGCCCATAACTAGACTATGTAATAAGAATGTCCCGTTTGAATGGCCTGCGGAATGCCAAAATGCATTTCAATACCTAATAACTAAGCTTATGCGGCCAACTTTATTACAATATCCAGATTTTATCAAAGAATTTTGCATAATCACAGGTGCAAGCAAACAAGCCTGTGGAACGGTTTTAACTCAAAGCCATCAAGAATACCAACTTACAGTAGCTTATGCATCACGAGCATTTATAAAGGGTGAAAGTAATAAAAGTACAACAGAACAAGAACTAGCAGCTTGATTTAGAGGAATACGACTTCACAGTAGAATATCTGAAGGGAAAAGATAATTTTGTAGCTGATGCATTATCACGTATCACGATAAAAGAACTAAAAAATATTAGCACAAACGTATTAAAAGTTACTACACGAAATCAAAGTAAACAGAAAAAATCCTGCGCAGAAATTGAAAAAACTATTAACAATGCTTCTAAGCCCAACGTACACGAAGTCATCACAAATGACGAGGTACGAAAAGTAGTAACCTTGCGTATAACCTAATCTAAATGTTTATTGAAACATGGAAATAAAGTTGTAGCAAGAATAGATGTTAGCGATTTGTATTCAAATGGACCCTCGACTTAGGTCAGTTCTTCCAAAGGCTTGAAACACAAGCAGGTATACTTAAAATCAGCCAACTCAAAGTGGCAGCGTGCGAAAAGATCTTTTAATCAATTTCAATTGAATCTTTTAAAACTATGAGCAGTAAAATATTAAGGTTATTAAAAGTAGCGCTACTCAAGCCGGTGTCCCAAATAAATAATAAGAAAGATCAAGAAGCAATACTGTTTACAAACCATGATGATCCAATTCAAGGTGGTCATACAGGCATAACAAAAACGCTAGCAAAAATAAAAAGACAATATTATTGCAAAAACATGACTCGACATGTAAAAGAATACATGCCTGAAGTCAAAAACGAGGAAACACACCAGATCACCTATGATACTAAATGAAACACCAAAATATGTTTTTGACAGAGTGATAGTAGACACAATTGGCCCAATACCACGTTCGGAAAATAGAATATGTGATTTGACAAAGAAGCTAGTAGCGATTCCGGTTGCAAACAAAAGCGCAACAACTGTCGCAAAGCCATATTTGAACCTTTTATTCTAAAGTACGGACATGGGAACAGAATATAAAAATTCCAATATAAATGACTTGTACAAATATTTAAAATTAGACAACATAACATCTACAGCACACCATCACCAGACTTTAGGAACCACTGAAAGAAGTCATAGGACATTCAAGGAGTACACTCGTTCATATATATCAGTAGATAAAACTGATTAGGACGTATGGTTACAGTATTTCGTGTATTGTTTTAACACAACACCATCTGTAACTCATAACTATTGTCCATATGAACTAGTATTTGGAAGACAAAATATCTTACCAATACAATTAGTCAGCATAAATAGTATAGAACCTTTATATAACATAGAATATTATTCTAAAATAATTAAGTTACGATGAGGAACAAAAAGTTCATAAAGACAGGTTAAAAAAGATAAATACTTAAAATAAAATAAAAAAAAGTCCTATTTGCGTTTATTAATATTTTCCGTAGTTTGTATCGAGTATTCAAAGAAAACAAGAGAAAACAAACACCAACTCTACCAACACCGCCACTTCATAATTAAAAAAAAAGACAATAAAAAATATTTCATCTCCACCGGTATCGAACCCTGGGACTAGCCGCATACGAGTGCCGCCTCTACAAACGCAGCCACTGCACCACTTGCAACAAGAGTTGCAAATTTCAAGTCAAGTAGCAGCTGATAATTCAAGCAGTATTCAAACGCAATTTCGATTCTTGGAATAGAAAAGAATATACGCATTTGAATGTAAGTGTGCACATTCATAGGAAAACTGCGTGCGCGTGACGCTGCTAACATGTGCTTTTGCAAATTGGTTTTGTTTAATAACTGCTGAGATCCACGCGTTCACACATACGGACAGACGGAAGAACAGACAGGTGGACAGGCCTCAATCGACTCGGCTTGTCGTCCTGATCAAGAATATATACACTTTATGGCGTCTGCCACGCCTCCTTCTGCCTGTTACATACATTTGCACAAAACCATTATACCCTGATTTCCCATTTTCAATGGGAAGTGTGTTTTTTTTTTGCCTGACATTTGTTCGTGGGAAGCATACTCGGATTTATCAGGTCAATAGACAATGCACAGCGCGCAGCTGCACTTAAGCAAAGAATGGTAACCCAACGATTGACAACAACAAGAATTCAGGTGTATCAGGACAGAGGTCAAGAGCGATGTCCAATGGCAATGGCATCATGAAAACTTCCAGAGTTTCATGGGGACCATGGTGAGTACCTATGGTGGAGAGAGGCAGCACAATAATCGTACAAGCTTTTCAGGCCGTACGATGGTAGCAATGCCCCCTATCAGACGGTAGTGATACTGAGAAACAAAATTAGGTGTGGCGCAAAGTCGCTGTAGGTTTCTTATCAGACACCATTAAACTCTTATTATGAATGACTCGGTAATGGAGTTCTATGATAGCCTCCAGCAAAAGCTTACACTAGCAACATCGTACTACATAGACAGGGCCGTTCCATAGAACTAGGAGGTTAGAGAAGATACATTTTACGTATTTATCACAAGGCTTCGAAAACGGTTTAGCGCTGTAGTTCTTCCAGCTCCACCAAAAGATCCGAATGCAAGACAAGAATGCCTATTATTAGAAACAGGGACAAGAGAACAGCAATGCACAATTTAATGGTGCACAGAAGAACCAAAGCCATGCCAAGTCTCCTGAGTCCATGGACGGTAACCTTTAAGTGTCAAAGTTCAGGCATCAGATAGATTTATAGGAAAAAGTCGTAGGTCAGAGGTGCTAGCGGGTAAAGAATACTATGCAAGGGAGCTTACTCATGAACGTACTGCATATATGGAAGCTGAATGTGAGTCTCTGTATGCTAGCCCGTTAAACTTTTAAGCGAATGCTCCCGCCTACCGTCTATCGAACGTTACTTAGCTAAACTAAATTTTCTTATCGAGACGGGTGCGGAAAAGAATTACATCAAACCCATAAAGGAGTTGAGAGATGTAATGTCGGTAAAATACTTATTCACTGTCAGTTCCATCCATGGTTTTGACAAAATCAGCCAGAACTGTTGTTTGCACATTTTTGTTAAGCCATCTACTTTTTTTTGTTAAATTCGTTTACCCCATTTGACGGCATTATAGGTTTCGACCTGCTAACGCAAGTTGGAGCAACTGTTATTACTAAATGGAACTCAATCGACTATACGAATGCATCCGATATGCCATGCTACCATTAAAATACCATTATAGTGTCGACGTCAACTTTACCAATGTAGATGATATAATCGTCCCAGATTCGGTTCAAAAGTATGATCCTGAACATTTGCGACCTCGAACGAGGCATTCCCCTTCAATACTGCTGTTGTGGCCACGATTCGCACCATTGACAACTACCCAATCTATTCCAAGTTATTCCCACATCCAATGGATGTTGCCAATTTCGTGACAGCTGAAATAAAAAACCTACTCAAAACAAAAAGGTACGTCTTGTCAGAGACTTCAGGAAGCTAAATGAATGGACTGTCGCTAATAAATCTCACTGCTAAGCATAGCTATGATATTGGCAAACCTGGACACCTGTTGCAGATGTTTTATCAAACATTTTGCCACTATTTTACTGAAAGGGAAGAAGAAGTTTAGCTATCCAAATTTTCGAAAGCCTTTCGACCTATCAGCAGGCGTTTCGCCATATGGCATTGATGCACTTCTATCGCATACTTCGTAGGAAGCATACTCGGATTTAAATCTGGTTAATAGCCCTCAGTGCGCAGAAGGTAAAGTTCAGAAGGTAGACAGATTTATCCGAAAGAGTCGCAGGTCAAAGGTGCCAGCGGGTAAAGAATACTGTGCAAGGGGCGCTTACTCATGAGGGTGAATGCGATAAAGGTACGTCTTGTCAGATACTTCAGAGAGATAACTATTTCCATTTTATTGTTATCGAATAAAAACATGATCGAAATGCAGTTAATAAATTATATCTCGTACGTCTTAAGAGCTAAAGGTGGAGAAATACCGATAGTGGGCACCATCTATATTCAACGATTGTTTTTTATACCCTGATCCCATTGAAAATGGGAAATCAGGGTATAATGGTTTTGTGCAAATGTATGTAACAGGCAGAAGGAGGCGTGGCAGACCCCATAAAGTATATATATTCTTGATCAGGATGACAAGACGAGTCGATTAAGCCCTGTCCGTCTGTCTGTCCGTCCGTCTGTCCGTCTGTCCGTATGTGTGAACGCGTGGATCTCAGCATCTATAAGAGCTAGAGACTTGAAATTTTGTTTGTAGATCCGTGTATAGCACGCGCAGGTCAAGTTTGCTTCAAATATTCGATAACTATTCGCATTTAATTGTTATCGAATAAAAACATTATTGAAATGCAGTAAATAAATTATATCTAAACGTTTTAAGAGCTAGAGCCTCCAAATTTGGTATTTAGTTTTGTGTATATTTTATGCAATTTTGATTTTTGTTGGATTTTGGATACCGGCTCCAAATTCCCCAAATTCTTTGAATTTAAGTTTAGTTGGAACTAGGGCCATTATGTGAAGGCGTTTGCATCCAAGCCAAGCCAATAGGATATGTAGATCATATGCTGAAAATTTCATTAAAATCCATTAAGTAAAACAGAAGTTATTAAACAAAACGTTTGGCCAATTTGCAGAAGCACATGTCAGCAGCGCCACGCGCACGCATTTTTCCTATGCGTGTGCACACATACATTCAAATGCGTGTATTCTTTTCTATTCCACGAATTGAAATTGCGATTGAACTGTGCTGAATTATTAGCTGCTACTTATGTTCAAATTTGCGGCTGCTCGCGTAAGCAGAGCGGTGGCTGCGTTGGTAGAGGCGGCGCTCGTATGCAGCGCGGTCCTGGTTCGAGACCAGTGCAGACGAAACATTTTTTATTGTTTTATTTATTTTTTAATTATGAAGTGGCGGTGTTGATGGAGTTGGCGCACGTTGCGCAGACAATCCCGGTTCGAATCCTGGTCTCGCAATGTCATTTTTTATTTATTATTTTTTTTTTTTTGAATACTCGATACAAACTACGGCAAATATTAAAAAACTCAGAGGACTGGGATCAGGGTATCTCCTAGTCGGGCACCCCGACTAGAGCTTTCTTACTTTTTTTTTTTGATTTTGGGAAAGTAACTGTTTTTACATTAAAAGCAACTAAATGACACAGAAGTTATTAAACACAACATTTGGCCAATTTGCGAAAGCTAGTGGCATGCACATATACGTGTGAATACACACATTCAAATGTGTACATTCTTTTTTATTTGAATTGTCAGCTACTACTTTACTTAAGATCTGAAACTTTTCACTCAAGCAGTGCATTAGCTGTGTTGGTAGAGGCGGACTTGTCGGTTGTCTCCAGTGTTACCAATTCCTCATGACTTGAAAGAACCTGGTAAACAATTTAAATAGTTAGATGCAGCTGAACAATTTGTACTCAACTCATTATAAACGGAATAAATGCTTTGTGAAAATATATGTAATATATAAAAGAAAGCGTACACGCCTAGCGTGCGAGGGTTACTTGTTAACTATTCCCCCACCAAGTTCGTGACTGTCCTCGGTCACATTGTATTTACTGATGGCTTTTTGTAGCTCCTTCGATGATTGTCTTCGTTTAAAAATATGATAAATGATGATAAAACAATTGCATGCGATGCTCAAGGTGATGCCAATGGTTAGCCAGCTTGCATATGTACCGGTCGACTCCAATTCTTCCTTAAAGTTCTGGATGGTTTGTAAGTTCTTGTTATTCATCCTGTGGAGTTTGTGGCATGCTTAATATTGAGTCATGGCTGACGATATTTAGAAGAGGTGACCCAGCAATGCCTGGCGTCTTATTCACCATCTCGCGCCGGTTGATATATTTAGTGCCATTGACGACTGCAGAGAGCCGGAAAATTACGAGATGGTCCCATTTGTTGCGATTTCTGGGCCGTCGTCTGTAATGACATTCGCTGAGCTCTCGTTGATAATAATGATGCCTTCATCCACTTCTGTGATGGGCTTCAAATGGCTTGGCTGTGTGCGGCAAAACGCTGCGCTACCGGCGTGGAGTGCACGGGCGCAAGTATCTTGTGTGACTAGTTTGCAGATCGCAGCGTAGGTGGTTGTGACGTATTCGTTGACAGCTAATGCGTCGTCGTTGCATTCGGCAATGGTATGCTCTTCTAGTTGTATTGCGACGTGTTGATGTGAGACAGGGAATATTGTGATCTTCTTGCAGATGGACTTGATTCTATTGCTATTATTATGTGGACAACATTTTCGGACTGAAGGATTTTAATTTTTGCCGCTTCGATTAGGCTGACTATGGGTATTTCTAAAGGATGTTCATCTAAAATTGTCTTTAAGTCGTTATGATCGAAAATGGTAGGATTTATAATATCAACTTAGCCAGTGTTATTGAAAGTATCAAACTTTTGAATTTGGGTTATTAACATTCTGTTTCGTGCTAACAACGCCTCATATAAATGCGGGGTGTCGACAAATTCCTTCTTTTTAGCCTTAATTATTTCGTTTACCTTCGCGGTGATTTTATTAATCTGGTTCTGAGTTTCTGTGTTTATCTCTATCTGCCTGTTATTTGCATTAGCCAGTTGTGCTTCGGACCATTTAATTTTTTCGTAATCGGACGCATCTGGAGTGCCGGCTATTACTTTGAGCGCAGTGCCTAAAAAATCTAAGCTTCTCGCCATTCTGTGGTGTATTTTTATTACGGACAACAAATTTTTTATATGTTCTATGTCTATGTCTAAAAGCTTTCGCATATGCGATTGGGGAAACAATTCTAACATATTCTCATCTGCTATATTCGTAAACTCGGTTAAGTTACAGGAGTGCCTGAGGAAATCTCGTTGCTCTGATACCAACACCTTCCCATCTTCTATTGGTATGTAGCTAGAATGAGAGTAGTCGATGATCCGACTATGTACTGTCCCTAATAATAAGAGGATCGTAAGGCTAATCCTGTATGAGGAGCGGAAAGAAAAACGGGAGGTGAAAAAGAATTGTAGAGCATTTTATTTATATTTTAAGCTTATGTTGAAAAGTGTGGATAATTCTTACTTGAGATTGTCCTTGTGGACCACCCTCCCCATAATGAGAGCTTAGGTTCCCAAGTCTGCTTCTATTACTTCCTCCGTGTTGCCTAGCCTTCTGTTATTTTTTACGAGAACTTTTTCACCTACCTCAAAGATTCTGTTCTGTCTATCCGGGTTACACATTGCAAGATTGTCTTGCTGCGCTTTGGTGATTTTGTCTTTGATGACTCGCCTAAATTCTCTAGGTGCTGCCTATATAACCTCTATAGGCTTTTGGTTTGTGACTGAATGTATGG
The DNA here is from genome assembly GCA_035045825.1 of Drosophila eohydei. Taxonomy (NCBI): domain Eukaryota; kingdom Metazoa; phylum Arthropoda; class Insecta; order Diptera; family Drosophilidae; genus Drosophila; species Drosophila eohydei. The sequence goes on from JAWNOT010000007.1 coordinate 439,297, forward strand.
TTCGGTTGTATGCTACCGTTGCTCTCATAATAAGTTCTGTCGTGTCGGAGGACATCTTGTCCATTCTAAAAGCCCTCGCAATGTCACCTAGAGTGCTGTGGAAACGTTCCACTAGCCCATTCGAGCTGCTGTGAAGTGGGGGTGCATTGACAACATCTATGTTATAGCCATTTTAAAGAAGTGATGTGATAGTTTCCGAGTTAAAGGAAAAAATTTATCAGTTAAATAATGGGTATTTTTATGTCCACTATTGTGCGGGACGACAGTGGTTGTACCACGGCAAATTTTGAAAATTTGTCGACACAGGTAAGGAAAAGTTTCTTGTCTGTGGAGTATATGTCTATATGTAGCATTTCGCCAGCATATGACGGTATTGGGGTCACCCCCATTTCCTGTTTTTTGTGGGTGCCTGTCATACTTTGTTCTGGTGTATGCTTTGCAGTTTATGACGGCCTCATTTGCCATTTTAGACATATTCGGAAAGTAATATTCACGGAGAATATGTTTTATATTTTCTTGTGCTGCCCTGTGGGCTCTGTTGTGTTCGACTGCGAATATTTCTAACTGGTCATTTTTGTTAATAATGTCTTCCACCATGTTCTTACAGTGCCAGAGTTTTGTAGCAGGGTAATTTAATACCAAGTCGTGTTGAACACAGGCTAAAGTCGGCAAATCACCATGTATTGCATTTACAGCGTCTGCGACAATGAGTGGTTTCAGTGTTTTGAAAAGACTATTCTTATCTGTGAAGTGAATAATGTGATGGATCTTTTTACCAAAAAGTATAAGGTCTTGTTTCCATTCGAACAATTTGGTTTTTGAAGCAGATAAGTGGTTTTTCGGTTGTCTCGACCGTGTAGGTCAGTGAAAGTTCGCTATGAACAGTAGCAGCGTCAGATTGGGGTTCATTTTCTAAGGCATTCACGTTTTGCCTTGATAGGGCATCCGCAACTAAATTTTCCTTCCCTGGTTTATAGAGCACTTTCGCATTGTGTTCGTCAATAAAAGATTTCCATCTTTTGATCTTGGCGTTAGTATTTCTGTCCGAGACAGAGAAGTTAAGGGGTTGGTGATCAGTGAAGATGTTAATCTCCCTTGTGCCATATAGATAGTTTTGTAATTTGCCTAATGCCCATAGGATGGCTAATAGCTCTCTTTCGTTAGTGGCATAGTGTGCCTCGCTTTCTTTTAAAGCTCGTGAAATCATGGTGATTGGTCTACCCCCTTGCGATAGAACCGTGCAGATGCCATCCATTGAGGCATCAGTGGTCAGGTCAAATAGCTGTTTGAAATCTGGATACATGAGCATGACATCTTCTGATGCCAAAATGTTTCACAGATTTTCAAATGTATTGCGTTGGGTTTGGTTGAATTCAATTTCGACTTTTCTGAATCTGTGTTTACTGACAGTGATGTTAGTTAAGGGCCTTGCTATTGATGCGAAATTCCTGATAAACCCTCTAAAGTCACTAGCGAGGCCGAGAAATGACCGGAGACTAAACAAATTTTTTGGCTCGGGGTACACTTGTATAGCTTTGACCTTCTCGGGGCAGTCTTGGCACTGCCTCTAGCAACTATAAATCATAAAAATTCCTGAGCAACTCTCATGTTGGCTTCACACAGGCATTTTAATACCGTGTCGATATGGCGAAAATGATCGGCTTCATTTTCGAAAATATTATTACATCGTCTACATATACATAACATATTTTCCCTATTTGTTCCCTCAAAACATCGTCAATGGCTCTTTGAAAGATGCTTCCTGCATTTGTTTAGCCGAAAGGCAATCGGCAGAATTCGTATTTGCCACCATTTATTGAAAATGAGGTTTTTTCGCGGTCTTGCTCCGCTAAATAGATCTGATGGTACCCTGACCTTAAGTCTAGGGTCGTGAACATTTTGCCTTGCCTAGATTCATCGGAATACTCGGCATGGAATATCGATCGGCAATAGTTCGCTCGGTTAGCTTTCTAAAGTCGATCACCAGTCTCTTTTTCTTGTTTCCATTGGCGTCTGCCCCTTTTTTGTCAACAACCCATACAGGGCTGTTATTCGGGGATCTTGATGGTTGTATGATGCCATCTTTGAGTAGTTGCTTGATTTTATCGTTTACAAAGTCAGCAACTCCCATTGGGTATGGGTACAGCTTGGAATATGTTGGTTCGTTATCTATGGTACGGATGGTAGCCACAATTGAGGTATTGAATGGCAGCGCCTCGTTAGAGGTTGAGAATGCCTTTGTTCTTTTTAATATCATATCCTTGAACTTCTTTTTAATGGAGAGGGGTACGATTATGTCATTGACGTTTGTAAAGTTTACATTGTCACAAGTGTGGTATTGAAATGTCTCAGTTTTATTTTTATAACTGATCGTATTATTTTGCAAATTTAGCGCCGCCTCCGCCTGCGTTAGCAGATCGAAGCCTATGATGGCGTCAAATGAGCTAAGTGTGTCTAACACAAAAAAAGGGGACACTTGCCCGAAAATTTTCATAAGGCACTTGTCTTTGATTTTACTGGAGCCGTGCACTGACCTCACTGTGAAAGGGGTTTCGACGGGCGTTACATTTGGGAGCTCCTTCACGGGCCTTATGTAATTTTTCGCCGCCCCGGTATCTATCAAAATTTTCAATACTCTGCCAGCCAGCTGTCGTTTGATATACGACAGCTGGGAGCGTTCCCTAAAAAATTTAATGAGTCACTGTTATCTATTGATTCATTATCATCGTCTATGTCAGCTACAATGGCTGTTGCTGCGTTGTTCTAATATTGTTCCTGTTCGTTAGCGGCTTCTTGAACGACATTATTCAAGCGTTGACGCCTTTGGCCTGTGCTCATTATTTGTTTGGGGTCTTGCATAAGCAGTGGGCTGTCTATGTCTGGATATGGAGGAGTCAACCTCCATTGGCTTTGGGGCTTGACCTTGATTATCTCTTTTATTCTTGTCCTGCCTATCGTTGTTGGAGTTTTGCTTTTTAAAAAAATGTGGGTTTTTTTTGTGGCTCCGTTCATCCCGGTTATTGATATTTTGTCTGGTGTGACGGTTTTTATTAGTCTCACTTGTTTGAGCCCCTTTTTTCTAAAGCCTTGGCATAAGAGGCCGAGAAAATACTTCGTTCAATGCTTGCCTCCGCCTCCCTGGCCAAAGCCAAGGCGGATGGCAAGTCCCTGGGTTATGCTGGGAACACAACGGATCGATTTTTTAAGACCTGATATGAATGCATGTAGTGCGTCGGATCTAACTTCTTCATTGATTATGGTAGCTTGGTCTGTCTCGTGGGTCATAACCACTTTGTTGGTTACAAGAGTCAGTTTTCATTCGACCACGTCGTAGTACTCCATGAGTCTAAAGTTACCCTGCCTACACATATCTAACGATTGTCTCAGTATACGAAGCGATGACTTGTCCGCGTAAGTGCAGTCTAGCCTCGCTACGATTGCATCAAAATTTAGCACTGTGTTATAGGATAATAAGAGTGCTCTAGCTGGACCTCTAATTTTATTTCCATCTTTTGATCTTGGCGTTAGTATTTCTGTCCGAGACAGAGAAGTTAAGGGGTTGGTGATCAGTGAAGATGTTAATCTCCCTTGTGCCATATAGATAGTTTTGTAATTTGCCTAATGCCCATAGGATGGCTAATAGCTCTCTTTCGTTAGTGGCATAGTGTGCCTCGCTTTCTTTTAAAGCTCGTGAAATCATGGTGATTGGTCTACCCCCTTGCGATAGAACCGTGCAGATGCCATCCATTGAGGCATCAGTGGTCAGGTCAAATAGCTGTTTGAAATCTGGATACATGAGCATGACATCTTCTGATGCCAAAATGTTTCACAGATTTTCAAATGTATTGCGTTGGGTTTGGTTGAATTCAATTTCGACTTTTCTGAATCTGTGTTTACTGACAGTGATGTTAGTTAAGGGCCTTGCTATTGATGCGAAATTCCTGATAAACCCTCTAAAGTCACTAGCGAGGCCGAGAAATGACCGGAGACTAAACAAATTTTTTGGCTCGGGGTACACTTGTATAGCTTTGACCTTCTCGGGGCAGTCTTGGCACTGCCTCTAGCAACTATAAATCATAAAAATTCCTGAGCAACTCTCATGTTGGCTTCACACAGGCATTTTAATACCGTGTCGATATGGCGAAAATGATCGGCTTCATTTTCGAAAATATTATTACATCGTCTACATATACATAACATATTTTCCCTATTTGTTCCCTCAAAACATCGTCAATGGCTCTTTGAAAGATGCTTCCTGCATTTGTTTAGCCGAAAGGCAATCGGCAGAATTCGTATTTGCCACCATTTATTGAAAATGAGGTTTTTTCGCGGTCTTGCTCCGCTAAATAGATCTGATGGTACCCTGACCTTAAGTCTAGGGTCGTGAACATTTTGCCTTGCCTAGATTCATCGGAATACTCGGCATGGAATATCGATCGGCAATAGTTCGCTCGGTTAGCTTTCTAAAGTCGATCACCAGTCTCTTTTTCTTGTTTCCATTGGCGTCTGCCCCTTTTTTGTCAACAACCCATACAGGGCTGTTATTCGGGGATCTTGATGGTTGTATGATGCCATCTTTGAGTAGTTGCTTGATTTTATCGTTTACAAAGTCAGCAACTCCCATTGGGTATGGGTACAGCTTGGAATATGTTGGTTCGTTATCTATGGTACGGATGGTAGCCACAATTGAGGTATTGAATGGCAGCGCCTCGTTAGAGGTTGAGAATGCCTTTGTTCTTTTTAATATCATATCCTTGAACTTCTTTTTAATGGAGAGGGGTACGATTATGTCATTGACGTTTGTAAAGTTTACATTGTCACAAGTGTGGTATTGAAATGTCTCAGTTTTATTTTTATAACTGATCGTATTATTTTGCAAATTTAGCGCCGCCTCCGCCTGCGTTAGCAGATCGAAGCCTATGATGGCGTCAAATGAGCTAAGTGTGTCTAACACAAAAAAAGGGGACACTTGCCCGAAAATTTTCATAAGGCACTTGTCTTTGATTTTACTGGAGCCGTGCACTGACCTCACTGTGAAAGGGGTTTCGACGGGCGTTACATTTGGGAGCTCCTTCACGGGCCTTATGTAATTTTTCGCCGCCCCGGTATCTATCAAAATTTTCAATACTCTGCCAGCCAGCTGTCGTTTGATATACGACAGCTGGGAGCGTTCCCTAAAAAATTTAATGAGTCACTGTTATCTATTGATTCATTATCATCGTCTATGTCAGCTACAATGGCTGTTGCTGCGTTGTTCTAATATTGTTCCTGTTCGTTAGCGGCTTCTTGAACGACATTATTCAAGCGTTGACGCCTTTGGCCTGTGCTCATTATTTGTTTGGGGTCTTGCATAAGCAGTGGGCTGTCTATGTCTGGATATGGAGGAGTCAACCTCCATTGGCTTTGGGGCTTGACCTTGATTATCTCTTTTATTCTTGTCCTGCCTATCGTTGTTGGAGTTTTGCTTTTTAAAAAAATGTGGGTTTTTTTGTGGCTCCGTTCATCCCGGTTATTGATATTTTGTCTGGTGTGACGGTTTTTATTAGTCTCACTTGTTTGAGCCCCTTTTTTCTAAAGCCTTGGCATAAGAGGCCGAGAAAATACTTCGTTCAATGCTTGCCTCCGCCTCCCTGGCCAAAGCCAAGGCGGATGGCAAGTCCCTGGGTTATGCTGGGAACACAACGGATCGATTTTTTAAGACCTGATATGAATGCATGTAGTGCGTCGGATCTAACTTCTTCATTGATTATGGTAGCTTGGTCTGTCTCGTGGGTCATAACCACTTTGTTGGTTACAAGAGTCAGTTTTCATTCGACCACGTCGTAGTACTCCATGAGTCTAAAGTTACCCTGCCTACACATATCTAACGATTGTCTCAGTATACGAAGCGATGACTTGTCCGCGTAAGTGCAGTCTAGCCTCGCTACGATTGCATCAAAATTTAGCACTGTGTTATAGGATAATAAGAGTGCTCTAGCTGGACCTCTAATTTTATTTCTAATTATAAATTCAAATTCGGGGATTGACTTGATAATATCTAACGGAATGTCGCATCTTATTTCTGGGTTGACAGTGATTCTTTGGTATACCTCAACCTGAGGTGCCTCGACTCTTAATCTGTTGACTTGTTCCCTTACTCCATTTAACTGAGTATGAAACCTCGCCTCTTGCTGCGCCAATGCTTGGCTAACAGCGCTTTGTATCAAAACCTGCACCTGATTCGGGTCCATTATATTTTCACTTTGCACTCGACTATTATCAGTATCTAAATCCCACTCTGTTTCACCTTCACTTTCGCACTCGGTTTTTATATTCCTAACAGCATCAAACCAGCTCATATGCACTATTATCTTAAACTGGCACTTGTTTTTGTGAAAATCTAAGTGATAGCTTATTTATCTCGCAAAGATATGAAGCACAGAAACGGAATATGATTTTATAAATATTGAGTTACTATTTAAACTTTCAATAACATCTGCCGTAGTCAGCAGTTTTCTGTGTTTGTGTGTTTATCCCGAGCTAAGAACCCAGATTGAACTTGTTTTTTTTTTTAGCCCAAGACAGCTATCGCAGATGTTTTATCACACATTTTGCCACGATTGCAATATCTTTGACAAATTTACTGAAAGGGAAGAAAAAGCTTAGATATCCTAATTTTCGAAAGCCTTTCAACCTATCAGCAGGCGTTTCGCCATATGGCATTGCTGCACTTCTATCGCATACTTCGTAGGAAGCATACTCGGATTTAAATCTGGTTAACAGCCCTCAGTGCGCACAAGGTAAAGTTCAGAAAGTAGACAGATTTATTCGAAAGAGTCGCTGGTCAAAGGTGCCAACGGGTAAAGAATACTGTGCAAGGTGCGCTTACTAATGAGGGTGAATGCGATAAAGGTACGTCTTGTCAGAGACTTCAGACTTGTTGGTAGAGGCGGACTTGTCGGTTGTCTCCAGTGTTACCAATTCCTCATGACTTCAAAGAACATGGTAACCAATTTAAATAGTTAGATACAGCTGAACAATTTGTACTCAACTCATTAAAAACGGAATAAATGTTTTGTGAAAATATATGTAATATATAAAAGAAAGCGTACACTAGGCCATAAAGTATATTATTTATCTGGATGCTGCTTGTCTGTCTGTCTTAGTACCTTTATTACCTAAAGACTTGAAATTCTTTAGTTGCTCTCGCTATTGCATTTGGAGAGAGCTTTTTCCTAAGATAATAGGTAATGGTTCCTTTGTTAATGTACTCAATTAAAAAGGATGTTCAACTTCTGTCATATTAAGATATTTCGTATTCAGTTTATTTTAGTGATAAATTAAAAAATTTGTGAAATATGGTAAATGTGTCAATAGAATATGCTGATCGAATGCTAAAAACTTTATTTAAACATTTGGTCAATTGAGAAGCGTGCGCATATTATCTATCTTGGTTTTTGGCTCTGCACAATCTTTAAATATAAAAGTAAATAATATTTAAAAATAAATTTATAAAAATGTATGAGCAGTTTTTTAAGAGTGTCCAAATTTAATTTTCACATGGCCTATTTTCCCGGCATTTCTGGTGTTTTAAGAATGCTAGATAAGATATTCGATTCAGAGGTTTATTAGAGACTAAAAATACATAAGAATATACGCTGCAACGCAGGCAGCCGAAAATTGAACTTAAAGCATAAACGAAAGAAGTTCCATTACAATTAACAGAACCTAACATGAGAATAATGTTAGCGAAAGAAATAGACATTCAGCGGTGTTCACATACATATTTCAATACTCCTTCTCAACGCGATGTCTATTTTACAAAAATGTGTCATTTTAAACCTAACATTCCAGTAAATTTCTCATGTTTGACTTTACATAAATTCTTCGTCAATACATCCGATATCATTTCATCTGTGGGAATGTACTTTATACCTATTACTTTATTTTTGTACATTTCCCTTACAAAATGGTATTTTATTTCAATATGCTTGCTACGCGAATGAAATTTCGCATCTTTAGCAAGGCATTGTGCGCTCTGATTATCACTATAAATCAGAACCTTTGCTATCGGCCCGAGCTGCATTCCGTTGATCAATTTTCTAACGTATACCGCCTCCTTGGCTACCGTAGAAAGTGCCACGTACTCGGCCTCTGTGCTACTGAGGGCGACCAAATTCTGCTTCTTTGATTCCCAAGAGACTGCTGCTCCAGCAAGGTAGAATGACCAACCCGTAAACGACTTCCGATCGTTACTGTCGCCAGCCCAGTCTGCATCAACAAAACAGTGGATAGGCACACCCGTTTTGTTATAGTGTAGTCTCAAATATGAGGTACCTTTTAGATATCTCAACACCCGTTTAGCTGCAACCTCATGCTCCTTGTGCGGATCTGCATTTCTCTGCGCCAGCTTGGCCACAGAGTGTATTATATCTGGCCGTGTTGTCAACGCCAAATACAATAACGAATCGATAAGCGATTGATAGCGTGTTTTATCCACCTGGCCGCAGTCAAAATCATCGCACTTCGTCTGGAAACCAATTTCCAAGGGAGTCGCGCTTGGCTTACAGTCTTGCATGCCGTAATCCCTTAGTAGGTCTTCAATGTACTGCTTATGGCCTATGGAGAGACTGCCAGTCTTGCCATCTCGCTCAATTTCCATTCCCAAAAAGAAGTGCAGCTCACCACCATCGACCACATCGAATTTGTTTGATATGAGCTGCTTAATGTGGGCCACATCTTCTTCTCTGGTACATGCAAGTATAAAATCGTCAACATATACAACAATAATATTCAAATATCCTTTAATCTTGTTTGTATAAATGCATGGCTCACTAGCACATGGGACGAAACCAATCTCCAAAAGAGTGCTCTCCAGCTTTTGGTTCCACACCCGACCGTTCTGTTTCAAGCCGTATAACGATTTCTTCAACTTCAGTACGCGCTTGGGATGATCAGCGTCGATAAAACCCTCTGGTTGTCGCATATACACGTCATCGTGTAGCTCGCTGTCCAGGTATGCTGCAGAGACATCCATCTGATGCAGGTGCATCTCGTGCTCCACAGCTAACGCAATCACTAATCTGATTGAGGAGTAACGTGCATCTGGAGAGAACGTTTCCGTGTAGTTAACTCCGTATTGCTGTCCGCACCCTTTCGCGACCAATCTAGCTTTAAAACGTTGAACGTTGCCATACTCATCACGCTTGGTGGTAAAGACCCATTTACAACCAATAGCTTTTTCGCCTGCAGGAAGATCGACCAGACTCCATGTCTCAATGTTTTTTAGGCTGTCATACTCCTTCTGCATCGCCGATTTCCAGTTTTCAGATTGTTCTGACCGAAATGCCTCCCTAACACATGTGGGAACAACAACATTTCGAGCGTCTAGTACATTCAAAACCTGAACGCCCCGTGCGAACAATTCGTGGTCTCCCTGGACCTCTTTTACCTGTCACCTGCTCCTCCTCAGCATCTTCTTCGTCACCACTTTGATACTGCCTATCAACAGTTGGACTTTGCTGCTGCTCATCAGGATCGGGACTTTCATCATTTTGCTCGCAATCAAGTCTTTCATCTGGCTCGAGGATTAGCATATCTGACTCACGTGATGATCCTTGATCGTGCTCCAATCCTTTCCTGAACTTGTGCTCTAAAAACACAACGTCTCGGGATAACACAATGCTTCTTTTGACAGGGTTGTACAGACGATAAGCTTTGGCAGTTTCGGAGTAACCTACCAGTATATGCTGCTCGCCTTTTGCTGAAAACTTGTTTTTATGCGTTTTATTTAGTACAATAGCTTCCATACCAAATACTTTTAGATGAGATACACTCGGTTTTTCCCATACCAATCCTCATATGGAGTTTTGCCAATCAAAGCTGCAGTTTCAGCCCTATTGCGTAGATACGCAGCCGTCATTATCGCCTCGCCCCAAAAAGATTCACCAACTCGAGCAGGCACCATCATACTTCGCGCCATCTCCACCAGTGTTCTGTTGGCGCGTTCCGCCACACCATTTTGTTGTGGAGTGTGGGGAACAGTTAGTTGTCTTTTTATACCATGGCTTGATAAGAATTTTTCAAATGTACCGCTCAGGTACTCACGCCCGTTGTCGCTTCTTATGGCTTTTATGCGTTTTCCGGATTGATTTTCAGCTAATTGTTTAAAGTCTTTGAATTTCTCAAATACATCACTTTTATGTTTTAGCATATACACGGACATATAACGCGATTTATCGTCGATAAATGTTGCAAAATAACGCGCTCCACCTTCTGATGCCGTTATCATAGGAGACCACAAATGTCTGTATGAACTAAAGCTAGTAATTCTTTTCAGCGATTTTCTGATACTTTGGGAAACTTCTTCACGCAAATTTTACTTTTTGCACACGTTTCACACACAAAGTCATTTGTATTACACACACTAGCTGGAACTCCATTAACCATGCCCTGTTTAATCATTTTATTTAGGCTATCGAAATTTAAATGCCCGAACCGATCATGTCATTTCACCAATTGATTCGTATTTGCATTTACATTCGCTGCAACTACTGTTTTCATGCTACTTTCAAATAAAAACAAATCGTTAAGTTTTTCTACAACTAGCCTATTTTCATTGTTACTGTCTTTAACATACACTTTGTTTTTCACAAAAATTACTTTTAACCCTTTTTCAGTTGCCTTTGACACAGATATAAAGTTGCATTGTAAGTCTTTCACATATAAAACGTCGACCAATTCGATCGTATTATTTTTCCACTTAAGCAACACTGACCCGCAACCTTCGGTTTCTATGTAATTATCGCCTGCTAGTTTTATTTTCTCTTTGTGCTCACGCATATATATGAACATTGATTTGTCTCCGCACAAATGAGCTGTAGCACCACTGTCTACACACCAGACATTTTTTGTCAATTGGATATTTCCAAGAAAAGAGAACACTGAAGGAGACTTTTTACTACTCTTTTCGATCGTTTTTTCGCTCTCGTTGTCTTTATCAACCTTTTTCTCTCTTAATCTGCACTTCGCCGCGAAATGCCCGTTTTGCCCGCACAACCAACACTTCATGTCTTTCGGGTCCTTCTTTGTCTTATTTCTTTTACCGTTAGCTTGGCGCGACGTAAAAATCTTATTCTCGCTTTTTTCACACACTTCGCCTATGTTGCGCCTCTCTCCTTCTTCCAACAATTTGATTTTTAGAGCGCTAAATGAAGGCAATGTGTCCCGTGTTTCGATAGCGACTACGAAATTGTCCAACTCTTCATGTAAACTTGCTAGTAATATTATTACAAGCATTTCATCTGCCACCTGCACTTGTATTTCATTTAATTTTTCTACGACATTAGAAAAATTATTCAAATGCTCACGAACACTGTCTGTAGCTGACATTTTCATATACAACAATTGCTTGAACAACTGTACTTTACGCGCGGGTCCCGAAGGCATGTAGATCTCGGATAACTTTGTCCACGCTTCTCTCGCGGTTCCACAGTGCTTTATGCAGTTTATCTCCGACGCTTTCACAGACAACAAAATGCTAGCTAGAGCCTTCTCATCTTTGCTATCAAACGACGCTTTCTGTTCCAGTGTATCGTTCTCATTTTTCAATAACCGACCACATGTTACCGACCACAAGTCAGAATGACCACGCACTATAGTTTTCACTATCCAGTTTCTCAATTGCAAACATCGAACTCATTTTGCACAAATTAGTTTAGCCCACGCTTTAACTAATAAATCGAGTCACATATGTGATTTTTCCAATCACCAGCACAGCTCTCACTTTCCGCTGCCTGGGCCCATAACCTATTCGATTCAGAGGTTTATTAGAGACTAAAAATACATAAGAATATACGCTGCAACGCAGGCAGCCGAAAATTGAACTTAAAGCATAAACGAAAGAAGTTCCGTTACAATTAACAGAACCTAACATGAGAATAATGTTAGCTAAAGAAATAGACATTCAGCGGTGTTCACATACATATTTCAACATAGGAGAACAAATTGGAAATAGCGGCTGGTGGGATTTATAACTATACTGAATCATGAAATCGGTCCGTTTACTTTTGACTACACGACAATGGAAATACTTCTATGCAAGCAATGTATTTAAATGTGGCATATGGCTAGACACACTTTTGCATCGCAAAATGCAAATAATTGATATAATATAATGATATGTTTAATATACAACACTTTATATTTTACTCGGATTATTCCGACACAAACTTTTTTATTGAACAGAAACTGACAGTTGTATTCCCTATCCTTAGGAAAAAGCTACCAGTCGCTTTGGCTTCATGTTCAGTCTTTTACGAAAAACTTATCATTTCATTGTTAACATTTTATTGCTGAGTCACAAGGCCAGTAAGAGAAAGAGGGCCCATGAAGACTGCACCTTAACCTTTCTAAGAAGATCACCTCTATTACAACGTGGACCACGAGCACCAAAACATTTTTAGCGTATCATAAGAAAAATGCATCTGGGTGGCATGTTCTAATCGTCTTTTAAGTATCAAATTAAATTAAAACAAGTAGGAAAGCTCTAGTCTGGGTGTTCGACTGGGAAATACCCAGATCCCACTCCTATCTGGGTTTTTAATATTTTCCGTGGTTTGTATCGAGTTTAAAAAAAAAAAGAAAGAAATATTACGACACCGAGATTCGAACCCAAATTGTTTACGCAACGTGCATCAGCTCTACCAATACTGCCACTTCACAATTAAAAAATTAAACAAGTAAGAAAGCTCTAGTCGGGGTGCCCGACTAGGAGATACCCTGATCCCAGTCCTATTGGAATTTAATAATATTTCCCGTAGTTTGTATTTAAAACAAGTAAGAAAGCTCTAGTCGGGGTGCCCGACTAGGAGATACCCTGATCCCAGTCCTCTGAGTTTTTTAATATTTTCTGTAGTTTGTATCGAGTATTCAAAAAAAAAAAAGAAAATAAATAAAAAATGACATTGCGAGACCAGGATTCGAACCCGGATTGTCTGCGCAACGTGCGCCAACTCTACCAACACCTCCACTTCATAATTAAAAAATAAATAAAACAATAAAAAATGCTTTGTCTGCACTGGTCTCGAACCAGGACCACGCTGCACACGAGCGCCGCCTCTACCAACGCAGCCACCGATCTGCTTGCGCAAGCAGCTGCAAATTTGAACATAAGTAGCAGCTAATAATTCAGCACAGTTCAATCGCAATTGCAATTCGTGGAATAGAAAAGAATACACGCATTTGAATGTATGTGTGCACACGCATAGGAAAAATGCGTGCGCGTGGCGCTGCTGACATGTGCTTTTGCAAATTGGCCAAACGTTTTGTTTAATAACTTCTGTTTTACTTAATGGATTTTAATGAAATTTTCAGCATATGATCTACATATCCTATTGGCTTGGTTGAGATGCAAACGCCTTCACATAATGGCCCTAGTTCCAACTAAACTTAAATTCTAAGAATTTGGGGAATTTGGAGCCGGTATCCAAAATCCAACAAAAATCAAAATTGCATAAAATATACATAAAACTAAATACAAAATTTGGAGGCTCTAGCTCTTAAGACGTTCGAGATATAATTTATTTACTGCATTTCAATAATGTTTTTATTCGATAACAATTAAATGCGAATAGTTATCGAATATTTGAAACAAACTTGACCTGCGCGTGCTATACACGGACCTACAAAAAAAATTTCAAGTCTCACACATACGGACAGACGGACGGACAGACAGACGGACAGGGCTCAATCGACTCGTCTTGTCGTCCTGATCAAGAATATATATACTTTATGGGGTCTGCCACGCCTCCTTCTGCCTGTTACATACATTTGCACTAAACCATTATACCCTGATTTCCCATTTTCAATGGGATCAGGGTATAAAAAGGAAACCAATAAAAAACGCCATTACGAGACGAGGATTCGAACCCTAATTGTTTGCGCACCGTGCACCAACTCTACCAACACCGCCACTTCATAATTTAAAAAAATAAAACAATAAAAAATATTTGGTCTCCATCGGTCTCGAACCCTGGGCTCTGCTGCATACGAGCGAGCGACGCCTCTACGAACGCAGCCACTGCACCTCTTGCGAGAATAGTTGCAAATTTGAAGTTGAGTAGCAGCTGATAATTCAAGCAGTATTCAATCGCAATTTCAATTCTTGGAATAGAAAAGAATACACGCATTTGAATGTATGTGTGCACACGCATAGGACAAATGCGTGCGCGTGACGCTGCTGACATGTGCTTTTGCAAATTGGCCAAACATTTTGTTTAATAACTTCTGTTTTACTTAATGGATTTTTAAGAAATTTTCAGCATATGATTTACATGTCCTATTGACTTGGTTGAGATACAAACGCCTTCACATAATGGCCATAGTTCCAACTGAATTTAAATTTTATGAATTTGGGGAAATTTGGAGCCGGTATCCAAAATCCAACAAAAATCAAAACTAAATACAAAATTTTGAGGCTCTAGCTCTTAAGACGTCCGAGATATAATTAACTAATAATAAATTAAATTAAATTAATAATAAATGCGAATAGTTATCGAATATTTAAAACAAACGACCTGCGCGTGCTGTACACGGACCTACAAAAAAATTTCAAGTCTCTAGCTCTTATAGATGCTGAGATCCACGCGTTCACACTTACGGACAGACGGACGGAAGGACAGACGGACAGGGCTCAATCGACTCGGTTTGTCGTCCTAATCAAGAATATATACACTTAATGGGGTCTGCCACGCCTCCTTCTGCCTGTTACATACATTTACACAAAACCATTATAACCTGATTTCCTATTTTCAATGGGAAGTGTGTTTGTTTTTTGCCTGACATTTGTTCGTGGGAAGCATACTCGGATTTATCAGGTCAATAGACAATGCACAGAAGGTACAGGTCAGCGCGCAGCTGCACTTAAGCAAAGAATAGTTACCCAAAGATTGACAACAACAAGAATTCAGGTGTATCAGAACAGAGGTCGAGAGCGATGTGCCATTGGTTATCATGAAAACTTTCAGAGTTTCATGGTGACCATGGTGAGTACCTAGGGTAGAGAGAGGCAGGACAGTAATCGTACAATCTTTTCAGGCCGTATGATGGAAGCTATGCCCCCTATCAGACGGTAGTGATACTGAGAAACAAAATTAGGTGTGGCGCAAAGTCGCTGTAGGTTTCTTATCAGACACCATTAAACTCTTATTATGAATGACTCGGTAATGGAGTTCTATGATAGCCTCCAGCAAAAGCTTACACTAGTAACATTGTGATACGTAGACAGGGCCGCTCCATAGAACTAGCCTCGCTACGATTGCATCAAAATTTAGCACTGTTTTATAGGATCCTAAGAGTGCTCTAGCTGGACTTCTAATTTTATTTCTAATTATAGTCACGGCTTGGTAATTAGTGCTACTGCCATTAAACGGCTTGAAGAGTTCATATGCGTGTACAGCTGATTGCCTCCAGGCAACATATTCGTCGGCGCTGCACGTGATTCGGGTCCATTATATTTTCACTTTGCACTCGACTATTATCAGTATCTAAATCCCACTCTGTTTCACCTTCACTTTCGCACTCGGTTTTTATATTCCTAACAGCATCAAACCAGCTCATATGCACTATTATATTAAACTGGCACTTGTTTTTGTGAAAATGTAAGTGATAGCTTATTTATCTCGCAAAGACATGAAGCTCAGAAACGGAATATGATTTTGTAAATATTGAGTTGCTATTTCAACTTTCAATAACATTTGCCGTAGTCAGCAGTTTTCTGTGTTTGTGTGTTTATCCCGAGCTAAGAACCCAGATTAAACTTGTCTTTTTTTTTAGCCCAAGACAACTATTGCAGATGTTTTATCACACATTTTGCCACGATTGCAAGATCTTTGACAAATTTACTGAAAGGGAAGAAAAAGTTTAGCTATCCTAATTTTCGAAAGCCTTTCGACCTATCAGCAGGCGTTTCGCCATATGGCATTGATGCACTTCTATGGCATATTTCGTAGGAAGCATACTCGGATTTAAATCTGGTTAATAGCCCTCAGTGCGCACAAGGTAAAGTTCAGAAAGTAGACAGATTTATTCGAAAGAGTCGCTGGTCAAAGGTGCCAGCGGGTAAAGAATACTGTGCAAGCGGCGCTTACTCATGAGGGTGGATGCGATAAAGGTACGTCTTATCAGAGACTTCAGAGAGCTAAATGGACTGTCAGTAACACTTTATTAATGTGTCCCAAAAAGGACATAGCACCCGATCAAATTGAAAATGGGAAATATAATGTTTTTGTGCAAATATATGTAACAGGCTATGAAATATATATGTAACAGGCTGAAGGAGGAGTAGCAGACCCCACAAAGTGTGTTTATTCTTGATCAGGATGACAAGCCGAGTCGATTTCAGATTCTACGGACGTAGCGGGAAGGCAGAGGTACTTGCAGAACAGGCTTTTAATATCGATAGTGGATGGGCCACTATCGAAAGTGTCTGCTACTATCGATTGTGGCTTGATAGTGCCTAACCATCGATAGTGCCGATGGTGCCATCGATTGTCCTCCACCTCTATTAAGAGCTAGAGCTTCCACATTTGGCCAATTTGCAAAGGCACATGTCACATGTATTCTTTTCTATTCGAAGATTTGAAATTGCGATTGAATTGTGCTGAATCATTAGCTGCTACTTAAGTTCAAATTTGCGCGTTGCGTAAACAATGTGAGTTCGAATCTAGCTGCCGTAATGTCAGTTTTTATTTGTTCTTTTTTTTAAAATACTCGATACAACCTATGGAAAATATTAAAAAACGCAGATACGGCTGGAATCAAGATATCTCCTAGACGGGCAACCCAACTAGAGCTTTATTACTTGTTACTTCTTGATTTGGAGGGTGTATATACTTTTATTCCTTACAGTATCAGAATATTTTTGATAAGTTTTGCATTCTTTTTTTTGATTTTAGGAAAGTAACTGTTTTACATTAAAAGCAACTAAATGACACAGAAGTTATTAAACACAACATTTGGCCAATTTGCGAAAGCTAGTGGCATACACATATACGTGTGAATACACACATTCAAATGTGTGCATTCTTTTTTATTTGAATTGTCAGCTACTACTTTACTTAAGATCTGAAACTTTTCACTCAAGCAGTTCATTAGCGGTGTTGGTAGAGGCGGACTTGTCGGTTGTCTCCAGTGTTACCAATTCCTCATGACTTGAAAGAACATGGTAAACAATTTAAATAGTTAGATACAGCTGAACAATTTGTACTCAACTCATTAAAAACGGAATAAATGTTTTGTGAAAATATATGTAATATATAAAAGAAAGCGTACACTAGGCCATAAAGTATATTATTTATCTGGATGCTGCTTGTCTGTCTGTCTTAGAACCTATATTAGCTAAAGACTTGAAATTCTTTAGTTGCTCTCGCTATTGCATTTGGAGAGAGCTTTTTCCTAAGATAATAGGTAATTTTTCCTTTGTTAATGTACTCAATTAAAAAGGATGTTCAACTTCTGTCATATTAAGATATTTCGTATTCAGTTTATTTTAATGATAAATTCAAAAATTTGTTAAGTATGGTAAATGTGTCGTTAGAATATGCTGATCGAATGCTAAAAACTTTATTTAAACATTTGGTCAATTGAGAAGCGTGCGCATTTTATCTATCTTGGTTTTTGGCTCTGCACAATCTTTAAATATAAAAGTAAATAATATTTAAAAATAAATTTATAAACCTTATGAGCAGTTTTTTAAGAGTGTCCAAATTTAATTTTCACATAGCCTATTTTCCCGGCATTTGTGGTGGTTTAAGAATGCCAGATAAGAGAACAAATTGGAAATAGCGGCTGGTGGGATTTATAACTATACTGAATCATGAAATCGGTCCGTTTACTTTTGACTACACGACAATGGAAACACTTCTATGCAAGCAATGTATTTAAATGTGGCATATGTCTAGCCACACTTTTGCATCGCAAAATGCAAATAATTACTTATAATGATATGTTTGAGATACAACACTTTATGTTTTACTCGGATTATTCCGACACAAACTTTTTTATTGAACAGAAACTGACAGTTGTATTCTCTATCTTTAGGAAAAAGCTACCAGTCGCTTTGGCTTCATGTTCAGTCTTTTACGAAAAACTTATCATTTCATTGTTAACATTTTATTGCTGAGTCACAAGGCCAGTAAGAGAAAGAGGGCCCATCAAGACTCCACCTTAACCTTTCTAAGAAGATCACCTCTATTACAACGTGGACCACGAGCACCAAAACATTTTTAGCGTATCATAAGAAAAATGCATCTGGGTGGCATGTTCTAATCGTCTTTTAAGTATCAAATTAAATTAAAACAAGTAGGAAAGCTCTAGTCTGGGTGTTCGACTAGGAAATACCCAGATCCCACTCCTATCTGGGTTTTTAATATTTTGCGTGGTTTGTATCGAGTTAAAAAAAAAAAAAAAAGAGACATTACGACACCGAGATTCGAACCCAAATTGTTTACGCAACGTGCATCAGCTCTACCAATACTGCCACTTCACAATTAAAAAATTAAACAAGTAAGAAAGCTCTAGTCGGAGTGCCCGACTAGGAGATACCCTGATCCCAGTCCTATTTGAATTTATTAATATTTCCCGTAGTTTGTATTTAAAAAACAGGAAACCAATAGAAAACGTCATTACGAGAACAGGATTCGAACCCTAATTGTTTGCGCACCGTGCACCAACTCTACCAACACCGCCACTTCATAATTAAAAAAAATAAACAATAAAAAATATTTGGTCTCCATCGGTCTCGAACCCTGGGCTCTGCTGCATACGAGCGAGCGACGCCTCTACCAACGCAGCCACTGCACCTCTTGCGGTATTCAATCGCAATTTCAATTCTTGGAATAGAAAAGAATACACGCATGTGAATGTATGTGTGCACACGCATAGGACAAATGCGTGCGCGTGACGCTGCTGGCATGTGCTTTTGCAAATTGGCCAAACATTTTGTTTAATAACTTCTGTTTTACTTAATGGATTTTTAAGAAATTTTCAGCATATGATTTACATGTCCTATTGACTTGGTTGAGATACAAACGCCTTCACATAATGGCCCTAGTTCCAACTGAACTTAAATTTTAAGAATTTGGAGAAATCTGGATCCGGTATCCAAATTCCAACAAAAATCAAAACTAAATACAACATTTTGAGGCTCTAGCTCTTAAGACGTCCGAGATATAATTTATTAACTGCATTTCAATCATGTTTTTATTCGATAACAATTAAATGCGAATAGTTATCGAATATTTGAAACAAACGACCTGCGCGTGCTATACACGGAACTACAAAAAAATTTCAAGTCTCTATAGATGCTGAGATCCACGCGTTCACACATACGGACAGACGGACGGAAGGACAGACGGACAGGGCTCAATGGACTCGGTTTGTCTCGGTTAATGGGGTCTGCCACGCCTCCTTCTGCCTGTTACATACATTTGCACAAAACCATTATAACCTGATTTCCCATTTTCAATGGGAAGTGTGTTTTTTTTGCCTGACATTTGTTCGTGGGAAGCATACTCGGATTTATCAGGTCAATAGACAATGCACAGAAGGTACAGGTCAGCGCGCAGCTGCACTTAAGCAAAGAATGGTTACCCAAAGATTGACAACAACAAGAATTCAGGTGTATCAGAACAGAGGTCAAGAGCGATGTGCCATTGGGCATCATGAAAATTTTCAGAATTTCATGGTGACCATGGTGAGTACCTAGGGTAGAAAGAGGCAGGACAGTAATCGTACAATCTTTTCAGGCCGTATGATGGTAGCTATGCCCCCTATCAGACGGTAGTGATACTGAGAAACAAAATTAGGTATGGGGCAAAGTTGCTGCAGGTTTCTTATCAGACACCATTAAACTCTTATTATGAATGACTCGGTAATGGAGTTCTATGATAGCCTCCAGCAAAAGCTTACACTAGTAACATCGTACTATGTAGACAGGGCCGCTCCATAGAACTAGCCTTGCTACGATTGCATCAAAATTTAGCACTGTGTTATAGGATACTAAGAGTGCTCTAGCTGGACCTCTAATTTTATTTCTAATTATAGTCACGGCTTGGTAATGAGTGCTACTGCCATTAAACGGCTTGAAGAGTTCATATACGTCTACAGCTGATTGCCTCCAGGCAACATATTCGTCGGCGCTGCCGTCAAATTCGGGGATTGACTTGATAATATCTAACGGAATGTCGCATCTTATTTCTGGGTTGACAGTGATTCTTTGGTATACCTCAACCTGAGGTGCCTCGACTCTTAATCTGTTGACTTGTTCCCTTACTCCATTTAACTGAGTATGAAACCTCGCCTCTTACTGTGCCAATGATTGGCTAACAGCGCTTTGTATCAAAACCTGCACCTGATTCGGGTCCATTATATTTTCACTTTGCACTCGACTATTATCAGTATCTAAATCCCACTCTGTTTCACCTTCACTTTCGCACTCGGTTTTTATATTCCTAACAGCATCAAACCAGCTCATATGCACTCTTATATTAAACTGGCACTTGTTTTTGTGAAAATGTAAGTGATAGCTTATTTATCTCGCAAAGACATGAAGCACAGAAACGGAATATGATTTTGTAAATATTGAGTTACTATTTAAACTTTCAATAACATTTGCCGTAGTCAGCAGTTTTCTGTGTTTGTGTGTTTATCCCGAGCTAAGAACCCAGATTGAACTTGTCTTTTTTTTTAGCCCAAGACAGCTATTGCAGATGTTTTATCACACATTTTGCCACGATTGCAAGATCTTTGACAAATTTACTGAAAGGGAAGAAAACGTTTAGCTAACCTAATTTTCGAAAGCCTTTCGACCTATCAGCAGGCGTTTCGCCATGTGGCATTGATGCACTTCTATGGCATATTTCGTAGGAAGCATACTCGGATTTAAATCTGGTTAATAGCCCTCAGTGCGCAGAAAGTAAAGTTCAGAAGTTAGACAGATTTATCCGAAAGAGTCGCAGGTCAAAGGTGCCAGCGGGTAAAGAATACTGTGCAAGCGGCGCTTACTCATGAGGGTGGATGCGATAAAGGTACGTCTTATCAGAGACTTCAGAGAGCTAAATGGACTGTAAGTAACACTTTATTAATGTGTCCCAAAAAGGACATAGCACCCGATCAAATTGAAAATGGGAAATATAATGTTTTTGTGCAAATATATGTAACAGGCTATGAAATATATATGTAACAGGCTGAAGGAGGAGTAGCAGACCCCACAAAGTGTGTTTATTCTTGATCAGGATGACAAGCCGAGTCGATTGAGCCCTGTCCGTCTGTCTGCCCGATCGTCTGTCCATCCATCCATCCATCCATCTGTGTGAATGCGTCGATCTCAGCATCTATAAGACATTTTTTTGTAAGTCCGTGTGTTGCACGCATATAAAGTTTGTTTCGATAACTATTTCCATTTTATTGTTATCGAATAAAAACATGATCGAAATGAAGTTAATAAATTATATCTCGTACGTCTTAAGAGCTAGAGGTGGAGAAATATCGATAGTGGGCACCATCTATATTCAACGATTGTTTTTTTTTAACCATCGATAGTGACGATAGTACCATTGTAACCATCGATGGTAGCACCATCGTCACCACCGATAGTGCCATCGATAGTATAGCCCGACATGTATAGGAAAATTGTGCTTTATTTTAACCAAAAGTTACGATTCAGATTCAGCCAATCCGATTTCAGTTTCTACGGACGTAGCGGGAAGGCAGAGGTACTTACAGAACAGGCTTTTAATATCGATAGCACCATGGATAGTGGATGGGCCACTATCGAAAGTGTCTGCTACTATCGACTGTGGCTTGATAGTGCCTAACCATCGATAGTGCCGATGGTGCCATCGATTGTTCTCCACCTCTATTAAAAGCTAGAGCTTCCACATTTGGCCAATTTACAAAGGCACATGTCACATGTATTCTTTTCTATTCGAAGATTTGAAATTGCGATTGAATTGTGCTGAATCATTAGCTGCTAGTTAAGTTCAAATTTGCGCGTTGCGTAAACAATGTGAGTTCGAATCTAGCTGCCGTAATGTCAGTTTTTATTTGTTCTTTTTTTTTAAATACTCGATACAACATATGGAAAATATTAAAAAACGCAGATACGACTGGAATCAAGATATCTCCTAGACGGGCAACCCAACTAAAGCTTTATTACTTGTTACTTCTTGATTTGGAGGGTGTATATACTTTTATTCCTTACAGTATCAGAATATTTTTGATAAGTTTTGCATTCTTTTTTTTGATTTTGGGAAATTAACTGTTTTACATTAAAAGCAACTAAATGACACAGAAGTTATTAAACACAACATTTGGCCAATTAGCGAAAGCTAGTGGCATACACATATACGTGTGAATACACACATTCAAATATGTGCATTCTTTTTTATTTGAATTAACAGCTACTACTTTACTTAATCTGAAACCTTTCACTCAAGCAGTGCATTAGCGGTGTTGGTAGAGGCGGACTTGTCGGTTGTCTCCAGTGTTACCAATTCCTCATGACTTGAAAGAACATGGTAAACAATTTAAATAGTTAGATACAGCTGAACAATTTGTACTCAACTCATTAAAAACGGAATAAATGTTTTGTGAAAATATATGTAATATATAAAAGAAAGCGTACACTAGGCCATAAAGTATATTATTTATCTGGATGCTGCTTGTCTGTCTGTCTTAGAACCTATATTAGCTAAAGACTTGAAATTCTTTAGTTGCTCTCGCTATTGCATTTGGAGAGAGCTTTTTCCTAAGATAATAGGTAATTTTTCCTTTGTTAATGTACTCAATTAAAAAGGATGTTCAACTTCTGTCATATTAAGATATTTCGTATTCAGTTTATTTTAATGATAAATTCAAAAATTTGTTAAGTATGGTAAATGTGTCGTTAGAATATGCTGATCGAATGCTAAAAACTTTATTTAAACATTTGGTCAATTGAGAAGCGTGCGCATTTTATCTATCTTGGTTTTTGGCTCTGCACAATCTTTAAATATAAAAGTAAATAATATTTAAAAATAAATTTATAAACCTTATGAGCAGTTTTTTAAGAGTGTCCAAATTTAATTTTCACATAGCCTATTTTCCCGGCATTTGTGGTGGTTTAAGAATGCCAGATAAGAGAACAAATTGGAAATAGCGGCTGGTGGGATTTATAACTATACTGAATCATGAAATCGGTCCGTTTACTTTTGACTACACGACAATCGAAATACTTCTATGCAAGCAATGTATTTAAATGTGGCATATGTCTAGCCACACTTTTGCAAAATGCAAATAATTACTTATAATGATATGTTTGAGATACAACACTTTATGTTTCACTCGGATTATTCCGACACAAACTTTTCTATTGATCAGAATCTGAGAGTTGTATTCTCTATCTTTAGGAAAAAGCTACCAGTCGCTTTGGCTTCATGTTCAGTCTTTTACGAAAAACTTATCATTTCATTGTTAACATTTTATTGCTGAGTCACAAGGCCAGTAAGAGAAAGAGGGCCCATCAAGACTCCACCTTAACCTTTCTAAGAAGATCACATCTATTACAACGTGGACCACGAGCACCAAAACATTTTTAGCGTATCATAAGAAAAATGCATCTGGGTGCCATGTTCTAATCGTCTTTTAAGTATCAAATTAAATTAAAACAAGTAGGAAAGCTCTAGTCTGGGTGTTCGACTAGGAAATACCCAGATCCCACTCCAATCTGGGTTTTTAATATTTTCCGTGGTTTGTATCGAGTTAAAAAAAAAAAAAAAAACAAAAAGAGACATTATGACACCGAGATTCGAACCCAAATTGTTTACGCAACGTGCATCAGCTCTACCAATACTGCCACTTCACAATTAAAAAATTAAACAAGTAAAAAAGCTCTAGTCGGGGTGCCCGACTAGGAGATACCCTGATCCCAGCCCTATTTGAATTTATTAATATTTCCCGTAGTTTGTATTTAAAAAAAGGAAACCAATAAAAACGTCATTACGAGACCAGGATTCGAACCCTAATTGTTTGCGCATCGTGCACCAACTCTACCAACACCGCCACTTCATAATTAAAAAAAATAAAACAATACAAAATATTTGATCTCCATCGGTCTCGAACCCTGGGCTCTGCTGCATACGAGCGAGCGACGCCTCTACCAACGCAGCCACTGCACCTCTTGCGAGAATAGTTGCAAATTTGAAGTTGAGTAGCAGCTGATAATTCAAGCAGAATTCAATCGCCATTTCAATTCTTGGAATAGAAAAGAATGCACGCATTTGAATGTATGTGTGCACACGCATAGGACAAATGCGTGCGCATGACGCTGCTGACATGTGCTTTTGCAAATTGGCCAAACATTTTGTTTAATAACTTCTGTTTTACTTAATGGATTTTTAAGAAATTTTCAGCATATGATTTACATGTCCTATTGACTTGGTTGAGATACAAACGCCTTCACATAATGGCCCTAGTTCCAACTGAACTTAAATTTTAAGAATTTGGGGAAATTTGGAGCCGGTATCCAAAATCCAACAAAAATCAAAACTAAATACAAAATTTTGAGGTTCTAGCCCTTAAGACGTCCGAGATATAATTTATTAACTGCATTTCAATCATGATTTTATTCGATAACAATTAAATGTGAATAGTTATCGAATATTTGAAACAAACGACCTGCGCGTGCTATACACGGACCTACAAAAAAATTTCAAGTCTCTAGCTCTTATAGATGCTGAGATCCACGCGTTCACACATACGGACAGACGGACGGCAGGACAGACGGACAGGGCTCAATCGACTCGGTTTGTCGTCCTAATCAAGAATATATATACTTAATGGGGTCTGCCACGCCTCCTTCTGCTTGTTAAATACATTTGCATAAAACCATTATAACCTGATTTCCCATTTTCAATGGGAAGTGTGTTTTTTTTTTGCCTGACATTTGTTCGTGGGAAGCATACTCGGATTTATCAGGTCAATAGACAATGCACAGAAGGTACAGGTCAGCGCGCAGCTGTACTTAAGCAAAGAATGGTTACCCAAAGATTGACAACAACAAGAATTCAGGTGTATCAGAACAGAGGTCAAGAGCGATGTGCCATTGGGCATCATGAAAACTTTCAGAGTTTCATGGTGACCATGGTGAGTACCTAGGGTAGAAAGAGGCAGGACAGTTATCGTACAATCTTTTCAGGCCGTATGATGGTAGCTATGCCCCCTATCAGACGGTAGTGATACTGAGAAACAAAATTAGGTGTGGGGCAAAGTTGCACTACGTAGACAGGGCCGCTCCATAGAACTAGCCTCGCTACGATTGCATCAAAATTTAGCACTGTGTTATAGGATACTAAGAGTGCTCTAGCTGGACCTCTAATTTTATTTCTAATTATAGTCACGGCTTGGTAAAGAGTGCTACTGCCGTTAAACGGCTTAAAGAGTTCATATGCGTCTACAGCTGATTGCCTCCAGGCAACATATTCGTCGGCGCTGCCGTCAAATTCGGGGATTGACATGATAATATCTAACGGAATGTCGCATCTTATTTCTGGGTTGACAGTGATTCTTTGGTATACCTCAACCTGAGGTGCCTCGACTCTTAATCTGTTGACTTGTTCCCTTACTCCATTTAACTGAGTATGAAACCTCGCCTCTTACTGTGCCAATGATTGGCTAACAGCGCTTTGTATCAAAACCTGCACCTGATTCGTATCCATTATACTTTCACTTTGCACTCGACTATTATCAGTATCTAAATCCCACTCTGTTTCACCTTCACTTTCGCACTCGGTTTTTATATTCCTAACAGCATCAAACCAGCTCATATGCACTATTATATTAAACTGGCACTTGTTTTTGTGAAAATGTAGGTGATAGCTTATTTATCTCGCAAAGACATGAAGCACAGAAACGGAATATGATTTTGTAAATATTGAGTTACTATTTAAACTTTCAATAACATTTGCCGTAGTCAGCAGTTTTCTGTGTTTGTGTGTTTATCCCGAGCTAAGAACCCAGATTGAACTTGTCTTTTTTTTAGCCCAAGACAGCTATTGCAGATGTTTTATCACACATTTTGTCACGATTGCAAGATCTTTGACAAATTTACTGAAAGGGAAGAAAAAGTTTAGCTACCCTAATTTTCGAAAGCCTTTCGACCTATCAGCAGGCGTTTCGCCATATGGCATTGATGCACTTCTATCGCATACTTCGTAGGAAGCATACTCGGATTTAAATCTTGTTAATAGCCCTCAGTGCGCAGAAGGTAAAGTTCAGAAGGTAGACAGATTTATCCGAAAGAGTCGCAGGTCAAAGGTGCCAGCGGGTAAAGAATACTGTGCAAGGGGCGCTTACTCATGAGGGTGAATGCGATAAAGGTACGTCTTGTCAGAGGCTTCAGAGAGCTAAATGGACTGTAAGTAACACTTTATTAATGTGTCCCAAAAAGGACATAGCACCCGATTAAATTGAAAAAACATGATCGAAATGCAGTTAATAAATTATATCTCGTACGTCTTAAGAGCTAGAGGTGGAGAAATATCGATAGTGGGCACCATCTATATTCAACAATTGTTTTTTTTTTAACCATAGATAGTGACGATAGTACCATTGTAACCATCGATGGTAGTACCATCGTCACCACCGAGAGTGCCATCGATAGTATAGCCCGACATGTATAAGAAAATTGTGCTTTATTTTAACCAAAAGTTACGATTCAGAAACAAGAGAATGTATAAATTTTCTTCTTTAAGTCGTGTCCGCCAATCCGATTTCAGATTCTACGGACGTAGCGGGAAGGCAGAGGTACTTACAGAACAGGCTTTTAATATCGATAGCACCATGGATAGTGGATGGGCCACTATCGAAAGTGTCTGCTACTATCGACTGTGGCTTGATAGTGCCTAACCATCGATAGTGCCGATGGTGCCATCGATTGTTCTCCACCTCTATTAAGAGCTAGATCTTCCACATTTGGCCAATTTGCAAAGGCACATGTCACATGTATTCTTTTCTATTCGAAGAATTGAAATTACGATTGAAGTGTGCTGAATCATTAGCTGCTACTTAAGTTCAAATTTGCGCGTTGCGTAAACAATGAGTTCGAATCTAGCTGCCGTAATGTCAGTTTTTATTTGTTCTTTTTTTAAATACTCGATATAAACTATGGAAAATATTAAAAAACGCAGATACGACTGGAATCAAGATATCTCCTAGACGGGCAACCCAACTAAAGCTTTATTACTTGTTACTTCTTGATTTGGAGGGTGTATATACTTTTATTCCTTACAGTATCAGAATATTTTTGATAAGTTTTGCATTCTTTTTTTGATTTTGGGAAATTAACTGTTTTACATTAAAAGCAACTAAATGACACAGAAGTTATTAAACACAACATTTGGCCAATTAGCGAAAGCTAGTGGCATACACATATACGTGTGAATACACACATTCAAATATGTGCATTCTTTTTTATTTGAATTAACAGCTACTACTTTACTTAATCTGAAACCTTTCACTCAAGCAGTGCATTAGCGGTGTTGGTAGAGGCGGACTTGTCGGTTGTCTCCAGTGTTACCAATTCCTCATGACTTGAAAGAACATGGTAAACAATTTAAATAGTTAGATACAGCTGAACAATTTGTACTCAACTCATTAAAAACGGAATAAATGTTTTGTGAAAATATATGTAATATATAAAAGAAAGCGTACACTAGGCCATAAAGTATATTATTTATCTGGATGCTGCTTGTCTGTCTGTCTTAGAACCTATATTAGCTAAAGACTTGAAATTCTTTAGTTGCTCTCTCTATTGCATTTGGAGAGAGCTTTTTCCTAAGATAATAGATAATTGTTCCTTTGTTAATGTACTCAATTAAAAAGGATGTTCAACTTCTGTCATATTAAGATATTTTGTATTCAGTTTATTTTAATGATAAATTCAAAAATTTGTTAAATATGGTAAATGTATCAATAGAATATGCTGATCGAATGCTAAAAACTTTATTTAACTTTATTTAAACATTTGGTCAATTGAGAAGCGTGCGCATTTTATCTATCTTGGTTTTTGGCTCTGCACAATCTTTAAATATAAAAGTAAATAATATTTAAAAATAAATTTATAAACCTTATGAGCAGTTTTTTAAGAGTGTCCAAATTTAATTTTCACATAGCCTATTTTCCCGGCATTTGTGGTGGTTTAAGAATGCCAGATAAGAGAACAAATTGGAAATAGCGGCTGGTGGGATTTATAACTATACTGAATCATGAAATCGGTCCGTTTACTTTTGACTACACGACAATCGAAATACTTCTATGCAAGCAATGTATTTAAATGTGGCATATGTCTAGCCACACTTTTGCAAAATGCAAATAATTACTTATAATGATATGTTTGAGATACAACACTTTATGTTTTACTCGGATTATTCCGACACAAACTTTTCTATTGATCAGAAACTGACAGTTGTATTCTCTATCTTTAGGAAAAAGCTACCAGTCGCTTTGGCTTCATGTTCAGTCTTTTACGAAAAACTTATCATTTCATTGTTAACATTTTATTGCTGAGTCACAAGGCCAGTAAGAGAAAGAGGGCCCATCAAGACTCCACCTTAACCATTCTAAGAAGATCACATCTATTACAACGTGGACCACGAGCACCAAAACATTTTTAGCGTATCATAAGAAAAATGCATCTGGGTGCCATGTTCTAATCGTCTTTTAAGTATCAAATTAAATTAAAACAAGTAGGAAAGCTCTAGTCTGGGTGTTCGACTAGGAAATACCCAGATCCCACTCCAATCTGGGTTTTTAATATTTTCCGTGGTTTGTATCTAGTTAAAAAAAAAAAAAAAAACAAAAAGAGACATTATGACACCGAGATTCGAACCCAAATTGTTTACGCAACGTGCATCAGCTCTACCAATACTGCCACTTCACAATTAAAAAATTAAACAAGTAAGAAAGCTCTAGTCGGGGTGCCCGACTAGGAGATACCCTGATCCCAGCCCTATTTGAGTTTATTAATATTTCCCGTAGTTTGTATTTAAAAAAAGGAAACCAATAAAAAACGTCATTACGAGACCAGGATTCGAACCCTAATTGTTTGCGCATCGTGCACCAACTCTACCAACACCGCCACTTCATAATTAAAAAAAATAAAACAATACAAAATATTTGATCTCCATCGGTCTCGAACCCTGGGCTCTGCTGCATACGAGCGAGCGACGCCTCTACCAACGCAGCCACTGCACCTCTTGCGAGAATAGTTGCAAATTTGAAGTTGAGTAGCAGCTGATAATTCAAGCAGAATTCAATCGCCATTTCAATTCTTGGAATAGAAAAGAATGCACGCATTTGAATGTATGTGTGCACACGCATAGGACAAATGCGTGCGCATGACGCTGCTGACATGTGCTTTTGCAAATTGGCCAAACATTTTGTTTAATAACTTCTGTTTTACTTAATGGATTTTTAAGAAATTTTCAGCATATGATTTACATGTCCTGTTGACTTGGTTGAGATACAAACGCCTTCACATAATGGCCCTAGTTCCAACTGAACTTAAATTTTAAGAATTTGGGGAAATTTGGAGCCGGTATCCAAAATCCAACAAAAATCAAAACTAAATACAAAATTTTGAGGCTCTAGCTCTTAAGACGTCCGAGATATAATTTATTAACTGCATTTCAATCATGATTTTATTCGATAACAATTAAATGTGAATAGTTATCGAATATTTGAAACAAACGACCTGCGCGTGCTATACACGGACCTACAAAAAAATTTCAAGTCTCTAGCTCTTATAGATGCTGAGATCCACGCGTTCACACATACGGACAGACGGACGGCAGGACAGACGGACAGGGCTCAATCGACTCGGTTTGTTGTCCTAATCAAGAATATATATACTTAATGGGGTCTGCCACGCCTCCTTCTGCTTGTTAAATACATTTGCATAAAACCATTATAACCTGATTTCCCATTTTCAATGGGAAGTGTGTTTTTTTTTTGCCTGACATTTGTTCGTGGGAAGCATACTCGGATTTATCAGGTCAATAGACAATGCACAGAAGGTACAGGTCAGCGCGCAGCTGTACTTAAGCAAAGAATGGTTACCCAAAGATTGACAACAACAAGAATTCAGGTGTATCAGAACAGAGGTCAAGAGCGGTGTGCCATTGGGCATCATGAAAATTTTCAGAGTTTCATGGTGACCATGGTGAGTACCTAGGGTAGAGAGAGGCAGGACAGTAATCGTACAATCTTTTCAGGCCGTATGATGGTAGCTATGCCCCCTATCAGACGGTAGTGATACTGAGAAACAAAATTAGGTTTGGCGCAAAGTCGCTGTAGGTTTCTTATCAGACACCATTAAACTCTTATTATGAATGACTCGGTAATGGAGTTCTATGATAGCCTCCAGCAAAAGCTTACACTAGTAACATCGTACTACGTAGACAGGGCCGCTCCATAGAACTAGCCTCGCTACGATTGCATCAAAATTTAGCACAGTGTTATAGGATACTAAGAGTGCTCTAGCTGGACCTCTAATTTTATTTCTAATTATAGTCACGGCTTGGTAATGAGTGCTACTGCCGTTAAACGGCTTAAAGAGTTCATATGCGTCTACAGCTGATTGCCTCCAGGCAACATATTCGTCGGCGCTGCCGTCAAATTCGGGGATTGACTTGATAATATCTAACGGAATGTCGCATCTTATTTCTGGGTTGACAGTGATTCTTTGGTATACCTCAACCTGAGGTGCCTCGACTCTTAATCTGTTGACTTGTTCCCTTACTCCATTTAACTGAGTATGAAACCTCGCCTCTTACTGTGCCAATGATTGGCTAACAGCGCTTTGTATCAAAACCTGCACCTGATTCGTATCCATTATACTTTCACTTTGCACTCGACTATTATCAGTATCTAAATCCCACTCTGTTTCACCTTCACTTTCGCACTCGGTTTTTATATTCCTAACAGCATCAAACCAGCTCATATGCACTATTATATTAAACTGGCACTTGTTTTTGTGAAAATGTAGGTGATAGCTTATTTATCTCGCAAAGACATGAAGCACAGAAACGGAATATGATTTTGTAAATATTGAGTTACTATTTAAACTTTCAATAACATTTGCCGTAGTCAGCAGTTTTCTGTGTTTGTGTGTTTATCCCGAGCTAAGAACCCAGATTGAACTTGTCTTTTTTTTAGCCCAAGACAGCTATTGCAGATGTTTTATCACACATTTTGTCACGATTGCAAGATCTTTGACAAATTTACTGAAAGGGAAGAAAAAGTTTAGCTACCCTAATTTTCGAAAGCCTTTCGACCTATCAGCAGGCGTTTCGCCATATGGCATTGATGCACTTCTATCGCATACTTCGTAGGAAGCATACTCGGATTTAAATCTTGTTAATAGCCCTCAGTGCGCAGAAGGTAAAGTTCAGAAGGTAGACAGATTTATCCGAAAGAGTCGCAGGTCAAAGGTGCCAGCGGGTAAAGAATACTGTGCAAGGGGCGCTTACTCATGAGGGTGAATGCGATAAAGGTACGTCTTGTCAGAGGCTTCAGAGAGCTAAATGGACTGTAAGTAACACTTTATTAATGTGTCCCAAAAAGGACATAGCACCCGATTAAATTGAAAAAACATGATCGAAATGCAGTTAATAAATTATATCTCGTACGTCTTAAGAGCTAGAGGTGGAGAAATATCGATAGTGGGCACCATCTATATTCAACAATTGTTTTTTTTTAACCATAGATAGTGACGATAGTACCATTGTAACCATCGATGGTAGTACCATCGTCACCACCGAGAGTGCCATCGATAGTATAGCCCGACATGTATAAGAAAATTGTGCTTTATTTTAACCAAAAGTTACGATTCAGAAACAAGAGAATGTATAAATTTTCTTCTTTAAGTCGTGTCCGCCAATCCGATTTCAGATTCTACGGACGTAGCGGGAAGGCAGAGGTACTTACAGAACAGGCTTTTAATATCGATAGCACCATGGATAGTGGATGGGCCACTATCGAAAGTGTCTGCTACTATCGACTGTGGCTTGATAGTGCCTAACCATCGATAGTGCCGATGGTGCCATCGATTGTTCTCCACCTCTATTAAGAGCTAGATCTTCCACATTTGGCCAATTTGCAAAGGCACATGTCACATGTATTCTTTTCTATTCGAAGAATTGAAATTACGATTGAAGTGTGCTGAATCATTAGCTGCTACTTAAGTTCAAATTTGCGCGTTGCGTAAACAATGAGTTCGAATCTAGCTGCCGTAATGTCAGTTTTTATTTGTTCTTTTTTTAAATACTCGATAAAAACTATGGAAAATATTAAAAAACGCAGATACGACTGGAATCAAGATATCTCCTAGACGGGCAACCCAACTAAAGCTTTATTACTTGTTACTTCTTGATTTGGAGGGTGTATATACTTTTATTCCTTACAGTATCAGAATATTTTTGATAAGTTTTGCATTCTTTTTTTGATTTTGGGAAATTAACTGTTTTACATTAAAAGCAACTAAATGACACAGAAGTTATTAAACACAACATTTGGCCAATTAGCGAAAGCTAGTGGCATACACATATACGTGTGAATACACACATTCAAATATGTGCATTCTTTTTTATTTGAATTAACAGCTACTACTTTACTTAATCTGAAACCTTTCACTCAAGCAGTGCATTAGCGGTGTTGGTAGAGGCGGACTTGTCGGTTGTCTCCAGTGTTACCAATTCCTCATGACTTGAAAGAACATGGTAAACAATTTAAATAGTTAGATACAGCTGAACAATTTGTACTCAACTCATTAAAAACGGAATAAATGTTTTGTGAAAATATATGTAATATATAAAAGAAAGCGTACACTAGGCCATAAAGTATATTATTTATCTGGATGCTGCTTGTCTGTCTGTCTTAGAACCTATATTAGCTAAAGACTTGAAATTCTTTAGTTGCTCTCTCTATTGCATTTGGAGAGAGCTTTTTCCTAAGATAATAGATAATTGTTCCTTTGTTAATGTACTCAATTAAAAAGGATGTTCAACTTCTGTCATATTAAGATATTTTGTATTCAGTTTATTTTAATGATAAATTCAAAAATTTGTTAAATATGGTAAATGTATCAATAGAATATGCTGATCGAATGCTAAAAACTTTATTTAACTTTATTTAAACATTTGGTCAATTGAGAAGCGTGCGCATTTTATCTATCTTGGTTTTTGGCTCTGCACAATCTTTAAATATAAAAGTAAATAATATTTAAAAATAAATTTATAAACCTTATGAGCAGTTTTTTAAGAGTGTCCAAATTTAATTTTCACATAGCCTATTTTCCCGGCATTTGTGGTGGTTTAAGAATGCCAGATAAGAGAACAAATTGGAAATAGCGGCTGGTGGGATTTATAACTATACTGAATCATGAAATCGGTCCGTTTACTTTTGACTACACGACAATCGAAATACTTCTATGCAAGCAATGTATTTAAATGTGGCATATGTCTAGCCACACTTTTGCAAAATGCAAATAATTACTTATAATGATATGTTTGAGATACAACACTTTATGTTTTACTCGGATTATTCCGACACAAACTTTTCTATTGATCAGAAACTGACAGTTGTATTCTCTATCTTTAGGAAAAAGCTACCAGTCGCTTTGGCTTCATGTTCAGTCTTTTACGAAAAACTTATCATTTCATTGTTAACATTTTATTGCTGAGTCACAAGGCCAGTAAGAGAAAGAGGGCCCATCAAGACTCCACCTTAACCATTCTAAGAAGATCACATCTATTACAACGTGGACCACGAGCACCAAAACATTTTTAGCGTATCATAAGAAAAATGCATCTGGGTGCCATGTTCTAATCGTCTTTTAAGTATCAAATTAAATTAAAACAAGTAGGAAAGCTCTAGTCTGGGTGTTCGACTAGGAAATACCCAGATCCCACTCCAATCTGGGTTTTTAATATTTTCCGTGGTTTGTATCGAGTTAAAAAAAAAAAAAAAACAAAAAGAGACATTATGACACCGAGATTCGAACCCAAATTGTTTACGCAACGTGCATCAGCTCTACCAATACTGCCACTTCACAATTAAAAAATTAAACAAGTAAGAAAGCTCTAGTCGGGGTGCCCGACTAGGAGATACCCTGATCCCAGCCCTATTTGAATTTATTAATATTTCCCGTAGTTTGTATTTAAAAAAAGGAAACCAATAAAAAACGTCATTACGAGACCAGGATTCGAACCCTAATTGTTTGCGCATCGTGCACCAACTCTACCAACACCGCCACTTCATAATTAAAAAAAATAAAACAATACAAAATATTTGATCTCCATCGGTCTCGAACCCTGGGCTCTGCTGCATACGAGCGAGCGACGCCTCTACCAACGCAGCCACTGCACCTCTTGCGAGAATAGTTGCAAATTTGAAGTTGAGTAGCAGCTGATAATTCAAGCAGAATTCAATCGCCATTTCAATTCTTGGAATAGAAAAGAATGCACGCATTTGAATGTATGTGTGCACACGCATAGGACAAATGCGTGCGCATGACGCTGCTGACATGTGCTTTTGCAAATTGGCCAAACATTTTGTTTAATAACTTCTGTTTTACTTAATGGATTTTTAAGAAATTTTCAGCATATGATTTACATGTCCTGTTGACTTGGTTGAGATACAAACGCCTTCACATAATGGCCCTAGTTCCAACTGAACTTAAATTTTAAGAATTTGGGGAAATTTGGAGCCGGTATCCAAAATCCAACAAAAATCAAAACTAAATACAAAATTTTGAGGCTCTAGCTCTTAAGACGTCCGAGATATAATTTATTAACTGCATTTCAATCATGATTTTATTCGATAACAATTAAATGTGAATAGTTATCGAATATTTGAAACAAACGACCTGCGCGTGCTATACACGGACCTACAAAAAAATTTCAAGTCTCTAGCTCTTATAGATGCTGAGATCCACGCGTTCACACATACGGACAGACGGACGGCAGGACAGACGGACAGGGCTCAATCGACTCGGTTTGTTGTCCTAATCAAGAATATATATACTTAATGGGGTCTGCCACGCCTCCTTCTGCTTGTTAAATACATTTGCACAAAACCATTATAACCTGATTTCCCATTTTCAATGGGAAGTGTGTTTTTTTTTTGCCTGACATTTGTTCGTGGGAAGCATACTCGGATTTATCAGGTCAATAGACAATGCACAGAAGGTACAGGTCAGCGCGCAGCTGTACTTAAGCAAAGAATGGTTACCCAAAGATTGACAACAACAAGAATTCAGGTGTATCAGAACAGAGGTCAAGAGCGGTGTGCCATTGGGCATCATGAAAATTTTCAGAGTTTCATGGTGACCATGGTGAGTACCTAGGGTAGAGAGAGGCAGGACAGTAATCGTACAATCTTTTCAGGCCGTATGATGGTAGCTATGCCCCCTATCAGACGGTAGTGATACTGAGAAACAAAATTAGGTTTGGCGCAAAGTCGCTGTAGGTTTCTTATCAGACACCATTAAACTCTTATTATGAATGACTCGGTAATGGAGTTCTATGATAGCCTCCAGCAAAAGCTTACACTAGTAACATCGTACTACGTAGACAGGGCCGCTCCATAGAACTAGCCTCGCTACGATTGCATCAAAATTTAGCACAGTGTTATAGGATACTAAGAGTGCTCTAGCTGGACCTCTAATTTTATTTCTAATTATAGTCACGGCTTGGTAATGAGTGCTACTGCCGTTAAACGGCTTAAAGAGTTCATATGCGTCTACAGCTGATTGCCTCCAGGCAACATATTCGTCGGCGCTGCCGTCAAATTCGGGGATTGACTTGATAATATCTAACGGAATGTCGCATCTTATTTCTGGGTTGACAGTGATTCTTTGGTATACCTCAACCTGAGGTGCCTCGACTCTTAATCTGTTGACTTGTTCCCTTACTCCATTTAACTGAGTATGAAACCTCGCCTCTTACTGTGCCAATGATTGGCTAACAGCGCTTTGTATCAAAACCTGCACCTGATTCGTATCCATTATACTTTCACTTTGCACTCGACTATTATCAGTATCTAAATCCCACTCTGTTTCACCTTCACTTTCGCACTCGGTTTTTATATTCCTAACAGCATCAAACCAGCTCATATGCACTATTATATTAAACTGGCACTTGTTTTTGTGAAAATGTAGGTGATAGCTTATTTATCTCGCAAAGACATGAAGCACAGAAACGGAATATGATTTTGTAAATATTGAGTTACTATTTAAACTTTCAATAACATTTGCCGTAGTCAGCAGTTTTCTGTGTTTGTGTGTTTATCCCGAGCTAAGAACCCAGATTGAACTTGTCTTTTTTTTAGCCCAAGACAGCTATTGCAGATGTTTTATCACACATTTTGTCACGATTGCAAGATCTTTGACAAATTTACTGAAAGGGAAGAAAAAGTTTAGCTACCCTAATTTTCGAAAGCCTTTCGACCTATCAGCAGGCGTTTCGCCATATGGCATTGATGCACTTCTATCGCATACTTCGTAGGAAGCATACTCGGATTTAAATCTTGTTAATAGCCCTCAGTGCGCAGAAGGTAAAGTTCAGAAGGTAGACAGATTTATCCGAAAGAGTCGCAGGTCAAAGGTGCCAGCGGGTAAAGAATACTGTGCAAGGGGCGCTTACTCATGAGGGTGAATGCGATAAAGGTACGTCTTGTCAGAGGCTTCAGAGAGCTAAATGGACTGTAAGTAACACTTTATTAATGTGTCCCAAAAAGGACATAGCACCCGATTAAATTGAAAAAACATGATCGAAATGCAGTTAATAAATTATATCTCGTACGTCTTAAGAGCTAGAGGTGGAGAAATATCGATAGTGGGCACCATCTATATTCAACAATTGTTTTTTTTTAACCATAGATAGTGACGATAGTACCATTGTAACCATCGATGGTAGTACCATCGTCACCACCGAGAGTGCCATCGATAGTATAGCCCGACATGTATAAGAAAATTGTGCTTTATTTTAACCAAAAGTTACGATTCAGAAACAAGAGAATGTATAAATTTTCTTCTTTAAGTCGTGTCCGCCAATCCGATTTCAGATTCTACGGACGTAGCGGGAAGGCAGAGGTACTTACAGAACAGGCTTTTAATATCGATAGCACCATGGATAGTGGATGGGCCACTATCGAAAGTGTCTGCTACTATCGACTGTGGCTTGATAGTGCCTAACCATCGATAGTGCCGATGGTGCCATCGATTGTTCTCCACCTCTATTAAGAGCTAGATCTTCCACATTTGGCCAATTTGCAAAGGCACATGTCACATGTATTCTTTTCTATTCGAAGAATTGAAATTACGATTGAAGTGTGCTGAATCATTAGCTGCTACTTAAGTTCAAATTTGCGCGTTGCGTAAACAATGAGTTCGAATCTAGCTGCCGTAATGTCAGTTTTTATTTGTTCTTTTTTTAAATACTCGATAAAAACTATGGAAAATATTAAAAAACGCAGATACGACTGGAATCAAGATATCTCCTAGACGGGCAACCCAACTAAAGCTTTATTACTTGTTACTTCTTGATTTGGAGGGTGTATATACTTTTATTCCTTACAGTATCAGAATATTTTTGATAAGTTTTGCATTCTTTTTTTTGATTTTGGGAAATTAACTGTTTTACATTAAAAGCAACTAAATGACACAGAAGTTATTAAACACAACATTTGGCCAATTAGCGAAAGCTAGTGGCATACACATATACGTGTGAATACACACATTCAAATATATGCATTCTTTTTTATTTGAATTAACAGCTACTACTTTACTTAATCTGAAACCTTTCACTCAAGCAGTGCATTAGCGGTGTTGGTAGAGGCGGACTTGTCGGTTGTCTCCAGTGTTACCAATTCCTCATGACTTGAAAGAACATGGTAAACAATTTAAATAGTTAGATACAGCTGAACAATTTGTACTCAACTCATTAAAAACGGAATAAATGTTTTGTGAAAATATATGTAATATATAAAAGAAAGCGTACACTAGGCCATAAAGTATATTATTTATCTGGATGCTGCTTGTCTGTCTGTCTTAGAACCTATATTAGCTAAAGACTTGAAATTCTTTAGTTGCTCTCTCTATTGCATTTGGAGAGAGCTTTTTCCTAAGATAATAGATAATTGTTCCTTTGTTAATGTACTCAATTAAAAAGGATGTTCAACTTCTGTCATATTAAGATATTTTGTATTCAGTTTATTTTAATGATAAATTCAAAAATTTGTTAAATATGGTAAATGTATCAATAGAATATGCTGATCGAATGCTAAAAACTTTATTTAACTTTATTTAAACATTTGGTCAATTGAGAAGCGTGCGCATTTTATCTATCTTGGTTTTTGGCTCTGCACAATCTTTAAATATAAAAGTAAATAATATTTAAAAATAAATTTATAAACCTTATGAGCAGTTTTTTAAGAGTGTCCAAATTTAATTTTCACATAGCCTATTTTCCCGGCATTTGTGGTGGTTTAAGAATGCCAGATAAGAGAACAAATTGGAAATAGCGGCTGGTGGGATTTATAACTATACTGAATCATGAAATCGGTCCGTTTACTTTTGACTACACGACAATCGAAATACTTCTATGCAAGCAATGTATTTAAATGTGGCATATGTCTAGCCACACTTTTGCAAAATGCAAATAATTACTTATAATGATATGTTTGAGATACAACACTTTATGTTTTACTCGGATTATTCCGACACAAACTTTTCTATTGATCAGAAACTGACAGTTGTATTCTCTATCTTTAGGAAAAAGCTACCAGTCGCTTTGGCTTCATGTTCAGTCTTTTACGAAAAACTTATCATTTCATTGTTAACATTTTATTGCTGAGTCACAAGGCCAGTAAGAGAAAGAGGGCCCATCAAGACTCCACCTTAACCATTCTAAGAAGATCACATCTATTACAACGTGGACCACGAGCACCAAAACATTTTTAGCGTATCATAAGAAAAATGCATCTGGGTGCCATGTTCTAATCGTCTTTTAAGTATCAAATTAAATTAAAACAAGTAGGAAAGCTCTAGTCTGGGTGTTCGACTAGGAAATACCCAGATCCCACTCCAATCTGGGTTTTTAATATTTTCCGTGGTTTGTATCGAGTTAAAAAAAAAAAACAAAAAGAGACATTATGACACCGAGATTCGAACCCAAATTGTTTACGCAACGTGCATCAGCTCTACCAATACTGCCACTTCACAATTAAAAAATTAAACAAGTAAGAAAGCTCTAGTCGGGGTGCCCGACTAGGAGATACCCTGATCCCAGCCCTATTTGAATTTATTAATATTTCCCGTAGTTTGTATTTAAAAAAAGGAAACCAATAAAAAACGTCATTACGAGACCAGGATTCGAACCCTAATTGTTTGCGCATCGTGCACCAACTCTACCAACACCGCCACTTCATAATTAAAAAAAATAAAACAATACAAAATATTTGATCTCCATCGGTCTCGAACCCTGGGCTCTGCTGCATACGAGCGAGCGACGCCTCTACCAACGCAGCCACTGCACCTCTTGCGAGAATAGTTGCAAATTTGAAGTTGAGTAGCAGCTGATAATTCAAGCAGAATTCAATCGCCATTTCAATTCTTGGAATAGAAAAGAATGCACGCATTTGAATGTATGTGTGCACACGCATAGGACAAATGCGTGCGCATGACGCTGCTGACATGTGCTTTTGCAAATTGGCCAAACATTTTGTTTAATAACTTCTGTTTTACTTAATGGATTTTTAAGAAATTTTCAGCATATGATTTACATGTCCTGTTGACTTGGTTGAGATACAAACGCCTTCACATAATGGCCCTAGTTCCAACTGAACTTAAATTTTAAGAATTTGGGGAAATTTGGAGCCGGTATCCAAAATCCAACAAAAATCAAAACTAAATACAATTTTGAGGCTCTAGCTCTTAAGACGTCCGAGATATAATTTATTAACTGCATTTCAATCATGATTTTATTCGATAACAATTAAATGTGAATAGTTATCGAATATTTGAAACAAACGACCTGCGCGTGCTATACACGGACCTACAAAAAAATTTCAAGTCTCTAGCTCTTATAGATGCTGAGATCCACGCGTTCACACATACGGACAGACGGACGGCAGGACAGACGGACAGGGCTCAATCGACTCGGTTTGTTGTCCTAATCAAGAATATATATACTTAATGGGGTCTGCCACGCCTCCTTCTGCTTGTTAAATACATTTGCACAAAACCATTATAACCTGATTTCCCATTTTCAATGGGAAGTGTGTTTTTTTTTTGCCTGACATTTGTTCGTGGGAAGCATACTCGGATTTATCAGGTCAATAGACAATGCACAGAAGGTACAGGTCAGCGCGCAGCTGTACTTAAGCAAAGAATGGTTACCCAAAGATTGACAACAACAAGAATTCAGGTGTATCAGAACAGAGGTCAAGAGCGGTGTGCCATTGGGCATCATGAAAATTTTCAGAGTTTCATGGTGACCATGGTGAGTACCTAGGGTAGAGAGAGGCAGGACAGTAATCGTACAATCTTTTCAGGCCGTATGATGGTAGCTATGCCCCCTATCAGACGGTAGTGATACTGAGAAACAAAATTAGGTATGGGGCAAAGTTGCTGCAGGTTTCTTATCAGACACCATTAAACTCTTATTATGAATGACTCGGTAATGGAGTTCTATGATAGCCTCCAGCAAAAGCTTACACTAGTAACATCGTACTATGTAGACAGGGCCGCTCCATAGAACTAGCCTTGCTACGATTGCATCAAAATTTAGCACTGTGTTATAGGATACTAAGAGTGCTCTAGCTGGACCTCTAATTTTATTTCTAATTATAGTCACGGCTTGGTAATGAGTGCTACTGCCATTAAACGGCTTGAAGAGTTCATATACGTCTACAGCTGATTGCCTCCAGGCAACATATTCGTCGGCGCTGCCGTCAAATTCGGGGATTGACTTGATAATATCTAACGGAATGTCGCATCTTATTTCTGGGTTGACAGTGATTCTTTGGTATACCTCAACCTGAGGTGCCTCGACTCTTAATCTATTGACTTGTTCCCTTACTCCATTTAACTGAGTATGAAACCTCGCCTCTTACTGTGCCAATGATTGGCTAACAGCGCTTTGTATCAAAACCTGCACCTGATTCGGGTCCATTATATTTTCACTTTGCACTCGACTATTATCAGTATCTAAATCCCATGGGTCATGGGTCATGGGTCATGGGTCATGGGTCATGGGTCATGGGTCATGGGTCATGGGTCATGGGTCATGGGTCATGGGTCATGGGTCATGGGTCATGGGTCATGGGTCATGGGTCATGGGTCAGGGGTCAGGGGTCAGGGGTCAGGGGTCAGGGGTCAGGGGTCAGGGGTCAGGGGTCAGGGGTCAGGGGTCAGGGGTCAGGGGTCAGGGGTCATGGGTCATGGGTCATGGGTCATGGGTCATGGGTCATGGGTCATGGGTCATGGGTCGTGGGTCATGGGTCATGGGTCATGGGTCATGGGTCATGGGTCATGGGTCATGGGTCGTGGGTCATGGGTCATGGGTCACGGGTCATGGGTCGCGGGTC
Source organism: Drosophila eohydei (assembly GCA_035045825.1). Classification (NCBI taxonomy): domain Eukaryota; kingdom Metazoa; phylum Arthropoda; class Insecta; order Diptera; family Drosophilidae; genus Drosophila; species Drosophila eohydei. Next base: position 480,958 of record JAWNOT010000007.1, read on the forward strand.
ATGGGTCGCGGGTCATGGGTCGCGGGCCGCGGGTCATGGGCCGCGGGTCGCGGGTCATGGGTCGTGGGTCGTGGGTCATGGGTCGTGGGTCGCGGGTCATGGGTCGCGGGTCGTGGGTCATGGGCCGCGGGCCGCGGGCCGCGGGTCGCGGGTCGCGGGTCGCGGGCCGCGGGTCGTGGGCCGCGGGCCGCGGGTCGCGGGCCGCGGGTCGTGGGCCGCGGGCCGCGGGCCGCGGGCCGCGGGCCGCGGGCCGCGGGCCGCGGGCCGCGGGTCGCGGGCCGCGGGCCGCGGGCCGCGGGTCGCGGGCCGCGGGCCGCGGGCCGCGGGCCGCGGGCCGCGGGCCGCGGGCCGCGGGCCGCGGGTCGCGGGCCGCGGGCCGCGGGCCGCGGGCCGCGGGCCGCGGGCCGCGGGCCGCGGGCCGCGGGCCGCGGGCCGCGGGCCGCGGGCCGCGGGCCGCGGGCCGCGGGCCGCGGGCCGCGGGCCGCGGGCCGCGGGCCGCGGGCCGCGGGCCGTGGGCCGCGGGCCGCGGGCCGCGGGCCGCGGGCCGCGGGCCGCGGGCCGCGGGCCGCGGGCCGCGGGCCGCGGGCCGCGGGCCGCGGGCCGCGGGCCGCGGGCCGCGGGCCGCGGGCCGCGGGCCGCGGGCCGCGGGCCGCGGGCCGCGGGCCGCGGGCCGCGGGCCGCGGGCCGCGGGCCGCGGGCCGCGGGCCGCGGGCCGCGGGCCGCGGGCCGCGGGCCGCGGGCCGCGGGCCGCGGGCCGCGGGCCGCGGGCCGCGGGCCGCGGGCCGCGGGCCGCGGGCCGCGGGCCGCGGGCCGCGGGCCGCGGGCCGCGGGCCGCGGGCCGCGGGCCGCGGGCCGCGGGCCGCGGGCCGCGGGCCGCGGGCCGCGGGCCGCGGGTCGCGGGCCGCGGGCCGCGGGCCGCGGGCCGCGGGCCGCGGGCCGCGGGTCGCGGGCCGCGGGTCGCGGGCCGCGGGTCATGGGCCGCGGGCCGCGGGCCGCGGGTCGCGGGCCGCGGGCCGCGGGCCGCGGGCCGCGGGCCGCGGGTCGCGGGCCGCGGGCCGCGGGCCGCGGGCCGCGGGCCGCGGGCCGTGGGCCGCGGGCCGCGGGCCGCGGGCCGCGGGCCGCGGGCCGCGGGCCGCGGGCCGCGGGCCGCGGGCCGCGGGCCGCGGGCCGCGGGCCGCGGGCCGCGGGCCGCGGGCCGCGGGCCGCGGGCCGCGGGCCGCGGGTCGTGGGCCGCGGGCCGCGGGCCGCGGGCCGCGGGCCGCGGGCCGCGGGCCGCGGGCCGCGGGCCGCGGGCCGCGGGCCGCGGGCCGCGGGCCGCGGGCCGCGGGCCGCGGGCCGCGGGCCGCGGGCCGCGGGCCGCGGGCCGCGGGCCGCGGGCCGCGGGCCGCGGGCCGCGGGCCGCGGGCCGCGGGCCGCGGGCCGCGGGCCGCGGGCCGCGGGCCGCGGGCCGCGGGCCGCGGGCCGCGGGCCGCGGGCCGCGGGCCGCGGGCCGCGGGCCGCGGGCCGCGGGCCGCGGGCCGCGGGCCGCGGGTCACGGGCCGCGGGCCGCGGGCCGCGGGCCGCGGGCCGCGGGCCGCGGGCCGCGGGTCGCGGGCCGCGGGCCGCGGGCCGCGGGCCGCGGGCCGCGGGCCGCGGGCCGCGGGCCGCGGGCCGCGGGCCGCGGGCCGCGGGTCGCGGGCCGCGGGCCGCGGGCCGCGGGCCGCGGGTCGCGGGCCGCGGGTCGCGGGCCGCGGGCCGCGGGCCGCGGGCCGCGGGTCGCGGGTCGCGGGTCGCGGGCCGCGGGTCGCGGGTCGCGGGCCGCGGGCCGCGGGTCGCGGGTCGCGGGTCGCGGGCCGCGGGTCGCGGGCCGCGGGTCGCGGGTCGCGGGCCGCGGGTCGCGGGTCGCGGGTCGCGGGCCGCGGGTCGCGGGTCGCGGGTCAGTGGGTCGCGGGTCGCGGGTCGCGGGTCGTGGGTCGCGGGTCGCGGGTCAGTGGGTCGTGGGTCATGGGTCACGGGTCATGGGTCTCGGGTCATGGGTCATGGGTCGTGGGTCATGGGTCGTGGGTCATGGGTCATGGGTCATGGGTCATGGGTCATGGGTCATGGGTCATGGGTCATGGGTCATGGGTCATGGGTCATGGGTCGTGGGTCGTGGGTCATGGGTCATGGGTCATGGGTCATGGGTCATGGGTCATGGGTCATGGGTCATGGGTCATGGGTCATGGGTCATGGGTCATGGGTCATGGGTCATGGGTCATGGGTCATGGGTCATGGGTCATGGGTCATGGGTCATGGGTCATGGGTCATGGGTCATGGGTCATGGGTCATGGGTCATGGGTCATGGGTCATGGGTCATGGGTCATGGGTCATGGGTCATGGGTCATGGGTCATGGGTCATGGGTCATGGGTCATGGGTCATGGGTCATGGGTCATGGGTCATGGGTCATGGGTCATGGGTCAGGGGTCATGGGTCATGGGTCATGGGTCAGGGGTCAGGGGTATCTAATTTCACCTTCACTTTCCCACTCGGTTTTTATATTCCTAACAGCATCAGACCAGCTCATATGCACTCTTATATTAAACTGGCACTTGTTTTTGTGAAAATGTAAGTGATAGCTTATTTATCTCGCAAAGACATGAAGCACAGAAACGGAATATGATTTTGTAAATATTGAGTTACTATTTAAACTTTCAATAACATTTGCCGTAGTCAGCAGTTTTCTGTGTTTGTGTGTTTATCCCGAGCTAAGAACCCAGATTGAACTTGTCTTTTTTTTTAGCCCAAGACAGCTATTGCAGATGTTTTATCACACATTTTGCCACGATTGCAAGATCTTTGACAAATTTACTGAAAGGGAAGAAAACGTTTAGCTAACCTAATTTTCGAAAGCCTTTCGACCTAACAGAAGGAGATTCGCCATATGGCATTGATGCACTTCTATCGCATATTCCTACGAAGGAAGTTTACTCGGATCTAAATCTGGTTATTAGCCCTCAGTGCGCAGAAGGTAGACAGGTATATCCGAAAGAGTCGCAGGTCAAAGGAGCCAGCGGGTAAAGAATACTGTGCAAGGGGCGGTTACTCATGAGGATGAATGCGATAAAGGTACGTCTTATCAGAGACTTCAGAGAGCTAAATGGACTGTAAGTAACACTTTATTAATGTGTCCCAAAAAGGACATAGCACCCGATCAAATTGAAAATGGGAAATATAATGTTTTTGTGCAAATATATGTAACAGGCCGAAGGAGGCGTAGCAGACCCCACAAAGTGTGTTTATTCTTTATCAGGATGACAAGCCGAGTCGATTGAGCCCTGTCCATCTGTCCGTCCATCCATCTGTGTGAATGCGTCGATCTCAGCATCTATAAGAAATTTTTTGGTAAGTCCGTGTGTTGCACGCATATAAAGTTTGTTTCATATATTTTCGATAACTATTTCCATTTTATTGTTATCGAATACAAACATGATCGAAATGCAGTTACTAAATTATATCTCGTACGTCTTAAGAGCTAGAGGTGGAGAAATATCGATAGTGGGCACCATCTATATTCAACAATTGTTTTTTTTTAACCATAGATAGTGACGATAGTACCATTGTAACCATCGATGGTAGTACCATCATCACCACCGAGAGTGCCATCGATAGTATAGCCCGACATGTATAAGAAAATTGTGCTTTATTTTAACCAAAAGTTACGATTCAGAAACAAGAGAATGTATAAATTTTCTTCTTTAAGTCGTGTCCGCCAATCCTATTTCAGATTCTACGGACGTAGCGGGAAGGCAGAGGTACTTACAGAACAGGCTTTTAATATCGATAGCACCATGGATAGTGGATGGGCCACTATCGAAAGTGTCTGCTACTATCGACTGTGGCTTGATAGTGCCTAACCATCGATAGTGCCGATGGTGCCATCGATTGTTCTCCACCTCTATTAAGAGCTAGAGCTTACACATTTGGCCAATTTGCAACGGCACATGTCACATGTATTCTTTTCTATTCGAAGAATTGAAATTGCGATTGAATTGTGCTGAATCATTAGCAGCTACTTAAGATCAAATTTGCGCGTTGCGTAAACAATGTGAGTTCGAATCTAGCTGCCGTAATGTCAGTTTTTATTTGTTCTTTTTTTTTAAATACTCGATACAACCTATGGAAAATATTAGAAAACGCAGATACGACTGGAATCAAGATATCTCCTAGACGGGCAACCCAACTAGAGCTTTATTACTTGTTACTTCTTGATTTGGAGGGTGTATATACTTTTATTCCTTACAGTATCAGCATATTTGTGATAAGTTTTGCATTCTTTTTTTTTTTTTTTGATTTTGGGAAAGTAACTGTTTTTACATTAAAAGCAACTAAATGACTCAGAAGTTATTAAACACAACATTTGGCCAATTTGCGAAAGCTAGTGTATATACATATACATATACGTGTGAATACACACATTCAAATGTGTGCATTCTTTTTTATATGAATTGTCAGCTACTACTTTACTTAAGATCTGAAACTTTTCACTCAAGCAGTGCATTAGCGGTGTTGGTAGAGGCAGACTTGTCGGTTGTCTCCAGTGTTACCAATTCCTCATGACTTGAAAGAACCTGGTAAACAATTTAAATAGTTAGATACAGCTGAACAATTTGTACTCAACTCATTAAAAACGGAATAAATGTTTTGTGAAAATATATGTAATATATAAAAGAAAGCGTACACTAGGCCATAAAGTATATTATTTATCTGGATGCTGCTTGTCTGTCTGTCTTAGAACCTATATTAGCTAAAGACTTGAAATTCTTTAGTTGCTCTCTCTCTATTGCATTTGGAGAGAGCTTTTTCCTAAGATAATAGATAATTGTTCCTTTGTTAATGTACTCAATTAAAAAGGATGTTCAACTTCTGTCATATTAAGATATTTTGTATTCAGTTTATTTTAATGATAAATTAAAAAATTTGTTAAATATGGTAAATGTGTCAATAGAATATGCTGATCGAATGCTAAAAACTTTATTTAAATTTATTTAAACATTTGGTCAATTGAGAAGCGTGCGCATTTTATCTATCTTGGTTTTTGGCTCTGCACAATCTTTAAATATAAAAGTAAATAATATTTAAAAATAAATTTATAAAACTTATGAGCAGTTTTTTAAGAGTGTCCAAATTTAATTTTCACATAGCCTATTTTCCCGGCATTTGTGGTTTTTTAAGAATGCCAGATATGGCATATGTCTAGCCACACTTTTGCATCGCAAAATAATTACTTATAATGATATGTTTGAGATACAACACTTTATGTTTTACTCGGATTATTCCGACACAAACTTTTCTATTGGTAGGAAAAAGCTACCAGTCGCTTTGGCTTCATGTTCAGTCTTCTACGAAAAGCTTATCATTTCATTGTTAACATTTTATTGCTGTCACAAGGCCAGTAAGAGAAAGAGGGCCCATCAAGACTCCACCTTAACCTTTCTAAGAAGATCACCTCTACTACAACGTGGACCACGAGCACCAAAACATTTTTAGCGTATCATAAGAAAAATTCATCTGAGTGGCATGTTCTCATCGTCTTTTAAGTATCAAATCAAATTAAAACAAGTAGGAAAGCTCTAGTCTGGGTGTCCGACTAGGAAAAACCCAGATCCCACTCCTATCTGGGTTTTTAATATTTTCCGTGGTTTGTATCGAGTTTAAAAAAAAAAAAAAAGATACATAACGACACCGAGATTCGAACCCAAATTGTTTACGCAACGTGCATCAGCTCTACCAATACTGCCACTTTACAATTAAAAAATTAAACAAGTTGGAAAGCTCTAGTCGGGGTGCCCGACTAGGAGATACCCTGATCCCAGTCCTATTTGAATTTACTAATATTTCCCGTAGTTTGAATATAAAAAAAAAGGAAACCAATAAAAAACGTCATTACGAGATGAGGATTCGAACCCTAATTGTTTGCGCACCGTGCACCAACTCTACCAACACCGCCACTTCATAATTTAAAAAAATAAAACAATAAAAAGTAATTGGTCTCCATCGAACCCTGGGCTCTGCTGCATACGAGCGAGCGACGCCTCTACCAACGCAGCCACTGCACCTCTTGCAAGAATAATTGCAAATTTGAAGTTGAGTAGCAGTTGATAATTCAAGCAGTATTCAATCGCAATTTTAATTCTTGGAATAGAAAAGAATACATGCATTTGATGTATGTGTGCACACGCATATAACAAATGCGTGCGCGTGACGCTGCTGACATGTGGTTTTGCAAATTGGCCAAACGTTTTGTTTAATAACTTCTGTTTTACTTAATGGATTTTTAAGAAATTTTCAGAATATGATTTACATGTCCTATTGACTTGGTTGAGATACAAACACCTTCACATAATGGCCCTAGTTCCAACTGAACTTAAATTTTAAGAATTTGGGTAAATTTGGAGCCGGTATCCAAAATCCAATAAAAATCAAAACTAAATACAAAATTTTGAGGCTCTAGCTCTTAAGACGTCCGAGATATATTTTTTTTGCATTTCAATCATGTTTTTATTCGATAACAATTAAATGCGAATAGTTATCGAATATTTAAAACAAACGACCTGCGCGTGCTATACACGCGCCTACAAGTCTCTAGCTCTTATAGATGCTGAGATCCACGCGTTCACACATACGGACAGACAGACGGACAGGGCTCAATCGACTCGGCTTGTCGTCCTGATCAAGAATATATATACTTGATGGGGTCTGCCACGCCTCCTTCTGCATGTTAGATACATTTGACCAAAACCATTATACCCTGATTTCCCATTTTCAATGGGAAGTTTTTTTTTTGCCTCGTAGCCTCGCTACGATTGCATCAAAATTTAGTACTGTGTTATAGGATACTAAGAGTGCTCTAGCTGGACCTCTAATTTTATTTCTAATTATAGTCACGGCTTGGTAATGAGTGCTACTGCCGTTAAACGGCTTGAAGAGTTCATAGGCGTCTACAGCTGATTGCCTCCAGGCAACATATTCGTGGGCGCTGCCGTCAAATTCGGGGATTGACTTGATAATATCTAACGGAATGTCGCATCTTATTTCTGGGTTGACAGTGATTCTTTGGTATACCTCAACCTGAGGTGCCTCGACTCTTAATCTGTTGACTTGTTCCCTTACTCCATTTAACTGAGTATGAAACCTCGCCTCTTGCTGTGCCAATGCTTGGCTAACAGCGCTTTGTATCAAAACCTGCACCTGATTCGGGTCCATTATATTTTCACTTTGCACTCGACTATTATCAGTATCTAAATCCCACTCTGTTTCACCTTCACTTTCGCACTCGGTTTTTATATTCCTAACAGCATCAAACCAGCTCATATGCACTATTATATTAAACTGGCACTTGTTTTTGTGAAAATGTAAGTGATAGCTTATTTATCTCGCAAAGACATGAAGCACAGAAACGGAATATGATTTTGTTAATATTTAGTTACTATTTAAACTTTCAATAACATCTGCCGTAGTCAGCAGTTTTCTTTGTTTGTGTGTTTACCCCGAGCTAAGAAGCCAGATTGAACTTGTCTTTTTTTAGCCCAAGACAGCTATTGCAGATGTTTTATCACACATTTTGCCACGATTGCAAGATCTTTGAAAAATTTACTGAAAGGGAAGAAAAAGTTTAGCTATCCTAATTTTCGAAAGCCTTTCGACCTAACAGAAGGAGTTTCGCCATATGGCATTGATGTACTTCTATCGCATACTTCGTAGGAAGCATACTCAGATTTAAATCTGGTTAATAGCCCTCAGTGCGCAGAAGGTAGACAGATTTATCCGAAAGAGCCGCAGGTCAAAGGTGCCAGCGGGTAAAGAATACTGTGCAAGGGGCGCTTACTCATGAGGGTGAATGCGATAAAGGTACGTCTTGTCAGAGACTTCAGAGAGCTAAATGGACTGTAAGTAACACTTAATTAATGTGTCCCAAAAAGGACATAGCACCCGATCAAATTGAAATTGGGAAATATAATGTTTTTGTGCAAATATATGTAACAGGCTGAAGGAGGCGTAGCAGACCCCACAAAGTGTGTTTATTCTTGATCAGGATGACAAGCCGAGTCTATTGAGCCCTGTCCGTCTGTCTGCCCGTTCGTCTGTCCATCCATCCATCTGTGTGAATGCGTCGATCTCAGCATCTATAAGAAATTTTTTGGTAAGTCCGTGTGTTGCACGAGTTATCGTCCCGAGCGTATGGGCGATGCAATCATGGCCGAGGTTATGTGTTACAATCGTTGGTGTAAATAAAACGCTTCGATTTTAATTGTGTTCGTGGTTTTATGTTTAATTTTTCTTTGTTGCTCGATTGATGTGCTTGCTTCAAAGTCCAGCATGAGAGTGCTCCGTTCTCTGCCAGTCGTCGGTTTTTGCTTCTTTTCGCGCCGAACTTCGCTCGGCGCCAGACGCTGAAACGGGACTTTTCCAGCTACAGCGATAGATAGGCTGATGCAAAATTTGTCCCTTCTTGAGAAAATGTGCGAAAACGCACCAACTCAAAGTAGCTGCACTCATATATTTTTCGGCGTGCGCCGTCGCGGCGCCAGCGTCTTCAGCTACTTATTGTCCGTTATGTTGAATGTGTCCGAGTTGGCACTCATGGCCGCAATTAGCTTTTGTTGCGAAGGGGTTAGGTGGGAACAGCGTAGTATTGTCCGCTGTTAACTCCTCCCCCCCCAGAATGGAGCGAGGGCCGTCGCGAAAAGGGACGCAAGAGGTTCTGACATAAGAAGACCAAGACTACCAGGTCTAGATGGGTGATTAGGAGGGGGTTGATTGCTAGTACCTATGTAGGTAAATTTACATATAAGTTAACAAGTAACCATCGTTACTGCCCTCGCATGCGTATTCCGCTGACGCGCCAGAGCCAGCGCAATGCCCTTACAAAGTCAGCACCGGTAACATGATGCTTGACGTTGCTAGATTTGTTTAACAGCTATGCTGAGTCAGCGCATCGATCGAATTCTTGTAGCTTAAGAATAACTGTAGTTTGTAGCTTTTGTCTCTTATAGCTTTGATTTCGTTTTAGTTTTACTTTAAGTACAGTCTTGTTCAAGAGTTTAACGAATAAACACACATTGCTCCAGCACACTGCCGTTACTGAAATCATGTATAAGTTATTTATTTTAAGTTCTCTTATTAGGTTAAACGCGTACGAGGTTACGGCATTAACACGTGTTCCAAAAATGAGAAGACTTTGTAAATTTCGTGGCGATGACCGACGTTCTTTATTTCCCAAAATCGACTAACTAAAACTTGACAATCATTCTTATAATAGAAGCTAACCTTAAGCCCTGGAAACGCTGACATTGCATAAAGTACCAGGGATCGTATATCACAGGGCAGCAACATTGCGTTGTCGTGCAATGCCCACTTAAAACAGCTGATGTCGTAAGCATTTATGCTGAGAATGCATGGTCAGCTTTAATATTTATGTTCTGCTGATCAGCTGTGTTAACTCTTCCCCCACTTAGGTGAATGACGTCCTCGGAGTTCTTGAAACTGTTATTTACCGCTTGAAGATCAAGTTGACGTTTGTTCCTCTGATGTCTTTGGTAAAGTTTCATTGAGGCGTAGCAGGAAAGTAGAAGGATGACCACGGTTAGTCCAGATATTATTGGTCTTTCTACCAGTCGTTCTTCTATTTGGGCAATGTCCCGGAGGTTTTTTATGCTTAGCTTCTGTAGGTACGGCAGCCTCGGTATTTCCTGATGATCCGTTATATTTAGAAGCGTGGATACCGCTGGTCTCGGGGATTTCCTCACGTATTTTTTTTATTTCTATATACGGTGCCGTTTACCTTTATCTCGTTGTCAAAGGTAAGGAGGAATGTCCCCTTCACCATTTGCTCTTCAACTATAGCCGCTCTATCGTTGATGATGATAACGCCATTGTCGATGATCGTTAGAGGTTCCAGATGGCTGGGTCGAGTTGAGCAATGTGCAGTGCCACCTGAGTGCAGTTGTTGTGCGCACGATGTATAGGGTAATTTCTTACAGAACGTTGTTGTGAGGGCTGTGCTACAATTTCCTATTGATATTACATGATTGTCGCAAACAGCTATATCGTAGTCTTCGGCGAAATTAATTACACTGCCATCGTGTTGGACAGGGTATATTGTTAATTTTTTACATACTATGTTAGGCTTAGGGTATCTTATAACAAAGTGTAGAAAGTTATTATTTACATTAAGTCAGTAAAAGTGATATTTATAGGGTGTTCATTAACAATATTTTTTAAGTCGGAAGAATCCAATATGGAGGGGTTTACAATTCCAACTTTTGCGAGTTTTACTGATAGCATTAAGGTTTCTAGCTCTGAAATAATTATCATGTTTCTTGAGAGCAGTGTTTTATACAAATGTTCTGTGTCTATTTGCTTTGTTTTTGCTATTGTTCTGTGTCTATTTGCTTTGTTTTTGTTATGAGGTTTACTGTGTCGGTTAGCTTATTTATTTGTTCTTGCATTTTTGTGTTTATAGTTACTTGCCTGTTTTCTGATCCTACGAGGATAAAAAGGGGTTTAATGTTTTGTTTACCTTAGGTTGTCCTTGTGGACCACCCTCCCTTTTATTAGGACCGTTGTCCCCAAGTCTGCGTCAATTTTGTTTTCATTATACAGAGGTGTCAATTTGTTCCCTAAACGTTTGTTTGCCTTTACAAGAACTGTATCGCCTACTTGGAATTGTCTATCGTGTCTTGTTTCATTTACCCTGTGTATTTGGAGCTGCTGTGCTTTTTGAATTTTATTTCTTATTTCAATTTCAAGTTCTGGGGAGGATGAGTGGATTATGTCGATTGGACGTTTGTCTGTTACCGAGTGAATTGTGTTGTTGTATTCAATAGTTGCTTGGAGTATCGTTTCAACGGTATCTGTAATTTTCCTTTGGGCTGTTAGGCATCTTGCGATGTCGCTGAGGGTGCTATGGAATCTCTCGACTTGTCCATTTGAAGTACTATGGAGTGGTGGGGCGTTTACAATTTGAATGTCATACTGGCCATTTAATAGCGATTTTATTGTTTCGGACTTTAAGGAGGGTTCATTATCGCAATAGATCGTCTTGATATGTCGATACCAATTTACAAGTTGTAAGATTGCCGATTGTATGTCGATTATTGTCCTTGAAGCAATGGGTTGAACGGTTGCGAATTTTGAAAATTTGTCTATGCACGTAAGGAAGTGTTTTTTGTCAGTTGAGTATACGTCAATGTGTAGCATTTCACCCACATAGGAAGGTATGGGAGTTTCTCCAAGTATTTGTTTTCGTGGGTGACGGTTGTATTTAGCTGTTTTACAGATTTTGCAATTTGTAACCACTTCGTTAGCTAGTTTCGTCATTTTTGGAAAGAAGTAGTCTTGTAAAATCTGTTTTACATTTTCTTGTGCTGCTCTGTGGGCTCGATTATGTTCTGTTACAGTTATTTCCTTTTGTTCGTTCTTGTCAAAAATGTCATTTACCATATGTTTCGTATATCGAAATATTGTTGTTGGGAAAGTTTCTATTAGTTTATGTTGTATGAATGCCAGTACTGGTAACTCGCAATGTATTGCATTGACGGCGTCTTTTTTGACTACATTGTAAACTCTTTCGATTAACGAATTCCTGTCTGAGAAGTGAATTGTATGTCGGATTTTTTTACCGAATATAATGACTGTACGATCAGAAGCTACTCTGTCTTCTTCAATTATAATTTGGTTTTGGAAACAGTTGATTGGTTTGTCTGTTGTTTCTATAGTGTACGTGAGCGATACTTCGCTGTGCATTGTAGCTCTGTCTAACTGTGCGTCGTCTTCCAAGGCATGAATATTATGCCGCGATAGCGCATCAGCAACATAATTTTCCTTCCCTGTCTTGTAATAGATGTTTGCATTATACTCGTCTATAAAAGCTTTCCAACGCCTGATTTTTGCGTTTGGATTGCGGTCAGATACTGCAAACGTCAGGGGTTGGTGGTCCGTAAAGATATTTAAATTTTTTACTCCGTACAGATAATTTCGGAGGGTTTTCAGGGCCCAGACTATGGCAAGTAATTCTCTTTCATTTGTTGCAAAGCTAAGTTCCCTATCTTTCAATGTCTTTGATATCATGGTGATTGGTTTTCCACCTTGGGATAAGACTGCCCCTAGACCAAAGGACGAAGCATCAGTTGTTAAATCAAACGCTTTCTTGTAGTCGGGGTAGAGTAACATTACATTTTCGGATGCGAGAACCTCTTTTAGTTTCTCAAATGCCGTGAGTTGACTCTCGTCGAATTTGACTGGTATTTTCTTTGATTGTCCAGCGCTAACTTCGCCGTTTTCGCCTTTTAAGATGTCGCTTATAGGTTTTGCTAAAGACGCGAAGTCTTTAATAAAACACCTATAGTAGCTTGCCAGCCCGAGGAATGATCTGACGTTAAACAGAGTTGTTGGTAATTCGTAGTTACGAATCGCTTCAACTTTACTTGGACATGTCTTTATACCTTTACTTGAGACCACGAAACCTAGATATTCGACGCTTTCTTTGAAAAAGTGTGACTTTTCTGGCGAAACTCTCATGTTGGCCTCGTATAGTTTATCTAAGACCCTGCGATATGTTTGACGTGGTCGTCAATGTTTTCAGAAAAAATTATTACGTCGTCAACGTAAACGTAACAAGATTTTCCGATTTGCTCTCTGAGCACATCGTCAATGGCTCTTTGCAAAATACTAGGTGCATTTTTCAAGCCAAAAGGGAGCCTGCAAAACACATACTTTCCACTTCCTACAGAAAAAGCTGTCTTTTCTCTGTCCTTTTCAGCAAGTAAGATGTGGTGAAATCTGGATTTGAAATCTAGGGTTGTAAAATACTTTGCTGTGCCTAAGTTGGATAAGACAGAGGCAATATTGGGGATTGGATATTTGTCATCTATTGTTTTTTGGTTAAGTTTTCTGAAGTCTATGACTAAACGCTTCTTTTTGCTTCCCCGTTCATCAGTACCTTTTTTATCTACAACCCAAACGGGGTTATTGTACGGCGAACGAGATGGACGTATTATACCGTTTCTTAACAGGTCTTGAGTTTCTGCGTTTACGAATTCCGATACGCCCATTGGGTATGGGTATAATTTGGAATATATGGGATCCTCATTTTCTGTTCTAATGGTGGCAATGATGTTGGTATTATACGGGAGTGCTTCAGTTGGTTCCGCGAAGACTCCTGTTCGTTTCTTGAGCATCGTTTGAAAGTTTGTTGTTATGGCTTGAGGGGTTCCTATTTCTTTGGCATCTGTAAAATTTACGGCTGGGCATTTTAGAAATCACTTAAGCTTTCTTGGTACCTGAGATGATTACTCTGTTCTGTATTTCTCATTTAACGAAGAGGCAACGTTGGTGTCATAGGTCATGATTGTCTTATTTATGAGTAAAGTCAGTTTCTTCTCCACTTCGTCATAGTACTGTAGTAGTGTCAGATTTCCTTGACGGAATGTTGACAGCTCTTGTTCAATTAAGTATATCGGTCGTTTGTCTGCATACGTGAAATCTAATCGATTTATAATGGCCCTAAAATTCAGAGGAGTGTCAAACGAAGAGAGTACCACATCAGCGGCGTTTTTAATTTTGTTTCTTAATATTCCTAAAGCTTGATAATGTTTCGAGCTACCATCATATTTCTCATATACTTTGTATGCGGTATGCGCAGCTTTCCTCCATGATACGTAAGTCTCATTTTTTCCTTCAAATTCTGGAAGGGATTTCATGATGTCAAGGGTTTCATTGCACATGACGCTTGCCCTGATCTCGGCCTCTCTAAATGTTTCTACTTCAGGAGTGCTAACCTGTACAGAACCAATACGTTGTTCTATGTCGCGTAATTTCTGATCAAAGTTTTCTTTTTGAGTTCTTAAAGCGCTTGTAACTGCGCCTTCTACAATCGCTCTTAACTGTTCGTTAGATAAAGACATTTTTATTTGTATACCCTGATCCCATTAAAAATGGGAAATCAGGGTATAATGGTTTTGTGCAAATGTATGTAACAGGCAGAAGGAGGCGTGGCAGACCCCATAAAGTATATATATTCTTGATCAGGACGACAAGCCGAGTCGATTGAGCCCTGTCCGTCTGTCTGTCCGTCCGTCTGTCCGTATGTGTGAACGCGTGGATCTCAGCATCTATAAGAGCTAGAGACTTGAATTTCTTTGTAGCTCCGTGTATAGCACGCGCAGGTCAAGTTTGAAAGTTTCATTAAAATCCATGAAGTAAAACAGAAGTTATTAAACAAAACGTTTGGTCAATTTGCAAAATCACATGTCAGCAGCGCCACGCGCACGCATTTTTCCTACAATCCGGGTTCGAATCCTGGTCTCGCAGTGTCGTTTTTTATTTATTTTCTTTTTTTTTTTGAATACTCGATACAAACTACGGAAAATATTAAAAAACTCAGAGGACTGGGATCAGGGTATCTCCTAGTCGGGCACCCCGACTAGAGCTTTCTTACTTGTTTCACCTGTTTCTATACTTTGAAATTTTTTTACTAAATCTTGTATCTCACTATCACTCATAACATGCAAATAAGATATGTATAGTGTTCTTTTATAATTAAAATTGAATTGAACGGTTGGAATTGTATTTTAACAATTTTTATTTATTATTATTTTTTTTGAACACCCTACTCACATGTTCTTATATTATGTTAGTAGAGCTGCTGTTTTTATGAACTGCTTCCTCTGTGAACTTTTGTTTTAGTTGCGTATTAGTTATAATTTGTAATTTTTTTTTTTTACAATTTATTCGTTGACTATTTGTTTAATTGAGTTCGGTTTTTTTCGTTGGGCGCCAGTTATTTATTTTAGGTTCTCTTATTAGGTTAAACGCGTACGAGGTTACGGCATTAACACGTGTTCCAAAAATGAGAAGACTTTGTAAATTTCGTGGCGATGACCGACGTTCTTTATTTCCCAAAATCGACTAACTTAAACTTGACAATCATTCTTATAATAGAAGCTAACCTTAAGCCCTGGAAACGCTGACATTGCATAAAGTACCAGGGATCGTATATCACAGGGCAGCAACATTGCGTTGTCGTGCAATGCCCACTTAAAACAGCTGATGTCGTAAGCATTTATGCTGAGAATGCATGGTCAGCTTTAATATTTATGTTCTGCTGATCAGCTGTGTTAACTTATATATTGCTGAGCCACAAGGCCTGTAATTTGGATATCTTAATTATATCCCATCATAATCTGCCTATCAATTTGATCTACATTGTGCTCCGAACGACGGCTTCCCCTAACGCGGACCCTGGACGGACGGAACATAATAATTGGCGCCCAACAAAACAGTCTACGAACCCACATTATGTCTCAGTTAATGTAAGTTCATAAAGTTTTAATTTCAAGTCAAACCACACATTAAGTGAAACGAATAGACAAAAAAAAAACAAGCAAACACAAGTTTATCATGTTCTTTGCCAAGTTGGCCATTAAATAAGAAATAAAGCTTGTAAAAACACAGCAGTGAGTGATTTGTTTCAGTGCAGTTCCGTAAATCAATGAGCCGCTTTGATTTAAATAGGCAAATAAAAACAGAAATCCCTAGTGACGAAGAGTGGGATACAGACCCCGAAGTTAATCAGACACAAAACTTAAGCAACCTAATAATGATTACGGAACAGGTTCAAGCCCCAATAAATAGCGCCTTACAGTGTCAAGAGGCTAGACATCGACTGGAATTAAATCAGTTACAACAACAATTAAATAGCTTGCGAATAGAAGTGCCTCAGGTAGAAACATACCAAAGGATATCGGTACACCCAAACGTTAGGTGTGACCTACCACTTGACATAATAAAATCGGTACCCGATTTTAACGGCATACCAGATGAATACGTAGCATGGAGGCAATCGGCCACCGATGCCTACGAATTATTCAGACTCTACGAGGGCAGCGCTAACTATTACCAAGCGGTAAGAATTATCCGGAATAAAATCCGAGGACCAGCAAGAGCACTGTTAGTTTCGCACAACATAATCAGAACTTACGTTCACACCCCCAAAAAAGGGCAAACACGGCAGAGCGTTTTACAGGCGCCAGACGACAACGTGCTAACAATATAGCTCAAAACAACTCTGCCAACGAAGATCAGAAATACAAGGAGGCAGCAGAAAATGCTGTAGCTTGTATTGACGACGAAACCGAGTCCATTGATCTCAATGATTCGTTGAATTTTTTAGGGAACGCTCCCGGCTGCCGTTCATTAAACGACAGTTGGCTGGGAGTACCTTAAACATTTTGATAGATACCGGGGCGGCTAAGAACTATATCAGGCCCGTAAAAGAGATAAAAGTAGTTACACCAGCCGATAAGCCCTTCACTGTGAGCTCGATCCACGGCTCCAGTAAAGTTAAAGATAAATGTCTGGTCAAGATCTTTGAGCAGACAGCGAACCAATATACTCCAAGTGGTACCCCCTGCCAATGGGCGTATCTGACTTTGTAAACAAAGAAATTGAATGTTTACTCAAAGATGGTATAATCAGACCAGCAAGGTCACCGTACAACAGCCCAGTCTGGGTTGTCGACAAAAAAGGGACCCACAGCAACGGCGACACAAACAAACGCCTTGTGATAGACTTTAGAAAGCTAAACGAGCGAACTATTGCCGACCGGTACCCAATGCCTAGCATCCCTATGTTTCTAGCGAACCTAGGAAAGGCAAAATTTTGTACAACCCTGGACTTAAAGTCGGGTTACCATCAAATTTTCCTCGCCGAACAAGACCGTGTGAAAACATCATTTTCAATAAATGGCGGCAAATATGAGTTTTGTCGGTTGCCCTTTGGCCTCAAGAATGCGTCAAGCATTTTTCAAAGGGCTATAGACGACGTTCTAAGGGAACAAATAGGGAAAACTTGCTACGTATACGTAGACGATGTGATAGTTTTCTCAGAAAACGAAATCGACCATGTAAAGCATGTTGACACAGTGCTAAAGAACCTGTGTGATACCAACATGAGAGTGTCACAAGAGAAAACTCAGTTTTTTAAAGAGAGCATTAAGTTCTTAGGCTTTTTAGTGACCAAACACGGCATAAAAACTGACCCCGAAAAAGTCAAAACCATCCAAGAGTATATTGAACCAAAGAGCTTCTTTAGCCTTAGGTCTTTCCTCGGCCTGGCCAGCTACTATAGGGTCTTCATAAAAGATTTTCCATCCTTAGCAGCTCCCCTAACAAATACACTCAAGGGAGAAAATGGCAAAGTTAGTAAACACATGTCCAGGAAAGTTGGGGTAAACTTCAATGAAACCCAACATAACGCCTTTCAAAAATTACGCAACATTCTGGCATCAGAAGATGTCTGCCTCGTGTATCCAGATTTCGGTCAATCATTCGACCTAACCACGGATGCATCAATGAGTGGCATTGGCGCTGTCCTTTCGCAAGGGGGCAGACCAATAACTATGATTTCAAGAACTCTCAAAACTAGCGAAATGCACTACGCGACCAACGAGAGAAAACTGTTAGCCATCGTATGGGCGCTAGGTAAACTGCGTAACTACCTATATAGTGCCCAAGATATAAAAATTTTCACGGACCATCAGCCTTTGACATTCACAGTTTCCGAGAAAAATACTAACGCCAAGATCAAAAAGTGGAAAGCCTTTATAGACGAACACAACGCGACGGTACTTTACAAACTAGGGAAAGAGAACTTTGTGGCTGACGCCCTTTCTAGGCAAAACATAAACGCCTTACAAAATGAACTACAATCGGATGCTGCAACGATTCACAGCGAACTCTCTCTGACCTACACGATCGAAACGACCGACAAACCAATAAATTGTTTTAAAAACCAGATTATCTTAGAAGAAGCGTGTTTCCCATTACAACGCAAAAAGATACTTCTTAGCCAAAAGATTCGCCACCTGGTCAGCTTCTCTGACAAAAATTCATTAATTGAAACAATAAAACCTCTCATTGTTACAGACGCAGTAAATGCCGTTCACTGCGACTTTCCGACACTAGCCAGCTTCCAGCATATTCTAGTTTCAAGCTTCCCTGCAACCAAGTTTTGGCACTGCAAGAACTATGTGCTCGACATTTCTGATAGAAATGAACCGATAGAAATAATATTGACAGAACATAACCGAGCGCATAGAGCAGCACAGGAAAACATTAAACAAGTCCTTCGTGACTATTATTTTCCCAAAAAGTTCAACCTAGCCAAGGAAGTCGTTGCAAATTGCAAAGCTTGCACAAAATCCAAATACGATAGACACCCGCAAAAACAGGAATTGGGTGCCACCCCAATCCCTTCATACGCAGGCGAACTATTGCACATCGACATTTTTGCCACCGACAAAAAACTATTTCTAACTTGCATTGACAAATTTTCAAAGTTTGCCGTCGTACAACCACTACCGTGTCGAGCAGCAATAGATGTAAAAACACCCATTATTCAGCTAATAAACATTTTCCCTGAAATCAAAACACTCTACTGTGACAATGAAGCGGCATTCAACTCAGAAATGATCACATCATTCCTGAAGAACAGCTACAATATAGACATTATAAATGCACCACCGCTTCACAGCAGTTCAAACGGACAAGTAGAGCGGTTCCACAGTACCCTGGCGGACATAGCCAGAAGCCTGAGGTTAGATGGAAAAGCCAGCGAAACTACTGAGCTGATATTGAGAGCAACGGTAGAATATAATAAGTCAATCCATTCAGTTACAAACCAAAAGCCGATTGACATCATACATGCCACTTCAACAGAAGTTAGACTATCTGTCAAGAAAAAAATTCAAAAGGCACAACAAGCCGTACTCAACAGATGCAGAAGAAAAGGTAGAGGCAGACTTGGGAACCACGGTTCTCATTAAAGGGAGGGTGGTCCATAAAGACAACCTCAAATAGTAACTAAGGATAGACACTAAGACACAATAGGTTATTTTTCGCTTATGCTTTTATCCTTGCTAGTAGTAGCGAACTCCCGGATCACCGATTACTCGCGCTCAAATAACATTTCCATACTAGACGGGAACGTACTTATTTGGGAACAACAAAGTTTTATTAGACCTTCTGGAAACCTGACAGAAGTGACCAAGAGAGTAGATGAAACCGTAAAATTGTCCGATTTATTTCCGCAGTCGCATATGCGAAAGCTTCTAAGCGTTGATATAGATAATACTAGAAGCTTGTTGTCCGTGGTAAAGATACATCATAGAATGGCTAGGAGTTTAGACTTCCTAGGCACAGCATTAAAAGTAGTTGCAGGAACGCCAGACGCATAGGATTTCAGCAGGGTCAGACTATCCGAATCAAAGCTGATTGACTCGAACAACAGGCAAATAGTTATAAATTCCGAAACACAAAAACAAATCAATCAATTAACTTTACCGTGAACGAAATTATAAAGGCTAGAAAAGCCGACTTCGTAGACTCGCCACATTTGTATGAGGCACTCTTGGCAAGGAATAGAATGATTACCACAGATATACAAAATTTAAATCTCACGATCACTCTCGCTAAATCAGGCATTGTAAATCCCACAATTTTTAATCACAATGACTTGAAATCATTACTTAATGAACACCCCCCAGAAGTCCCCATAGTTAGCCTGATGGAAGCTTCTTCCATAAAAGTCCGTCTGCAATAAGATAACTCTCTATCCCGTACCGCATCACTACATCATACTACAGCTCCAAGATAACATCGTAGTTGACTGTGACGGTGACATCCTGGCGACCTCGGATTGTACTACAGCCAATTTTGGCGCGGTCTGTAAGAGAGCAAAAGGCGAAGCGTGCGCTCGAGCCCTACATGCCGGAAGAACGGCGAACTGCCGGTCTCAACCCAGCAACCTGAGACCCATCACCGAAGTAGTCGACGGCGTAATCAATATTAATGGCACGTATCTCATCACCTTTGAGCGCTCCGCTATAATCAACGGGACGAGAATCATTGACCAACATGAGACGTTAAAAAAAAGTCCAGCCGTAGCAGGGTCTCCGCTTCTCAACATCATAAGCCATGACCCAGTGCTAAGCTTACCGCAACTCCATCGGATGAACGACCACAACTTACAAGTCATCAGTGAGGTAGTTAACAAGTAACCCTCGTTACTGCCCTCGCATGCGCATTCCGCTGACGCGCCAGAGTCAGCGCAATGCCCTTACAAAGTCAGCACCGGTAACATGATGCTTGACGTTGCGCAGTTGGATTTGTTTAACAGTTATGCTGAGTCGGCGCGCCGATCGAATTCTTGTAGCTTAAGAATAACTGTAGTTTGTAGCTTTTGTCTCTTTTAGCTTTGATTTCGTTTTAGTTTTACTTTAAGTACAGTCTTGTTCAAGAGTTTAACGAATAAACACACATTGCTCCGGCACACTGCCGTTACTGAAATCATTTATATATTGCTGAGCCACAAGGCCTGTAATTTGGATATCTTAATTATATCCCATCATAATCTGCCTATCAATTTGATGTAACTTGCGCTCCGAATGACGGCTTCCCCTAACGCGGACCCTGGACGGACGGAACATAATAATTTATATATTTAGTGTTATTTATGGGTAGTACAATTATATGGAACAATGTATAGCTTTCCTTTAACAATGTTGGTATTTGAATTATGAATGTAACTGTCTTATCATTAATCTTAGTTTCTAAAGTGAGTAGATTGTATATGTATAATTGACTGTATTGGTATTGCCCCGTTCCTAATTCGTATTTTCACCGGTTTCTTTTAATCTTTTTACGATTCACTAGACTGTCTAACTTGTATTGTTTTTGATTGACTTCCTCTAGTAATGCTGTTTTTTGGTTCGTACAATGGTGTAGGTGTGGGGAGTATTTTCATGATATTTCTAATTTCGTTAATGTTTGTGTCATAGTTAGTCAGGTTAACAACGTGTTCCAATGCTCTTAATTCGGCGATATCTTGTGAAGTCACCGAATTTATGAACAAGATTGGTTGTTTACTGTCCAATAGCTAGGAGTCTAAGAGCTATCCATGTAGTGTTGTGCGTCTGGGAATCAGTTTTTAGTGTTAGTTAGTCGTTAAATGGTTTTGCGAATTTTTGATTTATGTATTTTTTGGTTTCTGACTGTTATAAGGGTCGCGCCGTTATCTTCTTTAACTTTGTGTTTTGTAAATCTAGCTGTTAATTTATTGCGTCTATTTTTTCGCCTGAAGACAACGTCGTTTTCTTCCAAAGTGGGTGGGTTAGGTATATTGTCGTTGGTTTTTTCTACACGTTTGATTTTTGCTTGATGCAATTTCCTTTGTATTTCGGGATAGATTTTGGCGCGGAATTCGTTGAGTTTAGTTAGGTAATTATGTTCGTTATTTATATTAATTGTTTGATTAAATATGTGGGTTCGTCCTGTGAATAGTTCAAAGGGTGTGTGATTTGTACAAGAATGTACGGTGTTATTGTAAGTGATTAGGCATTCTGTCAAGATTTCATCATGTTCTATTTTTGATTTTGTCTGTTTAAATTTGTCTTCGATAAGTCTATAGATTTCTGTCAGAGTCGAGTGGACTCTTTCGATGGGCGAGTTGCTTGAGGACTGCTGAAAGGAGGTCGTATGTAGGGTGATATTGTATTGTCCCTGAAAATTCTGTGCCTTGATCGTAGACAAGCTTTTGTGGTATGCCGAAAAGGCTGAAAAAGGTTTTCAGGTTTTTAACAATGTTGACTGTATTTCTGCTTAGGAGGGGGTAGGCTTGTGTGAATTTAGAAAATTTATCTATTATAGTTAGATTACAATTGTTATTTATTGTGTAGACGTCTAGGTGAACTATCTTTAAAGGCCTGTTAGGTGTTTCGGTTAGTAGTTGGGGAATTGGTTGAGGTTGCCTGTCATACTTTAGAGTTAAACAAGTGTCGCAGTTTTTAATGAGGTTTGTTATTTTTGCTTTCATTTGTGGGAAATAGTACTGTCGTTTGAGGTGTGCATACGTCTCGTCGATGCCCCTCTGATTATTGCCAATGTGATATTTTTCAATAGTTTTAGTTTGGTCTTCTGTGCCTGTGATGTCTTCGAGTAGGGATTCACAACGTACAATTTTGTATAGTTTACTGTCGGAGAAATATTTATTGAAGGATTCTTTAATGAGTTGAAAAATGTCATCTGTTGTGAGTACTGCAACTACTTTGCGTGGTTGTAAAATTAGTTTCAGTATTTTGGTTACTTCTGTCAAGTTGTATGTTTGTCGGGTTATTGTCTGTCTTAGCTTGTTTTTGAAAGTTGCCATTGAAGTGATGCTAGGATGTTGTCCAGTCTTTATAATGCATTGAGTACTGAAATCGTTAATGACGTTCTTTGCAGGTATACTACTGCCGAGCTAGTCTTGCCTATTGTCTTTCTGATTTAGGTGCACTTCTATTCTGCTGAGAGCGTCGGCAACGACATTTTGTGACCCTTTTTTGTATATAATGTCAAAGTCGAATTCGTTAAGGCGAAGCTTCCAACGAACCAACTTTGAGCTAGGATCTTTAAAGATCATAAGCCACGTTAGTGGTCTATGATCTGTTACGATCGTAAACTTTTTGCCAAAAAGGTATGGCCGGAAATACTTGGTTGCCCATATAATCGCTAGCATTTCTTTTTCAACCGTTGAGTAATGTACTTCAACTTCCGTCCGAGTTCTGCTGGCGAAGCATATTGGTCTGTCATTGTTTAAGGGTCCCTGTGACAAAACGGCACCTAGAACAAAGTTACTTGCATCTGTCGTTAGAGTGAAGGGCTTTTCGTAGTCGGGATATTTAAGTATGGGGTCGTTGCAAAGGCGGGTTTTTGAGAGCTCGAATGCGTCTAAGAAATCTTGGTCTATAACAATGGGCTTTTTCCCTTTTAATTGGGCTGTTAGTGGTTTGGATATTTTCGCGAAGTCCTTAATGAATTTACGATAGTAACCGAGCATAGGATTTTGAAAAAATAATAATATCATCTAAATACACTAGACATATGTTTCCTATAGAGTCGCTCAAAACATTATCCATCACCCTTTGGAATGTGGCTGGAGCGTTTTTTTAATCCGAAAGGCATACGGATGAACTCGAAATGTCCACTGTCTACAGAAAACGCAGTTTTAGGGTTGTCTGCGGGACTCAACTGGGTGGACTCAACTGGTGGAATCCGCTGGCCAAGTCTAGTGTTGTGAAATAAGATGCCTTTCCAACATTATCTAAAATTTCACTAATGTTCGGCATTGGGTATCTATCAGAAATTGTTTTTTCGTTAAGCTTTCTGAAATCAATAACGAGTCGCCATTTCTGTTGTGTCCCTTTCTCTGTTTTCTTTGGAACGACCCATGCGGGTGCGCTCCAAGGCGAAAAACTATTTCTTATTATTTTTTGATCAAGAAGTTCAGAAATTTGTTTCTTTATTTCTTGTTTATGAATAAATGGCTGACGATAAGACTTAACGTGGATTGGAATATTATCTGTAGTTGGGATCGAGTGTGTTATTTCGTTACTGAAGGTTATTTGGGTGTCTACTTTATAAAATATGTCTGAAAAGTCTAAGCAAATTTGGAGGAGCTGTGATTTCTCCTCTTTATTTAGGTTTTCCGTACTCAGGATGTTGGGTTTAAACTGTGTAAGACCTTCGAGGGTTGGTGCATTCACAAGGTTGTGGAGTTGGATGAACTCATTGTTATTGAAAGGTTGTGTGGGTAAGGGGTCTTTGATGCAAACAACTTGATCGTCGGTCGATTCGTTGACTAGTTCGAGGTTTGCAACACCTTTGGTAGCAGTGTATAATCCACCAGAAATGGTAAGGTGTTTTCCTAGGGTTGTATTTGGTAAATAGAAGTCGCCGTCTGGCGTTTGGACTGGCAAAGGTAATAATGTCTTGCTAGAGCTACAAATTTCGTTGATAGTATGTCCATACCTAGAAGGCCGTTAAAGAAGGTGTGGAATTTGAAAATTAATAGTTGTATGTTTGTTGACTCGTTGAATTCTTTGAATAAAGGAATATTTGTAGAGTTTGTAATTTCGTGGCTGCTAAGAACGGTATTTATTCTAATGGGTAAGTCTAGTGTTGTCATCTTGTCTAGCGTTATTAGTTTTGGTTCAATAAAAGAGTTTGTTGATCCAGTATCTAAGAGGAATTTCAATGGTGTATTATTAAACGAAGTTATTATTATGTATGGTAGGCATGCTTCGTATTTAGATAGAGTCAAATGTTTTTCGGGGGCGGAGAGGCGGTTGTAAGAAAATTTGTGGAATCGTTGATGTTGCATGAAATAGGGTCTTGCGTTTCTATATTGTTTAAATGTCTCTGTTCGTTGTTTCTAAAAGGGTTTTGAGATTGGCTATTATAATTATTTGATCGTCGGTTGTCTGTGTTATAAGGGGTATGGTTGTTATTGTGTTATCTATTTTGACTTGATTTTTGATTGTAGTTGCTGTAATTGTTAGACCTCTGGTTGTTATAATTATAGTTTCTGCGTCCGTCAGTGTATTTCGGTTTTGAGTATGTAAGTTCGATTTGACATATTTCGTATGCCTGTTCTAAAGTACTGGGGTCTCTAGCCCTGATAACCGATCGGAGAGGATCGCGAAGTCCCATAACGAATCCATTAAGGGCAACGTCGTTGTACAGTAAAGTTGCTCCCTGATTTTGGATATACCGAAGAAAAGTTTTCCCAAAGATAGGCCATCTTGGAGAGTTTGCATTTCCATAAGTAAGGTGGCTTCGGATTTTTTGTTGCCATACAGCCTATACAAATTTTCCTTGATGTTATCCCACACTAGGCTGGTGTTA
The DNA here is from genome assembly GCA_035045825.1 of Drosophila eohydei. Classification (NCBI taxonomy): domain Eukaryota; kingdom Metazoa; phylum Arthropoda; class Insecta; order Diptera; family Drosophilidae; genus Drosophila; species Drosophila eohydei. The sequence goes on from JAWNOT010000007.1 coordinate 505,696, forward strand.
GCTAGTGTCAATCCCTCGTCAGCTCTTCCTATTATTCTATTACGAATAGCTCGGAGCACAAGTTGTTCGTAAGGTGTTTGATCCGTGCCCCTGACTAACATAATAATTTCTTCGACGTTTGTAATAAATTTGTCCAATGTGGTTGGTGTTCCGTCAAATGTTGGCAGTTCTTTTACAAAGGCTAAAATGTCGGTCGGAGTGAGTATTGTGGAGATGTTTGTGGTATTACTAACAGTTGGTGTTAGCGGGACCGAAGATCTACCCGAGTCCATTCTTTGTGAGGTTTGAATCGTTTCCTGGTGGGTTATCTCCACTATTTCTTCTTCTTGTTCGGCTATTAGCGGAAGATTTTGGCTGCTAGATCCTGACCTAGTTCTTCCCTTAGTATTTGGAAGAATCTTTGGAATTAATTTTTTTGACATTTTGTTTGTTTGTGTGGTGATCGGGTTATAGCCTCGGACTCAGTGTGTTGTCTGTAATCTGTGTGAAAATTATGAAAATAGTTTATATTTCTGTATATATGTATAGGATTGTTTGTAACGATAGACTATGAAATTGTGCTTTTTTTTTCATTGTTGTTTTAAATGTATATACACTTGTGTGTATATTGATAATCGTGTGATTCCAAACAACTGTAAATTCCATCGTGAGAATTAGTGAAATACAGTAGTTTTGGCCATCGTATATGCGTAGCTGTGCACAGCTTACGCGGTGTGAGGCGGTTTCAACGATAGAATCCTCCTCACTGCCGCTTCACTTGCATTTGCCCAATGAGTACAATGGGTTGTACGCATGTTACGTGGGTGTGACGTGGCGGTTGGCCTTACTATGTGTCGGCAGCGGCTTCAGCATTAGAGTCCGCGCAAACGCAACACACGTCAATATCACTTTGAACCACATGGAGATCACACGATTTATGTTGTTGACTTGTATTGTGCTTTTGTGTATATTTCATTGTTGTTTTAAACATATATACACTTGTGTGTATATTGATAATCGTGTGATTCCAAACAACTGTAAATTCCATCGTGAGAATTAGTGAAATACAGTAGTTGTTGCCATCGTATATGCGTAGCTGTGCACAGTTTACGCGGTGTGAGGCGGTTTCAACGATAGAATCCTCCTCACTGCCGCTTCACTTGCATTTGCCCAATGAGTACAATGGGTTGTACGCATGTTACGTGGGTGTGACGTGGCGGTTGGTCTTACTATGTGTCGGCAGCGGCTTCAGCGTTAGAGTCCGCGCAAACGCAACACACGTCAATATCACTTTTAACCACATGGAGATCACACGATTTATATTGTTGACTTGTATTGCGCTTGTGTGTATATTTGTAGTTTGTGTTTCTGAGCAACTGTAACTTCCATCGAGAGAATTAGTGAAATACAGTTGTCAAAGTTGTCGTGTATAAGTTAACACATAAATTCCATAGCAGCTAAGTAACATTACATAAACAATGCTGACGCGCCAAATTATGGGTCAGTGCCCTGCACTAACAGCCATCAGCAGCGATCATATGTCACTGCTTATGCTGAAGTGTTGCTTCCATTAGAATGCTGAGTCGGCATGCCGACCACGGCGTGATGGCGTGATGCATTGGCCTTTTTCTGGGTAGAATTATACTTTGCCTTTGTCTTTAGCACATTACTCCGGCACACTGCCGTTACTGAAATCATTTTGCTGATTTATATATTACTGAGCCACAAGGCCTGTAATCTGGATATCTTAATTATATCGCATCATAATCTGCCTATCAATTTGATCTACATCGATCTCCGAACGACGGCTTCCCCTAACACGGATCCTGGACGGACGGAAGATAATAATTGGCGCCCAACGTATCAGAAGACACACCCTTAGAGTTTTACTCACATTTCATGTAAGCTCATTTAAAAAAGTTTTCATATTGTTCATAACAGTGTAATTGTGAAAATTGTAATTAATCTTTTATAAACGTTAACACGTTCAAATTTTATTTTAATCATTGCCAATCGCCGTTTCAAACTTCGCGGTATAATTGAAATCACGAGCATATGAGCCGTTTTGACATAGGAAGACTGATAAAGGTAGAGTGCCCTAGTGATAGTGAAGAAGGTTGGGAAACAGAATATAATAGTGAAGTTCAGAACCACAACCTTAGCCAAGCACACAACCAAGTAACCATGGACCCAAACCAGGTACAAGCCTTAATACAAAGCGCTGTTAGCCAAGCCCTGGCACAGCAAGAGGAAAGGTTTCAGTCTAGACTAAACGCAATGACAGCCAAGATAGATAACTTGTGCATTGTAGCTCCGCAAGTAGAAAGTTTCCAAAGAATTTCAGTACAACCCGAAAAAAGATGTGACATCCCACTTGATATCATTAGTCCGTTCCCGAATTTTTTGGGGGTTCTGACGACTATGTGGCATGGAGGCAGTCAGCATGCGATGCTTATGAGTTATTTAAGCCATACAACGGCAGCAGTACTCACTATCAAGCGGTCACAATCATCAGAAACAGGATCAGAGGAGCAGCAAGAGCTGTTTTAGTATCACACAATACAGTGCTTAACTTTGATGCTATATTATCTAGATTAGATTGCTCTTACGCTGATAAGACATCGCTACGAATTTTAAGGCAAGAACTCGAAATGGTCAGACAAGGCAATTTAAGCCTTATAGAATATTATGACGAGGTTGAAAAGAAATTAACCCTCGTTACAAACATGATACATACGAGACATACGAGACCGAGCAAGCCACAGTGCTTAACGAAGAGGTGAGGTCCGATGCGCTCCACGCATTCATTTCTGGTTTGAAGAAACCACTTAGAGCAGTCGTTTTCCCGGCACAGCCGGAAAACATGCCCTCCGCATTGGCGCTTGCCAGAGAAGCTGAGGCAAGCATTGAAAGAAGCATGTTCTCGGCCTCATACACTAAAGCTATGGCCGAAAGAGAACATGCTAGAGAAGAAAAAAAAAATCGCCCTCAAGGCGCAAGGCAGGGAAAAAATGGTAGGGATGACGGTAGACATGAAAAAAATCCACATTATACAAAAACGCAGCAAACCAACAAAGGTCAGGAAAGAAACAAAAGGGAGGAATCAGATCAAAACCATGAACCAATGGATATTGATTCATCGTCTAAATTTAGACAGCACACCAACTATGGGAAACCTCCGACCGAACAGGCTCAGAAAAGATCAAATACTTCTGATCGGGCCACAGGTCCAAGACGCCAACGCTTAAATAACATCCTTCAAAATAATCCTACAGAGGAAAGCCTCAGTTATGCAAGCACGGCAGAAGCCGCTGTAGCCGATATTAAGGGAGACAGCGAGGCAAGTGACGACAATGACACACTCAATTTTTTAGGGAACAATCCCGGCTGCCTTTCGTCACGCGGCGGCTGGGTGGGAGAACAATAAAAATCCTAATAGACACAGGGGCGGCAAAAAACTACGTCAAGCCCGTAAAGGAGTTGAAAAGTGTAGTTCCGGTCGAATCCCCCTTCACTGTAAGCTCGATACATGGCTCGAGCGAGATTAAGCAGAAATGCCCTATGAGAATGTTTGGCCAAATCATCCCATTCTTTCTACTTGACACTCTCACCTCGTTTGATGCCATCGTAGGCTTCGACTTGCTAACGGGAGCAGGAGTGGCATTGAACTTACAAGAAAATACGCTCAACTATCAAAATAGGTCTGAGCAATTGCAACACCACAACTGTAAAAATGTAAACTTCACAGATGTGAATGATATCATTGTACCGAGCCTTATTAAAAAAGAGTTTAAGGCTATAATCTTAAGGAGACTAAAGGCATTTTCGACCTCTAACGAGTCGCTACCCTTTAATACATCCGTCATTGCCACCATTCGGACCATAGATAATGAGCCGGTATATTCAAGATTATACCCCCACCCCGTAGGAGTCTCAGATTTCGTAAACAAAGAAATCAAGCAGCTACTAAAAGATGGCATAATTAGACCATCTAAATCCCCGTACAACAGCCCTTCATGGGTCGTCGACAAAAAAGGACTCGACAGTAACGGCAACAGGAATAAGCGGTTGGTAATTGACTTTAGGAAACTCAATGAGCGCACTATAGCCGATCGATACCCAATGCCTAGCATTCCAATGATTCTAGCGAATCTAGGAAAGGCTAAATTTTTCACAACCTTAGACTTAAAATCAGGGTACCACCAAATATATTTGGCAGAACATGACCGTGAAAAAACCTCGTTTTCTGTCAACGGTAGGAAATACGAGTTCTGCCGACTGCCGTTTGGACTGAAAAATGCCGGGAGCATTTTTCAAAGAGCCATAGATGATGTTCTAAGAGAACATATTGGCAAGATTTGCTACGTCTACGTCGACGACGTAATAATCTTCTCTGCAAACGAGGCAGATCACGTTCGACACATTGACACAGTGCTAAAATGCTTGTGTGATGCTAACATGCGTGTTGCACAAGAAAAAACCAAATTCTTCAAAGAAAGCGTAGAATTCTTGGGCTTCATAGTAACCAAAAACGGAGCCATGACCGACCCCGAAAAAGTTAAGGCCATTCGGGAATACCCTGAACCAAGAAATTTGTTCAGCTTGCGATCATTTCTGGGCCTAGCAAGCTATTACAGAGTCTTTATCAAAGACTTTGCAGCAATAGCAAGACCATTGACCAATATACTCAAAGGAGAAAATGGTTCCGTGAGTAAGCACAGGTCCAAACAGGTCCAAATTGAGTTTAATGAAACTTAGGCCAGGGCCTTCGACAATCTGAGGAACATCTTAGCATCAGAAGATGTTATCCTCATGTACCCGGACTTTAAACAGGCATTTGATTTAACCACAGACGCATCTATGGACGGCATTGGTGCTGTTTTATCTCAAGGAGGCAAACCAATAACCATGATCTCCAGAACCCTTAAAGATAGCAAAGCTCATTATAAAAGAAATAAATATTTTCACTGACCATCAGCCACTTACCTTTGCCGTCTCTGACAGAAATACAAATGCAAAAATCAAAAGATGGAAAGCATGTATCGACGAGTACAACGCAAAAGTGTTCTACAAACCAGGCAAAGAAAATTTAGTAGCCGACGCGTTATCTAGGCAGAACATAAATACCATGCAAGACGAGCCTTGGTCTGACGCTGCAACAATGCATAGCGAAACCTCGCTAAGCTACACAATAGAAACAACTGACAGGCCAATAAATTGCTTCAAAAACCAAATCATTTTAGAAGATGCACGCTTCCCTTTCCAAAGGAAAATGATACTATTCGGCAAGAAAATTCGCCACAATATCAGTTTCACCGAAAAAAGCCATTTGTTCAAAACACTAAAACCACTTATCATTCCAGACGCAGTTAACGCAATTCGTGCTTAACTTTCCAGCCACTAAATTACGTCATTGCAAAAATTATGTGTCAGACATCACTGACAAAAATGAGCAAGTGGAAATTGTGACAACGGAACACAATCGCGCACATCGCGCCGCACAGGAAAATATAAAACAAGTCCTTCGTGACTACTAATTTCCCAAAATGCATAAATTGGCAAAAGAAATCGTCACAAATTGCAAGGTTTGCACCAAAGCTAAATACGATAGGCATTCGCAAAAACAAGAGCTTGGAGCCTCGCCTATCCCCTCATATGCTGGCGAAATGCTGCATATTGACATCTTCTCAACAGATAAGAAAATCTTTCTCACCTGCATAGACAAATTTCCTAACGATAATAGATCTAAAAATGCCCATTATTCAGATAATTAATTTTTTTCCCGCAACAAAAACGATAACGAAGCAGCTTTTAATTCAGAAACAATAGTATCACTGTTAAAAAACAACTATAACATAGACATTGTCAATGCGCCGCCACTACACAGTGTTTCCAATGGCCAGGTAGAAAGATTCCACAGCACTCAAGCAGAGATAGCAAGAAGCCTAAAAATGGATAAGAAGGCTAGCGATACAGTAGAACTAATCATCAGGGCAACGGTAGAATACAACAGGTCAATCCACGCAGTAACGAATCAGAAACCAATTGACGTTATCCATGCCACATCAATCGAATCTAGACAAAAGATAAAGGAAAAAATAGAAAAAGCACAGCAAGCGGTACTCCAAAGATTTAACGCAAACAGACAGAACAGAATCCGTTCTCATTAAGTGGAGGGTGGACCATAAAGACAACCTCAAGTAACGGGCAGGAGGAACTACTCAGAGTAATCTTACCATCATTAATCTTGCAACAACCCCATTTCTCTCTTCACAGGATGCGATACGTGATATTGTTAATGTTAGGAATAGTACAGAGTCGGATTATAGACTATACGCATTCCAACTATATTCCAATAAAAGATGGGAAAGTATTGGTATGGGAACAAAGGGATTATTTAAGGCATTCAAGTAACTTAACAGAATTTAACGCGATCATAGATGATACTGAAAGGTTAGTAGAGTTATTCCCACAATCTCATATGCGGAAATTACTAGACGCAGATGTAGATCATATTAGGAGCTTATTGTCCGTTATCCAAATACACCATAGGATGGCCAGAAGTCTAGATTTTCTAGGCTCAGTACTAAAGGTCATAGCAGGCACACCAGATGCCTCCGACTTTGAAAGGGTCAGGTGGACCAAATCACAATTAATTAATGCAAACAATAAACAGAGAGTTATCAATTCAGAGACGCAAGCGCAAATTAACGAACTTACTGATGTAGTTAATAAAATAGTAAAAGCCAAAAGAAACGAAATAGTCGACACATCGCATTTGTATGAAACATTATTGGCAAGGAATAGAATACTAATTAATCAGATATCAAATCTAATCCTCACAATTACACTAGCTAAATCTGGAATAATAAATCCAACAATTTTCGAACACAACGATCTGAAAGCACTTTTAAATGAACACCCAACAGAATTCCCCATAGTCAGCTTCACTGAAGCGTCTAAAATTAAGGTCCTACAGTCCGAAAATATGATCCATATTCTAATAGCTTATCCCAGGGTAAAATTCGTCTGCCAAAAGGTCACAATCTATCCAGTATCCCACGAACACATCATGCTCCAACTTCAAGACAACACCGTAGCCGAATGTAACGACGAGATATTAGCGGTCAATGATTGCGTGGCAACAACATACATCTCAGTCTGCAAGTTAGCAGCGCAAAAATCCTGCGCACAAGCGCTACACGCCGGTAGCACAGCCTCTTGCCGAACCCAGCCGAGCCACCTCGAACCGATCACTCAAGTGGATGACGGCATTATTATCATCAACGAAAATACTGCAACGGTCAGCACAGGCGAGGGCTCAGAGATTGTAATCAACGGAACACACCTCGTCACTTTTCGATTCTCCGCAATCATTAATGGCACGAAGTACGTGAACCAGCGTGAGATCCTACAGAAGTCACCAGACATTGCAGGGTCATCATTGCTTAACATCATTGGCCACAACCCGATCCTAAGCCTACCTCAACTCCACCGGATGAACAACGACAACCTCCAAGTTATCCAAGGTTTTAAGAGTGAATTGGCATCTGCGGAAACATCGAATAACTTGTTTACTATCGGCATCGTCGTCAGCCTTACATTCTGTGGCCTCACCATCGTCTGGCTAATCGTGAAAAGATGGCGAACGTCGAGGAAGGCACAAGGGATCATCGATAGCTATAAGGTGACCGAGGACGGTCAGAAACTTGAGGGGGGAGTAGTTAACACATAAATTCCATAGCAGCTAAGTAACATTACATAAACAATGCTGACGCGCCAAATTATGGGTCAGTGCCCTGCACTAACAGCCATCAGCAGCGATCATATGTCACTGCTTATGCTGAAGTGTTGCTTCCATTAGAATGCTGAGTCGGCATGCCCACCATGGCGTGATGGCGTGATGCATTGGCCTTTTCCTGGGTAGAATTATACTTTGCCTTTGTCTTTAGCTTTAGTCTTATTCAAGAGTTTGACGAATAAACGCACATTACTCCGGCACACTGCCGTTACTGAAATCATTTTGCTGATTTATATATTACTGAGCCACAAGGCCTGTAATCTGGATATCTTAATTATATCGCATCATAATCTGCCTATCAATTTGATCTACATCGAGCTCCGAACGACGGCTTCCCCTAACACGGATCCTGGACGGACGGAAGATAATAATTTATATGTATATGCACATATTTGACGTGGTGTGATGCCTGATCGTACACGATAGCGGCTTCAGCGATAGAATCCGAAAGGCATAACGCACAGCCTCGTCATATGTACTTGTATAACGACACGCCAACTTTAGGTAAGTTAATGGTGGCGTGGTATTTGTCTTGTATTTCGGCAGCGACTTCAATTAATGTTATTCACTACGTAATATACGGCACCGTTATTTTTAACCATTTGGAAACCACAAGATTAATATGTTTCATGTGTGTGTATATTGTTTTGTTTCTATTCGTATGTATGCATATGTATATGTATATTGGATTTTGTTATTTAAGTTTTTTTTTTTTTGCACATTTTCATGTTTGCCGCTACATACCCTTACAGTATTAGTAGTAATGTTGTTGGTAACATTGATTTCCGCTGTTTTCCGCCGTTTTTCCCGGCTGCGCCAGATATCGTCCCGAGCGTATGGGCGATGCAATCGTGACCGAGGTTATGTGTTACAATCGTTGGTGTAAATAAAACGCTTCGATTTTAATTGTGTTCGTGGTTTTATGTTTAATTTTTTTTTGTTGCTCGATTGATGTGCTTGCTTCAAAGTCCAGCATGAGAGTGCTCCGTTCTCTGCCAGTCGTCGGTTTTTGCTTCTTTTCGCGCCGAACTTCGCTCGGCGCCAGACGCTGAAACGGGACTTTTCCTTCTTGAGAAAATGTACGAAAACGCACCAACTCAATGTAGCTGCGCACATATATTTTTCGGCGTGCGCCGTCGCGGCGCCAGCGTCTTCAGCTACTTATGGTCCGTTATGTTGAATGTGTCCGAGTTGGCACTCATGGCCGCAGTTAGTTTTTGTTGCGAAGGGCTTAGGTGGGAACAGCGTAGTATTGTCCGCTGTTAACTCACGCATATAAAGTTTGTTTCATATATTTTCGATAACTATTTCCATTTTATTGTTATCGAATAAAAACATGATCGAAATGCAGTTAATAAATTATATCTCGTACGTCTTAAGAGCTAGAGGTGGAGAAATATCGATAGTGGGCACCATCTATATTCAACGATTGTTTTTTTTTAACCACCGATAGTGACGATAGTACCATTGTAACCATCGATGGTAGTACCATCGTCACCACCGCTAGTGCCATCGATAGTATAGCCCGACATGTATAAGAAAATTGTGCTTTATTTTAACCAAAAGTTACGATTCAGAAACAAGAGAATGCATACATTTTCTTCTTTAAGTCGTGTCCGCCAATCCGATTTCAGATTCTACGGACGTATCGGGAAGGCAGAGGTACTTGCAGAACAGGCTTTTAATATTGATAACACCATGGATAGTGGATGGGCCGCTATCGAAAGTGTCTGCTACTATCGATTGTGGCTTGATAGTGCATAACCATCGATAGTGCTGATGGTGCCATCGATTGTTCTCCACCTCTATTAAGAGCTAGAGCTTCCACATTTGGCCAATTTGCAAAGGCACATGTCACATGTATTCTTTTCTATTCGAAGAATTGAAATTGCGATTGAATTGTGCTGAATCATTAGCTGCTACTTAAGTTCAAATTTGCGCGTTGCGTAAACAATGTGAGTTCGAATCTAGCTGCCGTAATGACAGTTTTTATTTGTTCTTTTTTTTAAATACTCGATACAAACTATGGAAAATATTAAAAAACGCAGATACGACTGGAATCAAGATATCTCCTAGATGGGCAACTCAACTAGAGCTTTATTACTTGGTACTTCTTGATTTGGAGGGTGTATATACTTTTATTCCTTACAGTATCAGAATATTTGTGATAAGTTTTGCATTCTTTTTTTTTTGATTTTGGGAAAGTAACTGTTTTTACATTAAAAGCAACTAAATGACACAGAAGTTATTAAACACAACATTTGGCCAATTAGCGAAAGCTAGTGGCATACACATATACGTGTGAATACACACATTCAAATGTGTGCATTCTTTTTTATTTGAATTGACAGCTACTACTTTACTTAAGATCTGAAACCTTTCACTCAAGCAGTGCATTAGCGGTGTTGGTAGAGGCGGACTTGTCGGTTGTCTCCAGTGTTACCAATTCCTCATGACTTGAAAGAACCCGGTAAACAATTTAAATAGTTAGATACAGTTGAACAATTTGTACTCAACTCATTAAAAACGGAATAAATGTTTTGTGAAAATAAATGTAATATATAAAAGAAAGCGTACACTAGGCCATAAAGTATATTATTTATCTGGATGCTGCTTGTCTGTCTGTCTTAGAACCTATATTAGCTAAAGACTTGAAATTCTTTAATTGCTCTCGCTATTGCATTTGGAGAGAGCTTTTTCCTAAGTTAATAGGTAATTTTTCCTTTGTTAATGTACTCAATTAAAAAGGATGTTCAACTTCTGTCATATTAAGATATTTTGTATTCAGTTTATTTTAATGATAAATTCAAAAATTTGTTAAATATGGTAAATGTGTCAATAGAATATGCTGATCGAATGCTAAAAACTTTATTTAACTTTATTTAAGCATTTGGTCAATTGAGAAGCGTGCGCATTTTATCTATCTTGGTTTTTGGCTCTGCACAATCTTTAAATATAAAAGTAAATAATATTTAAAAATGAATTTATAAACCTTATGAGCAGTTTTTAAGAGTGTCCAAATTTAATTTTCACATAGCATATTTTCCCGGCATTTCTGGTGTTTTAGGAATGACAGATAAGAGAACAAATTGGAAATAGCGGCTGGTGGGATTTATAACTATACTGAATCATCAAATCGGTCCGTTTACTTTTGACTACACGACAATCGAAATACTTCTATGCAAGCAATGTATTTAAATGTGGCATATGTCTAGCCACACTTTTGCATCGCAAAATGCAAATAATTACTTATAATGATATGTTTGAGATGCCACACTTTATGTTTTACTCGGATTATTCCGACACAAACTTTTCTATTGAACAGAAACTGACAGTTGTATTCTCTATCTTTAGGAAAAAGCTACCAGTCGCTTTGGCTTCATGTTCAGTCTTTTACGAAAAGCTTATCATTTCATTGTTAACATTTTATTGCTGTCACAAGGCCAGTAAGAGAAAGAGGGCCCTTCAAGACTCCACCTTAACCTTTCTAAGAAGATCGCCTCTACTACAACGTGGACCACGAGCACCAAAACATTTTTAGCGTATCATAAGAAAAATTCATCTGAGTGGCATGTTCAAAATTCAAATAAAATTAAAACAAGTAGGAAACCTCTAGTCTGGGTGTCCGACTAGGAAATACCCAGATCCCACTCCAATCTGGGTTTTTAATATTTTCCGTGGTTTGTATCGAGTTAAAAAAAAAAAAAAAAAACAAAAAGAGACATTATGACACCGAGATTCGAACCCAAATTGTTTACGCAACGTGCATCAGCTCTACCAATACTGCCACTTCACAATTAAAAAATTAAACAAGTAAGAAAGCTCTAGTCTGGGTGTCCGACTAGAAAATACCCAGATCCCACTCCTATCTGGGTTTTTAATATTTTCCGTGGTTTGTATTGAGTTCAAAAAAAAAAAAGAGACATTACGACACCGAGATTCGAACTCAAATTGTTTACGCAACGTGCATGCGCTCTATCAATACTGCCACTTCACAATTAAAAAATTATACAAGTAAGAAAGCTCAAGTCGGGGTGCCCGACTAGGAGATACCCTGATCCCAGTCCTATTTGAAATTATTAATATTTTCCATAGTTTGTATTTAAAAAAAATGGAAACCAATAAAAAACGTCATTACGAGACCAGGATTCGAACCCTAATTGTTTGCGCACCGTGCACCAACTCTACCAACACCGCCACTCATAATTAAAAAAAAATAAAACAATAAAAAATATTTGGTCTCCATCGGTCTCGAACCCTGGGCTCTGCTGCATACGACCGAGCGACGCCTCTACCAACGCAGCCACTGCACCTCTTGCAAGAATAGTTGCAAATTTGAAGTTGAGTAGCAGCTGATAATTCAAGCAGTATTCAATCGCAATTTCAATTCTTGAAATAGAAAAGAATACACGCATTTGAATGTATGTGTGCACACGCATAGGACAAATGCGTCCGCGTGACGCTGCTGACATGTGCTTTTGCAAATTGGCCAAACGTTTTGTTTAATAACTTTTACTTAATGGATTTTTAAGAAGTTTTCAGCATATGATTTACATGTCCTATTGACTTGGTTGAGATACAAACGCCTTCACATAATGGCCCTAGTTCCAACTGAACTTAAATTTTAAGAATTTGGGGAAATTTGGAGCCGGTATCCAAAATCCAACAAAAATCAAAACTAAATACAAAATTTTGAGGCTCTAGATCTTAAGACGTCCGAGATATAATTTATTAACTGCATTTCAATCATGATTTTATTCGATAACAATTAAATGTGAATAGTTATCGAATATTTGAAACAAACGACCTGCGCGTGCTATACACGGACCTACAAAAAAATTTCAAGTCTCTAGCTCTTATAGATGCTGAGATCCACGCGTTCACACATACGGACATACGGACGAAAGGACAGATGGACAGGGCTCAATCGAATCGGTTTGTCGTCCTAATCAAGAATATATATACTTAATGGGGTCTGCCACGCCTCCTTCTGCCTGTTACATACATTTACACAAAACCATTATAACCTGATTTCCCATTTTCAATGGGAAGTGTGTTTTTTTTTTGCCTGACATTTGTTCGTGGGAAGTATACTCGGTCAATAGACAATGCACAGAAGGTACAGGTCAGCGCGCAGCTGCACTTAAGCATAGAATGGGTGTCCAAAAATTGACTACAACAAAAACTCAGGTGTATCAGAACAGAGGTCAGGAGCGATGTGCCATTGGGCATCATGAAAACTTCCAGAGTTTCATGGTGACCATGGTGAGTACCTATGGTGGAGAGAGGCAGCACAATAATCGTACAAGCTTTTCAGGCCCTACGATGGTAGCTATGCCCACTATCAGTCTTGTAGTGATACTGAGAAACAAAATTAGGTGTGGCGCAAAGTCGCTATAGCTTTCTTATCAGACACCATTAAACTCCTATTATGAATGACTCGGTAATGGAGTTCTATGATAGCCTCCAGCAAAAGCTTACACTAGTAACATCGTACTACATAGACAGGGCCGCTCCATAGAACTGGGAGGTTAGAGAAGATACATTTTACGTATTTATCACAAGGCTTCGAAAACGGTTTAGCGCTGTAGTTCTTCCAGCTCCACCAAAAGATCCGAATGCAAGACAAGAATGCCTATTATTAGAAACAGGGACAAGAGAACAGCAATGCACAATTTAATGGTGCACAGAAGAACCAAAGCCATGCCAAGTCTCCTGAGTCCATGGACGGTAACCTTTAAGTGTCAAAGTTCAGGCAGCAGATAGATTTATAGGAAAAAGTCGTAGGTCAGAGGTGCTAGCGGGTAAGGAATACTGTGCAAGGGGAGCTTACTCATGAACGTACTGCATATATGGATGCTGAATGTGAGTCTCTGTATGCTAGCCCGTTAAACTTTTAAGCGAACGCTCCCGCCTACCGTCTATCGAACGTTACTTAGCTAAACTAAATATTCTTATCGAGACGGGTGCGGAAAAGAATTACATCAAACCCATAAAGGAGTTGAGAGATGTAATGTCGGTAAAATACTTATTCACTGTCAGTTCCATCTATGGTTTTGACAAAATCAGCCAGAACTGTTGTTTGCACATTTTTGTTAAGCCATCTACTTTTTTTTGTTAAATTCGTTTACCCCATTCGACGGCATTATAGGTTTCGACCTGCTAACGCAAGTTGGAGCAACTGTTATTGTGAATACAAATAACTGTGGTGGTGTTCAGTTGTGTACTGATCTTTATTCGTCTGAGCAAGAGTTCTTATACCCTGGCTCATGCGTATTGGATCTCTTAGCCTAAGTACATTATGTAATGAGTGGAGCTCCAAGCGGGGGCCATACTATGCTCTCCCGCTATGTAGCTTCATATATATAGCTTGTATATACTTATATGCATACGGCATAAACATTAGGCAAGCGGCAAAGTGCGTACTCGGCATCTCCCATGCTGCTGTGGTCTGACCATAAGTGGCTGATCGTATTACATTTGTTTATCTTTGCGCTCGCTCTATGTTTATGCGTAGGGGCAAATGTCACTATATGCGCATTTAGTATACACTATCATATGTTAGGCATATGACGCATTTATATGTAGAATACTCTACATTGCTTCGGTTCTTATTAATATGTTATTAAATATACTACAGCATGTTCATGCCTGAACATTCTGCGGGGGGCCAGAAAATGCGACAGCTAGCAATTGCTGCCTCTGGTGTTTCCTTTTATTTAAATATAGGACCATTAAAACTATTATAATTATTACTAGTCCCAACGAAATGTGTCCATTTATACTGTGGAAGACCAGAGCCTCAATGTGTACCTTTGGACGATCCAAATTTTGTATGGCCTGCTGTAATTTTCGTAGTTCACTGAATTGTTTACTACAATGTGCTGGAGTGGCGTCGGAACCCAAGTGTCGTTGTGGTCGATGACTCTGAAGAGCACTGGAGAGTATTTCACAGTGTTCGTTGACGTTACCTCGTGCGGCGTTATGATGTTGATTTTACCTATCCTGGCTGCACACCCAGCATACAGTTCAATTATGCCTTGGTTTGGTAGTAAGGTCATCTCCTCGTAATTTCCGCATATGATGTGGGCTGACTTCCTTTCAAACACTTTGAAAAGCCACCGGTTTTTTCCGTTCAGCTTTTTAACACCTGTCTTCTTCGTACTCGATCATATTGCACGGCTGCGTGTTGCTTGGTTTTAATGGCGATATTTCACAGCTCTCGTCATCTGCATCTTTCCACGCCCAACTTTCCTCGCATAAGTATGTGTCCTCGTCTTCATGACGACAACGACTTACTTCTGTTTCAGTCATTAAATGATATGCGTTCATCTCGGTATTGAAGATAAGGAATTTCGTTTTGATTCTCGGAATCATCTTCCTTCCCTTGAGCACAAGTGGTATAGGTACTGCTTCAAAGAGACTGGCATGCTGATTGATGTATATAGGCAACCTTGCGTTGATGATTAACATATTGTCCTTGAATATGGCTTGTGCCTTCAGTAGTTTGTACACTAATTGAAGCCTCTTTGAAAAGTTTCCGCCGGGAAGAAGCTGGTTTCTTTGTAGCTTTCTTTCGATCACGTTCAGTTCGGTCAGCATTTTATATGGTTCAACCAGGGATGGATGCACTCTTCCATGGTTGATATCTGTTACGAGGGCGATTACTGCTGACTGAAGGTCTTCGGTTTCATCAATCCAGTTTTGCACTTGGGTGATCAACATGAAGAACTTACGAATTCTTTGTACACGACGATTTTCCCTTTCATTGTATTTGCCATTTTGCTTATTTCCATTGTGACTTTTTCAAAGTTTTTTCTTACTTTTTCTGTGGTAGCTCGTACCAGGTTTGACGTTGCATTTATTATTGATGTCTGGTTGCCGACATAATCATTTATGCGTTTTTCGTTTCTGAAGACTGCCTGCATGTTTTCCTTTATTTTATCTGCAGTGCCAATGTCGAAGAACATTATAAGCCGTTTTTTCCTATTAGCTGTTTGGGTGATGATTTTATTTTTTTCTTTATATTTCTTAAAATCAGCTTTACGGTGCGGCTCACTGTTGTACAGTAGTCTTTGAATTTGTCCAATTTTTCGCAGATTGCATCGGTTTTATTTATGAGTTCATCCGCTTATTTTATGACTTCGAAGTATGCTAGCATGTTGTAATAGAATAATAGCTGCCAGCTTGATGAGACGACTTCCACCTTTCCAAGATTGTCCACTAGCATCGATGTGTATTGATTCATGTTTTGTATTTTTACCTTGCTTGTACCTGTAGCATTTACTATAGTAGTACTTGCTACCTGCAATATCATTAGCAGGCTGAGAATTGTCTCTTGTCCTGTCGGTGGTTTGGCCGATCGCGTTTTCATCCGTTCTTTTGGCGAGCTGACTTTCTCAGGATAAGCCTGAGTTGGCAGCAAGCAGATCTTGTTTATTGATCTCTTGACCTCTCCCACATTTGTCTTTATTGTTACTACACGAACTTTATTGTCTTGTCCCTTTGTAGTATTTGTTATCTTTCCCATGGGCCATCTAGCGGGGTGCGTGTTTTCTTGTTTCGATAGCACGAGTTGGCCTTCCTTGAGATTTGCCTTTTCCTGCCGCCATTTGGTTCGTTGTTGAAGTGATGCCAAGTATTCCTCCTTCCATTTTCTCCAGAAATCTCCTCTGATACGGTGCATGTATCTCCGTCTGTCTAACATCCCCTCTTTTTTATTATATTCAAAATGTTCTGGTGCTCCAATAAGTGGTCTTCCCACAAAAAAATAAAGCTCGCTTCAGATGATGTTTTACCGATTTTACTCCAGCTTCCCAAAATCCTCCCATGTGGGGGCTTGCCGGCGGGATGAAGTGCCACTTAATTCCCTCTTTCTCCAGTACTGGTGCAAGGCTATTATTTTCTTTTATAGCCGCGACAAGATCCTTATCTAATATTTTAGCAGCACCTACGAAATTTGTACCGTTATCCGAACTCAAATGTTCACTTTTGCCGCGACTGGCAAAGAATCGGCGCAGGGCTTCTAAAAACTTGTCTGATGATAAGTCACTGACGGCTTCCAGATGTAGTGCTTGTGGCCATGCATACAAATAGACATATGTACCCTTTATATGATTTTTGGCCTCTTCCATTGGAACAACAAATTTGAAAGGGTTCAGCGTAGTCAATGCCATTGTTTTGGAATGGGTAATCGCCAGTTACTCTGTATACTGTCAAATTTCCCATCAGTTGGCTGGCCATTTCCTGTTTGTACCTAATGCAAGTAACACATTCTCGTAAGTATTCCGTTAATGTGTTTCGTAGTCCAAATATCCAGAACTCTCTTTGAATAAGGTTCCTCATTAGTTTTAGTCCGCCGTGTAGGGTTTACTTGTGAACGTTTTTATTTCCAGCCAAGCAATCTGTGATTTTCCAATTATAATTGGGTATTTCACGTCGTATGGCACCATTGCATTTTGAAGACGCCCTCCCACACGTAGCACTCCTTCTCCATCCAGAAAGGGATTGAGAGCCTGCAGTTTACTTATCGCATCCAGAGGTTTTCCGGCGTTGAGTATCCGAATTTTATGTCCAAAATCCAGCTGTTGTTGTAATTTTACAACGACTGTTTTGGCCTTATTGAATTCATCGATAGTCAGGTATGTCGAGTGCTGTTTCTTTCCTTGTAGTTTTGCTCTAAAGCGTATTACATAAGCAATTACGCTTGTTAGCTTATCCATTGAAGAGAACTTTGTTAGCAGTGGTATCAGGTAGTTCTCTTCTGTGTTTAGAGTATCTGGCTGTTGTGTCAACCATTCTGGCCATTTCCACCATATCTTGCATTCTTTTAAGTTATTCAGGGAGATTCCTCTTGAGGCGACATCTGCTGCGTTGTCTGCGGATTTCACGTATTTCCATTCGACGTGAGGCAGTTTTTTTTTGTTTATTTCGTCTACTCTAGTTTTGACGAATTTGTCCTTGCTCCGCTTGATTTTTATCCAAGCTAGCGTGATTTGTGAATCACTCCATGCTCGCGGTTTGGCTTGATTTCCTACTATTGCTTGTACTTTAGCTAATAGTTTGCTTAATAAGTGAGCTGCACATAGCTTTAATTTCGGAATAGTCTTCTTGTTTTTGATTGGATTCACTTTGCTTTTTGCAGCCAGCAAAGTAATTTTGAATCCAACCTGGGTGTATACCACTGCTGTATAAGCCTTTTCTGATGCTTCGCAAAATCCATGTAGCTCTGTTCCATTACTGCTCGATTTTCCAGACCAGCGTGGTATATTAATTTTGGCTAACTCAGGCAATGCGCTTGCGTACTCTTCCCAGTAATCCGCCAGCCTAGGTTCCAGTAATGCGTCCCAAGTTAGCGGCAATTTCCACAGTTCCTGAATGAAGCATTTGCCCTGCAATGTTATTGGTGTGAGCCATCCCAGTGGGTCAAAGATTCTCGCCAATCGGGATAATATTAGACGCTTAATAGTGCGCACTAGTTTTGGGCAATCAACATAAAATGTGAAGACATCCTTTTTGGGGTCCCATTCCAGACCAAGGGTTTTTATTGACTAGTCCTTGAGTATTTGGATTTTTTCCGTTGAGTCGCCGTCTTGAATCGCAGCAATGATCATGTCATCGTTTGATATACATTTTCTTAAATGCATGCCAGCATTTTCCATGATATCCCTGAGTTCTGTTTGCGTGTTGATACAATCGGATATGGAGTCGCCACCAGTGATGAGATCATCCATGTAGAAATCTTCATTGATTGTTGTCATCAGTTGCTTGTTACCTTGGCAATGTTGATTTGCCAGCCCTTGTACACAGCAGACCGCTAAAAATGGCGCGGCTGATGTCCCATACGTTATTGTAGTCAGTTTAAATTCTTTGTATGTACTGGTATTCCTGATCCTCTTTGGCAACTTTTATTTGTCGATACATTTTCTCGATGTCAGCTGTCATTACATATCTCCATTGTCGCCACTTGACCAGAATATCGAAGATGTCCTTTTATATTTTGGGCTCGACTAGCATCACATCATATAGACTCAAACCATTGGAAGTTTTGGCTGAGCCGTCAAACACTACTCTCAACTTAGTAGTAAGGCTGCTTGGTTTGATCACCACTTGATGTGGCATGTAATATTTGCCTTGGCCAATGGTGTCTACCGTTTCCATGTGACCTAGCTTCAGGTACTGTTCCATGAAAGCACTGTATTCTGTGAACATTTGTGGATTCTTCTTGAATTTGTTTTCCATTTGCAGCAGTCTTGCCATAGCCTGTTTCCGAGAGTTTCCCAACTCGAATCCTTCCCGGAATGGTATGGATACTACTAGTCGACCTTCGTCATCTTTTGTGATCGTTTTTTGGAACACCTTTTCACAATCCGCGCTGTCTTCTGACTCGCTGTTGTTGCTTTCCAGCTCCCAGAAACGCTCAAGGTCGTCCAGACATATTGTTGTTGATGCGCTGATTATTTTGTTGCTTGACAATCTAGCTACATTGCCGGAGACAATCCATCCAAGTTCGGTCTTTTGTCCCAGGGTTTCATTGATTTTCTTTACCTTTCCCAACATTATTAAGGGAAGTTAATCAACGCCAATGACAACATCAATTCGACTGGGCTCGTTAAAATGTGGGTCAGCTAGCTCGCAGCCCATCCAATCCTTATTGACATCCATGTCAATTTTCTTGCTTGGTAGAGCTCTCTGAAGTTTTGGCATAACAAGTGCCTGCGTTGTGGTGATGAATTTGCTTTTAAACCGTGGTTTGATTGTTAAGCGCAGTTTTAACTGTTGTGCAGCTTCTTCAGATATTAGGGTTTTTTGCGAGCCTCCATCTATAAGGGCCCTTAGCTGCTCGTATTTTCCAGACTTATTTTTAATCTGGATGAGCGCTGTCGCTAGCAATGTATCTTGTCCTTTATTTTCATTTAGACAGTTGCTGCTACCGATCTCATTTTTATTTGCTTCCTCATGAAGCAAATTGTTGTGTGCTTTGGTGCATTGATTGCAAGTCCAATTCTTTTTGCAATCTTTAACGCTGTGGCTGCCTAGACATTTGTAGCAAAGCGAGTTTTTGAATACAAACTCCTTGCGTTTTTTAACCGGCTCAGCTCTAAATTTCTGACACCTAGTTATTTCATGTCCAGTCAATTGGCAAAAACGGCATCTCTTGTGGCTCGTTGTCTTTGCTTCCCTTGACGTATGGGCGGCGCTTTTTTGCACTGAGTCTATTGAGTTATACAGTTGCTCAATAAACTCTAGTACATCGTCCAAGGACTGAATTTCTCTGGCCTTTTTTACGTGCTGCTCGTAAAGTTGTAGGACTTCCGTAGAGAATCGTCGCAACAGAATTTGAGCGTATAGAGCGTCAGCTTCATTACCAAATTGACCCTTTTCTTTGATAATGAAAATGCATTCTGTTGCTGTGTCCAAGAACTTGCGGATACTGCCTTCATCATTGTTCTTCAGCAGTTCCATGTCCACTAGCTGGTTGACGGCGTTAGCAAATATTTTGCGCTTATTTTCGTAGCGCTTGCATATTAGTTCCCAAGCCGAGTTGTAGTTAGCAGACGAGCCAATTAATAAATGGCCTACGACCATTTTGGCTTCTCCCCTAAGGCATGACTTCAGGTAATTCAGCTTCCTTGTATCGCTGATATCTCTCCTGTTGTGAATCACCTCGGAGAATAATTCGAAGAACGTCGGCCACTCTTTGGGACTTCCATTGAATTGAGGAAGATCCACTTTCGGTAGCTCTGGAACGTCTTCTTGTGCATTTTGCAAGCCAGCTACTCTTCTGTTTAGTTTTTTTGTAAGTATGCTGACATTGCATTTCAGCTCCTCTATCTCATCGATGTCGAAGGCGAATTTTTCGTATTTTGCCTCTAAATCCGTGAGCGTTGACTGGACTTTGTTCCACAGAAAAATCAACTTGTTTTTATAGTCAAGGATTTCTTCTTGGCTGCTAAGCTCTAGATTGACATACACTTCTTGCATGTGTTGCCTTACTTTTAGAGCTCGTTTGTCTACGAGGACAACCAGCACATCCATTGGGCTCGATCTTCTTTGGGAAAATATTTCCTGCTGCCCGTGTTGTGCCTTGGATGTCTTTGGTTGGATGGATGCTGTCTCGTCGGTGTCTATGGCGTGGTCGGCCACTTCGACTTTCATCAGAGACTCCTCGTAGTTCCTGATGTTTTCCATTATGCCATCATATATTTTTTCCTTAAAATATTGATGATCGATGACACCGATTTTGACCAGTATTAGACGATTGGCAGTAAACTCTGCTGCCAATCTATCAATGGCTGGTAACGCATCCTTGTTCGTGATGCTCTGCCGGATCTTATCATAGATCTCTGATTGCTTTTTGAGCAACTCCAGAGTTTTTGCCGACAGCATTTTGCTTGTGTTTTTTTCCGAGTGAAAATTTGAATTTAATTTACCCTTTGGCTTGACCCGTTGGAGGTGTTTTTGT
This sequence comes from Drosophila eohydei, assembly GCA_035045825.1. Taxonomy (NCBI): domain Eukaryota; kingdom Metazoa; phylum Arthropoda; class Insecta; order Diptera; family Drosophilidae; genus Drosophila; species Drosophila eohydei. The sequence goes on from JAWNOT010000007.1 coordinate 526,941, forward strand.
TTTGATCGCCTGGTTGATCGTGCTGTGCCTCTACTCACAGCTTGAATTGGTAAGCCAAAAAGTATTTGAACAATTTTTCACTTCACTTTCACACTTGTCACAAACAAGCCTTGTAGATTTTACTCGAAGGACCAAAATGTGTGACAAATCACAAAACGTAGCCTTGTAGATTTTAATCGAAGAACCAAAATATGACAAATCACAAACGTAGCCTTGTGGATCCGGCTCGAAGAACCAAAATGTGAATACAAATCTTGTGATTTGTAGCCTTGTGTCTCCGGCTCGAAGGACCAAAATGTGAATACAAATAACTGTGGTGGTGTTCAGTTGTGTACTGATCTTTATTCGTCTGAGCAAGAGTTCTTATACCCTGGGTCATGCGTATTGGATCTCTTAGGCTAAGTACATTATGTAATGAGTGGAGCTCAAAGCGGGGGCCATACTATGCTCTCCCGCTATGTAGCTTCATATATATAGCTTGTATATACTTATATGCATACGGCATAAACATTAGGCAAGCGGCAAAGTGCGTACGCGGCATCTCCCATGCTGCTGTGGTCTGACCATAAGTGGCTGATCATATTACATTTGTTTATCTTTGCGCTCACCCTATGTTTATGCGTAGGGGCAAATGTCACTATATGCGCATTTAGTATACACTATCATATGTTAGGCATATGACGCATTTATATGTAGAATACTCTACATTGCTTCGGTTCTTATTAATATGTTATTAAATATACTACAGCATGTTCATGCCTGAACATTTATTACTAAATGGAACTCAATCGACTATACGAATGCATCCGATATGCCATGCTACCATTAAAATACCATTATAGTGTCGACGTCAACTTCACCAATGTAGATGATATAATCGTCCCAGATTCGGTTCAAAAGTATGATCCTGAACATTTGCGACCTCGAACGAGGCATTCCCCTTCAATACTGCTGTTGTGGCCACGATTCGCACCATTGACAACTACCCAATCTATTCCAAGTTATTCCCACATCCAATGGGTGAGGCCAATTTCGTGACAGCTAAAAACCTGGGTAAGGCTAAACATTTCACAACACTGGACCTAAAGTCAGGTTACCATCAATTCTTTGTTGCCGAGCAGAACAGAGTGAAAACGTCTATCTTCATAAATGGAGGAAAGTGTGAATTTTGCCATTCGGAATGAAAAATGCGGATAGCATCTTCCAAAGAGCAATCGACGCAATGACGTTCTACGCGAATAAATCGGTAAAACGTGCTATATATACGTTGATGACGTCATAATATTTTCTCAAAATGTAGATCACGTCAGAAACGCAAATGATCAAGAGCCTATGCGAGGCCAACAAGTCTCAAGGGAAAAACTCAATTAGTTTTGTTGTAATTAAGGGAGGCGTAAAAATGGATGTTGAATTTATAAAAGCCATTCAGGAATACCTCGAGCAAAGAACCCATATTGAACTTTTAGCCCAAGACAGCTATTGCAGATGTTTTATCACACATTTTGCCACGATTGCAAGATCTTTGACAAATTTACTGAAAGAGAAGAAGAAATTCAGCTTTCTTAATTTTCAAAAGCCTTTCGACCTAACAGCACGCGTTTCGACTTATGGCATTGATGCAGTTCTAACGCAAGATGGCAGATTAATTACCATGATTTCCAGAAGTCTCAAAGATAGAGACGCCAACCATGCAAGCAACGAATGAGAACTATTAGCCATAGTGAGGGCCCTGGGCAAGCTACAGCATTATCTGTACGGCGCTAAGGACATTCATATCTATACAGACCATATACGAATAACCCTTCCGGTTTCGGGCAGTAATCCAAATGCAAATATAAAAAGAAAGAAAGCTCTAGTCGAGGTGCCCGACTAGGATATACCCTGATCCCAGTCCTATCTGCGTTTTTAAATAATTTCCGTAGTTTGTATCGAGTATTAAGAAAAAAAAACAAGTAAGAATTGACATTACGACGCCAAGATTCGAACCCACAATTTCCACGTAAAACGCATCAACTCTACCAACACTGTTACTTCATAATTAAAAAAGCAAGTGAGAAAGCTCTAGTCGGGGTGCCGGAGTAGGATATACCCTCATTCCTGTCGTATATGTGTTTTTAATTTTCCATAGTTTGTATCGAGTATTAAAAAAAAAAACAAATAAAAGCTGACATTACGACAGCAAGATTCGAACTAACATTGTCTACGCAACGCGCATCAACTCTATCAACACAGCCAGTTCATAATTCAAAAATAAAATATCGATTCTTCGAATAGAAACTAATACACGCATTTAAATTTATGTGTGCAAATTGGCCCAACGTTTGTTTAATAACTTCTGTTTTACTTAATGGATTTTAATGACATTTTCAGCATATGATCTACATATTCTATTGGCTTGGTTGAGGTGCAAACACCCTCACATAATGGCTCTATTTCCCACTGAACTTAGGTTTTAAAATTTTGGGGAAATTTTGAGCAGGTGTCGAAAATCAAACAAGAAACAAAATTGCATGAACATAACAATTAATACAAATTTGGAGGCTTTTCCTCTTAAGACGTACGAGATATATGTTATTAACCGCATTTCGATAATGTTTTTATTCGACAACAATTAAATGGGAATAGTTATCGAATATATAAAACATACTTGATAAGCGCGTGCTATACACGGAACTATAAAACAAATATTTCAAGTCTCTAGCTCGTATATAAGCTGAGATCGACGCGTTCATACAGGGGACAGGGCTCAATCGACACGGCTTGTCGCCTTGATCAAGAATATATATATTTTATGGGGTCTGCCACGTCTCCTTCTGAATGTTACATACATGCACAAAACCATTATACCCTGATTTTTTAATGGATTCCTAATTTGTCAATGGGAAAACAGATCTAACGGCAAGTGTGTTTTTTTTTAAACATTTGTTCGTGGGAAGCATATTCGGACTCAATTTAGGTCAATCGCCCTCAGCGCACAGAAGGTAGAGTTCAACGCGCAGCTGCACTTAAGCAAAGAATGGGTGTCCAAAGATTGACTACAACAAAAAGTCAGGTGTATCAGAACAGAGGTCAGGAGCGATGTGCCATTGGGCATCATGAAAACTTCCAGAGTTTCATGGTGACCATGGTGAGTACCTATGGTGGAGAGAGGCAGCACAATAATCGTACAAGCTTTTCAGGCCCTACGATGGTAGCTATGCCCACTATCAGGCTTGTAGTGATACTGAGAAACAAAATTGGGTGTGGAGCAAAGTCGCTGTTGGTGTCGTATCAGACACCAATAAATTCTTATTATTAATGACTCGGTAATGGAGTTCTATGATAGCCTCCAGCAAAAGCTTACACTGGATACCAAGACCGTAGCACCATACGACGTAGACCGTAGGGCCGCTCCATTGAACTAGGAGGTTAGAGAAGATGCGTTTTACGTATTGATCACAGGGCTTCGAAAACGGTTGAGTAGTTGAGTAACGGTTGTAGTTCTTCCAGCTCAATCAAAAGATCTGTTCTAGAGCAAATGCAAGAATAGAATCCCTATCATTAGAAATAGGGACAACAGCACAGCAATGCACAGTTTAATGGTGCACAGAAGAACCAATATCATGCCAAGTCGCCTGAGTCCATGGACGTTTACCATTAAGTGTCAAAGTTCAGGCCACAGAAAGATTTATCCGAAAGAGTCGCAGGTCAGAGATGCCAACGGGTAAAGAAGACTGGGGAAGGGGAGCATACTCATGAGGGTGAATGGGATAATGGAGGTCATAGATGGAAGATGAATGCGAGTCTCTGTATGATAGCGCGTTAAATTTTTTAGCGAACGCTCTCGCCTACCGTCTATCGAACGTTGTTCAGCTAAACCAAAGTTTCTTATCGAGGCGGGTGCGGAAAAGAATTACATCAAACCCATAAAGGAGTTGAGAGATGTAATTTCGGTAAAATACCTATTCACTGTCAGTTCCATCTATGGTTCTGACAAAATCAGCCAGAACTGTTGTTTGTACATTTTTGTTAAGCCAACTACTTTTTATACCCTGATCCCTTTGAAAATGGGAAATTAAGGTATAATAGTTTTATGCAAATGTATGGAACAGGCAGAAGGAACCGTTGCAGACCCCATAAAGAATACATATTCTTGATCAGGACGACAAGCCGAGTCGATTGAACCCTGTCCCCTGTATGAACGCGTCGATCTCAGCTTATATACGAGCTAGATTTTAAATTTTTTTGTAGGTCAGTGTATAGCACGCGCATATCGAGTTTGTTTCAAATATTCGATAATTATACGCATTTAATTGTTATCGATTAAAAATATGATCGAAATGCAGTTAATAACATATATCTCGTACATCTTAAGAGGAAAAGCCTCCAAATTTGTATTTATTGTTCTGTATATTTCATGCAATTTTGATTCTTGTTGGATTTTGGATACCGGCTCCAAATTTCCCCAAAATCTTAAAATCTAAGTTCAGTGGCAAATAGAGTCATTATGTGAAGGCGTTTGCATCTCAACCAAGCCAATAGAATATGTAGATCATATGCTGAAAATTTCATTAAAATTCATTAAGTAAAACAGAAGTTATTAAACAAACCGTTTGGCTCTCTGCAAAATCACATATCTGCATTTCCACGTGATTTACACCAACAGCATCATTCCCGCAGCATCAGCTGACACCATAGATTAAGCTTCAGTTTACATTAAAAGTTTGCAATCTTCCATAATGTGAAAATTAAAGTACATTGTTGGATAGAAATTCATCGTTGTCCGAGTTGACGGAAGTTATTTAAGTTGAAATATAAAAAGCCGCGCTTGCGTGCTTTCTTTGCAAAGGTTGATTCGTGACTACGTAAAACTCAGAGATGTTATCTATCACCTCAGATATGGTAAATGCTTTTATCGATATATCATATCGCATTGAAACAGATGATATTATTCAACACCCTTCCTCAATGCGGTCATGATTACAAATTCAATTTACATAATCTACTTAAAATTAACTTAACATTTCAATAAATTTAACTTAATTCATTTCAATCTTGACATTTCAGTAAATTTAACATGCTTGTTCTTACAAAGATTCTTAGTAATGATATCTGCAATCATATCTGTTTTACCAGCATACTTTAAGTTAATTTAACCCTCGTCAACTACTTGACGTACAAAATGATACCTAATATCAATACGCTGAGTCCGGTAATGGTGGACTGGATTTCTGGCCGACTCCTGTGCGCTCAGATTCTCGCCGCACAGAGTAGTTGAAGTAGATTCATCTCCACAACCATACTCTTGCCCAAAAGTATTAAAGCAATTATGTTTCACAGCGCTGCTCAGAGAAAAAATTTCCGTCCATTTTCGGCACATAGAGGTCATTTTTTAACAGCAACGTGCATAATTCCGTCTCTAGCTTTATTTCTTCTCTTCTCTCTGCTCTCAAGAAACCGGAGTCAGCCAGACTAATCATTTCAATGTGTTTTCAATCTTTGTGAAAAATCTATCACAACACATGTGGGTTGTGGCGCCACTATCCAAACACCATATACTCTTTTTCAAAAGATCTGCGCTCAACGCATTTAATAAACTGTATTGCTTGTTCTCTTTTTTGCACTCAGCCTTCATATGCCCGCGCTCGCCACACTTGAAACATATCACATTTTTGTTTCTCTGCTTTTGCGTTCTCTGCGCGGCTGGCTTGTATGTTGCACTAAACGCTTTTTCGAATTCATTCTTTTCTTCTGCGTTCTCCCACCGCTCGCTCTCCTCCTTCACTTTGATGCATAGAGCGTTGAAGGTCGGCATTCTGTCGCGCGAGTTATGTATAACTCTTCTCATTATACATAAACATATATTAATCGATATAAGCATATTTTTTAGCGATTTGTCACCAATAAGAGATGAACAAACAAAGTTCAAACCTTATGTAAGTTATTTATTTTAAGTTCTTATATTAGGTTAAACGCGTACGAGGTAACGGCATTAACACGGGTTCTAAAAATGAGAAGACTTTGTAAATTTCGTGGCGATGACCGACGTTCTTTATTTCCCAAAATCGACTAACTCTACTTGACAATCGTTCTTATAATAGAAGCTAGCCTTAAGCCCTGGAAACGCTGGCATTGCATAAAGTACCAGGGATCGTATATCACAGGGCAGCAACATTGTTGCGCGTGGATCCTTCCGCCGTTGTTGTGCAATGCCCACTTAAAACAGCTGGTGTCGTAAGCATTTATGCTGAGAATGCATGGTCAGCTTTAATATTTATGTTCTGCTGATCAGCTGTGTTAACTCCTCCCCCACTTAGGTGAACGACGTCCTCTGAGTTCTTGAAACTGTTAATTACCGCTTGAAGATCAAGTTGACGTTTGTTCCTCTGATGTCTTTGGTAAAGTTTCATTGAGGCGTAGCAGGAAAGTAGAAGGATGACCACGGTTAGTCCAGATATTATTGGTCTTTCTACCAGTCGTTCTTCTATTTGGGCAATGTCCCGGAGGTTTTTTATGCTTAGCTTCTGTAGGTACGGCAGGCTCGGTATTTCCTGATGATCCGTTATATTTAGAAGCGTGGATACCGCTGGTCTCGGGGATTTCCTCACGTATTTTTTTGGATTTCTATATAGGGTGCCGTTTACCTTTATCTCGTTGTCAAAGGTAAGGAGGAATGTCCCCTTCACCATTTGCTCGTCAACTATAGCCGAGAGGTTCGAGATGGCTGGGTCGAGTTGAGCAATGTGCAGTGCCACCTGAGTGCAGTTGTTGTGCGCACGTTGTATAGGGTAATTTCTTACAGAACGTTGTTGTGAGGGCTGTGCTACAATTTCCTATTGATATTACATGGTTGTCGCAAACAGCTATATCGTAGTCTTTGGTTTACAATTCCAACTTTTGCAAGTGTTACTGATAGCATTAAGGTTTCTAGCTCTGAAATAATTATTCTGTTTCTTGAGAGCAGTGTTTCATACAAATGTTCTGTGTCTATTTGCTTTGTTTTTGTTATGAGGTTTACTGGTCGGTTAGCGTATTTATTTGTTCTTGCATTTTTGTGTTTATAGTTACTTGCTTGTTTTCTGATTCTACGAGTTCTTTCTGTATAAATTTAAGATTTTCCAAGTCGTCGGAGTCTGGTGTGCCAGCTACGACTTTAAGAACGGTGTCTAGCATATTAATGCTCCTAGCATGTCTATGATGGATATTTACTGTGGCTATTAGTGTTTCTATATGTTGTATATCTGTGTCTAATAACTGTCTCATGTGTGATCGTGGAAAATTTTGTCTTAATTTCTTCGTGTCCTTTACTATTGCTGAGTATAGAGTAAGATTAGTTGAATGTTTTAAATATTGGAAATCCGTTCAAATGGCTACATATCCGTCTAAGATCGGTATGTAATCTGTGTTCGTATAATCGGTAACCCAAATCCTTAAGATTAAAAAAAGGAGTTTAATGTTTTGTTTACCTTAGGTTGATCTTGTGGACCACCCTTCCTTTCATTAAGACCGTAGTCCCCAAGTCTGCGTCAATTTTGTTTTCGTTGTACAGAGGTGTCAATTTGTTCCTCAAACGCCTGTTTGCCTTTACAAGAACTGTATCGCCTACTTGAAATTGTCTATCATGTCTTGTTTCATTTACCCTATTTATTGGATCTGCTGTGCATTTTGAATTGTATTTCTTATTTCAATTTCAACTTCTGGGGAGGATAAGTTGATTATGTCGATTGGACGTTTGTCTGTTACCGAGTGAACTGTGTTGTTGTATTCGATAGTTGTTTGAAGTATCGTTTCAACGGTATCTGTAATTTTCCTTTGAGCTGTTAGGCATCTTGCGATGTCGCTGAGGGTGCTATGGAATCTCTCGACTTGTCCATTTGAAGTACTATGGAGTGGTGGGGCGTTTACAATTTGAATGTCATACTGGCCGTTTAATAGTGATTTTATTGTTTCGGACTTTAAGGAGGGTTCATTATCGCAATAGATCGTCTTGATATGTCCATAAAAATTTACAAGTTGTAAGATTGCCGATTGTATGTCGATTATTCTCCTTGAAGCAATGGGTTGAACGGTTGCTAATTTTGAAAATTTGTCTATGCATGTAACGAAATGTATTTTATCGGTTGAGTATACGTCAATGTGTAGCATTTCATCCACATAGGAAGGTATACGAGTGTCTCTAAATATTTATTTTTGTGGGTGACGGTTGTAATTAGCTGTTTTACAGATTTTTCAATTTGAAACCACTTCGTTTACTAGTTTTGTCATTTTTGGAAAGAAGTAGTCTTGTAAAATCTCTTTAACATTTTCTTGGGCTGCTCTGTGGGCTCGATTATGTTCTGTTACAATTATTTCCTTTTTTTTCTGTCCATAATGTCATTTTGTATATCGAAATATGGTTGTTGGGAAAGTTTTTATTAGTTTATGTTGTATGAATGCCAGTACTGGTAACTCACAACGAATTGCATTAACGACGTCTTTTTGGACTACATTGTAAACTCTTTCGATTAACGAATTTCTGTCTGAGAAGTGAATTGTATGTCGGATTTTTTTACCGAATATAATGACTGTACGATCAGAAGCTACTCTATCTTCTTCAATTATAATTTGGTTTTGGAAACAGTTGATTGGTTTGTCTGTTGTTTCTATAGTGTACGTGAGCGATACTTCGCTGTGCATTGAACCTCTGTCTGACTGTGCGTCGTCTTCCAAGGCATGAATATTATGCCGCGATAGCGCATCAGCAACGTAGTTTTCCTTCCCTGGCTTGTAATAGATGTTTGCATTATACTCGTCTATAAAAGCTTTCCAACGCCTGATTTTTGCGTTTGGATTGCGGTCAGATACTGCAAACGTCAGGGGTTGGTGGCCCGTAAAGATATTTAAATTTTTTACTCCGTACAGAAAATTTCGGAGGCTTTTCAAGGCCCAGACTATAGCAAGTAATTCTCTTTCATTTGTTGCAAAGCTAAGTTCCCTATCTTTCAATTTCCTTGATATGATTGTGATTGGTTTTCCACCTTGGGATAAGACTGCCCCTAGACCAAAGGACGAAGCATCAGTTGTTAAATCAAACGCTTTCTTGTAGTCGGGGTAGAGTAACATTACATTTTCGGATGCGAGAACCTCTTTTAGTTTCTCAAATGCCGTGAGTTGACTCTCGTCGAATTTGACTGGTATTTTCTTTGATTGTCCAGCGCTAACTTTGCCGTTTTCGCCTTTTAAGATGTCGCTTATAGGTTTTTCTAAAGACGCGAAGTCTTTGATAAAACACCTATAGTAGCTTGCCAGCCCGAGGAATGATCTGACGTTAAACAGAGTTGTTGGTAATTCGTAGTTACGAATCGCTTCAACTTTACTTGGACATGTCTTTATACCTTTACTTGAGACCACGAAACCTAGATATTCGACGCTTTCTTTGAAAAAGTGTGACTTTTCTGGCGAAACTCTCATGTTGGCCTCGTATAGTTTATCTAAGACCCTGCGATATGTTTGACGTGGTCGTCCATGTTTTCAGAAAAAATTATTACGTCGTCAACGTAAACGTAACAAGATTTTCCGATTTGCTCTCTGAGCACATCGTCAATGGCTCTTTGCAAAATACTAGATGCATTTTTCAAGCCAAAAGGGAGCCTGCAAAACTCATACTTTCCACTTCCTACAGAAAAAGCTGTCTTTTCTCTGTCCTTTTCAGCAAGTAAGATGTGGTGAAATCTGGATTTGAAATCTAGGGTTGTAAAATACTTTGCTGTGCCTAAGTTGGATAAGACAGAGGCAATATTGGGGATTGGATATTTGTCATCTATTGTTTTTTGGTTAAGTTTTCTGAAGTCTATGACTAAACGCTTCTTTTTCCTCCCCCGTTCATCAGTACCTTTTTTATCTACAACCCAAACGGGGTTATTGTACGGTGAACGAGATGGACGTATTATACCGTTTCTTAACAGGTCTTGAGTTTCTGCGTTTACGAATTCCGATACGCCCATTGGGTATGGGTATAATTTGGAATATATGGGATCCTCATTTTCTGTTCTAATGGTGGCAATGATGTTGGTATTATACGGGAGTGCTTCAGTTGGTTCCGCGAAGACTCCTGTTCGTTTCTTGAGCATCGTTTGAAAGTTTGTTGTTATGGCTTGAGGGGTTCCTATTTCTTTGGCATCTGTAAAATTTACGGCTGGGCATTTTAGAAATCACTTAAGCTTTCTTGGTACCTGAGATGAATACTCTGTTCTGTATTTCTCACTTAACGAAGAGGCAACGTTGGTGTCATAGGTCATGATTGTCTTATTTATGAGTAAAGTCAGTTTCTTCTCCACTTCGTCATAGTACTGTAGTAGTGTCAGATTTCCTTGACGGAATGTTGACAGCTCTTGTTCAATTAAGTATATCGGTCGTTTGTCTGCATACGTGAAATCTAATCGATTTATAATGGCCCTAAAATTCAGAGGAGTGTCAAACGAAGAGAGTACCACATCAGCGGCGTTTTTAATTTTGTTTCTTAATATTCCTAAAGCTTGATAATGTTTCGAGCTACCATCATATTTCTCATATACTTTGTATGCGGTATGCGCAGCTTTCCTCCATGATACGTAAGTCTCATTTTTTCCTTCAAATTCTGGAAGGGATTTCATGATGTCAAGGGTTTCATTGCACATGACGCTTGCCCTGATCTCGGCCTCTCTAAATGTTTCTACTTCAGGAGTGCTAACCTGTACAGAACCAATACGTTGTTCTATGTCGCGTAATTTCTGATCAAAGTTTTCTTTTTGAGTTCTTAAAGCGCTTGTAACTGCGCCTTCTACAATCGCTCTTAACTGTTCGTTAGATAAAGACATTTTTATTTTTATACCCTGATCCCATTAAAAATGGGAAATCAGGGTATAATGGTTTTGTGCAAATGTATGTAACAGGCAGAAGGAGGCGTGGCAGACCCCATAAAGTATATATATTCTTGATCAGGACGACAAGCCGAGTCGATTGAACCCTGTCCGTCTGTCTGTCCGTCCGTCTGTCCGTATGTGTGAAGGCGTGGATCTCAGCATCTATAAGAGCTAGAGACTTGAATTTCTTTGTAGCTCCGTGTATAGCACGCGCAGGTCAAGTTTGTTTTACATATTCGATAACTATTCGCATTTAATTGTTATCGAATAAAAACATTATTGAAATGCAGTAAATAAATTATATCTCGAACGTCTTAAGAGCTAGAGCCAAATTTTGTATTTTGTTTTATGTATATTTTATGCAATTTTGATTTTTGTTGGATTTTGGATACCGGCTCCAAATTCCCCAAATTCTTAGAATTTAAGTTTAGTTGGAACTAGGGCCATTATATGAAGGCGTTTGCATCTCAACCAAGCCAATAGGATATGTAGATCATATGCTGAAAGTTTCATTAAAATCCATGAAGTAAAACAGAAGTTATTAAACAAAACGTTTGGTCAATTTGCAAAATCACATGTCAGCAGCGCCACGCGCACGCATTTTTCCTACAATCCGGGTTCGAATCCTGGTCTCGCAGTGTCGTTTTTTATTTATTTTCTTTTTTTTTTTGAATACTCGATACAAACTACGGAAAATATTAAAAAACTCAGAGGACTGGGATCAGGGTATCTCCTAGTCGGGCACCCCGACTAGAGCTTTCTTACTTGTTTCACCTGTTTCTATACTTTGAAATTTGTTTACTAAATCTTGTATCTCACTATCACTCATAACATGCAAATAAGATATGCATAGTGTTCTTTTATAATTAAAATTGAATTGAACGGTTGGAATTGTATTTTAACAATTTTTATTTATTATTATTTTTTTTTGAACACCCTACTCACATGTTCTTATATTATGTTAGTAGAGCTGCTGTTTTTATGAACTGCTTCCTCTGTGAACTTTTGTTTTAGTTGCGTATTAGTTATAATTTGTAATTTTTTTTCACAATTTATTCGTTGAATATTTGTTTAATTGAGTTCGGTTTTTTTCGATTACGTAGGGCGCCAGTTATTTATTTTCATTTAATTCATTTCAATCTTGACATTTCAGTAAATTTAACATGCTTGTTCTTACAAAGATTCTTAGTAATGATATCTGCAATCATATCTGTTCTACCAGCATACTTTAAGTTAATTTAACCCTCGTCAACTACTTGACGTAGTAGGTCTGCTAAGTGCCAAGCTGCGTAGTTTTTCAGACCGCCAAGAAATCGGTCCACCTGCCAGAAAGTATACATAGCCAGTATGTGACTTTCGGTCAGTTCGGTCTCCACCCCAATCCGCATCTACATATCCAGTGAATGGCTTATGACTTCTTGCGTAGTGCAGTTTAAAATTTAATGTCGCTGCCAAGTACTTCAAAATGTGCTTTACGCCAGCCAAATGCTCGGCATGCGGATCTTGGTTCCTCTGAGACAACTTTGCAACTGAATGCAAAATATCTGGCCTGGTCGTCATCAGCTTACCAATCATCGATTGATATTTGACAGGGACATCCTTTTGACATTGTCCATCGGTAAAGTTAAAGTTGGAATCCCGCATCCAACGGAGTTGCTACTGGTCTATAATAGTCCATACCATGAGTTTGCAATAATTGCTTGATGTATTGCAAATGGCTTATGGTGATAGGCCCAAACTCATCTTCACGCATCACTTCCATGCCCAAAAACAGTTCAGGCACGCCAGGTCCTCTTTGGATTGACATGCTATAAGTAAATCGACAACATATACCTACTCAGGATATCATTTAGTTTTGTGTTCCATTCCCTTCCTGATTGTTTCAATGCAGCAAAACCTAACAGACTTTCAGGCTGTATACCCATTTGCATCCAACAGTCCGCTGTCTTTCCGGCAAATCTGCCAATTGCCATGTCTGGTTGGCCACTAGTGCATCATATTCCCGTTTCATCGCATCGCACCAATCTGATGCATGAACACTCTTCAACACCTAAGTACGTTGTGCTGCTTTCGAGGTCGGCCTGGCTTGCGGGTTCGAATCAGCCTTGGTCTGCCAGGACCAATGCGAGGAGCTTTCACAATTGCGTCCTTGCTTACTTTGTCTTTGCGATTTCCATCGCTGCTGCGTCCATGGCTGGTGTCCCGATCGCTGCTGCGTCCAACGCTGCAACGCTGCTGCGTCAGCACTCCCTCTACCAGGCTGCATGGTAACATTAGATGGTGGCAACACATGTACAAATGAATCCTTGTCACCTTGAGTCTCGTTGAAATGAACATCTCTCCTCTCAAGCACCCACACATGTGGGTTGTGGCGCCACTATCCAAACACCATATACTCTTTTTCAAAAGATCTGCGCTCAACGCATTTAATAAATTGTACTGCTTGTTCTCTTTTTTGCACTCAGCCTTCATATGCCCGCGCTCGCCACACTTGAAACATATCACATTTTTGTTTCTCTGCTTTTGCGTTCTCTGCGCGGCTGGCTTGTATGTTGCACTAAACGCTTTTTCGAATTCATTCTTTTCTTCTGCGTTCTCCCACCGCTCGCTCTCCTCCTTCACTTTGATGCATAGAGCGTTGAAGGTCGGCATTCTGTCGCGCGAGTTATGTATAACTCTTCTCATTATACATAAACATATATTAATCGATATAAGCATATTTTTTAGCGATTTGTCACCAATAAGAGATGAACAAACAAAGTTCAAACCTTATGTAAGTTATTTATTTTAAGTTCTTATATTAGGTTAAACGCGTACGAGGTAACGGCATTAACACGGGTTCTAAAAATGAGAAGACTTTGTAAATTCCGTGGCGATGACCGACGTTCTTTATTTCCCAAAATCGACTAACTCTACTTGACAATCGTTCTTATAATAGAAGCTAGCCTTAAGCCCTGGAAACGCTGGCATTGCATAAAGTACCAGGGATCGTATATCACAGGGCAGCAACATTGTTGCGCGTGGACCCTTCCGTCGTTGTTGTGCAATGCCCACTTAAAACAGCTGGTGTCGTAAGCATTTATGCTGAGAATGCATGGTCAGCTTTAATATTTATGTTCTGCTGATCAGCTGTGTTAACTTGTACACATGTTAAAGCATGATGAAAGATTGAGCAACATTATGAAATTAAAATTCTTAGAAAACAGCAAAGCTAAACTGGCGCCAGGATAGTCTAGAAATATTGTAAGATTGACTAGCAATAAGAAAAAAATGAATAAAGACGAGTTCACTTCTGGGACTAGAATGAAGAAGTCCAGCACTGACAATAAGAGTTTAATAATTTAAAAATTAAAACAAAATTGGCGCAGCCGGTAGGATCATTTTTTTAAAGGATTCAATGATAATGATACAAATCAGTCGACTAATTTATAAATCGATCATTAGAAAAAGTCAAAATATAAATAAGATGCCTAATTTATAAATCGAAAATTGTAAAGAGTTAAACTAAAAATAAGTTGACTAATTTATAAATCGATCATTGTAAAAAGTCAAACTACAAACAAGTTGACTAATTTATAAATCGATCATGCGAAAAAGTCAAACTACAAATAAGTTGACAAATTAATAAAATAAAACGAAAAGTACATCTCAACGCTGGCAACCAGACAACAAAAGAGACCACCTAATTACGACAAACGCACGATGGCACAAGCTCACTCACAAATGTCACCGGAGGAATTGGTGGAGCAGTTGATCAACAATGAGCGATAACTAGAGGAGCTACATCAGGTTTACGTTATGCTACAAGGCCACACCAATGCGGCTCAGAAAGAACGACCGTTTCAAAATATAAATTATTTGGCAACGTTCAGGGGAACAGGTGAGATTTCTATCAACTCGATCTTCTCCAAGGAGTGGAGGACTCTCAATTAAAACGAGACGCCACTAGAATAATCGTCCACAAGACCATACAAGGACAGGCGAAGGATGTGGCCATCAATGTGCCGTAACCAGACAACGGGGAGCTAATCGAGTCAACACCAAAGCTGAGGTATCTACTGGACACGGAACCTCAAATTTACTGTCGAACTTATGACTTAGGAGTAGACACAGTAAGCGAACTGGTGGTAGAATTACAAAATATTAAGTATAAAACCGACGAGTTAACAATTTACCATCAAAACGATCATTTTATAGATATAAGTAATGTTGAAAGTTCATTAGTAAATACAGCTAAAGAAATGACTCAAGGCACTTTGATAAAATATACAAAGAAATAAATTTAAATGCCATTTTAAAAATAATGATGTTACATAGATACGAAAATAGTTGTATTAGATTCCCATATAAGTAAACTAAGCCCAATAGGTATAAAGCTGAGGCAGAATCCAGAAAAAAAAATCATGACTACAAAAATGAAAACATTCAACAACAAAATTATAACAAGAACCAACAATATTATAAACAAAATTATAACAATAACAAGCAGTCATATTATCAACCACAAAGTGGTCAAAACACTAATCAACAAAATTACCAACAAAATTACAGAAACAACTAAGGTCAGTATAGACAAAATAATACTCAACAGAATTCAGGACATAGCCGACGTAACCCGAATCAGCAAACGATTTTACAACAGTCTAAAAAGTATAGGTCAGGGAATTCAGAACACATGGAAATAGAAAACTTAGAAACAAACCAACTTACAAACAGTTACCAACAACAAAATTAAAACAATAACAAAAATGGCAACTCTAACAACCAGAACTATTGTTCAGGCATGAACATACTGTAGTATATTTAATAACATATTAATAATACCCGAAGCAATGTAGAGTGTTATACATACAAATGCGTCATATGCCTAACATATGATAGTGTATACTAAATACGCATATAGTGACATTTGTCCCTACGATTGTCCCGAGCGCAAGGATAAACAAATGGAATATGATCAGCCACTAAAGTGTGGTCTGACCAGCAGCGCGGGAGATGGCGCGTACGCACTTTGCCTAAGTTCTATGCCGCTTGCCTAAAGTTGATATGATATATATATATATACGGGAGAGCATAGTATGTCTCCCGCTTAGAGCTCCACTCAACCGCAGAACTCACTACATAATGTACTTAGGCTAAGAGATGAAATACGCATGAGCCAGGGTATAAGAACCCTTTCTCAGACGAATAAAGATCATTACACAACTGAACGCCATCACAGTTATTTGTATTCACAACTATCAAAATCAAAGAGATGGTTACGCCCAGGCAGAGGTTACTGTTTATACCCTGATCCCATTAAAAATGGGAAATCAGGGTATAATGGTTTTGTGCAAATGTATGTAACAGGCAGAAGGAGGCGTGGCAGACCCCATAAAGTATATACATTCTTGATCAGGACGACCAGCCGAGTCGATTGAACCCTGTCCGTCTGTCTGTCCGTCCATATGTCCGTCTGTCCGTATGTGTCAACGCGTGGATCTCAGCATCTATAAGAGCTAGAGACTTGAAATTTTTTTTGTAGCTCCGTGTATAGCACGCGCAGGTCAAGTTTGTTTTAAATATTCGATAACTATTCGCATTTAATTGTTATCGAATAAAAACATTATTGAAATGCAGTAAATAAATTATATCTCGAACGTCTTAAGAGCTAAATCCTCTAAATTTTGTATTTAGTTTTATGTATTTTTTATGCAATTTATGGATTGGAAAATTTCGTCAAATTCTTAAATTTTAAGTTTAGTTGGAAATAGGGCCATTATGTGATGGCGTTTGCATCTCTACCAAGCCAATAGAATATGAAGATCATATACTGAAATTTTCATTAAAATCAATTAAGTAATACAGAAGTTATTAAACAAACCGTCCAATTTGCAAAAGCACATGTCAGCAGCGCCACGCGCACGCATTTTTCATATGCTTGTACACACATACATGCGTGTATTCTTTTCTATTCGAAGAATCGAAATTGCGATTGAATACTGCTTGAATTATCAGCTGCTACTCAACTTCAAATTTACAACTCATCATGCAAGAGGCGCAGTGGCTGCGTTGGTAGAGGCGGCGATCGTATGCAGCCAGGCCCAGGGTTCGAGACCGGTGGAGATGAAATATTTTTTATTGTTTTATTTATTTATTTTTTTTTTAATTTTGAAGTGGCGGTGTTAGTAGAGTTGGTGCACGTTGCGCAAAGAGTCCGGGTTCGAATCCTGGTCTCGTAATGTCGTTTTTTATTTGTTTTCTTTTTTTTTGAATACTCGATACAAACTACGGAAAATATTAATAAACGCAAACAGGACTGGGATCAGGGTATCGCCCAGTCGGGCACCCCGACTAGAGCTTTTTTACTTGTTTATTCATAATCATTATCAGGTGGTAGTTGGGCATAATGCCCACAAAAATTTCTCCGTGTACTTTTGTAGAAACGTCTTAAACGTCTCAAAGCTTATAATAAAAGTTTTTTGAGCATTACCTATTTCAGCTATTTAAAAGCTTATTATTCTTAAGCTGATACGAGCTGAAAGTCATTTCAAATGTATGCTACTGTTGTCCACCAAATAAAAAATGTGTATGAGTTTTTTTAATTGTTAGTTAAATTGTTAACTGCAATTCAAACATGATTTTATTCGATAACAATTAAATGCTAATAGTTATCCAATATTTAAAACAAACTTTACCTGCGTGTGCTATAAACGGACCTACAAAAAGTCTTTAGCTCTTATAGATGCTGAGATCCACGCGTTTACACATAAATACAGACGGACGCACAGACAGATAGATTGGCAGGGCTATCAGGAATATATACTTTTTTTGGTCTACCCTGCATTCATTTCACAAATTAACAATACTATTTTTTGTCTGAATTACGAATTTCAATGACTTTAGGGTATACATATATTAAATACAACTAGACTTCGCCGGGCATTGGAGCATCAATTCTACCTTAGTGTCAGTTCAACGTTTTCTTTAATAACTACTGTTTTACTAAATGGATTTTAATAAAATTTTCAGCATATAGTCTACATATTCTATTGGCTTTGTAGAGATGCAAACGCCCTCACATAATAGCCCTACTTCCAACTGAAGTACAATTTGAAGAATTCGGGGAAATTTGGAGCCGGTATCCAAAATCCAACAAAAATCAAAATTGCATAAAAAAATATACCTAAAACTAAACAAGTAAAAAAGCTCTAGTCGGTGTGCCCCACTAAGAGATACCCTGATCCCAGCCCTATATGAATTGTTTAATATTTTCCGTAGTTTGTATCGAGTAATAAAAAAAACATAAAAATTGACAGTACGACACTAAGATTCGAACCCACTATTTTTACGCAACGTGCACCAACTCTACCAACACAGCCACTTCATAAATAAGAAAATTAATAAATTAATAAAAAATGTCTCAGCCCCGCGAGTATCGAACCCAAGTATTAACCGTTTGCAGCAGTCACTGCACCGCTTGCAAGAAGCGTTGCCAATTTGAAGTTGAGTAGCAGCTGATAATTCAAGCAATATTCAATCGCAATTTCGATTCATCGAATAGAAAAGAATACACGCGTTTGAATGTATATGTACACACGCATAGGAAAAATGCGTGCGCGTGGCGCTGCTGACATGTACTTTTGCAAATTGGCCAAACGTTTTGTTTAATAACTTCTGTTCTACTTATTGGATTTTAATGAAATTTTCTGCATATGATCTACATATCCTATTGGCTTGGTTGAGATGCAAACGCCTTTACATAATGTCCCTAGTTCCAACTAAACTTAAATGTTAAGAAATTGGAGGAACTAAAACGAATACAATAGGTCACAATATTAAAACCATAACAGATCATCCCATAAATACAAAACTCGAATATATGTTAGAATATGTTAGAATGCCATTCGGATTAAAAAATTCTCCTGTTACATTCCAACGGTTAATGAATGATATATTGAGGGATTATATAAACAAATATATTGAGGGATTATATAAACAACCAATTGCTTATCTTTATAATAAACATCAGAAAAATTATGGTACAATTGATAAAGAATGTTTGTCTATTATACATGCCGTAAATTATTTTGAACACTATTTGATTGGAAATAAATTTTAAATTATAACAGATCATGCTCCTATAAAATATTTAAATTCAAATTTCAAAGGAAAAGAAATGACAGCTAGACATCAAAGAATGATATTAAAACTACAGGAATTTGGTTAAGAAATTATATATTTAAAAGGCAAAGACAATAAAGTAGCAGATTTTTTGAGCAGACAAGAAACAGCACAGTGAATCAATACAGTTCTTTATTTTCTGTATTGATTCACTGTGCTGTTTCTTGTCTGCTCAAAAAATCTGCTACTTTATTGTCTTTGCCTTTTAAATATATATCTTAATCAAATTCCTGTAGTTTTAATATCTATCTTTGATGTCTAGCTGTCATTTCTTTTCCTTTGAATTTTGAATTCAATTTTGATTTAGCAAATACAAAGCATTCAGCAGATGAAGAGGAATTAACTTATTTTTGTATAAAAAAATGATATTGGTAATAAATATAAAACTCAGATAATAATTACCTATTCAGCAACAGATACAATTAATATACACCATGTATAAAAAATAATTGAAGTAAATCCAGCAGACACAGAAAACGAAATTGAAATAAAATTACAAAATAATAAAAAGAAAGGAACAGTGTGAATCTTTTCAGAAGTATCAAACTCAGAATATCATAAAATACAATGTATATTAATGAACATTTTTTCTAACTGTAAAAATATACAATTTTTCAAATCTACAAAAAGAGCCCAAGAAATTTCAACTGAGGAAGAATTACATAAACAAATTTGAACAGTGGTATAAGTGAAGCATTCAACTTACTAAAAGACAAAATCTATTTTCCAAAATTAAGGGACCATTTTCAGTTACTAATAGCAAATTGTAGAAAGTGCAAAGAAATTAAGTATGATAGAAAACCGATAAGATAAAACCAAACTTTCAATTTACAGAAACACCAGATTCTAAAAACCAAAATTGACATTTAGATATATTTCATATAAAACACAAATCTTTTATTATAATCATAGATAAACTTACAAAATTTACAGAACAAAGATGCAAATTATGATAGAACATTTTGCAAAATTGAACAAACCGCAGAAAATAATAATGGATAATGAGTTTAGATCGGAGCATATAATACAGTTTTTAAACAATGAAAATTTTGAAATACATTATACAAAGCCCAACGCCCATCCAGGAAACGCTGATATTGAAAGATTACATTCTACATTTATTGAAATAATAACAGGAATAGATAATAATGAATTATCCATTGAATCTAAAATTCAATTAGAAATAATGGCTTACATTAACCGTTATCATCAACAATAAAATGTATACCAAATTATGCTAAAAATACAGAAGATGCAAATAAATTAAAAATGACTATTGAGGAACGTAAAAAAATAACTATAAACAAAATAAATAATACAAGAGAAGAATACAAAATACAAAGACAGGAAGGTCCAATTAAAATTTATAAAAGAGACAGACAAAAGGATGAGCCTTATTTTCGATACACAGAGTTAAGAAACATTCATTCATTAACATAAAAAGACCGTTAAAGCAGGAAATTAACAATTCTAACTAAAGAAAAATATATCGATAACAGATTTGACAGACTTTTTTCATCTTTTCCCCAGATGTTAATCATATTAGCCATCATTATAACCACATTCAATACACTACAGACAAGATTACAAATGGAACCGAAATTAGTAAGTGCAGGTTATGTATCCATACAGATTTAGCAGACCGAAATAGTAAATGAAACAATAATCACACTACACATTATAAACATTAACCCACTTCATGATATTTTAAAACAGATAGAAACAAACACAAGAACTGCCAATATTACAGACAGAACTATTAGTAGAAAAGGCAAAGATTAAATCTATTACACCTTTTAGCAGAAATAAAAGGAGGCTTATAAATATAGCAGGAACAGCATACAAATGGCTATTTGAACTAATGGACGACGAAGACAGAACTGATATCTTGATATAATCGACCAAAATAACCAACATGAACCAACAAATAATCATAAATTTATTATTAATTAAATTCAATTCGTATTGGCACTTTAAAATACAAAAATAATTGCATAATAATAGCAATAAAAACTCCAAAAAATATAAAAATATAAGTGTAGATGTTAAGTGACTTATCCCAATGTCTAACACAAATTGACCAAGAAAACTTATTAATTATATAAATTAACGATAACACACTGGAATATAAACCAAATACAATTTTAAATGAACTTAAATTAAGTAAAAGTTGCACTCTTACCAACAATTGCAAATTTATATTTAATAATATCACAAGTATTGAAAAAACATATGACACAATAATAATAAAAAATGCCAGAAAAGAAAAGCCATATTAAAATTGTGACAAAAGAAATATAATAAATGGAAATAACCTCATACAATTGGGAAATTATAAAATAAAAATTTTGAAAGAAACATTTTCCAATGAAAAAAAATACAATTATACGAAAAATTTGTTTATCCCACAGAACTTTTAAATCAAACCTACAAAAATACTATTAATTTTGTTCATTTAACAATAAACAACTTTGAAAATATAAAAGAAGTCACAGAATTGAAATATGAAAGAAGAGCAACAAATGGCATTATGTTAATACTTTTAATTATATTTATGTATTTTATTATTTATGTATACTTACGATGCAAAAGGCAAAATATAAATATTAATTTAAAAACAATTCAGGAGAATTCATGCTCTAAGAGGGGAGGAGTTATGCCATCTGCATTACTTCCCGCAGCGTCCGCCGACACCATAGAATTAGCTTCAGTTGACATTAAAGGTTTGCAATCTTCCTTAATGAAAAATATAATTAACTCAATGTACATAATCTAAAATTGCAAACCTAAAAACTAATAATGGCAGAAGATTGTCGCAGCCCAGCGGCATTATATAAACACACTTTAGCAATTAACAGCTGCATAATATTAACATACTTTAGCAATAAGACACAATTCACAATTGTTAACATAAAAAATTATCGCAGCTTCTGCTGCATAAAATAAGCATAGAATCGTATAAAATACCTCTTAACATTGAATAAGGGGCAGTTGTATTTCTGGCCTCAAATAAAGAACATGTATTAACTCTTATCAAAAGATATATATAATTCGTGCAAGCAGTTTCCCTATGCGTGTGTATACATACATTCGAATGCGTGTATTCTTGTATATTCAAATAATCGAAATTACAATTGAAAACTGCTTGCTACTGCAAATTTGCAACTCTTCTTGTAAGCGGTGCAGTGGTTGCGTTTGTAGAGGCGGCGCTTATAAGCGGTTAATGCCTGGGTACGAAACTCGCGGCGCTTAGACATTTTTTATTGTTTTATTTATTTTCTTAATTATGAATGAATACTCGATACAAACTACGGATAATATTAAAAAACTCACATAGGACTGGGATCAGGGTATCTCCTAGTCGGGCACCCCGACTAGAGCTTTCTTACTTGTTTTTTTGTTAAATTCGTTTACCCCATTTGACGGCATTATAAGTTTTGACCTGCTAACGCAAGTTGGAGCAACTATTATTACTAAATGGAACTCAATCGACTATAAATATGCATCCGATATGCCAAAATACCATTATTGCATCGACATCAACTTTTAATATATCAACCATTATAATATATACATAATCGTCCCAGATTCCAATACCTATGATATTGGCAATCCTGGGTAAAGCAAAAAATTTCACAACACTGGACCTAAAGTCAGATTACCATAAAATCTTTGTTGCCGATCAGAACAGAGAGAAAACGTCTTTCTCTGTAAATGGAGGAAAGTATGAATTTTGCCGTTCGGGCTGAAGAATGCGGATAGCATCTTCCAAAGAGCAATCGACGCAATGACGTTCTGCGTGAATAAATCGGTAAAACGTGCTATATATACGTTGATGACGTCATAATATTTTCTCAAAATGCAGATCACGTCAGAAATGCCTATGCGAGGCCAACATGATAGTCTCAAGGGAAAAACTCAATTAGTTTCATTGTAATTAAGGGAGGCGCAAAAACGGATCCTGAAAATGCAAGAGCCACTCAGGAATACACTGAGCCCAAACTTAGGTGGTTTTTTAGACCAAGACATCTATTACAGATGTTTTATCAAACATTTTGCCACGATTGCAAGACCTAACAGCACGCGTTTCGACTTATGGCATTGATGCACTTCTATCCTAAGATGTCAGAAGTCTAAAAGATAGTAAGGCCAACCATGTAAGCAACGAATGAGAATTATTAGCCATAGTTTGTTCTCTGGGTAAGGTACAGCATTACCTGCACGGCGCTAGGGACATTCATATCTATACAGACCATATACCACTAACCCATCCGGTTTCGGACAGTTATCTAAATGCAAATATAAAAAGTAAGAAAGCTCTAGACGGGGTGCCCGACTAAAACATACCTTGATCCCAGTCGTATCTGCGTTTTTCAATATTTTCCATAGTTTGTATCGAGTATTAAAAAAAAAAAAAAACAAAAAAAAATTGACATTACGACACCAAGATTCGAACCCACAATTTTAACGCAACGCGCATCAACTGTACCAACACTGATACTTCATAATTAAAAAAGCAAGTAAGAAAGCTCTAATCGGGGTGCCCGACTAGGATATACCCTCATCCCAGTCGTATCGTAGGAGATACCCTAATCCCAGTCCTATCTGGGATTTAATATTTTCAGAAGCTTGTATCGAGTATTCAAAAAAAGAATAAATAAAAATCGACAGTACCCCACCAAAATTCGAACCCACTTTTTTTACGCAACGCGCATCAACTCTACCAACACTGTTACTTCATAATTACAAAAGCAAGTAAGAAAGCTCTAGTCGGGATGCCCGACAAAAAGATACCTTGATCACAGTGGTATCCGCATTCTTTCTGCAAGATTCGAACTCTCATTGTCTCTCGCCACTTCATAATTAAAAAATAAAACATTAACAAATATTCCATCCACACCGGGCTCGAACCCATAAACTATCTGCTTACGAGCGCCGCCTCTACCAACGCTGCCTCTGCACCGCTTACAAAAAGAGTTGCAAATTTAAAGTTGAGTAGAAGCTGATAATTCAAGAAGAATTCAATCGCAATTTCGATTCTTCGAATAGAAAAAAATACACTTTTTTTAATGTAAAATAACAAATAACGCCATAATTAACATAGCAAATAAGTAGCTTCACGTAACAATGCTTATGCGCCAAAGCGCGGGTCCAATGCTCAGCACTGACGACAGCAAGCATCGGTAATCTGATATTTCTTATGCCGAAGTGCTATACCGTTTAGGATGCTGATGCGTCAAATCGCGGGTCAATGCTCTGCGCTGACATGTCTTATGCCGACGCGGTGTGCCGTTTAGAATGTCAAATCGGCGTGCCGATTGCAGCTTGATGCGTGATGCATTCGACTTTAAGGTAGAGTAACTCTTTGCCTTTGTACTTAAGTTAGTAGGGTTTACAATAAGGTGAAGACAAGTCTCTAGTTGCACTCAATAAAGTGAAAACAAGAAGTCTCTAAATTGTACTCCGGCAACAGTCGCAACTATCATTTATTTGTCTCAAGACGAAGTGAAGTCTTATATCATAATCATCCTAATTATATCAGGAATACCTAACCAGGAGGGCCAGCGCGGGACCAACGTCCTCACCATACCTCGATTGGATTGGTAACACATCATCAGGAGGCACCGCTGGACCAAAACGGACAGAAGACTTAAATAACTTGAATGTGTGCACACGCATAGAAAAAATTTCGTGCGCGTGGCGTTGCTGACAGGTGCTTTTGCAAATTGGCCGCACGTTTTGTTTAATAACTTCCGATTTACATAGTGGATTTTAATGAAATATTATATAATCTACATATTCTATTGGCTTGGTAGAGATGCAATACGCCCATATTGACCCTATTTCCACCTGAACTTACATTTTAACAATTTAGAATTTAACCAAAATTGCGGAAAATATACATACAATTTAATACAAAATTTGGCTATCTCTAAAGACGTATGAGATATAATTTATTAACTGCATTTCGATCATGATTTTATTCGATAACAACAAATTTTTGTAGGGCAGGTCTAGGACATGAAATATTTTGAGTCGCCTGTGGTTGCTTGAGTCATCCAGTAGTCTTAGTGCTAGAGCATTCTCGTTGTTATGTAGTTTATTCGTGTATCTGTTTGCATATAGTTGTATTTCTTCTTTAACAAGGGGCAGTTTAACATCTTTGTGGATATTATAATTAGTCACATACCAGGGTGCACATCATTCTAAGAGTCTTGTTCTGGTATCGCTGTATAATTTCGATATTTGAATTACTATCAGTACCCCATAACTGCAGTCCATACTGGCTTCAGTGTGGCCTTATGTAGCCTTAATTTTTTTTAAGACTAAGTTCAGAACGTGGTCTTAACAGCCAATATATTTTCCTGGAATTCACCTTGAGCTGCTCTCGTTTCGATTTATGTGCTGCTTCCAAGTTAGCCGCCGATCAAGATTAGCACCTAAATATTTTACCGATTCACTAACAGGTATAGCATTACCGTTTAGTGTGACTGCAGGACAACTTCCAGGTCTCAGAGAAAATGTAACTTGCACTGACTTTTGCGTGTTCACTATTATTCTCCACTTTTGAAGCCATACTTCAATCAGATCGAATTCTTCTTAGAGTATGTTGGATGAAACTTGTGAGTTAGTGTTCGTAACAATGATTGCGGTATCATCAGCATATGTGGCTGGACCCAAAACACTCCCTTGCGGAACACCAGCTTCAAAAGTGTATTTATTGGATGATTCGTCATGTTCTTGTACATAAAAGTATCGATTTGCCAGGTACAATTTTATAATTACTTAACTTAACTTTGTAAAGAAGACCTACATGCCAGACTTTATCAATCGCTTGTATAATATCTAAAAAGACAGCTATGCAATATCTTATGCATTCAAATGCATCAGTAATTGCATGCGTTATACGATGGCATTGCTCGAGTGTTCCATGCCATCTTCTTAACCCAAACTGATGTTCCGGTAAGATATTTAGTTCATCCAGCACCACAGACATTCTTCTTAAAAGTATTCTTTCGAATACCTTAGAGAATATCACTAGCAAACTAATGGGATGATATGACAATCTGCAGCTCTCTGGCTTGTTGGGTTTGAGAATCATGATTACTTCCGCACATTCCAATATTAGCATAGCATTGTATATTTGAGTGAGCAATCAGGTGCATTTCGGCGGAAGATGTCGAATGGTATCATATCCTGGCGCTTTCTTCTTGTTTACGATCTTTATTTCCCCTTCCACTCCTGCAATAAACGTGTGGCGTATCGATAGGCTCATCTGGCAAGCAGTTTCTACAAATTGGTCAACCTCATCTACTGTGTCAGGATCATTTTCCAAATTTGGCTTAAAAACAGAGCTTAAATGTTCGGCAAACGCTTCAGCTTTTTCATTATTGCCTCTGCAACCTTGTCCCCTGGCATCTAGAATTGTGGTAGCTTTCCTGGTTGGCCTCTTACCTAGTTGCTTTCCAAGTCACTTGTATACGGATCAAGATTCCTTAAATATTCTGCTGTAGCTTCATTTTTTATTTCCCATAGTCTGCTATTTAAGTCTTTGTCGATTGGGCTTCTCGATGTGTGCCAAATTTTCCACAGTTTTCTTTTTTCAGCTAGTTTTGCTCTAAGTTCCAGTGGCAGAAAAGCTTGCCTATTTACATTTTCTTTTGATTGTGGTGTGCACATGTATTCAGCAGGATGAATAGAGTTTGTGAGTGCTTCAATTGCCATTTCAACTTCATCACCTGACTTGCATGAATTATTTAGACATGTTCAGTTTTTAAATCCGTTTATGTAAAATTTAACTTTAATAATTATATAAGACTTCTGCTTGTGACATATAAGAATTCTGCTGTAGTTCCATAGGTTGCTATAATCGGTGAATGGTCAGAGCTCAGATCAAAGTTCTCTTCTATTTTAAAATTATTTTGCGATAGCTGAGAGTAAATAATGAAATCCAACAAATCTGGGATCTTACGTGGCCAGTACGTCGGCTTGCCTGATGACATATCTATGGGAGCACTACATTCCCAATAAAATGTCCAGAATGAAAAAAAAAATAATTATAGTATTATATTCATTATATATACTATTGAAACGTAGGTTGGATAAAATCAGAAACCATATGCAAAACGCAACATCAAGTAATACCCGGCCTGGTGAAGCATGGAACAGTGTCAAATAAATATGATATTCACACATTATTTCGCAATGTAACGAGCATCATCCAAAAACCAGTTAATCCTTGCAGAGATCGCGTGCATACGTAGTGCAGTGTGCCACTCAAAAATTAATTTGTAAAAATGCAAATACAAAGCCTATTGCACTGTTCATGGGGCTAGTAATATATCACGTGACATCATAAATAAGATCGTTTCATTCACGGCTCTTGACTGCTTTTCACCAGTGGGTGTAATTGTGGGATGTTATCTGAAGAAAGGTTCAGGAAGATCGTCTGGTATTTTGGGGCCAAATTTGCTTTCGGACGCATGTATTTTATGTACACGAAACTTTGTAAATAGAAAACAAATGTTGTGGGTGCCAATAACGAGATACGAAATATTAAAGAAATATTTGACATCGAAAACATTCAGTCAGAATTGCCCAAAGAAGGCATTAAGTAAGATTTCAGCAGTTCCACACTCTGATGACAGCTAGGAATGTTTAGTTCAATAAGCAAAAAGGGTATTGACAATTACATTAAAACAGGGGCACTATGTCGTAAAACTTTATGTAGTTTACTTTTTGAAACTGAAAATATGTATAACAATAAACCAGTACTGCATGCCACAGTTCATTTAGCCGATACACAGCCGCTGACATAGAAAAATAAGTAACTAAATAATAATCTGCCATGTTTCCCATTCGCTGATGGCGCTGTTCAGGTCGACAGTCAATGGTAACTTAGTCTGGATATTTAATTTTTACTCAATTCTTAGAAAGAGTCTTCAATAATATAACTGAAAAAATTCTGAAACAAAGAATTAAAAACTGTATAAAGTGCAGGTAATTGCCAATTTGCAAAGCCCTCAAATAGTTATAAGAATTTTTGGTACACTAAACGAGGATGCGAACAGGTTTACATAATTTGATCATCGATCTGTATTGAATCAAAACAGTAACTCACGTGTCAAGTTTTGGAATTCTATTATATGTTCAAAATTTTAAGTCTCGTTAAATATTAACGCCCAAATTGCCACAACCCTAATGTGCGTATCGATTAAATCTTGGCACTTTATAAGACGAGAATAAGCATGAGTATATGTATGTTCCAAATTTAAAGTCTCAAGCTTAAATATCTGCGACACACAGATATTGCTCAAAACCAATATACTCTTTACTTCACGTTAAGTTAACTCAGAGCTCCTAGCAACTAGCGTCGTCATAAATTGAGAGTAAAATTGTTTTAAAAATATATATAAATTATAAGTGTTCCAGTCCTGTAGTGACTGAAGGTTAGATTGAGAGGCGACTGTGCCTCGTATTGCTGGCATCGGGCTCAGATAATGAAATAAACCATTTAACGGCCAAGTGCCAGAGTGAATATTTATTTAATCGAAACAGTTAACTTTATTGTTTTTTTCTTATTATATTCACTACTTTTAATTTGATTTATAAGACACCAATTTTTAGCATGTCCTTTCAGTACGAGTTAAAACACGAGACTGATTTATGTGACACCAATTTTCAGTACGAGTAAAAACCCACGACTGAATTATGTGACACTAATTTTTAACACGTCCTTTCGGTACGAGTTAAAAACCAGGACTGACCTATAATTTTACAAATCATAGCCTCACCGGCGTAAGCAGAGTTGCCATTGCCAGGGCTGTTCCTTAACTTGTCTAGCACTCGATAGTGAGTGTTGACTAATACCTTATATTAAGTGTTATAAGCTAACTAAGTGTTATAAGTTAACTACCCCCCCTCAAGTGTAAGGTCGTCCTTGACCGACCCTATTCCAGCGATGACTCCTCGCAAGTGCTTCGCGGACTTCTTTGCGTCGATGATCCACCAAAGAGTGAGGCCAATGCAGATTAAAGCACAGCATATGGCTCTTTCGGAGTGCCGTACAACGACATATCAAAGTGCACCATTTCTGTTCCTTGGTCGCATATTAGCAGCGCCTCATCATCGAAAGCGGTGACCAGGGAGTCGGTGCAGAGTCCTGATATTTGTTTATCGTGGCGTGTACCCCGAAGGGGGTTTACAACCACGGTACGCGTTTGAGTCACATATGTGGCACAAGGTACAGCGAGTGAATACAATGCGTCCACCAGCGCCCCTAAAAGAACTCTTTTAGGTACCAAGTTCGAATTCATGCTGTCGGGCATGGCTTCCCTCTTGGGTAGAGGCGAGGCCTATCTTAACCTCTGCTGACTGCGGGGACAGCTTCCGGCTGTGGTCCAACTTTACATTGAACCACAACATTTTATCAACCACAGCCACCACGATACTCCCACTAAAGGGGGCCAACCTCAATTGGGCTGGCCTTGGCCATCAGCCCATCCCGTGGTTCAAATTAACAGCTTTGATCAGCTGTTCGCAGTCAGAGACTGCTTCCCATTTTGGTTTCCGACAACCAGGAACTGGGTAGACACCAGCGACAGACTCCCGAAGGAGTGAGTCTACCAAATTAAGAGGCTTTGGTCAGCCCTTCGACTAGTCCATAAGGATTTGTCTTCCAAACTGAGGACTTTGGTCAGTCTTTCGACTTTCTCCGGAGAGAAGAGAGTCTTCCAAGTTAAGGCTTTGGTTAGCCCTTCGACTAGTCCGTAAGGATTCGTCTCCCAAACTTAAGGACTTTGGTAAGACCTTCGATGTGTCCTCAAGGACACGTCTCCCAGATTAAGGCTCTGGTAGGCCCTTCGACTCATCGCAAGGATTTTGTCTGCCAAATTGAAGCTATGGTCGGCCTTTCGACTAGTCCATTAGGATTCGTCTCCCAAATTTAAGGACTTTGGTATGACCCTCGACTTCCCTCATTATAAGGAAAATCTACCAAATTAAGACTTTGGTCTGCCCTTCGACTCATCCGAATGGATTTTGTCTACCAAATTAAGGACTTTGGTTGGACCTGCGATTCACTCCGGGGAGATCGTCTACCAATTTGAGGCATTGGTAGGCCTTTCGTAGTAAATGCCACTACCAGTTTTGACTAACGTCAGTCCGGTACTGGTCGACCAGGTCCAGCTCCAGCGTCAAGCAGCATGCGTCGTCTGCTGAAGACTATGCGGGCATAATCTTCAAGCAGTTGCATGCTCTCGTTGGTCGTCAGGGTGTCAGCAAAGGTCCAATTACCGGATTCATTCTGCTGAATTCCAAGCCCTTCCGGGTCTCGCACATCCGCATAGAGGGGGCAGACACATAGAATGTGCTGCCAGTCCTCTACGGGATCGCCACATGGACATTCAGCAGTCTCGCTTAGACCGCGCGCATGCAGGAAGGCATTCATCGAGACATGGCCAGTTATGAGGAAACTGGCATGCATCGTGAACTTGAAGTCTGGGCGGCTGTAGACGAAGCTTACGTCTGGGATGAACTTATGCGTCACACGGCCGTGGTCGCTGTCATCCCATCGGAGTTGCCACTCACGCAGTAAGCGTTCATCCAGCAAGGCTCTCCTCATGTTCCGATCAAGGGTCGAAACGTCTTGATCGTAGAGCCAATCGCCTTCTACCATGGGGTAGTTACGCTTCATCTTCGACTGCATTGCTAAACGCATCGCCATAAGGTCCAGCGGTGGAGCTCCAGCAAGAACTTCTAAGGCATCTGTAGATACCGTTCGGCACGTTGGCAAGCATCCTAATAGGATGAGCCGGTGGCAGGACTTGAGCGCCCTCCTGGCGCCGGCTAGTCTCATCACCACCTTGTACCAAACCGAGGCACCAAATAGCGCACAAGGCACCATGAGTCCGGCATAGATCCTTCGCCGTGTTTGCGGACTGAGTCCCCAGTCAACGCGTAGCACACGGGTCAGGGCTCCGACGACTCCAGCCAGACGGTCGCGTAGGGACGCGACATGCGGGAGAAAGCTCAACCGCTCGCCGACTGTGATGCCCAGGTAACGGCATTGCGTCACATACCGTAAGTGTGCTCCTGCAAAGCTTACGGCGGGCGGCCTGCCAGATGACAGCCTTCCCTTAAGGAGCATCGTCACAGTCTTCGTTGCCGAGACTGAGACGCCTACCTCGATACCCCATCCTCCAACTAATTCCATTAGTTGGGCACTTTTGAGCTCCAGTTGGGATCTGGAATTTCCCACTACGAGTAGCAAGAGGTCGTCAGCATATGCACTTAGAGTGCATTCCGCTTCAAGGCGATGCAGAAGAGTGTCCATCAGGATGTTCCAAATAAATGGACCACTGATGGACCCCTGCGGACAGCCACGTGTAACATCTACACTGACTTCGCCGAAACTGCTGACGATGCTTGCCTTTCGATCTGAAAAGAAGCTGCGCCAGATCCCAACTTCCCTGCATCCTAGATCCGATAGTCGGCGTAGAGCTGCGTCCCATTCGACATGGTCGAACGCACCCCTGAAGTCAACGAAGATACCAAGCACATATCGAGCCGGGCTGGCTTCGACACTGCTCACGACGTGACTCCAGGCATCTTCAACGCAGCGCCCGGGGCGAAAGCCGAATTGCCATCGACTCTCGTCCGTGAGCACCTCCTTCACACGGTTCACCATGATCCCTTCAAGTACTTTGCCGAAAACTGGCAACAGGCAGATACCCCGATAGGACGCTGGATCGCTCCTGTCCTTATCTGGGCCCTTGAGGAGCGCTACCACACGTGGGCGCTTCCACTCAGTGGGGAAGTATCCCTCTGCCAGGCAGCGGGAAAACAACGCTGTCATGTACTCAGGGATGGCGCGCCAAGCCGCTTTGACCATACCCCCAGTAATGCCGTCTAAACCAGGTGAGCGTCTGCTCCGAACTCTGGCGATGCATGTTTCTACCTCGAACAAGTCAAGGGCTGGGGGTACTTCGCGAGGAACGGAAACGTCCACTGGCCTCTCCGCAGCAGGAAAGAAGCTGCGGAGCAGGACGTTCGCACAGTCGTGCCAGGTTACGACTTGCTCATCGTTCCAGCGAAGGCAACCGAGATCGGTGCACGTCTTGCGGCCTCGGCATATCCAGTAGGCACGCCCCCATGGGTTTTCCTGGTGCTCGCCGACAAATCGTCTCCAGTCTTCCTCTTTCACCTTGAGCATCATCCTCACGTATTTCTTTCGGGTGATCCTGAAATACGTGGCGAGGTCATCAGCACTGTCACTGTGGTTTCGACGCGCATGCTGAAGCCTACGTCGGGCTCTCCTGAGCTCGCGACATGCATCAGTGAGGGCGGCATTCCACCAACCCACACGACGTCTGGCTTGCAGCTGCTGACGTCCCAGCACAGTGTCGCTCACCTGATGGACCAGGGAGCGAAGTGCGGAGACCTGCTCATCAGATGCCATCTGGTGAAATTCCTCAAGAGGAAGTTCCAACGATGCAGTCACCAACTCATCACTGAAACGACGCCAGTCAGCACGTTGGAGTTTCCACGAGGGCACAGGAGCGTAGCTCTCAACCGTGCTTATCGGATAAGGCGTTACAACAACAGTAATGATGTTGTGATCGCTCAGATCCCACTCGCTTACACTCCAGTCGTACGTTGCCCACGTAGACGCTGAATCGCTGGCGATCGTTACGTCGATATCGCTTCTTGCCCTGCGATTATCGAACGTGTACACACTGCTGCGGACATTTAGCACTCCGGCTCGGCTGCCCTGTACCCAATTTGCTAGCAGCTCACCCCGCTGCCTGTTCAAGTAGCCCCGAGAACGCTCGGGGAGCTTACTGAACCACAGGGGGGATACTGCGTTCGCATCTAGGCCATAGATGACAGGCGTGCGGCAGGCTAGCAGCAGCACCGCATCCATATACAGCAGGTACGGTTCAATTTCAGTATTGAACTGGCAATACACGGAGGTGAGAAAAATTGAGCCAAAGTTCCCAGACACACTCACGCATACGCCGTACTCAGTGATGAGCGACGAGACAGGCATGCAGACGACCTCCTGGTCGTCAACGACTATGGCAGCTTTGTTTCGACGGTCGGAGAAAACTCGCATGCCTGCCGGTAGTCCAGTGATCCTTCCTCCACGATCCATGTAAGGCTCCTGGATCAGTGCGAACTTTGCTCCTGCGTTCCTCATCCTGACACCGAGCTCTATTACGGCAGCTCGACTGCAACCGCAGTTTGCCTGGGTGATGCTAAACATTAATGTCTAGCAGCCACCTTGGCGAGCACAGCTCCGTAAATCGGGCAAGCCGCTGAGAGCATTAAATGCCCACAGGCCCCTTAAAGCTGCAATTCCTGCAGTGCACTAGATTGCAGCATTTCCCGGCTCGGTGTCCGGACTGTCCGCACTGACGGCAGATCTGCTCCTTCATCCGGCACTGAGCGATCTTGTGGTCAAAGCTGACACACCTGTGGCACGCATACGTGCGCACCATCGATCGCCAGCGGAAGGCGAACCAATCCACGTAGATCCTGTCGTGTTCCTCCAGGATATCCAGGGCCTTCTGCTCCAGCTCCAGCTGGATTGCCACCGGGCCATCGCCTTGCGTCCATGCCTTCGAAACAATGGCCACCGACTTCTCGAAGGCAGCATTCGTCATGTGCTCTTGGAAGTGATTCTTGTACAAACCGCCCAT
Source organism: Drosophila eohydei (assembly GCA_035045825.1). Lineage (NCBI taxonomy): Eukaryota > Metazoa > Arthropoda > Insecta > Diptera > Drosophilidae > Drosophila > Drosophila eohydei. Next base: position 560,665 of record JAWNOT010000007.1, read on the forward strand.
AAACTGCTTGACAGTAATGCTACTGTCAACGTCCAGGACGGTTATTCTGGGCCTTAGCGCTGAGTTCCTCTTGATGTCTAACCCCAATTCCTTGAACTTAGGGTTAGCCACCACTCTCCGGATCTCACCCGACGAAGGCGTGCGGATAATCGCACCACCTCGCTTCAGCTCGCGCACCTCGTGTACACGAACACCAAGAGCGGGAGCAACATCCCTGCGAACGCGCTCAGCGACTTGCTGAGGCGTCTCCTCTGGGTTGCTGCTCGTCACAATCGCTGACCACGTCTCCGCAGCCTTGCGGGTCCTTGGTGCAGCGATTGGAGCATCAGCGCGGGCGACAGTGGCATTGGCAGCGGGGACAGCGAAGGACGCAACGGTCTGTGGGCGGGCACGGCTCTGTGCCTCTAGCTCCACAATCCTGCCGTACATCTTTAGCACAAGCTCCTGATAGCTTGCTCCTATATCCAGCACTCTTAGTGCCACATTGCTGGGCACTCCCTCCCGAACAACAGCTCTCCTTAGCTCCTGCTCGATGGCCAACATACGTTGGACCATCTCGGTCGAACCAGTCAACCTCTGGGAGGCGGCAGCAGTGGTAGTGGCGGAAGCGACAACGGCAGCAGGAGCAGCGACAGCGGGAGCTTTGACGACGGGGGCAGCGACGATGGGGGCAGCAACAACGGGGGCAGCAGCAACGGCAGCGGAAGCAGCACTGGCGGCGGCAGCGACGGCGGCAGTAGTGGTGGCTCCGGCCAACATAGCTGCCAGCGACGCATCGCTGTCATCGCCAGAGCTCACAGCTGGCGCACGTAACTTCCGCGGAGGCGAGTCCAGCGGAGGCGGCATGACATCGTCTGTCATCGATCGCGTTAACACGCGCGCTACCGTGGTGGGGCGACCACGCTACTTTCGGCCCGAAACCGATCGCGCCGAGCTGGCAGCACTGCTGCTAGCGTCGCTCTCCATGCCTGTTTGTTAGGCAACACAAATTTATATCTGCACCCTTAAGGTATGCAACACCTTTTTTATTTTATTAAGCACAAAAGTATGCCACACTTTTCTGCTTGTTTTTGATTGGCCGACGAAACAGTAACTGTAGCTACCGTTGTTCGCGCACAGCTTGTCGCTGAGAAGACAATTTAAGCACTCTTTAGATTTTCAAACGGTAAAATCTACGAAAGCAAGCGTAAACACGTCCACTCGCGGCGACTGTCGAACACAAACTGAGGGAGTCGGTGCAGGTGTTCTCGAATGAAATCCGCAGGTCGTTCTCATTCACATTCAATACGGAGCAGTATGAGCAGCGTACTGATTCTTCGCTATCGCCGTTCAGCAGGCGCTAACGTCTGTTGAAGCTGTTGGTGCACGACGTGGACGTGGACCTTGGCGTCGGATGATGCACACCAAAGTTGTGCAGCTGCAGTGATTTGAGTGTGATGACTGTGTCCCACCACACCAGCGCTGGCTACTGTGATCGTCGATTCGCCGACCGCCTCATTGGCCGCCTCGGAGCCTTGCTGGGAGCCGTTACTGGACAAGTGATGTGTGTAGTCTGTCGGCACGCTCAGCTGGCAAATGAAATCGGCCTTGCGGCGCGTCAGGTCCGTCAGGCAGTATTTGTTCAGATGGCTGTTTGCTGGAGACGGAGCTCTTGGGCGATGATGCCAAATGATGCGTATAGGCCGAATGCCGTCCTTGCCCTTGTCCGTGACTGTGGGCATGTAGCTTGTGGCAGGAGTTGCTGCTCACGCTTAGCTTGTTGCCGGCGTTGTGCAGCAGATTGTAACAGTTCTTGCCGCTGATCTTGGCCTCCAGCGAGTGCGGAACCGGCGAACTTCTACCCGTCGTCGGTATCGTGTTGCTGCTGCTGCTAGCCGCCCTGTACTCCTTGACGCCACTCTCGCTGCGCAGCGATGCTCGATACGCGGGAAATGTCTTCATCTTACTCTTCAGCGAGCCGTTCAGCAGCAGTTGCTGTTGCCATGCGGAGTAACCATGTTGGAGTAACCTGTGGCTATGAAACTTTTTGAACTAATGCAGTTGGCGGTGTTTTGGGGGTTTCTTGACTTGGTTCTAGTATGGATGAAGAGTATTCTGTCCGGTCGATGGTGGGGGCAGTGGCAAAGCTCCAGCTGCTAAGCTAGGCACCTCTGTGGGCGCATAGAATTTCGGTGGCTCTGGGGCAGCTTCGCCGACATGAGCCGGTGGTGCAGCGTAGAAGGGTGGCGGTGCAACAGCAGCTGCGTGCACTTGACCCGCTTGCTGTATATAAGTGGGCTGTATATCCAATTGAGGTTGTGGCTCGTCCGCTTCTCTAGTGCCCGCGAGAAGGTTGAAAAAACGTTGGAGGCCACCAAAGGCAAGGCACCAAATGAATACGCTGCCCGGCTCTAGCAATGGATTCGCGTTGGTATCCGCAACGCTCTGATATGGATTGATGGATGCGTTCGCTGTCGTCGCTGATGCGGAGTTCGATCCCGCCTATGCGTAGCTGAGGTTAATCAAAGACCGACGCACCAAGTGCTGATGCGAGTGGGAGTCGCGCTGCTGCTGATCGTCGGGGTGCAAGTTGTCTCGGCTGGCGATGATTCAACTAACACAAAAAAAAAATTCCCTTTATAAGATCTGTCACTTACAGCTCCCGCGCTGCTGTCTTAATTGTTGTTGGTTGTTGCAGCTCCCGTGCTGCTGTTTTATTTGTTGTTGGTTGTTGCAGCTCCTGTGCTGCTGTTTTATTTGTTGTTGGTTGTGGAGTTCGACCACTAGTTGGGCGCCAATTATATGTTTTCCAGTCCTGTAGTGACTGAAGGTTAGATTGAGAGGCGACTGTGCCTCTTATTGCTGGCCTCGGGCTCTGATAATGAAATAAACCATTTAACGGCCAAGTGCCGGAGTGAATATTTATTTAATCGAAAAAGTTAACTTTATTGTTTTTTTCTTATTATATTCACTACTTTTAATTTGATTTATAAGACACCAATTTTTAGCATGTCCTTTCAGTACGAGTTAAAACACGAGACTGATTTATGTGACACCAATTTTCAGTACGAGTAAAAACCCACGACTGAATTATGTGACACTAATTTTTAACACGTCCTTTCGGTACGAGTTAAAAACCAGGACTGACCTATAATTTTACAAATCATAGCCTCACCGGCGTAAGCAGAGTTGCCATTGACAGGGCTGTTCCTTAACTTGTCTAGCACTCGATAGTGAGTGTTGACTAATACCTTATATTAAGTGTTATAAGCTAACTAAGTGTTATAAGTTAACTTATATATCCTTCCTTATCTTTTATTTCATACCCTTTGCTTATTATAGATATAAATCGTCAATATAACTTAATTTTATAGATCCTAATTTTGTTTGCGATTATATAAAAAATTTTTAAATTTAAGGTTAATATACTTATATATATTGTAAATTAATTTTTCCTTAAATAATTAAGAAAATACTACACTATACTATTATTAACATCTTAGTGATATTGTCCTTACTGGATGGTTTTCAAAATTTGACCGTTTGCAACACACATTCAAATGCATATATTTTTTTATTCAAAGAATCGAAATTGCGATTGAATTGTGCCAAATTATCAACTTCTACTTAAGTTCAAATTTTCAATTTCTTGTACAAGCAGTGCGGTGTTGGTAGGGGCTATGATCGTAAGCAATATCCTCTGGGTTCGAGCCTGGCGGCTAAGAGACATTTTTTAATGTTTTTTTATTATACCCTGATCCCATTAAAAATGAGAAATCAGGGTATAATGGTTTTCTGCAAATGCATGTAACAGGCAGAAGGAGGCGTGGCAGACCCCATGACCCCCAGTATATATATTCTTGATCAGGACGACAAGCCGAGTCGATTGGGCCCTGTCCGTCTGTCTGTCCGTCCGTATGTGGGAACGCGTCGATCTAAGCATCTATAAGAGCTAGCTCGCGCATATCAAGTCTGTTTCAGTGTTATCGAATAAAAATCGAAATACAGTTAATAAAATATATTTCGTACGTCTTAAAAGCTAGAGCCTCGAAATGTTGTATTTAGATTTATGTATGTTGTCTCCAATTTTTATTTTTGTTGGATTTTGGATGCCTGCTAAAAATTTTCATGAATTCTTTAAAATTTGGTTCAGTTGGAAATAGGGCCAATAAGTAAAGGTGTTTGTATTTCCAAAAATTCTTTATGTAAATCAGAAATTATTAAACAAAACGTTTGGCCAATTTGCAAAAGCACACAGCAGCGCCACGCGCACGCATTTTTCCTATGCGTGTACACACATACATTCAAATGCGTGTATTATTTTCTATTTGAAGAATCGAAATTACGATTGTATTTTCCTTGAATTTTCAGCTGCTACTTAACTTGCAACTCGTCGAATAAGCGGGGCAGTGGTGGTGTTGGTAAAGGATAGAACTGGGATCAGGGTATCTCCTAGTATCATCCTCGTAATTCAAATATCGAAATTATACAGCGATACCAGAACAAAAATATTAGAATGATTACATGTGCACCCTGGTATGTGACTAATTATAATATCCACAAAGATCTTAAACTGCCCCTTGTTAAAGAAGAAATACAACTATATGCAAACAGATACATGAAAAAGCTACATAAACACGAGAATGCGAATGCACAGGCGACTCAAAAGATTACATGGTCCTAGACCTACCCCACAGAAATAGATAAGAATGTAAAGTCAGTAAGCCATCCGGTTACGTAATATTATTGTTAACAATTTTTTTTATTGTCTAGTATAAGACAGATGGCAAATAATAACAGCAATTAAAAAAATTTCAACTAACAAATACTTATATATGTTAATCCAAGTAACAACAAAATTTTTGTGCCTCGACTTATTTAACCATTGGAGTCCGTACATCAGCTTTAATGCAATCTTCTTCTTGATTACGGATATGTCACCTTAGCCTAGACATACGAAATTTATGGCGTCGACGTACTGCAATGTAGAACCCATTTTTTAATCGAATGCGATTGCATTTTATCAATATTCATACCATAAATAAAGGGCTTATCGTTAATCTGTATTTAATTTTTCTTCTTTTTCTTAGTTCTGAACACTTTCCATTACATGGTATGGCGTCTGTGGTCACGGGCTTTCTTTCTCTACATACAGCATGCCTTACATAATTATTCTTTTTTCTGCTATATTTTTTTCATGTCTCTTTATCAACTGATTTGATTTTAACGGCTATTAATTTGGCAGCTAGTCACTCAACGATGAAGTAGTGGGTACTCCATTTAAATCATTATATCTTTTAAATTGTAGTTAAGATCTTTTCCAGTTCCTCAAATTTTTCAATATTAACATAGGCGATGAGCTCATCTCCCTACTGCATGATTAATCTTGTTCTTCATTTAAATAAAAATCTAGTTCCTGCCACAGCTGCTAGTCGAAACGCCACACTTTGCATTATAATTGCAACCACTGCGGCATATCTTCTCCTGTTGTGGGTTGAGAAAACTCAGTTGGTAACTAGATTACAAATTCTGCAGAAAACACATTTTGACTCGTTTTCATTTCAATCTCTCCGCCCCCAATCTCTCATCGTTCGTCGCAGACCAAAGACAATCGAGCAACATCAAAAAGAATACTCGGCTTGATGTTTTGGTGCGTCTGTTTTGGGAAGTGTAACACATTTTCGAGCCTCTCGTTAGTTCATCAGAATGGTATTCGACAGTTTTGCAGCCACCATACATTGGCTCTCATTACATATTTAAATTGAAAATGAGAATACAAGTTGGTTTCGTTAAAAAATATGTAACAGGCAGATGGAGGGGTGGCCAAAATGTCTGCGTTCTACATTCCGCTAACTTCTGTGGCTCCCACAGTACGACTTTTAGTGCATTTCACAACAATAAATGCAGGAGCAATTGCAAACGCCGACGCAAGATCTTCTAAGTCCGTAGTCTCTAATTGGGTTTCGATATTGCCATAAGCAATCGTTGGGTTTTCCAACAAGTTTTTAAGTGCTTTGGCAATACTCCGCCCCAATTTGCACTCAAAGGTTCAGAATGGGCTACACTACAAGCAAATGGTGAGAGTAACTTGGAACATGTACATTATTCAAATCTATATTTTAGATTCGTCTGCTTCAATTCCAATCAAAAACTAAAGCTAAATACAAATGCCCACTTTAGTTATGACCGTTCTCGGTCACTCCAACTCTCGTAGAACGACCTGGACGCGTTCCTGTGCCCTTTTCTTCTTTCTATAATGAACTAGCCTTGTGATGACAGTCACCGTTTCGCATATCATGAGGAAGATGGACGAAGCTACAACTGGTCTTTCATTAAGTTGACTTTTTAACTCTTTGATTTTACCATCGCAGTCAGCTACGGTGCTCTCAGGTCTTTGAAGTAATACTCCGGCATGAGCGACAATGAAAATTATGATCTTACATATTAGCTTAGGTTTTGGGAACTTAATTATAAAATGGATTTCTTGATCGTTTGCAAAAACATTAACGTTAGAGACAATTAAAATTTGGGTTACGTTAACTTTTGTGAAATCTCTGCTTAAAATTACCTTTAAATCACTGTCATTGATAATTACAGGATTTATTACGTTAGTGGCAGCCAGAGTGATTGCAATTATAGGGTTTTCAATTTAAAAATTTAGTATTCTATTTCTCCCTAAAAGGGTCTCATATAAATGTGCATAGTCGATTTGCTGTGATTTTTTTAATTTTTAAATTTTGTTAACAGTGACTGTGAGTGCATTTATCTCTTTTTGGGTGTTTGAATTGATAATGATTTGTCTATTGTTTTCCCTAACCAATTCGTGCTGCATCAGTTGAATATCCCTCAAATCGTCAGCGTCAGGCGTTCCGGCAATTACCTTCAGTGCCTTACCTATGGTATCTAAACTCCTTGCGTGCCTATGGTGAACGCCCAGACTTGCTAACAAAGTTGTTAGGTGGTTTGAATCTGCCTCTAGTATCTTTCGCATGTGCGACTGAAGGAATATGTCTATAATTTCCACTGTGTCCTGTACAAGCTGACATACTCCGTCAAATTTGTTGTATGTCTCAAATATTTAGTCTCGTTTCATATTACCACGGCCCCGTCCATAACCGGAATATAATCTGCGTGGGAGTAGTCCGTCAGTTTGGCCGTCGAAAGCGTAGCCCACAAAATGAAACCTAGAAGGTGCCTAAAAGAATTATAGATTTAGTGGCTGACTACTGTTAGCTTACCTTAACTGTGCTTTGCTTATTGCTTGTACTGTATAAAATTTTTTTATTTATTCTCTTTTTTATTTATTTTTTTTTATTTATTTTAGCTTGCTTACTACCTAAGGTTGTCCTTATGGACCACCCTCCCTTTTATGAGAACGTCGATCGAGACTCTATCTTTGACAGAGTGGAATAACCGGTTATATTCCACCGTGGCTTGCAGCACTACTTCAATCGTGTCTGTGATGCCCCTTTGTTGGAATAAGCATCTTGCTATGTCACTTAGGGTGCTATGAAACCAATCGATTCTGTGAAGCGAAGGGGCATTAACAATATCGATGCCGTACTAGGAGAACTTGACTATGGCAGTCAAAAAATTCTTTCCTGCAGTAGAGTAAATATTTGGATTTCTATCCGACACAGCAAACGTCAAAGGCTGATGATCAGTCTAAATATTTAAATTGCTCACACCATAGAGGTAGTGGCGCAAATTGCCCAATGCCCAAACTATTACTAGCAACTCTCTTTCATTCGTTGCGTAGTTTATCTCTTTATGGGAATGCCTCCTTGGGACAGCACAGCACCGACACCGGAGGACGAAGCGTCCGTTGTGAGGTCAAACGGTTTTTTAAAGTCCGGATAATGAAGGAGTACGTCCTCCGAAGCCAAGATATTTCTGAGTTTGTCAAAAGCATTGAACTGTTTTTCAGTCTATTCTACAGGGATTTTTTGGACCTCTGTTTGCTAACTTTATCGTTTTCTCCTTTTAAAATATCTGACAGAGGTTTCGCAATTGCAGCAAAGTCTTTGACGAAACATCTATAATACCTTGCGAGACCCAAGAAATATCTTAACGCAAACAAATTAGTTGGTATTTCAAAATTTTGGATAGGTTTTACCTTGTCTTCGCTTGCCCTCGTACCGCTGCTGGATACGACAAAGACTAAGAACTCGACACCTTTTTTGAAAAAAAATGTGAATTCTCTTTGGCGACCCTCATGTTAGCGTCTTAAAGACACTTAAGGACTTGGTCTATGTTCCGTACATGGTCGCGCTCGTTTTTCGAGAAAATGATGACGTCAGCGACATAGACATAACAAGTCTTGCCAATGTGCTCACGGCGGCGTTCTTAAGGCTAAACGGCAGTCGGCAGAACTCGTATTTCCCTCCATTCACGGAGAAGGATGTTTTCTCTCGATCTTGCTCCGCTAGGGTGATTTGGTGGTAACATGATTTCAGATCCAAAGGTTACCAAGCTTTGCCAGTTTCATATTGATACTTGGCTTAGGGTATTTATCGGCGATAGTTTTTTCGTTAAGTTTACGAAAATCTATAACCAACATTTTTTCCCCACTCCTGAGTCATCGACTCCTTGACAACAACCCAGATTGCGTTGTTATACGCAGAGCGAGATGGCCGTATGATGCCATTTTTCAACAACTCCTTAACTTCTTTATTGACAAAGTCGGCCGCGCCCATCTTAAATGGATAAATCTTTGAATAAACTGGCTCATTGTCTTCGGTTCGGATTGTTCCGACAAACGACGTGTTATAAGGCAGCAGCTAGTCTGGGTCTGCAAAAGCCTTTATGTAGGCAGTAGTAGTCTTTCGAGACCCCCGTATCCACTAGGAATTTCAGACTGATCCCTGGCACTGTTCGCTTTACGAACGGGAGCTGGCACGCACCGTTAAAAAATTAATCGTCGTCCTCATTATCCTCTATTTCCTCAGCGGCAGTGAAAGCGACCCGCTCATACTCTTCGTCCTCCTGACGTGAGTCATCTTGGCACAGGTGCTTACCCTATGTCCCCTCTGGTCGGAGTGCCTCTCAGAGGTGAAAATTGGTAGGCTGTCGAAACTTAGATGTTAACGGGTCAACGTTCATTTTCTCAATTGGGCCTGTTTGGTTTGGCTTAACACAATTTATTTTTATTTTATATTATTATTGTTTTTTACTCATTTAGCACTGCACGTAAACCGGCGTGAGTTCGATTCTTTGTTGGGCGCCAATTATTCAAATCTATATTTTAGATTTATTCATGCGAGATTTATTCAAGCTAAATACAACTTCATTCTTACAAGCTAGCCCTAACTTGTCGCTGAGCCGGACGTCGGTGGTGAGAAATGCACATTGCGCAGGTGTCGCATTTCATGCTCTTGCGACAGGGAGTCAATGATCTGGGTGCATCGTCAGCATTGACGCAATACCAATAATACCGGATGCCCAATTTGACTTAGCCACAGTTGCTCTACTTTGGGCTAATGTAAGTGAAGTTTTCGTGGAGTTCGAACGCGTTTGCAAAGGGCTCCGTTGGAAAGTACATCCAAGCTCTGCTTTACCACTGTAAAATAGTATAGTTAATACATGTGCGAACTGAGGATGGAACTCACCCAAAAGAAAAGCAAAACACGGGCAGTCTGTCGTTGCGCGGCAGATACGTGAGGTGATCCAGAAAAGTGCCAGCCCACACCCTTATCCCAAGGGAGGGGTGCGGTAGCGCCGCCATTGAGTGCTTCCCAGTTTTCGCGCGGAAAACATTAGAAAAGTCTAGCCGGCACGCTTAAGCAATAATCAGCAGCAGGTGCACTCACTCTAACATCTGTTAGTAGTGTTGGAAACTGCAGCGATCGAACAGCTGTTCACCACACTCTGGTGAATAAGCGTGCCTCAGCAAAGACAACAACCAAACGCCTGGACCGAACTTGAGGCCGCAGAAAGCATTGCATAGTTTCGGGCTTGTAATAAGTATTCGATATCCGTCTTTTGCCGCTACAGGCTTCACGGCTTAGTAGTAGGAGCGAGAAGGGCAGCATGGAGGACGAGCTTCAAGCCTTTGCGAGGCGCTCCACGCTGCTGCGATCACCACCACAACAGCAGGTGGCGTTGCAGCAGCCTGCAACAACTGAAGACTCCCCCACGGCTGAAAGAGAAGTGCCAACGACGTTAAAAAAGGCGCTAGAACAGATGGGAGCTGTTCTAGAGGGCGTGACGGTACTTTTCGGGGGCCAACGCCACATCAATGCTTTAATGAGGGAAGAGCTAGCTAGGCTGGTCAACCTTCACAAGACGGCAGAATCATTCTGCAATCGCAGAGTTAAAAACTGCGAGGTGCAGACTACACCGCGGGCCAGCAATAAACAGCAGGTGGGCGAGCATTCGAAGGTAACTACCGCAAAAAGAGGTATGGCTGCCTTAGGAGGCAGCAGCAACACCCCCAAACGCTCAAAGGAACGCTGCTCCTGAGCAAAGGAAAACACCTTCCAAAAAGCCTAGATACAGCAAAACTGGAGTAGCGCCAACGGCGCAACAGGGTACTTCCTCTAACTCCAAGCAAGATGGAATTGAGGCAAACAGATGGACAGTAGTCAAAGGACGCAAGCCGCTGCAAAAGCGAAACAGGGCCGACGCAATTACTGTTTCCAGCGTTGATGGATGCAGCTATCCTGACATGTTACGAGTCGTTAAGAGCGACCCATCTTTACGGCACCTATGCGCAGATGTTCACGGGATAAGAAAGACGGCAAAGGGCGACCTTTTGCTACAGTTAAACAGAAAGCCGGAGCACAGCGCTGAGATGCTCCAACAAGCCGTTGGCAAGGCTGTAGGAAATAGAGCAATTGTAAAAACACTGACCGAAACGGCAACCCTAGAGATTCGCGACTTGGACGAACTGGCGTGCAAGGAGGAGATTCTAGAGGCAATCAACGAAGCTGTTAAGGACTGCACAATTTCGATGGATGCTATAAAGTCGCTCCGACCAGCCTTCGCTGGCCAGCAGAGGGCCACTGTCGTGCTCCCTGTGGGTAAGGCTAGAGCCCTTCTCGAGCTGTCAAAAGTGCGGATTGGATGGGTTGTATGCCGAATTCGTGCAGTGGAGCAACCAAACGCTGCTTCAAGTGTATGGACTACGGCCATTTCGCGGTTAACTGCACCAGCGATGAAAGCTTAAAAAGTGCTTGCTTCAGGTGCGGAGAGACGGGTCACATTTCAAAAACGTGCGTCAAGCCCCTCAAGTGTGGCCTCTGCGTCCGAAAAGGCGAAAAGCAAACTGACCACGCAGCAGGCAATAAATTCGATGCTAAGACTTCTTCAGCTCAACTTGAATCACTGCGTAGCTGCACAGGATCTACTTGCGCAGCGTGTAAGAGAGAGACGAATAGACGTTGTTATTCTCAGCGAGCCGCACCATTACATGACCAGCTGCCCAAGAACATGGGCCTCAGATGCGAGAGGTAAAGCCGCGCTGTGGATATGCGGGAAGTCAACGACTAAGCTATCAAAAGTCAAGTCGTTTAATGGGTTCGTACGCGCCCTATTTGGCAGTCTGTGGGTGTACAGCTGCTATCTGGCCCCCAGCTTGCAGCTCAACGAATTCGCAGCAGTGCTCGATGAACTCGTAGATGATGCGAGGGGACGGCGGGCCATTATAGCAGGAGACTTCAATGCATGGGCGATGAAATGGGGTAGCCAAATGACTAACGCCAGAGGCAAGGTGGTGCATCTGTGACAGCTACACAGGCAGTGATCATTCAGCTCTACGCTTCACAATCGGAGAGCCACCGGCCAGGCCACCATCTTTGCTTCGGGAGGCCTACCGCTTGGACACATTTGATCCGATAGCTTTTACGGAGGCCATTCAGTCATTAGGCACAGCCGGCAACGCAGAACAAAGAGCTTCCCAAATGGTGGAACAAATACAGAGGGCATGCAACGCAAGCATGCAGAGGCGCAAACTGTTCCGAAGGCACCAAGCGCCCGTGTACTGGTGGAACGACGAAATATGTTTAATTCGACGCACTTGTATCCATGCGAGAAGAAACTACCAGCGTGCCCGCGGGGGGCCTACATACGATACTAGGCAGTTGGAGTACCAGATGGCAAGAAGGCAACTTAAGAAGGCAATACGAGCAAGCAAGCGTAGACACTTCCTGGAGCTCTGCGACTCCGCTGAATTTGATCCCTGGGGCAAGGCGTATAAAATAGTAGTCAAGAAAATATACGCCGGTAAGCAAGCGCAGCCTACTGATCGTGAGGAACTAAAGGCTATCGTGGAAACACTCTTTCCAAGGAGACTGAGCCGTATGCATGGTCCTGGCTCTAACACAGGCAGCGAGGAGTCACCCAGCGCATACCCGATACTTGCCGCAGAAGAAGAAATTCTGGCAGCTGCTGCAAGCCTTAGGCCCAACTCTGCCCCTGGCCCGGACGGAATCCCAACAGAGCATTGAAGTCAGCTCTTGCCTTGCATCCAGATGTATTTGCCGAGCTGTTCAATGCGTGCCTGTTGCAGCGAACATTCCCTGCGATCTGGAAGAGACAGAACCTAGTTCGGCAAACCGACGGAAGAGCCATCGTCCTACAGGCCCATCTGCCTCCTAGATACAATAGGAAAGTTGTTTGAGAAGCTTCTTTGCGCTAGGCTGGAGACCGCGATAGCTATCGGCGGCGGCCTTTCTCCAAATCAATTTGGCTTCAGAAAGGCCAGATCAACAACGGACGCCTTGAGCAAAGTCGTGGACCTCGCAACTTCAGCTATCGAAGGTACCAGGTGGAAGCATGGCAAAAAGCAATACTGCATCATAGCGACTCTGGATGTTAAAAATGCGTTCAACACGGCCAACTGGGACATGATACTCGATGCGCTGGCTCAATACAATATCTCCAAATATCTTAGAGAAATTATTAAGAGCTACTCCGAAGGCAGAGCAATAATATATAACACGAGTGAGGGAGACGAAACTCATCTGTCTGCCGGAGTCCCCCAAGGGTCAGTACTTGGGCCTCTCCTATGGAATGCAATGTATGATGGAGTACTGCGTCTAGATTGAGTCAAGGAGAGCAATAAAGTAACTTGGAGTCATGCTGAACACAAAAATGACCTTCCGCGAGCACTTGGAATATGTGCACAAAACAGCTGCTGATTCCTGCAGAGCTTTGTATACAACAGCGGCGCCTTCTCTTGATGAGTGTCATAAGATCCGTCATCCTCTTCGCAGCGCCAATCTGGTCGAGAGCAATGAAAACTCCCAGTTACAGCCGAGGTATTTGCGCCACATACCGTTCGAGCGCAATCCGAGTCAGCTGCACCTTTTAGAAGAGTCTCCGAAGAAACTGCGCTCGTCATAGCAGGAATGGTTCCCCTAGAAGACCTGGTCACGGAGGCCGCAGAGCGGAGTACCAGAGCTCAAACCAGAAGCTCGGACCGAGTCAATAGCATCGCTCGTTGGCAATTAAAGCGGAACAATTCAACGAAGGGACGCTAGACACACTCATTCATCCCAGAATTGGAACCGTGGATCAACCGTAGGCATGGTAATACTAATTTTTATCTTTCACAGATTCTTTCTGGCCATGGATGTTTCCGCAGCTATCTGAAGAGATTTGGCCATGAGGACACTGACGAGTGTTCCTGGTGCAGAAGAGGGATAGTGAAAGACGCCAACCACGTAACATTTGAGTTCGAACGGTTTCTGGAGGAGATGCTGAGGAAAAACTAGGCCGACCCATCAGAGTGGAGAGCGTTATTAACACCATGCTGGAGTCTGAGACAGGCCGGAACCTAGTTAGTTTCTTCACAGCAACCATAATGACGGAACTGCGTAGAGTCCAGCGCAGTAGAAGGAGCATCTACCACGGTTAGGGTAGCGCAAAGTGCTTGCGAAGCAATGCTTTACGGCAGTACCGTAAGCACCATGCTCTACCTCTTACCATCTACCATCTAAAATCTACCATCTAAAATATGTGTATGTTTAATTGTAAATAAAAGAATACAAAAAAAACCTTATTGAATAAACGTAAGGCAGAAACAAATTAATATCAAGCGTCATAGCACATGCTCAACATTAGAGGCTATATGCAGCTTTAATGCTGTTCGAGAAGAATATTAGTGGCCTTGTATAAGTTAACAACAAAGTTGTTACACAATTCCGCAGCCTGGAATACCCAACAAAGTTGGCGCGCATCTCTATCTCTTCGGTCAAGAACCGCTGCAATAGCGCGAAAGTACCGAAGCTCAGCAGCTTGCAATTGCTAACAAATTTGGCGCGCAACTCTCTCTTCGGTCAAGAACCGCTGCAATAGCGCGAAAGTACCGAAGCTCAGCAGCTTGCAATTGCTAACAACAAATTTGGCGCGCAACTCTCTCTTCGGTCAAGAACCGCTGCAATAGCGCGAAAGTACCGAAGCTCAGCAGCTTGCAATTGCTAACAACAAATTTGGCGCGCAACTCTCTCTTCGATCAAGAACCGCTGCAATAGCGCGAAAGTACCGAAGTTCAGCAGCGGGTCGCTGAATGCAGACGATGTCGCGAGAGTCATCAGCAGCGCTGCCGCCATCAACTCGGACTTTAGCTAGCTAGGGTACAATAATTTTAAGGAAAAATTAGTCTAAAATCTGGGATCGACCTGATCACATGTGAAAATAAAAATAAGAAAAATTATTTATTTTAACTGGCGCCCGAGCAGGGACCGATCGCGATACAACAGTGCAAAAAGTCATCTAAGTACGCGAATCGGCCACGAATAAACCACGACAGAACAAAACGTTTCTAAGTGCGTTTATTCACGAAAAGGTCAAAACCGGATAGCAGCCACAGTTTGTGCAACGTGGGCTCACGCTTTGTATGATCCGTTCGCAGAGCACGTCTTGGATTAACGTATGAACAGCCGAACCGCGAGTAGGGGAAACCAAAAGGGATAAATTCGGCATCATCGGAGATGGAGCACGCACCAACAATAGTTTTGTAAGATAAAGAAAATTAGTGATTAAGTTAAAGTAAATTGAAAAAAAATTAAAAAAAAAAAAAACGAATCAAATCAAAAACTAGTTAGAAATATAAGTTAAGAAAATTAATAAGTAAAATTACTGATTAAGTTAAGGTAAATTGGAAAAAATATTTAAGTGAAATAATTAATACAAAATTAAAATTAAAAAAAGAAACAGCGAATCAAATCAAAAACTAGTTACAAATATAAGCTTAGTGTGCCGTGCTTGTAGCTGCGCAGTGTAACCTAAAACAAAAAAAATAAGAAACAGTAGAACACAAACGCGCTGCAAAAACTTTCACAATTTTATATAATACATAAAATTCATTTTGCTTTTACAATTTTACACTACAACATTTTTTTTTTAAATATTCCAAGCATTTCTTCAATATCACACTCTATCTATAAACATATTCACTTTTACTTACAAAAAATTAACTAACCATGGCCAACCCGAATAATCTATTACGACCCGCAGTACTTAATACAGTTGACACGGACGAATTTCCGACTTCAGCACCAACCAACGCCAATAACGACGAATACAACCAGAGACAGCAGCAACGAACAGCAAGTAGACAGACGATGAATCAAAATTATAGTAGTGGTGAAACAAATTCCATCGAAAACTATATAGACAGAATAATCAACGATAGATTGGCAACAATTTTAAGCAACATGAGTGGTAACAGCAATGCTAGCGATTTTGCTGAGGCAGCCGCCTATAGCATAGATCCCGACTCTAGAGGCAATACTGCAGACTTAGACCGCGTACCGGACATAGTGAAAGGAATGAGAGAATTTTCAGGAGATCCAGCTGAGTTTAGCTCCTGGAAAAAGGGGGTAGATAGGATTCTAGAGGCGTACTCTAGTATTAAAGGGTCACCTAAATACTTTGGTATCTTACAAACTATCCGTAGTAAAATAACCCAACATGCAGACCAAGTACTAGACTCTTACAATATGCCCCTAAACTGGGAGGCAATTGCTCGATGCCTTACTCTACACTTTGCGGACAAACGCGACTTAAGTACATTGGAGTACCAACTAACCACTATGATACAAAACGGACAACAGACAGTTGAGGAATTTTACCAAAATATTTACAAACACCTATCTTTAATCCTCAACAAGGTTAGTTGTATGAATTTAGACCGACAAACTGAGGTTGTTATGACAAAATCATATAGGGATAGGGCATTAGATGCATTTATAAGAGGCCTACGTGGTGATTTACCACGCCTTCTCGGCGTCAAGGAACCAACTGACCTGCCGCAAGCTTTGCATTTGTGTCTGAAATTAGAAAATCAAACCTATAGGATAACCCACGCAAACAATAGACAGCAAAACTCGAAATTCAGAAACATAGACCAAAACCCAATTCCGGCACCTCGTAGGTTCATACCGGCTCCATCAAACAACCCAACTTACATACTTCCAACATATTTACCATCTCAGAATCCACCTCCAATTCCGCCTCGTAGACTAATATCACAACCCAGACCATTCTACAGCTATAACCAGGTACAGCCCGTTCAATTTCAAAGACCACCAAACCAATTTGGTCGCCAACAACAATATTGGCCGCAACCCACCCAGACCCAACCAATAGCCCCAGCCCGTCCGACTGCTGTCAAGCCAGCAGAACCAATGGACGTCGACCGTAGTATGCAAACTAAGATGGTCAATTATATGAACAGACCTCAGTTTGAGATCGGTAAGAGGCCAACATTCCCCATAAACCAAGACGGGAAAAGACAAAGACTCTTTAACACTGAGGGAGCAGAATGTCAGGGACAAAATGAACAAGGCTATGCCGAGGCTTACGCCACCATGACTGATTATGAAAGATACGAGCAGGCAATGATAGAAATCAACAACCAGGAGGAATATGACATGAGCTTGGCAGGGTATATTGAGAAAGCGAACGCAAACAGCGAACCAGAAACCACACAATACTCCAATACAGACTTGAATTTTTTAGAATGAGCGACTCCTCGCTACCCTATTTCGAATGTCGAGTGGGGGGTCACAAAATTTTCAAAATTCTTATCGATACTGGTTCAAACAGAAACTATATACAGCCGAAGCATGTTACAAATCCAAAACCTAACGAAACACCTTTCAAAGCAATAACTGTAGGAGGTAGTATTGAAATAACACACCACAAACTTGCCAATTTATTCAATTATCCAGAATGTAACATTACGTTTTTTCTTTTACCAACTCTAAAATCATTTGATGCCATTCTTGGCAACGATAGCCTTAAAGATTTAGAAGCAGTAATCGACGTAGCAAACAAAGTAATGACAATTAAAGGAGAAAAAAAGATACAGATAAAAGAAAAAAAATACGAAGCAGTTAACACAATCATACCCAGGACGGAACATTTAGACGACAGACAAAAACTAGACCTCGACCAATTAATCCTGAAATATCCTAATCTTTTTGCGGACCCAAACGAAAAATTAACCTACGCTACGAATGTTGAAGCAGAAATAAGAACCTCTACCGATTCCCCAATATATTCAAAATTTTACCAATATCCGATGTCCCTGAAAGATGAAGTGAATAGTCAAGTTCAAGAGCTGCTAGATAATGGCATTATTCGACCTTCACGGTCACCTTACAACTCACCAGTATGGATAGTTCCTAAGAAACTAGATGCATCCGGTGAAAGGAAATTTCGAATGGTAATAGACTATAGAAAACTCAATAAAGCCACTATAGCAGACAAATACCCCATCCCCGAGATTAACGAGGTATTAGCCCAACTCGGAAATAATAAACTCTTTTCTGTCCTCGACCTTAAGAGTGGATTTCATCAAATTCCGCTAAAAACGTCTGATATACCGAAAACAGCCTTCTCCGTGAACAACGGGAAATACGAGTTTACACGACTCCCATTCGGCTTAAAAAACGCACCATCTATTTTCCAACGTGCGCTCGATGATATTCTCAGAGAACACATCGGGAAAATCTGTTATATTTACATCGACGATATTATTATTTTTAGCAAGGATAGGGAATCACATACAAAAAATCTTCAAACAATTTTCCAAACTCTGCAAGATGCCAACATGAAATGCCAATTGGACAAATGCGAGTTTTACAAAAACAAAGTAGAATTTTTAGGGTTCGTTATTTCTGGCCAAGGTATCGAAACAAACCCAAACAAAGTACTAGCAATAGCCAATTACCCACAACCCAGAACTTTAAAGGATTTAAGAGCATTTTTAGGACTAGCAGGGTACTATAGAAGGTTCATAAGGGATTTTGCTAAGTTAGCTAAACCCCTTAGCTCCCTTTTAAGAGGGGAAGATGGACGAGTGTCCAAAAACAATTCAAAGAAAAAAATTATTAATATGAACCAAGAGGCAATAGAAGCTTTTAACAAAGTCAAGAACTCACTAGTGTCCGATGAAGTTATTCTTCAATTCCCTGATTTCAACAAGGAATTCCAACTAACAACAGATGCCTCCGATTTCGCCATAGGCGCAGTACTATCCCAAGGTGACAGACCAATTTCCTTTCTCTCTAGAACGCTTTCCAAAGCAGAAGAAAATTACGCCACTAACGAGAAAGAAATGTTAGCCATAATTTGGGCATTAAAAGCCCTCAGAAACTACCTATACGGTAGATCAAAAGTTAAAATCTACACTGATCACCAACCTCTTACTTATTCGCTTAGTAGCTGGAATGGAAATTCCAGAGTAAAAAGATGGAAAGCATACCTGGAGGAATACAATTACGAATTGCTGTACAAGCCGGGTAAAAGTAACGTAGTCGCAGATGCGTTATCAAGACCTAGCCAGATCTATTCAGTCGCGTCAACACAGCATAGTGCGGAAAGTTCAGCAGATAATTTAATTCCCAGCATAGAAGTCCCGATTAATGCATTCAAAAATCAAATCTTCATCAAGAAAAATGACTTAACCAGCTACAATTTCGATATCCCATTCCCAACATTCCATAGGCATACGATTCAACAACCAAACTATAACGAAAAGGACATACTGGACATCTTAAAAAAATATTTAAATCCATCAGTTTTAAACGGAATCATAACATCAGAAGATATAATGTTAGTAATACAAAGGATCTATCCTTTACACTTCAAAAACTATAAAATCAGATTCACGTCATTACATGTAAAAGACATTTTAACAGACATCGAACAGGAAGAAGAAATACTTAAAGAACACAGTAGGGCCCATCGTGGCATAGCAGAAAATAAGGCACAACTTTCGGAAAAATGTTACTTCCCCAAAATGAAGGAGAAAATCACGAATCTTGTCAAACAGTGCAGGATATGTAAAGAACAAAAGTACGATAGACACCCTACGAACCCAGAACTAAAAGAAACCCCTATTCCACAGTATCCAGGACAAATCATCCATGTAGACATTTACTCAACGGAAAAAGTATTGGTACTAACAGCACTAGATAAATTCTCAAAATTAGCTCAGGCCAAAATTATCAAATCAAAAGCTATCCAGGATATTAAAGAACCATTACACGATTTAGTATTCTATTACGGAGTACCAAAGTGTATTGTGATGGACAACGAAAAGTCGCTGAATTCGGAAACCATAACCTTCATGCTTAAGGATCAGTTAGATATCCAAATCTATAAAGCTCCCCCTTACAAAAGTTCAGTTAACGGACAAGTGGAAAGATTCCATTCCACCTTATCCGAAATAATGAGGTGCTTAAAAAATAACCGGAAGCAGAACAATTTTAAGGAACTACTGGATAGAGCAGTATATGAGTATAACTCATCGATACATTCAGTTACCAATAAGAGACCTTTGGATGTATTTTTTGGAAGGAATATTACAACAGACCCGGAATGTTACGAAAGATCCAGACAGAACAACATAGAAAGAATCAGAACAAAACAGGCAACAGACTTGGAGCATCATAACAAACAACGAAAAAAATTACAAGACTACAATATCGGTCAGGAAATCTTTGTCAGACAAAACACACGCTTAGGGTCTAAGCTAACAGCTAGGTATAAGAAAGAGACGGTGAAGGAAGACAGGGGTACTACTATACTAACTGAATCGGGAAAAATAGTCCATAAAAGTAATATAAAAAACCAATGATTCTTTTCCCTCAAATGGCTGACGATCATACGAGTCAGTTCATGTTTACGTCAAAACCTAACTCATTATCCATAGAGAAAATGCTTGAGTTCGCTAACGTTCTATCTTACGCAATATAACGAGATAATTCACCTAAAGCAAAATGAATTTAAAAAAAAAAAAAAAAAAAAAAAAAAAAAAAAAAAATAAATAAATAAATAAATAAATAAAAATAAAAATAAAAATAAAAAAAATTTGTACGAAATATCGAATAGTCGTAAGCCATTATTAATATTACCGTATGCCTTAAGAAAAGAATTGTTAATTTAAGCGATACCAATTGTAATCAAAGCTAGTTCAGGGTACCAGGACTTACTGCAACTATAGCAACACGAAACTACGAAACTCATCAGAGGGACTCAGCAGATCGACAATACCGAATCGACCATCCGCTGCTGGCTACCTCGGAAGACAAGGGATTGCCTATCGTCAATCGAACACGGTTATTTGCGATATCAACTTGGGGACAAGTCGGATTTAAAGAGGGAAGAGTTAACAACAAAGTTGTTACACAATTCCGCAGCCTGGAATACCCAACAAAGTTGGCGCGCATCTCTATCTCTTCGGTCAAGAACCGCTGCAATAGCGCGAAAGTACCGAAGCTCAGCAGCTTGCAATTGCTAACAAATTTGGCGCGCAACTCTCTCTTCGGTCAAGAACCGCTGCAATAGCGCGAAAGTACCGAAGCTCAGCAGCTTGCAATTGCTAACAACAAATTTGGCGCGCAACTCTCTCTTCGGTCAAGAACCGCTGCAATAGCGCGAAAGTACCGAAGCTCAGCAGCTTGCAATTGCTAACAACAAATTTGGCGCGCAACTCTCTCTTCGATCAAGAACCGCTGCAATAGCGCGAAAGTACCGAAGTTCAGCAGCGGGTCGCTGAATGCAGACGATGTCGCGAGAGTCATCAGCAGCGCTGCCGCCATCAACTCGGACTTTAGCTAGCTAGGGTACAATAATTTTAAGGAAAAATTAGTCTAAAATCTGGGATCGACCTGATCACATGTGAAAATAAAAATAAGAAAAATTATTTATTTTAACTTATATAACACATATTCATTTTCGTGCTTTTGATTTGTCCTATAAGTACAACTGACATTTTGCAAACAAAAATTTGTATTTTTACATGTATTTTATTTTACATTTTCATGTCTCACAAATATTTATATATTAATTACATTTATTGCTTTAGTGATTGATTTAATTTCTGCTCTTAGGTGTTGTATCAGCCATTACTCAATTAGCCTCAATAGAGGATCTTGACCTATAGTCACTCACTGCCAAATTGTTGCGCTAACAGTTAAGCTGATTTCTACTTTTGCCAAGCTGGGCTGAGGTCAAAAATGATTTCGCCGAAGCTCCAAAAAAGCAGCGACATTATCCTGATAAGCGTTAAAAAAAACTCTAAAATATGTTGGTCTTCCTAGTCGTGCTAGTGGGTAAGCCATTAAAATTCATTTTCTAAATGTAAAGAGTCATTCAACTGAATGACAGAGAATGATATCTTCTCACTCCGAAACATGGAGTCTTGCACAGATATACACAGTATATTCAATAAATATGGGGACACTTTATTTACATCATGGAACACGTTATCTATTGAACATTGATAGCATTAGAGAGGTTGACAGGTTAAAAAGTTTCGCACTTTTTAATGACAGTATGTTTTGTGCTTGTGTCGAAAAAATACAACGGCACAGAGAGCAAATATTATATTTTGTTTTAAGCTTGGAAAAACATTTAGTGCGACGTACGACTTGATGCAAAAATGGTATGGTGGTGATTATTTAACTCGTTCAAAAGATCGTAAGTGGCTTAAACATTTAATAATGGTCGTGAAGATTTGAAAAAAAAGACATCGTTTGTGGTCAAAAATTGTTGATGGTTGCAAAGGTTGTGTTCAGTTAAATGGAGACTATTTTGAATAAAAAATAACTTTAAAAAGTTGTAAGATATGTTTTTTATTTCATATCATAAAAGTCATCTTATTTATTGAACATTCTGTATACATTATACCTATAAGAGTAATAAAAAATGTGCAAACACGAACGAGAGTATAAACAAGTAAGAAAGCTCTAGTCGGGGTGCCTGACTAGGAGATACCCTGATCGCAGTCCTCTAAGCTTTTTAATAATTTCCGTAGTTTGTACCGAGTATTCAAAAAAAAAAAGAAAACAAATAAAAATCGACATTGCGAGACCAGGTTTCGAACCCGTCCGAGATATAATTTATTAACTGCATTTCAATCATGTTTTTATTCGATAACAATTAAATGCGAATAGTTATCGATTATTTGAAACAAACTCGATATTCGCGTGCTATACACGGACCTACAAAAAAATTGCAAGTCTTTAGCTCTTCTAGATGCTGAGATCCACGCGTTTACACATATGGACAGACGGACGGACGGACTACTATTTTACTTAATGAATTTCAATGAAATTTTCAGCATATGCATATTCTATTGACTTTGAAGAGATGCAAACGCCCTCACATAATAGCCCTACTTCCAAATAAACTACAATTTTAAGAATTCGGGGAAATTTGGAGCCGGTATCCAAAATCCAACAATAATCAAAATTGCATAAAAATAATATACCTAAAACTAAACAAGTAAGAAAGCTTTAGTCGGTGTGCCCCTCTAAGAGATATCCTGATCACAGTCCTGTCTGAATTGTTTAATATTTTCCGTAGTTTGCATCGAGTAATCAAAAAAAACATAAAAATTGACAGTACGACACTAAGATTCGAACCCACTATTTTTACTCAACGTGCACCAAGTCTACCAACACGGCCACTTCCTAAATAAAAAATTTAATGAAACAATAATAAATATCTCATCGCCGCGAGTATCGAACCCAAGCATTAACCGCTTGCAGCAGTCACTGCACCGCTTGCAAGAAGCGTTGCCAATTTGAAGTTGAATAGCTGCTGATAATAAAAAATAAGCAAAATTCAATCGCAATTTCGATTCTTGGAATAGAAAAGAATACACGCATTTGAATGTATGTGTGCACACGCATAGGAAAAATGCGTGCGCGTGGCGCTGCTGACATATGCTTTTGCAAATTGGCCAAACGTTTTGTTTAATAACTTCAGTTTTACTTAATGGATTTTAATGAACTTTTCATCGTATGTTATACATATTATATATGCTATATGATATGCATATTCTATATGCTTGGTTGAGATGCAGGCGCCTTATTGGCCCTATTTCTAACTAAACTTAAATTTTAAGAAATTAAGGAAATTTGAGTCCGGTATCCAAATGCAACAAAATCAAAATTGCATAAAATATACTTAAAACTTAATACAACATTTGAAGGCTCTAGCTCTTGAGACGTACGAGATATAATTTTACTGTATTTTAATCAAGTTTTTATTCGATAACAATTAAATGGGAATAGTTATCGAATATATGAAACAAACTTGATATGCGCGTCCTATACACGGACATACAAAAAAAAGTTCAAGTCTCTAGCTCTATAAATGCTTATATCGACGAACGAACAGACAGACGGACAGGCAGACAAACGGACAGACAGGCGGACAGCTCTCAATCAGCTCGGCTTGTCGTCGTGATCAACAATATATATACTTTATGGGGTCTGCCACGCCTCCATTTGCATTTGCACAAAACCATTATACCCTGATTTCCCATTTTGAAGGGGATCAGGGAATAAATACAAAATTTGGAGACTCTAGCTCTTAAGACGTCCGAGATGTAATTTATTAACTGCATTTCAATCATGTTTTTATTAGATAACAATTAAATGGGAATAGTTATCGAATATATGAAACAAAATTGATATGTGCGTGCTATATACGGACCTACAAAAAAATTTGAAATCTAGCTCTTATAAAAGCTGAGAGCGACGCGTTCACACATATGGACAGACAGACAGACGACAGGGCTCAATTGACTCGGCTTGTCGTTCTGATCAATATTATATATATTTATATTATATATATTTTATGGGGTCTGCCACGCCTCCTTCTGCCTGTTACATGCATTTGCACAAAACCATCATACCACGATTTCCCATTTTCAATGGGATCAGAGTACAAAAAACAACAAGTTTGTAGACGGCAGCAGTGAAGAAGAATAAAATAAAAAGAAAAGAAAGCAACAATTGCCGGCGGCAAATCGACAGAAGCGCTGGAGTAGTTTTATTAATAATTTAATTCTACAATTTAAACAGAATAAAAAAACTGTAAGAAAAGTGCTCACTTTCCGTATTAAACAAGCCAATTTAAGTATACATAAAACTAAATACAAAATTTGGAAGCTCTAGCTCTTAAGACGTCCAAGATATAATTTATTAACTGCATTTCAATCAAGTTTTTATTCGAGAACAATTAAATGCGAATAGTTATCGAAAAGATGCTGAGATCGACGCGTTTACACAGACGGACAGACGAACGGACGGACAGACGGACAGACAGACAAACGGACAGACAGACGGGCAGCGCTCAATCGGCTCAACTTGTCATCGTGATCAACAATATATACACTTTATGGTGACTGCCACGCCTCCATTTGCATTTGCACAAAACCATTATACCCTGATTTCCCATTTTGAAGGGGATCAGGATATAAATACAAAATTTGGAGACTCTAGCTCTTAAGACGTCCGAGATATAATTTATTAACTGCATTTCAATCATGTTTTTATTACATAACAATTAAATGGGAATAGTTATCGAATATTTGAAACAAACTTGATATGCTCGTGCTATACACGGACCTACAAAAAAATTTCAAATCTAGCTCATATAGAAGCTGAGAGCGACGCGTTCACACATAAGGACAGACAGACAGTCGACAGGGCTCAATCGACTCGGCTAGTCGTCCTGATCAATAATATATATATTTTATGGGGTCTCCCACGCCTCCTTCTGCCTGTTACATGCATTTACACAAGACCATTATACCACGATTTCCCATTTTCAATGGGATCAGAGTACAAAAAATAACAAGTTTGAAGACGGCAGCAGTGAAGAAGAATAAAACAAAAAGAAAAGAAAGCAACAATTGCCACCGGCAAATCGACAGAAATGCTGGAGTAGTTTTATTAGTAATTTTATTCTACAATTAAAACGGAACAAAAAAAACTGTAAGAAAATTTAAGAAGAGTGCTCACTTACCGTATTAAACAAGCCAATTTACCAAAAATTTAAAAGTAAATAAAAATATAATTGAAATAAAATAAAATTTAATTTTCCCTTCAATGAAATCAAAATTTTTAAACCACATAGCGGAAGCTCCAAACACCACCAAGCGGTAGCAATAATTAAAAATAATAAATATTTAATATTGCGAAATAAAAAGAAATGTAATATTGTTCTAAACTTTGATGCGATCATTGACAGACTCGATGTCGCGTACGCAGACAAGCGACCTATATATCTGCTAGAACGCGAAATGTCTATGCTCATTCAAGGAAACTTATCTCTACAAGAATATTATGAACAAGTTGAAAGTTTGCATTAATAACAAATAAGTCCACTATGACACACGAGACTTCCTTAATCAAAGTCATGAATGATAAATATATAGACTATAGACATACCGTCAGCTCTAGCTCTAGCTCATGAGATCGAGGCTAATCATGAGCGTTATTCCTTTGCAAGCAGTTATGCAAGAGGCATAGAAGAAAAATCGGTTAGGACGGAAAAAAGACCTCCGAATAAACACAAAAAAGCTTATCAGGGAAATTCATATACAGAAAAATCCGAATTATACGAACCCCAACGATCACGAAAAAATGGGTTTTCGTAATCAAAAAACAAGCGAGAAGTTGAGCCGAGGACGTTGCTCCATATTCTTCAAAGCATAGACAGCCAACAGCATTTGGCCAACAACAAGGCACAAATGCAAGCTCTAATCATGCACAGGCACAGGAGTATAAACACGGAAATAGTAGCACAAGCAGATACACAGGCCCAAAGTATCAGGTTGAATCTTTTAAGTACGAAATTGACGAACCTGAATATGATTATGTGCATTTTTTAGGGAAAAGTTTCAACTGCCGTATATATAGAGAAAACATATGCGAGGAAAGTAATCCGTCTGTTAGTGGATACGGGAACTGGGAAAAACTATATAGTACCATGATAAGGTCATAAGAGTTTACTCGCGGACTCTCCCTTCTTAGTAAAGTTTATTCACGAATTTAGTTTAATATATAAGAAATGTAAAGTTAAAAATTAGGAATAATATCCAATGTTTTCGTATTAAATTCTATAACAATTATTGATGGTATCATCGGTCTTGACATTTGATTCTGGTCCGGAACATTTGGAATTCCTCCAGTGACAATATGTTATTATCTTAAAAAAGACGAGTTTAAAGACATCATCGGCAAATCAGCTAATGCATTTGCCAATCTAAATGGGTGTCTTTCATTTAACACAAATATCTCTGCGACCATTCGCACTAAAAGTGATCGACCCGTCTTCTCGCAAATAAACAACTACCCAATGGGTGTTGCCGATTTCGTAAACTCAGAGATTAAACAACTCCTGAGTACAACAACTTTGTAAATTTTGCCACGTTTACAGAGGAAAAGTCCCATTTTTTAAAATAGCGTAGAATACCTAGGATTTATTGTCTCGAGAAACGGAATTAGTTCTTCCCATGAAAAAAATAAAAACTAATAAGGGTTACACAACCCCAGAGACATTATTCGGTGTGCGCGCATTCCTTGGACTAGCAAGCTATTGTATATGCTTTGTTAAGGACTTTGCTTCCATCGCAAAACCGTTAACAGATATCTTAAAAGGCGATGATGGTAAAGTTAACAAACACCAGTCAAGAAAAGTTTTGATAAAATTCAATGAAGTCCAATTAAAGGCACTTGAGAAATTAAAGACGATATTGTCTTCTGAAGACGTGCTGTTGCTGTCTTGTCACAAGTCTTTAGGTCCCTTAGGGGAGCAGAGCTTAGTTTCGCCACAAATGAGAGAGCGTTGCTGGCCAATTCTAATGTTGTAAACAGGATCAAATGGTTGAATTGGTTGAAGAATTCCCATCAACATCTTTTTGGCCCTGTAAGACATTTGTTCTGGATGTTGTTAACAAAGATGAGCACGTAGAAATAGTCACCAGAGAACACAACAGAGCTCTCAGGGCAGCTCAAGAAAATGTAAAACTAGCTCTGCGAGAGTATTGTTTTCCAAAAATGATAAAAATCGCAATCGAAATAATCATTAACTGTAAGGTCTGTCAGAAAGCCAAATATAACAGACATTCTAAAAAACATGAAGTTGCTGAAACGCCAATTCCTGCCCTGGGGAAATATTACATGTCGATATATTTTCCACTGATGGAAAATATTTCTTAACCTGTATCGACAAATTTTTTACATTCGCTGTATCACAGCCAATCCACTCGCATGCTACTGTAGACATTAAGTCGCCGCTGCTGCAGCAAGTAGAACGATTTCACAGTATGCTAATCGAAAAAAATTTCTGACACAGTAGACCTAGTGTTGATAGCTACAATTGAATATAACAACACCTACATACATACATTTGGTCACAAACAAGTCACCATCCGAACTAATAGGAGGAGAATCGCAACAGATTTTAGGTGAAGTCGAAAATCGACTAAAAAAAGCACAAACTTATTCGCTCGAATACCACAATAACAAGTAAGAAAGCTCTAGTCGGGGTGCCCGACTAGGAGATACCCTGATCCCAGTCCTTTGAGTTTTTTAATATTTTCCGTAGTTTGTATCGAGTAATCAAAAAAAAAAAAGAAAATAAATAAAAACTGACCAGGATTCGAACCCGGATTGTCTGCGCAACGTGCGCCAACTCTACCAACACCGCCACTTCATAATTAAAAAATAAATAAAGCAACAAAAAATTTTTCGTCTGCACTGGTCTCGAACCCGGACCGCGCTGCACGCGAGCGCCGCCTCTACCAACGCAGCCACCGATCTGCTTGCGCAAGCAGCTGCAAATTTGAACATAAGTAGCAGCTAATAATTCAGCACAGTTCAATCGCAATTGCAATTCGTGGAATAGAAAAGAATACACGCATTTGAATGTATGTGTGCACACGCATAGGAAAAATGCGTGCGCGTGGCGCTGCTGACATGTGCTTTTGCAAATTGGCCAAACGTTTTGTTTAATAACTTCTGTTTTACTTAATGGATTTTAATGAAATTTTCAGCATATGATCTACATATCCTATTGGCTTGGTTGAGATGCAAACGCCTTCACATAATGGCCCTAGTTCCAACTAAACTTAAATTCTAAGAATTTGGGGAATTTGGAGCCGGTATCCAAAATCCAACAAAAATCAAAATTGCATAAAATATACATAAAACTAAATACAAAATTTGGAGGCTCTAGCTCTTAAGATGTTCGAGATATAATTTATTTACTGCATTTCAATAATGTTTTTATTCGATAACAATTAAATGCGAATAGTTATCGAATATTTGAAACAAACTTGACCTGCGCGTGCTATACACGGACCTACAAAAAAAATTTCAAGTCTCTAGCTCTTATAGATGCTGAGATCCACGCGTTCACACATACGGACAGACGGACAGACGGACAGACGGACGGACAGACAGACGGACAGGGCTCAATCGACTCGTCTTGTCGTCCTGATCAAGAATATATATACTTTATGGGGTCTGCCACGCCTCCTTCTGCCTGTTACATACATTTGCACAAAACCATTATACCCTGATTTCCCATTTTCAATGGGATCAGGGTATAAAAACAGACAGACTAGATCCTATCAGGTAGGAGAAAAAGTCATGGTCAAGAGAAATAAAAGCAGATATACACACAACGTTGCTTATAAAATGGGGGAAGTGGTCCATAAGGACAACATTAGATAAAAAACAAGTAAAAAAAATCTAGTCGGGCTGCCCGACTAGGAGATACCCTGATCCGTAGTTCCGTAGTTTATATCAAGTATTCAAAAAAAAAAATAAAAAAAAAACGATTTACGAGACCAGGATTCGAACCGGGATTGTTTGCGCACCATGCACGATCTCTAGCAACACCGCCACTTCATAATTAAAAAAATAAATAAAACAAAACATATTTAATCTCCACCGGTCTCGAACCCTGGCTGCATACGTGCTTTTGCAAATTGGCCAAAGGTTTTGCTTAATAACTTCTGTTTTACTTAATGGATTTTAATGACATTTTCAGCATATCCTATTGGTTTGGTTGAGATGCAAACGCCTTCACATAATGGCCCTAGTTCCAACTGAACTTAAATTTGAGGAATTTGGGGAAATTTGGAGCCGGTATACAAAATCCAACAAAAATCAAAATTGCATAAAATATATAAAACTAAATACAAAATTTGGAGGCTCTAGCTCTTAAGACGTCCGAGATATAATTTATTAACTGCATTTCAATCATGTTTTTATTCAATAACAATTAAATGCGAATAGTTATCGAATATTTGACCTGCGAACAAACTTGACCTGCGCGTGTTATACACGACCTAGCTCTTATAGATGCTGCGATGCACGCGTTCACACATACGGACAGACGGACGGACGGACAGACGGACGGACGGACAGACGGACAGGACTCAATTGACTCGGTTTGTCGTCCTGATCAAGAATATACTTTATGGGGTATTTAAATGCAACAAAATCCAAATTTGCATAATATATACATAGAACTTAATACAACATTTGAAGGCTCTAGCTCTTAAGACGCAGGTACAAGTCTATTTAAACAACAGTATTTAAGATCAGAGTTAATAAAACCACAATATTTAAGCCATTTACTTATTATGAGACTATTTTTACCGAATAGCTTAAAGATTGCCTAAAATTACTTTCAAATATTTGTACCTAACACTAAGGATTATATCTCACCGTAAGTGTTAAGCTAGTTTGTATATCTAGCACAGAGCTTACCACAAACAGCTACGCAACAGTCTGCAAGTTACAAACACGTGTCACATGCGCTCGTAGATTATACCCAGGCGGATCAGACATGCACTCGATCACCTGAAACCAACCACAGTGGTAAACGAGAAAGTGCTGGACATCAACACCTCACTTGCCTCACTTTTGCAGCCTCGTCCTCAAGGATCAATGTTGAAGCCGGAGAACCACTGCATGCAGGTAGAAATTCACCAAAGGTGTAGCATTGCCGATGAAGGTAATAATCGTCAAAGGGGAGCAGTTATTTGCTCGTAACTAACGAAATAAATACTATCGCCATTATTGATAAGGTTGCGTAACTATCGTTACAAGCCCCATTTTTACATTTTCGTTATCAACGATGAATATAGATAAGTTCATACGCTGTTATGTTTAAACCGTGAGGCATATGCTAATTAACCCAAGGATTTGTATGCTCTAAAATATATGTCCAATAACCAGGATCTTATATTTTTTAATAGCATATCCAACTTGCTTGCACCACGTAACATGCCTGAACCATAAGCATTACTTTGCGGACACTAATTGATTATGTACGAGCTATTTACGAGTCCCTATTGCCTACTGAATCTGATAAAAAAAATTTCTGCAGTGCTGATTTATTTAGTAATGACCAAGGACCCTGGCACTCTAGAGAACGAAAATCCCGTTATGCCAAGGCTGTGAAGTTGATTTGTACAAACACTATCAACTGTTAAAGAAACATCTTTTGCATGTGGTGTGAAGCGTAAAGCAATTTACGACAGCGCCAAAAGAAGTGCAAAAACTTCCCTGGTTGTAGCTGTCAACATCAGCCTCATAGATGTGTTTTCTGTAAATCTAATGAACATTTCACCCATTCTTGTCCCCATCACAACATGCAGCATAAATATTGCTCTGAGGCCACTCAAACAGCCTTAGTGCGTCTTTACAGCTTGGGAAACTGCTGTTGTTAAGGTAAAGGATCAATCAGGATCATAGACTCCGGCTCGCAAGTACCTTAGCCAACCATTTAAAACTGAAAAGACAAAATAAGAGGAATGAAGGTATTAGACATTGCTAACTGTCAATAATCTGTTCGTAATACCGTTCAAACATCGATAGCATCACGGATGACTGGATGATAAGAAAACCTCATTACTTCATTCCATATCAATGCGTACTAGCAAGTCCTCATCTCAGTTGACCGTGAAGGATCTACTCATGGTGGGTCCGACCATTCATCCACAGTTATGGGCAATAGAATTAGACGAGTCCTAGAGCAACTTTAAACTTGTTATGTGCAAAGCAAGACCCTCTGATGCGTAACAAATATTTTATATGAGCACAGTAACGTATGGGACAGCTATTACTCATCCCGCTGCTGCAAGGTTCTTATATCATAACTTTTACGTCGATGATTTGCTAACAGGATCAGAGAGCATTGAGGTGCTGTATTTGTTACATTGCGAATAAATAACAAATTTTCAAGCGTTTACCTTTCCACAATGGTCGTCTAATTATGAGCAACAACCATCAAACAACACTATTGTAATTGGTTATCGAGACGACACAAAAACCTTAGAATTAATTTGGTATCCTAAAGACGACATATTTAGATTATCCATGGTGTAAGAGTGTAAAGGAAAATACTTCCATATTTACCAAATTCAATATTTTATCTGTTTTATTTCCTTAAATAATATTAAATACTTTTTATAAGAATCTTTAAACTACTTCCAGTCATTGTAAGAGAAATTTTTATCATGTACACAAGTTCTTTGGGCCGTTGTATAGGCTCATTTTACATTCTTACCATTCGCTGCGTTGGTCGCTGCAGCTAAGTGATGTCATTTTTATTACTTATCGTAAAATAACGCGCAGGTTATCTTGAATTGTTTATGAAATATGTATAAGTGCTTAAACACATGAAGTGTTCAATAGATTTGAACCCAACCAAATGGTCAATTTTATCGTGTGTAGCATTAGGTTTACGAAGCCCGATAGTAACTCGTTCACAGGTCCTGCTACACGAAATGTGGTCGCTTAACCTTGGGTGGGACGCCCAATTACCTGCCCAAAAGAAGCAAGAATTAGAGGCAGTGACTACTTGCTTTGTATATTCATTGCATATACCTCGTTACGTGGGCAATATATTATGAATACTATAAGTGTATTTCATTAACTTCGAAAACTTATCAGCGATTCGTGTGGATCGTGCAGACGTTCTTGTAAAACTAACTTAAGCATAATTCTCTAATCATAACCTAAGCTATCGACTTCGGCAGCGATGCCGACGGCGTACCCAATAGAATGCTGACTATCCGCCTCGTGACATTCCTCACTGGCTCGTCACGATGCATCAGCTTATATTCGCGTCAGCGACTTCTGTTGAGTGCTGCGACTTTGGTACACACGCATACGGTTAACCTGATTAGACTACTTTGGGTTAACTTACATATTTTTATTAAAGTATTTTAGGTGGTTGTCAGAAACCTTTACGTTTTCCTTTAACCCACTTTTTGTGTGAAGTAAACCTTTTACAGTGTCAGTTTCTAACATATTTTTATTATTAGTCAATGAAATATACTTATATTATGTATAATTGGCGCCCAACGGCTTAATAAAACTCCGTAACAACTCCCGTTAACACCGCGAGTATAGTTTCGTCAAAAATTAAAACACTCCCCGGCCTTCGCCGCGTGTCAAAGGCAAATAAAAAACAAAAGAAAAAAAAACCCCGTAACACAGGCCCGCCACACCGCGAGTTAAGTTCGATGCGAATTGAAACAAAAAAGATTAAAACTAATTATCAGCAACTACGTCGCTCCAGCCCAACCCTTGGATCATCGTCGCTGCGTCTTATATTTGACCTCTAAGGCCATAAGTAATGAACAGCACTGTGACAGTGACAAAGAATAGGCCAGTTTACTAAAAAAAACATACTAAAAAAAACATTATCAGAAATAAGATCAGAGGCGCGGCTAGCGCAACACTGTTTCTTTCAATACAGTCTTAAATTTCAGAGATATTATAGCTAGACTCGATTTTACGTACGCGGATAAGACACCCGTACGCGTTATTCTACAAAAATTTGGTACGCTCAGACAAGGCGAACTTACTCTGTTAGAATATTATGATGAGGTTGAGAAGACATTGACTCTTTTCACAAACAAAACGAACATGACCCATGACACTGCGGCAGCAGTCACTTTAAATAAACAATTCAGGAAAGATGCTCTTCACTCCTTCGTTGCTGGTTTGAAAAAGTCTCTTAAAGCTGTAGTTTTTCCTGCCCAACCTGAAGATTTACCCACAGCTTTAGCGCTAGCTCAAGAAGCTGAGGTTTGCAATGAATATTCGCAGTTCGCTGCAAGTTTCGCAAAAGCAAACGACGAAAAAACACAAAAATCATTTTCGCAACGCCATCCTCGTTACCAGAATAGCGATAACAACACAAAGGAGGGAATAATTTCCCTATAATTTCACAAAACAACAATAACAACAAGGCAAGTGGCCAGCCACAATCTCAAACAGGCCCCCAGCAGAAATCCTTTAGGCAACGGTTCCAGCCTCGAGAGAAATATCAGGCACCAGAACCCATGGACGTTGATCCATCAATGTCGCGTTTCCGACAACTAGCCAATTTCAACAACAAAACAAACTCCACTCAGAGTCGACAAAACATCAACTACTCTGCTCAAGAACAAGACACTTACGATAATGATTATCGGTCCTTGGCTGAAGAGAATTGCCAAGCTGGTGACGACGATGTGGCCGACGACGTGTGTAATTTTTTAGGAATAGGTCCTTTCTTCCGTACATTGAAAAACATGTAGGGAACGGAATAGTTCTCAAACTACTTATTGATACCGGAGCGTCCAAAAACTATATAAAACCCTTGTCCGATTTAAGAAATGTGACCCATGAAAAAAAACCTTTCCAAGTTAAATCTATTCACGGGGGCACACAAATTTTACAAAAATGTCCGATTAAATTGTTCAATAAAACAACTTACTTTTTCTTACTTCCAGCATTAAGTGATTTCGATGGTATAGTGGGACTAGATTTGCTCATACAGATCAAAGCACATATCGACTTAAATACCGCTACGATTAACTACAATGGCGACATACAGCCAATTACATTCAAAGCATGCCCGCAAGTTAACTTTACCCAAGTTGACGATTCTGACGTTCCGACAGTCATGAGAGAAAATTTCAGGGCAATAATCAATAAAAGGTCAAAAGCGTTTGCAGACCCAAACGAGTCACTCCCTTACAACATCAACACAGTGGCCACTATCCGAACGGATAACGAGCCAGTTTACTCCAAATTATACCCTTACCCAATGGGTGTAGCCGACTTCGTAAATTCGGAAGTTCAGCAACTTCTCAAAAACGGCATCATTCGGCCATCACGATCACCTTACAACAACACTTTTTGGGTTGTGGCTGAAAAGGGTGTTGATGAGTTGCGCAATAAGAAAAAAAGAATGATCATCGATTTCAGAAAATTAAATCAAAAAACGGTTAATGACAAATACCCTATACCTGCAATCTCGACAATACTGTCGAACATGGGTAAGGCCCAATTCTTCACTAAACTAGACCTAAAGTCGGGATTCCATCAAATTGAGTTGGCGGAAAAGGACAGAGAAAAAACTGCTTTCTCTGTGAATAATGGCAAATATGAATTCTGCCGACTCCCCTTTGGCCTGAAAAACGCTCCAAGCATATTCCAAAGGGCCATAGATGATGTGTTGAGAGAACAAATAGGGAAAACTTGTTACATCTACGTTGACGACGTAATCATTTTCTCTGAAAATAAAGAGGATCACGTCAAACACATTGACTGGGTCTTAAAAAGCCTTTACGAAGCTGGCATGAGAGTATCCCAAGAAAAGTCCCAGTTTTTTAAGAAAACTGTGGA
This sequence comes from Drosophila eohydei, assembly GCA_035045825.1. Classification (NCBI taxonomy): domain Eukaryota; kingdom Metazoa; phylum Arthropoda; class Insecta; order Diptera; family Drosophilidae; genus Drosophila; species Drosophila eohydei. Next base: position 595,602 of record JAWNOT010000007.1, read on the forward strand.
ATATTTGGGGTTTATCGTAAATAGAGGCGCTGTTAAAACCTCCCCCGAGAAAGTACAGGCAATTTCAAACTTCAAGCCACCTTCAACCTTGTTTGATCTTAGGTCGTTCCTAGGGTTATCCAGTTATAACCGGTGTTTCATAAGGAATTTTGCCGCGATAGCGAAACCGTTAACCGAACTCTTGGAAGGAGACAATGGTAGGGTAAGCGCTAATCAGTCAAGACAGGTCAAAATTGACTTAACAGCTAAACAGCTACAAACTTTTGATAGACTGAAAAACATTTTCATGTCTGAGGATATGATGTTAAGATACCCGGATTTCAAAAAGAGTTTCGATCTAACAACTGACGCCTCGGCACATGGCCTCCTTGGCGATGTTCTTTCACAAGAAGGTCGCCTGATTACAATGATTTCAAGAACATTGCGGGATAAAGAGGCAGATTTCGCTACAAACGAGCGAGAACTGCTGGCAATAGTTTGGGCACTCAAGAACCTCCGTAATTACCTGTATGGAGTTAGAGACCTAAACATATTTACTGATCATCAGCCTTTAAGCTTTGCGGTATCTGATCGCAATACAAACGCCAAAATAAAGCGCTGGAAAGCGTTTATCGATGAACATAACGCCAAACTCACGTACAAACCTGGTAAGAAGAATTACGTAGCAGATGCATTGTCACGACAAAACGTGAATGCTTTGGACTCGGAGTCTCAGTGTTCGGACCTCGCCACGATCCATAGCGAAAAATCCCTTACCTACACTATCGAGACCCCCGACAAACCAGTAAACTGCTTTAGGAATCAGATAATAATCGAACAATCTGATTCCCCTTTCTTAAAAACGTTCTTATTGTTTCAGAACAAGACAAGACACGTCATAGGAATCTCAGACCGTGGCACTCTTCTGCGAACATTGCAAGATGTAGTAAACACAGGAGTTGTCAATGGAATTCACTGCGAGTTGCCAATCCTTGCCTTTATTCAACACAACCTGATTGTTCAGGCATGAACATACTGTAGTATATTTAATAATACATTAATAAGACCCGAAGCAATGTAGAGTATTATACATATAAATGCGTCATATGCCTAACATATGATAGTGTATACTAAATACGCATATAGTGACATTTGTCCCTACGCATAAACATAGGGCGAGCGCAAAGATAAACAAATGTAATATGATCAGCCACTTATGGTCAGATCACAGCAGCATGGGAGATGCCGCGTACGCACTTTGCCGCTTGCCTAATGTTTATGCCATATGGATATAAGTATATACAAGCTATATATATGAAGCTACATAGTGGGAGAGCATAGTATGTCCCCCGCTTGGAGCTCCACTCATTACATAATGTACTTAGGCTAAGAGATCAAATACGCATGAGCCAGGGTATAAGAACTCTTGCTCAGACGAATAAAGATCAGTACACAACTGAACACTACCACAGTTATTTGTATTCACAATTTTTGGTCCTTCGAGCCGGAGCCACAAGGCTACGTTTGTGATTTGTACACATATTTTTGGTCCTTCGAGCCGGAGCCACAAGGCTACGTTTGTGATGTGTACACATATTTTTGGTCCTTCGAGCCGGATCCACAAGGCTACGTTTGTGATTTGTCACATTTTTTGGTCCTTCGAATAAAATCTACAAGGCTACGTTTGTGACAAGTGTGAAAGTGAAGTGAAAAATTGTTTAAATACTTTTTGGCTTACCAATTCAAGCTGTGAGTAGAGGCACAGCACGATCAACCAGGCGATCAAAACAAAAACACCTCCAACAGGTCAAGCCAAAAGGTAAATTAAATTCAAATTTTCACACGAAAAAAAAACACAATCAAAATGCTGTCGGCAAAAACTCTGGAGTTGCTCAAAAAGCAATCAGAGATCTATGACAAGATCCGGCAGAGCATCACGAACAAGGATGCGTTACCAGCCATTGATAGATTGGCAGCAGAGTTTACTGCCAATCATCTAATACTGGTCAAAATCGGTGTCATCGCTCATCAATATTTAAAAAAAAAAATATATAATGGCATAATGGAAAACATCAGGAACTACGAGGTGTCTCTGATGAAAGTCGAAGTTGCCGACCACGCCATAGACACCAACGAAACAGCATCCATCCAACCAAAGACATCCAAGGCACAACACGGGCAGCAGGAAACATTTTCCCAAAGAAGATCGAGCCCAATGGATGTGCTGGTTGACCTTGTAGACAAACGAGCTCTAAAAGTAAGGCAACACATGCAAGAAGTGTATGCCAATCTAGAGCTCAGCAGCCAGGAAGAAATCCTTGACTATAAAGACAAATTGATTTTCCTGTGAAACAAAGTCCAGTCTACGCTCACGGATTTAGAGACAAAATACGAAAAATTTGCCTTCGACATCGATAAGATAGATGACCTGGAATGCAATGTCAGTATACTTACAAAAAAACTAAACAGAAGAGTAGCTGGCTTGCAAAATACACAAGAAGACGTTCCAGAGCTACCGAAAGTGGATCTTCCTCAATTCAATGGAAGTCCCAAAGAGTGGCCGTCGTTTTTCGAGTTATTCTCCGAGGTGATTCACAACAGGAGAGATATCAGCGACACAAGGAAGCTGAACTACCTGAAGTCATGCCTTAGGGGAGAAGCCAAAATGGTCGTAGGCCATTTATTAATTGGCTCGTCTGCTAACTGCAACTCGGCTTGGGAACTAATATGCAAGCGCTACGAAAATAAGCGCAAAATATTTGCTAACGCCGTCAACCAGCTAGTGGACATGGAACTGCTGAAGAACAATGATGAAGGCAGTATCCGCAAGTTCTTGGACACAGCAACAGAATGCATTTTCATTATCAAAGAAAAGGGTCAATTTGGTAATGAAGCTGACGCTCTATACGCGCAAATTGTGTTACGACGATTCTCTACGGAAGTCCTACAACTTTACGAGCAGCACGTAAAAAAGGCCAGAGAAATTCAGTCCTTGGACGATGTACTAGAGTTTATTGAGCAACTGTATAACTCAATAGACTCAGTGCAAAAAAGCGCCGCCAATACGTCAAGGGAAGCAAAGACAACGAGCCACGAGAGATGCCGTTTTTGCCAATTGACTGGACATGAAATAACCAGGTGTCAGCAATTTAGAGCTGAGCCGGTTAAAAAACGCAAGGAGTTTGTTAAAAAACTCGCTTTGCAAAAAGAATTGGACTTGCAATCAATGCACCAAAGCACACAACAATTTGCTTCACGAGGAAGCAAGTAAAAATGAGACCGTTAGCAGCAACTGTCTAAATGAAAATAAAGGGCAGGATACGTTGCTGGCGACAGCGCTCATCCAGATTAAAAATAAGTCTGGAAAATACGTGCAGCTAAGGGCCCTTATAGATGGAGGCTCGCAAAAAACCCTAATATCTGATGAAGCTACACAACAGTTAAAACTGCGACGAACTAAACGGAACGTGGAAGTTCAAGGAATTTCGCAAAATGTAGAAATTCTTAAAAATAGTGTTTGCTTAACAATCAAACCCCGGTTTAAAAGCAAATTCATCACCACAACGCAGGCACTTGTTATGCCAAAACTTCAGAGAGCTCTACCGACCAAGAAAATTGACATGGATGTCAATAAAGATTGGATGGGCTGCGAGCTAGCTGACCCACATTTTAACGAGCCCAGTCGAATTGACGTTGTCATTGGCGTTGATTTACTTCCCTTAATAATGTTGGGAAAAGTAAAGAAAATCAACAAAACTCTGTGACAAAAAACCGAACTTGGATGGATTATCTCTGGCAATATATCTGGATTATCAACCAACAAGGTAATCAGCGCATCAACAACGATGTGCCTGGACGTCCCAGAGATCTCCGGGAAGTATCGAAAAATTGGGTTGCTATACAGACGGAGACGCAGGCCACATTTGGCCCCCCGCAGAATGTTCAGGCATGAACATACTGTAGTATATTTAATAACACATTAATAAGACCCGAAGCAATGTAGAGTATTCTACATATAAATGCGTCATATGCCTAACATATGATAGTGTATACTAAATACGCCTATAGTGACATTTGTCCCTACGCATAAACATAGGGCGAGCGCGAAGATAAACAAATGTAATATGATCAGCCACTTATGGTCAGATCACAGCAGCATGGGAGATGCCGCGTACGCACTTTGCCGCTTTCCTAATGTTTATGCCATATGGATATAAGTATATACAAGCTATATATATGAAGCTACATAGCGGGAGAGCATAGTATGTCCCCCGCTTGAAGCTCCACTCATTACATAATGTACTTAGGCTAAGCGATCAAATACGCATGAGCCAGGGTATAAGAACTCTTGCTCAGACGAATAAAGATCATTACACAACTGAACACCACCACAGTTACTTGTATTCATACACTGATTGAACTTTTCCCGTCAACTACTTTTCGATACTTTAAGTATCGAGTGGCCGATATTACCGACAAAACTGACCAAAAAGAAATTGTGTTACGTGAACACGAGAGAGCTCACCGAGCGGCACAGGAAAATGTTAAGCAAATAATGTGCGACTATTTTTTTCCTAACATGACAAAACTTGCAGCAGAAGTTGGTGCAAATTGTAAAACATGCTCTAGGGCCAAATATAAACGACATCCAAAAAAACAGATGTTAGGCGAAACACCCATTCCCACCTTTGTAGGAGAGCGTTTACATGTCGATGTATTTTTCACAGACCAAAAATACTTTCTGACAAGTGTCGATAAATTCTCCAAATTCGCCGTGACCCAGCCAATTTGCTCAAGACCTATCGTTGGTATAAAAACCCCACTTCTACAACTTGTAAGTCTCTTTCCCAACATTCATACCATTTATTGCGATAATGAAAAGTCTCTAAATTCAGAAACAGTTAAGTCCATTTTGTCAAACTTTAATATTCAAATTGCAAATGCACCTCCTTCCCACAGTGTCTCGAACGGTCAAGTTGAACGATTTCACAGCACCTTAGCAGAAATTGCGCGCTGTATAAAATTAGATAAACAAATAAGCGAAACCGTCGATCTGATACTTCTTTCCACAATAGAATACAATAGAACTATTCATTCGGTAACCCAAATGAAACCAATCGATATCATTCACTCAAACAATGTAGAAACAGAAATAAAGATAACAAAAAGGCTCCAAAAGGCACAGCTAAAACTTTAAGGCAGCAAAACAAAAATAGAACCAACAAAGAGTATAAAGTAGGAGATAAGGTATGGCAGGAAAACAAAAATAGAACCAACAAAGAGTATAAAGTAGGAGATAAGGTATGGGTGAAATCAAACAAACGCTTAGGTAATAAGCTGACCACTATGCGTTGAAGGCATAAAAGGAGGGTGGTCAATAAAGACAATCTTAGAGAGTAAGCAATCAAAAATTAAAATCAGTTTTCATTTTCAACCGCAACCGTTAAACTCACGAACTACACACAGTCAGACAACATACCTGTAACTGACGGAGACGTTACTATTTGGAACGAATACGGATACCTAGGACACACGACAAACGTGACATCGTACGAGACTTACGTGGACGAAACCAGACAGATGATAGACTTATTCAAACAACAACATGTAAGGGAAGCACTGATCACAGACCTCAGACATATAGAGACGCTAATTAAAATGCCTAAAATAAACCATAGTATGACCCGTAGCATTAACCTGGTTGGAACAGCCCTTAAGGTGATAGCTGGGACTCCTGACTTGGATGATGACTGGGAACAGATTAAGTTTAGACAAAATCAAGTAGTAAAATCCGAAAATGAACAAATAGAACTAAACTCAAAGTTTCAATATCGGCTCAACGAACTGACAATATTGCTTAATTCAATAAGTAAAACGGACCAAACCGACATCGACCACTTATATGAAACTGTTCTGGCTTAAATCAGAGTGATCACATCAGACCAACAAAAATTTAATTCTTGCTATAACCCTTTCGAAAGTCAACTTGATCAGTCCAGTGATGCTAAATAATGTCGATGTTCAAGAGACGGCATTTAAGCAGTTTACAAATATTAGCATAACTAACATATTAGAAGTAGCCACAATTAAAGCTTCTCAAAGTAACGATATTTTGTATTTCCTAATTAAGTACCCTACACCTAGGTTAGTATGTAAAAAAAAATCCAAGTTTTTCCCGTACAATATTCCGGCAGAATATTAGACTTCGAGGAAATCAACATCGTTGCAGACTGTGGAGCAGACATCTTTGCGGTTGGAAAATGTGAAGCGATGTGGCCGGTACGCTGGCACAATGCAAAGCTCGACCCGGACATTAGGAGGAAGTACTGGTTCGGCAAAGCCCATCTCTGGAACATATCTGGTGAACTTCGACGATAAAACCATCCTGAACAAAACGCGTCCAAAATTCACTAACGGGCAAACTTCGAGAAAGGAACGGAATCATGGGAAACCTGCTATCAAACTCTAAGAAGATCGAGGACGCCCTTCACTTAGCTGAGGGAGGAGTTAACGCAAAGTAGTCTAATCAGGTTAACCGTATGCGTGTGCACCAAAGTCGCAGCACTCAACAGAAGTTGCTGACGCGAATGTAAGCTGCTGCATCGTGACGAGCCAGTGAGGAATGTCACGAGGCGGGTAGTCAGCATTCTATTGGGTACGTCGTCGGCATCGCTGCCAAAGTCGATAGCTTAGATTACGATTAGAGAATTATGCTTAAGTTAGTTTTACAAGAACCTCTGCACGATCCACACGAATCGCTGATAAGCTTACGAAGTCAATGAAATATACTTATATTATGTATAATTTGTATACGTTTTTGTAAAACTCGTACATTAATTTGTGTAAACAACTTGAACAATGTAATTTTCCTTTTAAAACGTCAATGGAAATTAATAACAATGAAGTACAAAGAATGATAATTTACAAATTTATTGTTTTGTTCATTTTTTTTTATTGTTTTTAGATTTAAAAAAAAGTACGTAGATCTACGTATTTCGGCAAAATTGTGCTACGAAAAAACACGCAAATTTTGGAGCCAGCCTACGTTAGCAGTTGCTTTGATTAGTGAAGTAAGAAATTCCTGGTCACGATTATTGGGATTATAGGGAATTTAACAACACTATGTCGCCTTTCGTCGGAAAAATAATAATAGATAAACTTAATTTAGTTCTTAATGTAATTATTGACATAAAATTTCATAAAAAGGAAATAAATAGTGTTTCTTGATCAACAACACTTGTTCGTAAAAAGATGGCCCAACTTTCCATGCACGGTTCATATGATACTGGTATTAGAGATTATGCCAAATTGGCAAAACCACTAACAACTCTACTTAGAGGAGAAGATGAATGAATCTCCAAACATATGTCTGCCACAATACCAATAAGCATAGACAAAGAACCTTTAGAAGCATTTCGTAAACTAAAAAATTCATTAATCTGGGAAGAAGTCATACTTAGCTATCCCAATTTCAACAAAGAATTCCAGCTGACTAAAGACGCATCTAATTTCGCTATTGGCGCTGTACTTTGTCAAGATAATAAACCTATCACTTTCCTCTCAAGAACCTCATCAAAAGCAGAAGGAAACTACGCCACAAATGAAAAAGAAATGCTGGCAATTATTTGGGCTATTAAGTTCCTACGTAACTACCTTTACGGTAGAGCAAAAGTAAAAATTTATACTGATCACCAACCTCTAACACACTAAGCAATTGGAATATTAACGCTAGGATTAAAAGGTGGAAAGCCCTCCTCGAGGAATATGATTACCAACTTCTCTACAAACCAGGGAAAGACTACATAATCGTCAAACCAAATAAACTCAGTAACTTCTACAGCACATAGTGCTAATAGTTCCTCACATTACCTAATTCCAAGTATCGAGGCTCCAATCAATCCATTTAGAAATCAAATAATTCTTTCAGTCTCCGATCAACCAAACTACACATTTAAAATACCCTATCAGTGTTCTCATAGACACACCTTTTCAAGGAAATCATACTCCGATGACGAATTGATAGAAATACTAAAAAAAAAAACAATTAAACCCTTCAATCATCAATGGCATATTAACAACAGAAGACATAATGGGACGAATTCAAGCATTTTGTCCACAACATTTAAAACCTATAAAACAAGATTTACGCAATTTAGAGTTACAGATCTTATCAAAGAGTCAGATCAGGATGAAGAAATCCTAAAAGTTCATAACAGAGCCCAGCGCAACGCAGATGAAAACAAAATTCAGATATCTTCTAAATTTTATTTCCCTAAAATGAAAAGCAAAATAGCTACCATTCTAAAACAATGTCAAATTTCCAAAGAGGAAAAATACGATTCGCATCCAACCAATCCCCAAATCAAAGAAACCCCAATTCCAGAATACCCCGGACACATTATTCACGTTGACATCTACTCTACAGAAGTGAAGTTAGTTTTGACAGCAATAGACAAATTTTCAACCTCGGCACAAGCTATAAACATAAAATCAAAATCAATAGAAGATATCAGACTATCCTTAAGAAACATAATATTCTATTTCGGCGTACCAAAATTTATAGTAATGGATAATGAAAAATCACTAATTTCGGCATCCATCACTTTTATGCTCATGGATCAGCTCGGCATCGAAATTTATAAAGCCCTTCCATACAAAAGCACGGTAAATGGCCAAATAGAAAGATTTCACTCTTCCTTATCCGAAATAATAAAAATTCTAAAGAGGAAATTCCAGGTCACGATTATTGCGATTATTGAGAATTTAAGGAATTTAAGGATTATTGAGAATTTAAGAATTTAAGACAGTTTGATTCTTAAAGGTCAGCAACACTCTGTCGCCTTTCGTCGGAAAAATAATAATAGGTAAACTTAATTTAGTTCTTAATGTAATTATTGACATAAGCTTTCATAAAAAGGAAATCAATAGTGTTTCTTGTTCGTAAAAAGATGGCCCAACGTTTCATGCACGTTTCGTATGATACTGGTAATCATTTCGGCAGGAACATAAAGCTGAAGCACCTTAGTAGAGAATCGTTGAAACAAGTTAAACCATCACCGGATCACTGTTCTGTGTCAACTGCAGTTGAAAATCAAAATTCAAATCATCCAGATATGCATCAATGTCTAATCTGCTCAGTGCATCAACATGAGGCATACACGTACTGGACTAATCTATAATCGTATAATCATAATTCTCAATCAAGAATGAACAAAGGGCAATTTTCAAGAACGATCATCCATTCTTCAGTGTTAACACTAACAAATTGCAATTAGTGATTATCTGGAACGAAATAAACTTCAAATAGGTCTCAAAACGCTTCTAGGCTTATGCAATAACTAATGTTTCCAATTCATAACTATGTGATTTGAATTCAGGTGCGAAGGAAGACTTTGAAAAATAACACATACGATAAAAATCGCCAACTGTTTGTTTGTTTGCATAACAATGCAACTCAGTTTCTGACTTACGGTTGTAAATATATAACACTGACGATTCTATGAATTTGGACATCAGAGTTCGGAAGGATTTAAGGCGCTCATCAAAGAAAAGCAGTCGGAAAATCGGGTAGGCAATTTTAGCAAAGTCGGATGCAAGACGGCCGAAGTAAGAGAAAAGGGATGACAGAAAATGAAGTCTGACTAGTCAATTTTCATCTCGTAATTGACTGGTTTGATTGTTCCGATAACAGAGTTGGTTTTATATTGACTTCATTGACTGGGTAGCTCGATTGCATTAATCACTGCAAGGACATCACCGCATATAGGTTAACAATAGTCAAATTGCAACTTTGCAACTGACATCCGCCACGCGCAATGTAGAAAAGCCTACTCTGCATTTCTGCATTTACACCAGCCACTTGAACAACTCGAGCAGCGAACGTCGCGTAGTATAAATTAGCAGAATAAGTTTTGTCAAAAGCAGTCCCAAACAAGAACCTGAATAAAGCGGTTCAAATAAACAAATCGTAATTTTATTTTAAAAATTCAATTTAAATAATAATAAAATTAACTGTAGCCCGAGCAGAGACCAGCGAACATAACTAATAGAGCAAAACAGTTTCTACAGTTATGGAAAATATCAACAAGTGACCAAAAGAGCAAAATAGTTTCTACGGTTGCGAAAATATTCGAGAGTGACTAAAAGAACAAAACGATATCTACAGGTACGCGAAATATTTAACAGTGATCAATAGCGCAAAACGGTATCTACGATCACGTAAAAAATTTTCATCGCTGGTCAAAGTTTTTACTTTCACACATCGAGGGACTCCCGTATAAATTTAAACGGTCGATTCACTACAAAATTGTATGCACGATAACGAAAAACATTGTTAAGTGCGGAAAAGACAGTGTATCAAAAGTTGTAAGATCCGCTCCCAGCTTTACCTCCACAGAAGTGAATACCGAGAGTCTTAGTAGGGGCTATTAAAGGAAGTCGCCAAACCGAACCCACTCAAGGATTCCAGCAGCAATGATCACCGCAGGATTTATATAAGCTAGTTAAGAAAATTAAGAAGTTTTAACAAATAAATAAAAGAAAATACATACAAAATATTAATTAAGATAACATACAATAATTTTTAAGAAAATACAATACAAATTATCTAAAATTAAGTAAAATGGCATATCAAAACAACCTAGTAAGACCTTCAGTTTTGGGTAAAAATAATTCACCCCCAATCCAACAACCAGCTAATAGTGACGCTACTAGAGCACCCAACATAACATTAGAACAACTAAAAGAAATCATAAACAATATCGTAGTCGAGAATCTAAACAAAACCACGACCCAATCTATCGATAATCCATTCAATTACTCTGACGTTACCATCAACACACACCAAAGACATAGAATTGACGACTTAGATAAAGTCTATCCGCTTATTCCGATTTAATAGGAACACCCAAATATTTTGGTATAATATATGCAATTCGAAACAAAATTCTCGGCCTAGCCGATACGGCACTTGAGTCCTACAACACTCCAGATGAATGGAATGCTATTTCAAAATGCTTGACTCTGCATTACGCAGACAAGCATTACATCTGTGCTTAAAGCTCGAAAATCAGAGTTACGTTGCCTCTCAGGCGACTAACAAACCACAACCCTCGACCTTCAGGACAGGACGCATGACAGAAAAAACCCCACAAAGACCGACCCAGAACCAATACAGTTACGCACAACAACACTACCAACACGGTAACGCACAACAACAGTCGTGCCCTACTATGTTCCAACCACGCTTCATATCCAATGTCCCACAAACACCCAATCACACAACGTACTTTAGACCTCAAATGAACCAACAGATAAACCGACAACAATACCAAACCTTGCCTATTCCGCCACCGACTGGTCCAAAACCTCTTCAAAATCCAGTACCAATGGAAATCGACTCAACCGTACAAACTCGGCAGGTTAATTACATGAACCGGCCGCAATATAACCAAATAGACAAAAGACAGCACAATTACAATATTCAATCAGAAAAATTAAATGACTCAACACAACCAACAGACGACACTTCCCAACAACAGAACTACGAACAAATTCAACAAACAACTGCTAACGATGAACAAACCAAGACGAATTCTTTCTTTTATCAAATTTAAAGTCTTTCGATGCAATTCCAGGCAATGACACGTTAAAACAACTCAACGCTGTCATTCACACCAATAAAAAAGTCATACTTATTAGAAATTCCATAAGAGTTCCAATCAAGGAAAACCTGCTTCACTCTGTCAATAATCTTAATATTCGAGCAAGCCACATGACAGATTCACAAATAACAGTGCTCGACAAACTAATAAATCTCTATTCTGGACTATTTTCCGACCCCAATGAAAAACTTACATACGTCACAAATATTAGAGCAGGAATCAGAACAAATTCGGACATCCCCGTCTATTCTACGTACTACCAGTACCCAATGTCTTTAAAAGAAGAATTAGACACACATAGACCATCCAGATCACCTTATAATTCACCCGTTTGGGTTGTCCCAAAGAAGCTAGACGCTTCTGGGAAAAATAAATACCGAGTAGTCATAGACTACAGAAAACAAAATTCAATCACAATAGCTGATAAATACCAAATACCCGAAATAAATGTGGTACTTTCCCAATTGGGAAAAACAAATTTTTCTCAGTACTAGATCTGAAAAGTGGATTTCACCAAATCCTTTTAAAAGAATCAGACATTGAAAAAACTGCGTTCTCCATAAACAATGGAAAATATAAGTTTACACGACTCCTCTTTGGTCTTAAAAACGCGTCATCTATCTTCCAGCGTACTCTAGATGACATATTAAGGCAACATATTGGTAAAATCTGCTACATTTACATCGATGACATAATAATCTTTAGTGAAGATGAAAAGTCACATGTTCAAAATCTCAACTCTATTTTCAAAACCCTTTATGACGCAAATATTAAATGCCTATTGGACAAATGCGATATTTTTAGAACTAAAGTAGAATTTCAAGGGTTCGTAGTATCAGATAAGGGAATAGAAACTAACCCAATTAAAGTTAATGCCATAGCTAACTATCGTGTACCCAAAACCTTAAAAGGGCTCAGATCTTTTTTGGGTTTATCCGGCTACTACAGACGATTTATTAGAGATTATGCCAAATAGGCAAAACCACAAACAACTCTACTTAGAGGAGAAGATGGAAGAATCTCCAAACATATGTCTGCCACAAAACCAATAAGCATAGACAAAGAACCTTTAGAAGCATTTCGTAAACTAAAAAATTCATTAATCTGGGAAGAAGTCATACTTAGCTATCCCAATTTCAACAAAGAATTCCAGCTGACTACAGACGCATCTAATTTCGCTATTGGCGCTGTACTTTATCAAGATAATAAACCTCTCAAGAACGTTAAGCAGAAGGAAACTACGCCACAAATGAAAAAGAAATGCTGGCAATTATTTGGGCTATTAAGTTCCTACGTAACTACCTTTACGGTAGAGCAAAAGTAAAAATTTATACTGATCACCAACCTCTAACACACTAAGCAATTGGAATGGTAACGCTAGGATTAAAAGGTGGAAAGCCCTCCTCGAGGAATATGATTACCAACTTCTCTACAAACCAGGGAAAGATTACATAATCGCAGACTACTATCCAGAATTCCGTCAAACCAAATAAACTCAGTAACTTCTACAGCACATAGTGCTAATAGCTCCTCACATTACCTAATTCCAAGTATCGAGGCTCCAATCAATCCATTTAGAAATCAAATAATTCTTTCAGTCTCCGATCAACCAAACTACACATTTAAAATACCCTATCAGTGTTCTCATAGACACACCTTTTCAAGGAAATCATACTCCGATGACGAATTGATAGAATTACTAAAAAAAAAAACAATTAAACCCTTCAATCATCAATGGCATATTAACAACAGAAGACATATATACATATAAAACAAGATTTACGCAATTTAGAGTTACAGATCTTATCAAAGAGTCAGATCAGGATGAAGAAATCCTAAAAGTTCATAACAGAGCCCAGCGCAACGCAGATGAAAACAAAATTCAGATATCTTCTAAATTTTATTTCCCTAAAATGAAAAGCAAAATAGCTACCATTCTAAAACAATGTCAAATCTCCAAAGAGGAAAAATACGATTCGCATCCAACCAATCCCCAAATCAAAGAAACCCCAATTCCAGAATACCCCGGACACATTATTCACGGTGACATCTACTCTACAGAAGTGAAGTTAGTTTTGACAGCAATAGACAAATTTTCAACCTCGGCACAAGCTATAAACATAAAATCAAAATCAATAGAAGATATCAGACTATCCTTAAGAAACATAATATTCTATTTCGGCGTACCAAAATTTATAGTAATGGATAATGAAAAATCACTAATTTCGGCATCCATCACTTTTATGCTCATGGATCAGCTCGGCATCGAAATTTATAAAGCCCTTCCATACAAAAGCACGGTAAATGGCCAAATAGAAAGATTTCACTCTTCCTTATCCGAAATAATAAAAATTCTAAAGAGGAAATTCCAGGTCACGATTATTGCGATTATTGAGAATTTAAGGAATTTAAGGATTATTGAGAATTTAAGAATTTAAGACAGTTTGATTCTTTAAGGTCAGCAACACTATGTCGCCTTTCGTCGGAAAAATAATAATAGATAAACTTAATTTAGTTCTTAATGTAATTATTGACATAAACTTTCATAAAAAGGAAATCAATAGTGTTTCTTGTTCGTAAAAAGATGGCCCAACGTTTCATGCACGTTTCGTATGATACTAGTAATCATTTCGGCAGGAACATAAAGCTGAAGCACCTTAGTAGAGGATCGTTGGAACAAGTTAAACCATTTCCGGATCACTGTTCTGTGTCAACTGCAGTTGAAAATCAAAATTCAAATCATCCAGATATGCATCAATGTCTAATCTGCTCAGTGCATCAACATGAGGCATACACGTACTGGACTAATCTATAATCGTATAATCATAATTCTCAATCAAGAATGAGCAAAGGGCAATTTTCAAGAACGATCATCCATTCTTCAGTGTTAACACTAACAAATTGCAATTAGTGATTATCTGGAACGAAATAAACTTCAAATAGGTGTCAAAACGCTTCTAGGCTTATGCAATAACTAATGTTGCCAATTCTTAAATATGTGATTTGAATTCAGGGGCGAAGGAAGACTTTGAAAAATAACACATACGATAAAAATCGCCAACTGTTTGTTTGTTTGCATAACAATGCAACTCAGTTTCTGACTTACGGTTGTAAATATATAACACTGACGATTCTATGAATTTGGACATCAGAGTTCGGAAGGATTCAAGGCGCTCATCAAAGAAAAGCAGTCGGAAAATCGGGTAGGCAATTTTAGCAAAGTTGGATGCATGACGGTCAACAAGTGACCAAAAGAGCAAAATAGTTTCTACGGTTGCGAAAATATTCGAGAGTGACTAAAAGAACAAAACGATATCTACAGTTACGCGAAATATTTAACGATCACGTCAAAATTTTCATCGCTGATCAAAGTGAAAATCGAGGAACTCCCGTATAAATTTAAACGGTCGATTCACTACAAAATTGTATGCACGATAACGAAAAACATTGCTAAGTGCGGAAAAGACAGTGTATCAAAAGTTGTAAGATCCGCTCCCAGCTTTACCTCCACAGAAGTGAATACCGAGAGTCTTAGTAGGGGCTATTAAAGGAAGTCGCCAAACCGAACCCACTCAAGGATTCCAGCAGCAATGATCACCGCAGGATTTATATAAGCTAGTTAAGAAAATTAAGAAGTTTTAACAAATAAATAAAAGAAAATACATACAAAATATTAATTAAGATAACATGCAATAATTTTTAAGAAAATACAATACAAATTATCTAAAATTAAGTAAAATGGCATATCAATACAACCTAGTAAGACCTTCAATTTTGGGTAAAAATAATTCACCCCCAATCCAACAACCAGCTAATAGTGACGCTACTAGAGCACCCAACATAACATTAGAACAACTAAAAGAAATCATAAACAATATCGTAGTCGAGAATCTAAACAAAACCACGACCCAATCTATCGATAATCCATTCAATTACTCTGACGTTACCATCAACACACACAGATAAAAACATAAAATTGACGACTTAGATAAAGTACCCGACGTAGTGAAAGGACTAAGGGAATTTTCTGGAAACCATGCAGAATTTAGTTCTTGGAAAAAGAGCGTAGACCGCTGTCTATCCGCTTATTCCGATTTAATAGGAACACCCAAATATTTTGGTATAATATCAGCATAGCCGATACGGCACTTGAGTCCTACAACACTCCACTTGAATGGAATGCTATTTCAAAATGCTTGACTCTGCATTACGCAGACAAGCATTACATCTGTGCTTAAAGCTCGAAAATCAGAGTTACGTTGCCTCTCAGGCGACTAACAAACCACAACCCTCGACCTTCAGGACAGGACGCATGACAGAAAAAACCCCACAAAGACCGACCCAGAACCAATACAGTTACGCACAACAACACTACCAACACGGTAACGCACAACAACAGTCGTGCCCTACTATGTTCCAACCACGCTTCATATCCAATGTTCCAAATGAACCAACAGATAAAGCGACAACAATACCAAACCTTGCCTATCCGAATGCAGAGTTAACAATGACAAAATTTTAAAATTTCTAATAGATACAGGATCCAATAACACTTACATCCAATCAGCTTTAGTTTCCAACCCCATTCAGAACGAAAAACCATTCGAACCCATCATAAAATGGCCAATCTATTTGGAATAACAGACGTTAACATAGAATTCTTTCTTTTCTCAAATTTAAAGTCTTTCGATGCAATTCTAGGCAATGACAC
This sequence comes from Drosophila eohydei, assembly GCA_035045825.1. NCBI lineage: Eukaryota > Metazoa > Arthropoda > Insecta > Diptera > Drosophilidae > Drosophila > Drosophila eohydei. Next base: position 611,955 of record JAWNOT010000007.1, read on the forward strand.
GTTAACACAACTCAACGCTGTCATTCACACCAATAAAAATGTCATGTTTATTAAAAATTCCATAAGAATTCCAATCAAGGAAAAACTGCTTCACTCTGTCAATAACCTTAATATTCGAGCAAGCTACATGACAAATTCACAAATAACAGAGCTCGACAAAGTAATAAATCTCTATTCTGGACTATTTTCCGACCCCAATGAAAAACTTACATACGTCACAAATATAAGAGCAGGAATCAGAACAAATTCAGACATTTCCGTCTATTCTAAGTACTACCGGTACCCGATGCCTTTAAAATAAGAAGTAGACACACAAATTCAACAAATGCTAGACGATGGTATTATTAGACCATCCAGATCACCTTATAATTTACCCGTTTGGGTTGTCCCAAAGAAGCTAGACGCTTCTGGGAAGAAGAAATACCGAGTAGTCATAGACTACAGAAAACTAAATTCAATCACAATAGCTGATAAATACCCAATACCCGAAATAAATGTGGTACTTTCCCAATTGGATAAAAACAAATTTTTCTCAGTACTAGATCTGAAAAGTGGATTCCACCAAATCCTTTTAAAAGAATCAGACATTGAAAAAACTGCATTCTCCATAAACAATGGAAAATATGAGTTTACCCGACTTCCCTTTGGTCTTAAAAACGCGTCATCTATCTTCCAGCGTACTCTAGATGACATACTAAGGCAACATATTGGTAAAATCTGCTACATTTACATCGATGACATAATAATCTTTAGTGAAGATGAAAAGTCATATGTTCAAAATCTCAACTCTATTTTCAAAACCCTTTATGACGCAAATATTAAATGCCAATTGGACAAATGCGATATTTTTAGAACTAAAGTAGAATTTCAAGGGTTCGTAGTATCAGATAAGGGAATAGAAACTAACCCAATTAAAGTTAATGCCATAGCTAACTATCGTGTACCCAAAACCTTAAAAGAGCTCAGATCTTTTTTGGGTTTATCCGGCTACTACAGACGATTTATTAGAGATTATGCCAAATTGGCAAAACCACAAACAACTCTACTTAGAGGAGAAGATGGAAGAATCTCCAAACATATGTCTGCCACAAAACCAATAAGCATAGACAAAGAACCTTTAGAAGCATTTCGTAAACTAAAAAATTCATTAATCTGGGAAGAAGTCATACTTAGCTATCCCAATTTCAACAAAGAATTCCAGCTGACTAAAGACGCATCTAATTTCGCTATTGGCGCTGTACTTTGTCAAGATAATAAACCTATCACTTTCCTCTCAAGAACCTTATCAAAAGCAGAAGGAAACTACGCCACAACTGAAAAAGAAATGCTGGCAATTATTTGGGCTATTAAGTTCCTACGTAACTACCTTTACGGTAGAGCAAAAGTAAAAATTTATACTGATCACCAACCTCTAACACACTAAGCAATTGGAATGGTAACGCTAGGATTAAAAGGTGGAAAGCCCTCCTCGAGGAATATGATTACCAACTTCTCTACAAACCAGGGAAAGATTACATAATCGCAGACTACTATCCAGAATTCCGTCAAACCAAATATACTCAGTAACTTCTACACATAGTGCTAATAGCTCCTCACATTACCTAATTCAAAGTATCGAGGCTCCAATCAATCCATTTAGAAATCAAATAATTCTTTCAGTCTCCGATCAACCAAACTACACATTTAAAATACCCTATCAGTGTTCTCATAGACACACCTTTTCAAGGAAATCATACTCCGATGACGAATTGATAAAATACTAAAAAAAAAACAAATAAACCCTTCAATCATCAATGGCATATTAACAACAGAAGACATAATGGGACGAATTCAAGCATTTTATCCACAACATTTCAAAACCTATAAAACAAGATTTACGCAATTTAGAGTTACAGATCTTATCAAAGAGTCAGATCAGGATGAAGAAATCCTAAAAGTTCATAACAGAGTCCACCGTAACGCAGATGAAAACAAAATTCAGATATCTTCTAAATTTTATTTCCCTAAAATGAAAAGCAAAATAGCTACCATTCTAAAACAATGTCAAATCTCCAAAGAGGAAAAATACGATACGCATTCAACCAATCCCCAAATCAAAGAAACCCCAATTCCAGAATAATCCGGAAGTTAGTTTTCACAGCAATAGACAAATTTTCAAAATTGGCACAAGCTATAAACATAAAATCCAAATCAGTAGAAGATATCAGACTACCCTTAAGAACCATAATATTTTATTTCGGCGTTCCAAAATTTATAGTAATGGATAATGAAAAATCACAAATTTCCGCATCCATCACTTTTATGCTCAGAGATCAGCTCGGCATCGAAATTTATAAAGCCCCTCCATACAAAAGCACGGTAAATGACCAAATAGAAAGATTTCACTCTACCTTATCCGAAATAATGAGAATTCTAAAGAGATCCAATGTTCATCGAAACTTCGAAGAACTAATAGACAGAGCCGTGTATGAATAAGCTATACTTTCCACTCTGTCACTAATAGACGACCTTTAGAAGTATTCTTTGGTAGAACTGTGACTACGACCCCAGAACAATACGAAACGGCCAGACTGGATAACATAACTGGACTGAAACAAAAACAAGAACAAGACCTACAACACCACAACTACCTTTAAAAACATATAAACCAGGTGACACGATTTTCGTAAAAATAAACAATAGATTAGGATCAACACTTTCATCAAGATTCAACGAGGAAGTACAACCGTTATTACCCAAACAAACAAAACAGTTCACAAAAGTAATATCAAAGACGTATAATTACAGTCTACTTCTGACATGGCTTATAAACACAACAAGCGGAGAGCTCGCCATAACGAACTATACGGACGCACAAACCATCACTATCTACAAAGGTCTGGGGAAAATTCAAACAATCACTACTAGAATTATTCATGTAATCGACATTAAGAAAATAGAAGAAACATACCGAACAATCACTGAAGCACAGTATATTTCATCACACCGTAAATCACGAAATTAACCAAACAAACTCCATTCTCTCATCAATAACCTCTTCCATAAATAGACGAACCACTAGATCTTATAGGAACAGCCTGGAAATATATTGCCGGAAGCCCAGATCATGTCGATTTCGTACAAGTAGAAGAATATCTCAATAAGTTAACTACAAACAATAACAAACAAATAATTATAAGTACACAATTAGAGGCCAGATTAAATAAATTAACAACCGTCACAAATAGTTTAACAAATACAATAAAGAAAGATAGTATGTTCAGCAACGACATTGCCATTAACATTCAAAACCAGGTCAGACTTATCAAAGAAGAAATAGTTAACATAAAATATGCAATTCAATGGGCCAAGGTTAATATCAAAAATTCATTCTTGTTAAGAGATAACAAACTACAAGAGACAAATAGAATCTTTAAAGCAGGGAAAATGCAGCAACTCTCAATAGAAGAAATGTTAGAATTTGCCGATGTTTCAATTTTGCACAACAAAACAATTTTATTGTATGTAATAAAAATACCAAATTTAGAAGAAACTAACTACGAAGATATAATAATAAAACCTGTAATTAAAAATAACCTAATTGTCAATATAGATTTTAAAGAAATACTGCTAACTAAAACACAATATTATGGTATATAAAAGATTGAAAAATTTTAATAACATCAAAATTTGTAATAATAATGAGATAAGTCTTAGAGACAACACATGTTTGCCCAGGCCTCTTAATGGAGAAAGATCAATGTGTAAATTTAGTAATCCAGACCACATCAGCGAAATAGAAGAAATTAACAGCGGACTCATCCTACTACAAAACTTCAACGGAACCATATCGCGACAAAATAACACCACGAAGCTCAGAGGCATCTACTTGATAAACTTCTGGAACGATACCATCGACGTCAATGACAGGCGTTTCAGCAACGTCGAAAACACTCTGTTGAAGCCGGGAGCTCCGATAATCCAAATCACCCCCGAAGAAACAAAGCGACTGAAGATACTCTCCCTAGACGCTCTTCAAACTCTACACATAAACAACACACAAAAAATCGAACAACTACAAATAGAAACCTATGGAGCTGCAGCAGTCATCGCCATTGTGGTAATAGTCGCCTTTGTACTCTACTTGTATAAAGGCAAAGAAGAAAAAATCATATTGCAGCTAGCCTCCCCCACTACTAAAAACAATATTAAAACTCAAAACCCTCCACTTCAATTCAATAACATAACGTTCTTTTAAGTCGCTTGAGGACAAGCTTGGATTTACGAGGGAAGAGTTAACAATAGTCGAATTGCAACTTTGCAACTGTGTCAAATTACAATTTTGCAACTGTGTCGTCTGGAAAGCATCCGCCACCAACAATCCAGAAATGCTAACATAAACATCCGCCACGCGCAATGTAAAAAAGTCTACTCTGCATTTCTGCAGTTAAACAACTCGAGCAGCGAACGTCGCGTAGTATAAATTAGCAGAATAAGTTTTGTCAAAAGCAGTCCCAAACAAGAATCTGAATAAAGCGGTTCAAATAAACAAATTGTTATTTTATTTAAAAAATTCAATTTAAACAATAATAAAATTAACTTGTATCATCAGACATCACAGAATAATCTCTTTCAGCGATACACAACTGCGATTCGGCAGGCTCAAACTCATTTTCATCAAATTACCGGTTTGATTTAGTTTCAATAAATGAATTTTTGAACATATTTATAAACTAACACATTGGAAACAAGAGTTAAGCAGTCGTATGGACATTGTCTCTAATAATGTCCAAATGAAGAGCAGTTGCACAATCTAACGTCACTTGCGGGCAGGGATGAAGTACGACATGTAGTTGTTTGTTGACTGTTTAACTGTCGAGGCGGCTGGAAACTCACTGCAGAGACTTTTTCCACCACGGCAGACTGAATTCGAATTCTTTCGAATTTCTCCAACAAAATCTTTACATCCCACACAGCAGCATGCTCACAGCAAAAACCGTTCCGGAGTATAGGCGTTCCTGGCGATCTCTTGAATCTTGTCGTCGATTCCGTAGAGAAGCGTATACTTATTATTCCTTACTGAATGATCGCCCAAACTCACGAATAAGTATGCTTTTTAGTTATTCATAATTGAGCACAGTGACTGTGTATACGAAAACAGCGATATTACCTTCCACCAACCGACGTCAGACAACATCCGTCAACTGTCATCCAGATTTTGAACGTGTCCTTTCTGTCAAGGAACCATTATCATATGCAATATCAGCCGAAAAATGAGACACCATTGACTCGATCGCATTTTAATCCGTGATTTGTTGCTTAGATTGGCCAGGATACGTCCCAAGATGGTGTTGCAAACTTAGAATTTGTTGCTGCAGTGCCATGACCTTTTTTTGTTTGTGAAGATGGGTCAGTTGTTCGTCCAGATCCCATGGAATGATAGCAGTGGGCGGTACAGGCGGTACAGCAACATCAGTTGACAAAGGCTATGATGGCAAGACGGGAAGGACAGCTAAGTATGCCAGTACTACAGCCAAAACGATGCAGTAACGTCATGGGGGCAGCAGTGATGGAGGCGTCAGATAAAAGAAACAACAGCTAAAACAGTAGCCGGCGAAGCCGTAGCTGACCAGGCAGCAGGTGGGGCGGAAGTCGGCACAGAGAGAAAGTAGCACTAACAGCGTCGAAAGCTTATATCACGGAGTCAGTAGGGGTGCCAATGATTGACTTTGGAGAGTCCGGACACAGACGGCGTATTTACTCCACCGTGGCTGATGATACCTCTACCTCCTGAGGCCGGCAGAATGACGTGATACTGGGATATAAGAGCACTACATTTCATGATTAAGATTGGTGATGGCTTTTGTTCTTAAGTTTCGCTTGCTTTTATTTGCTGAATTACAGTCAAATCTGTCGGTCTCAGCTTAACCGGAGAAAATTAATAAAGCCCGAGCAGACTGACATTATACATTCGATACATATTCATACTTAACAGACACTTAACTTTACAGGGACGATCGATATAAATTCACACTTAAAACTAACTGTATAAACACTTAACGAAGTCTACTTATTCCCTTCAACTATCTCTGCAACAGTTTTTCTCAACGTGTCACTAAAATAAATCTATAGGAAAACATCAAAGCTTAATTTTTTGCAAGGCATTTTAAAAATTTAACTAATTCAGTTTTATAACAGAATTTCTTACAACTCAGATAGCTGAAGTCCATCTGGGTAGCGTTTTGTTTTGCAGGTTCTTAATTTTATTTTTTGAAGTCCTCACCGAAGAGTCCCAGAGAGAAATTCAATATACGAAAGATGGGACGACTATAGCCTTGTAGATCGTGGCCGTACAGATGTACGACAGCCTACTCGAAGCTCTCAGCATTCAATGAAGTTTTGCAACCTTGCTTTGGCATATTGTGGTCACTTGCCTCATGTATGCTTAAAAAATCGGAATTCTATCCAGATTTATGCCAAGGTATTTTACTTTGGAGGCATTTGCAATAAAGGGTTCTAATGACAAGTTTGGGCAACCACCTTCACCCTCACCTTCTAGTGGCAAGTGTAGTGTGCACGGACTTTTGTGCACTAATGGTGATGCACGGACTTTTGTGCACTAATGGTGATGCACCACCATAATGACAAGCATCCGAAGGAATGGAGGCATCTTTGTAGTAAAGCAGAGGCTTTGTGAGCAGAGACGTCACGCGACAAGATAGTGGTGTCATCTGCATAGGTCGCTATTAGGATCCCATCGGCAGTTCCCATATTGGGCTCATGAATTGGCATATCTGCCAGGGACAAAGTGTACAGTGTTGGCCTACCTATGGGACTCCAGCCGAAATTGGTCTAGTGGAGAATACTTGCCCATTAGACACTTGGAAGGTACTTCCGATCAGTTGTGAGGACAGCAACACGAAAAATGGGGCTGGTAGGGAAGTCCTCACTTATTGCAGCAGTCCCAGGTTCCAGACTCGATCAAACTTCTGTTTAATGCCGAGAAAGACGGCAGAAAAGAAAGGCAGGAAAACAGAAGTATTTTATTCAAACGCTAAAACTGATGTTTTGGAATGGCCTCCCGGCATCCCAGGTGTGTAAGTACTCGTTCCAGAAATATTCTTTCGAAATATCTTTCTTCCAGCAGGGTTGAAAGTGCCGGATGCAAAGCATGACGCTGTACATCACAGTTAGATAATCTATTGTGGAAATAGGCAGTGCCATATATAAGATAATGTCCAGAGGATTTTTTTGCCTTCACACTTCTGATCTATTCCCGAACCGCATCTTTTGTAAATCCTGCTATTTGGTCGTCAGCTAAGAGAGATGAGATAACGATGCCTTTTCGATTTCTGAAGCGGTTGTCACCGGCATGATCAGGCGCCAGAAGTGCTGCCGCTTAAGTTTGGGCGTAAATGTCAATAACGGAAATTGCACATCATCGCTGATACGACTCTTTTGAAGCTGCGCTAGAGCTCCAATGATTCTTCAATAGTCAATTGCAGATCCTTGATGCCTTTATAGACCGCAAAATCGATTGCGGAGGGCCTATGTTCATTAAGTGGGTAACAAACAGAGGCCTGTATGCACCAGTATGCTTTATTGTAGGTTATGAATCGCCTCAAATATAACTTTTTCAAGTTGATTCGAACTGTTACTACCCCTAAAAGGATACCACCTATTAGAGTAGCCGCCAATGAGGGTTTTATTTTCGCCAAGTAGTTGCTGATATCATGATCACGCAGGCCACCGTTTGGCGGGAAATAGATTGAGGCAACTTCTATCGCTCCAATAAACGATGGCAGCGTAATAGCTGAGACCTGCATTATTGCATTAGAAATTGGCAGCAATGGTGCGTGCGCTATGGTTGATCGTATAAGGATCGATGATCCACCAAAGCAGTTTGCTCCTCTACCGTGAGTCTGATAGTGTTCGTATAACATGATATCAATGTTTTTTATGAGAAGAACACAGCCAATTCCTGAGCCTTGTATCTCAGGATATGGGCGTTCCAGACGCCCTTATGCAGAGCTATTATTTGGAGTCAAAATTGGTTATAAGGGACATTGAACTGGTTAATACGTTTTCCTGCTTTGTTTACAGTTCGCGCATGGCTTAGAGATCTGTCAAACTGGTGCTGTTGTTGCCGAAGAATCTCTGTGAACGTTGTGTCACTTGGGTAATTGTTAGTTAACTCCACTGGTAGGCGTTTTGAAGCGCAAAGCGTAGGTACAAACTCTTGACAGCAAGGACATTGCATCAGATCATTACATTTTCTTGGCAGCTCAACTGTGCAACATTGCCTGCAGACATTTCGTATATCCAACATTTGTTTATTGTTAGGGGCCTGAGCCACGTGAACAAAACATCTATTTAACGGGGTATTGTCAATACGGCTTAGTGCGTTGCGTATATTTCCAATTTCGTCGACTCTTCTTTGACATCAGTGCTGGAGTGAAGCCCTTTACAGTAGACTTTATATGTCTTGTCCTATTTGGGACGCTGACGAGGAATTGGTTTGATTGACTGAGGCTAGTGGATAGTGTTTTTGTTGTTGCTGATGCCTTGCACAGAAGCTCTATCTATGGCATTTGTATTTACAAACTTAATTTAAGGTTGCTTCTTACCCATAACAATGTTAAGCCGAGCATTAGATGTCATCGTGAAACGTAGCTCGAGTATGCACTTGAGTGCAGACACACTCGCGCCAAGCGACAAAGCAGCAGTAGAGCTTAGACGAAGGCTTTTCGATTTCTGTGTGACACGCATATACAAGTCAAACGAATGATCAGGAATGAAAGACTCATTGTAGTTTTTGTTACTTGTTTTGTTACTCATTTATAGTTTTCTTATTTTTTTATAGTTTAGTTCAATACCTATTATTACACTGGTAAAGGTGTAGTGTTTTTTTGAGCAACTGTGCATAGCAAACCACACATGTACTCATACATACACAAGTACGCTACTAACGCTTGGGCTACAGTATGAGCTATATTATGGAAAAACAAGTAAGAAAGCTCTAGCCGACAAGGTGATACCCGGATCACAGTCCTATCTGATTTTTTTAAAATATTCCATAGTTTGTATCGAGAATTAAAAAAAAAAACAATTAAATAAAAACTGATATTACGAGCGCAAGATTCGAAACCACACCGCCACTTAATAATTAAGAAATAAAACAATAGAAAATGTCCCTTCGCCGCCAGGCTCAAGCCCAGAGCTTACGAGCGCCGCCTCTATCAACACCGCCACTGCACTGCTTGCGCAACAAGTTTCAAATTTGATGTTAAGTAGCAGCTGATAATTCAGCATAATTCCACCGCAATTTTGATTCTTCGATTAAAAATAATACACACATTTAAGTGTATACACACGTATACGAACATGTAAGAAAACTCTGCCCGACTAGGAGATACCCTGATCCCAGTCCTCCTATCTGCGTTTTTTAATATTTTCCGTAGTTTGTATCGAGTATTCAAAAAAAAAAAGACAAACAAAAATCGACGTTACATACCAAGATTCGAACCTACTATTTTTACGCAACGTGCATCAACTCTACCAACACCGCCACTTCATAATAAAATAAATAAATAAAACAATATATATTGTCTCATCGCCACGCGTTAAGAACCCAGGGACTAACATCTTACGAGCGCCGCGTCTACCAACGCAACCACTGCACCGCTTGCCAGAAGAGTTGCGAAATTGAAGTTGAGTAGCAGCTGATAATTCAGGCAGTTTTCAATCGCAATTTCAATTCTTGGAATAGAAACGAATACACGCATTTGAATGTATGTGTGCACCCGACATGTGCTTTTGCAAATTGGGCAAACGTTTTATTTAATAACTTCTGTTCTACTTAATGAAATTTTCAGCATATGATCTACATATTCTATTGGCTTGGTTGAGATGCAAATGCCTTCACATAATTGCCCTATATCTAACTAAACTTAAATTATAGAATATTTGAAACAAACTTGATATGCCCGTTCTATACACGGACGTACAAAAAATTTCAAGTCTCTAGCTCTTATATATGCTGAAATCGACGCTTTCACACATACAGACACACGGACGGACGGACGAAAAGGCGGACCAACGGACGGACGAACAGACGGACAGACGGACGGACGAACAGACGGACAGACAGACGGATAGGGCTCAATCGATTCGGCTTGTCGTCCTGATTAAGAATACATGTCTGCCTGTTACATACATTTGCACAAAACCATTATGTTACATTATGTTACATACATTTGCACAAAACCATTATACCCTGATTTCCCATTTTTAATGGGATCAGTGTATAACAAAGAAGTTCGCAAGGCCAATCCAAAGCCGCAGAAATAAAATTACAAGAAGGGTCAATTACACGAACTATCAACAAAATATGCCCTTTGAACTACAACATGAAAACATAGACTAAAAATATACAAAACAAACTAGCAGAGGGAGGAGAGAATCAATACTATGTGTATTGATGGTCATGCTAAATTCGCTTTACTCTGTCAAGTATTAAGTGCAAAGGTAACTAAAGTCGCTAAGACAACGATTTCAAACCTTAGTAATAAACTGTTCATACTAGAATGAACCCAAGACATTTAAGCCAAACCGACCATCAAACTGTTGAATTGGATTGAATTGGAAGGTAAAAATAAGTGGACAGCCCATAATAAAATATACTCAGAGAGGCACGAACAAATTACACCCTCATTCGTATGAAAAATTGTTGATGTTCTAAAAATTGTTTGGAACTCATTAGAACTGTCAAGAATTAATAATTATATTTCCTGGTCTCGTATGAGAGCATAGACAATTTAAAATTTTACAAAATTTCAAAGCCATAACCCCTGGCAAAATGTTTAAGCATAAACATATACATATATCAGAAACAATAGCAGATAACCTGCGCGTAATTTTACGATAAGTAGAAAAAATGTCATCGCTTAGCTGCAGCGACCAACGAAGCGGCTAATGAGAATGTAAAATGATCCTAGATATCGGCCTAAAGAACTAAAATCTATTATAGGTAATGTTCTGCCGAACAAGATAAAGAACTGCATTCGATTGCTTATACATTTAGTTTGGAATCATTTATGTAATCACTATGTATGAGGTAAGAGCTGTCCATTGCGAGGTAACGAGAACGTAATCCGTGATGATCTGCATCAATAGCGCAGGTGCAGTTAGAATACGATGTTTATTAGCCAAAAAGATCCATGGTATTACGCTTACAATATTCTTAATATCTGTTTAATTTCTTAGGACCGTGATCAAATTTCGGGCCTAGCCTCCTCACATCGATAAAGCCAATGACATTGCAGAAGTCTTCTTGAATGTTTGGTCACAAAACACTTGTAATTATACTTCTGCATATGCTTCTAAGAAGTCTTATAGAACAATGCATGCAGCATCAAATCTGGTTACCGACGAAGGTGAGCTTACATACAAACGTAAGGCCGTCTTAAGCTGAAATGTTACTGAACCTTACTCTTGAACAAAGTGTCAGTGCTTATCTTATATACGGTTTTAAAACTGCTAAAGAGCTATCTTATAATAAATATTCAACATTATATTTCAGGGTCTTGTTCACAACAGTTGAAACTTTCAATAATAAAGCTACAATGATAAAGCTACATCAAGAAGATCGGAAAACAGGGTATAATTGTTTTGGCAAAATATATGTAACAGGCAGAACTTGATTAAAACGACAAGCTGAGTCGATTGAGCCCTGTCCGTTTGTCTGTATATCCGTCTGTCCGTAAGTGTGAACGCGTCGAAATCAGCATTTATAAGAGCTAGAGACTTAAAATTTTTTGTAGGTCCGTTTATAGCACGCGTATACAAAGATTGTTTCAAATATTCTATAACTATTTACGTTTTATTATTATCGAATACAATCAGAATTAAAATGCAGTTATTAAATTATATCTCGTACGGCTTTAGAGCTAGATTCTCCAAATTGTGTATTTAGTTTATTTATATTTTCTACAATTTTTATTTGTGTTATATTTTGGATATCGGCTCCAAATTTACCTGAATTCTTTAAATTAAAGTACAAAATAAAGTTCAATATAATAATAAGTGAAGGAGTTTGTATTTTGACTATTCCAATAGAATTTGTAAATCAAATTCTGAAAATTACATTCAAATTCATTAAGTAAAACATATGTTATTAAACAAAACGTTTGGAAAAGTTGCTAAAACAAATGTCAAGCAGCGCCAAGCACACGCATTTTTCCTATACATGTGCACACATACATTCAAATGTGTGTATTCTTTTCTATTCGAAGAATCGAAGTTGCGATTGAATTGTGCTTGACTTATCAGCTGCAACTTAAGCTGAGATTTCCAACTTTGTACAAGCAGTGCAGTGGCGGTGTTGGCAGAGGCGGCGCTCGTTTCCTACAAGTGCTGAGCTCGAGGCTAGGCGGCGAAGAGAAGTTTTTTTATATATATTTTTTTTATATTTGTATCGCGTTGTACTGTGGCTTTCGGTTTCGCATTAAAGACCCATTTATTTTTACTTCATCTTCGAATGTTAGCAGGAATATACCGTGGATCATCCTTTCCATGCCACGTAGTAGCAGCATCTTCACTGATTATGATGACTGCATCGTCCACACTTCTATTTGTTCGAGGTGGCAGGGACAAGTGATGCAGTGTGCGGTGTTGACAGCGTTTAGTTGGGCACATGTAGCGAAGTCTACTTCATTGTATAACGTTGATATAATAGTAGCATTGCAGTTTCCAATGGCTAGAATGTTACTGTTCCAATCCGACACGTAATTATATCCGTCAAAGTTTATTACTTTGATATGATGTGCAGGAAATAGGATAACTTTTTACAAACTAAGCTGTTTTGGAAATTTTATTATAAAATTTAAGAATGTATCATCTAACAGAGCTTTAATATAGACTACTTCCATCAAATCAGTAATTGTTATATCTGTAGAGTGCTCAATCAGTACGTTTTTATACCCTGATCCCATTGAAAATGGGAAATCAGGGTATAATGATTTTGTGCAAATGTATGTAACAAGCAGAAGGAGGCGTGGCAGACCCCATAAAGTATATATATTCTTGATCAGGACGACAAGCCGAGTCGATTTAGCCCTGTCCGTCTGTCTATCTGTCCGTCTGTCCGTATGTGTGAACACGTGGATCTCTGCATCTATAAGAGCTAGAGACTTGAAATTTTTTGTAGGTCCGTGTACAGCACGCGCAGGTCAAGTTTGATAACTATTTCGATAACTATTCGCATTTAATTGTTATCGAATAAAACCATGATTGAAATTCAGTTCGTAAATTATATCTCGGATGTGTTAAGAGCTAGAGCCTCGAAATTTTGTATTTCGTTTTATGTAAATTAAATGCAATTTTGATTTTTGTTGGATTTTGGATACCGGCACCAAATTCCCCCAAATTCTTAAAATTTAAGTTTAGTTGGAACTGGTGCCATTATGTGAAAGCATTTACGACTCATTCAAGCCAATAGGATATGTAGATCATATGCTGAAAATTTCATTATAATCCATTAAGTAAAACAGAAGTTATTAAACAAAACGTTTGGCCAATTTGCAAAAGCACATGTCAGCAGCGCCACGCGCACGCATTTTTCCTATTCGTGTGCACACATAAATTTAAATGCGTGTATTCTTTTCTATTCCAAGAATTGAATTTTGCTATTGAATTGTGCTGAATTATTAGCTGCTAGTTATGTTCGTAAGCAGAGCAGTGGCTGCGTTGGTAGAGGCGGCACTCGTATGCAGTTCGGTCCGGGTTCGAGACCAGTGGAGATGAAACATTTTTTATTGTTTTATTTTTTTTTTAATGAAGTGACGGTGTTGTTAGAGTTTGTGCATGTTGCGCAAATAATCTGGGTTCGAAACCTGGTCTCGCGAAGTCGATTTTTATTTGTTTTCTTTTTTTTTTTGATTACTCGATACAAATTACGGAAATTAAAAAAAAACTGAGAGGACTGGAATCAGGGTATCTCCTAGTCGGGCACCCCGACTAGAGCTTTCTTACTTGTTTCATCTGTCTTATGGATAAAAGCGGGATTTACAATTTTAATTTTTGCAAGAGTTCCAGACAACATTAAAGTTTCAAGTTCTAAGATCCGAATTCCGTCCCTTGCTTGCAGTTTTTTAAAGAGGTGATAGGTGTCTATTCGTTTTATATTTTCGTTAGCAATTATAACATTTACAGTTTCTGTTAGTTTATGAATCTGGTCTTGTACTTTTGTATTTATTACAATTTGTCTGTGTATTGAATCACTTGACTTTTCATGGTGGTCAGAGTTACAACACTCGTAAATTGTTGAAATTTTACCAAAATACTAGATCTATTCGTCAAATTTATCGTTCGACAATTTAAATGGGTACGTAAATCAGTAGAATTGTCGTATTTATAATAACGATAATCCCCAAGATTTTGTCGAAACACAATTTCACAAAAAGACAACCACTGTTTGGGGTGCTTTATAAGTTGACGGATTCCTTTATCCATTAATTTATCAACGCAGAAATAGAGCCATATTCATATGACATTAAATCTATGCTACAATTTGTTGTATCCTGACAAATTGAAATTTAAAATTCAGAATATAATGATTTTGTACAAGATGATGTAATAAGTATACATATTCTCCACCATAAAAACATGTTTACCTGTGTTTTTATCTATCCATATGAACATTCATAAACAAAAATTATAGACTTTATATTTAAGTTTACCTAACGTAGTAGAAGTTCGTCTTTTTTTTTGGCTAATAAACTATTGACACGGCACCCCAGATAGATATTATTTAGTTGAAGTCTATTTTGAATTGTAGCATATTGAATTCCTTTCTGCCTACTATAAAAAAGCGATTCAAATATCTCTATAACATAATTGACTCGACTATGAGATTATATTATGTTTAAAGTGGTTTATATATCTATAAATATAAAATCGGTAAATTAATAAAAAAAAATTAATAGCCCAAGGCACTCAAGAAAATCAGCTTTCAAAATACAGGTTGGTTACACGATGTACCTTTTTGAACCTTTATGAAAATTAAGGAATACTGTAGTAGAGGTCGTAGGATCGGTAAAACTCAGAGCTCCTGTGAAGCAAATTTCTTCGTCGGATACGTAGTCAAAGTGAATAATTAACTCTAAATTATCCAAAAAGAGAGCGAAGCTTTAAGTTTTACTTTTGTTCATTAGGTAAAAAATTTTTAGCAACGATAGCTGGCAGTAACGATACTGGACTTCGTCTCAAATGAAATATATATATGTCGGAGACTAGGTAGTAGAAATGTATAGGCGCCTTGCAGACGCGTGCTGGTAATATGTTTGAAGGTCACACTTCGAGCGTCTTCGAGCATTTTCGTAGAAACATAACTGCAACATTATGTGATTGGTTGCCTAAGTTTTGTAGTTTGGTAAAGTCCCGAGTGTGGTTCGGTGGAAGACACGCACAAGAATTGTGCGTCTCGAGTCAGTCATTGTTGGAACTCGAGTGCGACCGAAACTCGCTGCGCTAACGAGATGGAAAACAATACTACTCCGACATCAGAAGTGGGATCTGGCCCTTCACCTACAACATTAGATGGACCATGGCGTACCATCATGGAGTTGCAGAATAAAAATCTAATTGAACTTGTGCGAGCTTTACAATCAACGGCATCTGACGCAGGACAGAGCAAATCGGTGCAACTGCCGAAATTTAACCCAGACATCGCAGGCGCCAAGGCTTCATCGTGGTGTACTACCGTAGAAATTATTCTACAAGAAAATTCATTAAAAGGCGGTGCGCTGGTCGTGGCCCTAAGTACAGCATTAGAGGGAAGCGCTTCTCAATGGCTTTCGCATGTGTGTTATGCAGATATCACCTGGACGGAGTTTAAAGAACTGTTCATACAGCGTTTTGACACTATAGAAACACCAGCTGCCATGTTTCTAAATATGTTGTCAAGTCGACCGACTGACGGCGAGAATCTTGCAGTTCACGCAAGCCGCATGATTACGGAACTATCGACGAAATGGTGCCAAATGGAAGCAGAAGAAATCGCTGTGTCTGTGACTCTTGCGTTGCTGGCAAGTTTTGATGCTCGCTTGCAGCGCTTAAGCTTCACATCAAATGTTCGAACCAGAAGCGAGTTGCAGTCCGAACTGAAGGCGTTCACTTTTGCTAAAAGAAAAGGTGGACCTATGGAGCAACAAACTGACATTCATCCAAAAAGACAGAATCAATCATCGATAGAGTGTCATCTTTTTGGCAAACTGGGCCATAAAATGATTGATTGTCGACTCAAGACGCAACAAAACCCGTCTACAGATGGCAAGGAACGACATGGCAGACAATCATCGTGAGAAATCAAGTGTAACTTGTTACAAGTGCGGAGAGTTGGTTCACATATCCACCCAGTGTACAAGGAAGGAAGCTGACAAGAACAAAACATTCAACCGGGAAAAATGAGTAGATCAGTGAAGCGTTGCAGTACCTAAGGGATATCTGGACCATAGAGGACAAGTTTTCGAAATAACCTTCGATTCTGGTGCAGAGTGCTCACTGATGAAAGAACAGCTAAGTAAAAAAAAAAATTTCTGATAAACAATTAACGAATATTGTTATGTTAAAAGACATAGGCAACAGTGGAATATGTAGCTTTGCACAAATATTAAGTAACGTAAGAATTGACGATAACTGTATGGAAAGTATGTTTTATGTAATAGCAGACGATCAAATGCAAAGCGTAATTGTTATTGGGTTAGCATCGTATTTCATACAGTTTATTAAGGGATTTTCACAGTTGATGAAATCTTTATACTTCTTAACTTCAGAAAAAGATAAATTTTGTTGGAAAACAGAACATGAGCAAATACGGAAGAACGTAATTTCTATACTCACTGATAAACCAGTCCTTGTTATCTTTGACCCAAATTACGAAATTGAATTGCTTACAGATGCAAGTTGTATTGGCTACGGTGCAATTTTATTACATAAAATTAACAGCAAACCTCATGTAGTAGAATACTATAGCAAACTACTTCCCCTGCATAATCAAGATACTACTCATACGACAATTTATTGGATTGGCGTCATATTTTCGGAAATTTATGTAAGGATCTTAGGATGCATTGGATGAGATTGCTCGTCCGTTGGGGTTGCTTCCACTATGTGACATGACACAAGAGGTTGATTTGTCAGAATCAAGAGCTCGAGCGGTGCAAAATATATCAGCAGCGGCAGCATATAGTAAAGCGCACTTTGATAAAACCAAGGCTAAGGTTGTTGGTAGGAGATTTTGTGTTGTTGAAGAATGAAGAAAGGCATCAAACAAAGTTAAGCTTAGAGGCTCGTTGCAAATAGCTGAATTGTTAGACGGAGATACATAGATATATCCTTAGATCTTTGACAAATAATAGAAAGTACAAGTATGCTCACGAAGAGATACGAAAATTACCAGAGGAGTATGTACCAGTTGAACTAGAAATTAGTGAAGAGGCTTTAAATGATAATAAAAAAGAAACTGTTGAAAGAGACAGTAATGGAATAATTGGAAAGAAACTGTTGAAAGAGACAGTATTGATATAAACGAAACTGTTGAAAGAGACAGTATTGATATAAACGAAACTGTTGAAAGAGACAGTAATGGAATGATTGAAAAAAGAAACTGTTGAAAGAGACAGTAATGGAATGATTGGAAAGAAACTGTTGAAAGAGACAGTAATGGAATAATTGGAAAGAAACTGTTGAAAGAGACAGTATTGATATAAACGAAACTGTTGAAAGAGACAGTAATGGAATGATTGAAAAAAGAAACTGTTGAAAGAGACAGTAATGGAATAATTGGAAAGAAACTGTTGAAAGAGACAGTATTGATATAAGCGAAACTGTTGAAAGAGACAGTATTGATATAAACGAAACTGTTGAAAGAGACAGTAATGGAATGATTGGAAAGAAACTGTTGAAAGAGACAGTAATGGAATAATTGGAAAGAAACTGTTGAAAGAGACAGTATTGATATAAACGAAACTGTTGAAAGAGACAGTATGGATGCCTGAAAGGCTAGTTATAAAACTTAAAGAATGTCATAATGCAAGCACAAGTGCAAAACAAATGTTTTGATCATGGCGTGTGGCGCATAAGATGATGAAAATCGAAACCAGTTGGGTTTATGGTAATAAATAAATAAAAAAATAAATAAATAAAAATAATAATTTAAGAGACAAAGAGATGAAATTAAAATTCTGAAAGAAAGTAAAAGTCGAAGCTAAAATGATGTAGTTATAATTGATAAAGTTGTAGGGAAAATGTTAATGTTAAATTCTACAATAATTTATGAAAAAAATGATTTCTGCAGTAAAACAATTTTTTTTTGGAATTGCACGAGGTCGTGCTATGGTCAGGATGGCCGTGTCGGAGAGTAGATAGTAGAAATGTATAGGCGCCTTGCAGACGCGTGCTGGTAATATGTTTGAAGGTCACACTTCATATATTGGTGCGTCTTCGAGCATTTTCGTAGAAATATAACTGCAACATTATGTGATTGGTTGCCTAAGTTTTGTAGTTTGGTAAAGTTCCGTTTTAGCGGGGCGACAGCGTTCTGTCGCTGTCGCCGAGTGTGGTTCGGTGGAAGACACGCACACGAATTGTGCGTCTCGAGTCAGTCATTGTTGAAACTCGAGTGCGACCGAAACTCGCTGCGCTAACGAGATGGGAAACAATACTACTCCGACATATACAATTATTGTCGATGGTGGAAAGACCACCTAAAAGATGATACACTTGTCCCTCAATTTAAATAGTCAGTATGAATTTTCTTCTCTATTATATATATTTATTATCAAAGTTACTATACGGATCCCAACGTTTTTAAAATGTTCTCTTACCTATATTCATCAGGAATAATGAAAGTTTCTAAAAGTTTTGATATCGGTCAATTAGTCTTGGATAAATTATTATATAGAAGTTAATTATTAACATCATCTAAAATATAAAAGCTGCCTAATTTGCGACTTTTTAAAGAAAAAATCCAGTTTCTTTGCCATTTCAAATTATAAGCGGCACAGCCCCGCTTCGCACAGACACATAATATATGATAATAGTAAAAATAAATTGTGAAGAAAGTCTGCATATTATTATTTTAAGATTTTTTACTTATTCCAAAATGAAATGAGTATATTGGTTTTCTGCAATGTCAATTTTGCTCGTCCGACTCTGTATGAATGGGCACCATTTCAGCACTATTGAAGCTAAAGACTTGAAATTTGAAATATATACTCGCATATGGCTCTATGAACTTTTATACATGTATATACGTTTTACATATATATAAGTTATTATTTTTAGATCTATCGATCTTTATTGTCGGAATTGTTCACGCGCAAGTATGTCTCAACATGCAGAGCGATCACTAATAATGCTGATCGTGCTTTAACAACATTGTTACAGGCCATGACCAGCGGGCATTGCACTGTCACTAACCGAATGAGTTAACTGCTGCCTCGCTAAGATGACTGCTGTCCCTATACTTAGGTCTTCTTGTTGGCCAGTGATTTTAAGAACAATTGAAGACGCTGAACCAGGAAGTTGTTGTACTGTGGCTTTCGGTTCCGCAACAAAGACCCATTTATTTTTACTTCATCTTCGAATGTTAGCAGGAATATACCGTGGATCATCCTTTCCATGCCCCGTAGTAGCAGCATCTTCACTGATTATGATGACTGCATCGTCCACACTTCTATTTGTTCGGGGTGGCAGGGACGGGTGATGCAGTGTGCGGTGTTGACAGCGTTTAGTTGGGCGCATGTAGCGAAGTCTACTTCATTGTATAACGTTGATATAATAGTAGCATTGCAGTTTCCAATGGCTAGAATGTTACTGTTCCAATCCGACACGTAATTATATCCGTCAAAGTTTATTACTTTGATATGTTGTACAGGAAATAGGATGACTTTTTACAAACTAAGCTGTTTTGAAAATTTTATTATACAATTTAAGAATGTATCATCTAACAGAGCTTTAATATAGACTACATCCATCAAATCAGTAATTGTTATATCTGTAGAGTGCTCAATCAGTACGTTTTTAATCTGTGTTATGGACAAAAGCGGGATTTACAATTTCAATCTTTGCCAGTGTTCCAGACAACATTAAAGTTTCAAGTTCTAAGATCCGAATTCCGTCCCTTGCTTGCAGTGTTTTAAAGAGGTGACAGGTGTCTATTCGTTTTATATTTTCATTAGCAACTATAACATTTACAAATTCTGTTAGTTTATGAATCTGGTCTTGTACTTTTGTATTTTGAACAATTAGTTTGTCTATTGAATCACTTAGGGTTTGCTGGTTAAATTTTAATTTTTCAAAATCATATGACAAAATAAAATTGATATTAAATGGTCCTTATGGCCTACCCTCCCTCTAATGAGAACCGTTGTTTCTAAGTCGGCTTCTATTGCCTCCTCATCATATAGGGACGTAAGTTTAGTACCTAACCTCCTGTTAGACCTAAGGACTTTTTCGATTACCCGGAACGTTTTATTTCTCCTTCTTTCGTTCAACCTTCTTCTTTGAACTTATTGGGCCTTATTTATTATCTCAACGGGACTTTTGTTGGTTAAAGAGTGAATTGTTTTCTTGTATCCAATTGTTGACTGAAGTATCAGATCAATCGTGTTATTCAGATGTTTTTCTACTTTGCAACACAGAGCAATTTCTGCATGTGAAATCTTTCTAATTGCCGTTTAATGTGCTATGGAATGGTGGGATATTTGGAAAATTGAAGTGGTTATTTAATTACTATTTAATTTTACCAGAACTTATGAGGGCTCATTGTCGCAATATATGGCTTCTGCGCTTGATAGTTCTATGTATATTATTGTTCTGGAGGCTATGTGTTGCACAATAGCAAATTTAGAAGATGTATCTATACCAGTTTAAAAAAGTTTTGTTCATTTTTGTTCAAAAATTTGGGAAAGCCGAAGACACTCGAATTATTCAAGCAGTCAAAATAAATAAATGAGGAAGGCTAAAGTGAAGTGCAACAGTTGTGTTCTTATGCCTTAACCACGATCAAGACCCAATTCAAAACACATTCTCGTTCAGACGCATTTACACTTATTGACTATCATTTGTTTTCGCTTGAGTATTGTCTTATTCGGATTCGCATTCAATTTCATCAATGCATTTAGCATTGTTCATTTGAATTTGCTTCTTTTTGCCATTCATTATCTACGGCTACAATAAACTAACATTTTGTAAGGATTTTTACTCTTGATTTACAGTAAAAGTAATTGTTAAGCCCCACAGCTAAACTTAATAGGAAAGGTTTCTCCGGCCTTCGAAGGCGTTCATGAGAGGAAGTCGGTATGTGTATTACCTTGGGATACTTGTTTGGGTCGGGGTAGTGGAGAGAATTACTTCTTTGGATACTAGTAAATTTTTATTTTGTTAAAGGTTTCTACCACTTTCTCATGGCATGAGTTTTCCTGATGATATTTTTTGGGAAACGCATCCATCCTACACTCTTAAAACCTTCTGTACTATCCTTCTAACCCTAGAAATGCGTCTGCATCTTTTAATTTTTTAAATTGTCGATAATTGACTATCTCCATTACCATAACTGGCTTTGTTTTAATGTCTTTATATGATACGACGACTGCATGTAGATGCAACAAAATTTCTGTTTATGTTCATTCAAGATGTCATTAACAACGCGTTGGAATGTTGAAAGAATATTCGGAAATCGGAATGGATGTCTCGTACTCATAGTTTCCATGATTAATAAAGAATATTAAGGATTGGTCCACCTCTTACTTTACATTCAAAATACGGTAAAGATGAGTTTCTTATTCTAAGCAAGTAAGTGTGCTTTATTCGAGACAACTCGATTAAGAGATACCCTGAACGCTGCAAAGAGCTGATACTCCACTCATTATACGTTTCTTTTATACATACATAACAGACAACACATACATACACACATACACACGCACACATAATCACAATCTCTGCTATGTTTGCATTTTACGCAGTAAATTCGCTTTATCATAATTAATTACCGAAATTTACACAGTAAATCTAACGTCTCAAATTTTCGAATTTTTATAGACAATAAGGAATTATAGTAAGCACGAGTACATATAGTACATATTTACGAAATCTCTGCGGCCAAACAGACAGGCGGATATGGGTAGATCGGCTTAGCTCGTCATTCCGATCAAGAATATATATACTTTGTAAGATCTGCCGCGCCTCCTTCTGTTTGTCACATATATTTTTATAAGACCACTATGCTCTGATCCTATTTCTTTCTAATTTTTTATGAGTACGTGCTTTTTTGCCACGCGACTTGACAAAATTTTGGTTTGAGTGAATATGGTCATAAATCTGTCATCAAAAAAGTCGCATTGTAATTTGTATAATCTGAACTTATTGTATCGAAATTCCAACTTGGTATCTAGGTATTCAAATGACACAAATAGAAAAATTGATGATTGGCGACGAAATCAAGTTTTTTATTATATATTTATACCTTCATTGAAACTGGTAATTTAAAATGGTAATGGTATTGTTAAAATGTATGTAACAGGCAGAAGACGGCATATTGAATATACAGAGGGAGCAAAAGTGTTTCCATAGTTGACACTTTCAACTTAGTGAGTTCATAATTTCCAAACGAATGAAGCAAATCAAAAAAACTTTTTTTCCAATAATATGTATTTAATTCTTAACAAATTGCCGTATATAACAAAAACAAAAGTTAATCAGTAAAATATTCAAACAAAGAAAACTAAAACAAAACGCATGTGTACAATTTTGCACCTTCCGATATTCGTACTTTGGTTTGATTTCTTAATTCTCTTATCGGCAATAGACATGCAGTTTTACCCTTATATGTTTTATTTTTGCATTCTACACTTTTATGATCCAGAAATTCACGTGTTTCTTATTATTCGAAGTAGATTTGTTAATTTTAGCAATTAGTCTACAAAGTACCGCGAAAAAATGAAGAAGCTTTCGTCAGATGTCGAAAATAGTATTATTAGCCTAACTGAAAGTGGCTGTTCGACTCGTAGTACTTCAGATCAGCTTAATATTTTTCATTCAGCGGTGTCCAAAGTCCAGAAAAGACGCAATGGTGCATCAAAAAACACTATTAAAGGCCGCAAACGACTCTTATAGGACTCTGACGCCAGACTAATGTTGTCGAAAATGAGAACATATAAGTTCCTAATACCGAAGAAGGCATATATGGACATAGGAAAAAAGCACTAGCTAAGGTTGGATATGTGGCAAGTGTGAAAAAAAATAAACCAGCTCTATCCGAGAAGAATGTCAAGCCTCGATTGAAATTCGCCCGGGAACACAAGAACTGGACTGTAGATGATTGGAAACGTGTCATCTGGTAGGATGAAAACAAGTTCAACCGTTTTCAATCAGATGGCAAACAATACTATTGGCACTGGCCCGGGGACAAGCTTCAAGAACAGCATGTGACGCAAACCGTTAAGCATGGAAGAGGCAATGTCAAAGATTTGGGGATGATTTATTTGGTGGCACATTGGACCATTGCATAAAATTGATGGTATAATGTTAAAAGAAGACTATCTCAATAATTTGAAAACCTGTCTACCCAATTTTCTGGACAAGTGTGCATACCCCGTAAAAGAAATCATTTTTCAACAAGATGGGGATCCGAAGCACACTGCCAAAATTGTCTGCGAATGGTTATAAAACCAAGATTTTATGCTGATGGAGTGGCCAGCTCAAAGTCCCGAACTCAATCCGATTGAGAACCTGTGGTCAATCGTGAAGCGACGGCTCGGGCAATATCAATCAATGCCATCCAACCTAGACGATCTTTGGAAGCGTGTAGAACTGAAGTGGAACCGAGTTCCAAAGGAAAACATAGAGAAGTTGGTCGAGAGTATGCCAAACTGAATAAAAAATGTAATAGCTAATAAGGTCCTGTGGACAAAATATTGATTTAGAATCATATTTAATTTTTTTCACTGAAGGTGAAAAATTGTACACATGCGTTTTGTTTCAGTTTTCTTTGTTTGAATATTTTACTGATTAACTTTTGTTTTTGTTATATACGGAAATTTGTTAAGAATTAAATACATATTATTGGAGAAAAAAAAGTTTTTTTGATTTGCATCTTTCGTTTGGAAATTATGGACTCAAAAAGTTGAAAGTGTCAACTATGGAAACACTTTTGCTCCCTGTTGTATATGCTTGATAAGCTCAACAATCTGAGTCGATTTAACCCTATCCGTTTCTATGTATGTACGAACGCTTCGATCTCAGAAACTATAAGAGCTAGAGAATTGAATTTGTAGGGTCATCTATAGCACGGAGCGGTTCAATATCCATAACTCATCCCATTTTATAGTTAAGACGATTAAGACCGTCATCGAAAATTATTATTCAATAACAATAACGTTTGGAATAATAGCTCAAAATTTTTTAAATTGATGTTCCGTTGCAAATACTACTAACATAAGAGAGAAATTTTGTTTTACAAAATTTACATATATTCATTTGAACATGTAGATCAAATGCTGAAATAAAATCCGTTAAGTGACAGAAGTTCTTAAGCAACATATTTGGTCAATTGGCCAAGCGGCGCCAAGCGTACGCATTATTTCCGATATACACTCATCGGCATTAGGTTAGGGCCTCCTTTTTAATCGTTTGTTTTTTCCAATTTCTATTTTCCTATTGCACGAAACTTCGATATATTTTTTTGGCTTTGCTAAACTCGATATATGAACCGTTATATTTTTATGCAATGTTCAGTTTTCATCGAAAATGAATATCTAGCTCAATTTGGTAACCACAATTGCCAATTTTTTAGTGTAGACAAAAAAATTGATCTTTAGGAAAAAATTTACAATGTGAAGAAATTTGAGTTTATCTCTAGGGGAAAATTCAATGATTAAAGCTTACATCGATTCTCGACTTTATGGACCAAAAAACGCTTAAATATCTGACAAACATTGAACAACTATTATTTCTTGGAAATGGGTAATTCTGTTGAAAAAAAACTTCATTTGTGGTAAATGTTCGGACGTAAGCACGTTCCACACAAAAAAAATTGTAAGCTAAGTTCGAAAGTTCTATATCAAAAGCTGGATATCTACAGAAGCTTTAAACAATAATAAGCCCCCACTTAATAAACTTCGGAGCAAATCACACCTAAATTTTGAAGTACTTATTTTGCTTTGATAAAAAGTCTTAATTTGGAAGTCCCAAATGGGCTTAATTTTGAGCTCAGTTCGATTGCTTGTACAGCCGGGTTAGGGTGTGAAGATGTGAGGAGCCACATCTTATAATGGCACTTGTAAATTGTAATTTTTAACTTTGCGTATTATTGCGAAGAGATGTAATTACGAATTAAAAACATTTTTACTGCAACTCGAAAAGTTGAGAATATAAACTGGCATTTCCAGCATCAAATGCCCCTAAACATTTGATTTTATTTCAAGACAAACTTATGGAAGTTGATTGGATAAATACTGCGGAACTATCAAATGATTAATTTGGATTATATTTAGCATCGCCAAGCGTACGCATTTTTTCTATACATACACATACATACATTCAAACGCGTACATCCTTCTTTTTTCGAAGAATCGTATGCGATTACATTGTGATAGGATTATCAGCTGATAAGTAATTTAAATTTTCTAAATTTAGAGATGAATCGTATCGCTGAATAAGTATTTCTTTAAGTTCTGGGGTCGTTATGTTGGGTTCCTTCGTTTCAGGGACAAATTTTCTTACAATTTTTTTTTAATTTTGAAAATTTTGTTTTTACCACAAGATACAAGATAATTTTCAACTAATAAATGCCTATCTATGCTAAAACCAAGCAAATAAATAAAATTTTATCCCCGACTTTTTTAACCATTTCAGTCAGCACATCAGCTACTCTTCTATTTGTGCTTACATATACTCTTTTTTTATATTCTATTTTTTAAAGTACTTGATCGGCAATTCGTTGCGGTAGTTTGCAATAAGCGAACCAATATATTGTGTTATAGTACTATAGTCAACTTAAAAACTTGTATCAAGTTGTGTGCCGACTTTCCCATATTTGCTCATCTCATATAGTTCCTACAATCTCTAATTGCGACTTCTGGCATCGCAATATTTAACCCTGTTCACCGTCCTTCTCAATTTCCGTGAGTAGGAAATAAATTATAAAACTTCCGTTGTGCATTTTGAGCTTTAATCTTCTTGATTTCGGCTGTGCCATCTTAGACTAGACATGTGATAATTATGTCGTGGACGTAGACTGCAATGTTGCATTTTCACTTGCATGTTATCAATATCCATGCTGTGAATAAGGTGATTATCATTGAATTGTTTTAAGACTTTCTCCTTTAGACTATTTCTCTCGCCCTTTATTTTTGCTCAATAGTCGCTTGCTTGGTGCCCAATCTTTTTTGCAGATGTTGCACTTTCCAGCAAGAAGTGCAAGAAGAACTTTACACACTAAAAAAAAATTTTGGATTTAGGAAAAAAAATCCGTTTTTTTTTTTCAAATTAACGAAATTTTGTTTATGCCAAGCTGTAAAATAAAAGGTATTGAGTTTTAAAATGGTTACGAAACCAAAAATGTAAGTAAAAACTATCTAATTAAAATTACTGTTTTCAAGCAGTCAAGAAACTGTTTACACAATATACTTTGATATTTCTAAACTTAAAATTTAAAATAAATGATGTTAATTTCAAAACTTAACACATGTTGGAAGTGTTCAGGAGCAAGGTTCACATTGGGTCTCTGAGTGGTGTATGAATAACCTTGCCACAATAATAGAAGAGCCAAGACCATAACTCATCTCATTGTCTTGATAGAATTTTCTAATCAGGCTTATTATTGTTTCTCTTTAAATTCTTTAAAATATGTAGGCATTTGTGGAGTAATTTAAAAATTGCATTTCTTGATACAGAAAACTTTTCAATTAGCTCTACAATAGATTTGACCGACTTGTGATAATAATAAATCAATCACATCAAAGCCGAATATTTCACCAAGCATTTAAATTATACAACCAAATGAAAAGAAATACAAAAATAAACATGAATTAAAAGAGGTAACAAGAAAAGATAAGATAATAAATATTAATAAACCGTTTAGCATTAAAAAAATTTCGTTAGTTTTAACAAAAGAAAATTTGTTTGCATTCCAAATCAAAAATTGTGTTCGCTTTCTTTAGTGTGTAAAGAACTTCTAGACAAACTGTACATATATTTGTGTAAATATGCTTAGATACAAACTATGAAGAATTCAAGCCTGTAAATATGTTGTGCTTGATATTCTCAACCAAAAAAAACCATTACATTTATTGGATTCAGAGTATAAAAAAAAACAATTTAAAAAAGTAAGTTTTCTAGCCGAGACTACTCGCAGGAGAATGCCTTAAACTCCGCGAAGAGGAGATATTTCGATCATTAGACACTTCTTGCATACATACATTTCACATACGCACATATGTACGTACATACGCTCTGCTGGGGAAATTAATTGCTGAATAACTTTTCTTGTAGATGACGAAGAAAAAGTCTCCAGAATATCAAGTATATTGGGAATTTTGGGAAAGGAGGGGTGATGCTCAAAATAAAAAAAAAAATTATTACTGGAACCCCAACAGTAAATTGGATGTCTCCTTCATTTGTTACATATAAACTACGTTAGAAACAAGTAAGACAGCTCTAGTCGGGGTGCCCGACTAGGAGATACCCTCATCCCAGTCATCTGAGTTTTTTAATATTTTCCGTAGTTTGTATCGAATATTAAAAAAAAAAAAAATAAATAAATAAAAACCACATTGCGAGACCAGGATTCGAACCCGGATTGTCTGCGCAACGTGCGCCAACTCTACCAACACCGCCACTTCATAATTAAAAAATAAATAAAACAATAAAAAATGTTTCGTCTGCACTGGTCTCGAACCCGGACCGCGCTGCACACGAGCGCCGCCTCTACCAACGCAGCCACTGCTCTGCTTACGAGAGCAGCTGCAAATTTGAACATAACTAGCAGCTAATAATTCAGCACAATTCAATAGCAAAATTCAATTCTTGGAATAGAAAAGAATACACGCATTTAAATTTATGTGTGCACACGAATAGGAAAAATGCGTGCGCGTGGCGCTGCTGACATGTACTTTTGCAAATTGGCCAAACGTTTTGTTTAATAACTTCTGTTTTACTTAATGGATTATAATGAAATTTTCAGCATATGATTTACATGTGCTATTGGTTTGAGATGCAAACGCCTTCACATAATGGCCCTAGTTCCAACTAAACTTAAATTCTAAGTATTTGGGGAATTCGGAGCCGGTATCCAAAATCCAACAAAAATCAAAATTGCATAAAATATACATAAAACTAAATACAAAATTTGGAAGCTGTAGCTCTTAAGACGTCCGAGATATAATTTATTTACTGCATTTCAATCATGTTTTTATTCGATAACAATTAAATGCGAATAGTTATCGAATATTTGAAACAA
Source organism: Drosophila eohydei (assembly GCA_035045825.1). NCBI lineage: Eukaryota > Metazoa > Arthropoda > Insecta > Diptera > Drosophilidae > Drosophila > Drosophila eohydei. The sequence continues at coordinate 640,456 of JAWNOT010000007.1, forward strand.
ACTTGACCTGCGCGTGCTATACATGAACCTACAAAAAAATTTCAAGTCTCTAGCTCTTATAGATGCTGGGATCCACGCGTTCACACATACGGACAGACGGACGGACAGGGCTCAATCGACTCGGCTTGTCGTCCTGATCAAGAATATATATATTTTATGGGGTCTGCCACGCCTTCTTCTGCCTGTTACATACATTTGCACAAAACCATTATACCCTGATTTCCCATTTTCAATGGGATCAGGGTATAATAGGCAAGTTTGGAAGAGTTACTGATAAAAAATTATAAATTCTTACTGTGTATGGTACATGGTATGGCTTTTGTTGTGCACGAGATCGCTGCGTTCAGGGTATAAAGATGATAAATAAAAGTACAAAATAAAGTGTGAGTCAAGAAAAACCGAGTGGAAAAAAATGAGCACTAATCGCAAAATATATGCACCCAGTGCACCATACCTATGTACATCACACAATAGATAAGATTGATCCTTGGCGCACCTGATTTGCACTTTTTCTCCTTTGTTATTTGTTACATTATTTTTGTACTCATTATATAATTTTCTCACTTAGCATAGCTTACAACCTGTACTTTCACCATTTCATCGATGGATATATTGTTAAATTAAACTTTATTTATATATAAGATATTCATTTGTTTTTGCGTATAGTCAGTCGTTCAATATTAGTACGGGCAATCTTTATACATATATTTAAAAGAATGCTATAAAACCATCTTTAAAATCATTTTTTCTTTTCCAACGTCTTTCAACTTATATTCGAAGTCAATTATGAGAGGTGCATGATAATTTCGATATGGCTTCAAACCTTTTCGTAAAACATACTGCGCATGTTTCCCATAGCAGAATAAAAAACTAAAAAAAAGCTCGTTAGTTTCTTCGCTTCTCCTACTTTATGCTGGTGTAAATAGCTCAGAAAAACTCATTTGTCTTTAACTGCGCATTCTTCTCTTTTTCTACTTCTTAAATATTTGACAAAATTTTGGTTTGAATGAATATGGTCATAAATCTGTCATCAAAAAAGTCGCATTGTAATTTGTATAATCTGAACTTATTGTATCGAAATTCCAACTTGGTATCTAGGTATTCAAATGACACAAATAGAAAAATTGATGATTGGCGACGAAATCAAGTTTTTTATTATATATTTATACCTTCATTGAAACTGGTAATTTAAAATGGTAATGGTATTGTTAAAATGTATGTAACAGGCAGAAGACGGCATATTGAATATACAGAGGGAGCAAAAGTGTTTCCATAGTTGACACTTTCAACTTAGTGAGTTCATAATTTCCAAACGAATGAAGCAAATCAAAAAAACTTTTTTTCCAATAATATGTATTTAATTCTTAACAAATTGCCGTATATAACAAAAACAAAAGTTAATCAGTAAAATATTCAAACAAAGAAAACTAAAACAAAACGCATGTGTACAATTTTGCACCTTCCGATATTCGTACTTTGGTTTGATTTCTTAATTCTCTTATCGGCAATAGACATGCAGTTTTACCCTTATATGTTTTATTTTTGCATTCTACACTTTTATGATCCAGAAATTCACGTGTTTCTTATTATTCGAAGTAGATTTGTTAATTTTGGCAATTAGTCTACAAAGTACCGCGAAAAAATGAAGAAGCTTTCGTCAGATGTCGAAAATAGTATTATTAGCCTAACTGAAAGTGGCTGTTCGACTCGTAGTACTTCAGATCAGCTTAATATTTTTCATTCAGCGGTGTCCAAAGTCCAGAAAAGACGCAATGGTGCATCAAAAAACACTATTAAAGGCCGCAAACGACTCTTATAGGACTCTGACGCCAGACTAATGTTGTCGAAAATGAGAACATATAAGTTCCTAATACCGAAGAAGGCATATATGGACATAGGAAAAAAGCACTAGCTAAGGTTGGATATGTGGCAAGTGTGAAAAAAAATAAACCAGCTCTATCCGAGAAGAATGTCAAGCCTCGATTGAAATTCGCCCGGGAACACAAGAACTGGACTGTAGATGATTGGAAACGTGTCATCTGGTAGGATGAAAACAAGTTCAACCGTTTTCAATCAGATGGCAAACAATACTATTGGCACTGGCCCGGGGACAAGCTTCAAGAACAGCATGTGACGCAAACCGTTAAGCATGGAAGAAGCAATGTCAAAGATTTGGGGATGATTTATTTGGTGGCACATTGGACCATTGCATAAAATTGATGGTATAATGTTAAAAGAAGACTATCTCAATAATTTGAAAACCTGTCTACCCAATTTTCTGGACAAGTGTGCATACCCCGTAAAAGAAATCATTTTTCAACAAGATGGGGATCCGAAGCACACTGCCAAAATTGTCTGCGAATGGTTATAAAACCAAGATTTTATGCTGATGGAGTGGCCAGCTCAAAGTCCCGAACTCAATCCGATTGAGAACCTGTGGTCAATCGTGAAGCGACGGCTCGGGCAATATCAATCAATGCCATCCAACCTAGACGATCTTTGGAAGCGTGTAGAACTGAAGTGGAACCGAGTTCCAAAGGAAAACATAGAGAAGTTGGTCGAGAGTATGCCAAACTGAATAAAAAATGTAATAGCTAATAAGGTCCTGTGGAAAAAATATTGATTTAGAATCATATTTAATTTTTTTCACTGAAGGTGAAAAATTGTACACATGCGTTTTGTTTCAGTTTTCTTTGTTTGAATATTTTACTGATTAACTTTTGTTTTTGTTATATACGGAAATTTGTTAAGAATTAAATACATATTATTGGAGAAAAAAAAAGTTTTTTTGATTTGCATCTTTCGTTTGGAAATTATGGACTCAAAAAGTTGAAAGTGTCAACTATGGAAACACTTTTGCTCCCTGTTGTATATGCTTGATAAGCTCAACAATCTGAGTCGATTTAACCCTATCCGTTTCTATGTATGTACGAACGCTTCGATCTCAGAAACTATAAGAGCTAGAGAATTGAATTTGTAGGGTCATATATAGCACGGAGCGGTTCAATATCCATAACTCATCCCATTTTATAGTTAAGACGATTAAGACCGTCATCGAAAATTATTATTCAATAACAATAACGTTTGGAATAATAGCTCAAAATTTTTTAAATTGATGTTCCGTTGCAAATACTACTAACATAAGAGAGAAATTTTGTTTTACAAAATTTACATATATTCATTTGAACATGTAGATCAAATGCTGAAATAAAATCCGTTAAGTGACAGAAGTTCTTAAGCAACATATTTGGTTAATTGGCCAAGCGGCGCCAAGCGTACGCATTATTTCCGATATACACTCATCGGCATTAGGTTAGGGCCTCCTTTTTAATCGTTTGTTTTTTCCAATTTCTATTTTCCTATTGTACGAAACTTCGATATATTTTTTTGGCTTTGCTAAACTCGATATATGAACCGTTATATTTTTATGCAATGTTCAGTTTTCATCGAAAATGAATATCTAGCTCAATTTGGTAACCACAATTGCCAATTTTTTAGTGTAGACAAAAAAATTGATCTTTAGGAAAAAATTTACAATGTGAAGAAATTTGAGTTTATCTCTAGGGGAAAATTCAATGATTAAAGCTTACATCGATTCTCGACTTTATGGACCAAAAAACGCTTAAATATCTGACAAACATTGAACAACTATTATTTCTTGGAAATGGGTAATTCTGTTGAAAAAAAACTTCATTTGTGGTAAATGTTCGGACGTAAGCACGTTCCACACAAAAAAAATTGTAAGCTAAGTTCGAAAGTTCTATATCAAAAGCTGGATATCTACAGAAGCTTTAAACAATAATAAGCCCCCACTTAATAAACTTCGGAGCAAATCACACCTAAATTTTGAAGTACTTATTTTGCTTTGATAAAAAGTCTTAATTTGGAAGTCCCAAATAGGCTTAATTTTGAGCTCAGTTCGATTGCTTGTACAGCCGGGTTAGGGTGTGAAGATGTGAGGAGCCACATCTTATAATGGCACTTGTAAATTGTAATTTTTAACTTTGCGTATTATTGCGAAGAGATGTAATTACGAATTAAAAACATTTTTACTGCAACTCGAAAAGTTGAGAATATAAACTGGCATTTCCAGCATCAAATGCCCCTAAACATTTGATTTTATTTCAAGACAAACTTATGGAAGTTGATTGGATAAATACTGCGGAACTATCAAATGATTAATTTGGATTATATTTAGCATCGCCAAGCGTACGCATTTTTTCTATACATACACATACATACATTCAAACGCGTACATCCTTCTTTTTTCGAAGAATCGTATGCGATTACATTGTGATAGGATTATCAGCTGATAAGTAATTTAAATTTTCTAAATTTAGAGATGAATCGTATCGCTGAATAAGTATTTCTTTAAGTTCTGGGGTCGTTATGTTGGGTTCCTTCGTTTCAGGGACAAATTTTCTTACAATTTTTTTTTAATTTTGAAAATTTTGTTTTTACCACAAGATACAAGATAATTTTCAACTAATAAATAGATAGGCATTTATGCTAAAACCAAGCAAATAAATAAAATTTTATCCCCGACTTTTTTAACCATTTCAGTCAGCACATCAGCTACTCTTCTATTTGTGCTTACATATACTCTTTTTTTATATTCTATTTTTTAAAGTACTTGATCGGCAATTCGTTGCGATAGTTTGCAATAAGCGAACCAATATATAAACTTGTATCAAGTTGTGTGCCGACTTTCCCATATTTGCTCATCTCATATAGTTCCTACAATCTCTAATTGCGACTTCTGGCATTGCAATATTTAACCCTGTTCACCGTCCTTCTCAATTTCCGTGAGTAGGAAATAAATTATAAAACTTCCGTTGTGCATTTTGAGCTTTAATCTTCTTGATTTCGACATGTGATAATTATGTCGTGGACGTAGACTGCAATGTTGCATTTTCACTTGCATGTTATCAATATCCATGCTGTGAATAAGGTGATTATCATTGAATTCTTTTAAGACTTTCTCCTTTAGACTATTTCTCTCGCCCTTTATTTTTGCTCAATAGTCGCTTGCTTGGTGCCCAATCTTTTTTGCAGATGTTGCACTTTCCAGCAAGAAGTGCAAGAAGAACTTTACACACTAAAAAAAAATTTTGGATTTAGGAAAAAAAATCCGTTTTTTTTTCAAATTAACGAAATTTTGTTTATGCCAAGCTGTAAAATAAAAGGTATTGAGTTTTAAAATGGTTACGAAACCAAAAATGTAAGTAAAAACTATCTAATTAAAATTACTGTTTTCAAGCAGTCAAGAAACTGTTTACACAACATACTTTGATATTTCTAAACTTAAAATTTAAAATAAATGATGTTAATTTCAAAACTTAACACATGTTGGGAGTGTTCAGGAGCAAGGTTCACATTGGGTCTCTGAGTGGTGTATGAATAACCTTGCCACAATAATAGAAGAGCCAAGACCATAACTCATCTCATTGTCTTGATAGAATTTTCTAATCAGGCTTATTATTGTTTCTCTTTAAATTCTTTAAAATATGTAGGCATTTGTGGAGTAATTTAAAAATTGCATTTCTTGATACAGAAAACTTTTCAATTAGCTCTACAATAGATTTGATCGACTTGTGATTATAATAAATCAATCACATCAAAGCCGAATATTTCACCAAGCATTTAAATTATACAACCAAATGAAAAGAAATACAAAAATAAACATGAATTAAAAGAGGTAACAAGAAAAGATAAGATAATAAATATTAATAAACCGTTTAGCATTAAAAAAATTTCGTTACTTTTAACAAAAGAAAATTTGTTTGCATTCCAAATCAAAAATTGTGTTCGCTTTCTTTAGTGTGTAAAGAACTTCTAGACAAACTGTACATATATTTGTGTAAATATGCTTAGATACAAACTATGAAGAATTCAAGCCTGTAAATATGTTGTGCTTGATATTCTCAACCAAAAAAAACCATTACATTTATTGGATTCAGAGTATAAAAAAAACAATTTAAAAAAGTAAGTTTTCTAGCCGAGACTACTCGCAGGAGAATGCCTTAAACTCCGCGAAGAGGAGATATTTCGATCATTAGACACTTCTTGCATACATACATTTCACATACGCACATATGTACGTACATACGCTCTGCTGGGGAAATTAATTGCTGAATAACTTTTCTTGTAGATGACGAAGAAAAAGTCTCCAGAATATCAAGTATATTGGGAATTTTGGGAAAGGAGGGGTGATGCTCAAAATAAAAAAAAAAATTATTACTGGAACCCCAACAGTAAATTGGATGTCTCCTTCATTTGTTACATATAAACTACGTTAGAAACAAGTAAGACAGCTCTAGTCGGGGTGCCCGACTAGGAGATACCCTCATCCCAGTCATCCCAGTATTTGACAAAATTTTGGTTTGAATGAATATGGTCATAAATCTGTCATCAAAAAAGTCGCATTGTGATTTGTATAATCTGAACTTATTGTATCGAAATTCCAACTTGGTATCTAGGTATTCAAATGACACAAATAGAAAAATTGATGATTGGCGACGAAATCAAGTTTTTTATTATATATTTATACCTTCATTGAAACTGGTAATTTAAAATGGTAATGGTATTGTTAAAATTTATGTAACAGGCAGAAGACGGCATATTGAATATACAGTAGGGAGCAAAAGTGTTTCCATAGTTGACACTTTCAACTTAGTGAGTTCATAATTTCCAAACGAATGAAGCAAATCAAAAAAACTTTTTTCCAATAATATGTATTTAATTCTTAACAAATTGCCGTATATAACAAAAACAAAAGTTAATCAGTAAAATATTCAAACAAAGAAAACTAAAACAAAACGCATGTGTACAATTTTGCACCTTCCGATATTCGTACTTTGGTTTGATTTCTTAATTCTCTTATCGGCAATAGACATGCAGTTTTACCCTTATATGTTTTATTTTTGCATTCTACACTTTTATGATCCAGAAATTCACGTGTTTCTTATTATTCGAAGTAGATTTGTTAATTTTAGCAATTAGTCTACCGCGAAAAAACGAAGAAGCTTTCGTCAGATGGACTCAAAAAGTTGAAAGTGTCAACTATGGAAACACTTTTGCTCCCTGTTGTATATGCTTGATAAGCTCAACAATCTGAGTCGATTTAACCCTATCCGTTTCTATGTATGTACGAACGCTTCGATCTCAGAAACTATAAGAGCTAGAGAATTGAATTTGTAGGGTCATCTATAGCACGGAGCGGTTCAATATCCATAACTCATCCCATTTTATAGTTAAGACGATTAAGACCGTCATCGAAAATTATTATTCAATAACAATAACGTTTGGAATAACAGCTCAAAATTTTTTAAATTGATGTTCCGTTGCAAATATTACTAACATGAGAGAGAAATTCTGTTTTACAAAATTTACATATATTCATTTGAACATGTAGATCAAATGCTGAAATAAAATCCGTTAAGTGACAGAAGTTCTTAAGCAACATATTTGGTCAATTGGCCAAGCGGCGCCAAGCGTACGCATTATTTCCGATATACACTCATCGGCATTAGGTTAGGGTCTCCTTTTTAATCGTTTGTTTTTTCCAATTTCTATTTTCCTATTGCACGAAACTTCGATATATTTTTTTGGCTTTGCTAAACTCGATATATGAACCGTTATATTTTTATGCAATGTTCAGTTTTCATCGAAAATGAATATCTAGCTCAATTTGGTAACCACAATTGCCAATTTTTTAGTGTAGACAAAAAAATTGATCTTTAGGAAAAAATTTACAATGTGAAGAAATTTGAGTTTATCTCTAGGGGAAAATTCAATGATTAAAGCTTAGATCGATTCTCGACTTTATGGACCAAAAAACGCTTAAATATCTGACAAACATTGAACAACTATTATTTCTTGGAAATGGGTAATTCTGTTGAAAAAAAACTTCATTTGTGGTAAATGTTCGGACGTAAGCACGTTCCACACAAAAAAAATTGTAAGCTAAGTTCGAAAGTTCTATATCAAAAGCTGGATATCTACAGAAGCTTTAAACAATAATAAGCCCCCACTTAATAAACTTCGGAGCAAATCACACCTAAATTTTGAAGTACTTATTTTGCTTTGATAAAAAGTCTTAATTTGGAAGTCCCAAATAGGCTTAATTTTGAGCTCAGTTCGATTGCTTGTACAGCCGGGTTAGGGTGTGAAGATGTGAGGAGCCACATCTTATAATGGCACTTGTAAATTGTAATTTTTAACTTTGCGTATTATTGCGAAGAGCTGTAATTACGAATTAAAAACATTTTTACTGCAACTCGAAAAGTTGAGAATATAAACTGGCATTTCCAGCATCAAATGCCCCTAAACATTTGATTTTATTTCAAGACAAACTTATGGAAGTTGATTGGATAAATACTGCGGAACTATCAAATGATTAATTTGGATTATATTTAGCATCGCCAAGCGTACGCATTTTTTCTATACATACACATACATACATTCAAACGCGTACATCCTTCTTTTTTCGAAGAATCGTATGCGATTACATTGTGATAGGATTATCAGCTGATAAGTAATTTAAATTTTCTAAATTTAGAGATGAATCGTATCGCTGAATAAGTATTTCTTTAAGTTCTGGGGTCGTTATGTTGGGTTCCTTCGTTTCAGGGACTTCAAATTTTCTTACAATTTTTTTTTAATTTTGAAAATTTTGTTTTTACCACAAGATACAAGATAATTTTCAACTAATAAATGCCTATCTATGCTAAAACCAAGCAAATAAATAAAATTTTATCCCCGACTTTTTTAACCATTTCAGTCAGCACATCAGCTACTCTTCTATTTGTGCTTACATATACTCTTTTTTTATATTCTATTTTTTAAAGTACTTGATCGGCAATTCGTTGCGGTAGTTTGCAATAAGCGAACCAATATATTGTGTTATAGTACTATAGTCAACTTAAAAACTTGTATCAAGTTGTGTGCCGACTTTCCCATATTTGCTCATCTCATATAGTTCCTACAATCTCTAATTGCGACTTCTGGCATTGCAATATTTAACCCTGTTCACCGTCCTTCTCAATTTCCGTGAGTAGGAAATAAATTATAAAACTTCCGTTGTGCATTTTGAGCTTTAATCTTCTTGATTTCGGCTATGCCATCTTAGACTAGACATGTGATAATTATGTCGTGGACGTAGACTGCAATGTTGCATTTTCACTTGCATGTTATCAATATCCATGCTGTGAATAAGGTGATTATCATTGAATTCTTTTAAGACTTTCTCCTTTAGACTATTTCTCTCGCCCTTTATTTTTGCTCAATAGTCGCTTGCTTGGTGCCCAATCTTTTTTGCAGATGTTGCACTTTCCAGCAAGAAGTGCAAGAAGAACTTTACACACTAAAAAAAAATTTTGGATTTAGGAAAAAAAATCCTTTTATTCAAATTAACGAAATTTTGTTTATGCCAAGCTGTAAAATAAAAGGTATTGAGTTGAATTTTAAAATGGTTACGAAACCAAAAATGTAAGTAAAAACTATCTAATTAAAATTACTGTTTTCAAGCAGTCAAGAAACTGTTTACACAATATACTTTGATATTTCTAAACTTAAAAATTAAAATAAATGATGTTAATTTCAAAACTTAACACATGTTGGAAGTGTTCAGGAGCAAGGTTCACATTGGGTCTCTGAGTGGTGTATGAATAACCTTGCCACAATAATAGAAGAGCCAAGACCATAACTCATCTCATTATCTTGATAGAATTTTCTAATCAGGCTTCTTATTGTTTCTCTTTAAATTCTTTAAAATATGTAGGCATTTGTGGAGTAATTTAAAAATTGCATTTCTTGATACAGAAAACTTTTCAATTAGCTCTACAATAGATTTGACCGACTTGTGATTATAATAAATCAATCACATCAAAGCCGAATATTTCACCAAGCATTTAAATTATACAACCAAATGAAAAGAAATACAAAAATAAACATGAATTAAAAGAGGTAACAAGAAAAGATAAGATAATAAATATTAATAAACCGTTTAGCATTAAAAAAATTTCGTTAGTTTTAACAAAAGAAAATTTGTTTGCATTCCAAATCAAAAATTGTGTTCGCTTTCTTTAGTGTGTAAAGAACTTCTAGACAAACTGTACATATATTTGTGTAAATATGCTTAGATACAAACTATGAAGAATTCAAGCCTGTAAATATGTTGTGCTTGATATTCTCAACCAAAAAAAACCATTACATTTATTGGATTCAGAGTATAAAAAAAAACAATTTAAAAAAGTAAGTTTTCTAGCCGAGACTACTCGCAGGAGAATGCCTTAAACTCCGCGAAGAGGAGATATTTCGATCATTAGACACTTCTTGCATACATACATTTCACATACGCACATAAGTACGTACATACGCTCTGCTGGGGAAATTAATTGCTGAATAACTTTTCTTGTAGATGACGAAGACAAAATCTCCAGAATATCAAGTATATTGGGAATTTTGGGAAAGGAGGGGTGATGCTCAAAATAAAAAAAAAATTATTACTGGAACCCCAACAGTAAATTGGATGTCTCCTTCATTTGTTACATATAAACTACGTTAGAAACAAGTAAGACAGCTCTAGTCGGGGTGCCCGACTAGGAGATACCCTGATCCCAGTCATCTGAGTTTTTTAATATTTTCCGTAGTTTGTATCGAATATTAAAAAAAAAAATAAATAAAAAAATAAATAAAAAAAATAAAAAACGACATTGCGAGACCAGGATTTGAACCCGGATTGTCTGCGCAACGTGCGCCAACTCTACCAACACCGCCACTTCATAAATAAAAAATAAATAAAACAATAAAAAATGTTTCGTCTGCACTGGTCTCGAACCCGGACCGCGCTGCACACGAGCGCCGCCTCTACCAACGCAGCCACTGCTCTGCTTACGAGAGCAGCTGCAAATTTGAACATAACTAGCAGCTAATAATTCAGCACAATTCAATAGCAAAATTCAATTCTTGGAATAGAAAAGAATACACGCATTTAAATTTATGTGTGCACACGAATAGGAAAAATGGCCAAACGTTTTGTTTAATAACTTCTGTTTTACTTAATGGATTATAATGAAATTTTCAGCATATGATTTACATGTGCTATTGGCTTGAGATGCAAACGCCTTCACATAATGGCCCTAGTTCCAACTAAACTTAAATTCCCATTTTCAATGGGATCAGGGTATAATAGGCAAGTTTGGAAGAGTTACTGATAAAAAATTATAAATTCTTACTGTGTATGGTACATGGTATGGCTTTTGTTGTGCACGAGATAGCTGCGTTCATACAGTCGGGCATGACTAAATTTAATTTTCAATTATTTCAGGGTATAAAGATGATAAATAAAAGTACAAAATAAAGTGTGAGTCAAGAAAAACCGAGTGGAAAAAAATGAGCACTAATCGCAAAATATATGCACCCAGTGCACCATACCTATGTACATCACACAATAGATAAGATTGATCCTTGGTGCACCTGATTTGCACTTTTTCTCCTTTGTTATTTGTTACATTATTTTTGTACTCATATATAAATATTAATTTTCTCACTTAGCATAGCTTACAACCTGTACTTTGACCATTTCATCGATGGATATATTGTTAAATTAAACTTTATTTATATATAAGATATTCATTTGTTTTTGCGTATAGTCAGTCGTTCAATATTAGTACGGGCAATCTTTATACATATATTTAAAAGAATGCTATAAAACCATCTTTAAAATCATTTTTTCTTTTCTAACGTCTTTCAACTTATATTCGAAGTCAATTATGAGAGGTGCATGATAATTTCGATATGGCTTCAAACCTTTTCGTAAAACATACTGCGCATGTTTCCCATACCAGAATAAAAAACTAAAAAAAAGCTCGTTAGTTTCTTCGCTTCTCCTACTTTATGCTGGTGTAAATAGCTCAGAAAAACTCAGTTGTCTTTAACTGCGCATTCTTCTCTTTTTCTACTTCTTAAATATTTTCATCGAACTATCAATGCTTCTTCATTTCCCAGAGTAGAATGCTTAAAAAGTTCCTTTGCTCATATCCATTTTTTCTGTTTTCCTATTTCTTTCAATTGTCATTATATACGTATGTGTGTTACCAAATTGTAAATACTGATGAATTTACAGTAGATTGAATTATACCTCAATTATTAACTAAAACTGGCTCGAAGCGATCATGAAAGGGTGGACAAAATAGGTCGCTTAAAGTCTAGAGTCGACTTTCGTTGACAAACCTTATTAGGTTTTTTGTTTCCTATCTATATAATTCCTCTTTCTGCACATCTGCAGTGATCGACAAGATAATACCGAAGAAAAACGCGCCAAAATTTCATGACAGTAAGCTAACCGGATCCTGGTCGTGCCATTCAAACAGCCTTCAAATAGCCTACTGAACCAATGGAGATCAACCCGTCTTATAGGCATAGGCAAAAAATAACAAGTGACACCCACAGTAAAGCCAAGATGCAGCTATATTTCAGATAAGAGACAATTTAAGTCAGATGGCAAAGCTCAAGCTTTACAATATCAATATTTTTTGAGTGTACTCCCTCCTGCTGATGTTCACAGAAAGAACTTACACTGGGAATGAAATTCGTTTTTCGGTGGATACGGAATTTTCAAACAGTAATATTGCATATGGGCTACTTTTGAAAACCTCCTTTGAATGTTAAATCCATTCATGGTTAAATTATGCTTTTTGGATCAGTATCAAATTTTGTTATATTACTATGTGAAGACAAAAAGTTAATGCTGGAGTCGGTCTTGCTAATCAAGAAATCAAATTGATGACCACTTTAACGAAAATATAAATTGCAACGTCAAATTTTGGTAGTAGCTATTGCCCGCCTATTCGTACATAATTTTTTACATGTCATATTAGCAATTTGTATCAAACACACAAAAGAAGCAGAACAAAATAATACAAAAGGAAAACGAGGGACTAATTTGTTCAGAAAGAGAAAAACAAGACCAAAAGCACGTAGCGAGTGAATTTCGTACAAAATACGAAATTAATTTCGAAAGAATAAAAACATGTATAAATGTGACTAAACATTGACACCAATAAGTAACAACTTAATATAAAAAAACAAAATATATAAAATATATAAGAAAGCTTTGTCTACGCAACGCGCATCAATTCTACCAACAAAATTCAAACTCTTTCATATATTGGTCATATCCGATAATTTGGAGACGGTATCCAAAATAAAACAAGTCAAATTTACAGAAAAAATTCATAAAGCTCAATCAAAAATGTTGATGCTATAGTTCTTGAGCCGAACGAGATATAATTTAAAAACTATATTTCGATCATGTGTTTAATCGATAACAATAATACGGGAATAGCTATCGACAATTTGAAACACACTTGATGAGCGCGTGCTATAATCTATAGTTCCTATAGATTGTGAAATAGGCGCGTTCCCACATACGGGCAGACAGACAGAGCTCAATAGACTTGGCTTGTCGTCCTTACCAAAATATATTTTTTGAGGAGTACCGCGCCCCATTCTGCCTGTTACATACATTTGCATAAAACCATTTTACGTCCCCAAAAGGGCATACATTTCTTTGGTACATCAATATAGAAGGTCAACATTGACTCAATAATCGAATTGAAGTTTCTGCACTGAAAATTTTCTTTTAGCTTGATATTCGCTGTGCTGTATCTATAAGCGTAGATAATTAATCTTTATCTTTTCATATACGTACGTAGTCAAATACGGTTGTAACTACGAATATCTAGATACCCTCAATTTCAAGTTTATAGTATCAATAATGCTCAAAATATAACAGAAACTAGACAAACTATATAGTCCTTGTGTACTTGCACGTATGCCGCCAGATGGATACATATACATATGAGCTGCAAGTAATTTTGGATTCGTTAATAAAGCTAGATATAAACTTTGATAGAGTCCATATACGTTTAAAGGAATCGGTTTTATATTCCATTTTTAGTAAGCTACTTGCCAAATTCGAATCGGCGTTAATAAAGTTGCTTTATTCAAATCAATCCCAAGTAATTATCATCCCATTGCCGTTACGGAAAACCGATCGGATTTGCCAAGTCTGGAGCCGAAATTCAGTGGAATATAAACTGACTAATAAACACTTTGATCTCTATTCCATTGAGATGATTCCATGGCGTTCCTGTTTAAGATGTGTTACTGTTGACTATCAGATCGTGAGAGATAATAAATTATGGTTGCGTTGGTATTATATATAATAAATGTTTTATTATACAGGTCTACATGAAAAATCGTTATTTAGGTTGGGGAAAGCTGATGCATCTGTATGAGGGCTAATTCAGTTGATTGATAGTTATACTTCTCAAAGTCGTGCAATGGACCAGCGAACATAACTAATAGAGCAAAACAGTTTCTACAGTTATGGAAAATATCAACAAGTGACCAAAAGAGCAAAATAGTTTCTATGGTTGCGAAAATATTCGAGAGTGACTAAAAGAACAAAACGATATCTACAGGTACGCGAAATATTTAACAGTGATCAATAGTGCAAAACGGTATCTACGATCTCGTAAAAATTTTCATCGCTGGTCAAAGTGAAAATCGAGGGACTCCCGTATAAATTTAAACGGTCGATTCACTACAAAATTTTATGCACGATAACGAAAAACATTGTTAAGTGCGGAAAAGACAGTGTATCAAAAGTTGTAAGATCCGCTCCCAGCTTTACCTCCACAGAAGTGAATACCGAAAGCCTTAGTAGGGGCTATTAAAGGAAGTCGCCAAACCGAACCCACTCAAGGATTCCAGGAGCAATGATCACCGCAGGAGTTATGTAAGCTCGTTAAGAAAATTAAGAAATTTTAACAAATAAATAAAAGAAAATACATACAAAATATTAATTAAGATAACATACAATAATTTTTAAGAAAATACAATACAAATTGTCTAAAATTAAGTAAAATGGCATATCAAAACAACCTAGTAAGACCTTCAGTTTTGGGTAAAAATAATTCACCCCCAATCCAACAACCAGCTAATAGTGACGCTACTAGAGCACTCAACATAACATTAGAACAACTAAAAGAAATCATAAACAATATCGTAGTCGAGAATCTAAACAAAACCACGACCCAATCTATCAATAATCCATTCAATTACTTTGACGTTACCATAAACACACACCAAAGACATAGAATTGACGACTTAGATAAAGTCTATCCGCTTATTCCGATTTAATAGGAACACCCAAATATTTTGGTATAATATATGCAATTCGAAACAAAATTCTCGGCCTAGCCGATACGGCACTTGAGTCCTACAACACTCCAGATGAATGGAATGCTATTTCAAAATGCTTGACTCTGCATTACGCAGACAAGACGGATATAAACACACTCGAGTATCAGATGTCAACTTTAAGGCAGGGATCACAATCTGTTGAAGATTTCCATTCCTCAATTTACAATCATCTGTCTCTCATACTTAACAAAATAGGGGTCATGGGATTATATAACGATCACGAAATACTACTGACGAATGTGCACCGCGAAATGGCCCTTAACACATTCATAAGAGGCCTACGAAGTGACCTCCCCAGACTACTAGGAGTTAAAGAACCAACTGACCTTCCCCAAGCATTACATCTGTGCTTAAAGCTCGAAAATCAGAGTTACGTTGCCTCTCAGGCGACTAACAAACCACAACCCTCGACCTTCAGGACAGGACGCATGACAGAAAAAACCCCACAAAGACCGACCCAGAACCAATACAGTTACGCACAACAACACTACCAACACGGTAACGCACAACAACAGTCGTGCCCTACTATGTTCCAACCACGCTTCATATCCAATGTCCCACAAACACCCAATCACACAACGTACTTTAGACCTCAAATGAGCCAACAGATAAACCGACAACAATACCAAACCTTGCCTATTCCGCCACCGACTGGTCCAAAACCTCTTCAAAATCCAGTACCAATGGAAATCGACTCAACCGTACAAACTCGGCAGGTTAATTACATGAACCGGCCGCAATATAACCAAACAGACAAAAGACAGCACAATTACAATATTCAATCAGAAAAATTAAATGACTCAACACAACCAACAGACGACATTTCCCAACAACAGAACTACGAACAAATTCAACAAACAACTGCTAACGATGAACAAACCAACACGAATTCTTTCTTTTATCAAATTTAAAGTCTTTTGATGCAATTCTAGGCAATGACACGTTAAAAAAACTCAACGCTGTCATTCACACCAATAAAAAAGTCATGCTTATTAGAAATTCCATAAGAGTTCCAATCAAGGAAAACCTGCTTCACTCTGTCAATAATCTTAATATTCGAGCAAGCCACATGACAAATTCACAAATAACAGAGCTCGACAAACTAATAAATCTCTATTCTGGACTATTTTCCGACCCCAATGAAAAACTTACATACGTCACAAATATAAGAGCAGGAATCAGAACAAATTCAGACATCCCCGTCTATTCTAAGTACTACCGGTACCCGATGCCTTTAAAAGAAGAAGTAGACACACAAATTCAACAAATGCTAGACGATGGTATTATTAGACCATCCAGATCACCTTATAATTTACCCGTTTGGGTTGTCCCAAAGAAGCTAGACGCTTCTGGGAAGAAGAAATACCGAGTAGTCATAGACTACAGAAAACAAAATTCAATCACAATAGCTGATAAATACCCAATACCCGAAATAAATGTGGTACTTTCCCAATTGGGAAAAACAAATTTTTCTCAGTACTAGATCTGAAAAGTGGATTTCACCAAATCCTTTTAAAAGAATCAGACATTGAAAAAACTGCGTTCTCCATAAACAATGGAAAATATAAGTTTACACGACTCCTCTTTGGTCTTAAAAACGCGTCATCTATCTTCCAGCGTACTCTAGATGACATATTAAGGCAACATATTGGTAAAATCTGCTACATTTACATCGATGACATAATAATCTTTAGTGAAGATGAAAAGTCATATGTTCAAAATCTCAACTCTATTTTCAAAACCCTTTATGACGCAAATATTAAATGCCAATTGGACAAATGCGATTTTTTTAGAACTAAAGTAGAATTTCAAGGGTTCGTAGTATCAGATAAGGGAATAGAAACTAACCCAATTAAAGTTAATGCCATAGCTAACTATCGTGTACCCAAAACCTTACAAGAGCTCAGATCTTTTTTGGGTTTATCCGGCTACTACAGACGATTTATTAGAGAATATGCCAAATTGGCAAAACCACAAACAACTCTACTTAGAGGAGAAGATGGAAGAATCTCCAAACATATGTCTGCCACAAAACCAATAAGCATAGACAAAGAACCTTTAGAAGCATTTCGTAAACTAAAAAATTCATTAATCTGGGAAGAAGTCATACTTAGCTATCCCAATTTCAACAAAGAATTCCAGCTGACTACAGACGCATCTAATTTCGCTATTGGCGCTGTACTTTATCAAGATAATAAACCTCTCAAGAACCTTAAGCAGAAGGAAACTACGCCACAAATGAAAAAGAAATGCTGGCAATTATTTGGGCTATTAAGTTCCTACGTAACTACCTTTACGGTAGAGCAAAAGTAAAAATTTATACTGATCACCAACCTCTAACACACTAAGCAATTGGAATGGTAACGCTAGGATTAAAAGGTGGAAAGCCCTCCTCGAGGAATATGATTACCAACTTCTCTACAAACCAGGGAAAGATTACATAATCGCAGACTACTATCCAGAATTCCGTCAAACCAAATAAACTCAGTAACTTCTACAGCACATAGTGCTAATAGCTCCTCACATTACCTAATTCCAAGTATCGAGGCTCCAATCAATCCATTTAGAAATCAAATAATTCTTTCAGTCTCCGATCAACCAAACTACACATTTAAAATACCCTATCAGTGTTCTCATAGACACACCTTTTCAAGGAAATCATACTCCGATGACGAATTGATAGAAATACTAAAAAAAAAAACAATTAAACCCTTCAATCATCAATGGCATATTAACAACAGAAGACATATATACATATAAAACAAGATTTACGCAATTTAGAGTTACAGATCTTATCAAAGAGTCAGATCAGGATGAAGAAATCCTAAAAGTTCATAACAGAGCCCAGCGCAACGCAGATGAAAACAAAATTCAGATATCTTCTAAATTTTATTTCCCTAAAATGAAAAGCAAAATAGCTACCATTCTAAAACAATGTCAAATCTCCAAAGAGGAAAAATACGATTCGCATCCAACCAATCCCCAAATCAAAGAAACCCCAATTCCAGAATACCCCGGACACATTATTCACGGTGACATCTACTCTACAGAAGTGAAGTTAGTTTTGACAGCAATAGACAAATTTTCAACCTCGGCACAAGCTATAAACATAAAATCAAAATCAATAGAAGATATCAGACTATCCTTAAGAAACATAATATTCTATTTCGGCGTACCAAAATTTATAGTAATGGATAATGAAAAATCACTAATTTCGGCATCCATCACTTTTATGCTCATGGATCAGCTCGGCATCGAAATTTATAAAGCCCTTCCATACAAAAGCACGGTAAATGGCCAAATAGAAAGATTTCACTCTTCCTTATCCGAAATAATAAAAATTCTAAAGAGGAAATTCCAGGTCACGATTATTGGGATTATTGAGAATTTAAGGCATTTAAGGATTATTGAGAATTTAAGAATTTAAGACAGTTTGATTCTTTAAGGTCAGCAACACTATGTCGCCTTTCGTCGGAAAAATAATAATAGATAAACTTAATTTAGTTCTTAATGTAATTATTGACATAAACTTTCATAAAAAGGAAATCAATAGTGTTTCTTGTTCGTAAAAAGATGGCCCAACGTTTCATGCACGTTTCGTATGATACTAGTAATCATTTCGGCAGGAACATAAAGCTGAAGCACCTTAGTAGAGGATCGTTGGAACAAGTTAAACCATTTCCGGATCACTGTTCTGTGTCAACTGCAGTTGAAAATCAAAATTCAAATCATCCAGATATGCATCAATGTCTAATCTGCTCAGTGCATCAACATGAGGCATACACGTACTGGACTAATGTATAATCGTATAGTCATAATTCTCAAACAAGAATGAACAAAGGGCAATTTTCAAGAACGATCATCCATTCTTCAGTGTTAACACTAACAAATTGCAATTAGTGATTATCTGGAACGAAATAAACTTCAAATAGGTCTCAAAACGCTTCTAGGCTTATGCAATAACTAATGTTTCCAATTCATAACTATGTGATTTAAATTCAGGGGCGAAGGAAGACTTTGAAAAATAACACATACGATAAAAATCGCCAACTGTTTGTTTGTTTGCATAACAATGCAACTCAGTTTCTGACTTACGGTTGTAAATATATAACACTGACGATTCTATGAATTTGGACATCAGAGTTCGGAAGGATTCAAGGCGCTCATCAAAGAAAAGCAGTCGGAAAATCGGGTAGGCAATTTTAGCAAAATTGGATACAAGACGGCCGAAGTAAGAGAAAAGGGACGACAGAAAATGAAGTCTGACTAGTCAATTTTCATCTCGTAATTGACTAGTTTGATCAGCTGAGGAGGGACAACCAGATAGAAGTCAGAAATAACGGACTGCAAAGTTGCAGATTGTTCCGATAACAGAGTTGGTTTTATATTGACTTCATTGACTGGGTAGCTCGATTGCATTAATCACTGCAAGGACATCACCGCATATAGGTTAACAATAGTCAAATTGCAACTTTGCAACTGACATCCGCCACGCGCAATGTAGAAAAGCCTACTCTGCATTTCTGCATTTACACCAGCCACTTGAACAACTCGAGCAGCGAACGTCGCGTAGTATAAATTAGCAGAATAAGTTTTGTCAAAAGCAGTCCCAAACAAGAATCTGAATAAAGCGGTTCAAATAAACAAATCGTAATTTTATTTTAAAAATTCAATTTAAATAATAATAAAATTAACTGTAGCCAGAGCAGAGACCAGCGAACATAACTAATAGAGCAAAACAGTTTCTACAGTTATGGAAAATATCAACAAGTGACCAAAAGAGCAAAACAGTTTCTACGGTTGCGAAAATATTCGAGAGTGACTAAAAGAACAAAACGATATCTACAATTACGCGAAATATTTAACGATCACGTCAAAATTTTCATCGCTGATCAAAGTGAAAATCGAGGGACTCCCGTATAAATTTAAAGGGTCGATTCACTACAAAATTGTATGCACGATAACGAAAAACATTGTTAAGTGCGGAAAAGACAGTGTATCAAAAGTTGTAAGATCCGCTCCCAGCTTTACCTCCACAGAAGTGAATACCGAAAGCCTTAGTAGGGGCTATTAAAGGAAGTCGCCAAACCGAACCCACTCAAGGATTCCAGGAGCAATGATCACCGCAGGAGTTATGTAAGCTCGTTAAGAAAATTAAGAAATTTTAACAAATAAATAAAAGAAAATACATACAAAATATTAATTAATAAAATATTAATTAAGAAATGGCATATCAATACAACCTAGTAAGACCTTCAGTTTTGGGTAAAAATATTTCACCATCAATCCAACAACCAGCTAATAGTGACGCTACTAGAGCACCCAACATAACATTAGAACAACTAAACGAAATCATAAACAATATCGTAGTCGAGAATCTAAACAAAACCACGACCCAATCTATCGATAATCCATTCAATTACTCTGACGTTACCATCAACACACACAGATAAAAACATAAAATTGACGACTTAGATAAAGTACCCGACGTAGTGAAAGGACTAAGGGAATTTTCTGGAAACCATGCAGAATTTAGTTCTTGGAAAAAGAGCGTAGACCGCTGTCTATCCGCTTATTCCGATTTAATAGGAACACCCAAATATTTTGGTATAATATCGGCATAGCCGATACAGCACTTGAGTCCTACAACACTCCACTTGAATGGAATGCTATTTCAAAATGCTTGACTCTGCATTACGCAGACAAGCATTACATCTGTGCTTGAAGCTCGAAAATCAGAGTTACGTTGCCTCTCAGGCGACTAACAAACCACAACCCTCGACCTTCAGGGCAGGACGCATGACAGAAAAAACCCCACAAAGACCGACCCAGAACCAATACAGTTACGCACAACAACACTACCAACACGGTAACGCACAACAACAGTCGTGCCCTACTATGTTCCAACCACGCTTCATATCCAATGTTCCAAATGAACCAACAGATAAACCGACAACAATACCAAACCTTGCCTATCCGAATGCAGAGTTAACAATGACAAAATTTTAAAAATTCTAATAGATACAGGATCCAATAACACTTACATCCAATCAGCTTTAGTTTCCAACCCCTTTCAGAACGAAAAACCATTCGAACCCATCATAAAATGGCCAATCTACTTGGAATAACAGACGTTAACATAGAATTCTTTCTTTTATCAAATTTAAAGTCTTTCGATGCAATTCTAGGCAATGACACGTTAAAACAACTCAACGCTGTCATTCACACCAATAAAAAAGTCATACTTATTAGAAATTCCATAAGAGTTCCAATCAAGGAAAACCTGCTTCACTCTGTCAATAATCTTAATATTCGAGCAAGCCACATGACAGATTCACAAATAACAGTGCTCGACAAACTAATAAATCTCTATTCTGGACTATTTTCCGACCCCAATGAAAAACTTACATACGTCACAAATATAAGAGCAGGAATCAGAACAAATTCAGACATTTCCGTCTATTCTAAGTACTACCGGTACCCGATGCCTTTAAAATAAGAAGTAGACACACAAATTCAACAAATGCTAGACGATGGTATTATTAGACCATCCAGATCACCTTATAATTTACCCGTTTGGGTTGTCCCAAAGAAGCTAGACGCTTCTGGGAAGAAGAAATACCGAGTAGTCATAGACTACAGAAAACTAAATTCAATCACAATAGCTGATAAATACCCAATACCCGAAATAAATGTGGTACTTTCCCAATTGGATAAAAACAAATTTTTCTCAGTACTAGATCTGAAAAGTGGATTTCACCAAATCCTTTTAAAAGAATCAGACATTGAAAAAACTGCGTTCTCCATAAACAATGGAAAATATGAGTTTACCCGACTCCCCTTTGGTCTTAAAAACGCGTCATCTATCTTCCAGCGTACTCTAGATGCCATATTAAGGCAACATATTGGTATAATCTGCTACATTTACATCGATGACATAATAATCTTTAGTGAAGATGAAAAGTCATATGTTCAAAATCTCAACTCTATTTTCAAAACCCTTTATGACGCAAATATTAAATGCCAATTGGACAAATGCGATTTTTTTAGAACTAAAGTAGAATTTCAAGGGCTCGTAGTATCAGATAAGGGAATAGAAACTAACCCAATTAAAGTTAATGCCATAGCTAACTATCGTGTACCCAAAACCTTAAAAGAGCTCAGATCTTTTTTGGGTTTATCCGGCTACTACAGACGATTTATTAGAGATTATGCCAAATTGGCAAAACCACAAACAACTCTACTTAGAGGAGAAGATGGAAGAATCTCCAAACATATGTCTGCCACAAAACCAATAAGCATAGACAAAGAACCTTTAGAAGCATTTCGTAAACTAAAAAATTCATTAATCTGGGAAGAAGTCATACTTAGCTATCCCAATTTCAACAAAGAATTCCAGCTGACTACAGACGCATCTAATTTCGCTATTGGCGCTGTACTTTGTCAAGATAATAAACCTATCACTTTCCTCTCAAGAACCTTATCAAAAGCAGAAGGAAACTACGCCACAACTGAAAAAGAAATGCTGGCAATTATTTGGGCTATTAAGTTCCTACGTAACTACCTTTACGGTAGAGCAAAAGTAAAAATTTATACTGATCACCAACCTCTAACACACTAAGCAATTGGAATGGTAACGCTAGGATTAAAAGGTGGAAAGCCCTCCTCGAGGAATATGATTACCAACTTCTCTACAAACCAGGGAAAGATTACATAATCGCAGACTACTATCCAGAATTCCGTCAAACCAAATAAACTCAGTAACTTCTACACATAGTGCTAATAGCTCCTCACATTACCTAATTCAAAGTATCGAGGCTCCAATCAATCCATTTAGAAATCAAATAATTCTTTCAGTCTCCGATCAACCAAACTACACATTTAAAATACCCTATCAGTGTTCTCATAGACACACCTTTTCAAGGAAATCATACTCCGATGACGAATTGATAGAAATACTAAAAAAAAAACAAATAAACCCTTCAATCATCAATGGCATATTAACAACAGAAGACATAATGGGACGAATTCAAGCATTTTATCCACAACATTTCAAAACCTATAAAACAAGATTTACGCAATTTAGAGTTACAGATCTTATCAAAGAGTCAGATCAGGATGAAGAAATCCTAAAAGTTCATAACAGAGTCCACCGTAACGCAGATGAAAACAAAATTCAGATATCTTCTAAATTTTATTTCCCTAAAATGAAAAGCAAAATAGCTACCATTCTAAAACAATGTCAAATCTCCAAAGAGGAAAAATACGATACGCATCCAACCAATCCCCAAATCAAAGAAACCCCAATTCCAGAATAATCCGGAAGTTAGTTTTCACAGCAATAGACAAATTTTCAAAATTGGCACAAGCCATAAACATAAAATCCAAATCAGTAGAAGATATCAGACTACCCTTAAGAACCATAATATTCTATTTCGGCGTTCCAAAATTTATAGTAATGGATAATGAAAAATCACAAATTTCCGCATCCATCACTTTTATGCTCAGAGATCAGCTCGGCATCGAAATTTATAAAGCCCCTCCATACAAAAGCACGGTAAATGACCAAATAGAAAGATTTCACTCTACCTTATCCGAAATAATGAGAATTCTAAAGAGATCCAATGTTCATCGAAACTTCGAAGAACTAATAGACAGAGCCGTGTATGAATAAGCTATACTTTCCACTCTGTCACTAATAGACGACCTTTAGAAGTATTCTTTGGTAGAACTGTGACTACGACCCCAGAACAATACGAAACGGCCAGACTGGATAACATAACTGGACTGAAACAAAAACAAGAACAAGACCTACAACACCACAACTACCTTTAAAAACATATAAACCAGGTGACACGATTTTCGTAAAAATAAACAATAGATTAGGATCAACACTTTCATCAAGATTCAACGAAGTACAACCGTTATTACCCAAACAAACAAAACAGTTCACAAAAGTAATATCAAAGACGTATAATTACAGTCTACTTCTGACATGGCTTATAAACACAACAAGCGGAGAGCTCGCCATAACGAACTATACGGACGCACAAACCATCACTATCTACAAAGGTCTGGGGAAAATTCAAACAATCACTACTAGAATTATTCATGTAATCGACATTAAGAAAATAGAAGAAACATACGTACTTTTCATACCGAACAATCACTGAAGCACAGTATATTTCATCACACCGTAAATCACGAAATTTACCAAACAAACTCCATTCTCTCATCAATAACCTTTTCCATAAATAGACGAACCACTAGATCTTATAGGAACAGCCTGGAAATATATTGCCGGAAGCCCAGATCAAACTACAAGAGACAAATAGAATCTTTAAAGCAGGGAAAATGCAGCAACTCTCAATAGAAGAAATGTTAGAATTTGCCGATGTTTCAATTTTGCACAACAAAACAATTTTATTGTATGAAATAAAAATACCAAATTTAGAAGAAACTAACTACGAAGATATAATAATAAAACCTGTAATTAAAAATAACCTAATTGTCAATATAGATTTTAAAGAAATACTGCTAACTAAAACACAATATTATGGTATATAAAAGATTGTAAAAATTTCAATAACATCAAAATTTGTAATAAGAATGAGATAAGTCTTAGAGACAACACATGTTTGCCCAGGCCTCTTAATGGAGAAAGATCAATGTGTAAATTTAGTAATCCAGACCACATCAGCGAAATAGAAGAAATTAACAGCGGACTCATCCTACTACAAAACTTCAACGGAACCATATCGGGACAAAATAACACCACGAAGCTCAGAGGCATCTACTTGATAAACTTCTGAAACGAGACCATCGACGTCAATGACAGGCGTTTCAGCAACGTCGAAAACACTCTGTTGAAGCCGGGAGCCCCGATAATCCAAATCACCCCCGAAGAAACAAAGCGACTGAAGATACTCTCCCTAGACGCTCTTCAAACTCTACACATAAACAACACACAAAAAATCGAACAACTACAAATAGAAACCTATGGAGCTGCAGCAGTCATCGCCATTGTGGTAATAGTCGCCTTTGTACTCTACTTGTATAAAGGCAAAGAAGAAAAAATCATATTGCAGCTAGCCTCCCCCACTACTAAAAACAATATTAAAACTCAAAACCCTCCACTTCAATTCAATAACATAACGTTCTTTTAAGTCGCTTGAGGACAAGCTTGGATTTACGAGGGAAGAGTTAACAATAGTCAAATTGCAACTTTGCAACTGTGTCAAATTACAATTTTGCAACTATGTCGTCTGGAAAGCATCCGCCACCAACAATCCAGAAATGCTAACATAAACATCCGCCACGCGCAATGTAGAAAAGTCTACTCTGCATTTCTGCAGTTAAACAACTCGAGCAGCGAACGTCGCGTAGTATAAATTAGCAGAATAAGTTTTGTCAAAAGCAGTCCCAAACAAGAATCTGAATAAAGCGGTTCAAATAAACAAATTGTTATTTTATTTAAAAAATTCAATTTAAACAATAATAAAATTAACTTGTATCATCAGACATCACAGAATAATCTCTTTCAGCGATACACAACTGCGATTCGGCAGGCTCAAACTCATTTTCATCAAATTACCGGTTTGATTTAGTTTCAATAAATGAATTTTTGAACATATTTATAAACTAACACATTGGAAACAAGAGTTAAGCAGTCGTATGGACATTGTCTCTAATAATGTCCAAATGAAGAGCAGTTGCACAATCTAACGTCACTTGCGGGCAGGGATGAAGTACGACATGTAGTTGTTTGTTGACTGTTTAACTGTCGAGGCGGCTGGAAACTCACTGCAGAGACTTTTTCCACCACGGCAGACTGAATTCGAATTCTATCGAATTTCTCCAACAAAACCTTTACATCCCACACGGCAGCATGCTCACAGCAAAAACCGTTCCGGAGTATAGGCGTTCCTGGCGATCTCTTGAATCTTGTCGTCGATTCCGTAGAGAAGCGTATACTTATTATTCCTTACTGAATGATCGCCCAAACTCACGAATAAGTATGCTTTTTAGTTATTCATAATTGAGCACAGTGACTGTGTATACGAACACAGCGATATTACCTTCCACCAACCGACGTCAAACAACATCCGTCAACTGTCATCAAGATTTTGAACGTGTCCTTTCTGTCAAGGAACCATTATCATATGCAATATCAGCCGAAAAATGAGACACCATTGACTCGATCGCATTTTAATCCGTGATTTGTTGCTTAGATTGGCCAGGATACGTCCCAAGATGGTGTTGCAAACTTAGAATTTGTTGCCGCAGTTCCATGACCTTTTTTTGTTTGTGAAGATGGGTCAGTTGTTCGTCCAGATCCCATGGAATGATAGCAGTGGGCGGTACAGGCGGTACAGCAACATCAGTTGACAAAGGCTATGACGGCAAGACGGGAAGGACAGCTAAGTATGCCAGTACTACAGCCAAAACGATACAGTAACGTCATGGGGGCAGCAGTGATGGAGGCGTCAGATAAAAGAAACAACAGCTAAAACAGTAGCCGGCGAAGCCGTAGCTGACCAGGCAGCAGGTGGGGCGGAAGTCGGCACAGAGAGAAAGTAGCACTAACAGCGTCGAAAGCTTATATCACGGAGTCAGTAGGGGTTTCCAATGATTGACTTTGGAGAGTCCGGACACAGACGGCGTATTTACTCCACCGTGGCTGATGATACCTCTACCTCCTGAGGTAGGCAGAATGACGTGATACTGGGATATAAGAGCACTACATTTCATGATTAAGATTGGTGATGGCTTTTGTTCTTAAGTTTCGCTTGCTTTTATTTGCTGAATTACAGTCAAATCTGTCGGTCTCTGCTTAACCGGAGAAAATTAATAAAGCCCGAGCAGACTGACATTATACATTCGATACATATTCATACTTAACAGACACTTAACTTTACAGGGACGATCGATATAAATTCACACTTAAAACTAACTGTATAAACACTTAACGAAGTCTACTTATTCCCTTCAACTATCTCTGCAACAGTTTTTCTCAACGTGTCACTAAAATAAATCTATAGGAAATCATCAAAGCTTAATTTTTTGCAAGGCATTTTAAAAATTTAACTAATTCAGTTTTATAACAGAATTTCTTACAACTCAGATAGCTGAAGTCCATCTGGGTAGCGTTTTGTTTTGCAGGTTCTTAATTTTATTTTTTGAAGTCCTCACCGAAGAGTCCCAGAGAGAAATTCAATATACGAAAGATGGGACGACTATAGCCTTGTAGATCGTGGCCGTACAGATGTACGACAGCCTACTCGAAGCTCTCAGCATTCAATGAAGTTTTGCAACCTTGCTTTGGCATATTGTGGTCACTTGCCTCATGTATGCTTAAAAAATCGGAATTCTATCCAGATTTATGCCAAGGTATTTTACTTTGGAGGCATTTGCAATAAAGGGTTCTAATGACAAGTTTGGGCAACCACCTTCACCCTCACCTTCTAGTGGCAAGTGTAGTGTGCACGGACTTTTGTGCACTAATGGTGATGCACGGACTTTTGTGCACTAATGGTGATGCACCACCATAATGACAAGCATCCGAAGGAATGGAGGCATCTTTGTAGTAAAGCAGAGGCTTTGTGAGCAGAGACGTCACGCGACAAGATGGTGGTGTCATCTGCATAGGTCGCTATTAGGATCCCATCGGCAGTTCCCATATTGGGCTCATGAATTGGCATATCTGCCAGGGACAAAGTGTACAGTGTTGGCCTACCTATGGGACTCCAGCCGAAATTGGTCTAGTGGAGAATACTTGCCCATTAGACACTTGGAAGGTACTTCCGATCAGTTGTGAGGACAGCAACACGAAAAATGGGGCTGGTAGGGAAGTCCTCACTTATTGCAGCAGTCCCAGGTTCCAGACTCGATCAAACTTCTGTTTAATGCCGAGAAAGACGGCAGAAAAGAAAGGCAGGAAAACAGAAGTATTTTATTCAAACGCTAAAACTGATGTTTTGGAATGGCCTCCCGGCATCCCAGGTGTGTAAGTACTCGTTCCAGAAATATTCTTTCGAAATATCTTTCTTCCAGCAGGGTTGAAAGTGCCGGATGCAAAGCATGACGCTGTACATCACAGTTAGATAATCTATTGTGGAAAAAGGCAGTGCCATATATAAGATAATGTCCAGAGGATTTTTTTGCCTTCACACTTCTGATCTATTCCCGAACCGCATCTTTTGTAAATCCTGCTATTTGGTCGTCAGCTAAGAGAGATGAGATAACGATGCCTTTTCGATTTCTGAAGCGGTTGTCACCGGCATGATCAGGCGCCAGAAGTGCTGCCGCTTAAGTTTGGGCGTAAATGTCAATAACGGAAATTGCACATCATCGCTGATACGACTCTTTTGAAGCTGCGCTAGAGCTCCAATGATTCTTCAATAGTCAATTGCAGATCCTTGATGCCTTTATAGACCGCAAAATCGATTGCGGAGGGCCTATGTTCATTAAGTGGGTAACAAACAGAGGCCTGTATGCACCAGTATGCTTTATTGTAGGTTATGAATCGCCTCAAATATAACTTTTTCAAGTTGATTCGAACTGTTACTACCCCTAAAAGGATACCACCTATTAGAGTAGCCGCCAATGAGGGTTTTATTTTCGCCAAGTAGTTGCTGATATCATGATCACGCAGGCCACCGTTTGGCGGGAAATAGATTGAGGCAACTTCTATCGCTCCAATAAACGATGGCAGCGTAATAGCTGAGACCTGCATTATTGCATTAGAAATTGGCAGCAATGGTGCGTGCGCTATGGTTGATCGTATAAGGATCGATGATCCACCAAAGCAGTTTGCTCCTCTACCGTGAGTCTGATAGTGTTCGTATAACATGATATCAATGTTTTTTATGAGAAGAACACAGCCAATTCCTGAGCCTTGTATCTCAGGATATGGGCGTTCCAGACGCCCTTATGCAGAGCTATTATTTGGAGTCAAAATTGGTTATAAGGGACATTGAACTGGTTAATACGTTTTCCTGCTTTGTTTACAGTTCGCGCATGGCTTAGAGATCTGTCAAACTGGTGCTGTTGTTGCCGAAGAATCTCTGTGAACGTTGTGTCACTTGGGTAATTGTTAGTTAACTCCACTGGTAGGCGTTTTGAAGCGCAAAGCGTAGGTACAAACTCTTGACAGCAAGGACATTGCATCAGATCATTACATTTTCTTGGCAGCTCAACTGTGCAACATTGCCTGCAGACATTTCGTATATCCAACATTTGTTTATTGTTAGGGGCCTGAGCCACGTGAACAAAACATCTATTTAACGGGGTATTGTCAATACGGCTTAGTGCGTTGCGTATATTTCCAATTTCGTCGACTCTTCTTTGACATCAGTGCTGGAGTGAAGCCCTTTACAGTAGACTTTATATGTCTTGTCCTATTTGGGACGCTGACGAGGAATTGGTTTGATTGACTGAGGCTAGTGGATAGTGTTTTTGTTGTTGCTGATGCCTTGCACAGAAGCTCTATCTATGGCATTTGTATTTACAAACTTAATTTAAGGTTGCTTCTTACCCATAACAATGTTAAGCCGAGCATTAGATGTCATCGTGAAACGTAGCTCGAGTATGCACTTGAGTGCAGACACACTCGCGCCAAGCGACAAAGCAGCAGTAGAGCTTAGACGAAGGCTTTTCGATTTCTGTGTGACACGCATATACAAGTCAAACGAATGATCAGGAATGAAAGACTCATTGTAGTTTTTGTTACTTGTTTTGTTACTCATTTATAGTTTTCTTATTTTTTTATAGTTTAGTTCAATACCTATTATTACACTGGTAAAGGTGTAGTGTTTTTTTGAGCAACTGTGCATAGCAAACCACACATGTACTCATACATACACAAGTACGCTACTAACGCTTGGGCTACAGTATGAGCTATATTATGGAAAAACAAGTAAGAAAGCTCTAGCCGACAAGGTGATACCCGGATCACAGTCCTATCTGATTTTTTTAAAATATTCCATAGTTTGTATCGAGAATTAAAAAAAAACAATTAAATAAAAACTGATATTACGAGCGCAAGATTCGAAACCACACCGCCACTTAATAATTAAGAAATAAAACAATAGAAAATGTCCCTTCGCCGCCAGGCTCAAGCCCAGAGCTTACGAGCGCCGCCTCTATCAACACCGCCACTGCACTGCTTGCGCAACAAGTTTCAAATTTGATGTTAAGTAGCAGCTGATAATTCAGCATAATTCCACCGCAATTTTGATTCTTCGATTAAAAATAATACACACATTTAAGTGTATACACACGTATACGAACATGTAAGAAAACTCTGCCCGACTAGGAGATACCCTGATCCCAGTCCTCCTATCTGCGTTTTTTAATATTTTCCGTAGTTTGTATCGAGTATTCAAAAAAAAAAGACAAACAAAAATCGACGTTACATACCAAGATTCGAACCTACTATTTTTACGCAACGTGCATCAACTCTACCAACACCGCCACTTCATAATAAAATAAATAAATAAAACAATATATATTGTCTCATCGCCACGCGTTAAGAACCCAGGGACTAACATCTTACGAGCGCCGCGTCTACCAACGCAACCACTGCACCGCTTGCCAGAAGAGTTGCGAAATTGAAGTTGAGTAGCAGCTGATAATTCAGGCAGTTTTCAATCGCAATTTCAATTCTTGGAATAGAAACGAATACACGCATTTGAATGTATGTGTGCACCCGACATGTGCTTTTGCAAATTGGGCAAACGTTTTATTTAATAACTTCTGTTCTACTTAATGAAATTTTCAGCATATGATCTACATATTCTATTGGCTTGGTTGAGATGCAAATGCCTTCACATAATTGCCCTATATCTAACTAAACTTAAATTATAGAATATTTGAAACAAACTTGATATGCCCGTTCTATACACGGACGTACAAAAAATTTCAAGTCTCTAGCTCTTATATATGCTGAAATCGACGCTTTCACACATACAGACACACAGACGGACGGACGAAAAGGCGGACCAACGGACGGACGAACAGACGGACAGACGGACGGACGAACAGACGGACAGACGAACAGACGGACGGACAGACAGACGGATAGGGCTCAATCGATTCGGCTTGTCGTCCTGATTAAGAATACATGTCTGCCTGTTACATACATTTGCACAAAACCATTATGTTACATTATGTTACATACATTTGCACAAAACCATTATACCCTGATTTCCCATTTTTAATGGGATCAGTGTATAACAAAGAAGTTCGCAAGGCCAATCCAAAGCCGCAGAAATAAAATTACAAGAAGGGTCAATTACACGAACTATCAACAAAATATGCCCTTTGAACTACAACATGAAAACATAGACTAAAAATATACAAAACAAACTAGCAGAGGGAGGAGAGAATTAATACTATGTGTATTGATGGTCATGCTAAATTTGCTTTACTCTCTCAAGTATTAAGTGCAAAGGTAACTAAAGTCGCTAAGACAACGATTTCAAACCTTAGTAATAAACTGTTCATACTAGAATGAAACCAAGACATTTAAGACAAACCGACCATCAAACTGTTGAATTGGATTGAATTGGAAGGTAAAAATAAGTGGACAGCCCATAATAAAATATACTCAGAGAGGCACGAACAAATTACACCCTCATTCGTATGAAAAATTGTTGATGTTCTAAAAATTGTTTGGAACTCATTAGAACTGTCAAGAATTAATAATTATATTTCCTGGTCTCGTATGAGAGCATAGACAATTTAAAATTTTACAAAATTTCAAAGCCATAACCCCTGGCAAAATGTTTAAGCATAAACATATACATATATCAGAAACAATAGCAGATAACCTGCGCGTAATTTTACGATAAGTAGAAAAAATGTCATCGCTTAGCTGCAGCGACCAACGAAGCGGCTAATGAGAATGTAAAATGATCCTAGATATCGGCCTAAAGAACTAAAATCTATTATAGGTAATGTTCTGCCGAACAAGATAAAGAACTGCATTCGATTGCTTGGAATCATTTATGTAATCACTATGTATGAGGTAAGAGCTGTCCATTGCGAGGTAACGAGAACGTAATCCGTGATGATCTGCATCAATAGCGCAGGTGCAGTTAAAATACGATGTTTATTAGCCAAAAAGATCCATGGTATTACGCTTACAATATTCTTAATATCTGTTTAATTTCTTAGGACCGTGATCAAATTTCGGGCCTAGCCTCCTCACATCGATAAAGCCAATGACATTGCAGAAGTCTTCTTGAATGTTTGGTCACAAAACACTTGTAATTATACTTCTGCATATGCTTCTAAGAAGTTTATAGAACAATGCATGCAATTAAATTCTGAAAATTACATTCAAATTCATTAAGTAAAACATATGTTATTAAACAAAACGTTTGGAAAAGTTGCTAAAACAAATGTCAAGCAGCGCCAAGCACACGCATTTTTCCTATACATGTGCACACATACATTCAAATGTGTGTATTCTTTTCTATTCGAAGAATCGAAATTGCGATTGAATTGTGCTTGACTTATCAGCTGCAACTTAAGCTGAGATTCCCAACTTTGTACAAGCAGTGCAGTGGCGGTGTTGGCAGAGGCGGCGCTCGTTTCCTACAAGTGCTGAGCTCGAGGCTAGGCGGCGAAGAGAAGTTTTTTTATATATATTTTTTTTTATATTTGTATCGCGTTGTACTGTGGCTTTCGGTTTCGCATTAAAGACCCATTTATTTTTACTTCATCTTCGAATGTTAGCAGGAATATACCGTGGATCATCCTTTCCATGCCACGTAGTAGCAGCATCTTCACTGATTATGATAACTGCATCGTCCACACTTCTATTTGTTCGAGGTGGCAGGGACAAGTGATGCAGTGTGCGGTGTTGACAGCGTTTAGTTGGGCACATGTAGCGAAGTCTACTTCATTGTATAACGTTGATATAATAGTAGCATTGCAGTTTCCAATGGCTAGAATGTTACTGTTCCAATCCGACACGTAATTATATCCGTCAAAGTTTATTACTTTGATATGATGTGCAGGAAATAGGATAACTTTTTACAAACTAAGCTGTTTTGGAAATTTTATTATAAAATTTAAGAATGTATCATCTAACAGAGCTTTAATATAGACTACTTCCATCAAATCAGTAATTGTTATATCTGTAGAGTGCTCAATCAGTACGTTTTTATACCCTGATCCCATTGAAAATGGGAAATCAGGGTATAATGATTTTGTGCAAATGAATGTAACAAGCAGAAGGAGGCGTGGCAGACCCCATAAAGTATATATATTCTTGATCAGGACGACAAGCCGAGTCGATTGAGCCCTGTCCGTCTGTCTGTCTGTCCGTCTGTCCGTATGTGTGAACGCGTGGATCTCTGCATCTATAAGAGCTAGAGACTTGAAATTTTTTGTAGGTCCGTGTACAGCACGCGCAGGTCAAGTTTGATAACTATTTCGATAACTATTCGCATTTAATTGTTATCGAATAAAACCATGATTGAAATTCAGTTCGTAAATTATATCTCGGATGTGTTAAGAGCTAGAGCCTCCAAATTTTGTATTTCGTTTTATGTAAATTTTATGCAATTTTGATTTTTGTTGGATTTTGGATACCGGCTCCAAATTCCCCCAAATTCTTAAAATTTAAGTTTAGTTGGAACTGGTGCCATTATGTGAAAGCATTTACGACTCATTCAAGCCAATAGGATATGTAGATCATATGCTGAAAATTTCATTATAATCCATTAAGTAAAACAGAAGTTATTAAACAAAACGTTTGGCCAATTTGCAAAAGCACATGTCAGCAGCGCCACGCGCACGCATTTTTCCTATTCGTGTGCACACATAAATTTAAATGCGTGTATTCTTTTCTATTCCAAGAATTGAATTTTGCTATTGAATTGTGCTGAATTATTAGCTGCTAGTTATGTTCAAATTTGCAGCTGCTCTCGTAAGCAGAGCAGTGGCTGCGTTGGTAGAGGCGGCACTCGTATGCAGTTCGGTCCGGGTTCGAGACCAGTGGAGATGAAACATTTTTATTGTTTTATTTTTTTTTTAATGAAGTGACGGTGTTGTTAGAGTTTGTGCATGTTGCGCAAATAATCTGGGTTCGAAACCTGGTCTCGCGAAGTCGATTTTTATTTGTTTTCTTTTTTTTTTTTTTTTGATTACTCGGTACAAATTACGGAAAATTAAAAAAAAACTGAGAGGACTGGAATCAGGGTATCTTCTAGTCGGGCACCCCGACTAGAGCTTTCTGTCTTATGGACAAAAGCGGGATTTACAATTTTAATTTTTGCAAGAGTTCCAGACAACATTAAAGTTTCAAGTTCTAAGATCCGAATTCCGTCCCTTGCTTGCAGTTTTTTAAAGAGGTGATAGGTGTCTATTCGTTTTATATTTTCATTAGCAATTATAACATTTACAGTTTCTGTTAGTTTATGAATCTGGTCTTGTACTTTTGTATTTATAACAATTTGTCTGTGTATTGAATCACTTGACTTTTCATGGTGGTCAGAGTTACAACACTCGTAAATTGTTGAAATTTTACCAAAATACTAGATCTATTCGTCAAATTTATCGTTCGACAACAATGGGTACGTAAATCAGTAGAATTGTCGTATTTAGAATAATGATAATCCCCAAGATTTTGTCGAAACACAATTTCACAAAAAGACAACCACTGTTTGGTGTGCTTTATAAGTTGACGGATTCCTTTATCCATTAATTTATCAACGCAGAAATAGAGCCATATTCATATGATATTAAATCTATGCTACAATTTGTTGTATCCTGACAAATTGAAATTTAAAATTCAGAATATAATGATTTTGTACAAGATGATGTAATAAGTATACATATTCTCCACCATAAAAACATGTTTACCTGTGTTTTTATCTATCCATATGAACATTCATAAACAAAAATTATAGACTTTATATTTAAGTTTACCTAACGTAGTAGAAGTTCGTCTTTTTTTTTGGCTAATAAACTATTGACACGGCACCCCAGATAGATATTATTTAGTTGAAGTCTATTTTGAATTGTAGCATATTGAATTCCTTTCTGCCTACTATAAAAAAGCGATTCAAATATCTCTATAACATAATTGACTCGACTATGAGATTATATTATGTTTAAAGTGGTTTATATATCTATAAATATAAAATCGGTAAATTAATAAAAAAAAATTAATAGCCCAAGGCACTCAAGAAAATCAGCTTTCAAAATACAGGTTGGTTACACGATGTACCTTTTTGAACCTTTATGAAAATTAAGGAATACTGTAGTAGAGGTCGTAGGATCGGTAAAACTCAGAGCTCCTGTGAAGCAAATTTCTTCGTCGGATACGTAGTCAAAGTGAATAATTAACTCTAAATTATCCAAAAAGAGAGCGAAGCTTTAAGTTTTACTTTTGTTCATTAGGTAAAAAATTTTTAGCAACGATAGCTGGCAGTAACGATAGCTGGACTTCGTCTCAAATGAAATATATATATGTCGGAGACTAGGTAGTAGAAATGTATAGGCGCCTTGCAGACGCGTGCTGGTAATATGTTTGAAGGTCACACTTCATATATTGGTGCGTCTTCGAGCATTTTCGTAGAAACATAACTGCAACATTATGTGATTGGTTGCCTAAGTTTTGTAGTTTGGTAAAGTCCCGTTTTAGCGGGGCGACAGCGTTCTGTCGCTGTCGCCGAGTGTGGTTCGGTGGAAGACACGCACAAGAATTGTGCGTCTCGAGTCAGTCATTGTTGGAACTCGAGTGCGACCGAAACTCGCTGCGCTAACGAGATGGAAAACAATACTACTCCGACATCAGAAGTGGGATCTGGCCCTTCACCTACAACATTAGATGGACCATGGCGTACCATCATGGAGTTGCAGAATAAAAATCTAATTGAACTTGTGCGAGCTTTACAATCAACGGCATCTGACGCAGGACAGAGCAAATCGGTGCAACTGCCGAAATTTAACCCAGACATCGCAGGCGCCAAGGCTTCATCGTGATGTACTACCGTAGAAATTATTCTACAAGAAAATTCATTAAAAGGCGGTGCGCTGGTCGTGGCCCTAAGTACAGCATTAGAGGGAAGCGCTTCTCAATGGCTTTCGCATGTGTGTTATGCAGATATCACCTGGACGGAGTTTAAAGAACTGTTCATACAGCGTTTTGACACTATAGAAACACCAGCTGCCATGTTTCTAAATATGTTGTCAAGTCGACCGACTGACGGCGAGAATCTTGCAGTTCACGCAAGCCGCATGATTACGGAACTATCGACGAAATGGTGCCAAATGGAAGCAGAAGAAATCGCTGTGTCTGTGACTCTTGCGTTGCTGGCAAGTTTTGATGCTCGCTTGCAGCGCTTAAGCTTCACATCAAATGTTCGAACCAGAAGCGAGTTGCAGTCCGAACTGAAGGCGTTCACTTTTGTTAAAAGAAAAGGTGGACCTATGGAGCAACAAACTGACATTCATCCAAAAAGACAGAATCAATCATCGATAGAGTGTCATCTTTTTGGCAAACTGGGCCATAAAATGATTGATTGTCGACAAGTTTTCGAAATAACCTTCGATTCTGGTGCAGAGTGCTCACTGATGAAAGAAAAGCTAAGTAAAAAAAAAAAAATTCTGATAAACAATTAACGAATATTGTTATGTTAAAAGACATAGGCAACAGTGGAATATGTAGCTTTGCACAAATATTAAGTAACGTAAGAATTGACGATAACTGTATGGAAAGTATGTTTTATGTAATAGCAGACGATCAAATGCAAAGCGTAATTGTTATTGGGTTAGCATCGTATTTCATACAGTTTATTAAGGGATTTTCACAGTTGATGAAACCTTTATACTTCTTAACTTCAGAAAAATATAAATTTTGTTGGAAAACAGAACATGAGCAAATACGGAAGAACGTCATTTCTATACTCACTGATAAACCAGTCCTTGTTATCTTTGACCAAAATTACGAAATTGAATTGCATACAGATGCAAGTTGTATTGGCTACGGTGCAATTTTATTACATAAAATTAACAGCAAACCTCATGTAGTAGAATACTATAGAAAAACTACTTCCCCTGCAGAATCCAGATACCACTCATACGATAATTTATTGGATTGGCGTCATATTTTCGGAAACCTATGTAAGGATCTTAGGATGCATTGGATGAGATTGCTCGTCCGTTGGGGTTGCTTCCACTATGTAACCTGACACAAGAGGTTGATTTGTCAGAATCAAGAGCTCGAGCGGTGCAAAATATATCAGCAGCGGCAGCATATAGTAAAGCGCACTTTGATAAAACCAAGGCTAAGGTTGTTGGTAGGAGATTTTGTGTTGTTGAAGAATGAAGAAAGGCATCAAACAAAGTTAAGCTTAGAGGCTCGTTGCAAATAGCTAAATTGTTAGACGGAGATACATAGATATATCCTTAGATCTTTGACAAATAATAGAAAGTACAAGTATGCTCACGAAGAGATACGAAAATTACCAGAGGAGTATGTACCAGTTGAACTAGAAATTAGTGAAGAGGCTTTAAATGATAATAAAAAAGAAACTGTTGAAAGAGACAGTAATGGAATAATTGGAAAGAAACTGTTGAAAGAGACAGTATTGATATAAACGAAACTGTTGAAAGAGACAGTATTGATATAAACGAAACTGTTGAAAGAGACAGTAATGGAATGATTGAAAAAAGAAACTGTTGAAAGAGACAGTAATGGAATGATTGGAAAGAAACTGTTGAAAGAGACAGTAATGGAATAATTGGAAAGAAACTGTTGAAAGAGACAGTATTGATATAAACGAAACTGTTGAAAGAGACAGTAATGGAATGATTGAAAAAAGAAACTGTTGAAAGAGACAGTAATGGAATGATTGGAAAGAAACTGTTGAAAGAGACAGTAATGGAATAATTGGAAAGAAACTGTTGAAAGAGACAGTATTGATATAAACGAAACTGTTGAAAGAGACAGTATTGATATAAACGAAACTGTTGAAAGAGACAGTAATGGAATGATTGGAAAGAAACTGTTGAAAGAGACAGTAATGGAATAATTGGAAAGAAACTGTTGAAAGAGACAGTATTGATATAAACGAAACTGTTGAAAGAGACAGTATGGATGCCTGAAAGGCTAGTTATAAAACTTAAAGAATGTCATAATGCAAGCACAAGTGCAAAACAAATGTTTTGATCATGGCGTGTGGCGCATAAGATGATGGAAATCGAAACCAGTTGGGTTTATGGTAATAAATAAATAAATAAATAAATAAAAATAATAATTTAAGAGACAAAGAGATGAAATTAAAATTCTGAAAGAAAGTAAAAGTCGAAGCTAAAATGATGTAGTTATAATTGATAAAGTTGTAGGGAAAATGTTAATGTTAAATTCTACAATAATTTATGAAAAAAATGATTTCTGCAGTAAAACAATTTTTTTTTTTGGAATTGCACGAGGTCGTGCTATGGTCAGGATGGCCGTGTCGGAGAGTAGATAGTAGAAATGTATAGGCGCCTTGCAGACGCGTGCTGGTAATATGTTTGAAGGTCACACTTCATATATTGGTGCGTCTTCGAGCATTTTCGTAGAAACATAACTGCAACATTATGTGATTGGTTGCCTAAGTTTTGTAGTTTGGTAAAGTTCCGTTTTAGCGGGGCGACAGCGTTCTGTCGCTGTCGCCGAGTGTGGTTTGGTGGAAGACACGCACAAGAATTGTGCGTCTCGAGTCAGTCATTGTTGGAACTCGAGTGCGGCCGAAACTCGCTGCGCTAACGAGATGGAAAACAATACTACTCCGACATATACAATTATTGTCGATGGTGGAAAGACCACCTAAAAGATGATACACTTGTCCCTCAATTTAAATAGTCAGTATGAATTTTCTCCTCTATTATATATATTTATTATCAAAGTTACTATACGGATCCCAACGTTTTTAAAATGTTCTCTTACCTATATTCATCAGGAATAATGAAAGTTTCTAAAAGTTTTGATATCGGTCAATTAGTCTTGGATAAATTATTATATAGAAGTTAATTATTAACATCATCTAAAATATAAAAGCTGCCTAATTTGCGACTTTTTAAAGAAAAAATCCAGTTTCTTTGCCATTTCAAATTATAAGCGGCACAACCCCGCTTCGCACAGACACATAATATATGATAATAGTAAAAATAAATTGTGAAGAAAGTCTGCATATTATTATTTTAAGATTTTTTACTTATTCCAAAATGAAATGAGTATATTGGTTTTCTGCAATGTCAATTTTGCTCGTCCGACTCTGTATGAATGGGCACCATTTCAGCACTATTGAAGCTAAAGACTTGAAATTTGAAATATATACTCGCATATGGCTCTATGAACTTTTATACATGTATATACGTTTTACATATATATAAGTTATTATTTTTAGATCTATCGATCTTTATTGTCGGAATTGTTCACGCGCAAGTATGTCTCAACATGCAGAGCGATCACTAATAATGTTGATCGTGCTTTAACAACATTGTTACAGGCCATGACCAGCGGGCATTGCACTGTCACTAACCGAATGAGTTAACTGCTGCCTCGCTAAGATGACTGCTGTCCCTATACTTAGGTCTTCTTGTTGGCCAGTGATTTTAAGAACAATTGAAGACGCTGAACCAGGAAGTTGTTGTACTGTGGCTTTCGGTTCCGCAACAAAGACCCATTTATTTTTACTTCATCTTCGAATGTTAGCAGGAATATACCGTGGATCATCCTTTCCATGCCCCGTAGTAGCAGCATCTTCACTGATTATGATGACTGCATCGTCCACACTTCTATTTGTTCGGGGTGGCAGGGACGGGTGATGCAGTGTGCGGTGTTGACAGCGTTTAGTTGGGCGCATGTAGCGAAGTCTACTTCATTGTATAACGTTGATATAATAGTAGCATTGCAGTTTCCAATGGCTAGAATGTTACTGTTCCAATCCGACACGTAATTATATCCGTCAAAGTTTATTACTTTGATATGTTGTACAGGAAATAGGATGACTTTTTACAAACTAAGCTGTTTTGAAAATTTTATTATACAATTTAAGAATGTATCATCTAACAGAGCTTTAATATAGACTACATCCATCAAATCAGTAATTGTTATATCTGTAGAGTGCTCAATCAGTACGTTTTTAATCTGTGTTATGGACAAAAGCGGGATTTACAATTTCAATCTTTGCCAGTGTTCCAGACAACATTAAAGTTTCAAGTTCTAAGATCCGAATTCCGTCCCTTGCTTGCAGTGTTTTAAAGAGGTGATAGGTGTCTATTCGTTTTATATTTTCATTAGCAACTATAACATTTACAAATTCTGTTAGTTTATGAATCTGGTCTTGTACTTTTGTATTTTTAACAATTTGTCTGTGTATTGAATCACTTGACTTTTCATGGTGGTCAGAGTTACAACACTCGTAAATTGTTGAAATTTTACCAAAATACTAGATCTATTCGTCAAATTTATCGTTCGACAACAATGGGTACGTAAATCAGTAGAATTGTCGTATTTAGAATAATGATAATCCCCAAGATTTTGTCGAAACACAATTTCACAAAAAGACAACCACTGTTTGGTGTGCTTTATAAGTTGACGGATTCCTTTATCCATTAATTTATCAACGCAGAAATAGAGCCATATTCATATGATATTAAATCTATGCTACAATTTGTTGTATCCTGACAAATTGAAATTTAAAATTCAGAATATAATGATTTTGTACAAGATGATGTAATAAGTATACATATTCTCCACCATAAAAACATGTTTACCTGTGTTTTTATCTATCCATATGAACATTCATAAACAAAAATTATAGACTTTATATTTAAGTTTACCTAACGTAGTAGAAGTTCGTCTTTTTTTTTGGCTAATAAACTATTGACACGGCACCCCAGATAGATATTATTTAGTTGAAGTCTATTTTGAATTGTAGCATATTGAATTCCTTTCTGCCTACTATAAAAAAGCGATTCAAATATCTCTATAACATAATTGACTCGACTATGAGATTATATTATGTTTAAAGTGGTTTATATATCTATAAATATAAAATCGGTAAATTAATAAAAAAAAATTAATAGCCCAAGGCACTCAAGAAAATCAGCTTTCAAAATACAGGTTGGTTACACGATGTACCTTTTTGAACCTTTATGAAAATTAAGGAATACTGTAGTAGAGGTCGTAGGATCGGTAAAACTCAGAGCTCCTGTGAAGCAAATTTCTTCGTCGGATACGTAGTCAAAGTGAATAATTAACTCTAAATTATCCAAAAAGAGAGCGAAGCTTTAAGTTTTACTTTTGTTCATTAGGTAAAAAATTTTTAGCAACGATAGCTGGCAGTAACGATAGCTGGACTTCGTCTCAAATGAAATATATATATGTCGGAGACTAGGTAGTAGAAATGTATAGGCGCCTTGCAGACGCGTGCTGGTAATATGTTTGAAGGTCACACTTCATATATTGGTGCGTCTTCGAGCATTTTCGTAGAAACATAACTGCAACATTATGTGATTGGTTGCCTAAGTTTTGTAGTTTGGTAAAGTCCCGTTTTAGCGGGGCGACAGCGTTCTGTCGCTGTCGCCGAGTGTGGTTCGGTGGAAGACACGCACAAGAATTGTGCGTCTCGAGTCAGTCATTGTTGGAACTCGAGTGCGACCGAAACTCGCTGCGCTAACGAGATGGAAAACAATACTACTCCGACATCAGAAGTGGGATCTGGCCCTTCACCTACAACATTAGATGGACCATGGCGTACCATCATGGAGTTGCAGAATAAAAATCTAATTGAACTTGTGCGAGCTTTACAATCAACGGCATCTGACGCAGGACAGAGCAAATCGGTGCAACTGCCGAAATTTAACCCAGACATCGCAGGCGCCAAGGCTTCATCGTGATGTACTACCGTAGAAATTATTCTACAAGAAAATTCATTAAAAGGCGGTGCGCTGGTCGTGGCCCTAAGTACAGCATTAGAGGGAAGCGCTTCTCAATGGCTTTCGCATGTGTGTTATGCAGATATCACCTGGACGGAGTTTAAAGAACTGTTCATACAGCGTTTTGACACTATAGAAACACCAGCTGCCATGTTTCTAAATATGTTGTCAAGTCGACCGACTGACGGCGAGAATCTTGCAGTTCACGCAAGCCGCATGATTACGGAACTATCGACGAAATGGTGCCAAATGGAAGCAGAAGAAATCGCTGTGTCTGTGACTCTTGCGTTGCTGGCAAGTTTTGATGCTCGCTTGCAGCGCTTAAGCTTCACATCAAATGTTCGAACCAGAAGCGAGTTGCAGTCCGAACTGAAGGCGTTCACTTTTGTTAAAAGAAAAGGTGGACCTATGGAGCAACAAACTGACATTCATCCAAAAAGACAGAATCAATCATCGATAGAGTGTCATCTTTTTGGCAAACTGGGCCATAAAATGATTGATTGTCGACAAGTTTTCGAAATAACCTTCGATTCTGGTGCAGAGTGCTCACTGATGAAAGAAAAGCTAAGTAAAAAAAAAAAATTTCTGATAAACAATTAACGAATATTGTTATGTTAAAAGACATAGGCAACAGTGGAATATGTAGCTTTGCACAAATATTAAGTAACGTAAGAATTGACGATAACTGTATGGAAAGTATGTTTTATGTAATAGCAGACGATCAAATGCAAAGCGTAATTGTTATTGGGTTAGCATCGTATTTCATACAGTTTATTAAGGGATTTTCACAGTTGATGAAACCTTTATACTTCTTAACTTCAGAAAAATATAAATTTTGTTGGAAAACAGAACATGAGCAAATACGGAAGAACGTCATTTCTATACTCACTGATAAACCAGTCCTTGTTATCTTTGACCAAAATTACGAAATTGAATTGC
The DNA here is from genome assembly GCA_035045825.1 of Drosophila eohydei. Taxonomy (NCBI): domain Eukaryota; kingdom Metazoa; phylum Arthropoda; class Insecta; order Diptera; family Drosophilidae; genus Drosophila; species Drosophila eohydei. Next base: position 683,614 of record JAWNOT010000007.1, read on the forward strand.
ATACAGATGCAAGTTGTATTGGCTACGGTGCAATTTTATTACATAAAATTAACAGCAAACCTCATGTAGTAGAATACTATAGAAAAACTACTTCCCCTGCAGAATCCAGATACCACTCATACGATAATTTATTGGATTGGCGTCATATTTTCGGAAACCTATGTAAGGATCTTAGGATGCATTGGATGAGATTGCTCGTCCGTTGGGGTTGCTTCCACTATGTGACCTGACACAAGAGGTTGATTTGTCAGAATCAAGAGCTCGAGCGGTGCAAAATATATCAGCAGCGGCAGCATATAGTAAAGCGCACTTTGATAAAACCAAGGCTAAGGTTGTTGGTAGGAGATTTTGTGTTGTTGAAGAATGAAGAAAGGCATCAAACAAAGTTAAGCTTAGAGGCTCGTTGCAAATAGCTAAATTGTTAGACGGAGATACATAGATATATCCTTAGATCTTTGACAAATAATAGAAAGTACAAGTATGCTCACGAAGAGATACGAAAATTACCAGAGGAGTATGTACCAGTTGAACTAGAAATTAGTGAAGAGGCTTTAAATGATAATAAAAAAGAAACTGTTGAAAGAGACAGTAATGGAATAATTGGAAAGAAACTGTTGAAAGAGACAGTATTGATATAAACGAAACTGTTGAAAGAGACAGTATTGATATAAACGAAACTGTTGAAAGAGACAGTAATGGAATGATTGAAAAAAGAAACTGTTGAAAGAGACAGTAATGGAATGATTGGAAAGAAACTGTTGAAAGAGACAGTAATGGAATAATTGGAAAGAAACTGTTGAAAGAGACAGTATTGATATAAACGAAACTGTTGAAAGAGACAGTAATGGAATGATTGAAAAAAGAAACTGTTGAAAGAGACAGTAATGGAATGATTGGAAAGAAACTGTTGAAAGAGACAGTAATGGAATAATTGGAAAGAAACTGTTGAAAGAGACAGTATTGATATAAACGAAACTGTTGAAAGAGACAGTATTGATATAAACGAAACTGTTGAAAGAGACAGTAATGGAATGATTGGAAAGAAACTGTTGAAAGAGACAGTAATGGAATAATTGGAAAGAAACTGTTGAAAGAGACAGTATTGATATAAACGAAACTGTTGAAAGAGACAGTATGGATGCCTGAAAGGCTAGTTATAAAACTTAAAGAATGTCATAATGCAAGCACAAGTGCAAAACAAATGTTTTGATCATGGCGTGTGGCGCATAAGATGATGGAAATCGAAACCAGTTGGGTTTATGGTAATAAATAAATAAATAAATAAATAAAAATAATAATTTAAAAAAGAGACAAAGAGATGAAATTAAAATTCTGAAAGAAAGTAAAAGTCGAAGCTAAAATGATGTAGTTATAATTGATAAAGTTGTAGGGAAAATGTTAATGTTAAATTCTACAATAATTTATGAAAAAAATGATTTCTGCAGTAAAACAATTTTTTTTTTGGAATTGCACGAGGTCGTGCTATGGTCAGGATGGCCGTGTCGGAGAGTAGATAGTAGAAATGTATAGGCGCCTTGCAGACGCGTGCTGGTAATATGTTTGAAGGTCACACTTCATATATTGGTGCGTCTTCGAGCATTTTCGTAGAAACATAACTGCAACATTATGTGATTGGTTGCCTAAGTTTTGTAGTTTGGTAAAGTTCCGTTTTAGCGGGGCGACAGCGTTCTGTCGCTGTCGCCGAGTGTGGTTTGGTGGAAGACACGCACAAGAATTGTGCGTCTCGAGTCAGTCATTGTTGGAACTCGAGTGCGGCCGAAACTCGCTGCGCTAACGAGATGGAAAACAATACTACTCCGACATATACAATTATTGTCGATGGTGGAAAGACCACCTAAAAGATGATACACTTGTCCCTCAATTTAAATAGTCAGTATGAATTTTCTCCTCTATTATATATATTTATTATCAAAGTTACTATACGGATCCCAACGTTTTTAAAATGTTCTCTTACCTATATTCATCAGGAATAATGAAAGTTTCTAAAAGTTTTGATATCGGTCAATTAGTCTTGGATAAATTATTATATAGAAGTTAATTATTAACATCATCTAAAATATAAAAGCTGCCTAATTTGCGACTTTTTAAAGAAAAAATCCAGTTTCTTTGCCATTTCAAATTATAAGCGGCACAACCCCGCTTCGCACAGACACATAATATATGATAATAGTAAAAATAAATTGTGAAGAAAGTCTGCATATTATTATTTTAAGATTTTTTACTTATTCCAAAATGAAATGAGTATATTGGTTTTCTGCAATGTCAATTTTGCTCGTCCGACTCTGTATGAATGGGCACCATTTCAGCACTATTGAAGCTAAAGACTTGAAATTTGAAATATATACTCGCATATGGCTCTATGAACTTTTATACATGTATATACGTTTTACATATATATAAGTTATTATTTTTAGATCTATCGATCTTTATTGTCGGAATTGTTCACGCGCAAGTATGTCTCAACATGCAGAGCGATCACTAATAATGTTGATCGTGCTTTAACAACATTGTTACAGGCCATGACCAGCGGGCATTGCACTGTCACTAACCGAATGAGTTAACTGCTGCCTCGCTAAGATGACTGCTGTCCCTATACTTAGGTCTTCTTGTTGGCCAGTGATTTTAAGAACAATTGAAGACGCTGAACCAGGAAGTTGTTGTACTGTGGCTTTCGGTTCCGCAACAAAGACCCATTTATTTTTACTTCATCTTCGAATGTTAGCAGGAATATACCGTGGATCATCCTTTCCATGCCCCGTAGTAGCAGCATCTTCACTGATTATGATGACTGCATCGTCCACACTTCTATTTGTTCGGGGTGGCAGGGACGGGTGATGCAGTGTGCGGTGTTGACAGCGTTTAGTTGGGCGCATGTAGCGAAGTCTACTTCATTGTATAACGTTGATATAATAGTAGCATTGCAGTTTCCAATGGCTAGAATGTTACTGTTCCAATCCGACACGTAATTATATCCGTCAAAGTTTATTACTTTGATATGTTGTACAGGAAATAGGATGACTTTTTACAAACTAAGCTGTTTTGAAAATTTTATTATACAATTTAAGAATGTATCATCTAACAGAGCTTTAATATAGACTACATCCATCAAATCAGTAATTGTTATATCTGTAGAGTGCTCAATCAGTACGTTTTTAATCTGTGTTATGGACAAAAGCGGGATTTACAATTTCAATCTTTGCCAGTGTTCCAGACAACATTAAAGTTTCAAGTTCTAAGATCCGAATTCCGTCCCTTGCTTGCAGTGTTTTAAAGAGGTGACAGGTGTCTATTCGTTTTATATTTTCATTAGCAACTATAACATTTACAAATTCTGTTAGTTTATGAATCTGGTCTTGTACTTTTGTATTTTTAACAATTAGTTTGTCTATTGAATCTTTTAGGGTTTGCTGGTTAAATTTTAATTTTTCAAAATCATATGACAAAATAAAATTGATCTTAAATGGTCCTTATGGCCTACCCTCCCTCTAATGAGAACCGTTGTTTCTAAGTCGGCTTCTTTTGCCTCCTCATCATATAGGGACGTAAGTTTAGTATCTAACCTCCTGTTAGACCTAAGGACTTTTTCGATTACCCGGAACGTTTTATTTCTCCTTCTTTCGTTCAACCTTCTTCTTTGAACTTATTGGGCCTTATTTATTATCTCAACGGGACTTTTGTTGGTTAAAGAGTGAATTGTTTTGTTGTATCCAATTGTTGACTGAAGTATCAGACCAACCGTGTTATTCAGATGTTTTTCTACTTTGCAACACAGAGCAATTTCTGCATGTGAAATCTTTCTAATTGCCCGTTTAATGTGCTATGGAATGGTGGGATATTTGGAAAATTGAAGTGGTTATTTAATAACTATTTAATTTTACCAGAACTGATGAAGGCTCATTGTTGCAATATATGGCTTCTGCGCTTGATAGTTCTATGTATATTATTGTTCTGGAGGCTATGTGTTGCACAATAGCAAATTTAGAAGATGTATCTATACCAGTTTAAAAAAGTTTTGTTAGGTGAAAAATTGTCAATACATACGATTTCTCCTACTTGTAAGGGTGTTTTGAAAATGATTTGTTTCTGAGGGTGACGATCGTACTTTTTTACAATCTTAGCAGTTTGTACAACTTCGTTTACTAAACGAGTCATCTTTGGAAAAAAATAGTCCTGTAGTTTCTGATTTACGTTTTCTTAAGCTGCCCTATGTTAAGTTCTGCGACTATTATTATTCCTTCTGCTCGTATCCAGAACATCAATGACCATTCGTTCAGTGTAGCAGAACTTTGTGGTCCGGAATAATTCCACAAGTTTGTTCTGGATAAACGCCAAAACTGGGAGTTCAGACACGATTGCCTTTTCGACAGTCGTCTGGCGTTAGTCGTCAAGTCAAATGGTTTTCAATCGTCGGGCTAGAGTAAAAAACGTCCCCGGTTGTTTCCGGGTTGTTTCCGAACACTATTTTGCTTCTCGAATAACAGATGTTGGTTTTCCTCAAGGCTTACTGGTATTTTCTTTGATCGTGCAGCACTCATTTTGAATTTCTGTCAGCAGTTTAGCTATTCAGGCATCATATTTTATAAAGCACCTATTAAAACTTAACAGACCCATGAATGATCTAACATGAAATAAGTTTGTCGGCTGCAAAAACTTAATTGCGTCAGCTTTACTGGGGCTTGTCGAAATACCGCCTCGAGAGACTACGAGTCAAAGATACTCTACTTCTTGTTTGAAAAATTAGTACTTTTCTTTTAGAAACTCTCATATTTGCGTCATATAATTTGTTCAATACCCAAGCGATGTGCCTAACGTGTTCCTCTGTAACTTCAGAAAAAATACTTACGTCATCAACGAAAACGTAACACGATTTTACAATGTTTTCCCTGAACACATCATCAATAGCTCTTTGAAAAATAATGGGATAAAACTCATACTTCCCGTTTCTTACAGAAATGGACGTTTTTTTTATCAATCACACACACCGGATACATATAAAATATAGATGGCCTAATTATTCCCTCTTTTAGCATGGTGTTAGTTTTTGAGTTTTCCAAATCGAACGCCCCCATCGGGTATGGGTATAACTTTGAGTATATCGGATCTTCAAGCAATTCTTGAAACTGCACCTTTCTTTCTAAACTTTCTAGCGGTTTTGTATAGTTTTTCGAGGTCCCTGTGTCAATTGGCAGTTTTATGGCTCTTCCTACTATCGTTCGCTTTACAAATGGTAGTAGGGTGCTATGTCTGAAATATATAGCTCATCTATTTGTGCAGCTTCATCATTAATATCTGTTACCTCAGCCTTAGCCGTAGTATCATATTCTTATTCGTTTTGGCTATATTGTTATTTTTCTTGCACAATATTGTTTATTCTTTGCTGTTTTGGACCTGTTTCGCTCTCTGTTTTTGAAATGGTAAGTAAGCAGGTACTGTTTTGCGTGGTATTGTGTAGGTTGTGTAAATCTTGAAGAAGTGGCCACTATTAGCTTCAGTGTATCATGCTTCTGTACTGAGCCATTACTTTCTGCCCTGGATCTGTTATATTTTGAATTTTTCCTTTGTTGTGTCCATTGTCCATAGTCTGTTTATTTTGTTGACGTTACTCATTTCGCTGAGCCCTATCTTCCAGACTTCTCACATAATATTTGCAAATGGAAACGCTCGCGGTTTGCCTCGACTTCTTGAGTGAATGCCAATACAGATGGCAGCCAATGTAGCGTCATATGTCATTGTAGTTTTGTTATAGTTTTATTCATCATAGTACTCTATCGTTGTCAAGTTACCTTGATGAAGCGTTGTCAAGTTACCTTGACGAAGCTGTTCTATTATTAGCCGCTTATCAGCGTAGGTGAAATCCAACCTGTCAATAATGGCTTTGAAATTAAATGGTGTGAATACAAATAACTGTGGTGGTGTTCAGTTGTGTACTGATCTTTATTCGTCTGAGCAAGAGTTCTTATACCCTGGCTCATGCGTATTTCATCTCTTAGCCTAAGTACATTATGTAATGAGTGGAGCTCCAAGCATGAGACATACTATGTTGTCCCGCTATGTAGCTTCATATATATAGCTTGTATATACTTATATGAATATGGCATAAACATTAGGCAAGCGGCATAGACCTTAGGCAAAGTGCGTACGCGGCATCACCCACGTTGCTGGTCAGACCACACTTAAGTGGCTGATCATATTCCAATTGTTTATCTTTGCGCTCGCCCTATGCTTATGCGTAGGGACAAATGTCACTATATGCGTATTTAGTATACACTATCATATGTTAGGCATATGACGCATTTATATGTAGAATACATTGCTTCGGGTCTTATTAATATGTTATTAAATATACTACAGTATGTTCATGCCTGAACAAATGGTGAGTTATATGAAGCACCATATCAGCCAAGAATTCATTTCAAGGGTCTCGTCACATTTTTTTAAAGATTTATTTATAAATATCCTATTTCAAAAGATTTTCTTTATATTTATTTTTTGAATTGAGCACTACATTCACATGGTTGATTTTATTTAATATTAAAACTGCTTCTGCAGCTTACTGATGCTGCTGCTATTGACGGCGTTGTTGTTGTTTCCTCTGTTGTACCGGTCTTGTTTTGTTGAGTTGCATTTTTTATGTTTTTTTATTATGATTTTCTTTTTATTAAAAGGACGGCACTTTCCGTTCTTTATATTTTTTTTAAACGCCCGAGGGCTTTTTTATTTAATAATTTTTGCGTACTTCTATATTGTGTTAAATATAATAGAGTTAAATTTTATGTGACGGGGTTTTTCACGTTTGGGCGCCAGTTATTATTTTTAGATCTGGTTTATATTTATTGTCGGAATTAAACTAATGATAGTCTTGTCACTTAAGTGCTGACCCAACGCTCACAGACTGATTATATTTCGGGTAGCCAGCGGATAGGAATGTTGTTGACTTTTAATTATGTCGCAATATGTTGAGTGATCGATAATAATTCTGATCGCACGATCAACATAATGCCCCAGCGGGCATTAACTGTCGCGAACCGTATGTGTTAACTTATACATAATCATTTGCAAATTAGCCATTGCGTTAACCGACGAAAGTGGGGTTCAAACAGTTTAGTAGTTTATACAAAATATTTAACATTATATTTCAGGGTCTTGTTCACTATACTTGAAATTATCAAATACTTTGTGTGCGAACTAAAGGTACCTTAGTTGGAGATGATAAAGCTACATCAATTGCTTGGAACTATCGATTATAAGCCGCTACCACATTCGGCATTTGTAAAATGCTATAATTGACGATAATATGGCCAACTTGACAAGAGTATATGGTTAAAGTAAAATTTTCGATACTTGTAGCTAAGAAGACGAAAGTTCGATTCCTAGCTAAGACTTTTTGCGAATACATATGTATACCCTATACTCATTGAAATTGGAAATTCAAGCATGCGCATTTGTTTCAGTGTTATGGAATAGAAACATGATTGACATACAGTTAACAAGTTATATTTCGTACGTCTTAAGAGCTAGAGCCTCCAAATATTATATTTAGTTTTATGTATGTTTTCTGCAATTTTGATTTTTGTTGGATTTTGGATACCTGCTAAAAATTTCCCTGAATTCTTTAAATTTAAATTCAGTGGAAAATAGGGCCAATAGTATAGGAGTTTGCATTTTCAAACCAATAGAATATGTAGATCATATACTGAAACTTTCTTTAAGATCCATTAAGTAAAACAGAAGTTATTAAACAAAACGTTTGACAATTTGAAAAAGCACATGTCAGCAGCGCCAAGCGCATTTTTCCAATACGTGTGTACACATATTCAAATGCGTGTATTTTTTCTCTGCTATATGTTACTGTTAAACTTACAGTGGCTCCAACGCCAAATCGGACAAGACTATTTATTTTTTTCACAGTTGTTTTTCTTTAACACTAAGTTAATTTTTATCGTTTTCACATTTTTTATTAAATATATAATGTATAAGCCTCCCAAAACAGAAAAAAAAATTGTAATTTCAAACGGCAACATTTTTTTTATTTTAAAAAACGAGCAACAAGTCCGATTTTGAGCTTCAACGCCAAATCGGACAAAAGAAAACTGCAAGAAAAAGATCCGTTATTTGACGGAGATTTTCGTTTTTGTTTTGCTTATTGCATTTCGTTATGTTCTCAAGCTCATAAGTGACAGTAACACAAATTATTTTTGCGAAATGGCTCCACGTGGGAAGCAAACTGGTGTTGAGGCACGCCAAATAATATTAAAACTGCATTTTGATGGCAAACCCGTTAGGGAAATAGCAGATCTGGTCGGAAGAAGCAAATCTACCGTTCATGATATCATAAAAAGGTTTCGGGAGGATGGAAGATTAATTAACAAAAGCCAGGAGGGAAAAAGAAAGCGATTAAACTCAAGAGAAGAACGGTCAATTATAAGGGAAATTAAGGTTGATCCCTTTAAAACCGCAAAGGAACTCAGGATGTCAATAAAAACAAACTTTGCAAAGGATGTGTGTGACAACACAGTGCGCAATACTTTGCATCGGTATGATTTGCATGGCCGAGTTGCACAAAAAAAGCCGTATATTAGCCCTAAGAACAAGGCGTTTAGAATAAAATTCGCAAAAGAGTACTTGCTAAAAACCGATGACTTTTGGAATCATGTTAGTTGGTTGTATATCATATTATAATCATCATATCATCATACACTTATCTTATTTAAAGGTGTTGTTTACTGATGAAAGTAAATTTAATTTGCATGGGTCCGATGGTAACGTGTATGTGTGGCGTAAACCAAATACTGAGTTTGAGCCCAAGAACACCATAGGCACTGTTAAGCATGGAGGAGGTTCAGTCATGGTTTGGGGCTGTATGTCGAGTGCGGGAGTTGGCCATTTGCATTTTATTGATGGCATATTGGATAAATTTGGCTACCTTGACATTTTGAAGAAAAATGTTAAGCAGAGTGCGGAGAAATTGGGGATACTTGAAGACTTTGTTCTTTATCAAGACAACGACCCCAAGCACACTTCAATGCTAGCTAGGCTCTGGCTAATCTATAACTGTCCTAAACTGATCCAAACACCTGCCCAGAGCCCGGATATAAACGTCATAGAGAATCTGTGGGAAATTTTGGCGAGGAAAGTGTACCAAAACCGGTATAACACAGTTGACCAATTAAAAAAGGGATTACTTGCAGCTTGGAACTCCATAGAGCCAGAGATCTGCAAAAAGTTGGTCAAATCAGTTCCCAATCGCTTGCAGGCTGTTGTCGCAAACAAAGGTTTTGCAACAAAATATTAAATATTACGTTTTTCTGTTATTTTTCATTTAAGTTTTCTTTTGTCCGATTTGGCGTTGAAGCTCAAAATCGGACTTGTTGCTCGTTTTTTAAAATAAAAAAAATGTTGCCGTTTGAAATTACAAATTTTGTTTTTTGTTTTGGGAGGCTTATACATAATAGATTTAAGCAAAAATGTGAAAACGATAAAAAATTAACTTACTGCATAAGAAAAAACACTTTGAAAAAAATAAATAGTCTTGTCCGATTTGGCGTTGGAGCCACTGTATGTATTCATTGACATAAAAATTTGACTACGCCTACTAGGAGTGTCGCAAAACGAATCTATCCGTACAGTCTTGTAAAATGCTGTTATTTATTGAATATTATTGATGCTAGACATTATGACTTTAACCCCGAAACAAAAACATATAGATTATATACCTATTTCCAAAAAGGACATATGGGGCAAAACGCATAAATCAATATCTTGGAAAGTTTTAGTTACTGTTACTGTTCTGGAGCTAACAACGTTTATACTGTTTTATTTGATTAGAGCTTCCTTGAACCCGATACTTGATGTTTTTTAATTTTGGCTGAAAAATAAATTGAGTTTCTGGACTCGCGGGAGCCCAACATGGAGTTCATTGGTTTGAATTGAATGGCCAGCTAAATTGGGATTATCGGTATATGAGTGTTCATATGACAGTTATTTGTCGTATATTTTAGTGGTAATGCTGCCACATATGTATATACTTAGCTCTTAAGAAAATATTTCAGTTAATAAATAAATAAACTAAGTCTCCCTGCAACAACTAAACGTTTTTGTTCTAAATTGTCTAAATTGTCTTTTAACGCCTTGGGAAGCAATCTCATTGCGTGTAAAATTCTCGATAACATGCGTGGAATGCCGAGTTGAAATATCAATTCGTGTGGCGGCAAAGGGCTCAGATGTTCAAAAATTCCTGTGGATAATGGACATCGCCTTCGATGACGTAGTCGATCGACTTGTAATATTTTATCTGATTGTTTAGATTACTAGATTGCAGATTTCTATGTGACACTATTGTCTAAGAACGCACACAAAAATGACTTACCCGATTTTAGCAGTAATTATGGGACGTTACTAAGTCTCATTCCATGAATTTATAAAGTTATATTGATCCATAATTGTTGGGCATTGTCAAATGCACAACTAGTCCCGCACATGAGATGAGGCGCCTTATAGTAATTTATCTAGAGGCCCGGTGGTGCAGTACGCGCTCTGAGTACATAATTAACTTTAAATTATTATTGTAGTCTATTCTGAATGGTCAGTAGTTCATTAATTAAATTGATTCTTAGCATTAAAGATCAATTTGCCAGCGACGATAACTGATCTGCATCTGAAATTAAATACATAATTCGTAAAAATGCTGTCCCCTTAATTAATTCCCAATATTTTTTCCTCACAAATCAAATATAAGTTTTATCTAATGTAATTTTATTTAATATAATTTTAATTTAATGTAATTTTAATTTAAAATAAATCAATCAACAATCACACCAATTCTACACAAACAAATAATAATGGCCTATTCGAGACGGCTCAACAAACAAATTCCCTGAAACCTGATATTTTACGATTCTATTATACACCGATTACAAACAACACACGCACGCAGATATAAGCATGCGTTCTGATTACTGCGCAATTACCCACCGGCTGTGCTTCGGTTGCAGTTTGAAGGATGAGAACTTAATTGTTAAACTATTGTTATACCCTGATCCCATTGAAAATGGAAAATCAGGGTATAATGGTTTTGTGCAAATGTATGTAACAGGCAGGAGGCGCGGCAGACCCCATACAGTATATATATTCTTGATCTGGACGACACGCCGAGTTGACTGAGCCCTGTCCGTCTGTCTGTCCGTATGTGTGAACGCGTCGATTTCAGCATATATAAGAGCTAGCCTTGAAATTTTTTTTGTAGGTCCGTGTATAGCACGCGCAGGTCAAGTTTGTTTCAAATATTCGATAACTATTCGCATTTGTTATCGAATAATAACATTATTGAAATGAAGTAAATAAATTATATCTCGAACGCCTTAAGAGCTAGTAGAGCCTCCAAATTTTGTATTTAGTTTTATGTATATTTTATGCAATTTTAATTTTTGTTGAATTTTGGATACCGGCTCCAAATTCCCCCAAATTCTTAAAATTTAAGTTTAGTTGGAACTAGGGCCATTATGTGAAGGCGTTTGCGTCTCAACCAAGCCATTAAGATATGTAGATCATATGCTGAAAATTTCATTAAAATCCATTAAGTAAAACAGAAGTTATTAAACAAAACGTTTGGCCAATTTGCAAAAGCACATGTCAGCAGCGCCACGCGCAAGTTATGTAGTCTAAGTGCTGCTTCTCAGTCTCTGCCTACTTTAACATTGAGAGAGAAAAAGCTCGATCTGTATGTAAAAACTCAAAAGCTCTCTCGAGGAGTCGAAAGCTTTTGAGCGGACACTTTTTGATGTGCACGTCGAGGAGAAAAGAACATGAAGTGAAATAAATACTTTTAGTTAAATTAAAAAAGACAAAACACATTATTTATAAATAATTAAATGTTAACATGTTATGCTAACAAAACTGGCGCAGCCGACGGAGTAACCAAAAACATTAAAATACTCACTAAAGTGCAGTTTTAAACGAATTTGTGCTTGTACGCAATTCCATACATATCAACCTTGTGCTAAAGACACATAACCTGAAAAGTAACGCGAAACGTGCCAGCATTTGCAACTGCATTCATCTCTGTATGTATGTGTGACTGTGTGTTTAAATCAGCAATTGCACACACATACACCAGCATCTCGGAGTGAACTTATTCTGTTCACAATTGGTTCGATGACAAGTTCAGAAGAACATTTGGCATCGATTGGCGACGAGAACTAACAGAACTAATTCTGTTAGCATATTATACGATCTAAAGAACTCAACGGCTATTTATTCTTTGATAGCGATGGCAAACGACTTTACTTTATCGTTTGGGGATATCCTTAAGGATGCCCATCACATTCACGAGTACAGAGGAGACAACTCAAGGGCTCTATCATCATTTATTCGTGAAGTAGATATGATATTTTCATTATTACCTCCCACATCTCCCGCAGGAGTCTACGTCTTTCGCCATGTCATCCTCAACAAAGTTCAAGGCGAAGCTCTACATGTTGTAAGAACCATCGAGAATTCCGAGCCGTCATGGAATGACATCAAGACGATTCTTATTCGGAATTTTGGCATAAAGGAGTCTTATAATCAACTTTACCAAGAGGCGTTTATGCTAAGTAACAAAAACAATATTACAGAATATTTTAAGTCTTTAAGAAGTATAATGTGTAAAATTAATGAAAAATATGAATATGATAATGTAAAGCGTCCTGAGTTTAGTCCCAAAAATGTCGAAGAAACTATGTTAAGAACATTCTTGAAAAATATCGATGTAAATTTAGCTTCAGTCGTAATTAATAGAAATGTTAAAAATTTAAGAGAAGCTTTCGATTTATTAGAAACCGAAGGTCTTATTAGAAATCTTAAACAAACATTTTCACAAAGTAATGAAAAATCAAACAAAACGGAAAATCAAAACTATCAATACCAAAATAATAATACATATAATCAAAAAGACCGATTCTACAAACCAAATTATAATAATCAAGATCACAATGCAAAACACAACAACAATTTCCAAAATGTAAAAGCAAATTCAGGAAACTTTCGATCAGGAACACAAAATTTAAATTCAAATCAGAACTATACAAATCAACAAAGTCATGTGTCAAAAATGGAAATTGATCATGCCGAAGTAAATAGAGCTAATTGTAGCCAATTTAAAAATGATAATCAAAATCAAAGCATCACTCATGAATCTGAGCAAAAGAACTGTTCTTGCCATGCAAATTTTCATACAATTGCCTGGAAAAATCACTTCCCTTGATTAAGTTAACTTTAAACAATGAAATAATCACTGCCTTGATTGATACTGGTTCAACAACTTCCATATTAGATAGGAATAAATTGTTACAATATCCTCGAAGAACTTTGTGTCACCCACTATCATTTGCATCTCTTAATTCAAAATCGCTAATAACGCAAGAAATTATAACTGATTTGCCTCTTGAATTTAAAGAAGACGCCACAATGAGTTGGAAATTGACATCATTTAATAACAAATCATTCGATGCTATTATAGGGCAAAACATTCTTAAATCATTAAATGCTCTTATTGATTTTTACCACAATACAATTACGATTAATAATAATACTATTCAATTTCAAAATAGTTCACCATACTCTGATGAAGCAAATCAAATTGAACCAATCAAAATAGATGATAGAACACAGAGAATTCTTTTTAATGATTTAAATCAAGAAGAAAGCAATGCTCTAAAACATTAATATTTCTTGAAGGTCAGTGTCTTAGCAATACGAACATTATTGAACATCAGATAAAAACAGTAGTGGATAAACCCTTATATTGTAAGATTTATAGATATCCTCAAATACATGAGCAAGAAATATATAAGCAAATTGAAGAAATGCTACAACAGGGAATAATACGTAAAAGTAATTCCCCATATAATGCCCCTTTATGGCTCGTACCCAAAAAAGCTGATAACAGTGGAAAGAAAAAATGGCGCATAGTTATTGATTACCGCAAATTGAATGAAAACACAGTAGACGATAAGTTTCCTATCCCCAATATAGAAAGTATACTGGATAAGTTAGGAAGAGCGCAATATTTTTCTACTATAGATTTAGCGAAAGGCTTTCACCAAATTCTTGTTCAGGAACAAGATAGGGAAAAGACAGCGTTTTCTACCCCCCACGGGCATTACGAGTTTAATCGAATGCCATTTGGGCTCAAAAATGCTCCTGCCACTTTCCAGCGTCTTATAAACACAGTTTTAAAAGAAGAAATAAATAGAATTTGTGTCGTCTATCTTGATGACGTTCTTATTTTTTCCACTAGTTTTTCAGAACATGTTGGCCATATTCACACAATCTATAAAAAACTTTCTGAGGCAAACCTTAAGATTCAAATCAACAAATGCAATTTCTTCTCAAAAGAAACTCAGTTTTTGGGTCATGTTTTAACCCCCGAAGGAGTTAGGCCTAACCCAACAAAAGTTAACAGCATTCTCCAGATTAAAATTCCGAAAAATGTTAAACAAATTAGAGCTTTTCTAGGAATCACTGGGTATTATAGAAAGTTCATAAAAGATTTTTCTCAAGTAGCTTATCCATTGATTAAATGCCTTAAAAAGGATGCTAAGATCGATGTTAATGAACCCAACTTCATGATTGCATTTGACAAATTAAAAAGAATCATAACTGAGGCACCGGTACTTAAGTATCCGGATTTCAAAAAGAAATTTCAGCTTATCACTGATGCTAGTAACATAGCTTTAGGTGCTGTTTTGCAACAGGATGGTCATCCTATTTGTTATGCAAGTCGTACATTAAATGACCATGAGAAAAACTATTCCTCTATACAAAAGGAATTACTAGCTATAGTGTGGGCAACAGCTTATTTCTGCCCATATCTCTATGGAGTCAAATTCGACATTTTGTCCGACCACCAACCACTTAAGTGGCTGCTAATTAAATATAACGGAAAAGAACTTAATGAAACACTTTATAGATGGCTTGTGAAGCTTAGCGAATTTAATATAAACGTATCATACATTAAAGGAAAGAATAACCAGGTAGCTGATTTTTTAAGCCGAATAAGCAACGACGAAATTTGTGCCGTAAACATAACTAAATCTTGTAGCTCTTTAGAAAACAATGTTGATGATGTTAGTACCCAACATACACAAGCCGAAGACTTTGTGGACACACCTATTTTAGGCAGCTTAGAAACAGTTGTTAATAGATTTAAAATACAAATCATTCTAACAGATAAAACAAGTAAGAAAGCTCTAGTCGGGGTGCCCGACTAGGAGATACCCTGATCCCAGTCCTCTGAGTTTTTTAATATTTTCCGTAGTTTGTATCGAGTATTCAAAAAAAAAGAAAATAAATAAAAACTGACCAGGATTCGAACCCGGATTGTCTGCGCAACGTGCGCCAACTCTACCAACACCGCCACTTCATAATTAAAAAATAAATAAAACAATAAAAAATGCTTTGTCTGCACTGGTCTCGAACCAGGACCGCGCTGCACACGAGCGCCGCCTCTACCAACGCAGCCACCGATCTGCTTGCGCAAGCAACTGCAAATTTGAACATAAGTAGCAGCTAATAATTCAGCACAGTTCAATCGCAATTGCAATTCGTGGAATAGAAAAGAATACACGCATTTGAATGTATGTGTGCACACGCATAGGAAAAATGCGTGCGCGTGGCGCTGCTGACATGTGCTTTTGCAAATTGGCCAAACGTTTTGTTTAATAACTTCTGTTTTACATAATGGATTTTAATGAAATTTTCAGCATATGATCTACATATCCTATTGGCTTGGTTGAGATGCAAACGCCTTCACATAATGGCCCTAGTTCCAACTAAACTTAAATTCTAAGAATTTGGGGAAGTTGGAGCCGGTATCCAAAATCCAACAAAAATCAAAATTGCATAAAATATACATAAAACTAAATACAAAATTTGGAGGCTCTAGCTCTTAAGACGTTCGAGATATAATTTATTAACTGAATTTCAATTATGTTTTTATTCGATAACAATTAAATGCGAATAGTTATCGAATATTTGAAACAAACTTGACCTGCGCGTGCTATACACGGACCTACAAAAAAAAATTTCAAGTCTCTAGCTCTTATAGATGCTGAGATCCACGCGTTCACACATACGGACAGACGGACGGACAGACAGACGGACAGGGCTCAATCGACTCGTCTTGTCATCCTGATCAAGAATATATATACTTTATGGGGTCTGCCACGCCTCCTTCTGCCTGTTACATACATTTGCACAAAACCATTATACCCTGATTTCCCATTTTCAATGGGATCAGGGTATAAAAACAATGGAGTTTGAATATAAGAATAGAAATAAGAAAATTTATTTAAATTTAAATGATCTTGAAAATGGAATGGAAGAAATTTTGAAGAATCATATCATAAAAGGCAAAGTAGGAATATTCAGTGAATATAACGACCACCAATACAATAAATTTCAACAAAAAATCATCCAAATTTTCGAAGGCAATAAAAATGTTAAATTTGTAAAATGCTCATTTCAGGCAAAAGACATTGAAAATGAAGATGTGTATAAAGAAATTGAACGATTCCATAAATATTATACTGGTCATTCAGGTATAAATGAAAATTACCAAAGTTTAAAACAGATTATTTACTTTCCAAAACTTCAACATTACATCCAAAAGTATATCAACAATTGTGACATTTGTAATCGGTGTAAATATGATAGGAACCCGGTAAAAGAAAAATTTAAATATACGGAAACACCAACTGATATAAGAAAAATTGTTCATATGGACATCTACACAAATTCAAAATGTAATTTCCTAACTTTTATTGACCGATTTTCAAAATTTGCTACTGCCTTCTATCTTGAGGATCGCAATAATCAAACTATAATCGAAAAAATGCGCTTGTACAAATCCCAAAGAGGAAGCTTTGAAAAATTAATAACTGATAATGAATTTAATAGTGTAAATATAAAAGAATATTTAAGAAATGAGAATATAGAAGTTCATTTTGTGAAACCGAACAGCCACACTGGCAATGCGGACGTCGAAAGATTCCATAACACTCTAACAGCAAAATAAGAATTATATACCTTGAAAACAAAGATCTATCAATCAAAGATAAAGTTAGTAAAGCTATAGAATATTATAATAACAGCTATCACTCAACAATACAAGATACGCCAATGAATATTGAATATGGAAATTGTGACAAAAAAATTATACATAATAACATTCTAATATATAAGAAACATTACATTACATCCGTAAATCAAACAAGAGAAAATTTTGAAGAAACTAGAAACGAAGGATATATAAAAAACTATAAGTCTCTAAGACACAAAAATGAACCGAAATATAGAAAATTTAATTTAAGTAATGTCCATAGTTCCAACATAAAAAGAAAGAAGAAATATCAGACTTCAACATAACATAACATAACATAATCTTCCACAATTGTATTCCTAACCCTTATATATATACACTTGCCAGAAAAACTATGCGTACAGGCCTAATGAGCGACTTTGATAGAGAATAAATATGATAAATAATAGTATATTTATCAATATTATATTTTTTAATGAAAAACAATTTAATAACACACATTTATCAACAATTTTTTTTATATGATATCAAACAGTTTTTTTTTTATATTTAAAATAAGAAAAAAACAATGAAAATTTACTTAGAAAAAGTATGCGTACAAACTAACAACCCATTGTTCTTAATCGTCCTGTGAAGCTTTTAGTACCGTTACATAGCATATTATGGTAAAGAAAGTATTAAAGGATGTCAATCACGTGTTGGTTTGCAAATTTTGTCATTAAGTTGATAGATTTCGCCATGGGCAGAAAACTAAAAGAGATTGATCCCGATCTGACGAAACTCATCGTAAAATTACGCGATGAAGGGAAATCTTGCAGAGAAATTGGCGAAATTGTTGGTAGAACTCATTCTTCTGTCCAAAGAGTAGTCAATAACTTTAATTTGACTGGCTCAGTTAAGTCAAAGCCACGCTCGGGAAGGCCCTCAAAGTTGACCGAGAGAGAGAAGAGGGACGTACTGAAGACGGTGCTGCTAAACCCTGGATTAACTGCATCAAAGATTAATCAGGAAGTTAAACAGAAGTACAAGAAAGAGCTTCACGAAGACAGCATAAGAAAATTTTGAAAGAAAAATGAAATAAATGCCCGTGTTGCTCGACGAAAGCCGGTCATCTCTGAGCCAAATAAAATCAAGCGGCTGGATTTCGCTAGAAAATACTTGGAAGTTAGTCCAGACTATTGGAACCAAGTAATTTTTAGTGATGAGAGCAAATTTTGTGTATTTGGAGTCAAGGGGAGAAAGCTTGTGTGGCGAAAGAGGGGCACAGCGTTCGAAGTCCAAAATCTAGCTCCAACTGTAAAGCACGGCGGAGGTGGCGTAATGGTGTGGGGGTGTATGGCAGCAAGTGGAGTGGGCAATTTGGTTTTTATTGAGTCCACAATGAACCATATGGATTACCTCCATATATTGAAAACCAATTTGCACCAAAGCGCCAGACAATTGGGTCTTGGAGAGGACTTTGTCTTCCAACAGGACAATGACCCCAAACACACAGCCCACAATGTCAAGCTCTGGTTGCTCTACAACACTAGACACCAGCTTCATTCGCCTCCCCAGTCACCGGACCTTAATCCCATAGAGCATTTATGGGATTTTTTGGAGCGCAGGATCAGAGAGCGAATAATTACATCAAAGGACATGCTCAAATCGGTTCTGATGGAGGAATGGGTAAAAATTCCGGTAGATTTCACCCGGAAATTGGTGGCATCGATGCCAAAATGGATGGAAGAGACCAAGAAGCGAAAGGGGTATCCAACCTCATATTAATTTTCTCATTCTCATTGAAAAAAAGTTATTTTTCTTTTGTTTTTTAGTTTGTACGCATACTTTTTCTAAGTAAATTTTCGTTGTTTTTTTCTTATTTTAAATATAAAAAAAAAACTGTTTGATATTATATAAAAAAAATTGTTGATAAATGTGTGTTATTAAATTGTTTTTCATTAAAAAATATAATATTGATAAATATACTATTATTTATCATATTTATTCTCTATCAAAGTCGCTCATTAGGCCTGTACGCATAGTTTTTCTG
Source organism: Drosophila eohydei (assembly GCA_035045825.1). Taxonomy (NCBI): domain Eukaryota; kingdom Metazoa; phylum Arthropoda; class Insecta; order Diptera; family Drosophilidae; genus Drosophila; species Drosophila eohydei. The sequence continues at coordinate 702,744 of JAWNOT010000007.1, forward strand.
GCAAGTGTATAAATGAATTGTAAAACTCAGGAGAGTCTTAATTTAAGCGATGGGGAAGTTATGTAGTCTAAGTGCTGCTTCTCAGTCTCTGCCTACTTTAACATTGAGAGAGAAAAAGCTCGATCTGTATGTAAAAACTCAAAAGCTCTCTCGAGGAGTCGAAAGCTTTTGAGCGGACACTTTTTGATGTGCACGTCGAGGAGAAAAGAACATGAAGTGAAATAAATACTTTTAGTTAAATTAAAAAAGACAAAACACATTATTTATAAATAATTAAATGTTAACATGTTATGCTAACAAAACTCGCACGCATTTTTCGCATGCGTGTGCACACATACATTCAAATGCGTGTATTCTTTTCTATTCGAAGAATTGAAATTGCGCTTGAATTGTGCTGAATTATTAGCTGCTACTTAGTTCAAATTTGCAACTAATCGTATAATCGGTACAGTGGCTGCGTTGGTAGAGGCGGCGCTCGTATACAGGTAGGTCCAAGGTTCGAGACCGGTGGAGATGAAACATTTTTTATTTTTTTATTTTTATTTTTAATTATGAAGTGGCGGTGTTGGTAGAGTTGGTGCACGTTGCGCAAATAATCCGGGTTCGAAACCTGGTCTCGCGATGTCGATTTTTATTTTTTTTGTTCAGGGATCAGGGTATCTCCTAGTCGGGCACCCCGACTAGAGCTTTCTTACTTGTTTTATCTTTATGTACTTGCGAGGGTTTATGGTAGTGTGAAGTAGTTGACAAGGCTCAAATCCAAAGTATTTAAAATACGTTACACGTGAATTTGTGGATTAGTGGGAAGGTACACAAGCATACACAGTAAATCACAAGTCCCTAAAATTAACGGTTTTCAAGCAAAATTTCCGTGATTGCTGCGGCTCATACACTCAAACGAACAGATGCGTACCAGATGGCAACCATGTAACCCATCATTTTTAGCTTTGCAACAAATCTATTGAACAAGTGGCTTCAAATGTTAATTGACACAACGACAGTACATATCAAAAATATTGTTATTTAAAATGATTGTGCGGCACATTATGTCTCTCCATGTCTTAACCGCAACACCACATTCAAGCTGCAGACCGCTGAAATGGGTATTATAAAATATTTTTAGTCATTCCACTGCTAGGAAATGGATATTAATCTAGTTAATATTATTAAAGAAAAAAGTTTACTTGCACAATACAAATTGCTTATAAAAGATATAAAATATATTTTTGAATTAATAATTATTAAAACAAAATTTATTACAATATAATTAATAAATTTTATTTTAGAATTAATTATTGAAAATTCTAGAAATACCAATTGTATACGATATGTTAAAAAGTTTCGCCCAACAATATTGAAAATGACGAGGACGATGGCGCCGATGAAAATCAAATATTAATAACAAGCTTTCAAGTCAAAGCTGATATTAAACAATAGCCCTTGATGTCCTTCATAGTACCTTTGCTCGTAAAACAGTAAGTAGTCAAAAATGCCTGGCCATTACTATTTATCGGGATCCAATGTGTGCATAGCCGAATTGATCAGGACCTATGTGTGACAGGGTGGAATTAAATCAGTTTTGCACTGTAGTTCGATGCGCGTATGATAACGTTGCTTTGCTACGGGGCTACATACAAAAAAATTGTACTTACTCTAGATTTTCTTTGTGTCGTCGAGCACACTGCTAGTCTCAATAGCGGAAAAATTAGTTTACTTGTAATGTGGCAGAAAAAAGCGCACACATATATTTCAATGTGTATTTGATCTGAACAATTATTAATAATTTGTTCTTTAAAAAAAAATGTATTTGCTTTGGATTCTTTGTTGTGCTGTTTTTGCTTATAAAAAGGTAAGGCCGACCTTTTGAAAAATGTATTTATTATTTGTTTGAAAAGCAACAGCATAAATTCACATTACATCGTATTTCTGATTCTGCTTAAAATGTATTATATAATGACTTTTATTGTTAAGCTTAAAATTTATTTTTAACTGTCTTACGTAAACATATCTGTATTTACAAAAAATTATTATACATGTATTAATAATGTTTGCGGCATTCAATAGTTTGACGTTTTACATTGACAATACCACTTTTGAAATTTAATTCGATAAATATAGACATTAATCCAATATGTTACCGTAATATAATATATAGAATAGAAACACAAAATATTTTCAAATATTATGGAAACCATTAAATAGTTCATAGGAAAATATATATACAGATTAAATATGTTATATACGTGGAACAAATGATTGACCGCTTAAATTTTATTATTATGACATTTAGGAAGTTTAAGAATTGAATAAAATATATCAAAAAATAATATATACATACAAATCTATGCATACATTTGCATAAATACATATATTAAAATTTCTTTTTATATGAATATATCGTCCTAATGAAAGCCCATTTCAAAGTTACGGCAGGTTTTCTTAATTGTAAAATATCGGTTTATGTTTGTAAGTAATAATGTAAATAGCTACACATGATAAAATGTTTAAAAATATGTCCATTGGTCAATCGCATACTGGGCCCGCAATGGAGATTTTTCCTGTACTGTCTTGCCAGTCAAACATAACGTTACTCCGTTGCAAGCAGTGAAAAATTCTCAAAATGCATCTTACCTTGTACTGATTCATCATCTAGATCGTCGGTGCTGCAAGAGATCCTTGCTACAAATAGAGACATTTCAGAAATAATTTGAATATCATTTAATGCTGAACCTTACCTCTAGATCCTTTTGTGGAATTAACACCAACAATACTGTTAATACCGCCATTACGACCATAAAGGACATTTTCTAAGTAAGATAATCCGTTATTGTTGACAATATTCAATCCTAAGTATGTTTCTATTTGCTTCCAACGTTGAAGGCGCTCTTGTAATTCGTTAGTTACTTCACCAAGAGCATTACGTGCTTCAACAATAGAGCGGTCAACGTCATCAATGCTCTTTCCGTGCGTTGAAACGAACGCGCCAACCAAGCTTGATCGCTTTTTACGTAATTTTTCACATGCTTCCCGTGCGGATTGAAGTTGCTTTTCCGCAGAAATACGTTTCTTTTGATGATTCTTGCTTTCTAACTCATATGTGTATTGTAGCCATGACTGCAACTGCTGAGGTGGTGTCCAACAATTGTCCACCAGCTCGTATTCAGCACGAGTTAATTCATTGCGTAACATCTCAATTTCTTTCTTTAGTTGCTGTACCTCTAGATCTGAGCTTGATGAACACGGTGAAGGCACTTCTTTAAGCCGCCTTTCAAGATCCATTTTTTCCGTTGCAACATTTTCCTGCTCCATGCGAGCTAGTTCTAATTCCTAAGCAGATTAAATGTGAAATATCTTGTTATTTTGAGAACAGCAAAGTCGTAAAGTACCTTTTGCATTTCCTGCAGACTTTGTTCTGCCCGTTGTAGTCCTTCCATGTCCTGAGCCATTCGACGCAAGTGTCGCTTAGCATTTTTATTTTGCTGATAAGCATACCAACATCCTATTATAGCACTCAATAAAAGAGTGACAAGAATGTAGTCCTTCCAGCGAGTACCCGTTTCTGAAAATAATAATGAAGCGCACAATTAACCAACTATAAAAATAAACGTGCAAACTTATATTTGTACCTACCTCGAGGCGGTCCAAAGAGAACAACATCCATAGCTTTAAGCGAAATTTTTTGCTTATGTATTGGGTCTTTTATACCCAAAACATTGCTAACGTAATGTAGATTATTTACAGCCAGTCTACAACAAATCAGTTTAACATTAAAATAATAATTGAATTTAATTTAAATATATACTTATGTAAATAAGTTAACGACAAATATATTGAATAATCGCATGTCAACTAAACTTCGAAATTAATTTAATAGTGATGTCACAATAAGTATTAAATAAGTTTCTGCAAAATAAGCCTTTAGATCAGAGTTAGCGTCATAATTACTAATTCAAGACGTTTAAATATCGAGTTTAAAATTCATGTTAAAGTTGTATAAGAAAAAATTAATTTTTCACATTACTTCTTGAAAAGTTTACTTTTTAAAGTTTAAATCTGAATATCAGCCCCTTAATATTAAATAAGAGTCTAGGAAAAACACCGAATCATTAAAGATCATTCACCGACTGCGCTTTTTCTTTATGCTTTGCGTATTGAATTTTGTAATAATGTGTAATTATAAAAAAATTGATAATCAATATAAATTCAAAGTATATTTATTACATTCAAATATATTAATTCATTCAAATATAATAAGCCTAAAAATTCTAAGAAATTTAAATTTTTAACTAACCCAATATAATGATAAAAAATAAAAAATCCTGCAAATTATCTGCACAGCAATAATATAACGTACTGGTTATAATATTTGGAGTCTGCTCTATTGCTCTCTACCGCTCTGTTACTTGTTATACCCTGAACCCATTGAAAATGGGAATTCAAAGTTTGTTCTTTAAAAAAAAAAGGATATATATTCTTTATCATGAAGCCGATCTGTGTCGATCTAGTCTGTTTGAAACCCGAAATTCTCCATTACGTAATGTAAGTTATCAAAAAAAAACATTGTTTTATTGTTCTTTACACATTGCGTCTGCAGTATGAGCGCATTGTTCAGGGTATATTGGTATAAAATACATTTAATTTGTTCATTTTTGTTCAAAAATTTGGGAAAGCCGAAGACACTCGAATTATTCAAGCAGTCAAAATAAATAAATGAGGAAGGCTAAAGTGAAGTGCAACAGTTTTGTTCTTATGCCTTAACCACGATCAAGACCCAATTCAAAACACATTCTCGTTCAGACGCATTTACACTTATTGACTATCATTTGTTTTCGCTTGAGTATTGTCTTATTCGGATTCGCATTCAATTTCATCAATGCATTTAGCATTGTTCATTTGAATTTGCTTCTTTTTGCCATTCATTATCTACGGCTACAATAAACTAACATTTTGTAAGGATTTTTACTCTTGATTTACAGTAAAAGTAATTGTTAAGCCCCACAGCTAAACTTAATAGGAAAGGTTTCTCCGGCCTTCGAAGGCGTTCATGAGAGGAATTCGGTATGTGTATTACCTTGGGATACTTGTTTGGGTCGGGGTAGTGGAGAGAATTACTTCTTTGGATACTAGTAAATTTTTATTTTGTTAAAGGTTTCTACCACTTTCTCATGGCATGAGTTTTCCTGATGATATTTTTTGGGAAACGCATCCATCCTACACTCTTAAAACCTTCTGTACTATCCTTCTAACCCTAGAAATGCGTCTGCATCTTTTAATTTTTTAAATTGTCGATAATTGACTATCTCCATTACCATAACTGGCTTTGTTTTAATGTCTTTATATGATACGACGACTGCATGTAGATGCAACAAAATTTCTGTTTATGTTCATTCAAGATGTCATTAACAACGCGTTGGAATGTTGAAAGAATATTCGGAAATCGGAATGGATGTCTCGTACTCATAGTTTCCATGATTAATAAAGAATATTAAGGATTGGTCCACCTCTTACTTTACATTCAAAATACGGTAAAGATGAGTTTCTTATTCTAAGCAAGTAAGTGTGCTTTATTCGAGACAACTCGATTAAGAGATACCCTGAACCCTGCAAAGAGCTGATACTCCACTCATTATACGTTTCTTTTATACATACATAACAGACAACACATACATACACACATACACACGCACACATAATCACAATCTCTGCTATGTTTGCATTTTACGCAGTAAATTCGCTTTATCATAATTAATTACCGAAATTTACACAGTAAATCTAACGTCTCAAATTTTCGAATTTTTATAGACAATAAGGAATTATAGTAAGCACGAGTACATATAGTACATATTTACGAAATCTCTGCGGCCAAACAGACAGGCGGATATGGGTAGATCGGCTTAGCTCGTCATTCCGATCAAGAATATATATACTTTGTAAGATCTGCCGCGCCTCCTTCTGTTTGTCACATATATTTTTATAAGACCACTATGCTCTGATCCTATTTCTTTCTAATTTTTTATGAGTACGTGCTTTTTTGCCACGCGACTTGACAAAATTTTGGTTTGAGTGAATATGGTCATAAATCTGTCATCAAAAAAGTCGCATTGTAATTTGTATAATCTGAACTTATTGTATCGAAATTCCAACTTGGTATCTAGGTATTCAAATGACACAAATAGAAAAATTGATGATTGGCGACGAAATCAAGTTTTTTATTATATATTTATACCTTCATTGAAACTGGTAATTTAAAATGGTAATGGTATTGTTAAAATGTATGTAACAGGCAGAAGACGGCATATTGAATATACAGAGGGAGCAAAAGTGTTTCCATAGTTGACACTTTCAACTTAGTGAGTTCATAATTTCCAAACGAATGAAGCAAATCAAAAAAACTTTTTTTCCAATAATATGTATTTAATTCTTAACAAATTGCCGTATATAACAAAAACAAAAGTTAATCAGTAAAATATTCAAACAAAGAAAACTAAAACAAAACGCATGTGTACAATTTTGCACCTTCCGATATTCGTACTTTGGTTTGATTTCTTAATTCTCTTATCGGCAATAGACATGCAGTTTTACCCTTATGTTTTATTTTTGCATTCTACACTTTTATGATCCAGAAATTCACGTGTTTCTTATTATTCGAAGTAGATTTGTTAATTTTAGCAATTAGTCTACAAAGTACCGCGAAAAAATGAAGAAGCTTTCGTCAGATGTCGAAAATAGTATTATTAGCCTAACTGAAAGTGGCTGTTCGACTCGTAGTACTTCAGATCAGCTTAATATTTTTCATTCAGCGGTGTCCAAAGTCCAGAAAAGACGCAATGGTGCATCAAAAAACACTATTAAAGGCCGCAAACGACTCTTATAGGACTCTGACGCCAGACTAATGTTGTCGAAAATGAGAACATATAAGTTCCTAATACCGAAGAAGGCATATATGGACATAGGAAAAAAGCACTAGCTAAGGTTGGATATGTGGCAAGTGTGAAAAAAAATAAACCAGCTCTATCCGAGAAGAATGTCAAGCCTCGATTGAAATTCGCCCGGGAACACAAGAACTGGACTGTAGATGATTGAAAACGTGTCATCTGGTAGGATGAAAATAAGTTCAACCGTTTTCAATCAGATGGCAAGCAATACTATTGGCACTGGCCCGGGGACAAGCTTCAAGAACAGCATGTGACGCAAACCGTTAAGCATGGAAGAGGCAATGTCAAAGATTTGGGGATGATTTATTTGGTGGCACATTGGACCATTGCATAAAAGTGATGGTATAATGTTAAAAGAAGACTATCTCAATAATTTGAAAACCTGTCTACCCAATTTTCTGGACAAGTGTGCATACCCCGTAAAAGAAATCATTTTTCAACAAGATGGGGATCCGAAGCACACTGCCAAAATTGTCCGCGAATGGTTATAAAACCAAGATTTTATGCTGATGGAGTGGCCAGCTCAAAGTCCCGAACTCAATCCGATTGAGAACCTGTGGTCAATCGTGAAGCGACGGCTCGGGCAATATCAATCAATGCCATCCAACCTAGACGATATTTGGAAGCGTGTAGAACTGAAGTGGAACCGAGTTCCAAAGGAAAACATAGAGAAGTTGGTCGAGAGTATGCCAAACTGAATAAAAAATGTAATAGCTAATAAGGTCCTGTGGACAAAATATTGATTTAGAATCATATTTAATTTTTTTCACTGAAGGTGAAAAATTGTACACATGCGTTTTGTTTCAGTTTTCTTTGTTTGAATATTTTACTGATTAACTTTTGTTTTTGTTATATACGGAAATTTGTTAAGAATTAAATACATATTATTGGAGAAAAAAAAAGTTTTTTTGATTTGCATCTTTCGTTTGGAAATTATGGACTCAAAAAGTTGAAAGTGTCAACTATGGAAACACTTTTGCTCCCTGTTGTATATGCTTGATAAGCTCAACAATCTGAGTCGATTTAACCCTATCCGTTTCTATGTATGTACGAACGCTTCGATCTCAGAAACTATAAGAGCTAGAGAATTGAATTTGTAGGGTCATCTATAGCACGGAGCGGTTCAATATCCATAACTCATCCCATTTTATAGTTAAGACGATTAAGACCGTCATCGAAAATTATTATTCAAAAACAATAACGTTTGGAATAATAGCTCAAAATTTTTTAAATTGATGTTCCGTTGCAAATACTACTAACATAAGAGAGAAATTTTGTTTTACAAAATTTACATATATTCATTTGAACATGTAGATCAAATGCTGAAATAAAATCCGTTAAGTGACAGAAGTTCTTAAGCAACATATTTGGTCAATTGGCCAAGCGGCGCCAAGCGTACGCATTATTTCCGATATACACTCATCGGCATTAGGTTAGGGCCTCCTTTTTAATCGTTTGTTTTTTCCAATTTCTATTTTCCTATTGCACGAAACTTCGATATATTTTTTTGGCTTTGCTAAACTCGATATATGAACCGTTATATTTTTATGCAATGTTCAGTTTTCATCGAAAATGAATATCTAGCTCAATTTGGTAACCACAATTGCCAATTTTTTAGTGTAGACAAAAAAATTGATCTTTAGGAAAAAATTTACAATGTGAAGAAATTTGAGTTTATCTCTAGGGGAAAATTCAATGATTAAAGCTTACATCGATTCTCGACTTTATGGACCAAAAAACGCTTAAATATCTGACAAACATTGAACAACTATTATTTCTTGGAAATGGGTAATTCTGTTGAAAAAAAACTTCATTTGTGGTAAATGGTCGGACGTAAGGACGTTCCACACAAAAAAAATTGTAAACTAAGTTCGAAAGTTCTATATCAAAAGCTGGATATCTGCAGAAGCTTTAAACAATAATAAGCCCCCACTTAATAAACTTCGGAGCAAATCACACCTAAATTTTGAAGTACTTATTTTGCTTTGATAAAAAGTCTTAATTTGGAAGTCCCAAATGGGCTTAATTTTGAGCTCAGTTCGATTGCTTGTACAGCCGGGTTAGGGTGTGATGATGTGAGGAGCCACATCTTATAATGGCACTTGTAAATTGTAATTTTTAACTTTGCGTATTATTGCGAAGAGATGTAATTACGAATTAAAAACATTTTTACTGCAACTCGAAAAGTTGATAATATAAACTGGCATTCCCAGCATCAAATGCCCCTAAACATTTGATTTTATTTCAAGACAAACTTATGGAAGTTGATTGGATAAATACTGCGGAACTATCAAATGATTAATTTGGATTATATTTAGCATCGCCAAGCGTACGCATTTTTTCTATACATACACATACATACATTCAAACGCGTACATCCTTCTTTTTTTCGAAGAATCGTATGCGATTACATTGTGATAGGATTATCAGCTGCTAAGTAATTTAAATTTTCTAAATTTAGAGATGAATCGTCTCGCTGAATAAGTATTTCTTTAAGTTCTGGGGTCGTTATGTTGGGTTCCTTCGTTTCAGGGGCTTCAAATTTTCTTACAATTTTTTTTTTAATTTTGAAAATTTTGTGTTTACTACACGATACAAGATAATTTTCAACTAATAAATGCCTATCTATGCTAAAACCAAGCAAATAAATACAATTTTATCCCCGACTTATTTAACCATTTCAGTCAGCACATCAGCTACTCCTCTATTTGTGCTTACATATACTCTTTTTTTATATTTTATTTTTTAAAGTACTTGATCGGTAATTCGTTGCGGTAGTTTGCAATAAGCGAACCAATATATTGTGTTATAGTACTATAGTCAACTTATCAAGTTGTGTGCCGACTTTCCCATATTTGCTCATCTCATATAGTTCCTACAATCTCTAATTGCGACTTCTGGCATTGCAATATTTAACCCTGTTCACCGTCCTTCTCAATTTCCGTGAGTAGGAAATAAATTATAAAACTTCCGTTGTGCATTTTGAGCTTTAATCTTCTTGATTTCGGCTGTGCCATCTTAGACTAGACATGTGATAATTATGCCGTGGACGTAGACTGCAATGTTGCATTTTCACTTGCATGTTATCAATATCCATGCTGTGAATAAGATGATTATCATTGAATTGTTTTAAGACTTTCTCCTTTAGACTATATCTCTCGCCCTTTATTTTTGCTCAATAGTCGCTTGCTTGGTGCCCAATCTTTTTTGCAGATGTTGCACTTTCCAGCAAGAAGTGCAAGAAGAACTTTACACACTAAAAAAAAAATTTTGGATTTAGGAAAAAAAATCCTTTTATTCAAATTAACGAAATTTTGTTTATGCCAAGCTGTAAAATAAAAGGTATTGAGTTGAATTTTAAAATGGTTACGAAACCAAAAATGTAAGTAAAAACTATCTAATTAAAATTACTGTTTTCAAGCAGTTAAGAAACTGTTTACACAATATACTTTGATATTTCTAAACTTAAAATTTAAAATAAATGATGTTAATTTCAAAACTTAACACATGTTGGAAGTGTTCAGGAGCAAGGTTCACATTGGGTCTCTGAGTGGTGTATGAATAACCTTGCCACAATAATAGAAGAGCCAAGACCATAACTCATCTCATTGTCTTGATAGAATTTTCTAATCAGGCTTATTATTGTTTCTCTTTAAATTCTTTAAAATATGTAGGAATTTGTGGAGTAATTTAAAAATTGCATTTCTTGATACAGAAAACTTTTCAATTAGCTCTACAATAGATTTGACCGACTTGTGATTATAATAAATCAATCACATCAAAGCCGAATATTTCACCAAGCATTTAAATTATACAACCAAATGAAAAGAAATACAAAAATAAACATGAATTAAAAGAGGTAACAAGAAAAGATAAGGTAATAAATATTAATAAACCGTTTAGCATTAAAAAAATTTCGTTAGTTTTAACAAAAGAAAATTTGTTTGCATTCCAAATAAAAAATTGTGTTCGCTTTCTTTAGTGTGTAAAGAACTTCTAGACAAACTGTACATATATTTGTGTAAATATGCTTAGATACAAACTATGAAGAATTCAAGCCTGTAAATATGTTGTGCTTGATATTCTCAACCAAAAAAACCATTACATTTATTGCATTCAGAGTATAAAAAAAACAATTTAAAAAAGTAAGTTTTCTAGCCAAGACTACTCGTAGGAGAATGCCTTAAACTCCGCGAAGAGGAGATATTTCGATCATTAGACACTTCTTGCATACATACATTTCACATACGCACATATGTACGTACATACGCTCTGCTGGGGAAATTAATTGCTGAATAACTTTTCTTGTAGATGACGAAGAAAAAGTCTCCAGAATATCAAGTATATTGGGAATTTTGGGAAAGGAGGGGTGATGCTCAAAATAAAAAAAAAAATTATTACTGGAACCCCAACAGTAAATTGGATGTCTCCTTCATTTGTTACATATAAACTACGTTAGAAACAAGTAAGACAGCTCTAGTCGGGGTGCCCGACTAGGAGATACCCTCATCCCAGTCATCTGAGTTTTTTAATATTTTCCGTAGTTTGTATCGAATATTAAAAAAAAAAAAAATAATTAAATAAAAAACGACATTGCGAGACCAGGATTCGAACCCGGATTGTCTGCGCAACTCTACCAACACCGCCACTTCATAATTAAAAAATAAATAAAACAATAAAAAATGTTTCGTCTGCACTGGTCTCGAACCCGGACCGCGCTGCACACGAGCGCCGCCTCTACCAACGCAGCCACTGCTCTGCTTACGAGAGCAGCTGCAAATTTGAACATAACTAGCAGCTAATAATTCAGCACAATTCAATAGCAAAATTCAATTCTTGGAATAGAAAAGAATACACGCATTTAAATTTATGTGTGCACACGAATAGGAAAAATGCGTGCGCGTGGCGCTGCTGAAATGTGCTTTTGCAAATTGGCCAAACGTTTTGTTTAATAACTTCTGTTTTACTTAATGGATTATAATGAAATTTTCAGCATATGATTTACATGTGCTATTGGCTTGAGATGCAAACGCCTTCACATAATGGCCCTAGTTCCAACTAAACTAAAATTCTAAGAATTTGGGGAATTCGGAGCCGGTATCCAAAATCCAACAAAAATCAAAATTGCATAAAATATACATAAAACTAAATACAAAATTTTGAAGCTGTAGCTCTTAAGACGTCCGAGATATAATTTATTTACTGCATTTCAATCATGTTTTTATTCAGGTCTCTAGCTCTTATAGATGCTGGGATCCACGCGTTCACACATACGGACAGACAGACGGACAGGACTCAATCGACTCGGCTTGTCGTCCTGATCAAGAATATATATACTTTATGGGGTCTGCCACGCCTTCTTCTGCCTGTTACATACATTTGCACAAAACCATTATACCCTGATTTCCCATTTTCAATGGGATCAGGGTATAATAGGCAAGTTTGGAAGAGTTACTGATAAAAAATTATAAATTCTTACATGGTATGGCTTTTGTTGTGCACGAGATTTTCAATTATTTTTCAGGGTTTAAAGATGATAAATAAAAGCACAAAATAAAGTGTGAGTCAAGAAAAGCCGAGTGGAAAAAAAATGAGCACTAATCGCAAAATATATGCACCCAGTGCACCATACCTATGTACATCACACAATAGATAAGATTGATCCTTGGCGCACCTGATTTGCACTTTTTCTCCTTTGTTATTTGTTACATTATTTTTGTACTCATATATAAATATTAATTTTCTCACTTAGCATAGCTTACAACCTGTACTTTCACCATTTCATCGATGGATATATTGTTAAATTAAACTTTATTTATATATAAGATATTCATTTGTTTTTGCGTATAGTCAGTCGTTCAACATTAGTACGGGCAATCTTTATACATATATTTAAAAGAATTCTATAAAACCATCTTTAAAATCAGTTTTTCTTTTCTAACGTCTTTCAACTTATATTCGAAGTCAATTATGAGAGGTGCATGATAATTTCGATATGGCTTCAAACCTTTTCGTAAAACATACTACGCATGTTTCCCATACCAGAATAAAAAACTAAAAAAAAGCTCGTTAGTTTCTTCGCTTCTCCTACTTTATGCCGGTGTAAATAGCTCAGAAAAACTCATTTGTCTTTAACTGCGCATTCTTCTCTTTTTCTACTTCTTAAATATTTTCATCGAACTATCTATGCTTCTTCATTTCCCAGAGTAGAATGCTTAAAAAGTTCCTTTGCTCATATCCATTTTTTCTGTTTTCCTATTTCTTTCAATTGTCATTATATACGTATGTGTGTTACCAAATTGTAAATACTGATGAATTTACAGTAGATTGAATTATACCTCAATTATTAACTAAAACTGGCTCGAAGCGATCATGAAAGGGTGGACAAAATAGGTCGCTTAAAGTCTAGAGTCGACTTTCGTTGACAAACCTTATTTGGTTTTTTTGTTTCCTATCTATATAATTCCTCTTTCTGCACATCTGCAGTGATCGACAAGAAAATACCGAAGAAAAACGCGCCAAAATTTCATGACAGTAAGCTAACCGGATCCTGGTCGTGCCATTCAAACAGCCTTCAAATAGCCTACTGAACCAATGGAGGTCAACCCGTCTTATAGGCATAGGCAAAAAATAACAAATGACACCCACAGTAAAGCCAAAATGCAGGTATATTTCAGATAAGAGACAATTTAAGTCAGATGGCAAAGCTCAAGCTTTACAATATCAATATTTTTTGAGTGTACTCCCTCCTGCTGATGTTCACAGAAAGAACTTACACTGGGAATGAAATTCGTTTTTCGGTGGATACGGAATTTTCAAACAGTAATATTGCATATGGGCTACTTTTGAAAACCTCCTTTGAATGTTAAATCCATTCATGGTTAAATTAAGCTTTTTGGATCAGTATCAAATTTTGTTATATTACTATGTGAAGACAAAAAGTTAATGCTGGAGTCGGTCTTGCTAATCAAGAAATCAAATTGATGACCACTTTAACGAAAATATAAATTGCAACGTCAAATTTTGGTAGTAGCTATTGCCCGCCTATTCGTACATAATTTTTTACATGTCATATTAGCAATTTGTATCAAACACACAAAAGAAGCAGAACAAAATAATACAAAAGGAAAACGAGGGACTAATTTGTTCAGAAAGAGAAAAACAAGACCAAAAGCACGCAGCGAGTGAATTTCGTACAAAAAACGAAATTAATTTCGAAAGAATAAAAACATGTATAAATGTGACTAAACATTGACACCAATAAGTAACAACTTAATATAAAAAAACAAAATATATAAAATATATAAGAAAGCTTTGTCTACGCAACGCGCATCAATTCTACCAACAAAATTCAAACTCTTTCATATATTGGTCATATCCGATAATTTGGAGACGGTATCCAAAATAAAACAAGTCAAATTTACAGAAAAAATTCATAAAGCTCAATAAAAAATGTTGATGCTATAGTTCTTGAGCCGAACGAGATATAATTTAAAAACTATATTTCGATCATGTGTTTAATCGATAACAATAATACGGGAATAGCTATCGACAATTTGAAACACACTTGATGAGCGCGTGCTATAATCTATAGTTCCTATAGATTGTGAAATAGGCGCGTTCCCACATACGGGCAGACAGACAGAGCTCAATAGACTTGGCTTGTCGTCCTTACCAAAATATATTTTTTGAGGAGTACCGCGCCCCATTCTGCCTGTTACATACATTTGCATAAAACCATTTTACGTCCCCAAAAGGGCATACATTTCTTTGGTACATCAATATAGAAGGTCAACATTGACTCAATAATCGAATTGAAGTTTCTGCACTGAAAATTTTCTTTTAGCTTGATATTCGCTGTGCTGTATCTATAAGCGTAGATAATTAATCTTTATCTTTTCATATACGTACGTAGTCAAATACGGTTGTAACTACGAATATCTAGATACCCTCAATTTCAAGTTTATAGTATCAATAATGCTCAAAATATAACAGAAACTATTCAAACTATATAGTCCTTGTGTGCTTGCACGTATGCCGCCAGATGGATACATATACATATGAGCTGCAAGTAATTTTGGATTCGTTAATAAAGCTAGATATAAACTTTGATAGAGCCCATATACGTTTAAAGGAATCGGATTTATATTCCATTTCTAGTAAGCTACTTGCCAAATTCGAATCGGCGTTAATAAAGTTGCTTTATTCAAATCAATCCCAAGTAATTATCATCCCATTGCCGTTACGGAAAACCGATCGGATTTGCCAAGTCTGGAGCCGAAATTCAGTGGAATATAAACTGACTAATAAACACTTCGATCTCTATTCCATTGAGATGATTCCATTGCGTTCCTGTTTAAGATGTGTTACTGTTGACTATCAGCTCGTGAGAGATAATAAATTATGGTTGCGTTGGTATTATATATAATAAATGTTTTATTATACAGGTCTACATGAAAAACCGTTATTTAGGTTGGGGAAAGCTGATGCATCTGTATGAGGGCTAATTCAGTTGATTGATAGTTATACTTCTCAACGTCGTGCAATTAATTCTCTAATATCGAAAGAAAACGATTTTCCTCTATACAAACAGTACTCCAGAAATTAAACAATGAATTACCATGTACTAATGAGTTAAAAGTGACAATTTTGAGCAATTTTATTAAAGATGATATAGAATGATGGAATATGAAGATTAAGCCATGCAATGACAAGATAATTAAGTTTGTTAGTCAGGGAAGAACGCAAATACGCATCAAAGAAAATCATTTGTTGCTTTCACGTCCCCATGCGTTTTTCTGCGAAGACACAGGTCTCATGATCTTCCAATTTAATCGGTTTAAGCAAGTGTTGCTATCATATTTATCAAAAAACCGTGCTGAAAATATTGCCCCCTGCCGTGCACTCATGGACTCAACTGGACATCTCAACTACACTTCGTTACCAGTTGGTTAGCAAATTAACTTTACATTCGAAAAGCCAAAGCACTGCCCATAGTTTATGGCATTGATAATACTTCTCAAAAGAAGGCTACGGAATCTTTATATAGGATTTTAGATAATTTAATCATAAGTAACACTGCAATCGTCCGTCGCCCTGCCGATAAATTAAAATAAACTTGGGATCTCAGTTACTTCAAACAGTTTTGTGTCGCACATTAAGTTGGTACCTATATTACCAGTTCCGCAGAAAATACAGACTTGCAGGCCAAGCAGAGACTCGATAATCGAGAGCGCAAGCTCGTTCGACATTAAACTCTTACCCTGAAAACCAAACGATCTGCATATTTACATATACTTCATAGCTAATATTTAGATGAGACACATATATCTTTGGTACCCCGCGAAAGAATTCATATAGGCAAATCATTGCAACGCATCGTTGTGTAATCAAAGATAACACTTCTGCAACATTAACAGGATTAAAAGTATAATTTTAAATGGTAAATATATGCATTTAAAACTGGGTAAGTGATTAGCTTGAGAATAAAAAGCAAAGTAAACAAGTAAGAAAGCTCTAGTGGGGGTGCCCGACTAGGAGATTACCTGATCCCAGTCATCTGAGTTTTTTCATATTTTCCGTAGTTTGTATCGAATATTCAAAAAATAAATAAATAAATAAATAAAAAACGACATTGCGAGACCAGGATTCGAACCCGGATTGTCTGCGCAACGTGCACCAACTCTACCAACACCGCCACTCCATAATTAAAAAATAAATAAAACAATAAAAAATGTTTCGTCTGCACTGGTCTCGAACCCGGACCGCGCTTCACACGAGCGCCGCCTCTACCAACGCAGCCACTGCTCTGCTTACGAGAGCAGCTGCAAATTTGAACATAAGTAGCAGCTAATAATTCAGCACAATTCAATCGCAATTTCAATTCTTGGAACAGAAAAGAATGCACGCATTTGAATGTATGTGTGCACACGCATAGGAAAAATGCATGCGCGTGGCGCTGCTGACATGTGCTTTTGCAAATTGGCCAAACGTTTTGTTTAATAACTTCTGTTTTACTTAATGGATTTTAATGAAATTTTCAGCATATGATCTACATATCCTATTGGCTTGGTTGAGATGCAAACGCCTTCACATAATGGCCTTAGATCCAACTAAACTTAAATTCTAAGAATTTGGGGAATTCGGAGCCGGTATCCAAAATCCAACAAAAATCAAAATTGCATAAAATATACATAAAACTAAATACAAAATTTGGAGGCTCTAGCTCTTAAGACGTTCGAGATATAATTTATTAACTGCATTTCAATCATGTTTTTATTCGATAACAATTAAATGCGAATAGTTATCGAATATTTGAAACAAACTTGACCTGCGCGTGCTATACACGGACCTACAAAAAAAATTTCATCCTAGCTCTTATAGATGCTGAGATCCACGCGTTCACACATACGGACAGACGGACGGACAGGGCTCAATCGACTCGGCTTGTCGTCCTGATCAAGAATATATATACTTTATGGGGTCTGCCACGCCTCCTTCTGCCTGTTACATACAGAATATACATTTTCCTGGTTTGAAGAATAGCTAAACAATTTCCATTGATTGTAGGGTAATGTGGTACAACATTATACATTATAAAATTTAATTTTTTTAGACCATGCGCGGGACTAGCAAATAATACCACGCTGTCACAACAATAAGGAACTAAATTAAGGGATCAGCAAGTGTTGTTGGAATCACATAAAGCAGTAATAAGCTTTGACGCTATATAGCGCGCAGCTTATGCGTTAGGGGTTAGGGATGATCAGTCAGGTCAATTTTAATCTCATGCAATATTATGATGAAGTTTAACGAAAGTTAGAGTAACACTGCTGAACGAAGAGGTCAGAGAATACGCTTCACATGCTTTCAGCTTAGAAAGCGTTTGAAAGCAACTGTTTCCGGTTGAGCACAAAGACTTGTTATCTGCATTAGCTTTGGCTAGATAAGCGATTGAGCAGAAATTCAATTATGTGGCCACTGAAGCTGTAACTTAAGTCCAAGATGATTCCGATTATGGGGTAATGATCTAATTAATATTTCAGGAAACGTTTCCGGCGCCGACTTAATAAAACTAGAAACTAAAAAAAAAGACACAGCCCAAATACAGAATAGGGTAGTTGATGCGGGTGAAAAAGTATTTGCCAAGACCAAAAAAAAAAAAAATTGGGAAACAAACAGTTAGATCTTAATGCTGATCACATTAACAATATGATATCCGTGTTTAAAAATCAGACATAAATAAAATCAGAACTGAATCAAAGCTAGTTGAAAAAAACTATAGACAGGTAGTAATAAGCACAAAGATAATACAAATAAAGAAAAATAAATTGGTTGACACCCCACAATTATACGAGGCATTCTTTGCTTCAAATATAATATTAATAGCGGGACTACATATCTTAATACAGGCGTAGCTGTGTTCAATTCAGCATAAAATATAGTACACTTCTTGATCATGACGATTGAAATTTGTATTTATTAAACATTCACCAGAAATTTTTAGAAATTTTTGATAGAAGCAGGTCCGAAAACATTTTATATTTTGATTTGATTGACGATCATACTTCTAACGAGGAGTCGCTAACGGATGCCCCTCGTGCATTCTAGTCTAGATTTACGCAGCTTCGAGCAGCGACTACAGTGTAAAGCCTTGAGCGCATCAATCTTCCTATGCAGTTATGGGATGTTTGAGTAGGGGCCAATGGTCTACGGAATGTGGAACTATGTGGCGCTTGAGTGATGCGCCTTTGAATTTCTAAATGTGTTGTAGACTATATGTACATTATTAACTCATCAAAATTCATGTCTTGCAATTATTTTTTCAATCAAACACTTATTCCAAGTTAATTTTATAAAGTTACTTGCTCTTAGCTTAAACACTAGCCATGACGTGTACATGAAACACACAAGCAAAGTACTTATAGAATAAAAATGGATGGTAAGCCAACACTACCAATGGTATATACTATGCCAGTATGCTTCGATATGAATGTTAATATCAAGCTATACAAATTGAAACAAGAAAGTCCATCTAGAAGAAATGTTAGTCAAAAACAAAGTTTCCATAATATAGCCTATAATGCAGTCCAAGCGAAACTTCTGCGTGTGTGTGTATATATGCATGTGTAACTTGTAATTTCTCGATTAGAGCCGTCTTGTTATAATTAGCCACGAAATGATAATGTCCGCCTCGCTATCCGTGGATATAAACGCAAACAATTTCGTCGCTATTGAAACTAGAGTTATTGAAATTCTGAATTTACTCTCGTGGGTACCCTCGTATGCTAAATTGTTAAGATTTTCCCGATACGCCGACTAAGCGTAAAGTCTATATCTTTTGAAACTCTGGACCTAAAAACATATAATTAAATTATAAAATTACTTTTTGCCTGCTATATTAGTGCATTCAATGCGTTTATTCTTTTCTATTAAAAAATCGAACATGTTGTTGATAGAGACGGCGTTCGTTATCGAAAAGATCTGTGTTCAATGACTGGCGGCGATTGGTGTATTTTATAGTTTTTTAAATATTAAGTTGCGGTATGGTATAGTTAATGTGCGTTGCGTAGTTGATGTTAGTTCTAATCCTGAGGTCACAATGTCAGATTTTTCTTCAAGCTAGAAAACATAAAAAAAAATACAGATCGTACGGAATTCAGGCTAACGTCTACCCAGACACACCGACTAGAGCTGCCTTTTAATTTTTTTTTTATCTAAACTTGTTATTTATTTATTAATCTTTCATCTAATAATTTAAAGTTTATTAGTTATTTTATTAATTTATTTAAATTAATTACCTTACTTTTAAATAATTATTCTTAATTTTATTAATGATATGAGTTTTATAATTTTCATTCTATTTATTTTATTTTTTCATTGCTTTTTTTAATGTACAACTGTTTTGCTTGCAGAATTTAATTTTAATTTAATTTATGTTTTCTGAGTTTTATTTGAGCAGACCACATAAATGATATTGGACGCAAATAATTTTTACGTTATGTTCTTATGCCGATTTCCAAATCCCGTGATGGCTAAGCCCTTTACGATGATTTTCGTTATAATGGGATGACTTCGCAACTGCGCGTTGAGATTTGAAATGCCAACCGTACGGTGAGGTTGTAAGTCACGTAATGACTCCGCAGCTGTGCAATGTGGTTAGAGGCGAACATGTGGAAAATCGTTCCTCTCAGATGGAATACAGCGATGGTTGCTACATTCTTCGTAGAGAAGCAAGTTGCTAATCTTTGATGATGATTAAGGTAGGCAAAATCTACCTACGTTAATCAGAGCTAAAATCATTTTACAGTGCATGTGATGTTTTAATGGGATGAGACTCGTCAACCATAGCCATTGGAATCAGCTAAACCTGTATATTGAGACTACGCACATGTGTGATATTCAACGTTTTTCCATCATCTACTCCAACCGAAAGAGCGATAGTCCAATTACATACCTAATGAAAATTGTTTGAGGTGCACATTTCAAAGCATCGTGCTGAGATTCATAACTACTGTTCCAATAATGGCTTTGATTGGAAATTCATAATTGTTCAATCGCCGTACTTAAGTAATATATTTCTCATTTAAGTTATAGCGCTCATTTATCTTACTGTATTATCTTCTTAAATATGAAACTCAAAAAAATGCAGGATTCCCAGAATATAATATGGATAAAATAAAAAAGATATAATGGTTAGAGCAAAAACAACAAGCCCTTAACAGGAACGGATATAAATATTAACAAATACACCATAAGCATTTCACAGAATTGCATTGTATAAATGTAGTGCATGAGTGTAATAAAGAGGGTACTCTTAGAAAAGAACTATTTTTTAAAATTATGGATAAAGAATGGTGGAAGTGAAACGTTAGATTAAAATGCCTCAAAGAAGAGCAAAAATAAAATAAATAAAAATAACAAAAAATAATGAATAGAGTATTTAAATGATTCGTTTCTTGTTAAAAAAAAATCAATTAAAGAAGAGAAAAGCTTCGCATCGAAAAAATATACAAAATTTCTCATTTATTTCAGCTGCCACCAAGCCAACGACTAGAAGGTAATGAATACCAAGCGATGTGTCTATTAATAGGTAATTACAATCTAAGATATATGTCATTGATACCAGGCGCAGAAATCCAAACACGATCAAGAAGAAAAGATATTACACAAAGGCGATAGTTGTATTCAATGGTTCAACAATTAATACACTCACGAGCAAGACTGTAACACATGTTCAATGTTCTCACTTCAACGGTCTGTATTATCTTTTCTACTTTATGCATTATTATGATCATAGTCTTGCTTTCTTAGGGAAATATTTGGCTCTTTTAAATTTGAAGACATTTGATTAGCGATAAGAGAAATACAATGGCAAAGAGTAAACAAAGTCAAATGTTACAGTTTTGCACTGCAAATATTTTTATTACATTTTTTTTAATAACGGGTCCAAAGCCCTTTTGATTTTTTTGAGGTTGTTTATGCGGTTTGGCATACTTTGCGTGTAGCGTCGCACCATTTCAGGTGGAATCGAGTACCAAACGTCCTTCGTTCTCTCTCACAACTCCATCATGCGATTTGGAGGGGCCGCATATTTCGCAAGCTGCGATTTCACATGGCTCAATACATTTTCTATAGGATTCATGTCTAGAGATTGCGGTGGCTACTTCATAGTTTGAAACTTTTGGTTCAATAACCAAATTTTCACCAAATGGGATGTGTCCTTTGCTCGCAGAAAAATGCAATTTTCAACAGCCAGACCCATGTTGCCAATGACTCCTCCCAAATTTTTTTGAAGAATTTTTAGGTATTGCTCCTTCGCATTATCCCATCGAATAACACTAAGGGCCCAACCCCATTTTTACAAATACAGCCCCAAACCATTATGGACCCGCCACCGTGCTTTACGGTTTGCCGCACTGTATTTGCCGATTGGACTGTGGGATTCCTAGTCTAATACCACGATCGTCCGTCTGACACAAAACGATTAATTTTAGTTTCGTCTGACCAAATAACCTTGAAAAATTTTTTTTAGCATTGTTTAAGCTTTTTATTTGTAACTTTCGGCATCCCCATAAGCTAAAGTCAAATTTTCATGCATTGTAGCAAAATTTCTTCGCAAGCTAATGTGCCTTATAGCTCGAAATGGTTTTTTTTCTTTCATTGGCCTTAAGGCCCAACCTGCCGAAACTGCGACGGACTGTCCACTCACTGGCATTTAAATTTAACACATTAGCCGCATTTATTGGCGTAAAGTCGCGACTGCTTGTAACTAAGTTAGCCAATTGGCGCGTGTCACATTCGCTTTATTGATTTTAATGTTCTCTGAACTGTTTTTTTTTTTTAACGCTGCACAGTCATGTGGCTAACACCAAATTTATTAGCCACTTTCCTAACGGATTCGCCCCCTATCAATAATTCGATTATTTCCTTTTTCTTTTCATCAGCCATCATAATTATTTTGCAAATTGACTTAAAATGATCAAGGCTTAGCGATTTAAACGAAAACAAATAAGCTTTAATGGTAAAAAAGCTTATAAACAAAAGTAAATAGGTTTTGTTCTGCGAGTGCAAAACTGTAACATTTGACTTTTTTTACTCTTTGCTATAGTATTTCTCTTATCGCTAATCATGTCTGTCTAATCATGTCTTCAAATTTTTAAATAAAAGAGCCAAATATTTCACTAACAAAACAAGACTATGATCATAATCGTGCATAAAGTAGAAAAGATAATACAGACCGTTGCAGTGAGCACATTGAACATGTGTTACAGTTTTGCTCGTCAGTGTACATCTGGGTTCTAAGTAAATGGTTTGCCTAAGATACGGCCGACTTTTAATTCTACGCTCTTTCATTTCCTCATTCTGTTTCGCACATTTTTCATTGCATTTCATTGCGACATTGATAACATATATATGTATATATATATATATATATATATATATATATATATATATACACACATATATATTGCTAGTTTGCATCGCCAATTAGATGATGACGATAATGGAAATATTGACTTGAGCGAATCGGATATATATATATATATATATATATATATATATATATATATATATATATATATATATATATATATATAAGTCCATTTTATGACAAGAACCTATTAAGTAGTAGTATTAAGGCAGCTGATAATTCAAGCAGTATTCAATCGCAATTTCGAGAAAAGAATACACGCATTGAATGTATGTGTGCACACGCATAGGAAAAATGCGTGCGCGTGGCGCTGCTGACATGTGCTTTTGCAAATTCGCCAAACGTTTTGTTTAATAACTTCTGTTCTACTTAATGGATTTTAATGAAATTCTGACCCGGACATTAATTATTGATCATTAACGATTCAATATGGCAAATGGTATTAGCTATTTAGACGCTGGAATTTTACTGGCAATCATCGAGGACTACATTTCCTAAAATGAAACCAGGTACGTAAACAACCGTGGAAGAAATCTGCAGTATACCAAAAATTAATGTAACTACCTGGAGTATTTGAGTTTATTCATGGCATAATATTTTTTATAATTTTTTGTTTGCATTTCTTCCCATTCATTACTTCTCAAAATTAATACCATTTACCATAAAAGGTAACAACATTAAGGATGAAATATTTTACCAATTTAAATATATTTTTTTGTTACGAATTACATGCGGTACGAGCAAATCCATACACAATTCTTATAGATTAATTAGTGGACTCCAATGGTGTGAAATTATTGAAAGATTTCAATGTATTATATCAGACACCATACCTGTCAGCAACTCTGTTAATTTGCTTTGCTGGATCTGTAAAGTACTCGCGTAATACGTTAATTATAATTTAATAAATCTAATGCAAGTTTCAATTGAAATGCATGTGTGTCTCTAAATGAAATTTGTAGCCGGTATCCAAATTATAAATAAATTGAATAAAGTTTGTATGAAACTTTATTAAAATTTGAACGTTTGCTGCAAAAACATTACAAATTTAATTTGATAATGTAGGTTGAACTTTTAACTTTTTAAATCGATTGCATTAAAAAAATAAAATATCGATTAATAGAAATAAGATTGATCTGCGCATGTAATTGACGGCCCAAGTTTACAATTTGTCCAATAACATTACGTACCTTGGTAAAGCAGCACCAGTAACTTTGTGTAGTTTAAAAAGGTCAACATACTGGGGCAGCTGAACTGATTGTGACAACCAATCGGTTGTTTGCTCAATGGTCCAATTATGCACCTCTGAGCGCAACCAAGCATCCCATAGTTCCTTTACAGAAATATGCATATCGTCATTGAAATGAAATGCTTTTTGGCGTTTTTCATATCCGGAGTCATACTTAAGTTCTTCACGTAGAAACTAAAAAGATATAAACAAAGTAAAAAAACACGTAAAAGTTTGTTCACTGCGAACAAACACACAAATTTATTACACAGCAAGTAGATATTGTTAACGGTGTACTGCATAGGAGTTTCAAACTACTGGTCTTATTGCCGTTATTGAAATTCATAGCATATATACCAATATATACAGTATAATATTTAAAAATTTTCGAGTCATCCCAAACAATTTGTTTCTACTTTTAGTTTAAAGGAATCTTTACACCAAAGTTTTCGATTAGCGTTTGTAATGATAGAAGATATGGCCAAATAAATAAAATGATATATTATTTTAAAATGATTTCATAAAAACAGTTTTATATATACAAACTTATATGTTCAATTTTAAATAACTGGCTGCTATACCTTATTACACCAATTGTAAATACAACGATGCTATTTTAACTACTTGAAATAATACATTTTTAATTTTGCGATGACTGAGGAAGCTATCCGTAAAAAAATATATTTTTTTTCATTCTCATTTATAGATAGATAGATACTAAATTTTAAGGTTTGCTAGTGTTCAAGATATGTGGTACAAAGAAATTGAAATATCAATTTTTATAAATAATAATTAGATGTCGAATATGTTATATTACATATTTGAGAAAGCATTTAGACGAGTGAACTAACGCAAATGACTATTTCGACTTAGTTTAAAATATGTCTTTTATGTGGTGGACCACACTTTCTTCTGTCTGTTACTATTAGACTTTTTAATAATTTAAGGGTTAACAATTATTCACATACGTCATCCGATTCGCTCAAGTCAATATTTCCATTATCGTCATCATCTAATTGGCGATGCAAACTAGCAATAGCCTCCATTCCAAGCCGATCTTGTACGTTTTCGTTTTCACAATCAAAGTCATCTGCATTACATGTTGCATCTGATGAAGAACCTACGGAAATAAAAAAAAAAAATAAATTAAGTTTTCTTTTAAATATTTCTCAAAGAGGTATGACTAAAATTAAATACTCGTAATTAAGTTTACTTTTAACGAGCAACGTAAGATTTGGAATTACGATTTTCAACTTTTCAATTGGTTTTTCAATTTAAAAAACATCTAAAGCATCCCCGAATTTAACGAGTCCAGTTGAGGGGTAAATAATGATTTGAAAATAGGGACGTCTACATAAAAACAAGTCAGAAAGCTCTAGTCGGGGTGCCCAACTATGAAACACCCTTATCCCAGTCGTATCTGCGTTTTATAATATTTTCCATAGTTTGTATCAAGTATTTAAAACACAAAAAAAATGTAAACTAACATTACAACAAGACTCGAACCCACATCAACGCCCCTTAATAATTAAAAAATAAAATAAAAGAAAACAATAAAATGTCTATTCGCCGCCAGGCTCGAGCTCAGAGATTATTGCTTACGCGCATCGCATCTATCAACACCGCACCTGCACCGCTTAATCAAGTAGTCGCAAATTTGAAATTAAGTAGCAGCTGATAATTCAGCACAATTCAATCGTAATTTCGATTCTTCGAATAAAAAAGAATACACGCATTTGAGTGTATGTGTGCACACGAATAGGAAAAATGCGTGCGCTTGGCACTGCTGAAATGTGCTTTTGCAAATTGCAAATTCTGTTTTACCTAATGGATTTTAATGAAGTTTTCATGATCTATATATTCAATTGGCTTGGTAGAGCTGCAAACGCCTTCACATAATGGCCATATTTCCAACTAAACAGCCGGTATCCCAAATCAAGCAAAAATCTAAATTGCAGAAAATATACATAAAACTAAATACAAAATTTGGAGGCTCTAGCTCTTAAGACGTCCGTAATATAATTTATTAATTGCATTTCATTCATGTTTTTATTCGATAACAATTAAATGGGAATAGTTATCGAATATTTGAAACAAATTTGATATGCGCGTGCTATACACAGACCGACAAAAAAATCTAGCCCTTATAGATGCTGAGTTCGACGCGATCACACATACGGAGAATAGGGCTCAATCGACTCGGCTTGTCGTCCTGATCAAGAATATATGTACCTTATGGGGTCTGCCCCGCATCCTTCTGTCACATACATTTACACAAAACCATATCCTGATTGATTTCTCATTTTCAATGGGATCAGGGTATACAAATTGATATTATCACATGTGGTTGCCACACGTGGCAATAATTATAATTTTGAAGGACCCGATAAGTATTAATCATGTGGACTTACGGCGGGTATCATGTGGATGCAAGACTACAGGCGATAATAAGCTTTGAATCAAGTTATTATAACATGTAGCTCTAGTCGGGGTGGTCGACTAAGCCACACTGAATCCTGTCTTAGCAGTGTTTTTTTTTTTAATATATTCAATAGCTTGTATTAAACATTACTCTACTAACACCGCTACTGCACTGCATCCGTAAAACATTGCAAATCTTGACTAATAATTGATACACCTCCCCAGAGTAGTCCCGATCCGAACGCCATTAAAGATGTGTCGGTCTACGGGATCCAAGGAATCGCACATCCTAGAGGGGTGGCAAGATTCCCCTTAAATACGTACAAAAATTGGTCTATTGAATGAAATTACGCCTCAAACGTTAGTTAAATGCTCAGGGAGTCAAACTAAGTATAACAATTAGCATAATTTGTTTCAAATTGTAAGTTTAAGCCACTCTAAGTTTTTTGTGTAAGCAGTTTCTTGACAGCTTAAAAAAGTGTAATTTCAGTTTTTGCTATTTTGTTGCTTTTTTTTAAGTTTGCTCTCGCTTTAACATTATTTAAAACGAATGTCATTAATGTGCAATGTAAACGGCTATTATTGTTGTATCTAAATACAAACAAGTAAAAAAACTATAGTCTGGGTGGCCGAATAGGAGATACTCTTATCTCAGTTCTATCTGTGTTTTTATAACAAATAAAACTCGACATTATGACACCAAGATTCGCCCAACATTGAAACCTACGCAACGCGCATCAACTCTATTAATTACACAAATTAATAATTAAAAATAGACATGCAAAGCCTCCCTTCGACGCCTGGCTCAAATCCAGAAATTTTCAGCAACGAGCACCGTCTCTACCAACACCATCAGTGCAGTGCTTGTAAAAGAGATTGCAAATCTCGACTTAAGTAGTAGCTGATAATTCAAGCGCAATTCAATCGCAATTTCCATTCATGGAATAGAAAAGAATACACGCATTTGAATGTATGTGTGCCCACGAAAACTAATATACTCTAACTCTCCCTCGACATAACTCCCTCGCAGCATTTCCTTATGCATCGCGCCACAGGGTCATGGTCGGCAATCCGACTCAGCATTTCTTGGAACGCAGCGTAACACGTGACACCGTTACTTGCCGTTCTCATAATTACATTTCGGCGTATCAGCATTGTTTATGCTAAGCTACTTAGTTGCTAGCTTAGTACAATGTGTGTGGTCTTACGCAGTGTTAACTACGGTATTGTGTGTGGAGTATCTGTGCATTTGGTGACCGCAAACCGTCTACGATCGGGATGTAATTGGCGTGTGAGAAATAGGTAATCCTAGCGTTGGCTGCTGCTATGGTGATAAGCGGCGTGAGGGCGACCAAGTTAATCGTAAGGGGAGTCAGTTTGTTTCCTAACCCCCTATTATTTTTCTGGTATACCTATTCTGCAACTTCAAAAATAGGATTTTTTCTGGAAGTATTGCGTCGTTTGATGTTGTCTTGCTGGGCTTTTACTAACCTCAACCAACGCTCATTAGGCCCTGCGTGAACAATCTCAATTAGTTTAGGTGACAGTGCCAGGTTTTGTTATATTCTACTGTTGCCTTCAGAATTAGTTCTACAGTGCCACTGATTGGCCACTTGGCCATTTGATGAGCTATGAAGTGGGGGGCGCGTTCACAACGTCAATGCTGTAGTTGTTTCTGAGCATAGAAGTTATGGTTTGAGAGCTCAAAGCTCCCTTATTGTCGCAATATACTGTTCTGGTATTAAGAAAAATGTTTACAAGCTGTAACAAGGGACCTGTGATGTCGACAATCGTTCTGCACAGTATTGGTTGTAAAACTGCAAATTTTGAGAACTTGTCAACACATGTTAAGAACTGTTTCCTATCGGTTGGGAAAATGTCAATCTGTGACATTTCGCCTGTGTAGCTTGTGATGGGGGTTTCCCCGAGCTCGTGTTTCATGGGCTGTCATATTTGGTTTTGGTGCAGTTTGCAACCACCACGCGAAGGACTTGTTTAAAATTTTCATGAGCTGCTCTGTGCGCACTATTGTGCTCAGTTGTGACAATTTCAAACTGTTCACTTTTATCGGTTATGTCTTGAACAACATTTTTACAGAGACGAAATTGAGTAGCTGGGAATTGGGGAATTAGGCATTGTTGAAAGCTTGCTGAGGCGGGTAGGTCGCAGTGAATAGCGTTTATTACTTCAGTGTTCACGACTTCTTTCAGAGCTTTTCAGATGCTGCTCTTGTCGGTGAAACTGATTAAGTGACGTGTTTTGCTGCGGAACAGCATTCGATTTAGTTCCTGAAGCAATTTAGTATCAATGACTTATCAGTTTTAGTGTAAGAGATATTATTGTGATGGGCCTACCTTCTTAAGATAGTACTGCGTCAATGCCATCAGCTGAGACATCGGTGATCAGGTAAAAAGGGTTTTTAAAGTCTGGATACATGAGTATGGCATCTTCTGATACCAAAATGGTGCGCAGATGTTCAAATGCGATACGTTGAGTTTCATTGAACTCAACAAGGATTTTCTTGGACATATGTCTACCCACCCAATCGTTATCTCCTTTCATTATATCTGTAATTACGCTTCTCGTAAATCTACGGTGTATTTGGAGTACGGACAACATTGTTCTTAAATGATCTGTATCGACACCTGGTAACTTGCGCATATGTGACTGAGGAAAGGAGTCAGACAATTTTTCTGTCTCGTCTGGTTGATTGAGTGCCTCAGGCAATCTCTCGGTTCGAACACCAATACCGCACCGTCTACGATCGGGATGTAACTGGCGTGCGAGAAGTAGGAAATCCTAGCATTGGCTGCTGCTATGGTGATAAGCGGAGTGAGGGCAAACTAGCTAATCGTAAGGGGAGTACCTATTTTAAGTTGCCCTTGTGCACCACCCTTCCCTTAATGAGAAAGGACGGTTTGCTTCCACTTTTCGTTCTGTGCACAACGGGGTCAGTTTGTTTCCTAACCTCCTACTATTTTTCTGGTATACCTCTTCTCCAACTTCAAAAATATGGTTTTTTCTGGAAGTATTGCGTCTTTTGATGTTGTCTTGCTGGGCTTTTACTAACCTCAAGCAACGCTCATTAGGCTCTGCGTGAACAATCTCAATTAATTTGTGTGGCTGAGTGCAAGGTTTTGTTATATTCTGCTGTTGCCTTCAGAATTAGTTCTACAGTGCCACTGATTGGACACTTGGCCATCTGATGAGCTATGAAGCGGGGGCGCGTTCACAACGTCAATGCTGTAGTTGTTGCTGAGCATAGAAGTTATGGTTTGAGAGCTCAAAGCACCCTTATTGTCGCAATATACTGTTCTGGTATTGAGAAAAATGTTTACAAACTGTAACAAGGGACCTGTGATGTCGACAAACGTTCTGGACAGTATTGGTTGTAAAACTGCAAATTTTGAGAACTTGTCAACACATGTTAAGAACTGTTTCCTATCGGTTTGGAAAATGTCAATTTGTGACATTTCGCCTGTGTAGCTTGTGATGGGGGTTTCCCCGAGCTCGTGTTTCATGGCCTGTCATATTTGGTTTTGGTGCAGTTTGCAATCACTTCTTTGCATAAGCTGCTCATATTGGGAAAATAGAAGACGCGAAGGACTTGTTTAAAATTTTCATGAGCTGCTCTGTGCGCACTATTGTGCTCAGTTGTGACAATTTCAAACTGTTCACTTTTACCGGTTATGTCTTGCACAACATTTTTACAGAGACGAAATTGAGTAGCTGGGAATTGGGGAATTAGGCATTGTTGAAAGCATGCTAAGGCGGGTAGGTCGCAGTGAATAGCGTTTATTACTTCAGTGTTCACGACTTCTTTCAGAGCTTTTCAGATGCTGCTCTTGTCGGTGAAACTGATTAAGTGACGTGTTTTGCTGCGGAACAGCATTCGATTTAGTTCCTGAAGCAATTTAGTATCAATGACTTATCAGTTTTAGTGTAAGAGATATTATTGTGATGGGCCTACATTCTTAAGATAGTACTGCGTCAATGCCATCAGCTGAGACATCGGTGATCAGGTAAAAAGGGTTTTTAAAGTCTGGATACATGAGTATGGCATCTTCTGATACCAAAATGGTGCGCAGATGTTCAAATGCGATACGTTGAGTTTCATTGGTCAGTTTGGTAACTGGGTCAGTTTGTTTCCTAACCTATTATTATTATTATCCTATTATGCTATTATTTTTCTGGTATACCTCTACTCCAACTTCAAAAATACAATTTTTTCTGGATGTATTGCGTCTTTTGATGTTGTCTTGCTGGGCTTTCACTAACCTGAGGCAACACTCATTAGACTTGTGATGGGGGTTTCCCCGAGCTCGTGTTTCATGGCCTGTCATATTTGGCTTTGGTGCAGTTTGCAACCACTTCTTGGCATAAGCTGCTCATATTAGGAAAATAGTAGACGCGAAGGACTTGGCGCGGTCTTGTTCGTGCGTCATTCCAATCTTATCAGTCACCAGTGTCAATTTTTTCCCTACTTCGTCGTAGTACTGCATCAAGCACATGTCTTCCTGCCTGACCATTTCTAAGCCTTGCCTCAGAAAACGCAAAGATGTTTTGTCAGAGTAGGTGCATCCAACCTGGCAAATATGCATCAAAGTTTAGCACAATGTTGTGCGACATAAGCAGGGCTCCAGCTGCGCCTCTGATCTTGTTTCTCATGATGGCAATAGCCTGGTAGTGCGCACTGCTGCCGTCATAGGACTTGAAAAGCTCATAAGCATATAAGGCCGATTGCCTCCATACTACATACTCATCTTGAGCACCAGCGAACTCTGGCACAGTCTTGAATATGTCTAGAGGAATATCGCACTTAACATCAGGGCTAACAAATATTTGTATTATTTGGGATTGCAACTGGAATAGTTGCTGCGCCAATGCCTGTCTGACGGCATTGTCAAAGAGTGATTGGATTTGACTGCGGTCCATTGCGTCCTTTTTAACGGCTGATTTATTATGTAGCTATCTTATTCCGCTTCCCAGCTATCCTCACACTCACATTCGAGTTTTACGTCCTTATAAACACCTGTCCAACTCATTGGCTGTTGGTTGACACTACACAAATATGCTTTCGCTGATTATTAATGACCGGCAGTTTCGTGAGCTTGCAAATTTGGGTCGTGTAAGAGAATAGAATATTTTCAGAATACATTTTTTAATAATTCTTTTTTAGAAGACGAAACTATTGCGTTGCGACTGATTTGATTCCTAATATTTTGGGGTCATGACGAAGAATTCACTTCGAATTTACATGTTCCAATTGCTAATAGGTTCGTGTTGTGGTTGGGCGCCAATTAATCTACTTTAACTCTCCCTCGACGTAACTCCCTTCACGACTATTGTCGGAGCTGTATTTATTGAGAATACTTGTGTCGTCGCATATTTACTTTCAACTAAAAACAAGAAGCACATCATAGCATATCTCTATCATGAACTGTCAATGCATCGCGCCACAGAGTAATGGTCGGCAATCCGACTCAGCATTTCTTGGAAGGCAGCGTAACTTGCTATTACTATTTGCCGTTCTCAGAACTAAATTTCGGCGTATCAGCAGTGTTTATGCAAACTACTTAGTTGCTAGGTTAGCACAATGTGTGTGGTCTTACTTATTGTTAACTACGGTATTGTGTGTGGGGTATCTTTACATTCGGTCACCGCAAACGTGTGCCTTTCGCATTCTGCCAGAGTTTCTTCGTCAGACATAGGACGATTTGTTGATACAGGATACAGGGTAGAAATTGACCTTTCATCTGAATTTAACCTTCGGATAAGCTCATACTAATCACATATTAATGAATGGCATTTTCAGACTGGAGGACCTTGATTTTAGGGGCTTCTATTAAGGTAACTATTGGAGTATCTTATTCGATAAGTGACTTCAGATCAACATGAGCAGGGATTGTGGGATTTACTATGTTAGATGTGGACAGCGTGATGATGAGGATTAAATTTCTTGCTAGCAGCGCTTCGAATAAATGTGGGGTGTCAACCAAATCGTATTTTCGGGCATTGATAATCTTGTTAATAGTGTCAGTTAGCTTGTTTATTTGTCTCTGTGTTTCAGAGTTTATGGTTATTTGCCTAAAGTTGGATTCCACTAGTTGAGCCTCTGTAATTCTGATCTTCAAGAAATCTGCGGCATCAGGTGTGCCTGCAAGGGTGTTTCTAAGAAGTCGAAGCTTTTCGCAAATCTACGGTGCATTTGGAGTACGGACAATAGGGTTCTTAAATGATCTGTATCGACACCTGGTAACTTGCGCATATGTGACTGACGAAAGGAGTCAGATAATTTTTCTGTCACATCAATCATTCTGCCACCTTCTGAGAGGTTGATTGAGTGCCTCAGGCAATCTCTCGGTTCGAACACCAATACCTCACCGTCTACGATCGGGATGTAACTGGCGTGCGAGAAGTAGGTAATCCTAGCGTTGGCTGCTGCTATGGTGATAAGCGGTGTCAGGGCAAACTAGCTAATCGTAAGAGGAGTACCTATTTTAAGTTACCCTTGTGCACCACCCTTCCCTTAATGTTTCCTAACCTCCTATTACTTTTCTGGTATACCTCTTCTCCAACTTCAAAAATATGGTTTTTTCTGGAAGTATTGCGTTTTTTGATGTTGTCTTGCTGGGCTTTTACTAACCTCAAGCAACGCTCATTAGGCTCTGCGTGAACAATCTCAATTAGTTTGGGTGACTGAGTGCAAGGTTTTGTTATATTCTACTGTTGCCTTCAGAATTAGTTCTACAGTGCCACTGATTGGACACTTGGCCATTTGATGAGCTATGAAGCGGGGGCGCGTTCACAACGTCAATGCTGTAGTTGTTGCTGAGCATAGAAGTTAAAGTTTGAGAGCTCAAAGCGCCCTTATTGTCGCAATATACTGTTCTGGTATTAAGAAAAATGTTTACAAACTGTAACAAGGGACCTGTGATGTCGACAATCGTTCTGCACAGTATTGGTTATAAAACTGCAAATTTTGAGAACTTGTCAACACATGTTAAGAACTGTTTCCTATCGGTTTGGAAAATGTCAATTTGTGACATTTCGCCTGTGTAGCTTGTGATGGGGGTTTCCCCGAGCTCGTGTTTCATGGCCTGTCATATTTGGTTTTGGTGCAGTTTGCAACCACTTCTTTGCATAAGCTGCTCATATTGGGAAAATAGTAGACGCGAAGGACTCGTTTAAAATTTTCATGAGCTGCTCTGTGCGCACTATTGTGCTCAGTTGTGACAATTTCAAACTGTTCACTTTTATCGGTTATGTCTTGCACAACATTTTTACAGAGACGAAATTGAGTAGCTGGGAATTGGGGAATTAGGCATTGTTGAAAGCTTGCTAAGGTGGGTAGGTCGCAGTAAATAGCGGTTATTACTTCAGTGTTCACGACTTGTTTCAGAGCTTTTCAGATGCTGCTCTTGTCGGTGAAACTGATTAAGTGACGTGTTTTGCTGCGGAACAGCATTCGATTTAGTTCCTGAAGCAATTTAGTATCAATGACTTATCAGTTTTAGTGTAAGAGATATTATTGTGATGGGCCTACATTCTTAAGATAGTACTGCGTCAATGCCATCAGCTGAGACATCGGTGATCAGGTTAAAAGGGTTTTTAAAGTCTGGATACATGAGTATGGCATCTTCTGATACCAAAATGGTGCGCAGACGTTCAAATGCGATACGTTGAGTTTCATTGAACTCAACAATGATTTTCTTGGACATATGTCTACCCACCCAATCGTTATCTCCTTTCATTATATCTGTAATTACGCTTCTCGTAAATCTACGGTGTATTTGGAGTACGGACAACATTGTTCTTAAATGATCTGTATCGACACCTGGTAACTTGCGCATATGTGACTGAGGAAAGGAGTCAGACAATTTTTCTGTCTCGTCAATCATATTGCCGAATTATGAGAGGGTGCTTGAGCGCCTCAGGCAATCTCTCGGTTCGAACACCAATACCTCACCGTCTGCTTCCATTTTTCGTTCTGTGCACAACGGGGTCAGTTTGATTCCTAACCTATTATTATTATTATCCTATTATCCTATTATTTTTCTGGTATACCTCTACTCCAACTTCAAAAATACAATTTTTTCTGGAAGTATTGCGTCTTTTGATGCTTTTTTTGCTGGGCTTTCACTAACCTGAGGCAACACTCATTAGACTTGTGATGGGGGTTTCCCCGAGCTCGTGTTTCATGGCCTGTCATATTTGGCTTTGGTGCAGTTTGGCATAAGCTGCCCATATTAGGAAAATAGTAGACGCGAAGGACTTGGCGCGGTCTTGTTCGTGCGTCATTCCAATCTTATCAGTCACCAGTGTCAATTTTTTCCCTACTTCGTCGTAGTACTGCATCAAGCACATGTCTTCCTGCCTGACCATTTCTAAGCCTTGCCTCAGAAAACGCAAAGATGTTTTGTCAGAGTAGGTGCATCCAACCTGGCAAATATGCATCAAAGTTTAGCACAATGTTGTGCGACATAAGCAGGGCTCCAGCTGCGCCTCTGATCTTGTTTCTCATGATGGCAATAGCCTGGTAGTGCGCACTGCTGCCGTCATAGGACTTGAAAAGCTCATAAGCATATAAGGCCGATTGCCTCCATACTACATACTCATCTTGAGCACCAGCGAACTCTGGCACAGTCTTGAATATGTCTAGAGGAATATCGCACTTAACATCAGGGCTAACAAATATTTGTATTATTTGGGATTGCAACTGGAATAGTTGCTGCGCCAATGCCTGTCTGACGGCATTGTCAAAGAGTGATTGGATTTGACTGCGGTCCATTGCGTCCTTTTTAACGGCTGATTTATTATGTAGCTATCTTATTCCGCTTCCCAGCTATCCTCACACTCACATTCGAGTTTTACGTCCTTATAAACACCTGTCCAACTCATTGGCTGTTGGCTGACACTACACAAATATGCTTTCGCTGATTATTAATGACCGGCAGTTTCGTGAGCTTGCAAATTTGGGTCGTGTAAGAGAATATAATATTTTCAGAATACTTTTTTTAATAATTCTTTTTTAGAAGACGAAACTATTGCGTTTCTACTGATTTGATTCCTAATATTTTGGGGTCATGACGAAGAATTCACTTCGAATTTACATGTTCCAATTGCTAATAGGTTCGTGTTGTGGTTGGGCGCCAATTAATCTACTTTAAATCTCCCTCGACGTAACTCCCTTCACGACTATTGTCGGAGCTGTATTTATTGAGAATACTTGTGTCGTCGCATATTTACTTTCAACTAAAAACAAGAAGCACATCATAGGATATCTCTACCATGAACTGTCAATGCATCGCGCCACAGAGTCATGGTCGGCAATCCGACTCAGCATTTCTTGGAAGGCAGCGTAACTTGCTATTACTATTTGCCGTTCTCAGAACTAAATTTCGGCGTATAAGCAGTGTTTATGCAAACTACTTAGTTGCTAGGTTAGCACAATGTGTGTGGTCTTACTTATTGTTAACTACGGTATTGTGTGTGGGGTATCTGTGCATTCGGTCACCGCAAACGTGTGCCTTTCGCATTCTGCCAGAGTTTCTTCGTCAGACATAGGACGATTTGTTGATACAGGATACAGGGTAGAAATTGACCTTTCATCTGAATTTAACCTTCGGATAAGCTCATACTAATCACATATTAATGAATGGCATTTTCAGACTGGAGGACCTTGATTTTAGGGGCTTCTATTAAGGTAACTATTGGAGTATCTTATTCGATAAGTGACTTCAGATCAACATGAGCAGGGATTGTGGGATTTACTATGTTAGATATGGACAGCGTGATGATGAGGATTAAATTTCTTGCTAGCAGCGCTTCGAATAAATGTGGGGTGTCAACCAAATCGTATTTTCGGGCATTGATAATCTTGTTAATAGTGTCAGTTAGCTTGTTTATTTGTCTATGTGTTTCAGAGTTTATGGTTATTTGCCTAAAGTTGGATTCCACTAGTTGAGCCTCTGTAATTCTGATCTTCAAGAAATCTGCGGCATCAGGTGTGCCTGCAAGGGTGTTTCTAAGAAGTCGAAGCTTTTCGCAAATCTACGGTGCATTTGGAGTACGCACAATCGGGTTCTTAAATGATCTGTATCGACACCTGGTAACTTGCGCATATGTGACTGACGAAAGGAGTCAGATAATTTTTCTGTCACATCAATCATTCTGCCACCTTCTGAGAGGTTGATTGAGTGCCTCAGGCAATCTCTCGGTTCGAACACCAATACCTCACCGTCTACGATCGGGATGTAACTGGCGTGCGAGAAGTAGGTAATCCTAGCGTTGGCTGCTGCTATGGTAATAAGCGGTGTGAGGGCAAACTAGCTAATCGTAAGGGGAGTACCTATTTTAAGTTACCCTTGTGCACCACCCTTCCCTTAATGTTTCCTAACCTCCTATTACTTTTCTGGTATACCTCTTCTCCAACTTCAAAAATATGTTTTTTTCTGGAAGTATTGCGTCTTTTGATGTTGTCTTGCTGGGCTTTTACTAACCTCAAGCAACGCTCATTAGGCTCTGCGTGAACAATCTCAATTAGTTTGGGTGACTGAGTGCAAGGTTTTGTTATATTCTACTGTTGCCTTCAGAATTAGTTCTACAGTGCCACTGATTGGACACTTGGCCATTTGATGAGCTATGAAGCGGGGGCGCGTTCACAACGTCAATGCTGTAGTTGTTGCTGAGCATAGAAGTTAAAGTTTGAGAGCTCAAAGCGCCCTTATTGTCGCAATATACTGTTCTGGTATTAAGAAAAATGTTTACAAGCTGTAACAAGGGACCTGTGATGTCGACAATCGTTCTGCACAGTATTGGTTGTAAAACTGCAAATTTTGAGAACTTGTCAACACATGTTAAGAACTGTTTCCTATCGGTTTGGAAAATGTCAATTTGTGACATTTCGCCTGTGTAGCTTGTGATGGGGGTTTCCCCGAGCTCGTGTTTCATGGCCTGTCATATTTGGTTTTGGTGCAGTTTGCAATCACTTCTTTGCATAAGCTGCTCATATTGAGAAAATAGTAGACGCGAAGGACTTGTTTAAAATTTTCATGAGCTGCTCTGCGCGCACTATTGTGCTCAGTTTTGACAATTTCAAACTGTTCACTTTTATCGGTTATGTCTTGCACAACATTTTTACAGAGACGAAATTGAGTAGCTGGGAATTGGGGAATTAGGCATTGTTGAAAGCTTGCTAAGGTGGGTAGGTCGCAGTAAGTAGCGGTTATTACTTCAGTGTTCACGACTTGTTTCAGAGCTTTTCAGATGCTGCTCTTGTCGGTGAAACTGATTAAGTGACGTGTTTTGCTGCGGAACAGCATTCGATTTAGTTCCTGAAGCAATTTAGTATCAATGACTTATCAGTTTTAGTGTAAGAGATATTATTGTGATGGGCCTACATTCTTAAGATAGTACTGCGTCAATGCCATCAGCTGAGACATCGGTGATCAGGTTAAAAGGGTTTTTAAAGTCTGGATACATGAGCATGGCATCTTCTGATACCAAAATGGTGCGCAGACGTTCAAATGCGATACGTTGAGTTTCATTGAACTCAACAATGATTTTCTTGGACATATGTCTACCCACCCAATCGTTATCTCCTTTCATTATATCTGTAATTACGCTTCTCGTAAATCTACGGTGTATTTGGAGTACGGACAACATTGTTCTTAAATGATCTGTATCGACACCTGGTAACTTGCGCATATGTGACTGAGGAAAGGAGTCAGACAATTTTTCTGTCTCGTCAATCCTATTGCCGAATTCTGAGAGGGTGCTTGAGCGCCTCAGGCAATCTCTCGGTTCGAACACCAATACCTCACCGTCTGCTTCCATTTTTCGTTCTGTGCACAACGGGGTCAGTTTGTTTCCTAACCTATTATTATTATTATCCTATTATTTTTCTGGTATACCTCTACTCCAACTTCAAAAATACAATTTTTTCTGGAAGTATTGCGTCTTTTGATGCTGTCTTGCTGGGCTTTCACTAACCTGAGGCAACACTCATTAGACTTGTGATGGGGGTTTCCCCGAGCTCGTGTTTCATGGCCTGTCATATTTGGCTTTGGTGCAGTTTGGCATAAGCTGCTCATATTAGGAAAATAGTAGACGCGAAGGACTTGGCGCGGTCTTGTTCGTGCGTCATTCCAATCTTATCAGTCACCAGTGTCAATTTTTTCCCTACTTCGTCGTAGTACTGCATCAAGCACATGTCTTCCTGCCTGACCATTTCTAAGCCTTGCCTCAGAAAACGCAAAGATGTTTTGTCAGAGTAGGTGCATCCAACCTGGCAAATATGCATCAAAGTTTAGCACAATGTTGTGCGACATAAGCAGGGCTCCAGCTGCGCCTCTGATCTTGTTTCTCATGATGGCAATAGCCTGGTAGTGCGCACTGCTGCCGTCATAGGACTTGAAAAGCTCATAAGCATATAAGGCCGATTGCCTCCATACTACATACTCATCTTGAGCACCAGCGAACTCTGGCACAGTCTTGAATATGTCTAGAGGAATATCGCACTTAACATCAGGGCTAACAAATATTTGTATTATTTGGGATTGCAACTGGAATAGTTGCTGCGCCAATGCCTGTCTGACGGCATTGTCAAAGAGTGATTGGATTTGACTGCGGTCCATTGCGTCCTTTTTAACGGCTGATTTATTATGTAGCTATCTTATTCCGCTTCCCAGCTATCCTCACACTCACATTCGATTTTTACGTCCTTATAAATACCTGTCCAACTCATTGGCTGTTGGTTGACACTACACAAATATGCTTTCGCTGATTATTAATGACCGGCAGTTTCGTGAGCTTGCAAATTTGGGTCGTGTAAGAGAATAGAATATTTTCAGAATACATTTTTTAATAATTCTTTTTTAGAAGACGAAACTATTGCGTTGCGACTGATTTGATTCCTAATATTTTGGGGTCATGACGAAGAATTCACTTCGAATTTACATGTTCCAATTGCTAATAGGTTCGTGTTGTGGTTGGGCGCCAATTAATCTACTTTAACTCTCCCTCGACGTAACTCCCTTCACGACTATTGTCGGAGCTGTATTTATTGAGAATACTTGTGTCGTCGCATATTTACTTTCAACTAAAAACAAGAAGCACATCATAGGATATCTCTACCATGAACTGTCAATGCATCGCGCCACAGAGTCATGGTCGGCAATCCGACTCAGCATTTCTTGGAAGGCAGCGTAACTTGCTATTACTATTTGCCGTTCTCAGAACTAAATTTCGGCGTATCAGCAGTGTTTATGCAAACTACTTAGTTGCTAGGTTAGCACAATGTGTGTGGTCTTACTTATTGTTAACTACGGTATTGTGTGTGGGGTATCTGTGCATTCGGTCACCGCAAACGTGTGCCTTTCGCATTCTCCCAGAGTTTCTTCGTCAGACATAGGACGATTTGTTGATACAGGATACAGGGTAGAAATTGACCTTTCATCTGAATTTAACCTTCGGATAAGCTCATACTAATCACATATTAATGAATGGCATTTTCAGACTGGAGGACCTTGATTTTAGGGGCTTTTATTAAGGTAACTATTGGAGTATCTTATTCGATAAGTGACTTCAGATCAACATGAGCAGGGATTGTGGGATTTACTATGTTAGATATGGACAGCGTGATGATGAGGATTAAATTTCTTGCTAGCAGCGCTTCGAATAAATGTGGGGTGTCAACCAAATCGTATTTTCGGGCATTGATAATCTTGTTAATAGTGTCAGTTAGCTTGTTTATTTGTCTCTGTGTTTCAGAGTTTATGGTTATTTGCCTAAAGTTGGATTCCACTAGTTGAGCCTCTGTAATTCTGATCTTCAAGAAATCTGCGACATCAGGTGTGCCTGTAAGGATGTTTCTAAGAAGTCGAAGCTTTTCGCAAATCTACGGTGCATTTGGAGTACGCACAATCGGGTTCTTAAATGATCTGTATCGACACCTGGTAACTTGCGCATATGTGACTGACGAAAGGAGTCAGATAATTTTTCTGTCACATCAATCATTCTGCCACCTTCTGAGAGGTTGATTGAGTGCCTCAGGCAATCTCTCGGTTCGAACACCAATACCTCACCGTCTACGATCGGGATGTAACTGGCGTGCGAGAAGTAGGTAATCCTAGCGTTGGCTGCTGCTATGGTAATAAGCGGTGTGAGGGCAAACTAGCTAATCGTAAGGGGAGTACCTATTTTAAGTTACCCTTGTGCACCACCCTTCCCTTAATGTTTCCTAACCTCCTATTACTTTTCTGGTATACCTCTTCTCCAACTTCAAAAATATTTTTTTTTCTGTAAGTATTGCGTCTTTTGATGTTGTCTTGCTGGGCTTTTACTAACCTCAAGCAACGCTCATTAGGCTCTGCGTGAACAATCTCAATTAGTTTGGGTGACTGAGTGCAAGGTTTTGTTATATTCTACTGTTGCCTTCAGAATTAGTTCTACAGTGCCACTGATTGGACACTTGGCCATTTGATGAGCTATGAAGCGGGGGCGCGTTCACAACGTCAATGCTGTAGTTGTTGCTGAGCATAGAAGTTAAAGTTTGAGAGCTCAAAGCGCCCTTATTGTCGCAATATACTGTTCTGGTATTAAGAAAAATGTTTACAAGCTGTAACAAGGGACCTGTGATGTCGACAATCGTTCTGCACAGTATTGGTTGTAAAACTGCAAATTTTGAGAACTTGTCAACACATGTTAAGAACTGTTTCCTATCGGTTTGGAAAATGTCAATTTGTGACATTTCGCCTGTGTAGCTTGTGATGGGGGTTTCCCCGAGCTCGTGTTTCATGGCCTGTCATATTTGGTTTTGGTGCAGTTTGCAACCACTTCTTTGCATAAGCTGCTCATATTGGGAAAATAGTAGACGCGAAGGACTCGTTTAAAATTTTCATGAGCTGCTCTGCGCGCACTATTGTGCTCAGTTTTGACAATTTCAAACTGTTCACTTTTATCGGTTATGTCCTGCACAACATTTTTACAGAGACGAAATTGAGTAGCTGGGAATTGGGGAATTAGGCATTGTTGAAAGCTTGCTAAGGTGGGTAGGTCGCAGTAAGTAGCGGTTATTACTTCAGTGTTCACGACTTGTTTCAGAGCTTTTCAGATGCTGCTCTTGTCGGTGAAACTGATTAAGTGACGTGTTTTGCTGCGGAACAGCATTCGATTTAGTTCCTGAAGCAATTTAGTATCAATGACTTATCAGTTTTAGTGTAAGACATATTATTGTGATGGGCCTACATTCTTAAGATAGTACTGCGTCAATGCCATCAGCTGAGACATCGGTGATCAGGTTAAAAGGGTTTTTAAAGTCTGGATACATGAGCATGGCATCTTCTGATACCAAACTGGTGCGCAGACGTTCAAATGCGATACGTTGAGTTTCATTGAACTCAACAATGATTTTCTTGGACATATGTCTACCCACCCAATCGTTATCTCCTTTCATTATATCTGTAATTACGCTTCTCGTAAATCTACGGTGTATTTGGAGTACGGACAACATTGTTCTTAAATGATCTGTATCGACACCTGGTAACTTGCGCATATGTGACTGAGGAAAGGAGTCAGACAATTTTTCTGTCTCGTCAATCATATTGCCGAATTCTGAGAGGGTGCTTGAGCGCCTCAGGCAATCTCTCGGTTCGAACACCAATACCTCACCGTCTGCTTCCATTTTTCGTTCTGTGCACAACGGGGTCAGTTTGTTTCCTAACCTATTATTATTATTATCCTATTATTTTTCTGGTATACCTCTACTCCAACTTCAAAAATACAATTTTTTCTGGAAGTATTGCGTCTTTTGATGCTGTCTTGCTGGGCTTTCACTAACCTGAGGCAACACTCATTAGACTTGTGATGGGGGTTTCCCCGAGCTCGTGTTTCATGGCCTGTCATATTTGGCTTTGGTGCAGTTTGGCATAAGCTGCTCATATTAGGAAAATAGTAGACGCGAAGGAC
This sequence comes from Drosophila eohydei, assembly GCA_035045825.1. Lineage (NCBI taxonomy): Eukaryota > Metazoa > Arthropoda > Insecta > Diptera > Drosophilidae > Drosophila > Drosophila eohydei. Next base: position 745,231 of record JAWNOT010000007.1, read on the forward strand.
TTGGCGCGGTCTTGTTCGTGCGTCATTCCAATCTTATCAGTCACCAGTGTCAATTTTTTCCCTACTTCGTCGTAGTACTGCATCAAGCACATGTCTTCCTGCCTGGCCATTTATAAGCCTTGCCTCAGAAAACGCAAAGATGTTTTGTCAGAGTAGGTGCATCCAACCTGGCAAATATGCATCAAAGTTTAGCACAATGTTGTGCGACATAAGCAGGGCTCCAGCTGCGCCTCTGATCTTGTTTCTCATGATGGCAATAGCCTGGTAGTGCGCACTGCTGCCGTCATAGGACTTGAAAAGCTCATAAGCATATAAGGCCGATGAGTATGTAGTATGGAGGCTACATACTCATCTTGAGCACCAGCGAACTCTGGCACAGTCTTGAATATGTCTAGAGGAATATCGCACTTAACATCAGGGCTAACAAATATTTGTATTATTTGGGATTGCAACTGGAATAGTTGCTGCGCCAATGCCTGTCTGACGGCATTGTCAAAGAGTGATTGGATTTGACTGCGGTCCATTGCGTCCTTTTTAACGGCTGATTTATTATGTAGCTATCTTATTCCGCTTCCCAGCTATCCTCACACTCACATTCGAGTTTTACGTCCTTATAAATACCTGTCCAACTCATTGGCTGTTGGTTGACACTACACAAATATGCTTTCGCTGATTATTAATGACCGGCAGTTTCGTGAGCTTGCAAATTTGGGTCGTGTAAGAGAATAGAATATTTTCAGAATACATTTTTTAATAATTCTTTTTTAGAAGACGAAACTATTGCGTTGCGACTGATTTGATTCCTAATATTTTGGGGTCATGACGAAGAATTCACTTCGAATTTACATGTTCCAATTGCTAATAGGTTCGTGTTGTGGTTGGGCGCCAATTAATCTACTTTAACTCTCCCTCGACGTAACTCCCTTCACGACTATAGTGTCAGTTAGCTTGTTTATTTGTCTCTGTGTGTCAGAGTTTATGGTTATTTGCCTAAAGTTGGATTCCACTAGTTGAGCCTCTGTAATTCTGATCTTCAAGAAATCTGCGGCATCAGGTGTGCCTGCAAGGGTGTTTCTAAGAAGTCGAAGCTTTTCGCAAATCTACGGTGCATTTGGAGTACGGACAATAGGGTTCTTAAATGATCTGTATCGACACCTCGTAACTTGCGCATATGTGACTGACGAAAGGAGTCAGATAATTTTTCTGTCACATCAATCATTCTGCCACCTTCTGAGAGGTTGATTGAGTGCCTCAGGCAATCTCTCGGTTCGAACACCAATACCTCACCGTCTACGATCGGGATGTAACTGGCGTGCGAGAAGTAGGTAATCCTAGCGTTGGCTGCTGCTATGGTAATAAGCGGTGTGAGGGCAAACTAGCTAATCGTAAGGGGAGTACCTATTTTAAGTTACCCTTCCCTTAATGTTTCCTAACCTCCTATTACTTTTCTGGTATACCTCTTCTCCAACTTCAAAAATATGGTTTTTTCTGGAAGTATTGCATCTTTTGATGTTGTCTTGCTGGGCTTTTACTAACCTCAAGCAACGGTTATTAGGCTCTGCGTGAACAATCTCAATTAGTTTGGGTGACTGAGTGCAAGGTTTTGTTATATTCTACTGTTGCCTTCAGAATTAGTTCTACAGTGCCACTGATTGGACACTTGGCCATCTGATGAGCTATGAAGCGGGGGCGCGTTCACAACGTCAATGCTGTAGTTGTTTCTGAGCATAGAAGTTATGGTTTGAGAGCTCAAAGCGCCCTTATTGTCGCAATATACTGTTCTGGTATTGAGAAAAATGTTTACAAACTGTAACAAGGGACCTGTGATGTCGACAATCGTTCTGGACAGTATTGGATGTAAAACTGCAAATTTTGAGAACTTGTCAACACATGTTAAGAACTGTTTCCTATCGGTTTGGAAAATGTCAATCTGTGACATTTCGCCTGTGTAGCTTGTGATGGGGGTTTCCCCGAGCTCGTGTTCCATGGCCTGTCATATTTGGTTTTGGTGCAGTTTGCAACCACTTCTTTGCATAAGCTGCTCATATTGGGAAAATAGTAGACGCGAAGGACTTGTTTAAAATTTTCATGAGCTGCTCTGTGCGCACTATTGTGCTCAGTTGTGACAATTTCAAACTGTTCACTTTTATCGGTTATGTCTTGCACAACATTTTTACAGAGACGAAATTGAGTAGCTGGGAATTGGGGAATTAGGCATTGTTGAAAGCTTGCTAAGGTGGGTAGGTCGCAGTGAATAGCGTTTATTACTTCAGTGTTCACGACTTCTTTCAGAGCTTTTCAGATGCTGCTCTTGTCGGTGAAACTGATTAAGTGACGTGTTTTGTTGCGGAACAGCATTCGATTTAGTTCCTGAAGCAATTTAGTATCAATGACTTATCAGTTTTAGTGTAAGAGATATTATTGTGATGGGCCTACATTCTTAAGATAGTACTGCGTCAATGCCATCAGCTGAGACATCGGTGATCAGGTAAAAAGGGTTTTTAAAGTCTGGATACATGAGTATGGCATCTTCTGATACCAAAATGGTGCGCAGACGTTCAAATGCGATACGTTGAGTTTCATTGAACTCAACAAGGATTTTCTTGGACATATGTCTACCCACCCAATCGTTAGCTCCTTTCATTATATCTGTAATTACGCTTCTCGTAAATCTACGGTGTATTTGGAGTACGGAGAACATTGTTCCTAAATGATCTGCATCGACACCTGGTAACTGGGTCAGTTTGTTTCCTAACCTATTATTATTAATATCCTATTATCCTATTATTTTTCTGGTATACCTCTACTCCAACTTCAAAAATACAATTTTTTCTGGAAGTATTGCGTCTTTTGATGCTTTTTTTGCTGGGCTTTCACTAACCTGAGGCAACACTCATTAGACTTGTGATGGGGGTTTCCCCGAGCTCGTGTTTCATGGCCTGTCATATTTGGCTTTGGTGCAGTTTGGCATAAGCTGCCCATATTAGGAAAATAGTAGACGCGAAGGACTTGGCGCGGTCTTGTTCGTGCGTCATTCCAATCTTATCAGTCACCAGTGTCAATTTTTTCCCTACTTCGTCGTAGTACTGCATCAAGCACATGTCTTCCTGCCTGACCATTTCGAAGCCTTGCCTCAGAAAACGCAAAGATGTTTTGTCAGAGTAGGTGCATCCAACCTGGCAAATATGCATCAAAGTTTAGCACAATGTTGTGCGACATAAGCAGGGCTCCAGCTGCGCCTCTGATCTTGTTTCTCATGATGGCAATAGCCTGGTAGTGCGCACTGCTGCCGTTATAGGACTTGAAAAGCTCATAAGCATATAAGGCCGATTGCCTCCATACTACATACTCATCTTGAGCACCAGCGAACTCTGGCACAGTCTTGAATATGTCTAGAGGAATATCGCACTTAACATCAGGGCTAACAAATATTTGTATTATTTGGGATTGCAACTGGAATAGTTGCTGCGCCAATGCCTGTCTGACGGCATTGTCAAAGAGTGATTGGATTTGACTGCGGTCCATTGCGTCCTTTTTAACGGCTGATTTATTATGTAGCTATCTTATTCCGCTCCCCAGATATCCTCACACTCACATTCGAGTTTTACGTCCTTATAAACACCTGTCCAACTCATTGGCTGTTGGTTGACACTACAAATATGCTTTCGCTGATTATTAATGACCGTGAGCTTGCAAATTTGGGTCGTGTAAGAGAATAGAATATTTTCAGAATACATTTTTTAATAATTATTTTTTAGAAGACGAAACTATTGCGTTGCGACTGATTTGATTCCTAATATTTTGGGGTCATGACGAAGAATTCACTTCGAATTTACATGTTCCAATTGCTAATAGGTTCGTGTTGTGGTTGGGCGCCAATTAATCTACTTTAAATCTCCCTCGACGTAACTCCCTTCACGACTATTGTCGGAGCTGTATTTATTGAGAATACTTGTGTCGTCGCATATTTACTTTCAACTAAAAACAAGAAGCACATCATAGCATATCTCTATCATGAACTGTCAATGCATCGCGCCACAGAGTAATGGTCGGCAATCCGACTCAGCATTTCTTGGAAGGCAGCGTAACTTGCTATTACTATTTGCCGTTCTCAGAACTAAATTTCGGCGTATCAGCAGTGTTTATGCAAACTACTTAGTTGCTAGGTTAGCACAATGTGTGTGGTCTTACTTATTGTTAACTACGGTATTGTGTGTGGGGTATCTTTACATTCGGTCACCGCAAACGTGTGCCTTTCGCATTCTGCCAGAGTTTCTTCGTCAGACATAGGACGATTTGTTGATACAGGATACAGGGTAGAAATTGACCTTTCATCTGAATTTAACCTTCGGATAAGCTCATACTAATCACATATTAATGAATGGCATTTTCAGACTGGAGGACCTTGATTTTAGGGGCTTCTATTAAGGTAACTATTGGAGTATCTTATTCGATAAGTGACTTCAGATCAACATGAGCAGGGATTGTGGGATTTACTATGTTAGATATGGACAGCGTGATGATGAGGATTAAATTTCTTGCTAGCAGCGCTTCGAATAAATGTGGGGTGTCAACCAAATCGTATTTTCGGGCATTGATAATCTTGTTAATAGTGTCAGTTAGCTTGTTTATTTGTCTATGTGTTTCAGAGTTTATGGTTATTTGCCTAAAGTTGGATTCCACTAGTTGAGCCTCTGTAATTCTGATCTTCAAGAAATCTGCGGCATCAGGTGTGCCTGCAAGGGTGTTTCTAAGAAGTCGAAGCTTTTCGCAAATCTACGGTGCATTTGGAGTACGCACAATCGGGTTCTTAAATGATCTGTATCGACACCTGGTAACTTGCGCATATGTGACTGACGAAAGGAGTCAGATAATTTTTCTGTCACATCAATCATTCTGCCACCTTCTGAGAGGTTGATTGAGTGCCTCAGGCAATCTCTCGGTTCGAACACCAATACCTCACCGTCTACGATCGGGATGTAACTGGCGTGCGAGAAGTAGGTAATCCTAGCGTTGGCTGCTGCTATGGTAATAAGCGGTGTGAGGGCAAACTAGCTAATCGTAAGGGGAGTACCTATTTTAAGTTACCCTTGTGCACCACCCTTCCCTTAATGTTTCCTAACCTCCTATTACTTTTCTGGTATACCTCTTCTCCAACTTCAAAAATATGTTTTTTTCTGGAAGTATTGCGTCTTTTGATGTTGTCTTGCTGGGCTTTTACTAACCTCAAGCAACGCTCATTAGGCTCTGCGTGAACAATCTCAATTAGTTTGGGTGACTGAGTGCAAGGTTTTGTTATATTCTACTGTTGCCTTCAGAATTAGTTCTACAGTGCCACTGATTGGACACTTGGCCATTTGATGAGCTATGAAGCGGGGGCGCGTTCACAACGTCAATGCTGTAGTTGTTGCTGAGCATAGAAGTTAAAGTTTGAGAGCTCAAAGCGCCCTTATTGTCGCAATATACTGTTCTGGTATTAAGAAAAATGTTTACAAGCTGTAACAAGGGACCTGTGATGTCGACAATCGTTCTGCACAGTATTGGTTGTAAAACTGCAAATTTTGAGAACTTGTCAACACATGTTAAGAACTGTTTCCTATCGGTTTGGAAAATGTCAATTTGTGACATTTCGCCTGTGTAGCTTGTGATGGGGGTTTCCCCGAGCTCGTGTTTCATGGCCTGTCATATTTGGTTTTGGTGCAGTTTGCAACCACTTCTTTGCATAAGCTGCTCATATTGGGAAAATAGTAGACGCGAAGGACTTGTTTAAAATTTTCATGAGCTGCTCTGTGCGCACTATTGTGCTCAGTTGTGACAATTTCAAACTGTTCACTTTTATCGGTTATGTGTTGCACAACATTTTTACAGAGACGAAATTGAGTAGCTGGGAATTGGGGAATTAGGCATTGTTGAAAGCTTGCTAAGGTGGGTAGGTCGCAGTGAATAGCGATTATTACTTCAGTGTTTACGACTTCTTTCAGAGCTTTTCAGATGCTGCTCTTGTCGGTGAAACTGATTAAGTGACGTGTTTTGCTGCGGAACAGCATTCGATTTAGTTCCTGAAGCAATTTAGTATCAATGACTTATCAGTTTTAGTGTAAGAGATATTATTGTGATGGGCCTACCTTCTTAAGATAGTACTGCGTCAATGCCATCAGCTGAGACATCGGTGATCAGGTTAAAAGGGTTTTTAAAGTCTGGATACATGAGTATGGCATCTTCTGATACCAAAATGGTGCGCAGACGTTCAAATGCGATACGTTGAGTTTCATTGAACTCAACAATGATTTTCTTGGACATATGTCTACCCACCCAATCGTTATCTCCTTTCATTATATCTGTAATTACGCTTCTCGTAAATCTACGGTGTATTTGGAGTACGGACAACATTGTTCTTAAATGATCTGTATCGACACCTGGTAACTTGCGCATATGTGACTGAGGAAAGGAGTCAGACAATTTTTCTGTCTCGTCAATCATATTGCCGAATTCTGAGAGGGTGCTTGAGCGCCTCAGGCAATCTCTCGGTTCGAACACCAATACCTCACCGTCTGCTTCCATTTTTCGTTCTGTGCACAACGGGGTCAGTTTGTTTCCTAACCTATTATTATTATTATCCTATTATTTTTCTGGTATACCTCTACTCCAACTTCAAAAATACAATTTTTTCTGGAAGTATTGCGTCTTTTGATGTTGTCTTGCTGGGCTTTCACTAACCTGAGGCAACACTCATTAGACTTGCGATGAGGGTTTCCCCGAGCTCGTGTTTCATGGCCTGTCATATTTGGCTTTGGTGCAGTTTGCAACCACTTCTTGGCATAAGCTGCTCATATTATGAAAATAGTAGACGCGAAGGACTTGGCGCGGTCTTGTTCGTGCGTCATTCCAATCTTATCAGTCACCAGTGTCAATTTTTTTTCTACTTCGTCGTAGTACTGCATGAAGCACATGTCTTCTTGCCTGACCATTTCTAAGCCTTGCCTCAGAAAACGCAAAGATGTTTTGTCAGAGTAGGTGCATCCAACCTGGCAAATATGCATCAAAGTTTAGCACAATGTTGTGCGACATAAGCAGGGCTCCAGCTGCGCCTCTGATCTTGTTTCTCATGATGGCAATAGCCTGGTAGTGCGCACTGCTGCCGTCATAGGACTTGAAAAGCTCATAAGCATATAAGGCCGATTGCCTCCATACTACATACTCATCTTGAGCACCAGCGAACTCTGGCACAGTCTTGAATATGTCTAGAGGAATATCGCACTTAACATCAGGGCTAACAAATATTTGTATTATTTGGGATTGCAACTGGAATAGTTGCTGCGCCAATGCCTGTCTGACGGCATTGTCAAAGAGTGATTGGATTTGACTGCGGTCCATTGCGTCCTTTTTAACGGCTGATTTATTATTTATTATTCCGCTTCCCAGCTATCCTCACACTCACATTCGAGTTTTACGTCCTTATAAGCACCTGTCCAACTCATTGGCTGTTGGTTGACACTACACATATATGCTTTCGCTGATTATTAATGACCGGCAGTTTCGTAAGCTTGCAAATTTGGGTCGTGTAAGAGAATAGAATATTTTCAGAATACTTTTTTTAACAATTCTTTTTTAAAAGACGAAACTATTGCGTTGCGACTGATTTGATTCCTAATATTTTGGGGTCATGACGAAGAATTCACTTCGAATTTACATGTTCCAATTGCTAATAGGTTCGTGTTGTGGTTGGGCGCCAATTAATCTACTTTAACTCTCCCTCGACGTAACTCCCTTCACGACTATAGTGTCAGTTAGCTTGTTTATTTGTCTCTGTGTGTCAGAGTTTATGGTTATTTGCCTAAAGTTGGATTCCACTAGTTGAGCCTCTGTAATTCTGATCTTCAAGAAATCTGCGGCATCAGGTGTGCCTGCAAGGGTGTTTCTAAGAAGTCGAAGCTTTTCGCAAATCTACGGTGCATTTGGAGTACGGACAATAGGGTTCTTAAATGATCTGTATCGACACCTCGTAACTTGCGCATATGTGACTGACGAAAGGAGTCAGATAATTTTTCTGTCACATCAATCATTCTGCCACCTTCTGAGAGGTTGATTGAGTGCCTCAGGCAATCTCTCGGTTCGAACACCAATACCTCACCGTCTACGATCGGGATGTAACTGGCGTGCGAGAAGTAGGTAATCCTAGCGTTGGCTGCTGCTATGGTAATAAGCGGTGTGAGGGCAAACTAGCTAATCGTAAGGGGAGTACCTATTTTAAGTTACCCTTGTGCACCACCCTTCCCTTAATGTTTCCTAACCTCCTATTACTTTTCTGGTATACCTCTTCTCCAACTTCAAAAATATGTTTTTTTCTGGAAGTATTGCGTCTTTTGATGTTGTCTTGCTGGGCTTTTACTAACCTCAAGCAACGCTCATTAGGCTCTGCGTGAAGAATCTCAATTAGTTTGGGTGACTGAGTGCAAGGTTTTGTTATATTCTACTGTTGCCTTCAGAATTAGTTCTACAGTGCCACTGATTGGACACTTGGCCATTTGATGAGCTATGAAGCGGGGGCGCGTTCACAACGTCAATGCTGTAGTTGTTGCTGAGCATAGAAGTTAAAGTTTGAGAGCTCAAAGCGCCCTTATTGTCGCAATATACTGTTCTGGTATTAAGAAAAATGTTTACAAACTGTAACAAGGGACCTGTGATGTCGACAATCGTTCTGCACAGTATTGGTTGTTAAACTGCAAATTTTGAGAACTTGTCAACACATGTTAAGAACTGTTTCCTATCGGTTTGGAAAATGTCAATTTGTGACATTTCGCCTGTGTAGCTTGTGATGGGGGTTTCCCCGAGCTCGTGTTTCATGGCCTGTCATATTTGGTTTTGGTGCAGTTTGCAACCACTTCTTTGCATAAGCTGCTCATATTGGGAAAATAGTAGACGCGAAGGACTTGTTTAAAATTTTCATGAGCTGCTCTGTGCGCACTATTGTGCTCAGTTGTGACAATTTCAAACTGTTCACTTTTATCGGTTATGTGTTGCACAACATTTTTACAGAGACGAAATTGAGTAGCTGGGAATTGGGGAATTAGGCATTGTTGAAAGCTTGCTAAGGTGGGTAGGTCGCAGTAAGTAGCGGTTATTACTTCAGTGTTCACGACTTGTTTCAGAGCTTTTCAGATGCTGCTCTTGTCGGTGAAACTGATTAAGTGACGTGTTTTGCTGCGGAACAGCATTCGATTTAGTTCCTGAAGCAATTTAGTATCAATGACTTATCAGTTTTAGTGTAAGAGATATTATTGTGATGGGCCTACATTCTTAAGATAGTACTGCGTCAATGCCATCAGCTGAGACATCGGTGATCAGGTTAAAAGGGTTTTTAAAGTCTGGATACATGAGTATGGCATCTTCTGATACCAAAATGGTGCGCAGACGTTCAAATGCGATACGTTGAGTTTCATTGAACTCAACAATGATTTTCTTGGACATATGTCTACCCACCCAATCGTTATCTCCTTTCATTATATCTGTAATTGCGCTTCTCGTAAATCTACGGTGTTTTTGGAGTACGGACAACATTGTTCTTAAATGATCTGTATCGACACCTGGTAACTTGCACATATGTGACTGAGGAAAGGAGTCAGACAATATTTCTGTCTCGTCAATCATATTGCCGAATTCTGAGAGGGTGCTTGAGCGCCTCAGGCAATCTCTCGGTTCGAACACCAATACCTCACCGTCTGCTTCCATTTTTCGTTCTGTGCACAACGGGGTCAGTTTGTTTCCTAACCTATTATTATTATTATCCTATTATCCTATTATTTTTCTGGTATACCTCTACTCCAACTTCAAAAATACAATTTTTTCTGGAAGTATTGCGTCTTTTGATGTTGTCTTGCTGGGCTTTTACTAACTTGAGGCAACACTCATTCGACTTGTGATGGGGGTTTCCCCGAGCTCGTGTTTCATGGCCTGTCATATTTGGCTTTGGTGCAGTTTGCAACCACTTCTTGGCATAAGCTGCTCATATTAGGAAAATAGTAGACGCGAAGGACTTGGCGCGGTCTTGTTCGTGCGTCATTCCAATCTTATCAGTCACCAGTGTCAATTTTTTCCCTACTTCGTCGTAGTACTGCATCAAGCACATGACTTCCTGCCTGACCATTTCTAAGCCTTGCCTCAGAAAACGCAAAGATGTTTTGTCAGAGTGGGTGCATCCAACCTGGCAAATATGCATCAAAGTTTAGCACAATGTTGTGCGACATAAGCAGGGCTCCAGCTGCGCCTCTGATCTTGTTTCTCATGATGGCAATAGCCTGGTAGTGCGCACTGCTGCCGTTATAGGACTTGAAAAGCTCATAAGCATATAAGGCCGATTGCCTCCATACTACATACTCATCTTGAGCACCAGCGAACTCTGGCACAGTCTTGAATATGTCTAGAGGAATATCGCACTTAACATCAGGGCTAACAAATATTTGTATTATTTGGGATTGCAACTGGAATAGTTGCTGCGCCAATGCCTGTCTGACGGCATTGTCAAAGAGTGATTGGATTTGACTGCGGTCCATTGCGCCCTTTTTAACGGCTGATTTATTATGTAGCTATCTTATTCCGCTTCCCAGCTATCCTCACACTCACATTCGAGTTTTACGTCCTTATAAACACCTGCCCAACTCATTGGCTGTTGGTTGACACTACACAAATATGCTTTCGCTGATTATTAATGACCGGCAGTTTCGTGAGCTTGCAAATTTTGGGTCGTGTAAGAGAATATAATATTTTCAGAATACTTTTTTTAATAATTCTTTTTTAGAAGACGAAACTATTGCGTTGCGACTGATTTGATTCCTAATATTTTGGGGTCATGACGAAGAATTCACTTCGAATTTACATGTTCCAATTGCTAATAGGTTCGTGTTGTGGTTGGGCGCCAATTAATCTACTTTAACTCCCCCTTGACGTAACTCCCTTCACGACTATTGTCGGAGCTGTATTTATTGAGAATACTTGTGTCGTCGCATATTTACTTTCAACTAAAAACAAGAAGCACATCATAGGATATCTCTACCATGAACTGTCAATGCATCGCGCCACAGAGTCATGGTCGGCAATCCGACTCAGCATTTCTTGGAAGGCAGCGTAACTTGCTATTACTATTTGCCGTTCTCAGAACTACATTTCGGCGTATCAGCAGTGTTTATGCAAACTACTTAGTTGCTAGGTTAGCACAATGTGTGTGGTCTTACTTATTGTTAACTACGGTATTGTGTGTGGGGTATCTGTGCATTCGGTCACCGCAAACGTGTGCCTTTCGCATTCTGCCAGAGTTTCTTCGTCAGACATAGGACGATTTATTGATACAGGATACAGGGTAGAAATTGACCTTTCATCTGAATTTAACCTTCGGATAAGCTCATACTAATCACATATTAATGAATGGCATTTTCAGACTGGAGGACCTTGATTTTAGGGGCTTCTATTAAGGTAACTATTGGAGTATTTTATTCGATAAGTGACTTCAGATCAACATGAGCAGGGATTGTGAGATTTACTATGTTAGATATGGACAGCGTGATGATGAGGATTAAATTTCTTGCTAGCAGCGCTTCGAATAAATGTGGGGTGTCAACCAAATCGTATTTTCGGGCATTGATAATCTTGTTAATAGAGTCAGTTAGCTTGTTTATTTGTCTCTGTGTTTCAGAGTTTATGGTTATTTGCCTAAAGTTGGATTCCACTAGTTGAGCCTCTGTAATTCTGATCTTCAAGAAATCTGCGGCATCAGGTGTGCCTGCAAGGGTGTTTCTAAGAAGTCGAAGCTTTTCGCAAATCTACGGTGCATTTGGAGTACGGACAATAGGGTTCTTAAATGATCTGTATCGACACCTGGTAACTTGCGCATGTGACTGACGAAAGGAGTCAGATAATTTTTCTGTCACATCAATCATTCTGCCACCTTCTGAGAGGTTGATTGAGTGCCTCAGGCAATCTCTCGGTTCGAACACCAATACCTCACCGTCTACGATCGGGATGTAACTGGCGTGCGAGAAGTAGGTAATCCTAGCGTTGGCTGCTGCTATGGTAATAAGCGGTGTGAGGGCAAACTAGCTAATCGTAAGGGGAGTACCTATTTTAAGTTACCCTTGTGCACCACCCTTCCCTTAATGTTTCCTAACCTCCTATTATTTTTCAGGTATACCTCTTCTCCAACTTCAAAAATATGTTTTTTTCTGGAAGTATTGCGTCTTTTGATGTTGTCTTGCTGGGCTTTTACTAACCTCAAGCAACGCTCCTTAGGCTCTGCGTGAACAATCTCAATTAGTTTGGGTGACTGAGTGCAAGGTTTTGTTATATTCTACTGTTGTCTTCAGAATTAGTTCTACAGTGCCACTGATTGGACACTTGGCCATTTGATGAGCTATGAAGCGGGGCGCGTTCACAACGTCAATGCTGTAGTTGTTGCTGAGCATAGAAGTTAAAGTTTGAGAGCTCAAAGCGCCCTTATTGTCGCAATATACTGTTCTGGTATTAAGAAAAATGTTTACAAACTGTAACAAGGGACCTGTGATGTCGACAATCGTTCTGCACAGTATTGGTTATAAAACTGCAAATTTTGAGAACTTGTCAACACATGTTAAGAACTGTTTCCTATCGGTTTGGAAAATGTCAATTTGTGACATTTCGCCTGTGTAGCTTGTGATGGGGGTTTCCCCGAGCTCGTGTTTCATGGCCTGTCATATTTGGTTTTGGTGCAGTTTGCAACCACTTCTTTGCATAAGCTGCTCATATTGGGAAAATAGTAGACGCGAAGGACTTGTTTAAAATTTTCATGAGCTGCTCTGTGCGCACTATTGTGCTCAGTTGTGACAATTTCAAACTGTTCACTTTTATCGGTTATGTCTTGCACAACATTTTTACAGAGACGAAATTGAGTAGCTGGGAATTGGGGAATTAGGCATTGTTGAAAGCTTGCTAAGGTGGGTAGGTCGCAGTGAATAGCGATTATTACTTCAGTGTTTACGACTTCTTTCAGAGCTTTTCAGATGCTGCTCTTGTCGGTGAAACTGATTAAGTGACGTGTTTTGCTGCGGAACAGCATTCGATTTAGTTCCTGAAGCAATTTAGTATCAATGACTTATCAGTTTTAGTGTAAGAGATATTATTGTGATGGGCCTACCTTCTTAAGATAGTACTGCGTCAATGCCATCAGCTGAGACATCGGTGATCAGGTTAAAAGGGTTTTTAAAGTCTGGATACATGAGTATGGCATCTTCTGATACCAAAATGGTGCGCAGACGTTCAAATGCGATACGTTGAGTTTCATTGAACTCAACAATGATTTTCTTGGACATATGTCTACCCACCCAATCGTTACCTCCTTTCATTATATCTGTAATTACGCTTCTCGTAAATCTACGGTGTATTTGGAGTACGGACAACATTGTTCTTAAATAATCTGTATCGACACCTGGTAACTTGCGCATATGTGACTGAGGAAAGGAGTCAGACAATTTTTCTGTCTCGTCAATCATATTGCCGAATTCTGAGAGGTTGATTGAGTGCCTCAGGCAATCTCTCGGTTCGAACACCAATACCTCACCGTCTACGATCGGGATGTAACTGGCGTGCGAGAAGTAGGTAATCATAGCATTGGCTGCTGCTATGGTGATAAGCGGAGTGAGGGCAAACTAGCTAATCGTAAGGGGAGTACCTATTTTAAGTTGCCCTTGTGCACCACCCTTCCCTTAATGAGAAAGGACGGGTTGCTTCCACTTTTCGTTCTGTGCACAACGGGGTCAGTTTGTTTCCTAACCTCCTATTATTTTTCTGGTATACCTCTTCTCCAACTTCAAAAATATGTTTTTTTCTGGAAGTATTGCGTCTTTTGATGTTGTCTTGCTGGGCTTTTACTAACCTCAAGCAACGCTCATTAGGCTCTGCGTGAACAATCTTAATTAGTTTAGGTGACAGTGCAAGGTTTTGTTATATTCTACTGTTGCCTTCAGAATTAGTTCTACAGTGCCACTGATTGGCCACTTGGCCATTTGATGTGCTATGAAGCGGGGGCGCGTTCACAACGTCAATGCTGTACTTGTTGCTGAGCATAGAAGTTAAAGTTTAAGAGCTCAAAGTACCCTTATTGTCGCAATATACTGTTCTGGTATTAAGAAAAATGTTTACAAGCTGTAACAAGGGACCTGTGATGTCAACAATCGTTCTGCACAGTATTGGTTGTAAAACTGCAAATTTTGAGAACTTGTCAACACATGTTAAGAACTGTTTCCTATCGGTTTGGAAAATGTCAATTTGTGACATTTCGCCTGTGTAGCTTGTGATGGGGGTTTCCCCGAGCTCGTGTTTCATGGCGTGCCATATTTGGCTTTGGTGCAGTTTGCAACCACTTCTTTGCACAAGCTGCTCATATTGGGTAAATAGTAGACGCGAAGGACTTGTTTAAAATTTTCCTGAGCCTGACAATTTTAAACTGCTCACTTTTATCGGTTATGTCTTGCACAACATTTTTACAGAGACGAAATTGAGTAGCTGGGAAGTGGGGAATTAGGCATTGTTGAAATCTTGCTAAGGTGGGTAGGTCGCAGTGAATAGCGTTTATGACTTTAATGTTCACGACTTCTTTGAGAACTTTTCAAATGCTGCTCTTGTCGGTGCAATTGAGTAAGTGACGTGTTTTGCTGCGGAACAGCATTCGATTTAGTTCCTAAAGCAATTTAGTGGCTTATCAGTATCAGTGACATCAGTTTTAGTGTACGAGATATTATTGTGATGAGCCTACACTCTTAAGATAGTACTGCGTCAATGCCATCAGTTGAGACATCAGTGGTCAGGTAAAAAGGATTTTTAAAGTCTCGATACATGAGTATGGCATCTTCTGATGCCAATGACTTATCAGTTTTAGTGTAAGAGATATTATTGTGATGGGCCTACCTTCTTAAGATAGTACTGCGTCAATGCCATCAGCTGAGACATCGGCGGTCAGGTAAAAAAGGTTTTTAAAACCTGGAAACATGAGTATGGCATCTTCTGATGCCAAAATGTTGCGCAGGCGTTCAAATGCGTTACGACCGCTAAACCGTTATCTCCTTTCATTATATCTGTAATTGGACGCGCTATAGCGAAAGTCCTTGATAAAGACTCTGTAATAGCTGGCTCTGACACCGTAAACGCTTTTCGGTTTAGGGTATTCTTAAATAGCTTTAACTTTTTGTGGATCAGACTTTGCTCCGTCCTTGCTGACTATGAAGCCGATGTATTCTACGTTTTCTTTAATGATCATGTTCTTGAACTCCTTTTTGATGGAGGTAGGAACTACAATGTCATTGACAACAGTGAAATTTACATCAGCGCAACTGTGGTACTGAAGTTTTTCAGAGGTGCGCTGATATTCCAGAGCATTGTTTGCTAAGTTTAATTTGACCCCGGAGTGTGTTAACAGCTTCGGCCTGTTTGGCGTCAAACGAGCTGAGAGTGTTAATAGGAAGAATGGAGAACAGTGCTCGAAAATGTTCATAATGCACTTTTGCCTAATTTCGGTCGAGAATGGTTTGACGACCGGCATTATGGTTCTTAGCTTCTTTACGGACTTCATAGAATTTTTTGCCGCGCCTGTGTCAAAAACATTCTTAGAATTCTCCCAGTCAACCGTCGTTCAAATAACGGCAACTGAGAGTGCTCTGTAAAAAATGAACTGAGTCATCATTTTGGGCGTACTCGTTGTTACTCTCGATCTCTTCGGAGTCTGCTTGAACTATATTATTAAGCCTTTGGTGTCTTCGGTTTGTTAAACGATCCGACGAATTTTTTTGTTTTGTAGCGTTTGAGTCGTTGGTATGATTTTTATTGGGTTTCGTGTGTAGCTTTGACCTGGAGGATCAATTTCCAATGGACTGATCTTGGAAATTGTCCTTTTTGTACTTGACAAAGTGTGGGTTCCTATCCCGGTTTTGGTCTTCTTTGCTAAACCTGCCCAGCTGGCGATTTTCAACCACTTGAGCCCGGTCATCTACAACCTTAGCGTAAGAATATGCTAATATGCTCCTTCAATGGTTGCCTCCGCTTCTCTGGCCAGCGCTAGGGCAGGTGGCAAATCTTTGGGTTGTGCTGGGAAAACCACAGCTCTAAGCGGTTATAAATTCAGTGTGGAGCAAATCGGCGCGGTCTTGTTCGTGCGTCATTACAATTTGATTAGTCACCAGAGTCAGATTTTTCCCGACTTCGTCGTAGTACTGCATCAAGCACATGCCTAACCATTTCTAAGCCTTGCCTCAACAAACGCAAAGATGTTTTATCAGAGTAGGTGCAATCCAACTTGGCAAATATGCATCAAAGTTTAGCACAGTGTTGTGCGACACAAGCAAGAAGCACATCATAGCATATCTCTACCATGAACTACCATGAACGCAGCGTAACACTTGCTACCACTATTTGCCGTTCTCAGAACTATATTTCGGCGTATCAGCAGTGTTTATGCAAAGCTACTTAGTTGCTAGGTTAGTACAATTTGTGTGGTCTTACTTATTGTTAACTGATATAAGAAAAAACGTTTGGCGCCGCTTTGCTTAATAACTTATGTTTTAAAAAATTTTGGAGCTGGTATAAAAATATAACAAAAATTAAAATTGTATAAAATAGACATACCACTAAATATATAATATTGAGGCTCTAGCTTTTAAGCCATACGAGATATAATTTTATAACTGCATTTGGACCATGTTTTTAATCAATAACAATAAAACGGGAGTTATCGAAGATTTGATTCTAACTTTGTCTCTAACTCTTATTGAGTTTGAAATCGACATACGTACTCGACTTGTAATCCTGATCAAGAGTATATAATCTTTATGGGGTCTGCCACCCCTCCTTCTGACTGTTACATACATATGCACAAAGCCTGATTTCCCATTTTCAATGAGACTATAGTATAAAATTTTTTTTTTTTTTTTTTTTGTATTATTATTAAGTGTACCTTAACAACACATGTATATATATGGAATTAGAGCCGAACCACAGTCACATTATGAGGAATTAAAAGGAGACAGTTTACAGTATTCCCATCGTTCTGGCAAAGCCTTGCCGTTTAAGTCGTCTTAGGGGTCTGGCAGGGATTAGACCTCTTGCAAGTAGGCTTCGGTGTCGTTGCAGTCTGTCCGTGTATCTGCTTGTATGTCTTCCAATCTGCTCTTCGACAGTAAACAGCTTGAGGTCTCTGTGAAGTATTGAGCCGCGTATATACCAGGGAGAGTTGGTTATCTGTCGCAGTACTCGGTTCTGCAATACCTGAATCCGCTTGTAATTGGATTTGGCAGCAATTCCCCAGATTTGCACTCCATAGACCCATATCGGTAGGATACACTGCACATAGACAGCTCTTTTGCATCTCAGCGGCAAGGTGCTCTTTTTATTGTTGAGCCATCGCAGTTGTTGCTGTCTGTGACGACTTTTTTTCACCGCAGCTTTGAGGTGCGGCCCAAAGGTGAGACGCCTGTCCAGTGTGATTCCAAGATATTTCGCCTGTGCTGGTTGCTGTATTGTTATTCCCGCAAGTTTAATTGGGGGAGTATGCATTGGCAGCCTTTTTAAGGTAAAGCATGTGTTTAATGTTTTTAGCGGGTTGACTTTTAAATTCCATCGTAAGCACCAATCAGCGAGAGTATCAAGATATCTCTGTAGTCCATAACTTGCCTCAATAGGACTTTTAGAGTTATAGATGATTGCTACATCATCAGCATAAGTTGCGATGAGGGCTTTCGAGGGAGCATCCATATGTTGAAAGGACGGGCTAGGTATATCTGAGGTATACAAGGAGTACAGCAACGGACCAAGAACACTACCCTGAGGCACACCTGCCCTCATAGAATATGTGGACGAGAGTGTATCCTGTACCTTGACTTTAAACTCACGGCCTTCTAGATAAGACCTTAAGAGGCCATAGTACGTAGCAGGTAGAAAGTTTTTTATTTTGCACAGCAATCCATCGTGCCACACCTTATCAAACGCTTGCTGCATGTCAATGAAGACGCGTTGGAGTATTCAGAGTCATCAAAAGCCTGCAGGATGTGTTTCACCAATCTGTGAACTTGTTCCACTGTGCTGTGTCCTTCCCGAAACCCAAATTGGTGATCCGGTAATATATTAGTTTGTCGTATTATGGCCTTAATACGATTGGCAATGGTCCGCTCCCATAGTTTAGACAGAGCGGGGAATAGGCTTATAGGTCGATATGACTCTGGGTCCTCTTCCGGCTTGCCCGGCTTATGAATCATCAAGATCGCAGCTAATTTCCATTGCCTTGGGAACACTTGGAGCCTGATGATGGCATTAAAAATTTGTTCAATGTACAGCAGCGCTCTAGTAGGCAATGCCTTCAGCGTAGCATTACAAATCTTGTCTATACCAGGAGCTTTGTTTTTTGGCAATAGTTGGATCGCTTGAGTTATTTCTTCAATGCTTACAGGCTGAATTGGCAGGGACATCTGCAATGGGATCTGCAAATTGAGATGTGTCTCCATGGTCTGCTCAATCGTAGCATAATTAAACGGAGTAAAACGATCCTCTAAATGGTATCCGAATGCGTTAGCCTGATCCAATTCACATTTAGCAAGTTCGCCACTGGGGCATCGGACAGGTACCTGTCTAAATGGTTGTCGTTTGAGCTATTTTGTGCATTTCCATAAAGAGTAGTTTGCATCTATTGTGTAGTCCATGGAAGCCAGTTTTTGCTCGAAGAAATCTCCTCTGAGTCCCCTTAAAAGGTTACGTAGCTGCCTTGCTGCACGGTTCCACAAAATTCGGTCCCAAGGATCTTGTGATCGAATTGCTCTTCTCCGAAGGAGCCATTTAGTTCTGATAAGCTCTTTGGCCTCTCTAGTTAATACAAAACCGTAATTAGGACGACTCGCAGGATTAAGGAGCGTTGTAGCAGCAGCAGCTCTGTATATCTTCTCCGAAAGAAGATCAACCGCGTTCTCGATGTCTTCACCAGAGCTTAGACACGAATTTAATTGTATCGAGTCATCCAACAGTTGTCTGAAAGCCGTGATGTCAGTACGGTTGTTTATTAGCCTTGAGCTTGGCCTGATATTAGAACCATCAATGTGCAGCTCAGCGATGAGGCCTAAATGATCAGAATCTAAGTCCCAGTTTTCGTAGATATTTGTTAGGTGATCCTGTATCCCATGATATAATGCAAAAGCAATGCAAGTGGGTGTATGATTGGATATATGTGGGTATCTGGTTGGAGATCCTGTTGCAAGAATGTTAGAGCCTCTGGCTGCGATGGCTTCTGCTAATTCTCTGCCCCTGGGTGAATTATAAGTATCTCCCCACAACCAGTGTCGCGCATTCCAGTCACCACCAATAAGATACCTTTGGCCACAAGAAGCGAGTATGTCGCTGAATTGCCTTTCTTCTATTCTGTTCCTTGGTGGACAGTATATGGCGCAAAATTCAATGTCTCCCAATCCTGTGGCAACTTTGATTGCAGACATTTGTATATTTGGAGTTTCAATAACCCTTTGTGGGAAGTGGCGGAGAGAACTTCTAACGAATATAGCAGCTCCTCCCATACCATGGTTGTGACTCGAAGGTTTGAAAGCCGGATAAAAGCCGCGATTCAGTCTGATCTCATTTAATAATATAATGTCGACGTTGTTGTTGTGCGCGAATAGTTCCACATCTCTGGCTTTTCCTGCAATGCCATTGACATTCCATATGAGAATCTTTAGTGAGTTCATTGTGAGTCAGAGGCGTTGTTATGAAGCTGGTGAGTCGGTGAACCCCCAGTCCATTGCCTTAGCATGCTGGCCATATCGTCGACCATTTTTTCGAGCCGTTCTAGACGTTCGCTGTTTTTCTTGTTTTGTTGTTGTTGTTCACGTTGTTGCGCCTGAAGCCACAAGAGAAATTGTTGCTGCTGTTGCACTTGAAGCTGTTGTTGCCATTTCAAAAACTGTTGTTGTTGTTGTTCCAATAGAGATTGGACGTCAACTAGGTGCTGCTGCTGTGAGTTATTTCCAATAGGTTTAGCTATCTGGACTTGCGCTTGAACGTTATGTATGCGACTCTGAACAGGTGCGTTTCCACTTCTTGCTACCGAGGCATAGGATATTCCACCTGTTCCGATTCTGGAAGTATTAGGAAGCTGTTGTGGTTGCTGGCGAGTTGGTTGTTGCTTTCGTTATGGCTGTTGCGTCCTTGCTTGCTTCTTCTTGATCATTGAAGAGCCCATTGATCGTCTATAGAACTCCTGGTACCACTGGCAGCCTTTGTAGCTTGCCATGTGGCTACCTCCACAGTGAATGCAGGTAGGCGATTCATCTTTTGAACGTGTGCATAGGTTTGTGGGATGGTCCCCGCCACAACGCGCACAGTTAGGATGTCGGCGGCAGTATTTGGCTGTATGCCCATAATCCTGACAGCGTGTACATATGACGATTTCAGAGCTTTTGCGCATCCTTTCAACTCTCACCATTTGGCGGCAAAGTGTTTTTATATTGAATACTTCATTAATTTTTTTGCACGGTTTTATATTTATAAAGAATATATTTAGTTTTTTCATCCCTGTTTTTCGTTGATCTTGGGTTGTGCATCTGCAGTGCATCAAAACCATATTGTTTAAAATTGGCAATTATTTCTGTGTTCAAGGTGCTATGGTGGAGCCCCTTTACTATAATTCTGTAAGGTTTTTCTTCCTTCAGCTGATAAGTGTGAAATTCAATGCCTATTGTATCGAAATGACTTACAATAGCTCTATAAGTGTCGCTGTCTTTAGGAAATATTCTTGCCGTTACTCCTTGGTTGACTTTGACTGCCACGTTGTCAATACTAGTGACTTCACTAATGACTTCAAATAGCTCATTAAGATCAGTGATGCTCACAACAATTTGTGGTGGCTTTGGTGAGCGGATAGGCTGATTGTTATTCCTAGGTTCCTCCTGTTTAGGGTTGTTGACTGCCTCGGTTGCATCAGAAGTGTTGCTTTTGAAATTCAACTCATCATCGCTTTCGGAAGTTACATCCATGTCCGTGTCTAGTAAAGCAAATCTGTTGGTGGATTTTGCCAAGTTAGTTGAAGCGGAGTGTGCGACCATATCTCTGTTTGCTCTTTTACAACTATTATGGGGAGAAAGAGGTTTCTTCCTCTTAGTTTTCAGTATTTTTTGGGCCGCCGCCAGTTTTGTGGCTGCTCCAGTGAGCTTTGAAGCGTCAATTTTTGAGGAGGCAGTTGGTAAGCGGGCTGCATGACTATCCATGCTTCCGCTAGGGATCGCGCTGCAGATTGTAGCAGTTGCAGTGGTTGATGTTGTCGGGCTGAGGTTCTGAGCGTCAGCACGTGATAGGCGTTGGTTATTATTAAACTCAGTCCTCAGTTCCAACGGAGTTTTACCAGCTATTTGGTACATTCTTTCATAATCAATCGGCTTGTTTATAAACTTAGTGTTAGAAAGGTTTTTATCCATTTTGATTTATAATATAATGAACGGCAGCGCTCGGAGAGAGGGCAAATGTTTAGCCCAAACGGGCAACGTGTGCAGTCTTGTCTCAGTACACTTTTTTTTTTTATCTGGCTGCCGACACTGCACAGGGCAGCGCCCGAAAAAATTATGACTTGCGCTATTTTAGCACGCGAATTAGCAATAGTAGTAGTTCAGTGAGTTCTTTACAATGCGCGACGCGACCGATCTCGAAGAGGTTAACTTAGCGACACAAAATAAATTAAATGAAATAAAATATTTTACTCGTTAACTTTTTCCTGTTGACAGTCTCACAACCAACGTTAGACTCAGAATTAGTATAAAAAATGTTGAAAAAAACTAACAGGTAAGAATACATTAGGACTTGACGAAGTTACCTTGAACACAACAGCCGACAAAGAGCTGATAATTAAAACATTATATGCTTATTTTATATATACATTAAAGCAACACCTACATACCCACATAGACCCGCTCGCATTAGTATGAGCTCTGCTTGCTATGAAGTGTACACAGCAACTGATTGACTGAGGTCGTTGTCTTGATACAATACATATATACTTTGTAGGGTCTGCCACGCGTCCTTTTACACAAAACCTTAAATTCCCATTTTCAATGGGTTTACATGGTATACTTGTAAGCAAATTAAAAATAACTCGTGTTGTAGAAAATAATTATCATTTTTTTTCTTGCAAAATTGTTTTTTTTATATATTTATACATATACTTTTCCATAATAGACTTTTTAACATTCAACATTTCAAAGCAAATGCTATTAACGTGAAAACGTAGGAGGTTCTTTACGACTTACTACTAGCATCCCTGTTACTAGTCCTGGCCTCAAGGACTCATCGAGGAATAGTAGGAGATTTACTCAGACATGACAAGACATATGCAGGATTTTCTATGCGACATTCCCATTGCCAGAACTGGGACTGAATGCGAGCAGAAAGATACCAGAAGTCATGAGAATGATAAGAGTTTGTAGGAAATACAATATTGTGGAATTCTTGAAAGAAGAATACCGAATGTATCATGTGGGCTAAGCACACTCATAGAATTTCATTACTCGGGCAATAAACAACAAAATAGTTGAAGAAGATAATGCAGTATTAAAATCCTACAGTAAACACATGAACTAAAAAGCAGTTTACAATTTTTGGTATCTGGAGCGAATGCTCATATTGCCATAGTTTTGTGTCATCTGCCTTCATAAATATCTTAAGATGAGAAATATAGTCAGGAATGTCGTTTTAAAAATATTAAATAGTACCAGTACCAATAACTACCGTGTATTTATATGCCATGGTGTACTGGATCACATCTTTTACTGAACTCAGTGTATATGAAATCTGTTTACATTATATTACAATTAACAAGTAAGAAAGCTCTAGTTGGAGTGCCCGACTAGGAGATACCCTGATCCCGGTCCACTGAGTTTAAAATTTTCCGTAGTTCATATCGAGTATTCAAAAAAAAAAATTATTGCGAGACCCGGTTTCGAACCCGGATAGTTTGCGAAACGTGCACCAACTCTACCAATACCGCCACTTCATTATTAAAAAAAAAAAAAAAAATTGTTCAAAAAAATCTGGTCGACGCGAGGATTGAACCCGAGACTAGCGAGCGCCGCCTCTACCAACGCAGTCACTGCATTTCAAGAAAAGTTGCAAATTTGATGTTGAGTAGCAGCTGATAATTCAAGCAGTATTCAATCGCAATTTCGATTCTTCGAATAGAAAAGAATACACGCATTTGAATATGAGTGCGCGTGGCGCTGCTGACATGTGCTTTTGCAATTTGGCCAAACATTTTGTTTAATAACTTCTGTTTTACTTAATGGATTTTAATGAAATTTTCAGCATATTATCTACATATCCTATTGGCTTGGTTGAGATGCAAACGCCTTCACATAATGGCCCCAGTTCCAACTAAACTTAAATGTTAAGAATTTGGGGAAATTTCGAGCCAGTATCCAAAATCCAACAAAAATCAAAACTGCATAAAATATACATAAAACTAAATACAAAATTTGGAGGCTCTAGCTCTTAAGACGTTCGAGATATAATTTATTAACTGCATTTCAATCATGTTTTTATTCGATAACAATTAAATGCGAATAGTTATC
Source organism: Drosophila eohydei (assembly GCA_035045825.1). Taxonomy (NCBI): domain Eukaryota; kingdom Metazoa; phylum Arthropoda; class Insecta; order Diptera; family Drosophilidae; genus Drosophila; species Drosophila eohydei. Next base: position 768,831 of record JAWNOT010000007.1, read on the forward strand.
GAATATTTGAAACAAACTTGACCTGCACGTGCTATACACGGACCTACAAAAAGTCTCTAGCTCTAATAGATGCTGAGATCCACGCGTTCACACATACGGACAAACGTACAGACGGACGGAAAGACAGACGGATCAAGAATATATACTTTATGGGGTCTGCCACGCCTCCTTCTGCCTGTTACATACATTTGCACAAAACCATTATACCCTCATTTCCCATTTTCAATGGGATCAGGGTATAAAAACTGTAGTTGACTATAGAGGTAAAATTTGATATTCACTTATATATATATAAGTTAACACATAAATTCCATAGCAGCTAAGTAACATTACATAAACAATGCTGAAGCGCCAAATTATGGGTCAGTGCCCTGCACTAACAGCCATCAGCAGCGATCATATGTCACTGCTTATGCTGAAGTGTTGCTTCCATTAGAATGCTGAGTCGGCATGCCGACCATGGCGTGATGGCGTGATGCATTGGCCATTTCCTGGGTAGAATTAAGCTTTGCCTTTGTCTTTAGCTTTAGTCTTGTTCAAGCGTTTAACGAATAAACGCACATTACTCCGGCACACTGCCGTTACTAAAATCATTTTGCTGATTTATATATTACTGAGCCACAAGGCCTGTAATCTGGATATCTTAATTATATCCCATCATAATCTGCCTATCAATTTGATCTACATCGAGCTCCGAACGACGGCTTCCCCTAACACGGATACTGGACGGACGGAAGATAATAATTGGCGCCCAACGCAACAGAAGACACACCCTTAGAGTTTTACTCACATTTCATGTAAGCTCATTTAAAAAAGTTTTCATATTGTTCGTAACAGTGTAATTGTGAAAATTGTAATTAGTCTTTTATAAACGTTAACACGTTCAAATTTTATTTTAATCATTGCCAATCGCCGTTTCAAACTTCGCGGTATAATTGAAATCATGAGCATATGAGCCGTTTTGACATAGGAAGACTGATAAAGGTAGAGTGCCCTAGTGATAGTGAAGAAGGTTGGGAAACAGAATATAATAGTGAAGTTCAGAACCACAACCTTAGCCAAGCACACAACCAAGTAACCATGGACCCAAACCAGGTACAAGCCTTAATACAAAGCGCTGTTAGCCAAGCCCTGGCACAGCAAGAGGAAAGGTTTCAGTCTAGACTAAACGCAATGACAGCCAAGATAGATAACTTGTGCATTGTAGCTCCGCAAGTAGAAAGTTTCCAAAGAATTTCAGTACAACCCGAAAAAAGACCCGAAAAGACTTGATATCATTAGGTCCGTTCCCGAATTTTTTGGGGGTTCTGACGACTATGTGGCATGGAGGCAGTCAGCATGCGATGCTTATGAGTTATTTAAGCCATACAACGGCAGCAGTACTCACTATCAAGCGGTCAAAATCATCAGAAACAGGATCAGAGGAGCAGCAAGAGCTGTTTTAGTATCACACAATACAGTGCTTAACTTTGATGCTATATTAGCTAGATTAGATTGCTCTTACGCTGATAAGACATCGCTACGAATTTTAAGGCAAGAACTCGAAATGGTCAGACAAGGCAATTTAAGCCTTATAGAATATTATGACGAGGTTGAAAAGAAATTAACCCTCGTTACAAACATGATACATACGAGACATACGAGACCGAGCAAGCCACAGTGCTTAACGAAGAGGTGAGGTCCGATGCGCTCCACGCATTCATTTCTGGTTTGAAGAAACCACTTAGAGCAGTCGTTTTCCCGGCACAGCCGGAAAACATGCCCTCCGCATTGGCGCTTGCCAGAGAAGCTGAGGCAAGCATTGAAAGAAGCATGTTCTCGGCCTCATACACTAAAGCTATGGCCGAAAGAGAACATGCTAGAGAAGAAAAAAAAAATCGCCCTCAAGGCGCAAGGCAGGGAAAAAATGGTAGGGATGACGGTAGACATGAAAAAAATCCACATTATACAAAAACGCAGCAAACCAACAAAGGTCAGGAAAGAAACAAAAGGGAGGAATCAGATCAAAACCATGAACCAATGGATATTGATTCATCGTCTAAATTTAGACAGCACACCAACTATGGGAAACCTCCGACCGAACAGGCTCAGAAAAGATCAAATACTTCTGATCGGGCCACAGGTCCAAGACGCCAACGCTTAAATAACATCCTTCAAAATAATCCTACAGAGGAAAGCCTCAGTTATGCAAGCACGGCAGAAGCCGCTGTAGCCGATATTGAGGGAGACAGCGAGGCAAGTGACGACAATGACACACTCAATTTTTTAGGGAACAATCCCGGCTGCCTTTCGTCACGCGGCGGCTGGGTGGGAGAACAATAAAAATCCTAATAGACACAGGGGCGGCAAAAAACTACGTCAAGCCCGTAAAGGAGTTGAAAAGTGTAGTTCCGGTCGAATCCCCCTTCACTGTAAGCTCGATACATGGCTCGAGCGAGATTAAGCAGAAATGCCCTATGAGAATGTTTGGCCAAATCATCCCATTCTTTCTACTTGACACTCTCACCTCGTTTGATGCCATCGTAGGCTTCGACTTGCTAACGGAAGCAGGAGTGGCATTGAACTTACAAGAAAATACGCTCAACTATCAAAATAGGTCTGAGCAATTGCAACACCACAACTGTAAAAATGTAAACTTCACAGATGTGAATGATATCATGGTACCGAGCCTTATTAAAAAAGAGTTTAAGGCTATAATCTTAAGGAGACTAAAGGCATTTTCGACCTCTAACGAGTCGCTACCCTTTAATACATCCGTCATTGCCACCATTCGGACCATAGATAATGAGCCGGTATATTCAAGATTATACCCCCACCCCGTAGGAGTCTCAGATTTCGTAAACAAAGAAATCAAGCAGCTACTAAAAGATGGCATAATTAGACCATCTAAATCCCCGTACAACAGCCCTTCATGGGTCGTCGACAAAAAAGGACTCGACAGTAACGGCAACAGGAATAAGCGGTTGGTAATTGACTTTAGGAAACTCAATGAGCGCACTATAGCCGATCGATACCCAATGCCTAGCATTCCAATGATTCTAGCGAATCTAGGAAAGGCTAAATTTTTCACAACCTGAGACTTAAAATCAGGGTACCACCAAATATATTTGGCAGAACATGACCGTGAAAAAACCTCGTTTTCTGTCAACGGTGGGAAAGACGAGTTCTGCCGACTGCCGTTTGGACTGAAAAATGCCGAGAGCATTTTTCAAAGAGCCATAGATGATGTTCTAAGAGAACATATTGGCAAGATTTGCTACGTCTACGTCGACGACGTAATAATCTTCTCTGCAAACGAGGCAGATCACGTTCGACACATTGACACAGTGCTAAAATGCTTGTGTGATGCTAACATGCGTGTTGCACAAGAAAAAACCAAATTCTTCAAAGAAAGCGTAGAATTCTTGGGCTTCATAGTAACCAAAAACGGAGCCATGACCGACCCCGAAAAAGTTAAGGCCATTCGGGAATACCCTGAACCAAGAAATTTGTTCAGCTTGCGATCATTTCTGGGCCTAGCAAGCTATTACAGAGTCTTTATCAAAGACTTTGCAGCAATAGCAAGACCATTGACCAATATACTCAAAGGAGAAAATGGTTCCGTGAGTAAGCACAGGTCCAAACAGGTCCAAATTGAGTTTAATGAAACTTAGGCCAGGGCCTTCGACAATCTGAGGAACATCTTAGCATCAGAAGATGTTATCCTCATGTACCCGGACTTTAAACAGGCATTTGATTTAACCACAGACGCATCTATGGACGGCATTGGTGCTGTTTTATCTCAAGGAGGCAAACCAATAACCATGATCTCCAGAACCCTTAAAGATAGCAAAGCTCATTATAAAAGAAATAAATATTTTCACTGACCATCAGCCACTTACCTTTGCCGTCTCTGACAGAAATACAAATGCAAAAATCAAAAGATGGAAAGCATGTATCGACGAGTACAACGCAAAAGTGTTCTACAAACCAGGCAAAGAAAATTTAGTAGCCGACGCGTTATCTAGGCAGAACATAAATACCATGCAAGACGAGCCTTGGTCTGACGCTGCAACAATGCATAGCGAAACCTCGCTAAGCTACACAATAGAAACAACTGACAGGCCAATAAATTGCTTCAAAAACCAAATCATTTTAGAAGATGCACGCTTCCCTTTCCAAAGGAAAATGATACTATTCGGCAAGAAAATTCGCCACAATATCAGTTTCACCGAAAAAAGCCATTTGTTCAAAACACTAAAACCACTTATCATTCCAGACGCAGTTAACGCAATTCGTGCTTAACTTTCCAGCCACTAAATTACGTCATTGCAAAAATTATGTGTCAGACATCACTGACAAAAATGAGCAAGTGGAAATTGTGACAACGGAACACAATCGCGCACATCGCGCCGCACAGGAAAATATAAAACAAGTCCTTCGTGACTACTAATTTCCCAAAATGCATAAATTGGCAAAAGAAATCGTCACAAATTGCAAGGTTTGCACCAAAGCTAAATACGATAGGCATTCGCAAAAACAAGAGCTTGGAGCCTCGCCTATCCCCTCATATGCTGGCGAAATGCTGCATATTGACATCTTCTCAACAGATAAGAAAATCTTTCTCACCTGCATAGACAAATTTCCTAAGTTCGCCACCGTACAACCAATTCAATCGCGAACGATAATAGATCTAAAAATGCCCATTATTCAGATAATTAATTTTTTTCCCGCAACAAAAACAATATACTGCGATAACGAAGCAGCTTTTAATTCAGAAACAATAGTATCACTGTTAAAAAACAACTATAACATAGACATTGTCAATGCGCCGCCACTACACAGTGTTTCCAATGGCCAGGTAGAAAGATTCCACAGCACTCTAGCAGAGATAGCAAGAAGCCTAAAAATGGATAAGAAGGCTAGCGATACAGTAGAACTAATCATCAGGGCAACGGTAGAATACAACAGGTCAATCCACGCAGTAACGAATCAGAAACCAATTGACGTTATCCATGCCACATCAATCGACTCTAGACAAAAGATAAAGGAAAAAATAGAAAAAGCACAGCAAACGGTACTCCAAAGATTTAACGTAAACAGACAGAACAGAATTTTTGAGGTAGGCGAAGAAGTATATGTTAAGAACAATAAAAGAATAGGAAATAAGTTAACACCGCTTTGCAAAGAGGAAAAGATCCAAGCAGACATAGGAACGTCCGTTCTCATTAAGGGGAGGGTGGTCCATAAAGACAACCTCAAGTAACGGGCAGGAGGAACTACTCAGAGTAATCTTACCATCATTAATCATGCAACAACCCCATTTCTCTCTTCACAGGATGCGATACGTGATATTGTTAATGTTAGGAATAGTACAGAGTCGGATTATAGACTATACGCATTCCAACCATATTCCAATAAAAGATGGGAAAGTATTGGTATGGGAACAAAGGGATTATTTAAGGCATTCAAGTAACTTAACAGAATTTAACGCGATCATAGATGATACTGAAAGGTTAGTAGAGTTATTCCCACAATCTCATATGCGGAAATTACTAGACGCAGATGTAGATCATATTAGGAGCTTATTGTCCGTTATCCAAATACACCATAGGATGGCCAGAAGTCTAGATTTTCTAGGCTCAGTACTAAAGGTCATAGCAGGCACACCAGATGCCTCCGACTTTGAAAGGGTCAGGTGGACCGAATCACAATTTGTTCAGGCATGAACATACTGTAGTATATTTAATAACACATTAATAAGACCCGAAGCAATGTAGAGTATTTTACATATAAATGCGTCATATGCCTAACATATGATAGTGTATACTAAATACGCATATAGTGACATTTGTCCCTACGCATAAACATAGCGCGAGCGCAAAGATAAACAAATGTAATATGATCAGCCACTTATGGTCAGATCACAGCAGCATGGGAGATGCCGCGTACGCACTTTGCCGCTTGCCTAATGTTTATGCCATATGCATATAAGTATATACAAGCTATATATGAAGCTACATAGCGGGAGACCATAGTATGTCCCCCGCTTGGAGCTCCACTCATTACATAATGTACTTAGGCTAAGAGATCAAATACGCATGAGCCAGGGTATAAGAACTCTTGCTCAGACGAATAAAGATCAGTACACAACTGAACACCACCACAGTTATTTGTATTCACATTTTGGTCCTTCGAGCCGGATCCACAAGGCTACAAATCACAAGATTTGTATTCACATTTTGGTCCTTCGAGTAAAATCTACAAGGCTACGTTTGTGATTTGTCACACATTTTGGTCCTTCGAGTAAAATCTACAAGGCTACGTTTGTGACAAGTGTGAAAGTGAAGTGGAAAATTGTTTAAATACTTTTGGCTTACCAATTCAAGCTGTGAGTAGAGGCACAGCACGATCAACCAGGCGATCAAAACAAAAACACCTCCAACGGGTCAAGCCAAAGGGTAAATTAAATTCAAATTTTCACTCGGAAAAAAACACAAGCAAAATGCTGTCGGCAAAAACTCTGGAGTTGCTCAAAAAGCAATCAGAGATATATGACAAGATCCGGCAGAGCATCACGAACAAGGATGCGTTACCAGCCATTGATAGATTGGCAGCAGAGTTTACTGCCAATCATCTAATACTGGTCAGAATCGGTGTCATCGATCATCAATATTTTAAGGAAAAAATATATGATGGCATAATGGAAAACATCAGGAACTACCAGGAGTCTCTGATGAAAGTCGAAGTTGCCGACCACGCCATAGACACCGACGAAACAGCATCCATCCAAGCAAAGACATCCAAGGCACAACACGGGCAGCAGGAAATATTTTCCCAAAGAAGCTCGAGCCCAATGGATGTGCTGGTTGACCTTGTAGACAAGCGAGCTCTAAAAGTAAGGCAACACATGCAAGAAGTGTATGCCAATCTAGAGCTTAGCAGCCAGGTAGAAATCCTTGACTATAAAGACAAGTTGATTTTCCTGTGGAACAAAGACCAGTTTACGCTCACGGATTTAGAGGCAAAATACGAAAAATTTGCCTTCGACATCGATGAGATAGATGAGCTGGAATGCAATGTCAGCATACTTACAAAAAAAATAAACAGAAGAGTAGCTGGCTTGCAAAATGCACAAGAAGACGTTCCAGAGCTACCGAAAGTGGATCTTCCTCAATTCAATGGAAGTCCCAAAGAGTGGCCGACGTTCTTCGAGTTATTCTCCGAGGTGATTCACAACAGGAGAGATATCAGCGACACAAGGAAGCTGAACTACCTGAAGTCATGCCTTAGGGGAGAAGCCAAAATGGTCGTAGGCCATTTATTAATTGGCTCGTCTGCTAACTACAACTCGGCTTGGGAACTAATATGCAAGCGCTACGAAAATACGCGCAAAATATTTGCTAACGCCGTCAACCAGCTAGTGGACATGGAACTGCTGAAGAACAATGATGAAGGCAGTATCCGCAAGTTCTTGGACACAGCAACAGAATGCATTTTCATTATCAAAGAAAAGGGTCAATTTGGTAATGAAGCTGACGCTCTATACGCTCAAATTCTGTTGCGACGATTCTCTACGGAAGTCCTACAACTTTACGAGCAGCACGTAAAAAAGGCCAGAGAAATTCAGTCCTTGGACGATGTACTAGAGTTTATTGAGGAACTGTATAACTCAATAGACTCAGTGCAAAAAAGCGCCGCCAATACGTCAAGGGAAGCAAAGACAACAAGCCACGAGAGATGCCGTTTTTGCCAATTGACTGGACATGAAATAACCAGGTGTCAGCAATTTAGAGCTGAGCCGGTTAAAAAACGCAAGGAGTTTGTGTTCCAAAACTCGCTTTGCTATAAATGTCTAGGCAGCCACAGCGTTAAAGATTGCAAGAAGAATTGGACTTGCAATCAATGCACCAAAGCACACAACAATTTGCTTCATGAGGAAGCAAATAAAAATGAGATCGTTAGCAGCAACTGTCTAAATGAAAATAAAGGACAAGATACGTTGCTAGCGACAGCGCTCATCCAGATTAAAAATAAGTCTGGAAAATACGAGCAGCTAAGGGCCCTTATAGATGGAGGCTCGCAAAAAACCCTAATATCTGAAGAAGCTGCACAACAGTTAAAACTGCGCCGAACTAAACGGAACGTGGAAGTTCAAGGAATTTCGCAAAATGTAGAAATTCTTAAAAATAGTGTTTGCTTAACAATCAAACCACGGTTTAAAAGCAAATTCATCACCACAACGCAGGCACTTGTTATTCCAAAACTTCAGAGAGCTCTACCAACCAAGAAAATTGACATGGATGTCAATAAGGATTGGATGGGCTGCGAGCTAGCTGACCCACATTTTAACGAGCCCAGTCGAATTGACGTTGTCATTGGCGTTGATTTACTTCCCTTAATAATGTTGGGAAAGGTAAAGAAAATCAATGAAACCCTGGGACAAAAGACCGAACTTGGATGGATTATCTCTGGCAATGTATCTGGATTATCAACCAACAAGGTAATCAGCGCATCAACAACGATGTGCCTGGACGTCCCAGAGAACTCCGGGAAGCATCGAAAAATTGGGTTGCTATACAAACGGAGACGCAGGCCACGGATTAAGAAGAGAAACAAGAGACAGCAACAGCTAGCTGTCACTTTTGGCCCCCCGCAGAATGTTCAGGCATGAACATACTGTAGTATATTTAATAACACATTAATAAGACCCGAAGCAATGTAGAGTATTCTACATATAAATGCGTCATATGCCTAACATATGATAGTGTATACTAAATACGCATATAGTGACATTTGTCCCTACGCATAAACATAGCGCGAGCGCAAAGATAAACAAATGTAATATGATCAGCCACTTATGGTCAGATCACAGCAGCATGGGAGATGCCGCGTACGCACTTTGCCGCTTGCCTAATGTTTATGCCATATGCATATAAGTATATACAAGCTATATATGAAGCTACATAGCGGGAGAGCATAGTATGTCCCCCGCTTGGAGCTCCACTCATTACATAATGTACTTAGGCTAAGAGATCAAATACGCATGAGCCAGGGTATAAGAACTCTTGCTCAGACGAATAAAGATCATTACACAACTGAACACCACCACAGTTATTTGTATTCACATTTTGGTCCTTCGAGCCGGAGCCACAAGGCTACAAATCACAAGATTTGTATTCACATTTTGTTCCTTCGAGCCGGATCCACTAGGCTACAAATCACAAGATTTGTACTCACACAATTAATCAATGCAAACAATAAACAGAGAGTTATCAATTCAGAGACGCAAGCGCAAATTAACGAACTTACTGATGTAGTTAATAAAATAGTAAAAGCCAAATGAAACGAAATAGTCGACACATCGCATTTGTATGAAACATTATTGGCAAGGAATAGAATACTAATTAATCAGATATCAAATCTAATCCTCACAATTACACTAGCTAAATCTGGAATAATAAATCCAACAATTTTCGAACACAACGATCTGAAAGCACTTTTAAATGAACACCCAACAGAATTCCCCATAGTCAGCCTCACTGAAGCGTCTAAAATTAAGGTCCTACAGTCCGAAAATATGATCCATATCCTAATAGCTTATCCCAAGGTAAAATTCGTCTGCCAAAAGGTCACAATCTATCCAGTATCCCGCGAACACATCATGCTCCAACTTCAAGACAACACCGTAGCCGAATGTAACGACGAGATATTAGCGGTCAATGATTGCGTGGCAACAACATACATCTCAGTCTGCAAGTTAGCAGCGCAAAAATCCTGCGCACAAGCGCTACACGCCGGTAGCACAGCCTCTTGCCGAACGCAGCCGAGCCACCTCGAACCGATCACTCAAGTGGATGACGGCATTATTATCATCAACGAAAATACTGCAACGGTCAGCACAGACGAGGGCTCAGAGATTGTAATCAACGGAACACACCTCGTCACTTTTGGATTCTCCGCAATCATTAATGGCACGAAGTACGTGAACCAGCGTGAGATCCTACAGAAGTCACCAGACATTGCGGGGTCATCATTGCTTAACATCATTGGCCACAACCCGATCCTAAGCCTACCTCAACTCCACCGGATGAACAACGACAACCTCCAAGTTATCCAAGGTTTTAAGAGTGAATTGGTATCTGCGGAAATATCGAATAACTTGTTTACTATCGGCATCGTCGTCAGCCTTACATTCTGTGGCCTCACCATCGTCTGGCTAATCGTGAAAAGATGGCGAACGTCGAGGAAGGCACAAGGGATCATCGATAGCTATAAGGTGACCGAGGACGGTCAGAAACTTGAGGGGGGAGTAGTTAACACATAAATTCCATAGCAGCTAAGTAAAATTACATAAACAATGCTGACGCGCCAAATTATGGGTCAGTGCCCTGCACTAACAGTCATCAGCAGCGATCATATGTCACTGCTTATGCTGAAGTGTTGCTTCCATTAGAATGCTGAGTCGGCATGCCGACCATGGCGTGATGGCGTGATGCATTGGCCATTTCCTGGGTAGAATTAAGTTTTGCCTTTGTCTTTAGCTTTAGTCTTGTTCAAGAGTTTGACGAATAAACGCACATTACTCCGGCACACTGCCGTTACTAAAATCATTTTGCTGATTTATATATTACTGAGCCACAAGGCCTGTAATCTGGATATCTTAATTATATCCCATCATAATCTGCCTATCAATTTGATCTACATCGAGCTCCGAACGACGGCTTCCCCTAACACGGATACTGGACAGACGGAAGATAATAATTTATATATAGAAGTTATTAAACCAAACGTTTGACCAATTTGCGGATGCACATATCAAGCAGCGCCTTGTGCACGCATTTTTCCTATATATGTGCACTTATACAATCAAATGCATGCTTTAATTTCTATTTGAAGACTCGGAATTCTGTATTGTTTTTGAATTATCAATTGCTATTTTATTTTAGATCTGCGAATTCTCACTCATTCAGTACAGTTGTTGTGTTTGTAGAGGTGGTGCGCGTTAACTAGGAGTTCTGTATTAAACGCCAGGCAGCATGGGTCTTTTCTCGTGTTTTTTTTATATAAAATGGCGTTGTTGATCGTTTACGCGCGAAAGAGATGTTGGCACGAGCTACTATTTTAAACGCATATATTTAAAACGACATTGATCTCCCAGTGGCGCTACTCCAAATAGAGTTTTCGTATTTGTAGATTTTGTTAATGCAGGTATAAGTTCCAAATTTCAAGTCTCTAGCATCTTAAATAATAGCGTTTCTAAATAACCCGATAAGAATACAGGAAAACTATATATATAAGTTAACAACTAAACATATAAGATACACCCTCACAGTGATACATTGTTATTACTAAGTACGCAACACACGATCATAAGTATTTGGTTGCCCTCAGCAACGAATACAACAACACACAACCTTAAGCTTTTGGTTGCCCTCAACAACAAAGTAGTATTCTTGTAACCAATGCTGATGCGCTGCCAAGAGTTCTGCGCACAGCAACTGTAAACGGACACCCGTGCTGTTTGCGCAAGAATGCTGAGTCGGCATGCCGACTCTAGCGTATGGCGTGATGCATTGGCTTCACAGGGCAAACTTAAGCTTGGACATTTCTGTAGCCTTCAGTTTCAATCTAGATCGCAACATTATAAGACGAGTGAATGATTAAACTCCGGCATTGCCGCCAATAAATATTATTTGTGTTATCAATCATAGTTGACCACGTCCAAGACGGGCAACTGGGAAAGTTCCCCCAACCTAATCACATCGTTCCAATAGCCACCTGTTGGATTCATCACCACCTCACAAAGAGAAGAGGTCACCATCGTCCGATCAACAACACATCGTCGCTAGACAACGAAGTTACGACGGAAGACTTAATTGGCGCCCACCCAATAAATAGGAACCCATACCATGTAAGTTCATAAGTGATTTCAGTTTTGGATTGCTGTGCAAAATAAAAAACCTTCTACCTGCTCCGTACTATGGCCTCTTAAGGTCTTATCTAGAAGGCCGTGAGTTTAAAGTCAAGGTAAAGGATACACTCTCGTCCACATATTCTATGAGGGCAGGTGTGCCTTAGGGTAGTGTTCTTGGTCCGTTGCTGTACTCCTTGTATACCTCAGATATACCTAGCCCGTCCTTTCAACATATGGATGCTCCCTCGAAAGCCCTCATCGCAACTTATGCTGATGATATAGCAATCATCTATAACTCTAAAAGTCCTATTGAGGCAAGTTATGGACTACAGAGATATCTTGATACTCTCGCTGATTGGTGCTTACGATGGAATTTAAAAGTCAACCCGCTAAAAACATTAAACCCATGCTTTACCTTAAAAAGGATGCCAATGCATACTCCCCCAATCCAACTGGCAGGAATAACAATACAGCAACCAGCACAGGCGAAATATCTTGGAATCACACTGGACAGGCGTCTCACATTTGGGCCGCACCTCAAAGCTGCGGTGAAAAAATGTCGTCACAGACAGCAACAACTGCGATGGCTCATCAATAAAAAGAGCACCTTGCCGCTGAGATGCAAAAGAGCTGTCTATGTGCAGTGTATCCTACCGATATGGGTCTATGGAGTGCAAATCTGGGGAATTGCTGCCAAATCCAATTACAAGCGGATTCAGGTATTGCAGAACCGAGTACTGCGACAGATAACCAACTCTCCCTGGTATATACGCGGCTCAATACTTCACAGAGACCTCAAGCTGTTTACTGTCGAAGAGCAGATTGGAAGACATACAAGCAGATACACGGACAGACTGCAACGACACCGAAGCCTACTTGCAAGAGGTCTAATCCCTGCCAGACCCCTAAGACGACTTAAACGGCAAGGCTTTGCCAGAACGATGGGAATACTGTAAACTGTCTGCTTTTAATTCCTCATAATGTGACTGAGGTTCGGCTCTAATTCCATATATATACATGTGTTGTTAAGGTACTAAATTTGATTGTACAGGTTCCACACTTTTTTTTTTTTTTTTTTTTTTTTTCGTTTTATTATTAATAATAAAAAAAAAAAAAAAAAAAAAAAGTTTTGAAGAAATTATTCACAAACGCCACGTACCGATACGTGTGATTTTTATAAAAAAAAGTGTAAAGTAAAAAAAATATTGCTGCTTTCTTCTGCCAGCATTTCATTCCTTTAAATCATTGCATACTTTTATAAAAATTGTTGCATACTTTTACAAAAATTGTTGCATACTTTTACCAGCGTTCCTTGTCAATAAAGCATTGCATACCTTAAACGAATAATTATAGAATACTTTCGGCAGCATTATATTTTTTGCTGCATACCCTTAAAAATTTTTATAATAAATATTGCATACCCCAAGATACACCAGTTTCCGTTATTGCCAACAGTTTTACCTGCCGATCTTTCTCGATCGGCTTAAGTTTTGAAAAGTGCCAACCATAAGCCAATGAGTTGGAATTGAGATAAAAGTCGAATATAATAGTGAAGATAGCTGGGAGGGGGAAATCAATTGCTCAGTTGATCCTACTCCTGTAGATACCGTTGTAACTGAAGAAATGGAGCCGGGTCACGTTCAGACTCTCATTGAGGGTGCCATCAGGCAAGCTTTAGCGCAACAACAAAATCAGTTTCCAGCACAAATAACCGCTTTAACTTCACAAGTACAGAGTTTGCAGGTGAAAGCGCCGCAAATCGTCATATACGAGAAAATATCCGTCGATCCTAATGCCAAATACGATATTCCTTAGACATTATTAAATCTGTGCCGGATTTCTCTGGCGTACAGGATGAGTATGTAGCATGGAGGCAAGCAGCCATCAACGCATACGAACTATTCAAGAATTATCAAAAGAGCACTGCACACTACCAAGCGGTAGCGATCATTAGGAACAAGATCAAAGACCCAGCTGGAGCCTTACTAGTGTCTCACAACACTGTCCTAAATTTCGATGCAATACTAGCTAGGCTAGATTGCACATACTCGGATAAAACATCCTTGCGCTTGTTGAGACAATGTTTGGAGTTAGTTACGCAGGGCGAAATGTCCCTCATGCAATGCTATGATGACGTCGAAAAGAAACTCCCGCTCGTAACTAACAAAATTGTAATGTCTCACGACCAAGAAGGCGCCGATTTGCTCAACTGAGAGGTCAGAGACGACGCCTTGCACGCCTTTATCTCCGGTCTTAGAAAGCCGTTGAGAGCGGCTGTGTTCCCTGCACAACCCAAAGATCTACCATCCGCACTGGCCCTTGCCAGAGAGGCAGAAGCTAGCATTGAGAGAAGCATGTTCGCGAACTCTTACGCTAAAGCCTTGCAAGACTGAGCGCAAATTGCTGAAGGTAACAAAAACCGTGCCCAAGGCAAACAAACCCGATTTAACAAAGATGAGCAAAATCAGGAGAGAAATCCCCATTTTGTGAAACGCCAAAAGGGCGGTCCCCAGCCCCAGGCCCCTAAAGACAATCAAACCGGGGATCCACAGCTGGAAGTTGACTCTTCCTACAGCAAGCGTCAGGCTAATGAGTACAACGCACCAAAACGCAAGAATTCGTCAGACCGTTCAACAGGTCAAAGACGACAACGCGTTAACAATGTCGTACAATCAGATTCCAAAGCAGCCGTAATAGAATTCGAGAAGGCGGCCAAAGGGGCAGTTGAAGAACTAGAGAGTGAGAATGAGTGTGCACCTGGTGACTCGATTAATTTTTTAGGGAACACTCCCGGCTTCCGTACATTGAACGACGGTTGGCTGGGAGAACTCTGAAGATGTTGATTGACACTGGCGCTGCAAAAAATTATGTGAAGCCCTTAACAGAGCTAAAGACCATAACGCCGGTCACCAAGTCATTCTCGGTAAACTCGATCCACGGGTCTACCGAAATTAAGCGCAAATGCTTTATGAATGTTTTCCAACATACTTCCCAGTTTTTTCTCCTCGATACCCTAAGTTTTTCCGATGCCATCATAGACTTCGACTTGCTAATGTGAACTTCACCGATGTCAACGACATCGTAGTCCCCCCTCCGTAAAGAAAGAGTTTAGGGACATGATACTCAGAAACAAAAGAGCCTTCTCAAATACAGATGAAGCTCTCCCTTTTAATACTGCTGTCATCGCTACAATCCGAACAGTAGAAAACGAGCCTGTGTATTCAAGATACCCGAGTCTCATGGGTGTTTCTGACTTCATAAACAAAGAAGTCAAACAATTACTGGACGATGGCATAATCAGGCCCTCCAGATCGCCTTACAACAGCCCAACATGGGTGGCACTGACTCATACGGTAACCCAAAAAAAAAAGGTTGGTAATCTACTTCAGGAAACTGAACGAAAAAACCATACCGGACCATTACCCCATGCCGAGCATTCCCATGATCTTATCAAATCTAGGAAAGGCAAGGTACTTCACTACCCTCGACTTAAAGTCTGGGTACCATCAAATCTACCTTGACCATCAAATCTAGCATGACCACGAAAAGACTTCGTTTTCAGTAAGCAGCGGCAAGTACGAGTTCTGTCGCCTACCATTCGGCCTGCGCAATGCAAGCAGCATATTCCAAAGGGCAATAGACGATATCCTGAGGGAAATATTTGCTTTGTCTATGTAGACGACGTCATAATTTTTTCTAAAAACGAAACGGAGCACCTTCAACACATTAACATTGTGTTAAAATGTCTAATCGACGCCAACATGCGTGTAGGCCCTGAAAAGACTCGATTCTTCAAGGAAAGTATCGAATACCTGGATTTCATCGTAACCAAAGACGGAGCAATACCGATCCCAAAAAAAGTTAAAGCCATTCAGGAATTCCCCGAACCAAAGAGTGTCTACAGCTTTAGGTCCTTCTTGGGGTTAGCCAGCTACTATAGGGTCTTTATTAAGGACTTTGCCGCTATAGCGCGTCCGATATCGGACATACTTAAAGGGGAAAATGGTTCAGTCAGTAGGCACGTATCAAAGAAAATCCCTGTTAAATTTAATGAAGTTCAACGCGATGCATTTCACCGTCTACTCAGTATTTTGGCATTAGAAGATGTCATGTTAATGTCAGTAATGAAGTCTGGATGACTTCCAGAAACCGTTCGAGTTAACCACTGATGCTTATGCCAGTGGAATTGGCGAGGTTCTTTCCCAAGGCAATAGGCCAATAACAATGATTTCTCACGCCTTAAAACAGGCCGAACAAAACTATGCCACTAACGAAAGAGAATTGCTGGCCATTGTGTGGGCTTTAGGCAGACTGCAGAACTTTCTGTACGGTTCTAGGGAAATTAACATTTTCACGGACCACCAGCCGCTCACGTTCGCTGTGTCGGACAAGAACACGAATTCCAAGATTAAAAGATGGAAATCTTACATTGACCAGCACAATGCCAAAATGTTTTATAAACCGGGCAAAGAAAATCTGGTGGCGGATGCCCTTTCAAGGCAAAACATTAATGCTCTGTAAGATGGGCCTCGTTCGAACGCTGCAACCGTTCACAGCGAACTTTCCCTGACCTACACGGTCGAGACAACAGAAAAACCGTTGAATTGCTTTAGGAACCAGATTGTCCTAGAGGAATCGCGTTTTCCGCTAAAGCGAAACTTGTTGCTGTTTCGCAGCAAAACACGTCACTTGATCAGTTACACTGACAAGAGCACAATTCTCAAAACTCTCAAAGAAGTTGTGAATTCTGGAGTCGTTAATGCAATACATTGCGATCTTCCCACGTTGGCAAGTTTCCAACACGACCTGATTTTGCATTTCCCTGCCACCCAATTCTGGCATTGCAAAAACCTTGTGCAAGATATAACGGACAAAAACGAGCAGTTAGAAATCATCACTGCCGAGCACAATCGAGCGCAAGTACTTCGTGACTATTTCTGGCCAAGAAAGTGGTTGCAAACTGCAGGGTCTGCGCTAAAGCCAAGTATGATAGGCACCCGAAGAAACAAGAACTCGGGGAAACGCCTATACCAAGTTATACTGGCGTAATGTAGCATATTGACATAGACAAATAGACAAATTCTCCAAATTTGCAGTCGTCCAACCGATATTATCCAGAACGATAATCGATGTCACAAGCCCTCTACTGCAAATTGTTAACCTTTTCCCCGCAACCAAGACAATTTATTGCGATAACGAGGCGGCCTTCAATTCCGAGACCATCACTTCGATGCTCCGAAACGCGTACGGCATTTGCATTGTGAATGCGGCTCCGCTTCACAGCACCTCAAACGGCCAGGTGGAGCGCTTTCATAGCACCCTGACCGAAATTGCGAGATGCCTCAAGTTAGACAGGAAAATCAGCGACACTACAGAATTAATCTTAAAGACTACGATAGAGTACAACAAAAGTTTGCACTCAGTAACCCGCGAGAAACCAATTGAGATCGTCCATGCAGCAGCTTATGATCGTCGCGAGAACGTCAAAGACAGGCTAATTAAGGCACAGCAAGACAATATCAAAAGGTGCAATGTATCCAGGCAAAACCGCGTTTTCGAGGTAGGAGAAAAGGTGTTCCAGAAGAACAACAAGAGGCTAGGGAACAAGTTAACTCCCTTATGCTCAGAACAAAAAGTTGAAGCAGACCTGGGAACGTCTGTCTTCATTAAGGGGAGGGTGGTCCATAAGGACAACCTGAAATAAGTTTTCCTCCACAATTAGCTAGTAAGCCAACTTAGAGTTAGAACACCGTCTTATACTGTTCGTCCATTTCAGGTTTGCACTCACTTTGCTGCATGCCGACTACATTCTGGTCTTAGACGGGGAAGTACTGGTGTTCGATCAACGTAGCTACTTGAGGCACTCAAGTAACATTTCTGAATTTGTTAGTATAGTACACGAGACGGAAAAACTATCCGATTCCTTTCCACAGTCGCATATGCGCAAACTACTAGACGTAGATACAGATCACCTTAGAACATTGTTGTCCGTTCTTCAAGTGCATCACAGATTTGCACGAAGCCTCGATTTCTTAGGCACTGCCTTGAAGGTTGTTGCTGGCACCCCTGATGCTTCAGATTTCCTAAGGGTCCGCGTTACAGAGACGCAGTTGGTGGAGGCTAACTCCAAACAGATACTAATAAACTCCGAAACTCAAAAACAAATAAACAGATTGACGGACACTATCAATAAAATTATCAGTTCCCGCAAAGGCGATTTGGTCGACACTGCTCATTTATTCGAGACACTGTTGGCAAGAAATAGAATACTGAACACAGAAATTAAAAATTTAATACTCACCATAACGTTGGCAAAAGCGAAACCTGTGCTAGCTCCCTTCTTAACTGCCACACTCAACCTAACCACCTGAAAGCGATAATGCTTGTAGACGACGGCGTCGTGGTTATCAACGAAGCGCCAGCGCGCGTCCGAACAAGTGATGGCGCTGAGGTAACAGTCTCAGGAACCTTCCTGATAACTTTCGAACGGTCTGCAGCTATCAATGGCACAGAATTTTTAAACTTGCGCAAATCACCAAGCAAGCAGCCTGGCACCGTGAGGTCACCGCTCCTAAACATCGTCGGACATGACCCGGCACTAAGCATACCACTCCTGCATCGTATGAACATCAACAACTTGCAATCAATTCGAGATTTCAAGGAGGAGGTAATTGCGGCTGGCTCGCCTAAATTCCGGTTCGCGGTTGGTGAGGTCCTGAACGTCGGACTAATTAGCTCATTCGTCCTTTTTATGGCACTAAGGAGAAAGTGAGCTACATTACGGATACAGAAGTCTTTGGACAACGTTAATATGAACGAGGACGACCATCATCCTGAGGGGGGGGGGGGGGGGGGGGTTAGTTAACAACTAAACATATAAGATACACCCTCACAGTCATACATTGTTATTTCTAAGTTGCCCTCAGCAACAAAGTAGTATTCTTGTAAACAATGCTGATGCGCTGCCAAGAGTTCTGCGCACAGCAACTGAAAACGGACACCCGTGCTGTTTGCGCAAGTATGGCGTGATGCATTAGCTTCACAGGGCAAACTTAAGCTTGGACATTTCTGTAGCCTTCAGTTTCAATCTAGATCGCAACATTATAAGACGAGTGAATGATTAAACTCCGGCATTGCCGCCAATAAACATTATTTGTGTTATCAATCATAGTTGACCACGTCCAAGACGGGCAACTGGGAAAGTTCCCACAACCTAATCACATTGTTCCAATAGCCACCTGTTGGATTCATCACCACCTCACAAAGAGAAGAAGTCACCACCGTCCGATCAACCACACATCGCCGCTAGACAACGAAGTTACGACGGTAGACTTAATTTATATATATACACTGACGAGCAAAACTGTAACACATGTTCAATGTGCTCACTTCAACAGTCTGTATTATCTTTTCTACTTTATGCATGATTATGATCATAGTCTTGTTTTGGTAGTGAAGTATTTGGCTCTTTTATTTATAAATTTGAAGACATTTGATTAGCGATCAGAGAAATACAATAGCAAAGAGTAAAAATGTCAAATGTTACAGTTCTGCACTCGCAGTGCAAACCCTATTTACTTTTGTTTCAAAGCTTTTTTTTACCATTAATGCTTATTTCTTTTCGTTAAAATCGCTAAGCCTTGATCAATTTAAGTCAATTTGCAAAATAGTTATGATGGCTGATGAAAAGAAAAAGGAAATAATCGATTTATTGATAGGGGGCGAATCCGTTAGGAAAGTGGCTAATAAATTTGGTGTTAGCCATATGACTGTGCAGCGTTAAAAAAAAAACAGTTCAGAAAACATTAAAATCAATAAAGGAGGCCGACCGTGACTTTTTAGCGCCACTTGGCTAACTTACAAGCAATCGCGACTTTACGCCAATAAAAGCGGCTTAAGTGTTAAATTTAAATGCCAGTGAGTGGACAGTCCGTCACAGTCTCTGGAGATTGGGCCTTAAGGCTAATGACTAGGAGATGCCCTGATCCTAGTCCTATTTGCGTTAATTAATATCTTCCGTAGCTTGTATTCCAAAAAAAAAAAGAAAACAAATAAAAACGGCATTACGAGACCAGGATTCGAACCCGGATTGTTTGCGCAACGTGCACCAACTCTACCAGCACCGCCACTTCATAATTAAAAAAAAATAAAACAATATTTGGTCTCCATCGGTCTCGAATCCTGGGCTCTGCTGCATACGAGCTAGCGACGCCTCTACCAACGCAGTCACTGCTCCTCTTGCAAGAAGAGTTGCAAATTTGAAGTTGAGTAGCAGCTGATAATTCAAGCACTATTCAATCGCAATTTCAATTCTTGGAATAGAAATTTGAATGTATGACGCTGTTAACATGTGCGTGGCGCTGCTAACATGTGCTTTTGCAATTTGCCCAAACATTTTGTTTAATAACTTCTGTTTTATTTAATGGTTTTTTATGCAATTTTCAGCATATGATCTACATATTCTATTAGCTTGGTTGAGATGCAAATGTCTTCACAATATGGCCCTATTTTTTACTGGTTTTAAATTTTAAGAATTTGGGGGAATTTGGAGCCGGTATCCAAAATCCAACAAAAAGCAAAATTGCATGAAATATACATAAAACTAAATGCAAAATTTGGAGCCTCTAGCTCTTAAGACGTCCGAGAAATAATTTATTTACTGCATTTCAATAACGTTTTTACTCGATAACAATTAAATGCGAATAGTTATCAAATATTTGATACAAACTTGATATGCGCATGCTATATACGGACCTACTAGCTCTTATAGAAGCTGAGAGCGACGCGTTCACACATGTGGACAGACGGACGGACAGGGCTCAATCGACTCGGTTTGTCATCCTGATCAAGAATATATATACTTTATGGGGTCTGCCATGCCTTCTTCTACCTGTTACATACATTTGCGGAAATCATTTTACCCTGATTTTCCATATTCAATGGGATCAGGGTATACAAATAACCATTTCTAGCTAAAACTTTGCTACAATGCATGAAAATTTGGCTCTAGCTGATTGGGATTCCGTAAGTTACAAATAAAAAGCTTAAACAATGCAAAAAAAAGGTTATTTGATCAGACGAAACTAAAATTAATCGTTTTTAGTCAGACGGACGATCGTGATATTGGACTAGGAATCCCACAGTTCAATCGGCAAATACAGTACGGCAAACCGAAAAGCACGGTGGCCGGTCCATAATGGTTTGGGGCTGTATTTGTAAAAATAGAGTTGGACCCTTAGTGTTAATCGATGGGATAATGCATAAGGATCAATGCCTAAAAATTATTCATGAAAATTTGGGAGGAGTCATTGTCAACATGGGTCTGCCTGTTGAAAAATTGCATTTTTCTGCAAGACAATAACCATCACATTTGGTGAAAAATTGGTTATTGAACCACAAGTTTCAAGCTATGAAGGGGCCACCGCAATCTCCAGATATGAATCCCACAGAAAATGTATGAAGCCATGCGAAATCGCAGCTTGCGAAATATGCGGCCCCTCAAAATGGCATGATGGAGTTGTGGGAGACAACGAAGGCCGTTTGGTAATCGATTCCACCTGAAATGGTGCGACGCTACACGCAAAGTAAGCCAAACCGCATAAAATTAAATTAATAAAAAAAAATTAATAAAAATATTTGTTTAAAAATATTTGCAGTGCAAAACTGTAACATTTGACTTTTTTACTCTTTGCCATTGTATTTCTCTTATCGCTAATCAAATGTCCTCAAATCAAATAAAAGGTCCAAATATTTCACTAACAAAACAAGACTATGATCTTAAGCATGCATAAAGTAGAAAAGATAATACAGACCGTTGAAGTGAGAACATTGAACATGTTGTTACAGTGTTGCTCGTCTTATATATATATATATATATATATATATATATATATATATATATATATATATATATATATATATATATATATATATATATATATATATATATATATATATATATATATATATATATCTATATATATATATATCTAATATATATATATATATATATATATATATATATATATATATATATATATATATATATATTCGCCGTGATTCGTACCTGATCCTTCTTGGCAACACGTATCGCCTCTCCAAACGCTGTCATTTTGTATACCAGGCTGCACATGGTGTACAGGAATTGAAATTTCAAGACTAACATTAGTGGATTACGACAGGTTATTACTATTTTACTATTATTTTATTTATCGTGCAAAAACATCTCAGCTTAAAACAGATGAACTAACTAACATTAAGTTTTTTACGACAAAACGTGCTAAGACTTTAAAAGACATTGGTGATGATTACGTGATTGATGTCACTTGTCAAATTTGATCACGTTACCAAAGAAATAAACAGATATTACGAAATACATAATACCATGGATCTTTATGACTACTATACATCGTATTAAAACTGCAGCCGCCCTATTGACGTAGATCACCTTGAAATACGCTATCGATTTAGTGATTATCTGACAGCAATACAAGCAAAAAAAAAAACCGGAATTTCTCTAGGCCACGAGGCGAATACTGTGACACCATCCAGAAAAAATAGTTGTCGAATGATATATTGCACATCAACGAAAACCAATGGAAATGAAACATATCGAATTGATATTAGGAACATAGGGCAGCGCCAAATGTAGAGGATGACACAATGGATGACGTAGTGTAAACAGTAATTGTAAAACATATTCATGACGGAGAAGTGTACACATAAAAAGCGTATCTTCTAGAAACAGAGTGAAAAATATGACAGATTTTGTATAAAACACTAAATATTCAGATCCTATTTGCTAAGCCTTTAGTGTGCGTCGACTTATAATTCATTGCTTGATTTGAGTAGAATCGTAACTCTCTTGTCAAATTTGTTAACTCTGAATCATTGGAAAATTCAGCTTTACCAGCTGTTCAGGCATGAACATACAGCATATTCAGGAATCCTAAGCATGCCGTCTACGACCTCAACCAATTGTAGAGAGAATAGATCAAATTACATGCTTAGATTCTAAAATTAGACATACAAGCGTTGACCCTTACAGTCAGCACTTGATAAGCTAGATTAAAGAGATGAATTATGCTTGAGTCTGGGAATAAGAACTGTAACTTAGAAGAGTAAAGATCATTACGCAACTGAACGCCACCACAGTCAAGCGTATACACACTTTGGTCCTTCGAGTACAAGTGTATTCACCCCTAGCGATCACATATATATTCACTATATTTTTATATATATATTCACAAATTTTAATTCTCAAGCATTTCAACTTGTGGTGTTTCTGACAGACTAAATATATTTCACAATTTTCGTAAAAAAAAGGTACCCACGAGTAGCATTGAAATGATATGGTTTATGATGTTTTTAAAGTTTCTAACAACTAATTTAAAAAACAATATTTGTGAAAAATTTAAGAAAGTGATAGTAACTATTATATTTTTTACTAGGACTGAAATATGTTTGAAAGCAGTAAGAGTTAGAAAAACAAAGGCGCGCCTGAGAAACGGGATCTTGAGAAAATATAAAGTTTTGTTGATACTGCCGTTCAAATTTTTGAAATTGATAAACAATTTCCATCTATTCTAGTATGGTTAATAGTAGAATAATATTAAAGAAAGGTTAAATAATTTATTGCTTATGATACTGAAAATAAAAAGTGATCAAACAATTTTTGTACCAAAATGTATCAATATTATAAACTTACTGTACTCGTTGCTGACTGCCTGTGACATGGCTTCACTTAGAAGGTTGTATGAGCTTTTATGATGTTGTTGATCGGTGTGTGGAACATTTTCCCCACTTCCTGTATTAGACAGTGAAGTAACGACATTCATAATGTGCAATGGTCCAGAAGGGGCTGGAGTTGTTGCCATAGGCATGGGAGATGTTCTTATGTGCATGCTGAGTAATTTTCCGTTTGCTTCCTGCTGTTGATAATGTGTATTGTAACGATTTGAAGTTGCATCGTCTTCCACAGAACTTCCGGTTATACTGCATTCCAGACAAACGGTATTGAATAAGTAGTACAAAAGAAGAAGTAAGTAGCTCCAAATACATTTATCGCGCATATTAAAGAGCGTATATATTTTTCAAGTATTTAGTAGCGTATAAGTCAGTTTATTCACATCTATTTTGTTATCTTTATTTTCGGTGACAACAGCGTTTGGGTAGATTTCTGTGTTTTGAAAACAGTAATTAAAATTGGTTTTATTGTTAAATATACGAAAATTAATTGTTTGCAAATAATGGTAATAATATTAAGTAGTTGGTTGCACTTGACTGTGTACACTTGTAACACAGTAGATAGTTGATTATGTTTAGTGCAGAGATTTAATCAATGACTTAACTATTTTATAAAGAATTCTCAAGTACATAATATTACATATACTCTATACTTATAACTCTAAGCTTATTTAAAATGGACACAAAAATTAATAACAAATCTTTATCCACTACCAACTTAAAATGTATAATATTAGCAGAGAAATATTTCACTTTGCGGATTGGATACCGGCACCTAATCCTAAAATATTTATAACAAGTAAGAAAGCTCTAGTCGGGGTGCCCGACTACGAGATACCTTGATCCCAGTCCTCTGAGCTTTTTAATATTTTCCGTAGTTTGTATCGAGTATTCAAAAAAAAGAAAATAAATAAAAAACGACATTGCGAGACCAGGATTCGAACCCGGATTGTGTGCGCAACTCTACCAACACCGCCACTTCATAATTAAAAAATAAATAAAACAATAAAAAATGTTTCATTTGCACAGGTCTCGAACCCGGACCGTGCTGCATACAAGCGCCGCCTCTACCAACGCAGCCACTGCCGTGCTTACGCGAGCAGTTGCAAATTTGAACATAAGTAGCAGCTAATAATTCAGCACAATTCAATCGCAATTTCAAATCTTGGAACAGAAAAGAATACACGCATTCGAATGTATGTGTGCACACGCATAGGAAAAATGCGTGCGCGTGGCGCTGCTGACATGTGCTTTTGCAAATTAGCCAAACGTTTTGTTCAATAACTTCTGTTTTACTAAATGGATTTCAATGAAATTTTCAGCATATGATCTACATATCCTATTGGCTTGGTTGAGATGCAAACGCCTTCACATAATGGCCCTAGTTCCAACTAAACTTAAATTCTAAGAATTTGGGGAAGTTGGAGCCGGTATCCAAAATCCAACAAAAATCAAAATATACATAAAACTAAATACAAAATTTGGAGGCTCTAGCTCTTAAGACGTTCGAGGTATAATTTATTAACTGCATTTCAATTATGTTTTTATTCGATAACAATTAAATGCGAATAGTTATCGAATATTTGAAACAAACTTGACCTGCGCGTGCTATACACGGACCTACAAAAAAAATTTCAAGTCTCTAGCTCTTATAGATGCTGAGATCCACGCGTTCACACATACGGACAGACGGACGGACAGACAGACGGACAGGGCTCAATCGACTCGGCGTGTCGTCCTGATCAAGAATATATATACTATATATATATATATATATATATATATATATATATATATATATATATATATATATATATATATATATATATATATATATATATATATATATATATATATATATATATAGTGACATATTCATACTGACAATGTCCACAACACATAGAATATTGAAAACTAGTTCATACTGGATTTTCTTATATCACGAAAATCTAGAATAAAGCGAAAATAACCAAATCATAAATAGTGGCGCCGGCCTGACAAAATCCCGTTGCATTTTTTGCTATTGCATAGGAATAATGTTGCGAGCCGAAATTCTTAGAACGACGCGTCCAACTGATCTTTGTCTGCTGCGTAATTTCAGCAGCCTATAAAAGAGCCTTTAACAAAAATTGTCTTTAGTCTTAAGCTATTGTTCAATAAAGCAAGTTGTCATAATCTAACTTTGACTTCGTCTTTTAATTTACATTAGCGTTGCTGTTAGCATATGTCGCGGCATTTATTCGACTGATAACATATATCTAATTGGCGCAGCCGGTAGGATGACAATAAATTGTGGACCATCTGATGCAATAACTAAGTTATTAATTCTTTTTGTCCCGTTTAGTGCCATCCGCTAAACAACTAACGCAAAGGCAACCCACGCGACGGTCAATATCGCGTCAAGTTTTAAAAAAACATAAAACCTCGACAGTGACGTGAAAACCGAAATTCGCAAATTGCCAAAGCCGCAGATTGTGATTGTGTAAATAAAAATAATAAAATAACAACTTGAAAATAATTCAAGAAGACGCGATAGAAGAGAAGAGAACATAATTCCAGACGATTCTGGTTATCTCAAAAACATTCGAAAGTGCTATCTGTGCAACAAACTGAACAATTAATAAATTAAGTGAATACAAATTAAGTGAATATACTTAAACAAAAAATTATTTGAACAATCAATAAATTAAGTGAATATAATTAAACAAAAAGAAATTTACAATAAAAAGCAAACTGAAATAAAAAATAAAATAAAAAATATATACTTTAAATTGTAACAAATTAAATAATCAAAATGGAAGGAGCCGCAACATCACCCCTCTCCGATGCCAACAAGACACAAGTGATCAACCAGCTTAAAAATATTGAGAAGTTTACTGGAGATAAGAACAGTCTGTACACATTCGTTAGCCGGATCGACTACATATCAACACTAGCCACACCAAAATTCTACGAAGCCTCATTCAATTAAAAAATATAGACTCATATGCCGAATTTAAGGAACTTATTTTGAAAACACATGAAAAACTCTTACACCCCGGTATCCAAAAAACAAATAAACTCTTCTGTGAAACTTACTATTTCCCTAACAGCCAATTACTAACACAAAATATAATAAACGAATGCAACATTTGCAACCTAGCAAAAACCGAACACAGAAACACAAATATGCCAATGAAAATTACTCCCAAGCCCGAACATTGTCGCGATAAGTTTGTAATAGACATTTATTCCTCTGAAGGCAAGCACTATCTTAGTTGCATAGATACTTATTCAAAATTCGCTACTCTTGAAAATATTAAAACAAAAGATTGGATAGAATGCAAAAATGCATTAATGCGTATAATTAATCAGTTAGGAAAGCCAATATTATTAAAAGCTGACCGAGACGGCGCATTTTCCAGTTTAGCACTAAAAAAATGGCTCGAAAGCGAAGGAATAGAATTACAATTAAATACAACAAAAACAGGAATAGCAGACATCGAACGACTACATAAATAATAAACGAAAAAATTAGAATAATCAATACCTTAAATGACGAAGAAAATAAACTCAGTAAAATAGAAACTATTCTCTACATCTACAATCACAAAACAAAACATGACACAACTGGACAAACTCCTGCACACATATTTCTATATGCTGGACAACCTAAATTAGACATTCAAGAAAAAAAAGAAAAAGTAATAAATAAAAAGTAATAAATAAAAAAAAAAAAATAAAATCAACAATAACCGACAAGAATACGAAATCGATACCAGATATCGAAAAGGACCGTTACAAAAGGGCAAACTAGAAAATCCCTTTAAAGCCAATAAAAATGTTGACACGTTACTATAAAACACAATTTAAAAAACGAAAGAAAATAAATCAAGTCAAAATAATTACATAATACTAATGATATCAACGTCCTATATCCCAATTTTAATCCACTAATATTATTCAAACTATGTCATACTCTCGATAATAATGGCTACAAACACATAAATAGTTAAGAATAAATTGAATAATGTTGTATTCAAAATATTAATAAGCTCATATATAAAACAACCACAATTAATAAGTGTATTAGAAACCAAATCATATCAAAATCACCAAAACTACCTTAAGTATCTTCTTGAGTCGCAGGCTTACCTCTTAAGGAGAGGGAAGTGACATATTCATACTGACAATGTCCACAACACATAGAATATTGAAAACTAGTTCATACTGGATTTTCTTATATCACGAAAATCTAGAATAAAGCGAAAATAACCAAATCATAAATAGTGGCGCCGGCCTGACAAAATCCCGTTGCATTTTTTGCTATTGCATAGGAATAATGTTGCGAGCCGAAATTCTTAGAACGACGCGTCCAACTGATCTTTGTCTGCTGCGTAATTTCAGCAGCCTATAAAAGAGCCTTTAACAAAAATTGTCTTTAGTCTTAATCTATTGTTCAATAAAGCAAGTTGTCATAATCTAACTTTGACTTCGTCTTTTAATTTACATTAGCGTTGCTGTTAGCATATGTCGCGGCATTTATTCGACTGATAACATATATCTAATTATATATATATATATATATATATATATATATATATATATATATATATATATATATATATATATATATATATATATATATATATATATATATATATATTATGGGGTCTGCCACGCTTCCTTCTGCCTTTTACATACATTTGCACAAAACCATTATACCCTGATTTCCCATTTTTAATGGGATCAGGGTATAAAAATTGCTTGCTTTAGGGAAATTAAAAGGGAATTAGATAGTGAAGACGAGTGGGAAGCATACTCGGATTTAAATCATGTTAATAGTGATGTGATCACTATGGACGCAAATCAGCTGCAGGCTTTAATCAACGCTGTAACAGAAGGTGGAGTTCAATGCGCAGTTAGCTGCATTTGAGCAAAGAATGGGTGCCAAAAGCTATATAGCACCAAAAATTCAAGTCTTTCAAGATATGATGAGTGGAGAGACGCAGAACAACAATCGTACCAGCTTTTCAGCCCGTACGACGGTAGCTATGCCCATTATCAGGCGGTAGTGATGCTGAGAAACCAAATTAGGGGTGCAGTAAAGTCGCTATTGGTCTCTTATCAGACACCACCCTGATAGCTTTATTAGACGACGTATACGCGGATGCTACACCTGTATGGATCCTAAGACAGAGCCTAGAGACAGTTAAGCAAAACAACTCACTAATGGAGTTCTATGATAGAATCCAGCCAAAGCTTACACTGGTCACCAACAAGGTTGTAGCATCATACGACGTAGACAGGATGCGCGGTTGAGCGCTGTAGTTCTTTCAGCTCAACCAGAAGATCTGATGTCTGGCTTTAGCCAGAGACACAGAGGGCACTCGAGAGATGCACTTCCTCAACATCCTACTTTAGGAGGAATGCATGAAAAGAATCTCTTTTATAAGAAACAGGGACAACAGCACAGAAATGCACAGTTTAATGGAAAAAGAACAACTAAAGCCATGCCAAGTCGCCAGAGCCCATAGACGTTGATCTTTAAGTTTCAAAGTTCAGGCAGCAGATAGATTCATCCGAAAGAGTCACAGCTCATTGGTGTCAGCGGGTGAAGAATATTGTGCAAGGGGTGATTTCTCATGAGGTTGAATGCAATAATGTAGCTCAAGAACTAAGTGCTGAGATGGGCGACGAATATATCTCAGTATGATAGCCCGTTACATTTTTTAGGGAACGCTCCCGCCTACCGCCCTCGACCGACAGTTGGCTAACTAAAGTTCCTTATCGATACGAGTGCGGCAAACAATTACATCAAATGAACGGACTGTCCTATAAATCTAAATGCCAAACATACCTATGATATTGGCAAACCTGGGTAAGGCCAAATAGTTCAGAACACTGGACCTAAAGTCTTGTTACCATCAAATCTTTGGATGAAAGTATGAATATTGCCGTTTGGGTTGAAGAATGCGGATAGCATCTTCCAAAGAGCAATCGATGACATCTTACTCGAACAAATCAGTAAAACGTGCTATGGCACGAAGTTTGGGCAAGCACAACATTACCTGTACGGCGTAAGGGACATTCATTATGCATAGACCATACAACACTCACCTTTGTGGTTTCGTTCTGGCGGAAGTAGCTTTCCCTGTATGACGCAACTTCATACCATTTGGCGAAAAAAGTCCATTCACAAAAAAGTAGTTATGGGAGTGGTTAATGGGCTCTTTTGCGACTTGCCCACGCTTGCATTTATCCAACGTGAGCTGGTGAAAACCTTTCCAGCAACAAAGTTTTAGTACTGCAAACAGAGAGTTATGGACGGCACAGACAAAATAGAACAAAGGGAGATAGTACAAACAAAACACAATCATGCACACTGAGCTGTACAAGAAAACGTTAAACAAATTTTAGAGGAGTATTACTTTCCAGAAATTACCTAATTGGCCAAAGAGATAGTTGCAAATTGCAAAACCTGTACTATGGCAAAATACAACAGACATCCAAAAATCCAAGTCCTTGGTGAAACCCCAAATCTGCGAATTTATTTGAGCGTAGTAAATTTTTAAAATAATTTAATCTTTATTGGTTAAAGCAATAGCTGAACTTAAAAACGATTTAAAATATAGTCTTTATGTTAGTCGTTAAATTTTAAGTTTGTCAATGTAAAACTGTTGATATACAGTTTTTCCCAATTCACCACGCCCCAATATGTATATGAGACTTATTTTATTAAAATAACGAAAAGACCGACGGTTATGTCATTTGAAC
Organism: Drosophila eohydei; assembly: GCA_035045825.1. Taxonomy (NCBI): domain Eukaryota; kingdom Metazoa; phylum Arthropoda; class Insecta; order Diptera; family Drosophilidae; genus Drosophila; species Drosophila eohydei. The sequence goes on from JAWNOT010000007.1 coordinate 799,228, forward strand.
AAATAATTAATAGTCCGAATTAAATCATCTAAAATGAGTTAACTTCGTGAAACATGATAAAGGTTTTAAAGTAGCAGTGTTCTGATAACAGTGAAAAAAAGAAATAAAGAACTTTGTAACTCAAAAATATTACTCTGTTCTTCACACAAAAAATGATGAAGCTAGGATAAAAAATAACAATTTTGAAGTAACAGAGGTGTGACTACCTGATTATATTATTATTATATATTGTATATTATATAGTACAACGACAGCATCTACAAAGAAGATAACACGTATTTACGCGACAAGATTTACATTATAAGTCGTAAATTGTATTAAATAATTATCAACAATTAAGATGTCAGAGCAGATTATTGAAAATTCAATCGATCTTAGCATGCACCCTGAAGGCCTTAGAAGCATTACAAGATAATATGGCAGCCTTATTGCTAAACGTTGGTATTATATACCTACCATTCATATACTACAAATAATTTAATAATTATGTAAGGTAAATGCACAAATGAGGAGCACACAAAATGAAGTGAAAGATAATTAACATAAACATAAATAAACAAGAAAAGCTCGAACACACGGTAAAAATAAAAAAATATTTGTTATAAGTCTAGAAAGGCATTTCAAAAGGAAAAAGGAATTCTGAAAATGCGGAAAAACAAGGTACTATTTTTATGGAATAAAATTTAATATATAATGTATAATAATATAATGAATTAGAGTGCCTAAAATATTGTCAGAATTGTGAAAACAAAAAAATTTAATGAACATCAACCCATTTCAATCCGTCCAGCCAATTGAAGGAAGATGGATAATTTTCTGAGCTTACCTAAAGTTTCAGTTCCAATTTTTTCATAGCTTTTTGTTGAACTAATTGATTGAATATCTTACTTCTTAAATTTGTTACTTAAAATGCTCCGTAAGAGAAGAGGCAAAATGAATGGTTCACAGTAGCTTCCAAGAGTATTAATTTTTTATTGACACCATAAAAATTAGTTGATACACATAATTAATAATATAGCTCAACTTTCAGAAGTCGATACTTGGAAACTTTAGTCAAGCACCACTTCAATTATATTCTGGCAAAACAAAATAAGACAAAAGACATACAGTTTATGATTGACCGTCATAAATTATTATTTAGAGCAGCGTTGTGTGCATTAAATAAAGACGAAAAAAAGTCTTTAGAAACGCAAATACTAATGCAACTTGTTATGTCATACATTAAGCTAAGATTTTCGTTTAATTTGTGATTTTCGCTTTGTTTAAAATGTTGAGTCTATTCGGTTGATCGATAAAAATAACGATTTTTTAAGGTGCTTTCAAAAGAAAATTTTTTTATAAATTTTACATAAAACTTAGAGCGCTAATTTTTGTTTTGGTTACTCAAGAATTGAGCAATGAATACGAAAAAAATTGTAGTATAACGTTATATTGTTATCTTTCTTTATAAATCGTCGATTTCCAAAAAAAAATTGTGAGTCTATTTCGTTGATCGGCAGTGTATATACCAAATGTATGCCATATGTCATAATGCAACTTGTTATGTAATATACTATACACTAGAAGCAAGAGTATGAATGATGTGAGTTTTGATGATATAATAGTATATACACACAGTAGGTAGCGAATAAAAATTTAACAGTTAAGAGTCTTTAATTAATTGGCGCCCAACGTCAAAAAAAAAAAAATAAATAAATAAAAAAAGTAGTTAATAAATGAAACTCCGTTGAAGTACGGGAAAATCGAACATCAATGCGTGTGATTTATACAGAAACAAAACTGTTTCAAAGAACAAAAAATATATATGTATATAAAATAAAAATAAAATAAAAACACTTCGAATTATCACTGTCACCGCTCCACCACTTTGCCACTGGACAATTAAGGGATATTTTATAAATAAACTTAAATGTGCTGCAGTCAATGTATTCCATGCAAGTAAGAATTTTATTTTTGTGAACTACGTACAAAGAAAAAATAAAAAAATTATATACAGTCTGTCAAGAAACACTTTACACAGTGGAAAAAATCTCAATTTTTTGACTTTATGTAAAAAAATAAAGAGTTTTTGTTTAATTTAACTAATTTTTTTTAATGGTTAACTGTTTAATAGGTATTTTTAAATCAAATTATAGAAAACAGAAACAAAAACAATAATGGTGAAACTTAAAAAACAACAAAAACTTAGATTACTCATATTTTACACTGTCAAGAAACTCTTTACACACTTCTTATATATTGTTCTAAATTTAAAATGTAAAACTAATTATAACTAATTTTGAAATACTTAATATTTAGTATGGCCCCCCTTAGCATTCTGTACATGTTGGAGTCTTCTTTTCATTGAGTTGACCAAGTTTTGAATATACTCTAGGGGTATCTTCTGCCACTCTTCCAGTACGAAAGCTTTTAGCTGTCCACGGTTGGTTGGATTCCTTTTTCCAACCTTTTTCTTTAAATAAGACCACGCATGTTCGATTGGGTTGAGATCTGGGCTTTGGGGTGGTGTATCCAAGACCTTTCCGCAGTTGTAAAGCAACCAATTACGTACATTATACTCCTTATGTTTTGGATCGTTGTCTTTGTAAAATTTAAAAGTTGGCCGATTTTCACTAATAAAGCCAAATTTGGTTGCGCTTTGGTGTAAATTTGTCTTCAAAATTTGAAAATATTGCTCGGCATTCATTGTGTTTTCAATGAATACCAATTCACCGACTCCTTGGCTGGAAATGCAGGCCCAAACCATAACCGACAGCTTTCCAAATTTGACTGTTGGAATGATATTCGCTTTGTCGTAAGCTTTAGAGACCTTTCGCCATACAACATTATTTTGGTCTCTCGCAAAATATAACGTCCTTCCAATACTCCTCTGGGTGCCTAAGCATAGTAAGAGCAAAACAGAAGCGCTTTTCCACATTTGTCGACGACAGCAAGGGTTTCTTACGTGCCACTTTCGAAGAATACCCATGCCGTAGAATAGCCTGACGGATCGTTTCGTGGGACACATCCACACCACACTCTTCTTTGAGCTCCTTGGCAAGAGTTCTGGTCGAGATTTGGGGATTTGATTTGATCTTTCGCATCATAAGGCGGCTTGCCCGATCAGATATCTTTTTTTTTCGGCCACCCACACCCTTTGCCTCAAGTCTTCCCTCATTTTCCGCGCGACTGAGAACGTTGTATATGGTTTTTCTTGACACAGAAAACATTTCCACTAATTCTGGAACTGATTTGCCCAACTGCCGATTGTAGAAGATCAATTGGACAACATCGAAGCTTAATCTCTTTCCGGGCATTATTAATCAAAATTTGTATTGCTTTTATATGTGTACTCAGCCAAATTTCGCACAAAGTGAAAAATAAACACAAAAATAGAGATGCATAGACAGATTCTAAAGGCATAGTTAACGGTAAAGCCCCGTTATTTCTTAGAATCAGAGCAAAACAGATGAAGAGAACAAAATGTGTAAAGAGTTTCTTGACAGTGTAAAATATGAGTAATCTAAGTTTTTGTTGTTTTTTAAGTTTCACCATTATTGTTTTTGTTTCTGTTTTCTATAATTTGATTTAAAAATACCTATTAAACAGTTAACCATTAAAAAAAATTAGTTAAATTAAACAAAAACTCTTTACTTTTTTACATAAAGTCAAAAAATTGAGATTTTTTCCACTGTGTAAAGTGTTTCTTGACAGACTGTAATTGAATTCGATTTGTAAAGTGTAAAAGTGAACATTTTTATGACAAATACCGATTGTTGCAGTGACAAAAAGTTAGCTCAGCTGTGGTGAGGAATTAAATTTTAACACTGAAAGTGAAGAAAATAAAACAAAAAAAAAAATTAATCCAAATGATATAATTAATGTGGTGCAGGAGGCAGTACGAGCTCTACGAGCTCTAGTTGTTCAAGTAAAACAACTAGAAAAGAAATTTACAGAAATACTAAATGAAAAAGTCGGAGTTTTAGCGGTACAGTTGTAATGTAAAGAATCAATAAAAGAAATCGATTGTCATGAAAATTCGGGTCAAGTTATGAACCCTCAATATAACAAAAAACAGAACTACGCTGGCAAGGGAAATCAAAGTACCAGACTATCAAATAGTTCGAAGTCTTAATTTTATAATCGAAATCAGACTCAACCCGTTGAACAAATGGATGTTGATCAATCTACATCAAAATTCGAACAAAAACTGCGCATCAGAAACACGAACCCAATAAAAATTCGATGCAAAACTGAATAAATCATAATCAAGTCAAGCCAAACAGCGATGAAGATTATAAAATACTAGCAGAAGATGTGATCACACTTCTTCCCTTTCATCATAAGACAACTTTATTTAATGGAGGATCTGAGGGTACTGAGTATGTACCATTTACACACGGAGCACATTTTTTTCAATTATATCCATACCCTTTGGGGGTATCTGAAATCATTATTGCAGAGATCAAACAATTGTTAAAAGACGGCATTATTCGACCGTCGAAGTCGCCTTATAATAATCCAATTTGGATAGCAGATAAGAAAGGTGTGGACGAACATGGCCATAAAAATAAAAGAATTGTCATTGATTTACGGAAATTAAACCAAGAAACTGTGTCGGATAAGTATCTAATTCCCTCAATTACGCCAATACTTTCGAGCATGGGAAACGCGCAGTATTTCTCGACTTTGGACCTGAAATCAGAATTCCATCAGATCGAGCTGGTAGAAAGGGATAGAGAGAAAACCTCCTTTTCTTTCAACAGTGAAAAGTACGAGTTTTGCCGACTTCCATTTGGATTCAAAAATGCCCCAAGTATTTTTCAGAGCGCAATAGATGATGTTCTAAGATAACACATCGGGAAAATATGTCACGTTTATGTAGATGATGTCATTCAATTTTCAGAAACTAAAGAGGAGCACGTTCAACATATTGACTGTATTCTTCAATGTTCGTGTGAAGCAGACATGCGAGTTTCCCAAAGAACGTCGAATATCTCGGAGTTGTTGTAGCTAAAGGAGGTATAAAAACATCACCAGAAAAAATACGGGCTATACAGTCCAAACCGCCAATATCTCTATACGGGTTAAGGTTTTTGGCCTGTCTAGTTATTATAGATGTTTTATAAAAAGCAGTGCTGCAATCGCAAGAACCCTAACAGATATACTTGAAGGGGGCAATGCTAAACTAAGCACCAACTATTCCAGAAAGGTCAAAACCGAACTTACAGCTAAACAGTTGAAGTCTGAAGATGTCATGTTAAGATATCCGTATTATAGGAAGCCATTTGATCTAACAGCTGATGCATCAGGACACGGCCTTGGAGCAGTATTGTAGCAAGCCGGGAGTCCGATCCCGATGATTTCAAGGACTTTGCGAAATAACGAACCTGAATTAGCAACTAATGAGAGGGAACTCTTGGCCATTGTTTGGAATTACCTTTATGGAGCTAGGGACTTAAACATTTATACGGACCACCAACCGATCACATTTCCGGTTTCGGATCGAAATACAAATGCGAAAATAAAAAGCTGAAAATTATTCATTGATAAACACAATGCGAAAAGTATTTACAAACCAGGAAAGAACAGTGTGGCTGACGCTCTATCACTCTCAAGAGTCCGATATTGCCAAAATACAAAGTGAAGAATCCCTGACCTACACCACTGATCCAACGGACAAGCCGGTCAATTGTTTCAGGAATCAAATTACCATTGAATAATCAGACTTTTCATCAGTAAGAACATTCTTACATTTTCAAACAAAGATGTGGCATGTCATTCAAGCATCTGACACACATACATTAATGCAAACATTGCAAGATGTAGTAAATGTTGACGTCGTCAATGTAAAAATATACGGATTAAGGTCATTTTTGACCTGTCTAGTTATTATAGATGTTTTATAAAAAGCTCTGCTGCAATCGCAAGACCACTAACACATATTCTTAAAGGGGACAATGGTAAGGTAACCCAACCAACTAATCCAGAAAGGCAAAACTCGAACTTACAGCTAAACAGTTGAAAACGTTTGATAGACTTAAAAAATCTTAGCATCTGAAGAGTCATGTTAAGATATACAAATTATAAGAAGCCATTTGATCTAACAACTGATGCATCAGGACACGGCTTTGGAGCAGTATTGTCACAAGACGGGAGACCGATAACGACTTTGCGAAATAAGGAACCTGAGTTATAGACATGCTAAAATAAAACGCTGTAAATCCTTCATTGATATACACAATTCGAAAATTATTTACAAACCAGGAAAGGAGACCAGAGTGGCTGACGCTCTAACACTCTCAAGAGTCCGATGTTGCCAAAATACGCAGCTAAGAATCCCTGACCTACACCATTGAACCAATGGACAAGCCGGTCAATTGTTTCAAGAATCAAATTACCATTAAATAAGCAGTACTTTTTCAAACAAAGATGTGGCATGTCATTCAAACGTCTGACAAAAAATGACTAATGCAAACATTGCAAGATGTAGTAAATGCTGACGTCGTCAACGCAATACATTTCAAGCTCCCAGTACTTGCCTTTATTCGGCATAAGCTAATAGAAATGTTTCCAACGACATTTTGTAGGTATTCAAAACTGATAAGAGTGAACAAAGAGCAATAGTAATGACTAAGCAGATTAACTACAGAAATTGAGGTAAATTGAAAATTTGTTCGGTAGCAAAGTATGATAGACATCCAAACAAAAACAATTGTTAGGTACCACTGCTATTCCGTTTTAAGCAGGAGAAATTGTACATGTCGATGTTTTTTCCACAGATAAAAAGCCTTTTCTGACATGTATTGATCAATTTTTTAAGTTTGCTGTAGTACAGCCTATCGCATCACGAGCAATTTTCAATGTAAAGGTCCCTTTGTTGCACTTAATCAACCTGTTGCCAAAAATCAAGACTATCACTGCATAGCAGAAAGCTAAGTTTTCCAAGTGATGAGACTGTCGACGTCATTCTGTTGGCAACGATATAATACAAAAGAACGATTCATTCGGTGACAAATAAACAACTGATCGAAATAGTTTATGCGTCAACTGTACAAATGGAAGCAGTTATACGAGGAAAACGCGAAAAAAAACAATGCAAACAGGGATATAAGAAAAGAACTTTCTTTATTAAGCACATTTTCTTTAATATTCCGTTTAGAATAAAACTTGCTCTGCCGTTATTAATGGCTTACATGCTCACCTCGATAAAATTGACGGATTTCCCTTCGTTAAATCATATACCAGTAATGGATGGAGAGGTAACGATTTGAGATGAATATCAATACATTGGACAGACTACACACGTGAGTTCCTACCAAAAATCTATGCTGACGAGACGAAGACATTTGTAGAAGCTGTTAAGCAAGAACACATAAGGAAAGTAATTTTAGCAGATATCGATAAAATAGTCACGATGTTACAGAGTGAGGGTACACCATAGACACACAAGAAGCCTAAAGTTGCAGGTACTCCTGATCTTGACAACTGGGGTGTTCAGGCATGAACATACTGTAGTATATTTAATAACATATTAATAAGACCCGAAGCAATGTAGAGTATTCTACATATAAATGCGTCATATGCCTAACATATGATAGTGTATACTAAATACGCATATAGTGACATTTGTCCCTACGCATAAACATAGGGCGAGCGCAAAGATAAACAAATGTAATATGATCAGCCACTTATGGTCAGATCACAGCAGCATGGGAGATGCCGCGTACGCACTTTGCCTAAGGTCTATGCCGCTTGCCTAATGTTTATGCCATATGCATATAAATATATACAAGCTATATATATGAAGCTACATAGTGGGAGAGCATAGTATGTCTCCCGCTTGGAGCTCCACTCATTATTTAATGTACTTAGGCTAAGAGATGAAATACGCATGAGCGAGGGTATAAGAACTCTTTCTCAGACGAATAGAGATCAGTACACAACTGAACACCACCACAGTTATTTGTATTCACAGGGGACATATTAGATTCAGACACATCGAAGTAATAGAACAGGAAAATAGACAGATACAAATATATCCTAATCTTCAGGATGGGCTGGACAAGCTAACTAACTCATTAAATGCAAAAAGTAAAGTTTTGAATGATCATTTCAGATATTCAAAATTGGATTCTTACTAGTACACTTGAAAAGAGACCTGTTATTTTCAATAATCTCGATGTCGAAGAGATCAGAAATAGACATCTCACCAACATAACAATATCCGATATCTTAGAAGTAGCTAGCATTAAATCATTTCAAAATAACATTTTATAGTTTTTAATAAAATTCAAAAGCCCGAAATTAGGCTGAAAGAAAATTGATGTCTCCGTGTTTAGCGTAAAAATATAGTTTTAGATATCGATAAAGGTAAGATAGTTGCAGATTATGGCACGGAGTCGTATGCGGTTACTGGATGTGATGTGGCGGTCAGCACATCGTTTTGCAGAAGACTACCAACAAATAATTGCACACATAACTCATATCTGGGACTCTGGCAACATGTAGCACTCGATCTAGCGACCTTTATACGTTGACAACGCTAGATGATGGCATAATAATCATCAACGATAAAGGTCACCGACAGAGATGGACAGACACAGATAGTTGTTGGGATATATCTGGCCACCTCTGATGACGAAATTATCATCAACTACACCCGGTTTACCAATAACTATGGAGCATTAAAGAAAAGATCAATGGTCGCAGCTATCTCTCAACTCCACATAACAAGCCATCGGGAGTTACTGAGTCTGCCACACCTACATGATCTAAGTCAGACTAATTTACAAAACATAGGTCAGCTTCGCTCCAACTTGGTTTCTGGTTCCATTATCAGTAGTGGCACCGCTTGGTCATAATTGTTGCAGCAGTGCTCATCTTCTACGAGATCCGTCTTCGCTGGACACCAAGCCCAGCTGATCAACAATCTTCAGGCCGCTTTAAAGAAGTCCGAGGACGTCCATAACTCAGCTGAGGGAATACTTATCATCATCCAAACAAACAGAATACCAAAAACGATTGCGACATAGTTGCAAGCGATGAATAAGCAGTTCAGTAGGTCACTCAGCCGGCGGAAACATGATCCTCCAGCTATAAAACGAAATATAGCAGAACTAAGATTCAAGAGCAAAATAAACAACAACTAAAATTACTCATTTCTTCAAAAAACTGTTGACATATTGCTTTTTCAAATTGTTTTACTCCAATTTATAGAAGCAACGGTGCTTTACCTTGATGCTTGATTGAGTACGCATTTCAAAGTAAATTACTTTTATTTCAAAAATGGCTGGCAAGAGATTAAGCTTTAATGTGATACAATAGATTTATTATAATCACAAGTTTTGCATTTAGTTGCAGAATTATTTAAAGATTTTACCTTATCAGATAAAATAATTTACAATGCAATAATTACGAATGCAGACTTAAGGAAAGGGTTCAGGTCGGCGTAAAATGAAGACTTTAACCAATATCTGCAAATATCAGTATGTATACTTGCCAATGCCAAGGACCTTCAGGAAGAATATAACCTAGGTACTCCTCAATAGCTGCATGAAAGAATCTTCTGTTTCCATTGGTTAGAACAAAAGCACTTTTATTTGGATGTGAACATGACTAGCCATCCAGCAGAGCAACGCAAAAATGTCATATTTTGCGATGAAACAAAAGTAATACTGTACAGCAACAATACTCCACCCAGAGTATGACGAAATGCATTAACTGCGTTAGAAACAAAAACATCACTTCAACTGCAAAATTTGGATAGCTTACGGTTGCGGTTTGGGGGTGCATCTCTCGCAGAGGAGCCGGAAAACAGACATTTATAGTGGACATCATGAATGCGGTTCTGTACTTACAAATGTGAGAGGCTAGTGACATACAACCCCAAATTCCCAATCTTAATATCATTAAACTTGTGGAGGCTTACCTAAATATAAGTGTGGGAAATCGGAATCAAAGGAACCGCTTACAGCTGAAAGATGCTATCGTAGAACTCTGACAAAATATCCCTCCTACCTAGTCAAGTTGGTGATCAGTCTTCAATTAAGTGCTCGATCTGTAAATATTTTTTGTCCTTTTCTTCAAATCCGCGCGAGTTTCAGTTTGTCAAGGTGCTCTTTACACACTGAAAACAAAAAAAAAAACAATTTTTGACATCAGGTACAACATGAATAGCCATTTATTTAAATAAACGATTTTTAACGCTTTATTGTTTAATAACATGTTTTGAATAAGATAATAAAAAAAGCTCTAATCGAGGTGCCCGACTAGGAGATACCCTGATCACACTACTATCTGCGTCTGGTCTTATTTCAAGCACAATTCAATAGTAATTTCGATTCGTCGAATGTATGAATATTTGAATGTATGTGTGCCCACGAAAACTAATATACTCTAACTCTCCCTCGACATAACTCCCTCGCAGCATTTCCTTATGCATCGCGCCACAGGGTCATGGTCGGCAATCCGACTCAGCATTTCTTGGAACGCAGCGTAACACGTGACACCGTTACTTGCCGTTCTCATAATTACATTTCTGCGTATCAGCATTGTTTATACTAAGCTACTTAGTTGCTAGGTTAGTACAATTTGTGTGGTCTTACGCAGTGTTAACTACGGTATTGTGTGTGGAGTATCTGTGCATTCGGTGACCGCAAACCGTCTATGATCGGGATGTAATTGGCGTGTGAGAAATAGGTAATCCTAGCGTTGGCTGCTGCTATGGTGATAAGCGGCGTGAGGGCGACCTAGTTAATCGTAAGGGGAGTCAGTTTGTTTCCTAACCCCCTATTATTTTTCTGGTATACCTATTCTCCAGCTTCAAAAATAGGGTTTTTTCCTGCAAGTATTGCGTCGTTTGATGTTGTCTTGCTGGGCTTTTACTAACCTCAACCAACGCTCATTAGGCCCTACGTGAACAATCTCAATTAGTTTAGGTGACAGTGCAAGGTTTTGTTATATTCTACTGTTGCCTTCAGAATTAGTTCTACAGTGCCACTGATTGGCCACTTGGCCATTTGATGAGCTATGAAGCGGGGGCGCGTTCACAACGTCAATGCTGTAGTTGAATGTATGTATGAACATGTATAGGAAATATGACTGCGCTTGGCGCTGCTTGCCATGTTCTTCTGCAAGTTGGCCAAAAGTTTTGTTTAATACCTTCTGTCTTACTTAATAGATTTCATTGAAATTTAAATTAGCATAAGATTTACATATTCTACTGAATTAGTAGGAATAAAATCTGATTCACTTATTGACCTTATTTCGAACTGAACTTAAATGTAAGGAATTTGAGGAAATTTGGAGTCGGTATCCAAAATTTAACATAAATCAAAATTGTAGAAAAATAATATGTACACATTAATACAAAATTGTGAGTTTCTAGCACTTAAGCCGTAAGTGGTATAATTTAATAACAGTATTTCGATTATGTTTTTAATCAAAAACAATAAATAGTTATCGAATATATGAAGCAAACCTGATATGCGCCTGCTGTATGCGGACCTAAAAATCAAACTTTAAGTCTCTAGCTGTTGAGATCGACACACATACGGACAGCGCTCCAACGACCCGGCTTGCCATTCAAATATCCTGCTCAAGAATATATTTAGTTACTGATTTGCCTATTTTTAATGGGATCAGGGTATAAGAAAGTAAGAAAGCTCAAGTCGGGGTGCCCGACTAGGAGATACTCTGACCCCAGTTTTTTAATATTTTCCGTAGTTTGTATGGAGTATTAAAAACAAAATAAAATAAAAATCGACAGTACGACACCACGATTCGAACCCACTAGATTTATTATAATTACAAGTTTTGCATTTAGTTGCAGAATTATTTAAAGATTTCTCCTTATCAGATAAAATAATTAACAATGCAATAATTACGAATGCAGACTTGAGGAAAGGGTTCAGGTCAACGTAAAATGAAGATTTTAACCAATATCTGCAAATATCAGTATGTATACTTGCCAAGGACCTTCAGGAAGAATATAACCTAGGTACTCCTCAATAGCTGCACGAAAGAAACTTCTGTTTCCATTGGTTATGAACAAAAGGACTTTTATTTTGATATACGACACCAGAATTCGAACCCATTATTTTTACGCAACGCGCACCAAGTCTACCAACACCGCCACTTCATAAATTAAAACAAGTAAGAAAGCTCTAGTCGGGGTGCCCGACTAGGAGATAACCTGATCCCAGTCCTCTGAGTTTAATATTTTCCGTAGTTCGTATGGAGTGTTCAAAAAAAAAGAAAACAAATAAAAAACGACGTTTCAAAACCAGGTTTCGAACCGGGACTGTTTGCGCAACGTGCACAAACTCTACCAAGACCGCCACTTCATAATTAAAAAAATAAATAAAATAAAAACAAAAATTTTAAAAACATTCCATATCCACCGGCCTCGAACCCTGGGACTAGCTGCTTACGAGCGCCGCCTCTACCAACACAGCCACTGCACCACTTGCAATAAAAATTGCAAATTTGAAGTTTAGTTGCAGCTGATAATTCAAGCAGTATTCAAACGCAATTTCGATTCTTCGAAAAAAAAAAAAATACACGCATTTGACTAATTGACAAAAAATGGGTGCACGTGGCGCTGCTGACATGTGTTTTTGGGAATTGGCCAAACGGTTTGCTTAATAACTTCTGTTTTACTTAATGGATTTTAATGAAATTTTCAGCATATGCTCTACATATTCTATAGGCTTGGTTGAGATGCAAACGTCTTCACATAATGGCCCTATTTCCAACTCAACTTAAATTTTAAGAATTTGGGAAAATTTCAAGCCGGGAAAATTGGGGGCTCTAGCTCTTAAGACGTACGAGATATAATTTATTTACTGCATTTAAGTAAGGTTTTTATTCGATCACAATTAAATCGGAATAGTTATCGAATATTTGAAACAAACTTGACCTGCGCGTGCTATACACGGACCTAAACAAATTTCAATTCTCTAGCTCTTATAGAAGCTGAGATCAACGCGTTCACCCATACGGACAGGCAGACAGACAAAGCTCAATCGACTCGGCTTGTCGTCCTGATCAAGAATATATATACTTTATGGGGTCTACCGCGCCTACTTCTGCCTGTTACATACATTTGCACAAAGCCACTATACCCTGACTTCCCATTTTCAATGGGATCAGGGTATAAAAGGAGAGACAAACCTAAAATGTGTAACAAAATAAACAACAAAAATTAAAATTACTATTTTTTTCAAGCTATCAAGAAACTATGTTGTCTACGCTTTATCCGTTTTTTAATACATGTTTATTTTTGTATATCTCTAAATTTGGCTTTGAAATTTTGTTGAGAACGAATCTGAAACTGAAATACATTCCTTTTTACAATGCCTGGCAAGAGATTAAGCTTTGATGTAGTCCAATTGATTTATTATAATCACTAAATTAGCAAATGTGTTTCATTAGTTGAAGGGTTTTCTATCAAGGAAAGAAATTTTCAATGTTATAAACACACGGAAAACGACGATAGGCGTGAAGAAAATGGAACAGGTGGGCGTAAAAGAGAGATTTGCAGTTGGGCAAGCGGCTTAATAATGCGGAAGATTGAAGAAAATTCGCAAATATCAGTACGGACACTTGCCTAGAACCTTAAGGAATGTGACTTAGATGTGTACTCTTCAAAAGTTGCACGAAAGAAGCAGTGGTTTCTCATTAATAAATGTAAAACACCGCTCTAATTTAGCTGCAAACATGATTAATTAGCAGGCAAAATATGGGGAAAATATGTTCTGTGATAAAACAATAGTAATTTTGTATAGTAGCATTAACTGTATTGGGAAGCAGAAAAAAGAGAAGTGCGAAAAATTTAGTTTGTTTAATATCAATAGGCTTAATTTAAAATTCAATCATGACATTGAATCAAAGCTAAAGGAGATTAATGTACGGACTAGGATCCTCTATAATTGTAACAAGTTTCTAGATACACCACCACAGTGTCCCGATCTGAGCCGTATTGAAAATGTGTGGGCATACCAAAAGAAAGGAGGGAGAAAGTGGGATCCAAAGAACCACACACAAACTGAAAGCTGGTATATTTTAAAAGTGTGAAAAGATTCCTGTTGAATACTTAATAAAGTTGATCAATTCCATGAGACACCGCCTCCAGCATGTATTAAATTATACGGAAAGGCATAATAAATATTACAATTGGCATACTTTGCTTTCTATTTTAAGTTAAGAACAATCAAGTGTTTTGTGTAAACAGTTTCTTGACAGCTTAAAATATGAGTAATTTTGGTTTTTGTTCCTTATTGTGTTATACATATTTAGTTTTTTTTTTTTTTATAATTTAACTCAATAAATATTATTATTAATTACTAAACAGATTACTATTAAAAAATTTTCATTAATCTTAGAGTCCATTAATTTTTGGACCTGAAATCAAAAAATGTATTGATTCTTTCAATGTGTAGAGTTTTTTGACTAACATTGTAAATTGTTTTCCTTGATACAGAAAACTCTTCAAATAAATCTGTAACAGATTTTCCCAATTTGTGGCTATGATATGACCACATCAAAGCTCAATCTCTTGTCAGGCATTTTAAAAATTAAAGTAATTAAGTTAAAGATTCGTTCTTAAAAAAAATTCACAGGCAAATTGAGAGAAATACATATATAAACATGTATTAACAAATGGAAAAAGCATAGATAAAGGTAAAGCACCATTCTACCGAAGAAAAACATTGCAATACGAATATGTAAACAGCTTGACAGCTAAAAAAAAATAGTTTATTTTTAGTCGTTTATTTTGTTTCCCATTTTCAATTTTACTCTCTTTTTATACCCTGATCCCATTGAAAATGGGAAAAAGTATATATACTTGATCAGGACGACAAACCGAGTCAATTGAGCCCTGTCTGTCTGTCAGTCCGAATGTGTAAACGATCTCAGCATCTACACCGACGAGCAAAACTGTAACACATGTTCAATGTTCTCACTTCAACGGTCTGTATTATCTTTTCTACTTTATGCATGCTTAAGATCATAGTCTTGTTTTGTTAGTGAAATATTTGGCTCTTTTATCTATAAATTTGTATCGCTAAGATAAGAGAAATACAATAGCAAAGAGTAAAAAGTCAAATGTTACAGTTTTGCACTGCAAATATTTTTAAACTAATATTTTTATTCAATTTTTTTAATAACGGGTCCACAGCCCTTTTGATTTTTTGAGGTTGTTTATGCGGTTTGGCATACTTTGCGTGTAGCTTCGCACAATTTCAGCTGGAATCGAGTACCAAACGTCTTTCGTTCACTCCCACAACTCCATCATGCCATTTGGAGGGGCCGCATATTTCGCAAGCTGCGATTTCACATGGCCCCATACATTTTCTATGGGATTCATATCTGGAGATTGCGGTGGCCAATTCATAGTTTGAAACTTTTGGTTCAATAACCAAATGGGATGTGTGCCTTTTGGTCTTGCTTAAAAATATGCAATTTTCAATGCCAATGACTTCCCAAATTTTCTTGCAGAATTTTTAGGTATTGCTCCTTACGCATTATCCTATCGAATAACACTAAGGGCCCAACTCCATTTTTACAAATACAGCTCCAAACCATTATGGACCCTCCACCGTGCTTTACGGTTCGCCGCACTGTATTTGCCGATTGGACTGTGGGATTCCTAGTCCAATACGACGATCGTTCGTCTGACTCAAAACGATTCATTTTAGTTTCGTCTGACCCGATAACCTTTTTTAGCATTGTTTAAGGTTTTTATTTGTAACTTACGGCATCCCAATCAGCTAAAGTCCAATTTTCATGCATTGCAGCAAAATTTCTACGCAAGCTTATGTGCCTTTTAGCTCGAAATGTTTTTTTTTTCTTTCTTTGGCATTGAGGCCTAATCTGCCGAGACACTCACTGGCATTTAAATTTAACACATTAGCCGCTTATATTGGCGTAAAGTCGCGATTGCTTGTAACTAAGTTAGCCACGTGGCGCGTGTCACGTTCACTTAAAACTCGCGGTCGGACTCCTTTATTGATTTTAATGTTTTCTAAATTTTTTTTTAAATCTGCACAGTCATATGGTTAACAACAAATTTATTAGCCCCTTTCCTAACGAATTCGCCCCCTTTCAATAATTCCTTTATTTTCTTTTTCTTTTCATCAGGCATCATAATTATTTTGCAATTTGATTTAAAAAGATCAAAGCTGAGCGATTTAAATGAAAACAAATAAGCTTTAATGGTAAAAAAAAAGCTTTAAAACAAAAGTAATTAGGTTTTGCTTTGCGAGTGCAAAACTGTAACATTTGACCTTTTTACTCTTTGCCATTGTATTTCTCTTATCGCTTATCAAACGTCTTCAAATTTATGGTCTTAAGCATGCATAAAGTAGAAAAGATAATACAGACCGTTAAAGTGAACAGTGAACATGTGTTACAGTTTTGGTCGTCAGTGTATAAGAGCTTGAGACCATTATATGGAAGCGTTTGGATTTCTACCAAGTCAATAGAATATGCAGATCATATGCTGAAAATTTCCTCAAAATCCACTAAGTAAAACCGAAGTTATTAAACAAGACGTTTGGCTAATTTGCAAAAACACATGTCAGCAGCGCTAAGTGCACGCATTTTTCTTATACGTGTTCACACATTCATTCAAATGCATGTATTCTTTTCTATTCGTAGAATCGAAATTGCGATTGAATTGGGCTGAGCTATTAGGTACTACTTAAATTAAAATTTGCAACTCTTCTTACAAGTGGTGCAGTGGCAGCGTTGGTAGAGGCGGTGTTCAAAAGCGGTTAATCCCTGGGTTCGAGCATAGTAGCGATGGAATATTTTGTATTCTCTTATTTTTTATGAAGTGGCGGTGTTGGTGGAGATGACGCGCGTTGCGTAAAAATTGTATGTTGGAATCTTGGTGTCGTATTGTCGATTTTAATTTGTTTTTTTTTTTTTTTATATACTCTACAAAGTACGAAAAATATTAAAACACGCAGATAGGACTGGGATCAGGATATCTCCTTACTTGTTTTATAATATTAATTCAATAAAGCTAATCGTTAACAAAAAAATTAGCTAATTTTAATAAAAGGCCTTTAATTTTGCATCTAAAATCAAGAAGTATAAACCTCTTCAGTGTGTAGAGTTTATTGACAATCTGTATTTAATTTTATGGCAGATCAGACCAATTCAGTTTTAAACCTTTAGCGATACCACTTAGATGGCTTATAATTGGAAGAAACGTCTGTGCATAGCCAAAATTATCTTGATAATCAAGTCATAAACACGTTTGCTCTACATGATTCTTTCCATGAGTCACAACATACATAAACACTTCGCATATTAACAAACAATCAATACTTCCATACATATGTACAAATAATTATTTTCGACACAACACTAAATAGCACAAACATTCAAAAAGTTTTATAATGGTCTATTTAAAACAAAGTTAAGCATTTTCTTGTAAAAGTACTTACAAATTAACGATTAAGAAAATCTTAATTTTACAAACAAACTTGAAACATATACATAATAGGCAAAAAAACTTTTTCTCACACTTCACCCAACATTTAATTTGGAAATCAATAGAAAAATTTTAAATATAATATATAAAATCAAATAAAAACTTTTTAGACAAGATTACATACATATACATACGTATACCAATGTAAGGAAGTGTAAAACAAGGTTGAATTTCGATTATATCATAAATCGAAATAGCTGAGTCGAATTTGGTACCATATTTATTACATTAGTCAACAACATAGCGTCACTGTTTAAAATGTTTCTAATCTTCAATAAATTATATATTAACTGTACATATATGAATGAGAAATCGACTTGCCTAAATAAACGTAGAACATATAAAATATGTGCATTTGGACGTTTCTTATATTAAATAGTATTATATGACATTTTTTTCCTAACTCACAACTTTCCGTTTAAAAAATCAAAATTCATCAGGAAATTAGACCCAATGTACGTATTTTCGTGAGGTTTTAAAATACTTTTCCATATATTCTTAATGAAATAGCAAATATTTTCCAAGCAAACAAAAATAAAAAACAGGGTATATGAGAATCTCCTGCGCAACGCTAGTCACCTCTACCAGATCCGACACTATATTAATTGGCCAGTAAGTAGCACTTGTGTTATTTTCAGCACGCATAACATATTCACTTGCATATTTATCATTAGAGTAGGTATACAAACTAATTTACAAAATTTGGTAAAAATATATTAATTAAATATAAGTTAACATATCCAACTAGCAACTAGCTTCACTTAGAACATTTGGTATTTCAGATTCTAGTTAGTCATAGCTACAGTCTCAGTGCTCTCTCAGCTAAAATAATAATATAAAGTTAAGTATGATCCAAACAATAAGACGGAACAGAACTTTAAATACGTTTGTCCTTATTCTGCAATACAAAAAAAGTAAAGGCTACATATATTAACTTTTATATAACACAAGCCACTAGAATACCCTAATACCAATCGACACTAATCAAAATCAATAAAAATCTAGCGACTGAACGACTAGCAGGTGTTGCAATAAAATTAGATAAGACCACATATTTAGAATCTGAAATTAGGCTGCTCAACGCTGAGCCTTACAAATTCAGCAATAGATAAGATAGATTTAAGGTTCACATATGCATGAGTCAGAGTATAAATATCATAGCTCAAGAGAATACAAATTATAAAACTGAATAATACCACAGTCAAGTGTATAATTGAGGTGTCAAATCCCCATACATTAAAAATGTGCGGTCGGTCCTACCCACCGCGTGCTCTAGGAAGCTTTTCATAGAAAATTCCATAATCATCATATTTTGCTCCATATCTGCTCTCTATATACACTGCCGATCAACGAAATAGTTATCGTTATAACTGCTATTTCATTTTATTTAGTGAAACAAGACACATATGCTAGAGACAATATGTGGATGCAAAAAATATACAGTTATTTTGTATATCTGTTTTACTTTGCCTTAGTCCAAAAATGTGTTTTTTTTGCAATCATCGGAATAGACTCAGAAGAGGTTATTTTAGTTTCTTATAAGTTGTGTTCTTTGGAAGTCGCAAATTCATTTCGAAAGTTATTGTCAGTTTATTCAACTATAATTTAAAATAATATGGGTCGTGGTAAAGCGCTTACTTTAGAGGAAAAAGGCAAAATATTGGCGTACCATGACTGCAAATTTACAACTATGGAAATAGCAACAAAAATTTCTCAAAGTCAGTCTGTTGTCAGTCATTTCTTACGCGATTAATCAAATTACGGAGAAAATATGAAAAAACCCTCCTATAAAGCACTTACTGCTTCAGAAGAGCGAAGAATACTCCGAGAAGCATCCAATTCTACATGTTCTGCAGCCAAAATTCACCAAAATTTGGGAATGAACGCAATTGTAGCTACCGTACGACGAGTTATCCGGAAAGATAAACATCTTAAAAGATTGAAAATAAAGAAAAAACCACCACTTACCGATATTCGTAAGGAATCTCACTGTCTGTTTGCGCGGAACAAGATGACCTAGACTACTGAGTGGTATCGAATCGTTTTTTCTGATGAAAAACGCTTCAATTTGGATGGACCCAATGGTTTTAATTATTACTTTCACGATATCAGAAAGGAGGAACGTTATTTATCCCGTCACCATAGTCGTGAAGTCGGTATAATGGTGTGGGGTGCCATATCGTATTATGGTACTTTCGATATTCAATTCGTGTCAACTAGGATGAATGAAATTGGATACAATGAGCTTCTTAAAAAATCATTTCCCCATTTCACCGAACTCTTTGGATCATAATCTTGGACTTTCCAACGAGATAATGGTCCAATCCACACCGCGCGACTTGTAAAAAAGTGGATTACCGATCAAAATTTTCACTTAATGGAGTGGCCGCCGTACTCTCCAGATTTAAAAATCATAGAAAATTTAAGGGGATGGTTAGCACGTAAAGTCTATCAATCGGGTAGACAATTTGAGGACATTGAGTCTTTAAAATCAGCAATTACCAGCAACTGGAGCGAAGTATCCTTGGACTGTCTAACGTGCCTATACGATTCTATGCCGAACAGAATTTACAAAACTATTTGTGAATACAAATCTTGTATTTGTAGCCTAGTGGATCCGGCTCGAAGGAACAAAATGTGAATACAAATAACTGTGGTGGTGTTCAGTTGTGTACTGATCTTTATTCGTCTGAGCAAGAGTTCTTATACCCTGGCTCATGCGTATTGGATCTCTTAGCCTAAGTACATTATGTAATGAGTGGAGCTCCAAGCGGGGGCCATACTATGCTCTCCCGCTATGTAGCTTCATATATATAGCTTGTATATACTTATATGCATACGGCATAAACATTAGGCAAGCGGCAAAGTGCGTACGCGGCATCTCCCATGCTGCTGTGATCTGACCATAAGTGGCTGATCATATTACATTTGTTTATCTTTGCGCTCGCCCTATGTTTATGCGTAGGGACAAATGTCACTATATGCGTATTTAGTATACACTATCATATGTTAGGCATATGACGCATTTATATGTAGAATACTCTACATTGCTTCGGGTCTTATTAATGTGTTATTAAATATACTACAGTATGTTCATGCCTGAACATTCTACGGGGGGCCAAAAGTGACAGCTAGCTGTTGCTGCCTCTTGTTTCTCTTCTTAATCCGTGGCCTGCGTCTCCGTCTGTATAGCAACCCAATTTTTCGATGCTCCCCGGAGTTCTCTGGGACGTCCAGGCACATCGTTGTTGATGCGCTGATTACCTTGTTGGTTGATAATCCAGATACATTGCCAGAGATAATCCATCCAAGTTCGGTCTTTTGTCCCAGGGTTTCATTGATTTTCTTTACCTTTCCCAACATTATTAAGGGAAGTAAATCAACGCCAATGACAACGTCAATTCGACTGGGCTCGTTAAAATGTGTGTCAGCTAGCTCGCAGCCCATCCAATCCTTATTGACATCCATGTCAATTTTCTTGGTTGGTAGAGCTCTCTGAAGTTTTGGAATAACAAGTGCCTGCGTTGTGGTGATGAATTTGCTTTTAAACCGTGGTTTGATTGTTAAGCAAACACTATTTTTAAGAATTTCTACATTTTGCGAAATTCCTTGAACTTCCACGTTCCGTTTAGTTCGGCGCAGTTTTAACTGTTGTGCAGCTTCTTCAGATATTAGGGTTTTTTGCGAGCCTCCATCTATAAGGGCCCTTAGCTGCTCGTATTTTCCAGACTTATTTTTAATCTGGATGAGCGCTGTCGCTAGCAACGTATCTTGTCCTTTATTTTCATTTAGACAGTTGCTGCTAACGATCTCATTTTTATTTGCTTCCTCATGAAGCAAATTGTTGTGTGCTTTGGTGCATTGATTGCAAGTCCAATTCTTCTTGCAATCTTTAACGCTGTGGCTGCCTAGACATTTATAGCAAAGCGAGTTTTGGAACACAAACTCCTTGCGTTTTTTAACCGGCTCAGCTCTAAATTGCTGACACCTGGTTATTTCATGTCCAGTCAATTGGCAAAAACGGCATCTCTCGTGGCTTGTTGTCTTTGCTTCCCTTGACGTATTGGCGGCGCTTTTTTGCACTGAGTCTATTGAGTTATACAGTTCCTCAATAAACTCTAGTACATCGTCCAAGGACTGAATTTCTCTGGCCTTTTTTACGTGCTGCTCGTAAAGTTGTAGGACTTCCGTAGAGAATCGTCGCAACAGAATTTGAGCGTATAGAGCGTCAGCTTCATTACCGAATTGACCCTTTTCTTTGATAATGAAAATGCATTCTGTTGCTGTGTCCAAGAACTTGCGGATACTGCCTTCATCATTGTTCTTCAGCAGTTCCATGTCCACTAGCTGGCTGACGGCGTTAGCAAATATTTTGCGCGTATTTTCGTAGCGCTTGCATATTAGTTCCCAAGCCGAGTTGTAGTTAGCAGACGAGCCAATTAATAAATGGCCTACGACCATTTTGGCTTCTCCCCTAAGGCATGACTTCAGGTAGTTCAGCTTCCTTGTGTCGCTGATATCTCTCCTGTTGTGAATCACCTCGGAGAATAACTCGAAGAACGTCGGCCACTCTTTGGGACTTCCATTGAATTGAGGAAGATCCACTTTCGGTAGCTCTGGAACGTCTTCTTGTGCATTTTGCAAGCCAGCTACTCTTCTGTTTAGTTTTTTTGTAAGTATGCTGACATTGCATTCCAGCTCATCTATCTCATCGATGTCGAAGGCAAATTTTTCGTATTTTGCCTCTAAATCCGTGAGCGTAAACTGGACTTTGTTTCACAGGAAAATCAACTTGTCTTTATAGTCAAGGATTTCTACCTGGCTGCTAAGCTCTAGATTGGCATACACTTCTTGCATGTGTTGCCTTACTTTTAGAGCTCGCTTGTCTACAAGGTCAACCAGCACATCCATTGGGCTCGAGCTTCTTTGGGAAAATATTTCCTGCTGCCCGTGTTGTGCCTTGGATGTCTTTGCTTGGATGGATGCTGTTTCGTCGGTGTCTATGGCGTGGTCGGCAACTTCGACTTTCATCAGAGACTCCTGGTAGTTCCTGATGTTTTCCATTATGCCATCATATATTTTTTCCTTAAAATATTGATGATCGATGACACCGATTCTGACCAGTATTAGATGATTGGCAGTAAACTCTGCTGCCAATCTATCAATGGCTGGTAACGCATCCTTGTTCGTGATGCTCTGCCGGATCTTGTCATAGATCTCTGATTGCTTTTTGAGCAACTCCAGAGTTTTTGCCGACAGCATTTTGCTTGTGTTTTTGTTTTTCGTGTGAAAATTTGAATTTAATTTACCCTTTGGCTTGACCCGTTGGAGGTGTTTTTGTTTTGATCGCCTGGTTGATCGTGTTGTGCCTCTACTCACAGCTTGAATTGGTAAGCCAAAAAGTATTTAAACAATTTTTCACTTCACTTTCACACTTGTCACAAACGTAGCCTTGTAGATTTTACTCGAAGGACCAAAATATGTGACAAATCACAAACGTAGCCTTGTAGATTTTACTCGAAGGACCAAAATATGAATACAAATCTTGTATTTGTAGCCTAGTGGATCCGGCTCGAAGGAACAAAATGTGGATACAAATAACTGTGGTGGTGTTCAGTTGTGTACTGATCTTTATTCGTCTGAGCAAGAGTTCTTATACCCTGGCTCATGCGTATTGGATCTCTTAGCCTAAGTACATTATGTAATGAGTGGAGCTCCAATCGGGGGCCATACTATGCTCTCCCGCTATGTAGCTTCATATATATAGCTTGTATATACTTATATGCATACGGCATAAACATAAGGCAAGCGGCAAAGTGCGTACGCGGCATCTCCCATGCTGCTGTGATCTGACCATAAGTGGCTGATCATATTACATTTGTTTATCTTTGCGCTCGCCCTATGTTTATGCGTAGGGACAAATGCCACTATATGCGTATTTAGTATACACTATCATATGTTAGGCATATGACGCATTTATATGTAGAATACTCTACATTGCTTCGGGTCGTATTAATGTGTTATTAAATATACTACAGTATGTGCATGCCTGAACACTATTTCAAATAAAGGTGGCTTTACCCATTATTAAATTAATAATAATGATTATCAGAATTGAAAATTCGAAAAATTAAGTTAAGATTTTCGTTTAATTTGTGATTTTCGCTTTGTTTAAAATGTTGAGTCTATTCGGTTGATCGATACAAATAACGATTTTTTAAGGTGCCTCAAAAAGAAAATTTTTTATAAATTTTACATAAAACTTAGAGCGCTAATTTTTGTTTTGGTTACTCAAGAATTGAGCAATGAATAAGAAAAAAATTTTAGTATAGCGTTATATTGTTATCTTTCTTTATAAAACGTCAATTTCCAAAAAAAAAATTGTGAGTCTATTTCGTTGATCGGCAGTGTATAAGTTACAAACATACCAAAAGTTCATGCACTAGTCACTAGGTAAAAAATAGTTATGGGGTTGCCCGCTAGGAGATACCCTGATTCCAGTCCTTTCTGCGCTGTTTAATATTTTCCTTAATTTGATTCGAGCATTCAAAAAGAAACAAGAAGATAAAAGCTGAAATACCGACATCAAGATTTGAACCACAATTGTATATGCAACGCTCATCACCTCTAAAAACGAGCCACCAACACAATCACTGCACTGCTTGAGTAAGAAATTTCAATCCTCAACTTAAGTAGCAGTTGATAATTTAAACACATTTCAATCTCAATTTCGAGTCTTCGAATCGAAAAGAATACACTCATTTGAATGTAAGTGAATGAATATAGGAAAAATGCGTACAGTTGACACTGGTTGCCACGTGCTTATGCTTTTTACATATTTAATTGGAGTAATTGTTAGCTTAGTAAAAATGCAAGCTCTTTAACATATTGGACTTATTTGCAACTGAACTTAAATATAAAAAATTTGGGGAAAATTGGAGCCAATATCCAAAATATAATATATAATAATAAATATATAAAATGTGCGCGTGCTACACACGGACCTACCTTATAGATGCTGAGATCGACGCGTTCACACATACAGATAGACGGACAGGGCTCAATCGACTCAGCTTGTCGTTCAATAAAAAATATATATACTTTATGAGGCCAGCCACGCCTCCATCTGCCTGTTAAATATATTTGCACAACGCCATACACTAATGTCCCATTTTCAATGGAATCAGGGTATGAAAACTAAAATTACTTTTTTTTTTAAAGCTGTCAAGAAATGTATTCACTTGATTACATGGTTATTGCCCTCTGTCATAGTTTGGTTGGACCATATATACAGTACACTATTACTTCTGTTTCCTCACAGTATACGATACTTTCCCAATATTTTGTCGGCTGCCATGTTCACAGCTAAAGTAAAGCATTTTTCTTCATTTACCAATGTAAGCAGCGGCTAAAAGTACCTATGCCGCAGGATGGTCGGCGAACTGTTTCATGTGTCACATTGTTCCTTAAGGTAATTAGTAAGTGTCCATACTGATTTGCGGATTTTGTTCAATCTTCGGCATTATTAAACAGCTTGCGATAAATGACAAAAACCTATCTTATTTTACGCTCAGCTGTAAGCCTGCTTTCGTTTACCCTGTGATTTTTAACATTATGAATTGTTTTCCTTAATACAGAAAACCTTTCTTTTAATTCTGCAACACATATGCCATTATGAAAGTTATTCAGTTTTAAATAAGAACTTAACAAAGTTTCACAGTTAAATTGAACGAAATGAAAATATAAACATGTTTTAAGAGACGCAGAAAGCATAGATAACGGTAAAGCTTGAAAAAGAGCAATTTTTGTTTTTGTTGTTTATTTTGTTACACATTTTAAGTTATGCTCTCTCTTTTTATAATTTTATTCAGAACGTATTATTAAACAATAAAGCATTAAAAAATTCGTTAATTTAAATAAAAGGCTATTTATTTGGCACCTAAAGTCAAATTGTGTATTTGGGTTTCTTCTTCAGTAAAGAGTTTCTTGACAAATTGAAAGTCGCGCGGAAAACGAAAGCAGGTTTGAAGAAAAGGGCATAGGTGGGCATAACATAATTAAAGATGGACCATCTTTATTAAATATTCAAGAGGGATCTTTTGCCACACTTCTATGATAGCAGCTTTCAGTTGAAAGCGTGTCCTTTGATTTCGATTTCCCACTATTTTCATTAGGTAAGCCCACATAAGTTTGGTGCTGTTCAGATAGGGAATCTGGGGTGGTTTATCACTAGCCTTTCCACAATTAAAAGAGAGCTAAGAGCATATATTAAGCTCATTCTACTTCTGATCATTGTCTTGATAGAATATAAATTTGGCTTCTTGTTGTTATGAAGCAAAATTTTTTACATTTCTCTCTCAAATTTGAAAGTAAAGAACCGCATTTATGGTGTCCGCTATAAATGTTAGTTCTCCAGCTCCTCTGCAAGAGATGCACCCCCAAACCATAACTGTTAGCTATCCAAATTTTCGGTCGAAATGATGTTTCTGTTTTCACTGAGTTAATGTATTGCGTCATACTCTGCGTGGACTACTTTACTGTACAGCATTAGTTTTGTTTCATCGCAAAGTATGATGTTTTCGCATTGCTCTGCTGGCTGACTTATCATGTTCACATCAAAATGAAAGTGCTATTGCTGATTAACCAATGGAAACAGAAGTTTCTTTCGAGCAGCTTTTGAAAAATACCTAGGTTCGATTATTCCTGAAGGTCCTTATATTTTCGGGTTTTGGTTAAAGCAAAAATATATGTAAAGCACCGTTAGCTAAATTTAAATAAGTAGTATGTGCTTTTGTTGTTTAGTTTGATAAATATTTATAGTCGTGCTCTTATTTATATTTTTGTTCAAAACTAATCATCAAACAGCTTAGCATTACAAATTTCGTTAATTCGAACAAAAAGCTTTTTATGTTACGTTTAAAGTCAAAAATTATATTTTTTTGCAGTGTTTAAAAGTCACAAGCTGCATATTTTATATACAGCGGAAACCGATCATATATTTTTATATGATTTAAATAAACTAGGAGATACCCTTAAAACAGTTATGTATGTTTTTTAGTATGTTCTGCCTAAATTAAACACGCAATAAACTATTTTTGCCTTAAATATCATTTGTACACTATATTTACCTTTACGTATCTCACATGTGCAACATTTTAATCAATCTAAAAAAAATTGATAAAATAAGCTTAAAATGAAGAATTTAATTTGAATTAAATTGTCTTATTTTAATTTAATCTTGTACACAAGGTAACCCGCAGAGCTTAAAGTTATTTATTTTTGTATTTAATGTTAATATATAGATGATTGCACTGTGCATTAAGCATAAGTGCCTGCAAAGTACGTTAAAAATATAGTTATGAGTCTGTAGCTTACGGAGAGAGCACAAAGTTTTTTGCGATGTACTACAGCTTCCATACACGTACTTTCAATTTTTATACCCTGATCCCATTGAAAATAGGAGTTATTAAACAAAACGTTTCGTCCATTTGCAAAAGCACATGTCAGCATTTTCCCTATGCGTGTGCGTCTATTCTTTTCTATTCCAAGAATTGAAATTGCTATTGAATTGTGCTGAATTATTAGCTGCTACTTATGATCAAATTTGCAATATCTCGCGTAAGCAGGGCAGTGGCTGCGTTGGTAGAGGCGGCGCTCGTATGCAGCTCGGTCCGGGTTCGAGACCAGTGGAGATGAAATATTTTTATTGTTTTATTTTTTTTTTAATTATGAAGTGGCGATGTTGGTAGAGTTGGTGCACGTTGGGCAAATAATCCGGGTTCGAAACCTGGTCTCGCAATGTCGATTTTTATTTGTTTTCTTTTTTTTTTTGAATACTCGTTACAAACTACGGAAAATATGAAAAAACTCAGAGGAATGGGATCAGGGTATCTTCTAGTCGGTCACCCCGACTACAGCTTTCTTACTTGCTTAACTTGAATTTGTAAACATTAGAACTGTACAAGATATTTGCATACATCAATGTTTGGAAGCTTTTAAGGGTTAAGGATTACAATTAAAATGAATCGATCTGTAAATGTCGTCCGTTTATTATGATTTTTTGAATTTAAATGCATCGGAGAAAAATATCGATTATTAACAAATTGTACGCAATTGGTGTCTTCCACCGCTAAATTTTACTGTACATGGTGAAACCACGAAGTTAACCATTTTTGTTTTGAGATTTAACACATTTAATTGTGAAAAGAAAAATTCCAATTGAAATATGAGTGAAAATCAGATTTTATTTACGGATGCATTATCAGTGAATATCTCAAATAACTCATTACTGACTGGTATGTTACAATAGTTAAAATGGATATGTGCCCCACTTACATGTATTTATTTTTAGCTATTGGCAATGAAGTGTTTTACCTCAGAAGAAATTCGATTGTACGGGTGACAAATAAAATGCATTATAAAAAAATACATGGCTCGGTATGTAACCAAAAATCTGAGCTTACAGGATTGATACTACTTTATGCCGAAAATGAGTTTTCTCTTTATAAATATGATCTTACTCAGAAAGAAATGTTTATATTAATTTACGAAGGTGAGACAAAGGACTGGATAAATGCAGCCATATATATAAAGGACGAAGAAGGCTGTCAATTTGTGTTACATATGGCTCACAGCTCGCTTTTGCGTTTACAATACGATAACATGAATAATATGAAATTTGGAAAATGTACTATATTAGAACTAGCACGATGTACAGACTATTCTATGTTATATAACACGGCCTTATATGGTAGCAGCTATAATAAGCTTATTATTATAAGCGGAAATTCATTTGGAGAAATACTTATTTGGCAGCCCCATACTCCAGTTAATTTTAATAATAGTGCTCGTTCAAACATATACCCACTTCTCTTGCGTCTCAAGGCGCATAATGGTGTTGTATTTTCTATTGACTTCAATTTAACAGCTCAATTGCTGGTAACCACATCCGATGACCGCTCCTTAAAACTTTGGAAATTAAATTCTAATCTAGATATCAAATTTGATTCGTCGCAGATAAAACCCCTTTGCAGTTGCTATGGACATACTGCACGAGTTCTTTGTGCTATAATTGCAAAATATGGTAAGTAGGGAAATAATTTTGAAAAAATAAAATCCTTTTTTAAATAAAGCATTTTATTTTACAGGGGATCGAATTTTTATTATAAGTGGCGGAGAGGATTCTTATATATGTGTTTGGAGTCAAACAGGTGAAATGATATTTAAACGACGTGAACAATTTGGAGCACCGATATGGCGTCTTGCTTTTGACCATGTTTCAGCGAAACTCTATAGCACTGGCTCAACTGGAAATATTCTTGCCTATAATCTAAAAAACGCTTTAGTTTCAAAACAAACCTATTTAATTCAACAAGTGCATATGGATTCATCTAATGAATTTTTGATAAAAGTTAAATACCTTAATTACAGTACAATCATTGCTCTAAGCAATAAAAATAACATGTACTACATGCGTCTTGTGAATTCACAAAAAACGCAAATTTGGGAATCAGTTTCCATTTTTCCCGCATATAAGTGCACAGTTCTAATTGTATCTGATAATATAGTCGCGACTTGTGGCTATCAGCGTGTTACACTTCTAAGTTATCACGTCGATACAGGATGTTTTACACAACTTTATGATGGAATAAAGCTTGAAGGTCTTATTCAATCATTTCACTTTCTGACAAAACAGCTATATTTAATATCTGATGAATATGGAAACTGTCTTCTACTAAAGGGATGTAATATGGATGTTGAAGGTAGTATAAATATCAGCAATTGTCGTAATACATGGATTACAGCTGCTGTACTTGTGAAGTCAAATTGTTTGTTAATAAGCTGTCGCAATGGAAATATTATGCTCGTCACACGAGAAAGGTCTTCGCATTTACAACTAAAGAAGATACTTAAAGGTTTGCACGGCAAAATTGGATCGATTGTCCTAAAATTGTTAAAGATTGATGATAAATATGCATACATATTAAGTGCGGCGCACGAATCAACTTTAAGAGTTATATGTTTAAATTTAACTGATTATCGATTAACTGTTTTACAACGTCAGAGTGTACCTCTAGCTTGGATAGAAGCAATGCCGACATTAGATGTGTTGATTGGATTCAATGATAATCATCTTGTGGCATGGTCTCATAAAAATGGCGTAATTTTACAATTGCAATGCGGTGGAGGCCACCGTTGTTGGGATTACCAATTAAATAATGAAGTACTTGATATAATATACATTAAGCAAAAGCGTGTATTTCATCATCGTGAACAACTTTACAATAAAGGGCCTGGATGCTTAAGGGATTTGCGAAATAAATGGCATATAAGAAGCTGTAATATTATACAAATAGTTGAGCAAAATAATAATTCACAACCATATCTTGTATCAGCTGGTGATGACAATATTATAAAAATTAGTCAGCTGAATGGTCAATCGTTTAACCCATGTGCCGAGTTGCATACGCACATTTCAAGCGTACGTCATCTCGTATTGCATCCAATTAAATCTGAAACTGATGTTATATATTGGCTAATATTCTCAGTTGGAGGTCGGGCGCAGTTATGCATCAATAAGTTTGAGCCAAATGGTGCAGTCGCAAGTGAATTGTGTTCACATACAGTCAGATTAAATAGTGACGGCAACAATGCCTTACTCGATGCTCGATTGATGGCAGTTAACGTTCTACAAAACTCTACAGATGGAACATTTTTTCTTTATGTTGCCAGTGCCGATGGAAAAATTCGTTTGCTTCAATGGCAACTTGAAAAACCTTCTCAACTTATCTTAGATTACATTATTGATATTAAACGATGTCCGCTGCAGATGCAGACCTTAAATAATCATAATTTGTTGCTTATCACAACCACAAACGGAATACTTTATTGTTTTGAAAACAGTTTACGTTTTAAACAATTTGAAATACAGTTGCATGCTGCTAGTATCAACGCTTTTGAAACACTTTATGATGGTTTACATTTACATGTTTTATCCGGTGGAGATGACGAAACGATAAAGCACACAATAATTAAAACAACTGATATGACTATATTACAAAGCGTGAAGTTTTCGGAGATACATAATGCTCAAATAACAGCATTAACTCTTCACTTATCACAAGGCGCCTGTCAAACCATAGAACTATATGCATATACATGTAGCATGGATAAACAAATATATAAGTTAAACCTAAAGACTTTGCAATATAACCGTATTGGTTTTACATGTTTATCTGATGTCAAGGGAATACTTAACATAAATCAGTGTTTATTTATTTATGGCTGTGGACTACAAGTAATCGCTCTGGACAATAAATAAAATATTTTAGAACATTAAACATAGTAATATAAAGTACATGTGTGCTTAACTTGACTGTTTAGCCAATGTTATCACTTGTGCTTTTATGAAAATTTTTTTACATCGAAATTATAATTAAAATAAGAATATAAAAATGCATGCAAGATGCTTTTTGTGTTGGTGGTTTCTGTTGGTACTGTTGGGTCGCGGTAATTTGTCCCCTGCTAAATTGATTTCAATATGTTTTGCAAATTTTAAAATAATGTTGAGAACTAAACCATCGATAACTATTGCCATTTATTGTTATCGAAGAAAAAATTTATCGAGTGTCAGTTATTAAATTATATCTCCTACGTCTTTGAAGTCAGACTCACAAAATAGCTGTCGTTTTATATATATTTTCGGTATGAAAAATTCGCCCATTTCACAAAAATGTCAAATTTTTAATAGATTACGTACATCATATGCATAAACTTTAATTGAAAACCCTTAAGTCATATAGAAGTTACTAATCTAATTGTTTGGTTAATAGGCAAAACCTAGTGACAAACAACATATGCACAAACACATTCAACTGTCTGAATTCTTGTTCATTCTAAAAATCGCAATTGCGATTTAATTATCATCTGCTATAGAATAGCATATCAAATAATCAAGCATATCAAATAATCGACACATGTTCCCGTCTTTTTGTTATCGATTAAAAACACGATCAAAATGAAGTTATATAATTATATCTCGTATGTGTGAATGAGTTTGCATTTTTACTAAGCTAAAAATTACTCCAATCGAAAATGTAGATCATATGCTCAAAATCCATTAAGATCAACAGATGTTATTAAACAAAAAGGTTGTCCAATTTGCAAAAGCACGTGGCAAGCAGCGCCAAGCGTACATGTACATGTGCACACATACATTCAAATGTTTGCATTCTTTTCTATTCGATGAATCGACTGTGATTGAATGCTTGAATTATCAGCAACTTACATAAGCAGTACAGTGGTAGAGACAGCGCTCGTTTCCGACAAGTTTTGAGTTCGATGCCAGGCAGCGAGCGGACGTTCTTTTTTTCCGGAATGTATTTGTTTGTTGTTTATTTCTGAAAACTTGATACAAATTATGGAAAATATTTAAAAACGCAGATAGAACTGTGATCAGGGTATCTTCTAGTCGGGCATCCCAATTAGAGCTTTCTTACTTGATTTTGTTTCACATACTTCGTATTGCAGCCTTTTACCTTTTCAATACGCAGCTGGAGTTTGTAAATAAATCACAATAAATGTGACTAAAGGTCTATGAGCTTATGTTCACGTTAGTCGTGAAAGAATATTTTCAATGCGCATACACCCTTTTTTACGCTTCCCATAAATAATTATGAAAATATTTATATATTATATAAAAGAACATTTTCAATTTTCGTCCTCTGTTGCTTGTGCATACATATTTATTAAAATCTATCTATACATGTAAAAAATTTTTTTGGTACATATGTATATTTAAGAAATACGTAAGCAGAAAGTTAGCAAACAAAAAATGAGCAACTGGTGCTTTACATGAAAATCGTCCGTTTCGCTTGACCGATCGTTTGTTTGTTCATCGATCCTAAAAGGAAGGGACCCGAACAAATACGAAGTTTAGTGGGGTCTAACGATCAAATTGTATAAGTTGAAAATGTTTGTATCTCCAAGTTGGTCACTGCCCACGAACATATCCTTACTTGTTTTTAATTGCGAATTCAATTTGTATTTTATTTTATTCTCGACAATTGATTGGCTTTAGTTTTTGCATTTATGTATGTTTTACAGTTAATGAAAAGTGAAATTAAAATTTATTTTAGAACTGTAGGTTATGTGTCTATTTTAAAGCTCACTTAATACAGAAAGACATGCCAAGCTAATTTCTATTGTTTTTAAGAGTAAAAACTTTGCATAAATTCGAATAAAATCATTTCATTAAGCTCACATTTTGCAATTTAACTTAAATTAAACCATGTCAAATTTAATTAATTGTTATCCTCATTCTCATTTAGCATACTGAAAATATGCATAGAGTTCATAATGTTTAAGTAATTGAGGGAGAATGTATGGAAACTATTTCAATACAGTAAAACAGTCAAACGTTTATTTGTCCCAAGTTTCTAATTAAAATCCAAGTCGTGTTTTGATCATAGTTAAGTCATAAATTTAGTCATAGACTTAGAAGGTTGCAGTAGATCGTAAAATATTGTTTAAAACTCTTCCGATAATATAAAAATGATGACAAATGTAAAGTTCCCTCTATTTCGAATATGGATTTTTCAGATACATACAATGGGTACTTGCGTTTGATGAAAAGTTTACCGTATGAACAATTTTCGTCAGATCACTCACTCAGTTATTAATTCGTTGATATTTAATTTCGATAAGAATTTTGCAGTTTTGCATTTAATTGTTCACTTGCATTTTTATTTATTCCCAATGTGTACTCTCAGAGAGTGAAAGATATTAAGTGCAAGATATTCATGCAAGTTGTTTTCCAACTTATCAAGTTAACTCGCAAATAAAGCGACAAAAGATGTACGGCTATCATATAATTGTAAGAACGGAGTCGTTGATTGACACACCTTCACCATCGTCACAGCCAAATGAATTTAACTAATTAAACGGGTGTGGAAGTTTCTAAAATCAATTGCAAGAGAACCTTTGTCAAGCCCGACTCATTTGGTCAATGACTACATGGTATCTTCAATGGTATAAAACAATTGGATTAGGCGAGGTTTTCAGATTTCATTAGCAATTTGTTAAATCTGCTTCTATTAAAGCAAACTGATCTATTTTTAGTGGTTGCACATTCTGCAGCTATTGTAATTCTTAATTGTTCTTGAAAGCTGTTTTCCCGATCCTTCCATGTGGCGATAATCCCAATTTGGGTTTCCGTGGGAAGTTCTTTTGCAAATTATAATATTATAAAAATACACATTTTTGATATCTCATCTGTCAATCATCGACTCCGTTCTTACAATTCTCTGATAGCAATACATCCGTTGGAAAACGATTTCCATGGAGCTGTTACTATCTTGAACGCTCAATGACTGATGACAATCGTATATTATATATATTAATCAGTAACTATCTTTACATTCATTGAAATTAACAGAAAAGATATTTTAAAAATATTACTTTTAATATTTACTTGACATTAGGTTTCTTGACATTGCAGGTAAATTTCCAATTAACTAACAAATGAAAAATATACAAGTTACGGACCCATATTAGAAACCCAAAACGGAACTCTTACAACATAATATAATATTGTACAATACCAAGAAACTATAAACCTTAATTGTTGCAACATAGTGCAACAAACCCAAACGCTAAATTCTCATAATAAACAAACACTAGTCGAAGCGACATCCGAACGACAACAAGTGCTGATAACGCACTAGTCACAAGATCGCTACGGTCAGCAACTCTACCGCTGCATCGCGCCCGAGCAGGAACGAACGTGGTATATCTGCAGATTAAGTCCTTCCACAAAAAAGGTTGGAAGACTCCTTATAAAAATACAAACCAACTTAACCATCGATGGACTACACGCTCTGTCAAGGTCCGTTCACAGAGCTCCCTTCGGAAAGTGTGCGTCGCAGGATACCCTCTAGGAAGGAGCAGTACAAACAGAACACAATCTAGATGGAGCAGACACATCAATAGTATCATGTAAGCTAGTGATAAGTGTGAGTATTAAGAAACTAATAAATCTATGACACAAGTGTACCAAGCGTAAAATAAAAATTTAACACAAAAAAAAAACAACGTAAAACGATAATCAAAATTGACTTATTTGCAAGAAATTACTTGACAAGTCTGTATAATTAAACCCAATTCTCCGAATCCTATCAAAGGACCCTCCAGATAAAGGGGTAAAACCAGTCACTGGTTTTCAGCAACAATTTCAAAATAATCATAAATTCATTGGAATTATTAATTCAGCAAAATATTTACAAAAGTTAAATTTGAAAAAAAATTTTTTTTCAAAACTACATTTAAGAAACGATTCAGTTCCAACAACAAAACATTTATGATTTAGAAATAAATAATATAAGCTAAGAGTACATTTAACAAACCAAAACAAAGTATATAACGACGGGTAACGAATTTAGTAAGACTACCAGTGCAGTAATAATAGAAGAAAGTGAAGACATTAATAGGCAATGTTCACAATCTTATCAACAGTTTAGAGACATGGCAAATCCAGCAGAGATAGAAGCGATAATTCAAAGAATAGTTACCGAGCAATTGCCTACTTTAATGTTAAATGCCCAAAACAAAGCAACTCTTGCAACTCTTGATGATGAGGAAATTACAGTAGATAATAGAGAGTTCCCGGAAGAAAGGGGTAGATAGAATTTTATCGGGCTACAGCAGTCAAGTAGGAACCACAAAATATTACGGAATATTTCATACAATACACAATAAAATGATTGGTACTTACATTCCTCTCAACTGGACTGCAATTTCTAAGTGTCTTACATTGCATTACGAAGATAAACGGGACTTGAGTACTCTAGAATACCAGATGACACCTCTGATTCAAGGTACCAACCAAACAGTAGAGGAATTTCATAGAGTCGTTTGCAAGCATCTTTCACTTATTCTAAACAAGGTAGGATACATGGAGTTAGGAAGAGATTCAGAAAAACTGATGACAAAGTTATATAGGGACAGAGCCCTACATACCTTTGTCAGAAGAACCATCGGATATGCCCTCGGCTTTACTTCAAATTAGTAAACCAAAACTAGAGGTCTAATCATGCAGCGAACAAAGGTCAACCTTTAATTTTTAGATATCAGTCTCAGAAACCAGCAACATCTCGACAGCACTCTAACAACACCATTTATTATCCACCATCCATACTTCCGCCAATACGGACCCTTCATTCATTCAGTACTGTCCGATAATTATATCCTTTGAATCGAAAGGTTATCACAGTCTACACGAACCAACCTGATACAAACTCGACAGGTAATTTACATGAATAGACCCCAAATCCATGGCAGGAGTCAGCTTAAAAACAAAGAAATTTTAATGTAGAAACTAACGCAGATCAACAGACAGAAGTTAATATGGCTATAGCTAATTATGACCATGTTGTTGCTAAGGCTGATTCAGAAATTAACTACGAAGAATCTTTGCAGGAATATGTTGAAGTCGTAGAAACGAACGACGCAGACAACCAATATAACTCCACTTACTTTAATTTTTTAGAATAAGCGATTCCTCGCTTCCTTATTTTGAGTGTAAGTTGAGAAATGGACAAATTTTAAAAAATTTAATAGACATAGGCTCCAATGGAATCTATATAAATACATTAACAATCCAGTCCAAAAATTTGAAGCTGTTAACACTATCATACCAAAAGTAGAACATCTCACTGAAACTCAAAAGAAGCTACTATGCCATTTAGCAAAGAAATATCCAAACCTCTTCGCAGACCCCAATGAAAGATTAACCTACACATCAAAAGTAAAAGCAGAAATTCGAACAAATTCAGATACACTAGTTTATTCAAAATTCTATCAATATCCAATGTCACTAAAAGAAGAGGTTAATAAACAAGTTCAAGAATTGCTACAAAACTATATCATTCGACCATCTCCATATAATTCACCCGTATGGATTATTACTAAAAATCTAGACGCTTCTAATAAAAAAAATATAGAATGGTAATCGACTATAGGAAACTAAATAGTGTCACTATAGCGGACAGATATCCCATTCCTGATATAAATTTAGTACTTGCTCAGCTAGGAATTAATAAACTGATTTCAGTTCTAGACTTAAAAAATGGATTTCACCAAATGCTCTTAAAAGAAAAAGACATAGAAAAGACAGCCTTTTCAGTTAACAACGGGAAGAACGAATTTACCCGGCTTCCCGTTCGTTTAAAAAACGCACCATCCTTATTCAAACGAGCACTAGATAACAGACTTAGGGAACACATAGGTACATAATACATAGATGACATAATAGTATTTAGTAAAGACGAAGAAACGCATACAGAAAATTTAGAAAAAAATCTTCGAAATATTAACTAATGCAAACATCAAATGTCAATTAGATAAATTCGCATTCTTTCAAGAAAATGTAGAATTTCTAGGATTTGTTATTTCAAGCAGAGGTATCGAAACATATACCTCAAGAGTAGAAACCATAGCAGACTACCCACTGCCAAAAACTTTGAAAGAATAACGATCTTTCCTTGGTCTATCAGGTTACTACAGGCGATTTATATTCTCCAATAGCGAAGCCCTTAACAGCTTAAGCTTATTAAGAGGAGAAGACGGACGCATATCTAAAAATAAGCAAAAAAACCAATTACGTTAGACGGCGAAGCAAAATAAGCATTTCATAAACTAAAGATGATATTACACTATCCAGACTTTAATAAAGAATTCACTCTCACAACAGACGCTTCAGATTTTGCACTCGGTGCAATACTATCACAAAATGACAGACCCATATCATTTATATCATTATGATAAAAGAAAAATAAGAAACTGCAAAGAAAGAAATTATGGCTATAATATGGGCAGTAAAAGCATTCCCCGGTTATTTATGTGGGGTGCAAAGGTTAAATTTATACTGACCATGAACCATTAACGCATGACTGTCACTGGTATAGAAGTTAGAAGACGGAAGTGATATTTAGATGAATACAACAAAGAATTACTCTACAAACCAGGAAAAGAAAACATAATTGCCGACGCACTCTCACGCATACCAAATAACAATAACACAAACAAAATAAACTCAATGACATCGACTCAGCATAGCGCTGACGATTCACGGCATGGCCCAGTATGGAAGTACCAAAAAATGCATTAAAAAATCAGATATTTATCTTTAAAGAGAAGCCTTCAGATTATAAATTTATTATTCCATTTCATAGACACATTATATCTCAACCAATATTAACACACGACAATAATAAATTAAAGGAGATGACCTAAGAAAAGAAGTAGAACAAGACGAGCAAATTTTGGAAATTCAGAATAGAGCTAATAAAAACGCACACGAAAACAAAATTCAACTCTCAGAGAATAGCAGCAAAAGTAAAACAATGTAGAATATGTAAAGAGGAAAAATACGATAGACACCCGAGTTACCCAGAATTTGGAAATACTCGAATTCCGGAATACGCAGTCATACAGTACATATAGACATATACTCCATTAAAAGAAATCGTATTCTCACTGCCATAGATAAATGTTCCAAATTAGCTCAGACAAAAATCATAAAATCCAAATCAATAGAAGACCCCTCCTTACAAAAGTTCCATAAATGGATAAATTGAAAGATTCCACTCAACGCTCTCAGAAATATTGAGATATTTAAAGAAGAAAAGAGTATACCGGACATTTGAGGAACTTCTCGATAACGATGTATAAATTATATATTATAATGCGTTTGATTGTGCGGAGCTACTAAACAATTCATTTTCACTTCTTAGTACGTCAGTTCAACTTTATTGTTCAAATCAGACTAAAGCTACAATATAAAAATGTTCTAATTCAAAGCTAACCCTGACCTATAAGCTGTATGGATACCGTCACGGAGCCGCGACGTCGCATGGGTTGGCGACGGCAGCGCTGCGCAAAGCTTGGCGTAAATGGCATTAACATTGTTGCCGCCTTGCTGATCTTGCATAATTGCAGGTGTTCATTTATGCTTGGCCGGATGTGTTAACTCCTCCCTCCTTAGATTGAAGGCCGTCCTCGGATTTCCTTAAAGCTTCAATGACAGTTTTCAGAGCGGCTTGTTGTCTATTTGCTTTCCATTTCCGATACATTTTGGAAAGGAAGAATCCTATGACCTCAGGATTTCTTGGTGACCAGTGATGTTGAGGAGAGTTGATGATGCGGAACCTGGTTGTCTTCGGACGATGCTCCTCATGTTTTTGTATATAGACCCGTTGATATTAATTTCCTCGTCGAATGTCAGCAGGAATGTACCATGGATAAGCTTTTCTGTTCCGCTGTCCATTCTTATTGTGGCCTGACTGGGACGTGTGCTACAGTGTGTGATACCCCCCCGAGTGTAGCTGTTGTGCGCATGTTGCTGAAGGTAGTTGCTTACAGAATGTCGAAGTGAGCGTAGCACTACAATTTCCGATTGGTAAAATGTTGTTTTGATAGTAAGCAACGTCGTCGTTGCCATTGAAGTTTAGTATTGTACCATTTCGCCGAACAGGAAAAATAATTATCTTATTACACACTGAGCTAGGATTAGGATACTTAATTATAAAGTGTACAAATTTATCATTTAACAATACACTTATACAAGCTATTGCCATTAAGTCTGATACAGTTATGTCTGAAAAGTGCTCGTTTAAAATATCTTTTATGTTTTCTGAGTGGAGAATTATTGGGTTTATGATTTGAATCTTAGCGAGTGTAATAGAAAATATTTTGGTTTCAAGTTCTGAAATTACAATTCTATGCCTTGTGAGTAATGTTTCATAGAGGTGTTCTGAATTAATCTGTTTCTGCTTTGTGATGTTAATTCTAATGTTTACAGATTC
Source organism: Drosophila eohydei (assembly GCA_035045825.1). Lineage (NCBI taxonomy): Eukaryota > Metazoa > Arthropoda > Insecta > Diptera > Drosophilidae > Drosophila > Drosophila eohydei. Next base: position 838,576 of record JAWNOT010000007.1, read on the forward strand.
TGTTAAATTATTAATTTTTTTTTTGTACTTTTGTATTTATAGCTGCCTGACTATTAACCGTTTCACTTAATTTTTGTTGATCGAATTTTAATTGTTCAAAATCTTCGAAGTCCCAGGATGTTTATACTCCTTGTATGCCTATGGTGAATATTGACTGTCTCTAAAAGTGTTCTTATATGACCTATATCGGATTCCATAATTTTTTTCATATGGGGCTGTGGGAAATGTACCATTAAAGAATTTGTTTCCTCGGCGATTTCCGAGTACATGCTTAACTTAGAGGACCGTCTAAGAAAGTTAAATTCCAAGTAACAGCGTTTCCGTCCATTGTCGCGATATAGTCCGAGTTTGTGTAGTCAATGATCTTTCCGGTCGTTATCGCTACGAAAAGTAGGGGGTATAGAATCCAAGTCCTAATAAAGATATTAGATATTAGAATTTGTAACGTAAGGATATAAATTTATCTTAAATTATCCTTATGTACCTCCTTCCCCTTTATAAGAACCGTTGTCCCCAAATCGGCTTCAACAATGACCTCCTCAAACAAAGGGGTTAACTTATTTCCAAGCCATTTGTTCAGTTTTACGAGGACTTTGTCTCCTACCCGGAAATTTCTATTTCTTCTGTTTATGTTATGATGTTGCAATAATAATTCCTGTGCTTTAATGATTATATTTCTTATTTCTGTTTCAAATTCCGGTGCCGATGAATGTATTATGTCTATTGGTTTTTTTTTCTACAACTGAGTGAATTGTTTTGTAATATTCTATTGTTGCATGTATAATTTATTGGACTGTGTTGTTTAATTGTTTTTCTAGTTTTAAACATCTGGCAATTTCCGCAAGAGTACTGATGATGTGCTATGAAGCGGAGGGGAGTTTACAATGCCAATGTTAAAATGGTTTTTTAGGAGTCTTTTAATTGTTCCTGAATTTAGGAACGGATCATTGTCACAGTATATACTTTTAGCGTTAGGGTAAAAATTCATCAACTGTAAAATGTTTGGTTCTGTGTCTATTATGGTTCTTGAAGCTATTGGTTGGACAATTGCAAATTTTGAAAATTTATCGATGCAGGTTAAGAAATATTTTTTGTCTGTTGAAATGAATATGTATAGTGGCCAGATCGGATGGAGGATTTTCTTCTAAAGCATAAAGGTTCTGTCTTGATAGAGCATCAGCGACAAAATGTTCCTTTCCTGGTTTAAGGACTGTAAATGTATGTGGTTGGTGATCGGTGTAAATGTTTAAGTTTTTTACACCATACAGATAGTTCCCGAGCGATTTTAAAGCCCAAACTATCGCGAGTAGCTCACGTTCATTTGTTGCGAAATTTAATTCATTGTGCCTTAGGGTTCTAGAGATCATGGTTATTGGTTTCCTATCTTGTGATAAGACTGCATCTAGGCCAGACGATGGAGCATCTGTCGTCAAGTCGAAAGGTTTTTGATAATCAAGGTAAAGGAGCATTACATCTTCGGAAACTAATATGTTCTTCAGTTTCTCAAAGGCCAACTTTTGTTTCTCGTTGAGGCTCACAGGGATTTTTTTTGACTGTCCGGTGCTTACTTTGCAGTTGTCACCCTTTAGTATGTCTGTTAATGGTTTGTCTATAGATGCAAAGTCTCTTATAAAGCATCTGTAATTGCTTGCTAAACCAAGGAATGATCTAAGATGGAACAAGGTAGTTGGCTGTTCAAATTTACTAATTGCTTCCACCTTGTAATGCCGCCACGAGATGCTACAAATCCAAGATATTCAACTTTTTCCTTGAAAAAATGGGACTTGTCTCGCGATACTCTCATATTTGCATCATACAATTTTTCTAATACCCAGGCAATGTGATAAACATGGTTTTCCATGTCCTCTGAGAATACATATATACATAGACGTAGCATGACTTACCAAACTGTTCCCTAAGTACATCATCAATTGCTCGCTGGAATATTCCAGGGGCATTTTTTAGGCAAAATGGAAGTCTGCAGAATTCATACTTCCCGTTTTCTATTGAGAATGCGGTTTTTTCTCTATATTTTTCCGCAAGAAGGATTTGGTGGAATCCCGATTTCAAGTCCAGTGTTGTAAAATATTTGGCTTTCACTAGATTTGAGAGGTATGGGATATCTGTCGTCGATTGTTTTTTAATTTAGTTTCCTAAAATCAATGGCAAGACATTTTTTCTTGTTTCCCTGCTCGTCTACTCCTTTTTTATCGACTACCCACACCGGATTATTATACGTTGATCTGGATGGTCTGATAATATTATCCCTTAACATGTTGTTTGTTTCATTGTTAACAAACTCAGTTACTCCCAATGGGTAGGGATAAAGTTTTGAGTAGATTGGATCCTCGTCTTCCGTTCGAATCGTAGCAATGATGTTCGTATTGTATGGAAGAGCTTTGTTAGGATCAGCAAAAACGCGTATTTTCTCTCATTATTTTTTTGAATTTTTTCTCAATTTCTTGAGGAACGACTATGTTCAATGTCTGTGAAGTTAACATTTGGGCACTTTTTAAATTGAATTAACTCAGAGCCGGATTCAGTATTTAGAATTTTATTTTTGAGTCCAATGTGGCATTTACTCTATTTAGAAGATGAATACCTATTATACCATCGAAGCAGGTTAAGTTTGGAAGTAGGAAAAATGTGGTTTTAGTGTTGAAAAGATACATACGGCATTTATTTTTAACTGAGGTAAAGCCATGAAGTGACTTAACCTGAAATGTGTTTTGAACTTTAATTACGCCTTTCAATTCCGGAATAGGTTTAATGTAATTTTTTGAGGCGCCTGTGTCTATGAGAAGCTTTATTGTCCTACCTGCTATCGTTCGCTCAACAAACGGTAACAGGAAGCTATGTCTACAAAATTAAGCTCTTGGAGTTCATCCTCATCGTCAATATCTGATACTTCATTGTCGGCATTTTCTTGATATTCTTGTTCTTCGTTTTCGGGAGTTGGCTCTTGTGAGATGTGGTTTATTCTCTGCTGATTTTTTTGCTCCTGAAATAAATACTCTCAGTGCATCCGATCTATACTTTTCGTTCATTGAGTTTGCTAGAGTTGTGTCATATGTCATTATCCTTTTGTTAGTAAGGAGTGTCCGTTTTTTCTCTATCTCCTGATAATATTCGATTATAGAAAGACTTCCCTGACGTAGGACAGACATTTCCTGCTCTATTAGGTAAATGGATCGCTTATCAGCATACGTGAAGTCAAGTCTGTTTATGATTGCTTTGAAATTTAATGGTGTACCATACAAAGCTAACACCGTATTTGCTGGACCTCTTATTCTATTCCTAATTATATCCAATACTACGGTCTATTTCAGCATCTTTAAAAATTTCCACCTCGGGTACGGACACTTTCTTAAACTCATTCTTTATATCTTCTATTTCCTTTTTGAACGTTGTTGCTTGAGTTTGAAATGCAGAGTTAACTGCATACTCGAGCAGGGCTTCAATGCTTGCTTCGTTTAATGACATTTTGTTTGGTATTAGATTATTTGTTAAGTCTTCTATTAGTTCTTCTAAATCACTGTCGAATTCCTCGATTTTACATTCGCTTATAAGATTTCAATTATGTATTTTTTTAAATTTTTATTTTTGTAAAGATTCAAATTCTAAACACTTGTAATCTTTAATTTATTTCTATATTTTTTATTATTTTTCTTTTTTAAATAAGCACTCCACTTATGTGATTTTTGTTCTGGTTTAGCTCGTTTTAGTTGTTAAGGAATTTGCTGTTGAATGGTTAAAGAGTTTGCTGCTGATCGGTTGAAGAATTTACTGGGCATGTGTTGTACTGTCTCTTTCTTTAACTTTTCACTTTGTTTGGTTGTATAGTGCTGTGTTTCACTTGTTCGATACACTTATTATGTTGTTCTCTTAACTTTTTAGATTTATAAGTTTGTTGTAAAAATTAGAAGTTGGTTGTGGTTTTTTTTTGTTATTGTTGTTTATAGCAGTTATAGCAGCTCCAACGATGTCGATCCAACGATGTTGGGATGTTGCTGTAAACGTTAGGGTGCGTAGATTTAGTCACGCAGCGGCAGCGCTGCGCAAAGCTTGGCGTAAATGGCATTAACATTGTTGCCGCCTTGCTGATTTTGCATAATTGCAGGTGTTCATTTATGCCTGGCCGGATGTGTTAACTTATACGCATATAATTTTTCAGTACACTCAGTAACAGGGAAACCCCCTTAGATTTATTCTTTGGAAGAAACGTATAAACCGACTCGGAAAAATATGAAATTAGTAGACACGAAAACAGCAAAACAGAAAACAGATTTAACGGCACACAGCAAACAAAGAAATGAAATCATTGATTACACACCTGGTAATGAAATATTCGTCAAAACTAACTCCAGACTCGGTTCAAAATTATCCTCATCTTATTCACAGGAAATAGTCAAAGAAAACTTTCACACAACAGTCGTTACAGAAAAAGGGCGAGTTGTCCATAAGTATAATATAAAAAGTTAGGGCACTCCGGTAATTCAGACAATCATTCATTTCATTACGAATTGATTGGATCGGATCAGCATTTAAGTATATTGCAGGAAACCCCGACACAATGATTTAGTTATGATAGAACACAATCTTAATAATTAGTAACAAATAATAATCAAGAAGTAATTGTAACATACAACTAATAAAAAAAGAAGTTATTAATATCAGATATGCAACTCAGTGGGCCAAACATAATATGATAAATTCCATTTTTTTAAATGAGGTAGAACTAAACGAAATAAAGAAAATATTTTATAGAAATAGAATGTCCCTCTTATCAGTAGACGAAATGTTAGAATTCTCTGATGTATCAATGTTACATAACAAAACTCTCAAAACACTCATCTATCTCGTTAAAATACCAAATCTCTCTAAAAAATATAAAAACAATTGCAAAACCCGTATTTAAAAATCTCATCGTTCACATAGAAAATAAGGAATTCATCCACTTGAATACGGAATTCTATGAAAGAAAAGAAAATGGTAAGGGACTCAAAAATTAAAAAATGTGTACTAGAAATGACTTTGCTAATATAACCAATAGCGAATGTATCCCTTATTTAATTAAAGGCGAAATAGCACTATGTAATTTTAGTAAAACTGAGCATATGCCAAAAATCGAAGTGGTCGGCGACGGTATCCTCGTACTTAATAATTTTAACGGTACTATTAGGTTGAATAATACAAGGAACCACCTGTACGGCACATACCTTTTCAATTTCTGGAACGACACCATTCACATCAATGAGATAAAATTCAGCAACGTGGAGAATATATATAATATTATAATCCCCGAGGTACCCCTTGTACAAAGCACACCCAAAGAGATGGAATGACTAAAAATATTGTCCCTACAATCACTGGAAGCTTTACATATCAACTTAACAATTTAAAGGAACACACTTCAATAAATAGAGCAACCATCATTATACTATTTTGTTTGGCAATTGCCTTAACAGCTTCGCAGCTGTCCAAAGAATACAAATGTCATACACCATCCCAACAGAAGTCAGGAACACCAGAATTGGAAAACCTGTTTAATACCTTGAGGACATCTAGGGTTTAAAGGAGGAGGAGTTACGGACCTATATTAGAAACCCAAAACAGAACTATTACAACATAGTATAATATTGTACAATATCAAGAAACTAGAAACCCTAATTGTTGCAACATAGTGTAACAAACCCAAACGCTAAATTCTCATAATAAACGAACACGAGTCGAAGCGACATCCGAACAATAACAAGTGCTAAAAACGCACTAGTCACAAGATCGCTACGGTCAGCAACTCTGCCGCTTCATTGCCGTCCACTTAGTTTTGTAGATTTAGTCTAATTTGATCATTCAATAAATGAAGTTCGATTTTTAAACGATTGAATTTTAACTTACATAGACAATATTGGATCGAAACATGGAGCTACAACAACGGAAATGGGAAGGTACAATTGACAAAAAGCTATCGACACTGAACCTGTACCTGCTGCACTTTTTCTGTGCGTTTGAATTGCGATGTTATTTTTATATCCTGATCCCATTGAATATGAGAAATCAGGGCTAATGGTTTTGTGGCAAGCCCCTTAAAGTCTATATATTCTTGTTCAAGACGATAAACCGAGTCAATTGAACCCTGTCCGTCTGTTCGTATGTGTGAACACGTCGATCTCGATCTATAAGAGCTAGAGACTTGACGTAGGTCCGTGTATACCAAGCGCATATCAAGTTTGTTCTATATATTCGATATGTATTCCCATTTAATAGTTATCAAATAAAAGCATGATCGAAATGCAGTTGATAAATTATATCTTGTACTTCTTAAAAGCTAGAGCCTCCAAATTGTATTTTATTTAGTTTGTATGTAGTTTTATGTATATTTTATGCAATTTGGATTTTTGTTGGATTTGGATTTCCACAAATTCGTTAAAGTTAAGTTCAGTAGGAAATAGGGCCATTGTGTTTGCCTCTGTACCAAGCAATTGTCAATAGCGCCTAACCCACGCATTTTCCCTATACATACACACATATATTCATCGTCGTATATTTTTCTCTATTCAAATATTCGAAATTACGGTTGAATTGTGCTTGAATTATTTTATACTTTAGTTCAAATTTGTAACTTTTTTTGGAAGCAGTGCAGTGGCTGCTTTGGTAGAGGCGGCGCTCCTAAGCGGTTATACCCTGGCTTAGAGCCTGGCAGCGAAGGAATGTCTTTTGTTTTTTATTTTTTTTTATTATGTAGTGGCGCCTCACTTCTAAGCGTAGTTTTTAAGCGTAGGTTTTGTTTTGTTTTTTGAGTATTACATTTTGAACTTTTGTTATAATATTATATCAATGTTTAATAAAGGTGTGGCGTGTCAGCAAATTCGCCATGTTTTGCTTTTATGATCTCATATACCATTTTCGTACAGGTTGATCTTTTTATATGCTACGGAATTTAGTGCCATTTGTCTATTATTTGATTCAATGGGCTTCGACTCGGATATTCTAACCCTATCAGAGTCGGATACTTCTGGTGTGCTTGCCACCAACTTAAATGCTGTGCCCAAAAGGTGTCAAATTCTGACCATCCCACTACAGACAATGGGCTTCTCATATGATCTATATCAACCTCTAATCGATTAATCGATGATCTGATTACTTCTAACCAATAAAGCGGAAAAAATAAATTACCTTAAATAAAATAAATTGCCTTTAAAAGACAAATGGTGGGAAAAAATTAAACTGGTGTATTTTAACTCCTGCCCTTAACTACTACTTTAAGTTGTCTTTATGGATCATACCCATCCTTTAATACAAGCTGAGACTCCCAAATCTGTTTATATTACTTCTTCTACACATAAGGGTGTCAGTTTGTTTCCAAGATTCGTTTATTACAAATACTTTTTGCCCAAATACGCGACTTAAGTGGTTGTACGACAGCAAATTTCAAAACCTTATGACAACTTCTTTTTCCAAGGAGTAAATTTTAGGGAAATTGTTGTCACTAAGGATTTGTTTTACATTTTCTAACTGGGCTCCATGAGCGCGGTTATGGTCGGCCATAATTATTTTAATTTGTTCGATTCTATTAGTGATGTCTGATACATAGTACTAAAAATGTTCTGTGATGACGAGGGGATTTAACGTCTCAATAAGGGAGTTCTTGTCTATAAAGTTGATTATGTGTCGTTTTTTTAACGAACAGTAAAATGTTTCGCTGCAATGAAATTTATGCTTCTAGAACTATTTGATTCATGAATCAGCTTATTGGTTTTTCGGTCTTCTTTATTGTATAAGTCAGAGAAAGTTCGAAAGTGTGATAAAGTGTGGCTCCAGTTCATCTTGCAAGGCATTTATATTTAGCCTGGATAGGGCGTCAACCACGAAGTTTTATTTTCCTGGGTTATAAAATATCTTTGCATTGTGGGGGTGAAGGTTTTCCACCTTTTGATTTTTGAGATCCTTAAAGCCTTTACTATGGCCAAAAATTCGTTTGTCACATAATGTGATTAGCTTAAAAGAAAGCTCCGATGCCACTCACAGAAATCTCAGTGGTTAAATCAAAAGGTTGTCTTAAGCCTTTAAATAGTCTTTTTTAAAATCTCTATAATAGCTTTACAAACCAAGAAAGGGGCTGAGACTGTAAGGGCTTTTAGCTAACTGTACACCTGAATGGTTTTAGCATGTTCTGTCTGTTTATCTAAATTTCTACGTTTTTCAGGTCAAATGGTATTGGGCAAAAGCGACAAAATTTATATTTTCCTCGGGGTATAAAAAACTATGTCTTCTCGCGGTCTTGTTCCGCCAGATAGATGAGATGAAAACCTTACTTTACGTTTATGGTTGTCAAGAGCTTTGCTTTCGCTAGGTTCGCTGAAATTAGAGGAATACTGGCCATTGGGTACCAATAAGGAATAGTTCGGTCGTTTAGCTTCCTGAAGTCGATCGCAACTCGTCTATTTTTGTGATTTTTGGCGTCCATCATTTCATATAAGCGACCCATTTCGGGTTGCCTTAGGGTAACCTTAATGGTTTAATAATAATAATAATGATCTAATAATAAGTTGGTCGATTTATACCAACCACCCCTGTGTAAGGTTCTCCTAGCTTTCGTTTGATAAACGGTAGCCATAAAATGTAATTTCAGCCGATTTGTTATACTCCTGGTCTGATTAGCGGTGTCATTTTGGACAACGTTGTTAATTCGTTGTCGACTCGAGCCTGTTACATTCTCTGATGTGTTCTATGTCTTATGGGCCATCTGCGTTTTTCCCTAGTTCTTATCGAGTATTCAAAAAAATAAATAAATAAATACAAATTGACATTACGACACTTTAGTGTCGAATTTTAATTCGAACCCACAATTTTTATGAAACGCGCATCAATTTATAATTAACCCTCACTCGCTAGCCCATTAGTATTTAATCCAAAGTAAGAGATGGTATTATCATACATTATGCTGAGCTCCAATTCAGTTATTGTTTTAAGTATTACCCCATTATCCACCTTCCTTAATAGCTGATACTTTAGGTTTTTGTCTAGAATCGTTAATGTATTGTCCTGTGGATTCAACGTGACTTTAGCTGTAGTTTTAGCCGCCCCAGTGCTTATTAGAATTCTTGAAGTTCTCCCACCCAGCTGTCGTTTAATAAACTGTAGCCGTAAAATGTTTCGATTTATTCTACTCCTGATCTGATTAGCTTCTTTTCCTATGGAATTACAAGAAACCTATTGCATTTTTTATTAATATATTGGTTTGATTGAAAAGATATGTGCAATTACAACGAAAATTTAAACTAATTGATTTAGCATTTTTTTTCTTAATTCTTTACTGTAAACCTTTTTAAATTTTAGTAAGCTATAATTCGCAAGGGTTAAATTGGATTCAAATAAAAAAATAATATCGCAATGAAAACGGACAAAAAGAGTGGAAATTACGCGTTGTAGTTGCAGTAGTACAGTGTCTATAGCAAATGATTTATTGAAGGTCTTCGATATTTTTGTATGGAAATTGTGCCTTCCATTTTGGTTAGTGTATCTTATTGTTTTTATCTAATGTCTAATATTGTCTATACATATTTTACATTTTTTAATTAGAGTGCCTTTTCAGCTTATTTGTTATATTTATATTTATTTATAAATGGGAAATCAAGGTATATTGGTTTTGTTAAAATGTAAACATGTAAATTTTCTACATCAGGCCGGCAAGCCGAGATGATTAACTGAATGTGTGAAGGCGAGTATCCCAGCATCTATAAGAGCTAGAGACATTGATATCCTAGTGTTGACTTTTGTTTGTTGTTTTATTTCCCTGAACGGAATGACATTAGGGAATCTGGGTATATTGGTTTAGTTAACATGTAACAGGTAAGCCCTTAGGAATATATTCTTGATCAGGACGTCAAGCCGTGTCGACTGAGGCGTGTCCGTCTGTGTGTCTGTCCGCCTACGAGAGTTTGTCACAATAAATAAGTAGCAATTTCCGCCGATTGGAATGAGGGCCTTTATGTAAAAGAATTTTCGATATTACTAAAATATTGCAATAGATCAGATGCTGAAAATTTCAATACAAGGCACGTGGCAAGCAGTGCTAAGCACACGCATTTTCTTTTCTTTTCAAAGAATAACACATGCGATTGAATTGTGTTTTAAATCTTAGATGCTACTCTAGTTATATGTCTAGTTTTTCGTTTAAGCAGTGAAGTGGCGGTTTTTTAGACGATATATGAGTCGCCAAAGAGTGGTTAATAATGTATGAATAAATGAAGCGTCGAATGTTTAAATTACATCACCTACTCACAGGGTTCACAGTGTCTCCTTGTTGAGCTGTTTCGACTAGAGCACTATTAGTTATTTTTTAATATATTATGTTTTTGTGTTTTGATCTAGTTTTGATTTAATTTTTTTTAATTTATAGTTTAAGTTACTTACAAGTTAATCGTGTGAGTGAGCTCCTGTTGTAGTCGGGCTCCAATTATATTTTGGTTTTGTGGCCAATTTTCCAATATTTTCATTATTACGTAACTGCACGGTGAGATTAGAAGCGAGGAAGATGGACACCCGGACACAAAGCAAGCAACACGTTATCAGTCGCTAATAAATTGGTAGCAGAGTTTACGGCCAATCATCTACAGCTGATCCAAATCGGTGTCGCCGACCATCAATATTTTAAGGAGAAAATATATGAAAATAATGGAGCATCAGGAGCTATGAAGAGTCTCTGATAAAAGTCGAAGTTGAAAAAAGGAAAGATATCAGCGACACGAGAAAGCTGAACTACTTGAAATCATGCTTCAAAAGAGAAGCCAAAATGATCGTAGGCCATTTATTAATTGGCTGGTCTGCTAACTACAATTCAGCGTGGGAACTTATATGCAAGCGCTACGAAAATAAGCACAAAAAATATTTTCTAACGCCGTTAACTAGTGGACAGAATGTATTTTCATCTTAACAGAAATGGTCAATTTGGTAATGAAACTGACGTAATATTCGCTCAAATTCTGTTGCGAAGATTCTTTACGGAAGTCCTACAACTTTATGAGTAACATTTAAAGAAGGCTAGAGAAATTCAATCCTTAGACTGAAGTTTATTGAGCAATTATATAACTCAATAGACTCAGTGCAAATGAGCGCCGCCCATACGTCAGTGTTTTTTGTTTGTGTTTTTGCCAATTGACTAGACATGAGATTATCAGATGTCAGAGATTTAGAGGTGACCCTTTTAAAAATGAAAGGAGTTTGTGTCTAAAAACTCGCTTTGCTACCAATGTCTAACAGCCGTAGCGTTAAAAATTGCATAAAGAATTGGACGTGCAATTCATGCACCAAAGCACACAACAATTTGCTTCACGATGAAGTAAAGGGCAAGAAACTTGGCTGGCGACTGCGGTCTTTCAGATTAAAAGTAAGTCTGGAACATTCGAGCAGCTAAGGGCTCTTGTATATAGAGGCTCTGAAGAAGCCGCACAACAGTTAAAACTGCGCCTAATCAAACGGAACGTGGAAATTCAAGGCATTTCTCAAATTGTGTAAATTTTTAAAAATAGCGTTTGCTTATAAGCCAAACCTAGGTTAAAAAGCAAATTTGATACTACAACTCAGGTACTTGTTATGTCAAAACTTCAGAGAGCTCTACCATGCAAGAAAATTGTCAATAAGAATTGGATGGGCTGCGAGCTAGAAGACTCACATTTGAACGAGCCTAGTAGAAGTGATGTTGTCATTGGCGTTGATCTACTTCCCCTAATAATGTTGGGAAAATTGAAGATAATCAACAAAATACTAGGACAAAACACTAAACGTGGATGAATTGGTTCCAGCAATATAGCTGGATTATCAAGCAAGAATCAGCGCATCAGCAACGTCCCAGAAAACTCTTGTAAGCATCGAAAAATTGGAATGTTACACAGAGGGAGACAGGTAACGTATTAAGAGCAGAAACCAGAGGCAGCAATTATTAACTGTTACATTTGGCCCCCCGCAAGCATACACATACAACATATTTGAAGATTATAAATATGCCATCTAAGCACTCAACGACTAGCGGGTGTTGCAGTAAAAATAGAAAAGACCACATAATTAGAATCTAAATTTAGTCTTATCAACGCTGAGCCTTGAGCCTAGATTTAACAGAAGCTCAAACGAATAAATATCATTACATAACTGACAAAACCACAGTCAAGTGTATTCACAGTGGTATTTCCAGCTTAACCCAAGGATTTACTATCCGCTTAAGCTTTGCCTAGAGGGGCAGACGCTAACATAGAGCACAGTATTGTAACCACATATGCTAACTCTAATGTGTATAATAGATACCAGACGTGTTCACATGAGAAGCAGGGAAAAAATAATGCGGCCGATTATACCCAAGAAAAATATCCCCTGAGCATATGCCAAAAATCGAAGTGGTCGGCGACGGTATCCTCGTACTTAATAATTTTAACGGTACTATTAGGTTGAATAATACAAGGAACCACCTGTACGGCACATACCTTTTCAATTTCTGGAACGACACCATTCACATCAATGAGATAAAATTCAGCAACGTGGAGAATATATATAATATTATAATCCCCGAGGTACCCCTTGTACAAAGCACACCCAAAGAGATGGAATGACTAAAAATATTGTCCCTACAATCACTGGAAGCTTTACATATCAACTTAACAATTTAAAGGAACACACTTCAATAAATAGAGCAACCATCATTATACTATTTTGTTTGGCAATTGCCTTAACAGCTTCGCAGCTGTCCAAAGAATACAAATGTCATACACCATCCCAACAGAAGTCAGGAACACCAGAATTGGAAAACCTGTTTAATACCTTGAGGACATCTAGGGTTTAAAGGAGGAGGAGTTACGGACCTATATTAGAAACCCAAAACAGAACTATTACAACATAGTATAATATTGTACAATATCAAGAAACTAGAAACCCTAATTGTTGCAACATAGTGTAACAAACCCAAACGCTAAATTCTCATAATAAACGAACACGAGTCGAAGCGACATCCGAACAATAACAAGTGCTAAAAACGCACTAGTCACAAGATCGCTACGGTCAGCAACTCTGCCGCTTCATTGCCGTCCACTTAGTTTTGTAGATTTAGTCTAATTTGATCATTCAATAAATGAAGTTCGATTTTTAAACGATTGAATTTTAACTTACATAGACAATATTGGATCGAAACATGGAGCTACAACAACGGAAATGGGAAGGTACAATTGACAAAAAGCTATCGACACTGAACCTGTACCTGCTGCACTTTTTCTGTGCGTTTGAATTGCGATGTTATTTTTATATCCTGATCCCATTGAATATGAGAAATCAGGGCTAATGGTTTTGTGGCAAGCCCCTTAAAGTCTATATATTCTTGTTCAAGACGATAAACCGAGTCAATTGAACCCTGTCCGTCTGTTCGTATGTGTGAACACGTCGATCTCGATCTATAAGAGCTAGAGACTTGACGTAGGTCCGTGTATACCAAGCGCATATCAAGTTTGTTCTATATATTCGATATGTATTCCCATTTAATAGTTATCAAATAAAAGCATGATCGAAATGCAGTTGATAAATTATATCTTGTACTTCTTAAAAGCTAGAGCCTCCAAATTGTATTTTATTTAGTTTGTATGTAGTTTTATGTATATTTTATGCAATTTGGATTTTTGTTGGATTTGGATTTCCACAAATTCGTTAAAGTTAAGTTCAGTAGGAAATAGGGCCATTGTGTTTGCCTCTGTACCAAGCAATTGTCAATAGCGCCTAACCCACGCATTTTCCCTATACATACACACATATATTCATCGTCGTATATTTTTCTCTATTCAAATATTCGAAATTACGGTTGAATTGTGCTTGAATTATTTTATACTTTAGTTCAAATTTGTAACTTTTTTTGGAAGCAGTGCAGTGGCTGCTTTGGTAGAGGCGGCGCTCCTAAGCGGTTATACCCTGGCTTAGAGCCTGGCAGCGAAGGAATGTCTTTTGTTTTTTATTTTTTTTTATTATGTAGTGGCGCCTCACTTCTAAGCGTAGTTTTTAAGCGTAGGTTTTGTTTTGTTTTTTGAGTATTACATTTTGAACTTTTGTTATAATATTATATCAATGTTTAATAAAGGTGTGGCGTGTCAGCAAATTCGCCATGTTTTGCTTTTATGATCTCATATACCATTTTCGTACAGGTTGATCTTTTTATATGCTACGGAATTTAGTGCCATTTGTCTATTATTTGATTCAATGGGCTTCGACTCGGATATTCTAACCCTATCAGAGTCGGATACTTCTGGTGTGCTTGCCACCAACTTAAATGCTGTGCCCAAAAGGTGTCAAATTCTGACCATCCCACTACAGACAATGGGCTTCTCATATGATCTATATCAACCTCTAATCGATTAATCGATGATCTGATTACTTCTAACCAATAAAGCGGAAAAAATAAATTACCTTAAATAAAATAAATTGCCTTTAAAAGACAAATGGTGGGAAAAAATTAAACTGGTGTATTTTAACTCCTGCCCTTAACTACTACTTTAAGTTGTCTTTATGGATCATACCCATCCTTTAATACAAGCTGAGACTCCCAAATCTGTTTATATTACTTCTTCTACACATAAGGGTGTCAGTTTGTTTCCAAGATTCGTTTATTACAAATACTTTTTGCCCAAATACGCGACTTAAGTGGTTGTACGACAGCAAATTTCAAAACCTTATGACAACTTCTTTTTCCAAGGAGTAAATTTTAGGGAAATTGTTGTCACTAAGGATTTGTTTTACATTTTCTAACTGGGCTCCATGAGCGCGGTTATGGTCGGCCATAATTATTTTAATTTGTTCGATTCTATTAGTGATGTCTGATACATAGTACTAAAAATGTTCTGTGATGACGAGGGGATTTAACGTCTCAATAAGGGAGTTCTTGTCTATAAAGTTGATTATGTGTCGTTTTTTTAACGAACAGTAAAATGTTTCGCTGCAATGAAATTTATGCTTCTAGAACTATTTGATTCATGAATCAGCTTATTGGTTTTTCGGTCTTCTTTATTGTATAAGTCAGAGAAAGTTCGAAAGTGTGATAAAGTGTGGCTCCAGTTCATCTTGCAAGGCATTTATATTTAGCCTGGATAGGGCGTCAACCACGAAGTTTTATTTTCCTGGGTTATAAAATATCTTTGCATTGTGGGGGTGAAGGTTTTCCACCTTTTGATTTTTGAGATCCTTAAAGCCTTTACTATGGCCAAAAATTCGTTTGTCACATAATGTGATTAGCTTAAAAGAAAGCTCCGATGCCACTCACAGAAATCTCAGTGGTTAAATCAAAAGGTTGTCTTAAGCCTTTAAATAGTCTTTTTTTAAATCTCTATAATAGCTTTACAAACCAAGAAAGGGGCTGAGACGGTAAGGGCTTTTAGCTAACTGTACACCTGAATGGTTTTAGCATGTTCTGTCTGTTTATCTAAATTTCTACGTTTTTCAGGTCAAATGGTATTGGGCAAAAGCGACAAAATTTATATTTTCCTCGGGGTATAAAAAACTATGTCTTCTCGCGGTCTTGTTCCGCCAGATAGATGAGATGAAAACCTTACTTTACGTTTATGGTTGTCAAGAGCTTTGCTTTCGCTAGGTTCGCTGAAATTAGAGGAATACTGGCCATTGGGTACCAATAAGGAATAGTTCGGTCGTTTAGCTTCCTGAAGTCGATCGCAACTCGTCTATTTTTGTGATTTTTGGCGTCCATCATTTCATATAAGCGACCCATTTCGGGTTGCCTTAGGGTAACCTTAATGGTTTAATAATAATAATAATGATCTAATAATAAGTTGGTCGATTTATACCAACCACCCCTGTGTAAGGTTCTCCTAGCTTTCGTTTGATAAACGGTAGCCATAAAATGTAATTTCAGCCGATTTGTTATACTCCTGGTCTGATTAGCGGTGTCATTTTGGACAACGTTGTTAATTCGTTGTCGACTCGAGCCTGTTACATTCTCTGATGTGTTCTATGTCTTATGGGCCATCTGCGTTTTTCCCTAGTTCTTATCGAGTATTCAAAAAAATAAATAAATAAATACAAATTGACATTACGACACTTTAGTGTCGAATTTTAATTCGAACCCACAATTTTTATGAAACGCGCATCAATTTATAATTAACCCTCACTCGCTAGCCCATTAGTATTTAATCCAAAGTAAGAGATGGTATTATCATACATTATGCTGAGCTCCAATTCAGTTATTGTTTTAAGTATTACCCCATTATCCACCTTCCTTAATAGCTGATACTTTAGGTTTTTGTCTAGAATCGTTAATGTATTGTCCTGTGGATTCAACGTGACTTTAGCTGTAGTTTTAGCCGCCCCAGTGCTTATTAGAATTCTTGAAGTTCTCCCACCCAGCTGTCGTTTAATAAACTGTAGCCGTAAAATGTTACGATTTATTCTACTCCTGATCTGATTAGCTTCTTTTCCTATGGAATTACAAGAAACCTATTGCATTTTTTATTAATATATTGGTTTGATTGAAAAGATATGTGCAATTACAACGAAAATTTAAACTAATTGATTTAGCATTTTTTTTCTTAATTCTTTACTGTAAACCTTTTTAAATTTTAGTAAGCTATAATTCGCAAGGGTTAAATTGGATTCAAATAAAAAAATAATATCGCAATGAAAACGGACAAAAAGAGTGGAAATTACGCGTTGTAGTTGCGTGCAGTAGTACAGTGTCTATAGCAAATGATTTATTGAAGGTCTTCGATATTTTTGTATGGAAATTGTGCCTTCCATTTTGGTTAGTGTATCTTATTGTTTTTATCTAATGTCCAATATTGTCTATACATATTTTACATTTTTTAATTAGAGTGCCTTTTCAGCTTATTTGTTATATTTATATTTATTTATAAATGGGAAATCAAGGTATATTGGTTTTGTTAAAATGTAAACATGTAAATTTTCTACATCAGGCCGGCAAGCCGAGATGATTAACTGAATGTGTGAAGGCGAGTATCCCAGCATCTATAAGAGCTAGAGACATTGATATCCTAGTGTTGACTTTTGTTTGTTGTTTTATTTCCCTGAACGGAATGACATTAGGGAATCTGGGTATATTGGTTTAGTTAACATGTAACAGGTAAGCCCTTAGGAATATATTCTTGATCAGGACGTCAAGCCGTGTCGACTGAGGCGTGTCCGTCTGTGTGTCTGTCCGCCTACGAGAGTTTGTCACAATAAATAAGTAGCAATTTCCGCCGATTGGAATGAGGGCCTTTATGTAAAAGAATTTTCGATATTACTAAAATATTGCAATAGATCAGATGCTGAAAATTTCAATACAAGGCACGTGGCAAGCAGTGCTAAGCACACGCATTTTCTTTTCTTTTCAAAGAATAACACATGCGATTGAATTGTGTTTTAAATCTTAGATGCTACTCTAGTTATATGTCTAGTTTTTCGTTTAAGCAGTGAAGTGGCGGTTTTTTAGACGATATATGAGTCGCCAAAGAGTGGTTAATAATGTATGAATAAATGAAGCGTCGAATGTTTAAATTACATCACCTACTCACAGGGTTCACAGTGTCTCCTTGTTGAGCTGTTTCGACTAGAGCACTATTAGTTATTTTTTAATATATTATGTTTTTGTGTTTTGATCTAGTTTTGATTTAATTTTTTTTAATTTATAGTTTAAGTTACTTACAAGTTAATCGTGTGAGTGAGCTCCTGTTGTAGTCGGGCTCCAATTATATTTTGGTTTTGTGGCCAATTTTCCAATATTTTCATTATTACGTAACTGCACGGTGAGATTAGAAGCGAGGAAGATGGACACCCGGACACAAAGCAAGCAACACGTTATCAGTCGCTAATAAATTGGTAGCAGAGTTTACGGCCAATC
This sequence comes from Drosophila eohydei, assembly GCA_035045825.1. Lineage (NCBI taxonomy): Eukaryota > Metazoa > Arthropoda > Insecta > Diptera > Drosophilidae > Drosophila > Drosophila eohydei. The sequence continues at coordinate 856,448 of JAWNOT010000007.1, forward strand.
ATCTACAGCTGATCCAAATCGGTGTCGCCGACCATCAGTATTTTAAGGAGAAAATATATGAAAATAATGGAGAAATCATGCTTCAAAAGAGAAGCCAAAATGATCGTAGGCCATTTATTAATTGGCTGGTCTGCTAACTACAATTCAGCGTGGGAACTTATATGCAAGCGCTACGAAAATAAGCACAAAAAATATTTACTAACGCCGTTAACTAGTGGACAGAATGTATTTTCATCTTAACAGAAATGGTCAATTTGGTAATGAAACTGACGTAATATTCGCTCAAATTCTGTTGCGAAGATTCTTTACGGAAGTCCTACAACTTTATGAGTAACATTTAAAGAAGGCTAGAGAAATTCAATCCTTAGACTGAAGTTTATTGAGCAATTATATAACTCAATAGACTCAGTGCAAATGAGCGCCGCCCATACGTCAGTGTTTTTTGTTTGTGTTTTTGCCAATTGACTAGACATGAGATTATCAGATGTCAGAGATTTAGAGGTGACCCTTTTAAAAATGAAAGGAGTTTGTGTCTAAAAACTCGCTTTGCTACCAATGTCTAACAGCCGTAGCGTTAAAAATTGCATAAAGAATTGGACGTGCAATTCATGCACCAAAGCACACAACAATTTGCTTCACGATGAAGTAAAGGGCAAGAAACTTGGCTGGCGACTGCGGTCTTTCAGATTAAAAGTAAGTCTGGAACATTCGAGCAGCTAAGGGCTCTTGTATATAGAGGCTCTGAAGAAGCCGCACAACAGTTAAAACTGCGCCTAATCAAACGGAACGTGGAAATTCAAGGCATTTCTCAAATTGTGTAAATTTTTAAAAATAGCGTTTGCTTATAAGCCAAACCTAGGTTAAAAAGCAAATTTGATACTACAACTCAGGTACTTGTTATGTCAAAACTTCAGAGAGCTCTACCATGCAAGAAAATTGTCAATAAGAATTGGATGGGCTGCGAGCTAGAAGACTCACATTTGAACGAGCCTAGTAGAAGTGATGTTGTCATTGGCGTTGATCTACTTCCCCTAATAATGTTGGGAAAATTGAAGATAATCAACAAAATACTAGGACAAAATACTAAACGTGGATGAATTGGTTCCAGCAATATAGCTGGATTATCAAGCAAGAATCAGCGCATCACCAACGGTGTGCCTGGACGTCCCAGAAAACTCTTGTAAGCATCGAAAAATTGGAATGTTACACAGAGGGAGACAGGTAACGTATTAAGAGCAGAAACCAGAGGCAGCAATTATTAACTGTTACATTTGGCCCCCCGCAAGCATACACATACAACATATTTGAAGATTATAAACATGCCATCTAAGCACTCAACGACTAGCGGGTGTTGCAGTAAAAATAGAAAAGACCACATAATTAGAATCTAAATTTAGTCTTATCAACGCTGAGCCTTGAGCCTAGATTTAACAGAAGCTCAAACGAATAAATATCATTACATAACTGACAAAACCACAGTCAAGTGTATTCACAGTGGTATTTCCAGCTTAACCCAAGGATTTACTATCCGCTTAAGCTTTGCCTAGAGGGGCAGACGCTAACATAGAGCACAGTATTGTAACCACATATGCTAACTCTAATGTGTAAGTTAACACATAAATACTATAGCGAGTAAGCAACAACACATGAATGATGCTGACACGCCAAATTCCGAGTTCAGTGCTCTACACTGGCAACTATCATACAGCGATCGCATGACACTCCGTTGCTGATGTGCCGCGACGCTGAGAATGCTGAGTCGGCACGCCGACTGTGGTCCGATGGCGCGATGCATTGACTTTGCTAAGTAGAATTATACATGTCTTGCATTTGTCTTTAGCTTTAGTTCGATTTTGAATAAAGAAGGCACAACTTGCCTAGATCGCTCTCCGGCAAACAGCCGTAAAACATTTGTCATTTATATTAAACACCACTGAGCCACAAGGCCAGTGTTCATCAAAGGAGACGAAGTCAAGTCTTCCATCGTAATTTTCATAATTACACCACTGAGCCACAAGGCCAGTGTTCATCAAAGGAGACGAAGTCAAGTCTTCCATCGTAATTTTCATAATTGCATCAACTACGGCAGCCACGTCGCCGAGGGAGCTTCGTGGGACTACCGGATTTAAATAACTGGCGCCCAACGTCCTATTCTCCCACCGAATTCATAGGCAGTAACACAAAACATGTAAGTTTGCCAAGTGAATTCAAATTAGGAAAACACAAAAAATAATACAAAAATGCACATTTTGCCAAGAGAACAATTGCATACCCTCAATAAGAATAAAACCATTGCATACTTTTAACCAATAAACAAGTAATTGCATACCTTTATAAAATAAAAAAAGAAAAAAACAATTGCATACCCTCAATAAGAATAAAACCATTGCATACTTTTAACCAATATAAAAACAAGTAATTGCATACTTTTATAAAATAAAAAAAGAAAAAAACCATTGCATACCCTCAATAAGAACAAGCCGTTGCATACCTTCAACGCAGGTTTTACTATAAATAAACAACCGATACCAATGCGAAAAAAGTTTCATACAAGTACCGAAGTTGACAAATGAGCTGGAACACTTATAGGGAAATAAAGACTGAGTACAACAGTGACGATAGCATAGGCGAAGAACAAGTTGGTTGGTGCCCACAATATCAGGTAGCTAACACAATGGACCCTTCACAGGTTCAAGCTTTCATTGACAATGCCGTTAAATCGGCACTGTCGCAACAACAGTCCCAGATAAATTCATTAACTCAAGAGATACAAAGGTTGCAGGTGAAAACGCCTGCAGTCGTCTCCTACCAAAAGATAACTGTTGTCCCTGAAGTAAAATGTGACATAAAACTCGACATAATAAAGTCAGTACCAGACTTCTCTGGTGCACAAGACCAATATGTCGCTTGGAGACAAGCAGCAATCGATGCGTATGAACTTTTTAAGCCCTTCAACGGTAGTAGCGAACACTACCAAGCAGTAGCCATTCTTAGGAACAAGGTCAAAGGGCCTGCTGGAGCCCTACTTATCTCCTACAACACAGTGCTAAATTTCGACGCCATCCTGGCTAGACTAGATTGCACCTATGCCGACCGAACATCCTTACGCCTATTGAGGCAGAACCTAGACATGGTTAGACAGGGTGAAATGACACTTATGCAGTACTATGACGAGGTCGAAAAGAGACTGACTCTGGTAACTAATAAGATTGTTATGTCACACGAACAAGAAGGCGCTGATTTGCTTAACGCTGAAGTTAGAGCCGACGCCTTGCACTCTTTCATATCAGGCTTGAGGAAACAGCTCAGAGCTGTCGTATTCCCAGCGCAACCCAAAGACTTACCCTCTGCGCTAGCCCTCGCCATAGAAACAGAAGCCAGCATCGAGAGGAGCATGTTTGCAAACTCCTATGCTAAAGTTGTTGAGGATCGATCCCAAACAGCTGAAAATGGCAAGCACAAGCCATATGGCAAACAGATTAAAAACTATAAGGAAGACCACGGTCAAGATAGAAACCCCCATTACAAACTCAAGAAAAATTTTCCAAAGGAGCAACCTAATAAAGAAAGCCAAGAACCAGCTCCACAACCGATGGAGGTAGATTCTTCTTTCAAGTTTAAGCAGCGCTCAGAATACAACCAGAACCAACCATATGAATCAAACGCTGCTAAGAGGAGGAACTCCTCAGAGCGACAAACAGGCCCGAGACGGCAACGTCTTAACAACATTGTTCAAACGGATTCCGAAGAACAAAAGGTAGCATACGAGAAAGCTGCAAAGGCTGCTGTCGAAGAAATTGACAGTGAGGAGGAGTACGACCAAGCCGACTCTGTCCATTTTTTAGGGAACACTCCCGGTTACCGTTCATCGAACGACGGTTGGCTGGGAGAACATTAAAAATGCTAATCGATACTGGCGCGGCAAAAAACTATGTCAAGCCCGTAAAGGAGCTGAAAACCATACTGCCGGTCGCCAAACCCTTCTCCGTGAATTCGATTCACGGGTCCACTGAAATAAAGGAGAAATGCCTGATAAACATTTTTAATCACACTTCCCCTTTTTTTCTATTAGACACACTTAGCTCGTTCGATGCCATCATTGGATTCGACTTGTTAACACAAGCCGGGGTACAGTTGAACCTTGCAAAGAATCTACTAGAGTATCAGGGTATTTCTGAAGAAATTCAATACCAGAAGTGCACTGATGTAAATTTCACCGATGTTAACGACATCGTAGTTCCTATCTCTATCAAAAAAGAGTTCAGGAACATGATACTTAAGAGGAAAAAGGCTTTTTCAACAACGGAAGAAGCACTCCCTTTTAACACCTCTGTCACCGCCACAATCCGTACGGTTGACAACGAGCCGATATATGCCAGAAGTTACCCAAGTCTAATGGGCGTGTCTGACTTCATAAATAATGAGGTCAAGCAACTACTTAAAGACGGCATTATCAGACCATCAAGGTCGCCCTACAACAGCCCAACATGGGTTGTTGACAAAAAAGGCACAGACGCCTATGGCAACGCGAACAAAAGATTAGTCATCGACTTCAGGAAACTGAACGAGAAGACTATACCTGACCGTTACCCGATGCCCAGCATTCCCATGATTCTAGCGAACCTGGGAAACGCTAAATACTTCACTACCCTTGACCTAAAGTCAGGGTATCACCAAATATACCTTGCAGAACATGACCGCGAAAAAACAGCATTCTCTGTTTGCGGTGGCAAATATGAATTCTGCCGACTGCCATTTGGTCTTAAGAATGCGGGCAGCATCTTCCAAAGGGCAATCGATGATGTTCTAAGGGAACATATTGGGAAAATTTGTTACGTCTACGTAGACGATGTCATAGTTTTCTCAAAAAACGAAGTTGACCATGTTAGGCACATTGACACAGTACTCAAGTGCTTGATTGAAGCCAATATGAGGGTGAGCCAGGAGAAAACCAACTTTTTTAAAGAAAGCGTAGAGTATCTTGGTTTCATCGTAAGCAAAGACGGCACCAAAACCGACCCAAAGAAGGTCAAAGCCATTCAAGAGTACCCCGAACCCAAAAGTGTCTACAGTGTCAGATCCTTCTTGGGTCTGGCAAGCTATTACAGAGTCTTCATAAAAGACTTTGCAGCCATAGCTCGTCCAATAAGCGACATTCTCAAAGGAGAAAATGGCTCGGTGAGTAAGCATAGGTCAAAGAAAATAGCAGTCGAGTTCAACGAAACTCAGCGCAACGCGTTTCAACGCCTGCGCAACATTTTAGCGTCAGAAGACGTAATTTTGATGTACCCAGATTTCAAAAAACCCTTTGACCTAACCACTGATGCCTCGGCAAGCGGTATCGGCGCAGTCCTATCCCAAGAAGGCAGACCCATTACCATGATTTCTCGTACCTTAAAAAGTCCAGAACTGAACTACGCAACCAACGAAAGGGAGTTGCTAGCTATCGTGTGGGCCTTAGGTAAATTGCAAAACTACCTATACGGCTCCAGAGAAATTAACATTTTCACTGACCACCAGCCTCTCACCTTTGCAGTGGCAGACAAAAATACTAATGCAAAAATAAAAAGATGGAAAGCCTATATTGACCAATACAACGCCAAAGTTTGCTACAAGCCTGGCAAAGAAAACTTTGTAGCAGATGCGTTGTCGAGACAAAATCTCAATGCCCTACAAAATGAACCGCAATCGGACGCTGCAACCGTTCACAGCGAAAATTCACTGACCTACACGGTCGAGGCCACGGACAAACCGTTAAACTGCTTCAGAAACCAGATCGTTCTGGAAGAAGCGCGTTTCCCATTGAAACGCATCATAGTTTTATTCCGCAACAAAACTCGCCACCTGATCAATTTTACTGCTAAGAGCAGCATTTTAGAAACCCTCAAAGGAGTTGTAAATACGGAGGTCGTGAACGCGATCCATTGCAGCCTTCCCACGTTAGCAAGTTTCCAACACGAATTGATTGCCCATTTTCCTTCTACAAAATTCCGGTTTTGTAAGAATCTCGTTCAAGACATAACGGGAAAAAGCGATCAGTTGGAAATAATAAATAGCGAGCACAACAGGGCGCACAGAGCAGCCCAAGAAAATATCAAACAAATCTTGCGCGACTACTACTTTCCGAACATGAGCAAATTAGCCCAAGAGGTAGTCTCAAATTGCAAAGTTTGCACGCAAGCAAAGTATGACAGACATCCCAAGAAACAGCAGCTTGGCGAAACTCCGATCCCACAATACACCGGCGAAATGTTGCACATAGACATATTCTCAACCGACAAAAAACATTTTTTGACTTGCATCGACAAGTTTTCCAAATTCGCCTTAGTACAACCAATACCATCAAGAACAATTGTCGACATTAAAGGTCCCCTGCTGCAAATCGTGAATATGTTTCCTAACATTAGAATAGTATATTGCGATAATGAACCTTCATTCAACTCAGAGACCATTACGTCCATGTTGAAAAACCAATATAACATCGATATTGTAAACGCTCCGCCTTTACACAGTTCATCAAATGGCCAAGTGGAGCGATTCCACAGTACTTTAACTGAGATCGCTAGGTGCCTAAAGATTGACAAAAAAATCGAGGACACGATCGAACTAATACTGAGAGCAACAATAGAATACAATAAATCGCTACACTCGGTCATTTGCGAGAAACCAGTTGAAATCCTTCATGAGAAAACCGAAAAACGCAGAGCAGGCATTACATCCAAACTGGCAAAAGCCCAACAAAACACCATGGAAAGGTGTAACGTAAATAGGCAAAACCGCGTATTTAAGGTAGGAGAGGAAGTATTCCTCAAAAACAACAAGAGGTTAGGGAACAAGCTAACTCCTCTCTGCACCAGACAGGAAATACAAGCAGACCTAGGAACGTCTGTCTTGATTAAGGGGAGGGTGGTCCACAAGGACAACATAAAATAGTTTACCTTACACTCAGCTTGGAAATAAGTGCCCCGAGACACAGAAACAAATAAACAAACTAACTGATACCGTAAACCAAATAATAAAAGCTCAAAAAAATAAGTTAACTGACACTCCACACTTGTATGAGACACTTTTGGCTAGAAACAGAATGCTAACCATCGAAATTCAAAATTTAATTCTCACAATAACCTTGGCAAAATCTAGCATAGTAAACCCTACAATATTAAATCACGCAGATTTGAATTCACTTGTCAGACAGGACACTCCAATAGTCAGTTTAATAGAAGCCTCGAAGATTAGGGTCCTTCAGTCCGACGATATAATTCACATATTAATAGCCTTCCCAAGGGTAGAAGCCAGATGCAAAAAGATCACCATCTATCCCGTATCTCACAATCACACCGTACTACGTCTCGACGAGAACTCACTGGCCGAGTGCGAAAGAGATACCTTTGCAGTCACTGAGTGCGTCCAGACCACACACATCAACTTTTGCGAGCGATCTCGACGCGAGTCCTGCGCGACATTACTCTACGCGGGAAGCATGGCTCAATGTCATACTCAACCCAGTCACCTAAAGGAAATAATGCCCGTCGACCACGGCGTGATTATCATCAACGAGGCGACTGCCCGCGTCCGCACAGATGATAGCCCCGAAGTAATCGCAAAAGGAACGCACTTAATAACATTTGAACGAGTAGCTATCGTCAACGGGACCGAGTTTATAAACGAGCGGAAAGCAATGAATAAAATTCCCGGCATCGTAAGGTCTCCACTTCTAAGGATCATCGGGCATGACTCGACTCCGAGTATCCCGCTACTGCACCGAATGAGCAACGAAAACTTACGCTCCATCCAAGAAGTGAAGGAAGACATCGATAATGCTGGATCGCCCAAGCTATGGTTCACTGGCGGAGTAATACTGAATGTGGGTCTCATTGCCTCACTCGTCCTTGTCCAAGCAATAAGGAAGAGACGAGCATCGATAAAAATCCAAGGTGTGATTGACAATTTTAACATGGTCGAGGACGGCCATAAACCTGAGGGGGGGGGCAGTTAACACATAAATACTATAGCGAGTAAGCAACAACACATGAATGATGCTGACACGCCAAATTCCGAGTTCAGTGCTCTACACTGGCAACTATCATACAGCGATCGCATGACACTCCGTTGCTGATGTGCCGCGACGCTGAGAATGCTGAGTCGGCACGCCGACTGTGGTCCGATGGCGCGATGCATTGACTTTGCTAAGTAGAATTATACATGTCTTGCATTTGTCTTTAGCTTTAGTTCGATTTTGAATAAAGAAGGCACAACTTGCCTAGATCGCTCTCCGGCAAACAGCCGTAAAACATTTGTCATTTATATTAAACACCACTGAGCCACAAGGCCAGTGTTCATCAAAGGAGACGAAGTCAAGTCTTCCATCGTAATTTTCATAATTACACCACTGAGCCACAAGGCCAGTGTTCATCAAAGGAGACGAAGTCAAGTCTTCCATCGTAATTTTCATAATTGCATCAACTACGGCAGCCACGTCGCCGAGGGAGCTTCGTGGGACTACCGGATTTAAATAACTTGTATAATAGATACCAGACGTGTTCACATAAGAAGCAGGGAAAAAATAATGCGGCCGATTATACCCAAGAAAAATATCCCCACCTTAAAAAGCCGAACAAGGCACAACGAAGCGATAGTAATCAAAATCTTGAAGCTGATTAAGGGCAAGGCGCTAAGACACAGAACGTCAATATTCAAGGTCCAAAAAATTCAATAGTCCGATAGTATGAGAGGTTAGAGGCGTCAGAGAATTTAAAAGACCATGCTGTACGCTTATGGCAACCAGGAATACAATAACGCGGCCACAGCCGCTAATGCTGAAGTCCAAGACGAGTCGGAATCCGCATGTGACGATGACTTGTTAAATTTTTAGGGAACGCTTCTGGCTGGATGAGACACAACTAAGAAATTTGATTGACACAGCACTCAAAAATTACATAAAGTCTGTAAAGTAGCTATAAACGTAAGCACCATCAGCTCGACTTTTACTGATAGTTCCATCCATGGTTCTAACAAAGCCCAACAAAAGTGTTTAATAAATATCTTTGTTAAAACAGTTAAATTTTTTTTTGTATTTGGACATAAGAGCTGCATGCTATATATAAGCTGATCCTTAGTAGAGGTATTTTCGACTTCTAACGACCTCATAACGTCTGTAATTGGGAAACAAAAATATATGTTTGGTTATCGACTTTAGAAAACTAAATGAACGAATTGCCGACAAGTACCCGATGCCCAATATCTTTATGAAATTGGTTAATTTGGGTAAAGCTAAATATTTCACGACGTTGGATTTAAAGTCCGACTATTAGCAAATATATTTGGCAGAATAGGACCGTGAAAAACCACTTTTTTTTATAAATGGTGGAAAGGTTTGAACGCAGGTAGCATCTTCCAAAGAGCGATCGACGACATCTTGCATGGGCAAATTGCTATGCTATATTAACATACACGATATTATGATTTTCTTCGCATACATTTAGTAATATATAACGAGATGCATTCAAGAAGTTAAGAAATGTCTTGTCATCAAAGGACCTCATACTCACATACCCAGATTTCAGAAGGCCATTCGATCTAACGACGGAGGATTCTGCAAGTGGTATTGCTGCGGTTTTGGCACAAAAAAGCCTTTAATATTCAAGGTGCCAAAATAAAAAGATGGGAAGTGTACATTTATGAACATACCTCAAAAATCCACTCCAAGTCAGGTAAGGAAAATAGTTTTGATGCAGTAACAATTAATATCGAGTTATCCGTATTCTACACGGTTGAATCTACAGAAAAACCTATGAATTGTTTCAGAGACCAAATAGTTTTTAAATAAGCTCAGTTTATTCTAAAACGAGATTTCGTATTTTTGGCAAAAAACACGTCACACAATATATTTCACAATCAGAAATAAAGTATTTAATGAAATAAGATAGGTCGTTAACCCCAAGGAGATCAACGCAATATTCCAACATGAGTAAGTAACCAGTTTCCCGTTGACAAAACTTTAAACTGAAACAAGTAAGAAAGCTCTAGTCGGGGTGCCCGACTAGTAGATACCCTGATCCCTGGCCTCTGAGTTGTTTAATATTTACCGTAGTTTGTATCGAGTATTCAAAAAAATTAGAAACCAAATAAAAAACGACATTGCAAGACCAGGATTCGAACCCGGATTGTCTGCGCAATGTGCACCAACTCTACCAACCCCGCCACTTCATAATTAAAAAAATAAATAAAACAATAAAAAATGTTTCATCTCCACCGGTCCCGAACCCCGGACCTAGCTGAATACGAGCGCCGCCTCTACCAACGCAGTCACTTGTACGAAGAGTTGTAAATTTGAAGTTGAGTAGCAACTGATAATTCAAGCAGTATTCAATCGCAATTTCGATTCTTGGAATAGAAAAGAATACACGCATTTGAATGCATGTGTGCACACGCATAGGAAAAATGCGTGCGCATGGCGCAGCTGACATGTGCTTTTGCAAATTGGCCAAACATTTTGTTTAATAACTTCTGTTCTACTTAATGGAGTTTAATGAAATTTTCAGCATATGATTTACATATCTTATTGGCTTAGATGAGTTGCAAACGCCTTTACATAATGGCCCTAGTTCCAACTTAAATTTTAAGAATTCGGGGAAATTTGGAGCCGGAATCCAAAATCAAACAAAAATCAAAATAGCATAAAATATACATAAAATTAAATACAAATTTTGAGGCTCTAGCTCTTAAGACGTTCGAGATATAATTTATCAACTGCCTTTCAATAATGTTTTTATTCGATAACAATTAAATGCGAATAGTTATCGAATATTTGAAACAAACTCGATATGTGCGTGCTATATTCGGACCTACCTTATAGATGCTGAGATCAACGCGTTCACACATACGTACAGACGGACGGACGGACAGACGGACAGACAGACAGACGGCTTGTCGTCCTGATCAAGAATATATGTATATACTTTATGGGGTCTGCCACGCCTCCTTCTGCCTGTTACATACATTTGCACAAAACCATTATACCCATAACTAAAAGGCACATTAGCTTGCGTAGAAACTTTGCTACAATGCATGAAAATTTGGCTGTAGCTGATGGGGATTCCGTAAGTTACAAATAAAAAGCTTAAACACTGCTAAAAAAAATTTTCAATGTTATTTGGTCAGACGAAATTAAAATTAATCGCTTTGAGTCAGACGGACGATCGTGATATTGGACTAGGAATTCTACAGCAAATACAGTGCGACAAACCGTAAAGCACGGTGGAGGGTCCATAATGGTTTGGAGCTGTATTTGTAAAAATGGAGTTGGGCCCTTAGTGTTATTCGATGGGATAATGCGTAAGGAGGAATACCTAAAAATTCTGCAAGAAAATTTGGAAAGTCATTGGCAACATGGGTTTTGCTGTTGAAAATTGCATATTTCAGCAAGACAATGACCCAAAGGCCCACATCCCATTTGGTTATTGATCCAAAAGTTTCGAACTATGAATTGGCCACCGCAATCTCCAGATATGAATCCCATAGAAAATGTATGGGGCCATGTGAAATCGCAGCTTACGAAATATGTGGCCCCTCCAAATGGCATGATGGAGTTGTGGGAGAGTTTGGTACTCGATTACAGCTGAAATTGTGCGAAGCTACACGCATACATTTGCACAAAACCAGTATACCCTGATTTACCATTTTCAATGGGATCAGGGTATAAAAATATGGCAACCGATACAGTCAGAACAAAGGCGGAAAACAATCACATAATCTTGGAGGAATATATTTTTTTAAAATTTATTTGTTAAGTTGCAGCGTATTGTCTTAGAGGGCAGGGCAGATATGCCAATAATTCTGTTAATTAATTATCTAGAGGATGCAATCTCTTAAGTCTTCGCCTATTGTTGTTTATAGCCAGGTTGCTTGCGAGGTGGTTAGGATGCGCTGCAAGTCTGTCCGCGTATCTTGAACTGTGCCGCCCAATGAGTTCAGCGACTGAGGGAATTGCTAAAACTGAGTTACTTACAAACCAGCTGGCTTCAGTCCATCTGCGTAGCGCTTTATTCTGCAGGATCTGAATTTTGTTTCTTGAAGTCCTCGCCGAGGAGCCCCTTAGAAAGATACCATATACGAAGGTTGGGACAACTATTGCCTTGTAGATGGCGGCCTTGCTGCTGTAAGACAACTTGCTCGAAGCTCTCAGCATCTAATCGATGGTTTTTTGCTTGCTTTTGCATTCTGTGGTTACTTGACTTATGTGCGCTTTGAAGGCCAGCCTTCTGCCCAGAGTGATACCAAGGTACTTTAATTTTGAGGCATTCGGAATGGTGGTGCAACGCTTGGGCAATCGCCTCTTCTAGTGGCGAAGGTAGTGTGTACGGACTTTTGTGCATTAATGGAGCATTAAGGAGTCGTGATATTCTTGTAGTCTTGCGCAGATACGTTACGTGACAAGATGGCGGTGTCGTCTGCATAAGTCGCTATGAGTACTGCATCGGTAGTTCCTATATTTGGCTTTGGAGTTGGCATATCTCCAGTGAATAAAATGTAAAGTGTTGGGGCTAGAACACTACCCTGTGGAAGCTCCAGCCATAATTTGTCTAGTCGAGGATACTGCTTGCCCATTTGACACTTGGAACGTTCTTCCAATCAGATATGAGGACAGCAACGCGAAAAATGCTGGAAGACCTACAGCCTTGTGGCTTCCTTGTAGATGGCTTTAGCATTAGGCGTGCGTAATCTTAACCAGCGTCTTCCGGCCTATCTTTTGTGTATTAGTAGGTCTTGTGCCTCCAAGGTGAGGGGGATGTTGTATACAGACTCGTGTTTTGTTTGGCAAGATGGTGGGGCGGCTAGGTGCACAGCTTTGGCTATTTTTTCTTGCAATTTGTTTGCTGCGTAGTCCTCGTCTTCAGGAGTGTTAAGTTATATTTCTATATGTAATGAGTAATCTGATCCTGTCGGTAGCAGGGAAAGGCTGTGGCTGTGCATGGATTGTGACTATTAGTGGCAGGTGGTCAGAGGATAGGTCCAAAGAATCTTCAATGGTCAATTGCCGATCACAGATGCCTTTGTAGACCGCTAAGTCGATTGCAGATTGCCTGTGTCCATTAAGTGGGTAACGAGTGGGGGCTCCAGTCGTCAGTATGCTAAATATGACTTTTCCGCGATGAGTCGCAATATTGCTTCCCCAACGATGAGGGTCTTATTCACCTTTGGCCAAGTACTTGTTCCATGTGATGATCACACAGACCAGTGTTTGGCGGAAAATAAATTGACGCAACTTCGATCGCTCCAATAGAAGGGTGATGGCTGAGACCTTCATTGTTGAATTGGAAATTAGCAATAAAAGTATGTGCGCTTTTGTTGCTCGTATGAGAATTGAGGATCCACCAAAGCAGTTTGCTCTTTCACCATGAGCCTGATAGTGTTCGTAACCGAAAATTTGTGTAGTGGGGCACTCATGAGTTTCTGTTATTAACATTATGTCAATGTTTTTTTGTTAGAGAAACACAGCCAGTTCCTGAGTCTTGTTTCTCAGGCCATTGGTGTTCCAGATACCCACACGTAAAGCCATTATTATTATTGGAGACAAGCTTGGTTATGAGGGCCATTAAACTGGTTAGTATGTTTGCCTGCTGGGTTTGTAGTTCTCTCATCGCTTTGAGCTCGTCATTAATTGCGTCAAACTGGCGCCATTGTTCCTGAAGGATTTCGGTGAACAAAGTGTCACTTGTGAAATTCTTATTTTGCGGTCCACCTCTATCGACCTGCGCGTAAGAAACACCACTAATAGGCGTTGAAAGCTCATGGCATGGGTACTACTCTGGGGTCTTGTAAATTCGGCAGCATTACTCGGACCCGTAGACGGTGTTTGTGTGGGACTGCTTTTTTGTACTGGGGATTTCAATTTTAGTTGGCAGGGTGCTGTAACTCACAGTGTACACAAGTTAGTGCCTCGTCCTTTTCACGGGTGCAATCTGTGGATGCGTGTTTCCCGGCGCAACGCACACACCTGGGAGCTTTGTGGCAGTAGCGTTGTCCAGTAGTGTCTCCAAATTCCTGACAGCGATGACATTGCGTCAGGTCGTTAAATCTTCTTGGCAGTTCCACCGTGTAGCGTTGCCTGCTGACAACTCGTATGTCCAAAATTTTTGTTGTTGTTGGATGCCTGAGCCACGTCAACAAAAATATGTTTAACGGTGTTTTCTCCGTACGGCACAGTGGGTTGTGCACATTTGTAATTGCCTTTGGTTTCCAATTCATCTTTAGTGTTATGTCAGTGCTGGAGTGAAGCCCTTTGAAGCAGACTTTATATGGCTTGTCCTCCTTAAGCCGGTAGCAGTGGCACTCCAAGGCCAGCTTAGTAAAGTCGTCTATTACTGTGCGATAGTCTTCACTGCATTGGGTGAATACACCTATATTATTCCTCTTTGGTTTAATCACGTATGATTTAGCATCAATTACTTTGTCGATTATCTGTTGCAACAAGGCCGCAGTTTTGTTTGGATACCATATGGGGGCGGATGAGGCTTTGGTGTAATTTGCTGGTCAGTTAAAACTGAGGCTTCTGGAGATATAGGTAATTCGCTGTAGTCTTCATCTTCTTCTACGAGCAGTGAAAATCGATTTTGTGATACTGTTGCTGCATTGCTGGTGCTTGGTCCATCGAAGATGAGCCTTTTCTTGGTTGCTTTTGGTGAATTTGGCTGTTTTCGTTTGGTGTTTTTGTTGTTGTTTATGCCTTGCACGGAGGCTATGTCTATTTTAATGTTTATTGGCATGATGGAGGCTTGCCTGTTGGCTATCACAACGTTAAGCTGGACACGCCTATCTGCGTTTATCTTTGCGGGGTCATTGACATTGTCATCGCTTAATATGCACTTGACTGAGGAATATTATTTTTCGAAAATAAATAAGCATGCGACAGCAATTGTAGCTAACAGCGAATTTGTGCTAGAGCTTAGAATGATAGACACCCAAAACAACAGGTTTTTGGTGAAACACCAACTCCATCATACTTAGGTGAGAGGTTGCACATTGATGTTCTTATAAACGACAAGATATTCGTAGAAACACTTATCATCCAAATTATTTTGCCCCAAAACATAAGTATATATATGTATATACTGTGATAATGTCTTTTAACTCAGATCATTATCTCGTTGTTGAGGCATATTTGTGGAGTATATGTTGTAAATGCGCCACCGATTCATAAAACCCCCAACGGTCATGACTTGCCAGATCACGGCACACACTGACAGGCAAAATGCCAATCGAAATAATAAATACGTCTACTAGTGAATTTAGGGAGGTCATCAGAAGTAAAATCGAAAAAAGTTCAACAACTAAAAATTAAAAGAACAGACAAAATGTAGTATTCGATGCAGAAAAATTTTTTTTTGCAAAAGACAACAAAAGGTTGGGAAACTATCCTTTATTCACAGAGGAAATTGGTCACGCAGACCTGGGAATGTTTTTTCGCACAATGTTTGGCCACAAGGACAATCTAAAGTAGCCGTAGTCTTAACATTAATATTAATAAAAGAATTTAAAAATACATTAGATTTATTGCCCGTTTTTCTTTAGAAATAGGAAAATAAATTGAAAAACTGTCTGAGTTATTTCTACAGTCCCACATAACGAAAACTGTTAGAAGTTAAAATTAATCACATTATGAGTCTTATGCCCGAATTAAAAGCACACCATAAAATCGGCAGGAGCATAGATTTTCTATGTACAGCGCTCAACGTCGTGGCTGGAGCGCCAGTCGCAGCAGAATTGGACAAACTGAAAATGACTGAATCAAAATTAATTGAACCAATCAATAGACAGGTTATTATAAATACACAAAATCAGAAACAGATAAAACCGTTCACCGATAATCAAGGTGAAGAGAAACAAGTTAGTTGACACTCCACACTTAAACGACTATAGCTTTTTTGCTTTGTAGCTTTAGATTATTTTTGTATTTTGTTTAGCTTATGCCTCTGCTCGCTGGCGGCTGTAGCTTCAGTTCTCCTTAACTAGCTTAATTCTTGTAATAAAAAACATTATTCGGTTATTGTCCGTTAATTTATATATTTCATTGTGAACAACAAGGCTAGTACTTTTATAACAACTAAGAAAAGATCCCTCAAAGAATAGAAGGATAAGATAAGGAAGTCTATAATATTACCCAACGTTGGATCACCGTAGAAACCACAAACCGAAATTTTAACATTTACTGACTAAATTAAAGTCATATACCATTTGTGTTCCTATACAAATTTAAAACTGTATGTAATAGGAAAAAGAAGGCGTGGCAGACCCCATAAAGTGTATATATTCTCGATCAGGACGACAAGCCGATTCGATTGAGCCCTGATCTCAGTAGAGACATTTTTTATATGTCCGTGTATAAGTTATTTATTTTAAGTTCTCTTATTAGGTTAAACGCGTACGAGGTTACGGCGTTAACACGTGTTCCAAAAATGAGAAGACTTTGTAAATCTCGTGGCGATGACCGGCGTTCTTTATTTCCCAAAATCGACTAACCAAACTTGACAGTCATTCTTATAATAGAAGCTAACCTTAAGCCCTGGAAACGCTGACATTGCATAAAGTACCAGGGATCGTATATCACAGCGCAGCAACATTGCGTTGTCGTGCAATGCCCACTTAAAACAGCTGATGTCGTAAGCATTTATGCTGAGAATGCATGGTCAGCTTTAATATTTATGTTCTGCTGATCAGCTGTGTTAACTCCTCCCCCACTTAGGAGAATGACGTCCTCGGAGTTCTTGAAACTGTTATTTACCTCTTGAAGATCAAGTTGACGTTTGTTCCTCAGATGTCTTTGGTAAAGTTTCGTTGTCCAGATATTATTGGTCTTTCTACCAGTCGTTCTTCTATTTGGGCAATGTCCCGGAGGTTTTTTATGCTTAGCTTCTGTAGGTACGGCAGGCTCGGTATTTCCTGATGATCCGTTATATTTAAAAGGGTGGATACCGCTGGTCTCGGGGATTTCCTCACGTATTTTTTTGATTTCTATATACGGTGCCGTTTACCTTTATCTCGTTGTCAAAGGTAAGGAGGAATGTCCCCTTCACCATTTGCTCTTCGACTATAGCCGCTCTATCGTTGATGATGATAACGCCATCGTCAATGATCGTTAGAGGTTCAAGATGGCTGGGTCGAGTTGAGCAATGTGCAGTGCCACCTGAGTGCAGTTGTTGTGCGCACGTTGTATAGGGTAATTTCTTACAGAACGTTGTTGTGAGGGCTGTGCTACAATTTCCTATTGATATTACATGATTGTCGCAAACAGCTATATCGTAGTCTTCGGCGAAATTAATTACACTGCCATCGTGTTGGACAGGGTATATTGTTAATTTTTTACATACTATGTTAGGCTTAGGGTATCTTATAACAAAGTGTAGAAAGTTACTATTTACATTAAGTCAGTAAAAGTGATATTTATAGGGTGTCCATTCACACAATTCCAACTTTTGCAAGTTTTACTGATAGCATTAAGGTTTCCAGCTCTGAAATAATTATCATGTTTCTTGAGAGCAGTGTTTCATACAAATGCTCTGTGTCTATTTGCTTTGTTTTTGTTATTGTTCTGTGTCTATTGGCTTTGTTTTTGTTATTTTTCTGTGTCTATTGGCTTATTTATTTGTTCTTGCATTTTTGTGTTTATAGTTACTTGCCTGTTTTCTGATCCTACGAGGATAAAAAGGGGTTTAATGTTTTGTTTACCTTAGGTTGTCCTTGTGGACCACCCTCCCTTTTATTAGGACCTTTGTCCCCAAGTCTGCGTCAATTTTGTTTTCATTATACAGAGGTGTCAATTTGTTCCCTAAACGTTTGTTTGCCTTTACAAGAACTGTATCGCCTACTTGGAATTGTCTATCGTGTCTTGTTTCATTTACCCTGTTTATTTGGAGCTGCTGTGCTTTTTGAATTTTATTTCTTATTTCAATTTCAAGTTCTGGGGAGGATGAGTGGATTATGTCGATTGGACGTTTGTCTGTTACCGAGTGAATTGTCTTGTTGTACTCAATAGTTGCTTGGAGTATCGTTTCAACGGTATCTGTAATTTTCCTTTGGGCTGTTAGGCATCTTGCGATGTCGCTGAGGGTGCTATGGAATCTCTCGACTTGTCCATTTGAAGTACTATGGAGTGGTGGGGCGTTTACAATTTGAATGTCATACTGGCCATTTAATAGCGATTTTATTGTTTCGGACTTTAAGGAGGGTTCATTATCGCAATAGATCGTCTTGATATGTCGATACCAATTTACAAGTTGTAAGATTGCCGATTGTATGTCGATTATTGTCCTTGAAGCAATGGGTTGAACGGTTGCGAATTTTGAAAATTTGTCAATGCACGTAAGGAAGTGTTTTTTGTCAGTTGAGTATACGTCAATGTGTAGCATTTCACCCACATAGGAAGATATGGGAGTTTCTCCAAGTATTTGTTTTCGTGGGTGACGGTTATATTTAGCTGTTTTACAGATTTTGCAATTTGTAACCACTTCGTTAGCTAGTTTCGTCATTTTTGGAAAGAAGTAGTCTTGTAAAATCTGTTTTACATTTTCTTGTGCTGCTCTGTGGGCTCGATTATGTTCTGTTACAGTTATTTCCTTTTGTTCGTTCTTGTCAAAAATGTCATTTACCATATGTTTCGTATATCGAAATATTGTTGTTGGGAAAGTTTCTATTAGTTTATGTTGTATGAATGCCAGTACTGGTAACTCGCAATGTATTGCATTGACGGCGTCTTTTTTGACTACATTGTAAACTCTTTCGATTAACGAATTCCTGTCTGAGAAGTGAATTGTATGTCGGATTTTTTTACCGAATATAATGACTGTACGATCAGAAGCTACTCTGTCTTCTTCAATTATAATTTGGTTTTGGAAACAGTTGATTGGTTTGTCTGTTGTTTCTATAGTGTACGTGAGCGATACTTCGCTGTGCATTGTAGCTCTGTCTGACTGTGCGTCGTCTTCCAAGGCATGAATATTATGCCGCAATAGCGCATCAGCAACGTAGTTTTCCTTCCCTGGCTTGTAATAGATGTTTGCATTATACTCGTCTATAAAAGCTTTCCAACGCCTGATTTTTGCGTTTGGATTGCGGTCAGATACTGCAAACGTCAGGGGTTGGTGGTCCGTAAAGATATTTAAATTTTTTACTCCGTACAGATAATTTCGGAGGGTTTTCAGGGCCCAGACTATAGCAAGTAATTCTCTTTCATTTGTTGCAAAGCTAAGTTCCCTATCTTTCATTGTCCTTGATATCATGGTGATTGGTTTTCCACCTTGGGATAAGACTGCCCCTAGACCAAAGGACGAAGCATCAGTTGTTAAATCAAACGCTTTCTTGTAGTCGGGGTAGAGTAACATTACATTTTCGGATGCGAGAACCTCTTTTAGTTTCTCAAATGCCGTGAGTTGACTCTCGTCGAATTTGACTGGTATTTTCTTTGATTGTCCAGCGCTAACTTTGCCGTTTTCGCCTTTTAAGATGTCGCTTATAGGTTTTGCTAAAGACGCGAAGTCTTTGATAAAACACCTATAGTAGCTTGCCAGCCCGAGGAATGATCTGACGTTAAACAGAGTTGTTGGTAATTCGTAGTTACGAATCGCTTCAACTTTACTTGGACATGTCTTTATACCTTTACTTGAGACCACGAAACCTAGATATTTGACGCTTTCTTTGAAAAAGTGTGACTTTTCTGGCGTAACTCTCATGTTGGCCTCGTATAGTCTATCTAAGACCCAGGCGATATGTTTGACGTGGTCTTCCAGGTTTTCAGAAAAAATTATTACGTCGTCAACGTAAACGTAACAAGATTTTCCGATTTGCTCTCTGAGCACATCGTCAATGGCTCTTTGAAAAATACTAGGTGCATTGTTCAAGCCAAAAGGGAGCCTGCAAAACTCGTACTTTCCACTTCCTACAGAAAAAGCTGTCTTTTCTCTGTCCTTTTCAGCAAGTAAGATCTGGTGAAATCCGGATTTCAAATCTAGGGTTGTAAAATACTTTGCTGTACCTAAGTTGGATAAGATAGAGGCAATATTGGGGATTGGATATTTGTCATATATTGTTTTTTGGTTAAGTTTTCTGAAGTCTATGACTAAACGCTTCTTTTTCCTTCCCCGTTCATCAGTACCTTTTTTATCTACAACCCAAACGGGGTTATTGTACGGTGAACGAGATGGACGTATTATACCGTTTCTTAACAGGTCTTGAGTTTCTGCGTTTACGAATTCCGATACGCCCATTGGGTATGGGTATAATTTGGAATATATGGGATCTTAATTTTCTGTTCTAATGGTGGCAATGATGTTGGTATTATACGGGAGTGCTTCATTTGGTTCCGCGAAGACTCCTGTTCGTTTCTTGAGCATCGTTTGAAAGTTTGTTGTTATGGCTTGAGGGGTTTCTATTTCTTTGGCATCTGCAAAATTTACGGCTGGGCATTTTAGAAATTTAATAGTCTCAGAAGTGCAGTTTGTTATTAACTTCTTATTTTTGAAATCTAATACGGCGTTGTTTTGGTTTAGTAAATCAAGTCCAATTATACCGTAAAATTTCGTAAGGTTTGGTAGTAAGAAAAATGTTGCGTTTGTGTTAAAAAGATGCATTGTACACTTCCTGTCAATATCGTTATATCCATGAATTGATTTTATTTGAAAGGGTTTTTCTACTGGCTTAATATGTTTTAATTCTTTTAGGGGTTTTATATAGTTTTTCGAAGCTCCTGTATCTATAAGTAATCTTATTGTCCTTCCTGCCACTGATCTTTCTATGAACGGTAGCAGGGAGCCAAGTCTAAAAAATTGACCTGGTCGTATTCGTCGGATTCGTCTTCAATGTCTTCTGCCTCATTTTCCGCGATAGTCCGATATTCACTAGCGTCCTGTTCATATTCTGTATCTCTTGTTTCTAAGTGGTTAATTCTTTGCTGTTTCGGTCCTGTGAGTCGTGCACTACTATTATTTGGTCTCTTGTTTGTTTGTCCCTGTTTAATGTAACTTTCATATTTTGTGTTTTGTTGTTGAGTCGACCACTGTGTTTGCTTTGAGGGAGTCGCGTTTTGCTGGTATTGCGTCGTCTGTCCGAAGCGAGCGGATGTGTCAACGTCCATTGGTTCAACTTGTTCTCGTCGTGGTGAGAATTCTTGTTTCTTATAGTATGGGCTTTTCCCTGGCTGGTTGTATTTTGGGTCTTGAGTTAGATTCCTATCTCTGCCTTGTTGTTTTTGTTCTGTTCTCTGAGCCTTTTCCTCTAAACTACGTGCAAAATTCGTGGCAAACATATAACGGTCATGGTTAGACTCGACTTCTTGGGCTAATGCCAGTGCAGAGGGAAGATCAGTTGGTCTAGCTGAGAATAGGACATCACTTAAAGCTTTCTTGGTACCTGAGATGAATACTCGTAGAGCGTCTGCTCTGTATTTCTCATTTAACGCAGAAGCCACGTTGGTGTCATAGGTCATGATTGTCTTATTTATGAGTAAAGTCAGTTTCTTCTCCACTTCGTCATAGTACTGCAGTAGTGTCAGATTTCCTTGACGGAGTGTTGACAGCTCTTGTTCAATTAGGTATATCGGTCGTTTGTCTGCGTACGTGAAATCTAATCGATTTATAATGGCCCTAAAATTCAGAGGAGTGTCAAACGAAGAGAGTACCATATCGGCGGCGTTTTTAATTTTGTTTCTTAATATTCCTAAAGCTTGATAATGTTTCGAGCTACCATCATATTTCTCATATACTTTGTATGCGGTATGCGCAGCTTTCCTCCATGATACGTAAGTCCCATTTGTTCCATCAAATTCTGGAAGGGATTTCATGATGTCAAGGGTTTCATTGCAAATGACGCTTGCCCTGATCTCGGCCTCTCTAAATGTTTCTACTTCAGGAGTGCTAACCTGTACAGAACCAATACGTTGTTCTATGTCGCGTAATTTCTGATCAAAGTTTTCTTTTTGGGTTCTTAATGCGCTTGTAACTGCGCCTTCTACAATCGCTCTTAACTGTTCGTTAGATAAAGACATTTTTATTTTTTCACCTGTTTCTATACTTTGAAATTTTTTTACTAAGTCTTGTAACTCACTATCACTCATAACATGCAAATAAGATATGTGTAGTGTTTTTTTATAATTAAAATTGAATTGAACGGTTGGAATTGTATTTTAACAATTTTTATTTATTATTTTTTTGAACACCCTACTCACATGTTCTTATATTATGTTAGTAGAGCTGCTGGTTTTATGAACTGCTTCCTCGGTGATCTTTTGTTTTAGTTGCGTATTAGTTATAATTTGTAATGTTTTTTTTTTCACAATTTATTCGTTGAATATTTGTTTAATTGAGTTCGGTTTTTTTCGTTGGGCGCCAGTTATTTATTTTAAGTTCTCTTATTAGGTTAAACGCGTACGAGGTTACGGCGTTAACACGTGTTCCAAAAATGAGAAGACTTTGTAAATCTCGTGGCGATGACCGACGTTCTTTATTTCCCAAAATCGACTAACTAAACTTGACAGTCATTCTTATAATAGAAGCTAACCTTAAGCCCTGGAAACGCTGACATTGCATAAAGTACCAGGGATCGTATATCACAGCGCAGCAACATTGCGTTGTCGTGCAATGCCCACTTAAAACAGCTGATGTCGTAAGCATTTATGCTGAGAATGCATGGTCAGCTTTAATATTTATGTTCTGCTGATCAGCTGTGTTAACTTATACACGCGCATATCGAGTTTATTTCATATATTCGATAACTATACCCATTTAATTGCTATCGAATAAAAACCAAATCGAAATGCAGTTAATAAATTATACCTCGTGCATCGTAAGAGCTAGAGCCTATATTTAGTTATGTGTATATTTTATGTAATTTTGATTTCTGTTGGATTCTGGATACCGGCCCCAAATTTTCCCAAATTCTTAAAATTTAAATCCAGTAAAAAATAGGGCCACAATTAAGCCAATAGAATATGTACATAATATGCTGAAAATTGCATAAAAATCCATTAAGTAAAACAGAAGTTATTAAACAAAACGTTTGGCTAATTTGCCAAGGCACATGTTAGCAGCGCCATGCGCACGCATTTTTCCTATGCGTGTGCACACATACATTCAAATGCGTGTATTCTCTTCTATTCGAAGAATCGAAAATTCGATTGAATACTGCTTGAATTATCAGTTGCTACTTAACTCCAAATTTGAAACTCTTCTGGCAAGTGGCGTAGTGGCTGCGTTGGTAGAGGCGGCCGTCTTAAGCGGTTAATCCTTGGGTTCGGGCCTGGTGGCGGTTTAAATTTTAAACAATGATCGAAAAGACGTCTTTCTTTGTCAGCAGCGCCACGCGCACGCATTTTTCCTATGCGTGTGCACACATACATTCAAATGCGTGTATTCAATTCTATTCGAAGAATCGAAATTGCGATTGAATTGTGCTGAATTCTTAGCTGCTACTAAACTTTAAATTTGCAACTCTTTTTGTAAGAGGCTGCGTTGGTAGAGGCGTCGCTCGTATGCAGCTAGTCCTAGGGTTCGAGACGGGCGGAGATGAGATATTTTTGATTGTTTTATTATTATTTTTTAATTATGAAGTGGTGGTATTGGTACAGTTGATGAGCGTTGCGTAGGCAACGTTGGTCCGAATCTTGGTGTCGAAATGTTGGTTTTTATTTTTTTTTTTTTTTTTAATATTCGATGCAAAGTACACCACTTGGTCTGTTTTTTTTTTTTCATCTGCTCCATAGATTGTAAAAATGTTGATAAATCAATACAGAAGGTTAACTGGAGTTTAATTATTATTGCTGTTTTTAACTGTATCAAACTGCAAAATTGATAGTTTTCCCCTAATAGATGTGTAATTTTTAGGGTATCTTTAAGATGCCAGACCCCGAAATAAGCTTAAAATTGTTTTTTTTTCTACAAACTCAATAATTTAATTTTTAAGCTTCTATCTCTACAACATTAGAAGAAGTAGATTTTGCGGCTCGCCACGACCCTATGTTAGTAGATTTATATTCTATAACTTTTTTTTTGATACGGGTTGTACTCCCAAGTAAAGTGTTTTTCAAATTTCAATCGTCAATCTATAGTAGACTTTAACTGTAATTTCCACGCTAGGTTAGGTACAATCTCGAAAACTGTGGAAGATAATTTTTTCAAGGCGGTCAAGTAGATGCGCTTTCCGTAAGAAATGTTTAAATGACCACGTTTGCATTCATATGGACAGATGGACAAATGTACTGAGATTAATAAGGATATGATGCGATATGATAAGTGATTGTATGAATCTTTTTTCATAAACGCGAAATAATTTTTAAGCAAAAGTAAATAAATTCTTTCATATCTGTTTCACATTTCTTTGGAAGTCACATCACTTTAGAAGTCTGTTTATAAATGCCAAAGAGCTGAAGTTCAAATTCAATATAACCAAGCATTGGCTCAGCAAGCAACTAATTTCAAACACAACTAACGACAGTATCTGAATGAGTAAGCAATTTCAGCACAAACGGCACTCAGGTTGAAACTTATAGAAGAATGTCCATCTCGCGTCTGCCACATGCAACGTAAAACTAACCATAATAGTCAGCTCTCAAGTTCTAAAACCAAATAATGGTTGAATTGTACTTACGCGTATGGCTTATCTCCACATGTATTATGAAATGGACTATAACTGGACGGGCTAGAAGATGGGACCTTGCAATTTAAGGAAGTGGTCAAACAACAGTTAATTCCCGTAACCAACAAAATTGTTATGACCCATGAAGTAACTCCCGTAACCAATAAAATTGGTATGACCCATGAATTTGTGCGAGCAATGTCGGAAAGGTGAGATCTGATTTAGTGTGGCCTTTTATTATTATTTAGAAAACATTTGCGAGCAAGCGTATTTCCGTTACAGTTAAACGACTTGTCATCGACCTTAGCATTGTCTAATAAAAGTTTTCATGTTTTCAAGGTCATATGCAAAAGCTATTAACGACAGAGCTAATACACCTGGATGCAGCAATTGTCGATATAATAACAGGAAAAAACAATAAATACTAATTATTAAAAATACAAATAATTAAGTGTCAGCTAAATATTGTAAGTCGGTTTGTAAAATCGGTTTTTTCCAATTAGCCATTTATCTGCAGATTGGTTCAAATATAATTTTTTAGCGATAATATTTTATAGCATAACTATATACTATATACCACAAAACAGTTTTGTGCACTTGCACAAAACCGTTTTGTGGTCGGTAGTAAAGAATTTATTGTTTACTAGTTGCGCGAGTTATCGTCCCGAGCGTATGGGCGATGCTATCGTGGCCGAGGTTATGTGTTACAATCGTTGGTGTAAATAAAACTCTTTAATTTTAATTGTGTTCGTGGTTTTATGTTTCATTTTTTTGTTGCTCAATTGATGTGTTCTCTCAATGTCCAGCATGAGAGTGATTCGTTCTCTGGAAGTCGTAGGTTTTTGCTTCTTTTCGCGCCGAACTTCACTCGGCGCCAGACGCTGAAACGGGACTTTTTCCAAGCTACAGCGCTGATACGCTGATGCAAAATTTGTCTCTTCTTGAGAAAATGTACGAAAATGCATGTAGAAAATCAATGTAGCTGCGCACATATATTTTTTCACCGTGCGCCGTCGTGGCGCCAGCGTCTTCAGCTACTTATGGTCCGTTATGTTGAATGTTTCTGAGTTGGCACTCATGGCCGTAGTTAGCTTTTGTTGCGAAGGGGCTTAGGTGGGAACAGCGTAGTATTATCCGCTGCTAACTCCTCCCCCCAGAATGAAGCGAGGGCTAGAGGGGTGGAGTTGCCGTCGCGAAAGGGGACGCAGAAGGTTCTGACATAAGAAGATCAACGCTACCAGGTCTAGATGGATGATTAGGAGGTGGTTGATTGCTAGTACCTATGTAGGTAAATTTATATCTATATTTAGTGTTATTTATGGGTAGTACAATTAAATGGAATAATGTATAGCTTTCCTTTAAGAATGTTAGTATTTGTATTATGAATGTAATTGTTTTATCATTAATCTTAGTTTCTAGAGTGAGTAGATTGTATATGTATAATTGACTGTATTGGTATTGCCCCGTTCCTAATTCGTAATTTCAACGGTTTCTTTTAATCTTTGTACGATTCACTAGACTGTCTAACTTGTATTGTTTGTGATTGATTTCCTCTAGTAATGCTGTTTTTTGGTTCGTACAATGGTGTAGGTGTGGGGAGTATTTTCATGATATTTCTAATTTCGTTAATGTTTGTGTCATAGTTAGTCATAGTTAATCAATGTTCTTAATCGGGCGATATCTTTTGAAGTCACCGAATTTATGAACAAGATTGGTTGTTTACTGTCCAATAGCTAGGAGTCTAAGAGCTATCCATATAGTGTTGTGCGTCTGGGAATCAGTTTTTAGTGTTAGTTAGTCGTTTAATGGTTTTGCGAATTTTTGATTTAAGCATTATTTGGTTTCTGGCTGTTATAAGGGTCGGGCCGCTATCTTTTTTAATTTTGTGTTTTGTAAATCTAGCTGTTAATTTATTGCGTCTATTTTCTCGCCTTAAGACAACGTCGCTTTCTTTTAAAGTGGGTGGGTTAGGTATATTGTCGTTGGTTTTTTCTACACGTTTGACTTTAGCTTGATGCATTTTCTTTTGTATTTCGGGATAGATTTCGGCGCGGAATTCGTTGAGTTTAGTTAGGTAATCATGTTTGTTATTTATCTTAATTGTTTGATTAAATATGTGGGTTCGTCCTGTAAATAGTTCAATGGGTGTGTGATTTGTACTAGAGTGTACGGCGTTATTGTATGTGATTAGGCATTCTGTCAAGATTTCATCATGTTCTATTTTTGATTTTGTCTGTATAAATTTGTGTTCGATGAGTCGATGAGTTCGATGAGATTTCTGTCAGAGTCGAGTGGATTCTTTCAATGGGCAAGTTGTGATATTGTAGAAAAGTTTTTGTGGTATGCCGAAAAGGCTGGAAAAGGTTTTCAGGTTCTTAACAATGTTGACTGTATTTCTGCTTAGGAGGGGGTAGGCTTGTGTGAATTTAGAAAATTTATCTATTATAGTTAGATTACAATTGTTATTTATTGTGTAGACGTATAGGTGAACTATCTTTAAAGGCCTGTTAGGTGTTTCGGTTAGTAGTTGGGGAACTGGTTGATGTTGTCTGTCGTACTTTAGAGTTAAAGAAGTGTCGCAGTTTTTTATGGGGTTTTTTATTTTTGCTTTCATTTGTGGGAAATAGTACTGTCGTTTGAGGTGTGCATACGTCTCGTCGATGCCCCTGTGATTGTTGTCAATGTGATATTTTTCAATAGTTTTGGTTTGGTCTTCTGTGCCTGTGATGTCTTCGAGTAGGGATTTACAACGTACAATTTTGTATAATTTATTGTCGGAGAAATATTTATTGAAGGATTCTTTAATGAGTTGAAAAATGTCATCTGTTGTGAGTACTGCAACTACTTTGCGTGGTTTTAAAATTAGTTTCAGTATTTTGGTTACTTCTGTCAAGTTGTATGTTTGTCGGGTTATTGTCTGTCTCAGCTTGTTTTTGAAAGTTGCCATTGAAGTGATGTTAGGATGTTGTCCAGTCCAGTAATGCACTGAGTACTGAAATCGTTAATGATGTTTTTTGTAGGTATACTACTGTCGAGCTGGTCTTGGCTATTGTCTTTCTGATTTAGGTGTAGTTCTATTCTGCTGAGGGCGTCGGCAACGACATTTTGTGACCCTTTTTTGTATATAACGTCAAAATCGAATTCGTTAAGGCGAAGCTTCCAACGAACCAACTTTGAGCTAGGGTCTTTAAAGTTCGTAAGCCACGTTAGTGGTTATGATCTGTTACGATCGTAACTTTTTGCCAAAGAGGTATGGCCGGAAATACTTGGTTGCATATTGGTCTGTCATTGTTTAAGGGTCCCTGCACCTGGAGCTTAGTTACTTGCATCTGTCGTTAGTGAAGGGCTTTTCTTTGCAAATGAGGGTTTTTGAGAGCTCGAATGCGTCTCAGAAATCTTGGTCTATAACAATGGGCTTTTGCCATTTTAATTGAGCTATTAGTGGTTTGGATATTTTCGCGAAGTCCTTAGTGAATTTACGATAATAACCGAGCAAACCTAGGAAAGACTTAATGTCTTTGCGCTCAAAACGTTATCCATCACCCTTTGGAATGTGTCTGGAGCGTTTTTAATCCAAAAGGCATATGGATGAACTCGAAATGTCCACTGTATACAGAAAACGCAGTTTTAGGGATGTCTGCGGGACTCAACTGGATTTGGTGGAATCCGCTGGCCAAGTCTAGTGTTGTAAAATAAGATGCCCTACCAACAGAAATTTATTTCTTTATTTCTTGTTTATGAATAAATGGCTGACGATAAGATTTAACGTGGATTGGAATATTACCTGTAGTTGGGATCGAGTGTGTTATTTCGCTACTAAAGGTTAGTTGGGTGTCTTCTTTATAAAATATGTCTAAAAAGTCTGAGCAAATTTGGATGAGCTGTGATTTCTCCTCTTTATTTAGGTTTTTCTTACTCAGAATGTTGGGTTTAGACTGTGTAAGGCCGTCGGGGGTTGGTGCATTCACAAGGTTGTGGAGTTGGATGAACTCGTTGTTATTGAAAGGTTGTGTGGGTAAGGGGTCTTTGGTGCAAACAACGTGAATGGTAGTGTCGACTTTCGTGAGGATGGGTAAGGTCACAAGAGAGGTTACTAGCTGTCGTGTTTGTAAGTCAATTTTTGCACTTAGTTTTCTTAGTATGTTCATACCTAATAGGCCGTTTAAAAAGGTGTGGAATTTGAAAATTAATAATTGTATGTTTGTTGAATCGTTGAATTCTTTGAATAGAGGAATATTTGTAGAGTTCTTAATTTCGTGACTACTAAGAACGGTATTTATTCTAATGGGTAAGTCTAGTGTTGTCATCTTGTCTAGCGTTATTAGATTTGGTTCAATAAAACAGTTTGTTGATCCAGTATCTAACAGGAATTTCAATTGTGTATTATTAAATGAACTTATTATTATGTATGGTAGACATGCTTCGTATTTAGGTAGAGTCAATTATTTTTGGGGGGCCGAGAGGCGGTCGTAAGAAAATTTGTGGAATCGTTGATGTTGCATGAATTAGGGTCTTGCGTTTCTATATTGTTTAAATGTCTCTGCTCGTTGTTTCTAAAAGGGGTTTGGGGTTAGTTATTCTAATTAGTTGATCGTCGGTTGTATGTGTTATAAGGGATATGGTTGTTATTGTGTTGTCTATTGTAACTTGATTTTTGATTGTAGTGGCTGTAATTGTTACACCTCTGGTTGTTAATAATAGTTTCTGCGTCCGTCAGTGTATCTCGGTTTTGAGTATGTAAGTTCGATTTGACATATTTCGTATGCCTGTTCTAAAGTACTGGGGTCTCTAGCCCTGATAACCGATCGGAGAGAATCGCGAAGTCCTATAACGAATGCATTAAGGGCAACATCGTTGTACCTGACCTAGTTCTTCCCTTAGTATTTGGAAGAATCTTTGGAAATAATTTTTTTTGACACTTTGTTTGATTGTGTGGTGATCGGGTTATAGCCCCGGACTCAGTGTGTTGTCTGTAATCTGTGTGAAAATTATGAAAATAATTTATATTTCTGTATATATGTATAGGATTGTTTGTAACGACAGACTATGGAATTTTGCATTTTTTGTTGTTTGTTTTTTTTTTTTATATAGCTTATGCATGCTTGTTTTTGTTTTTGTTAAAATGTGTTTCTTTGTTGTTTTAAATATATATACACTTGTGTGTATATTGATAATCGTGTGATTCCAAACAAATGTAAATTACATCGTGAGAATTAGTGAAATACAGTAGTTTTGGCCATCGTATATGCGTAGCTGTGCACAGTTTACGCGGTGTGGGGCGGTTTCAACGATAGAATCCTCCTCACTGCCGCTTCACTCTGATTTGCCACATGACACCTTGGGTTGTACAGCGTTAGAGTCCGCGCAAACGCAACAAACGTCAATATCACTTTTAACCACATGGAGATCACACAATTTATATTGTTGACTTGTATTGCACTTGTGTGTATATTTGTAGTTTGTGTTTCTGAGCAACTGTAACTTCCATCGAGAGAATTAGTGAAATACAGTTGTCAAAGTTGTCGTGTATATGTTAACATGTAACCCTCGCACGCCAGGCCCTTTAATATTAAGCTACCCTCGCACTCGCATTCCGCTGACAAATCAGTGCAATGCCCCCGCTGCTGAATAGGAACGGTAAACATGATACTTGCACAAACCGCAAGTTGAAGTGTTAACAGTTATGTTGAGCTTTTGTGCTAAGTCTTATGCTGAGTCGGCACTGCGGCTATGATTCTGATCGTTTTTGCTTCTAGCTTTAGCTTTGACTTTGAGTTTAAGTTTTAGTTTTACGTTGACACTCATTGGAATAAATCGTATTTGCTCCGGCACAAGCCGTTAAGACAATTGCATTTATCTTTTTATAAGACCACTGTACCCAAAGGCCAGTAGGTCAAGGGAGGAAGTCAACTCCCCAACATAATCTTCATAACCGAAGTTTATTATATCAACACCATTACATAATTTATATGTATATGCACATAGTTGACGTAGCATGATGCCTGATCGTACACGATAGCGGCTTCAGCGATAGAATCCGAAAGGCATAACGCACAGCCTCGTCATTTGTACTTGTATAACGACACGCTAACTTTAGGTAAGATAATGGTAGTGGCGTATTTCGGCAGCGACTTCAATTAATGTGATTCACTACGTAATATACGGCTCCGTTATCTTTTACCATGTGTGTGTATATTGTTTTATTTCCATTCAATCGTATGTATGTATATGTATATGTATTTTGGACTTTGTTATGTTTAATTTTTTTTGTTTTGTTTGCTTTCTTTTTTTTTGCGCATTTTCATGTTTGCCGCTACATACCCTTACAGTATTAGTAGCACTGTTGTCGGTAACATTGATTTCCGCTGTTTGCCGTTGTTTTCCCGGCTGCGCCAGTTATCGTCCCGAGCGTATGGTCGATGCTATCGTGGCCGAGGTTGTGTGTTACAATCGTTGGTGTAAATAAAACGCTTTAATTTTAATTGTGTTCGTTTATGTTTAATTTTTTTGTTGCTCAATTGATGTGCTCGCTTCAATGTCCAGCATGAGAGTGAAGGTTTTTGCTTCTTTTCGCGCCGAACTTCACTCGGCTTTTTCCAAGCTACAGCGCTAGATAGGCTGATGCAAAATTTGTCTCTTCTTGAGAAAATGTACGAAAACGCATCAACTCAATGTAGCTGCGCACATATATTTTTTCATCGTGCGCCGTCGCGGCGCTAGTGTCTTCAGCTACTTATGGTCCGTTATGTTTAATGTGTTCGAGTTGGCACTCATGGCCGTAGTTAGCTTTTGTTGCGAAGGGGCTTAGGTGGGAATAGCGTAGTATTATCCGCTGTTAACTCGCGCATGGTGCTGACTCATCGAATGTGTCAGCTCAGTGGCCTAATCGGTTAAATGTGCCGCAAGACCAGCGTTATCGCATATACTAAGTCAGTTATAGGCTTAAGTCCCACCTCGCTGGTGGCTTTATTTTTAGTTCTGTTTGACTTTACAAAGCTATCGCTTGTATATGGAATTAATAAAAGACTACAAAGCCAATATGAACGACTCCTCGAGCTCCCATCCAAGGACTCGTTATTGGATTTTCAAGGACGCCCGGCAGGAGCGTCCATTGTTGAACCGTTGATGGCGTACCCAATTTAATTGCTGTTAAATTACAGCAAGAAGCCGCACCAAATTGGAGAGAGTGGTTTGCTTAACTAAAGTAATAAATAAACTAAATCAAATCACCATTAAAATGGTGCAAGATAATAACAGAAGGTGCAAGTTAGCTGGGAAATTTCTTACAAGCAAAGCAGTATGTTATCCAAAATAACTTTACTCGGCCATAACATAGCAAATACATGTATGTGATTTCCCGTACCTTAATTTTGTTGGTGGAAACGTATGACCTTCCTAGAATCCAGAAAGAGCATATGATAGTGACAACGTGGCATACAATAAACGACACAATACATTTTTTTCGGCACATCTGACTCTCATGATTTTCGAATAGTGAAATTATTATTTTTTGATGTATTCATTTTAAGTGACGACCATAGCTTTGGCATTACAGAGCTGCTGCACGCTTGAATAAAATTTATGGATGGACAGATAAATGTAAAGAATATAATTTATAAGAATGGAGCACGGCAGTTGGGCTTATCCCAAAAGAGCAATTCTAAGGTGTTGTGGCGACCAGCTGGATTGGCAAAATTTGCAAAAGCATTTCCTTCATCAAATCTTAAAAATAGAGAAATAATTTGTTTGATATTATATCAAATTTTGAAAAATTTTAGCAAAATGTAGTATTTTTCTGCTCAATGTGCTCCATTCACAAATATATACATTAAGAAGTTACAAAAATTAATCTAATGGTACAAAAAATTGCATGTTTAATATTATTAAGTACTTAATCCCTCATTCTACAAAGGTTTTTGACAAAAAAAAAAAATTTCGAATAACTTATCTGGCATTCAATTTATTAAATATATATTCGCGTCTATCCATGTCTACCAAAGTGTTTAAATGTTCCCAAAAACCAATTAAGGGTATGGGAAATCTAGACATGCTGTGTAAGTTATGTCAGAAATGTAATTGTTATTGTTCAAGCATGAACATTCCATATACAAGTTCGCACAACTGACTAGGAGAACATAAATATTCAAGCTGATCACGCATCGTCATCATGAATGTTTACGACAATATCCATTCCGAGCGGATAGTGCTCAACAGCGACAGAAGCTTCAACGCGCAACAGTGTTGCTGGCCGGCGAAATAGAACCACTGGCAAAATGTGCAACGTCGGTGCCTTCAGGGCTTAGGGCTAGCTTTATTTACTGTTTATGTTACTTAGGGTTAGTTGATTTTTTGAACCCTGTCAACCCTCAACAGATACAAAAGTAATACCACCGCTATATCCTATGTTCTAATCTACATAGCTATTAATTCAAGCCTAATCTACTCACCCAATCCATAAGCAAGGACGCAACATAGTTGGATCGACATCGTTGGACTTGCAGACGCAGCAATATTAAAACCAATAGTTTTTAATATAGCAACACATAACACTAAGATATGAATGTGGCGTGCTCATTAAAAAAAAATAAATTAATATAAAAGGAAACCTAAAGTGCTTATAAAATAATCTTTGTGATGCAAAAATTTAAAAAAAAAATATTTATAAAACGAATCGAACTCTGAAAAAAAAAGAATTGAATTAAACTTCGATTAAGCAAATATTCGGTGAATGAAATATTTCCACAAGTGAAGTAACAATAACCTTAAAATGGTCCAAACACACAAAATTCTTTGTCCTTATTTGCATGTTATGAGTGACAGTGAGATACAAGACTTTGTAATAAAATTTAAAAAAATACATAGAACAGAATTTTAAGAAAGTATAGATACAGGTGAAACTTTAAAAATGTCTATCTAACGAACAATTAAAAGCCATAGTAGAAGCCGCAGTCGCAAGCGCTTTAGGCGCCCAAAAAGAAAATTGTTGATAAAAAATTACGTGACATCGAAAATTGTGTTAATTCTGTACAATCTCAAGTAGAATTATTTAACAGGCCGAAATGAGGGCAGGCATCATTTGCAATGATTTTCTTGATATCATGAAATCCCTTCATGATTTTGAGGGAAAAAACGAAACTTACGTATCATGAGGGAAAGCTGCGCATACCGCATACAAAGTATATGAAAAAAACGAGTGTAACTCTAAACATTATCGAGCTTTGGCAATTTTAAGGCCATTATAAATCGCTTAGATTTCACGTACGCAGACAAATGACCGATATACCTAATTGAACAAGAGATGTCAACACTCCGTCAAGGAAATCTGACACTACTGCAGTACTATGACGAAGTGGAGAAGAACTGACTTTACTCATAAATAAAACAATCATGACCTAATACATCACCGTTGCCTCTTCGTTAAATGAGAAATACAGAGCAGACGCTCTACAAGTATTCATCTCAGGAAATAAGAAAGACTTAAGTGATGTCCTATTCTCAGGCAGACTAACTGATCTTCCCTCTGCACTGGCATTGGCATTGGCTCAAGAAGTCGAGTCTAATCATGACCGTTTGCCACGAATTTTGCCCGCAGTTTAGAAGAAAAGGTCCAGAGAATCGAGCAAAACCAGCAAGGCAGGGACAAGAATCTAACTCAGGGCCCAGAATACAATCAGCCAGGAAAAAGCCCACATTTTAAGAAACAAGAATTCTCATCACGTCAAGAACAAGTCCAGCCAATGGACGTTGACACATCTTCTCGCTTTAAACGGACTTTCCAATATCAACAAAACACGGCTCCCTGGAAACAAACTCAGTTTCCAGTTACAAAAATCAGGGATATTCAAGCGACCAAACAATAGCAGTCCACGGCTCACAGGACCGAAACAGCAAAGAGTTAACCACTTAGAAACAGGAGATACAGAATACGAACAGGACAGTAGTGAATATCGGACTATCGCAGAAACTGAGGCAAAAGACTTGAAGACGAATCCGATGAATATGACCAGGTCAATTTTTTGAGGCATGGCTCCCTGCTCCAGTTCAAAGAAAGGACAATGGCAGGAAGGACAAAAAGATTGCTTATAAACACAGAAGCCTCAAAATATTATGTAAAGCCATTAAAAGAACTAAAATATATTACGCCAGTAGAAAAACCACTTCGAATAAAATAAATTCATGGCTATAATGACATATAATTTGACTTGATTTACTAAATCAAAGCAATGTTTTATTGGACTTCAAAAGTAAGAAATTAACAACAAACTGCAGTTCTGAAACGATTAAATTTCTAAAATGCCCAACCGTAAATTTTACAACTGTCAAGGAAATAGAAGCCTGTCAGGCTATAACAAAAAAGAATTTCAAACAATGCTCAAGGACCGGAATTCGTAAACTCAAGACCTGTTAAAAAATAATATAATACGTAAGTCTCGTTCTCTATATAATAACCCCATTTGGGTTGTCGATAAAAAAGGTAACGATGAACAAGGAAGATAAAAGAAAATTAAACTTAAAAACAATAGATGACAAACATCCCATTCCCAATATAGCTTTAATTTAACCTAACTTAGGTACAGGAAAGTATTTTACAACCCTAGATTTGAAATCCGGATCCCTCCAGATTTTACTTGCTGAAGAGGACAGAGAAAAAACAGCTTTTTTCGTAGGAAGGTTCCCTTTTGGCCTGGAAATGCATCCAGTATTTTTCAGAGAGCTATTGACGATGTGCTCAGAGAGCACATCGGAAAATCTTGTTACGTTTATGTTGATGACGTAATAATTTTTTTTGAACACATGGAAAGCCCTGTCAAGCATATCGCCTGACTCTTAGATAAACTGTATGAGGCCAACATGAGAGTTTCGCCAGAAAAGTCATACTTTTTCAAGTAAAGTGTCGAATATCTAGGTTTCATGGTCTCAAGTAATGGTATAAAGACATGTCCAAATAAAGTTGGAGCGATTCGTAACTACGAATTACCAACAACCCTGTTTAACGTCAGATCATTCCTTGGACTGGCAAGCTACTATAGGTGTTTTATCAAAGACTTCGCGTCTTTAGCAAAACCTATAAGCGACATCTTAAAAGGCGAAAACGGCAATAAAGAAAAACCAGTCATATTCGACGAAAGTCAACTCACGGCATTTGAGAAGCTAAAAGAGGTTCTCGCATCCGAAAATGTAATGTTACTCTACCCCGACTACAAGAAAGCGTAACAGATACTTCGTTCTTTGGTCTAGGGGCAGTCCTATCACAAGGTGGAAAGCCAATCACCATAATATCAAGGACATTGAAAGATAGGGAACTTAGCTTTGCAACAAATGAAAGGGAATTGCTATAGTTTGGGCCTTGAAAAGCCTCCGAAATGATCTGTACGGAGTAAAAAATTTAAATATCTTTACGGACCATCAGCCTCTGACGTTTGCAGTATCTGACCGCAATCAAAACGCAAAAATCAGGCGTTGGAAAGCTTTTATAGATGAGTGTAACGCAAATATCTATTACAAGCCAGGGAAGGAAAACTACGTCGCTGACACGCTATCGCGGCATAATATTCAAGCCTTGGAAGACGATGCACAGTCAGACAGAGCCACAGTGCACAGTAAAATATTGCTCACGTACACTATACAAACAAGAGACAAACCAAATTATAATAGAAACTAAATTATAATAGAAGTAAATAAAGTAGCTTCTGATCGTACAGTCATCTTTTTCGGTAAAAAATCCGGCATTCAATTCACTTGTCAAACAGAGCCAAACAAATAGAGAACGATGTAGTCAAAAAAGACGTCGTTAATACAATTCATTCCCAACAACAATATTTACACAACGACGTATATTCAACCGATAAGAAATACTTTCTTACATGCAAAGACAAATTTTCAAAATTCGCAACCGTTCAACCCATTGCTTCAAGGACAATTGACATACAATCGGCAATTTTAGAACTTATAAATTTCTATCGATATATCAAGACGATCTATTCCAATAATGAGCTCTCCATAAAGTCTGAAACAATAAAATCAATACCAACCAGTATAATATCCAAATCGTAAATGCCCCACCACTTCATAGTACGTCTAATGGACAAGTCGAGAGATTCCATAGCACCCTTAGTGACATCGCAAGATGCCTTACAGCTCAAAGGAAAACTACTGATACTGTTGAAAAGATACTTCAAGCAACTATCGAATACAACAACATAGTCCACTCAGTAACAGACAAACGTCGAATCGACATAATCTACTCATCCTCCCCAGAACTTGAAATGGAAATAAGAAATAAAGTTCAAAAGGCACAGCATCTTCAAATGAACAGAGTAAATGAAGCAAGATATGATAGACAATTTCAAGTATGCGATACAGTTCTTGTAAAAGCCAACAGACATAGGGAACAAACTGACACCTCGATACAACGAAAATAAAATTGATGCAGACGGTGACTACGGTCTTAATAAAAGGGGCGGTGGTCCACAAAGACAATCTAAGATGAACAAAAACAATAAATTCCCTTTTTATCTTTTTAGGAATTGGGCTATATTTCACTGATATTAAACATATAGAAACACTTATATCTTCAGTAAATATCCATCATACACATGGTAGGAGTATTAATATGCTTTGCACCGTTCTTAAAATCGTAGATGGCACACCAGACTCCGAAGCTTAAAAACTTAAATTTACACAGAACTTGTAGAATCAAAGAATCAGCAAATAACTATAAACACAAAAATACAAGAACAAATAAATAAGCTAACCAACACAGTAAACCTTTTAATAACAAGTAAGAAAGCTCTAGTCGGGGTGCCCGACTAGGAAATACCCTGATCCCAGTCCAATCTGCGTATATTAATATTTTCTGTAGCTTGTGTCGAGTATTCAAAAATAAAAAAAATAAATAAAAAACGACATTACGAGACCAGGATTCGAACCCGGATTGTTTGGGTAACGTGCACCAACTCTACCAACACCACCACTTCATAATTAAAAAAATAAATCAAACAATAAAAAATATCTCATCTCCGCCGGTCTCGAACCCTGGGACTAGCTGCATACGAGCGCCGCCTCTACCAATGCCGCCACTGCACCTCTTGCAGGAAGAGTTGTAAATTTGAAGTTGAGTAGCAGCTAAGAATTCAGAACAATTCTATCGCAATTTCGATTCTTCGAATAGAAAAGAATACACGCATTTGAATGTGTGTGTAATGAAATTTTCAGCATATGATCTACATATTCTATTGACTTGGTTGAGATGCAAACGCCTTCACATAATGGCCCTATTTCCAACTGAACTTAAATTTTAAGAATTTGGGGAAATTTGGAGTCAGTATCCAAAATCCAAAAAATTAAAAATTGCATAAAATATACATTAAACTAAATACAAAATTTGGAGGCTCTAACTCTGAAGACAGTCGAGATATAAATTATTTACTGCATTTCAATCATGTCACTACTCTTCTGCTTGTGAGTATGCTGACATTTCATTTCGGCTCATCGATCTCATCTATGTCATATTTTGCCTCTAAATCTGTAAGCGTTGACTGGACTTCGTTACACAGGTAAATCAACTTGTCTTTATAGTCAAGAATTTATTCCTGGCTGCTGAGCTCTAGCATCGGCATACACTTCTTGCATGTGTTGCTTTACTTTTTGAGCTTTTTGTCCATAAGGTCTACCATCACATCCATTAGGTTCGAGCTTCTTTGGAAAAATATTATTTCCTGCTGCTATTGAAACCAATTTAGATCGGCTGTAGATGATTGGCAGTAAATTCTGATGCAAATTTATTAAAGACTGATAACGCATTCTTGTTGGTGATGCTCTACCGGATCTTGCCATAAATCTCTGATTGTTTTGTGAGCAATTCAAGAGTTTTTGCCGACAACATTTTGTTTGTGTTCTTTGTGCAAATTTGTTCTTAGTTTAATCTTTGGCTTAGTCTAGTTGATCGTGCTGTGCCTCTACTCACAGCTTGAATTATTAACCCAAAGAAAATTATTTAAACAATTTATTACTTCACCTTTACTCTAAACAGGTCTTAATAGGTTGTACTCGAAGGACCAATGTATATACACTTGATTATCGTGTTGTTCAATTATGTAATGATTTTTATATATTTGAGCTGGAGTATTATATCCTGACTCATGCGTATTTCACCCATTAAAACTAGTTTATCAGGTGCTGAGTGTGCAAGGCTCAGCGTTGGTATGTCCAATTTTAGATTTTAAATATGTATTTTGATATATTCCTATTACACTGTATATAAGTTAAAATAAAAAATCCTAAATTTTATTTTTACTTGTGATCAGGCTGATCCCAGTTTTTAAACTAATTTATTCTTAAGATGATTGTAGCCTAGCTAGCTAAAGCCCGAGTTGATGGCGGCAGCGCTGCTGATGACTCTCGCGACATTGTCTGCATTCAGCAGCGGTTCGTCATCGAAGAGAGAGTTGAGCGCCAAATTTGTTGTTAGGAATTGCAAGCTGCTGAACTTCGGTACATTCGCGCTATTGCAGCGGTTCTTGATCGAAGAGAGAGTTGAGCGCCAAATTTGTTGTTAGGAATTGCATGCTGCTGAGCTTCGGTACTTTCACGCTATTGCAGCGGCTCTTGATCGAAGGGAGAGTTGAGCGCCAAATTTGTTGTTAGGAATTGCAAGCTCCTATAGATGGAGCCAAGCAAATAGCCTTTATATCTGAAGAAGCAGTACTCAGCAGATATGGAAGGAGAAATACTTGGCATCACTGTAACATGAGACAAACTTGTTCTATTGGAACAAGAAAACACGCATCCCACTAGATGGTCCTTGGGAAAGATAAAAAGCACAGAAAAGGTACAAGATAATAAAGTTTGTGTAGTAATATTAAAAACAAGTATGGGAGAGGTCAAGAGATCAATACACAATATCTGCCTGCTACCTAGGAATTGCATGCTGCTGAGCTTCGGCACTTTCACGCTATTGCAGCGGCTCTTGATCGAAGAGAGAGTCGACAGCCAAATTTGTTGTTAGAAATTGCAAGCTCCTATAGATGGAGCCAAGCAAATAGCCTTTATATCTGAAGAAGCAGTACAAAAGTTAAAACTGCGCCGAATCAAACGTGGAAATTCAAGGAATTTCTCAAATTGTGGAAATTCTTAAAAATGGCCTTTGCTTAACAATCAAACTCAGGCTTGAAAGCAAATTCGTCACCACAACGCAGGCACTTGTTATGCCAAAATTTCAGAGAACACTATTCAGAAAGAATCCGCAAATGGAAACAGAATACAGTGCCTTCATGGAACAGTACGTGAAGTTAGGTCACATGGAAGCGGTAGACGCTATTGGCCAAGGCAAATATTATATGCCGCATCAAGCAGTGATGAAACCAAGTAGGCTTACAATCGCGCCAAAATGCAAGCAAGGAGTTATATATAAATTGCGGTAGCTTGGATAAAAAACAAGTAGAGTAGAGATGTCGCCTCTAGAGGAATGCGAGATATGGTGGAAAGGACCAGAGTGGTTGACAAAACAGCCAGATTAGTGGCCACAATATGAAGAGCTACTCTAAACACAAAATAAAACTACCTGAATCCACTCCTAACAAAGTTGTCTTCAATGGATAAGCTAACAAGCGTAATTGCTTATGTATTACGCTTTATAGCAAAACTACGAGGAATGAAGGTGCACTCAACATACCTTACTGTCGACAAATTAAAGAAGGCCAAAACAGTCCTTGTAAAATTACAACAGCTTGATTTTGAACATGAAATTCGGCTACTCAACGCTGGAAAGCCTCTGGCTGAAAAGAGTAAATTGCAGGCACTCAACCCCTTTCTATATGAAGAAGGAGTGTTACGTGTGCCTCCCACGTCATCAAAATGAAATGTTGCCATACAACGTGAAACACCCCATCATAGTTGGCAAATCACAGTTTGTTTGGCTGGTAATAAACAACACTCACAAAGAAATCCTAATCGGCCGACTAAAACTGAATATTAGGTAAGGATCTTGTCGTTGCTATAGAAGAAAATAACAGCCTTGTGCCAGTACTGGAGAAAGATGGCATCAAGTGGCGCATCATCCCGCCGGCAAGCCATCACATGGGAGGAATTTGGGAAGCTGGAGATAAATCGGTGAAACACTATCTAAACCGAGCCATCGGCGATAGCAGCTTCACATTCGAGGAATTCACAACATTGCTCACTTGTCACCATAAATAGTGTCACGGATGGCGGCGATTTTTTGACACCTGGTAATTTAAGTGTGGGAAGACCACTTATTGGAGCGCCAGAACACTTTGAGGAAAAGGTGGAGATACATGCAACGTATTAGAAGAGATTTCTTCAGGAAATGGCAGGAGAAATACTTGGCATCACTGTAACAGCGAACCAAATGGCGGCAGGAAAATGCAAATCTTCCATGAGATAAACTCGTTCTATAGGAACAAGAAAACACGCATCCCACTAGATGGTCCTTGGGAAAAATAAAAAGCACAGCAAAAGGACAAGATAATAAAGTTTGTGTAGTAATAAGAAAAATAAATATGGGAGAGGTCAAAAGATCAATACATAATATCTGCCTGCTACCAACTCAGGATAACGGTGAAAAAGCTAGCTTGCCAAAAGAACGGATACAAATACGATCGGCCAAACCTCCGACACGATAACCGACGATTTTCAGCCTGCTAATGATATTGTAGGTAGCAAGTACCACAATAATAACTGCTACAGGTATAAGCAAGCTAAAATCAAGGTGGAAGTCGTCTCATCAAGCTGGCAGCTATTATTCTATTACAACATGCAAGCATACTTCGAAGTCTCAAGGCTCATCCGCTTGACTTGATAGTATGACTTGACTCATAAGTATGATAAAGACTACTGTACAACAGTGAGCCACACTGTAAAGCCGAAAATTAAATCCATAAAAGAGAAAAATAAAATCATCACCCGAACAGCGGATAGAAAAAAATTGTCCATAATATTCTTCGGGACACTACAAATAAAATAAATGGAAACATGCGGACAATTGTCAAAAACGAAAAATGCATCAATGATTATGTCGGCAACCAGACATCAATAATAAACACAACGTCAAACCTGCTACGAGCTACCACAGAAAAGGTAAATAAAAACTTTGAAAAAGTCACAATGGAAATTAACAAGATAGCAAATACAAGTGCAAAACTAGATTGATGAAACCAAAGACCTTCAGTCAGCAGTAATTACCCTTGCGAC
Source organism: Drosophila eohydei (assembly GCA_035045825.1). Taxonomy (NCBI): domain Eukaryota; kingdom Metazoa; phylum Arthropoda; class Insecta; order Diptera; family Drosophilidae; genus Drosophila; species Drosophila eohydei. The sequence goes on from JAWNOT010000007.1 coordinate 898,277, forward strand.
GGATGACGGCATAAGCGATATTCAAGGACAACATGTTAATCATAGACTCAAGGTTGCCAATATACATCAGTCAGCATGCCAGTCTCTTCTATTGCTTCGAATATACCACTTATGCTAATGGGGGAAGAAAGGTGATTCCGAGAATAAAAACGAAATAACTTATCTTCAACACTGAGATCAATGCAATTCACTCAATGACTAAAACAGAAAGCATTGTCGCCATGAAGACGAGGACAAGTACTTATGCGAGAAAAGTTAGCCGTGGAAAGATGCATATGACGAGAGCTGTGAAATATAACCATTAAGACCAAGCAACAACCAACCGTGCAATATGATCAAGTACGCCTTTGTTAAAATGCTGAGTGAGAAAAACCGGTGGCTCTTCAAAGTATTTTAAAAGCAGTCAGCCCATATTATATGCGGCAACAACGAGGAGATGACCTTATTACCAAACAATATGATCAAGTACGCCTTTGTTAAAATGCTGAGTGAGAAAAACCGGTGGCTCTTCAAAGTATTTTAAAAGCAGTCAGCCCATATTATATGCGGCAACAACGAGGAGATGACCTTATTACCAAACAAAGGCATAATTGAACTGTTTGCTAGATGATCAGCCAGGATAGCAGAAGGTAGCGTGAACGAATGAAAAATAATCTTCAGTGTTCTTCAGAGTAACCGGCCACAACAACACTTGGGTTCCGACGCCATTTCACCCCATTGTGGTAAACAACTCAGTGGAACTACAAAAATTATAGCAAGACTTAAAAAATTTTTATCGTCAAAAAGTATACATTGAGGATCTGGTCTTTTACACTATAAACTAACACATTTCGTTAGGACTAATAATAATTACAATAGTTTTACTGGTCCTGTATATGATTAAAAGGAGAAACCAGAGGCAGCAATTGCTAGCTGTCACATTTTCTGGCCCCCGCAGAATGTTCAGACATGAACATACAACATATTCAAGAATTCAAAGCATGCAGGGAGTGCAATAGGAATAGATCAAAATACACATTTAGTATTTAAAATTAGACATACCAACGCTGAGCCTTGCACACTCAGCACTTGATAAACTAGTTTTAATGGGTGAAATACGCATGAGTCAGGGTATAATACTCCAGCTCAAATATATAAAAATCATTACATAATTGAACATCACGATAATTAAGTGTATATATATTATGTAATGGTGTTGATATGATAAGCTTCGGTTATGAAAATTATGCTGGGGAGTTCACTTCCCCCCTTGACCTACTGGCCTTTGGGTACAGTGGTCTTATAAAAAGATAAATGCAATTGTCTTAACGGCTTGTGCCGGAGTAAATACGATTTATTCAAATGAGTGTCAACGTAAAACTAAAACTTAAACGCAAAGTCAAAGCTAAAGCTAGAAGCAAAAATGGCCAGAGTCATAGCCGGCAGTGCCGACTCAGCATAAGACTCAGCACAAAGCTCAACATAACTGATAACACTGATAACATAACACTTCAACTTGCGGCTTGCGCAAGTATTATGTTACCGTCCCTACTCTGCAGCGGGGGCATTGCACTGATTTGTCAGCGGAATGCGAGTGCGAGGGTAGCTTATTATTAAAGGGCCTAGCGTGCAAGGGTTACTTGTTAACTATTCCCCCACCAAGTTCGTGAGTGTCCTCGGTCACGTTGTATTTGCTGATGGCTTTTTGTAGCTCCTTCGATGATTGTCTTCGCTTAAAAATATGATAGATGATGATAAAACAATTGCATGCGGTGCTCAAGGTGATGCCAATGGTTAGCCAGCTTGCATATGTACCGGTCGACTCCAATTCTTCCTTAAAGTTCTGGATGGTTTGTAAGTTCTTGTTATTCATCCTGTGGAGTTTGAGGCATGCTTAATATTGAGTCATGGCTGATGATATTTAGAAGAGGTGACCCAGCAATGCCTGGCATCTTATTCACCATCTCGCGGCAGTTGACTTATTTAGTGCCATCGACGACTGCAGAGAGCCGGAAAATGACGAGATGTGTCTCATTTGTTGCGATTTCTGGGCCGTCGTCTGTAATGACTTTCGCTGAGCTCTCTTTAATAATAATGATGCCTTCATCCACTTCTTTGATGGGCTTCAAATGGCTTGGCAGTGTGCGGCAAAACGCTGCGCTACCGGCGTGGAGTGCACGGGTGCAAGTATCTCGTGTGGCTAGTTTGCATATCGCAGCGTAGGTGGTTGTGACGCATTCGTTGACTGCTAATACAGCATCGTTGCATTCGGCAATGGTATCCTCTTCTAGTTGAATTTCGACGTGTTGATGTGAGACAGGAAATATTGTGATCTTGCAGATGGACTTGATTCTAGGGTATGCTATTAGTAAGTGGACAAAATTTTCGGACTGAAGGATTTTAATTTTTGCCGCTTCGATTAGGCTGACTATGGGCATTTCTAAAGGATGTTCATCTAAAATTGTCTTTAAATTGTTATGATGAATGGTAGGATTTATAATATCAGACTTAGCCATTGTTATTGTAAGTATCAAATTTTGGATTTTGGTTTTTGCCTAAAAAATATAAGATTCTCACCATTCTGTGGTGTATTTTTAATACGCACAACAAATTTTTTATATGTTCTATGTCTATGCCTAAAAGCTTTCGCATGTGCGATTGGGGAAACAATTTGGACAATTTTGCTGTCTGCTCTGCTATATTCGTAAACTCGGTTAAGTTACTGGAGTGCCTGAGGACATCTCGTTGCACCTTTCCATCTTCTATTGGTATGTAGCTAGAATGGGAGTAGCCGATGATCCGACTATGTGCTGTCCCTAATAAGAGTATTGTAAGGCTAGTCCTGTAAGAGGAGCGGAAAGAAAAACGGGAGGTGAAAAAGAATTGTAGATCATTTTATTTCTATTTTTAGCTTATGTTGAAAAATGTGGATAATTCTTACTTGAGATTGTCCTTGTGAGCCACCCTCCCCTTAATGAGAACTGAGGTTCCCAAATCTGCTTCTATTACTTCCTTCGTGAATAATGGGGTCAACTTGTTGCCTAGCCTTCTGTTATTTTTTACGAGAACTTTTTCGCCTACCTCAAAGATTCTGTTCTGTCTATCCGGGTTACACCTTGCAAGATTGTCTTGCTGCGCTTTGGTGATTTTGTCTTTGATGGCTTGCCTAAATTCGCTAGGTGCTGCATATATAACCTTTATAAGCCTTTGGTTTGTGACTGAATGTATGGTTCCGTTGTATGCCACCGTTGCTCTCATAATAAGTTCTGTCGTGTCGGAGGACATCTTGTCCATTCTAAAAGCCCTCGCAATGTCACCTAGAGTGCCCATTTGAGCTGCTGTGAAGTGAGGGTGCATTGACAACATCTATGTTATAGCCATTTTTATGAAGTGATGTGATAGTTTCCGAGTTAAAGGAAGCTTCGTTGTCACAATATATTGTTTTCACTTCTGGGAAAAAATTTATCAGTTGGATAATGGGTATTTTTATGTCCACTATTGTGCGGGACGACAGTGGTTGTACCACGGTAAATTTTGAAAAGTAAATTTTGAAGAGTATATGACTATATGTAGCATTTCGCCAGCATATGACGGTATTGGGGTCATCCCCATTTCCTGTTTTTGTGGGTGCCTGTCATACTTTGTTCTGGTGCATGCTTTGCAGTTTAAGACGGCCTCATTTGCCCTTTTTGAAATATTCGGAAAGTAATATTCACGGAGAATTTGTTTTACATTTTCTTGTGCTGCCCTGTGGGCTCTGTTGTTTTCGACTGCGATTATTTCTAACTGGTCATTTTTGTTAATATTGTCTTCCACCATGTTCTTACAGTGCCAGAATTTTGTAGCAGGGTAATTTAATACCAAGTCGTGCTGAACACAGGTTTCAGTGTTTTGAAAAGACTATTCTTATCTGTGAAGTGAATAATTTGATGGATCTTTTTACCAAAAAGTATAAGGTCTTGTTTCCATTCGAACCGTGCTTCTTCTAAAACAATTTGGTTTTTGAAGCAGTTAAGTGGTTTTTCGGTTGTCTCGACCGTGTAGGTCAGTGAAAGTTCGCTATGAACAGTAGCAGCGTCAGATTGGGGTTCATTTTCTAAGGCATTCACGTTCTGCCTTGATAGGGCATCCGCAACTAAATTTTCCTTCCCTGGTTTCTAGAACACTTTCGCATTGTGTTGGTGATCAGTGAAGATGTTAATCTCCCTTGTGCCATATAGAAAGTTTTGTAACTTGCCTAATGCCCATACGATGGCCAATAGCTCTCTTTCGTTAGTGGCATAGTGTGCCTCGCTTTGTTTTAAAGCTCGTAAAATCATGGTAATCGGTCTACCCCCTTGGGATAGAACCGCGCCGATGCAATCCATTGAGACATCAGTGGTCAGGTCAAAAGGCTGTTTGAAATCGGAATACATGAGCATGACATCTTCTGATGCCAAAATGTTTCGCAGATTTTCAAATGTATTGCGTTGGGTTTGGTTGAATTCAATTTCGACTTTTTTTGGAATTGTGTTTACTGACAGTGATGTTAGTTAAGGGCCTTGCTATTGATGCGAAATTCCTGATAAACCCTCTGTAGTAACTAGCGAGGCCGAGAAATGACCGGAGACTAAACAATTTTTTTTGGCTCCGGGTACTCTTGTATAGCTTTGACCTTCTCGGAGTCAGTCTTGGCACCGCCTCTAGCAACTATAAATCCTAAAAATTCTACGCTCTCTTTGAAGAATTTCGTTTTTTCCTGAGCTACTCTCATGTTGGCTTCACACAGGCATTTTAATACCGTGTCGATATGGTGAACTTGATCGGCTTCATTGTCGGAAAATGTTATTACGTCGTAATGCATATAAGTTAACAACTAAACATATAAGATACACCCTCATAGTCATACATTGCTATTTCTAAGTACGCAACGCACGATCATAAGTATTTGGTTGCCCTCAGCAACAAATACAACAACAACAGCAGCAGTAACAACGACGCTCGACGTACTAGAAACAACTGTGATAATAAGAATAATGTACATAAAATAAGATAAAAAATAACGGCAAATCAAAAGAGAAACGAAGACGAATAGCGGCGGTAGCGGAGTACACAGGCTAATCGAAACGTTTTTGAAAAACGTTTAAAGGTCAGTCTCATACCGTACGCCGTTAGCGACAGACACAGCAGACACAGCTCTCATTCTAGATCGCAACATTATAAAACGAGCGAATGATTAAACTCCGGCATTGCCGTCAATAAACTTTATTTGCGTTATCAATCATAGTTGACCACGTCCAAGACGGGTAACCCGGAAAGCTCCCACAACCTAATCACATTGTTCCAATAGTTACCTGTTGGATTCATCACCACCTCACAAAGAGAAGAAGTCAACACCGTCCGATCAACCACACATCGTTGCCAGACAACGAGTTTACTACGGAAGACTTAATTGGCGCCCAACCAATAAATAGGAACCCATACCATGTAAGTTCATAAGTAATTTCAGTTTTGAAGAAATTATTCACGAACGCCACGTACCGATACGTGTGTTTTTATAAAAAAAAGTGCAAAGTAAAGTAAATATTGCTGCTTTCTTCTGTCAGCATTTCATTCCCTTAAATCATTGCATACTTTAATAATAAATATTGCATACCCCAAGATACACCAGTTTCCGTTATTGCCAACAGTTTTACCAGCCGATCTTTCTCGATCGGCTTAGTTTTGAAAAGTGCCAACCATAAGCCAATGAGTTGGAATTGAGATAAAAGTCGAACATAATAGTGACGATAGCTGGGAGGGGGAAATTGCTCAGTAGATCCTACTCCTGTAGGTACCGTTGTAACTGAAGAAATGGAGCCGGGTCAAGTTCAGACTCTCATTGAGGGTGCCATCAGGCAAGCTTTAGCGCAACAACAAAATCAGTTTCCAGCACAAATAACCGCTTTAACTTCACAAGTACAGAGTTTGCAGGTGAAAGCGCCGCAAATCGTCACATACGAGAAAATATCCGTCGATCCTAACGCCAAATGCGATATTCCCTTAGACATAATTATGTCTGTGCCGGATTTCTCCGGCGTACAGGATGAGTATGCAGCATGGAGGCAAGCAGCCATCAACGCATACGAACTATTCAAGAATTATCAAAAGAGCACTGCACACTACCAAGCGGTAGCGATCATTAGGAACAAAATCAAAGGCCCAGCTGGAGCCTTACTAGTGTCTCACAACACTGTCCTATATTTCGATGCAATACTAGCTAGGCTAGATTCCACATACTCGGATAAAACATCCTTGCGTTTGTTGAGACAATGTTTGGAGTTAGTTACGCAGGGCGAAATGTCCCTGATGCAATGCTACGATGACGTCGAAAAGAAACTCACGCTCGTAACTAACAAAATTGTAATGTCTCACGACCAAGAATGCGCCGATTTGCTCAACCGGGAGGTTAGAGACGACGACTTGCACGCCTTTATCTCCGGTCTTAGAAAGCCGTTGAGAGCGGTTGTGTTCCCTGCACAACCAAAAGATCTACCATCCGCACTGGCCCTTGCCAGAGAGGCAGAAGCTAGCATTGAGAGAAGCATGACTGAGCGCAAATTGCTGAAGGTAACAAAAACCGTGCCCAAGGCAAACAAACCAGATTTAACAAAGATGAGCAAAATCAGGAGAGAAATCCCCATTTTGTGAAACGCCAAAAGGGCGGTCCCCAGCCCCAGGCCCCTAAAGACAATCAAACCAGGGATCCACAGCCCATGGAAGTTGACTCTTCCTCCAGATTTAGACAAATAACCGACTACAGCAAGCGTCAGGCTAATGAGTCCAACGCACCAAAACGCAAAAATTCGTCAGACCGTTCAACAGGTCAAAGACGACAACGCTTTAACAATGTCGTACAATCAGATTCCAAAGAAGCCGTAACAGAATTCGAGATGGCGGCCAAAGAGGCAGTTGAAGAACTAGAGAGTGAGAACGAGTACGATCCTGGTGACTACTCGATTAATTTTTTAGGGAACACTCCCGGCTTCCATACATTGAACGACGGTTGGCTGGGAGAACTCTGACGATGTTGATTGACACTGGCGCGGCAAAAAATTATGTGAAGCCCTTAACAGAGCTAAAGACCATAACGCCGGTCACCAAGTCATTCTCGGTAAACTCGATCCACGGGTCTACCGAAATTAAGCGCAAATGCTTTATGAATGTTTTCCAACATACTTCACCGTTTTTTCTCCTCGATACCCTAAGTTCTTTCGACGCCATCTAGGCTTCGACTTGCTAACACAAGCCGGAGTCAAATTGAACTTGGCAAAAAACACTCTGGAATACCAGAGTACATCCGAAAAACTTCAGTACTATCAATGTGGTGATGTGAACTTCACCGATGTCAACGACATCGTAGTCCCCCCTCCGTAAAGAAAGAGTTTAGGGACATGATACTCAGAAACAAAAGAGCCTTCTCAAATGCAGATGAAGCTCTCCCTGTTAATACTGCTGTCATCGCTACAATCCGAACAGTAGAAAACGAGCCTGTGTATTCAAGATACCCGAGTCTCATGGGTGTTTCTGACTTCATAAACAAAGAAGTCAAACAATTACTGGACGATGGCATAATCAGGCCCTCCAGATCGCCTTACAACAGCCCAACATGGGTGGCACTGACTCATACGGTAACCCAAAAAAAAGGTTGGTAATCGACTTCAGGAAACTGAACGAAAAAACCATACCGGACCGTTACCCCATGCCGAGCATTCCCATGATCTTAGCAAATCTAGGAAAGGCAAGGTAAGCAGCGGCAAGTACGAGTTCTGTCGCCTACCATTCGGCCTGCGCAATGCAAGCAGCATATTCCAAAGGGCAATAGACGATATCCTGAGGGAAATATTTGCTTTGTCTATGTAGACGACGTCATAATTTTTTCTAAAAACGAAACGGAGCACCTTCAACACATTAACATTGTGTTAAAATGTCTAATCGACGCCAACATGCGTGTAGGCCCTGAAAAGACTCGATTCTTCAAGGAAAGTATCGAATACCTGGATTTCATCGTAACCAAAGACGGAGCAACATCCGATCCCAAAAAAAGTTAAAGCCATTCAGGAATTCCCCGAACCAAAGAGTGTCTACAGCTTTAGGTCCTTCTTGGGGTTAGCCAGCTACTATAGGGTCTTTATTAAGGACTTTGCCGCTATAGCGCGTCCGATATCGGACATACTTAAAGGGGAAAATGGTTCAGTCAGTAGGCACGTATCAAAGAAAATCCCTGTTAAATTTAATGAAGTTCAACGCGATGCATTTCACCGTCTACTCAGTATTTTGGCATTAGAAGATGTCATGTTAATGTATCCAGACTTCCAGAAACCGTTCGAGTTAACCACTGATGCTTATGCCAGTGGAATTGGCGCGGTTCTTTCCCAAGGCAATAGGCCAATAACAATGATTTCTCACGCTTTAAAACAGGCCGAACAAAACTATGCCACTAACGAAAGAGAATTGCTGGCCATTGTGTGGGCTTTAGGCAGACTGCAGAACTTTCTGTACGGTTCTAGGGAAATTAACATTTTCACGGACCACCAGCCGCTCACGTTCGCTGTGTCGGTCAAGAACACGAATTCCAAGATTAAAAGATGGAAATCTTACATTGACCAGCACAATGCCAAAATGTTTTATAAACCGGGCAAAGAAAATCTGGTGGCGGATGCCCTTTCAAGGCAAAACATTAATGCTCTGTAAGATGGGCCTCGTTCGAACGCTGCAACCGTTCACAGCGAACTTTCCCTGACCTACACGGTCGAGGACAACAGAAAAACCGTTGAATTGCTTTAGGAACCAGATTGTCCTAGAGGAATCACGTTTTCCGCTAAAGCGAAACTTGTTGCTGTTTCGCAGCAAAACACGCCACTTGATCAGTTACACTGACAAGAGCACAATTCTCAAAACTCTCAAAGAAGTTGTGAATTCTGGAGTCGTTAATGCAATACATTGCGATCTTCCCACGTTGGCAAGTTTCCAACACGACCTGATTTTGCATTTCCCTGCCACCCAATTCTGGCATTGCAAAAACCTTGCGCAAGATATAGCGGACAAAAACGAGCAGTTAGAAATCATCACTGCCGAGCACAATAGAGCGCAAGTACTTCGTGACTATTACTAGCCAAGGAAGTGGTTGCAAACTGCAGGGTCTGCACTAAAGCCAAGTATGATAGTCACCCAAAGAAACAAGAACTCGGGGAAACGCCTATACCAAGTTATACTGGCGAAATGTTGCATATTGATATTTTCTCGACAGACAAGAAACAGTTCTTGACCTGCATAGACAAATTCTCCAAATTTGCTGTCGTCCCACCGATATTATCCAGAACGATAATCGATGTCACAAGCCCTCTACTGCAAATTGTTAACCTTTTCCCCGCAACCAAGACAATTTATTGCGATAACGAGGTGGCCTTCAATTCTGAGACCATCACTTCGATGCTCCGAAACGCCTACGGCATTTGCATTGTGAATGCGGCTCCGCTTCACAGCACCTCAAACGACCAGGTGGAGCGCTTTCATAGCACCCTGACCGAAATTGCGAGATGCCTCAAGTTAGACAGGAAAATCAGCGACACTACAGAATTAATCTTAAAGGCTACGATAGAGTACAACAAAAGTTTGCACTCAGTAACCCGCGAGAAACCAATTGAGATCGTCCATGCAGCAGCTTATGATCGTCGCGAGAACGTCAAAGACAGGCTAATTAAGGCACAGCAAGACAATATCAAAAAGTGCAATGCATCCAGGCAAAACCGCGTTTTCGAGGTAGGAGAAGAGGTGTTCCAAAAGAACAACAAGAGGCTAGGGAACAAGTTAACTCCCTTATGCTCAGAGCAAAAAGTCGAAGCAGACCTGGGAAGTCTGTCCTCATTAAGGGGAGGGTGGTCCATAAGGACAACCTGAAATAAGTTTTCCTCCACGATTAGCTAGTAAGCCAACTTAGAGGTAGAACACCGTCTTATATTGTGCGTCCATTTCTGGTTTGCACTCACTTTGCTTGTGGCACTAGCAGCGGTAAATGCTCGGATCACCGACTTCTCGCATGCCGACTACATTCCAGTCTTAGACGGGGAAGTACTAGTATTCGATCAACGTAGCTACTTGAGGCACTCAAGTAACATTTCTGAATTTGTTCGTATGGTAGACGAGACGGAAAAACTATCCGATTCCATTCCACAGTCGCATATGCACCACAGATCACCTTAGAACATTGTTGTCCGTTCTTCAAGTGCATCACAGATTTGCACGAAGCCTCGATTTCTTAGGCACTGCCTTGAAGGTTGTTGCTGGCACCCCTGATGCTTCAGATTTCCTAAGGGTCCGCGTTACAGAGACGCAGTTGGTGGAGGCTAACTCCAAACAGATACTAATAAACTCCGAAACTCAAAAACAAATAAACAGATTGACGGACACTATCAATAAAATTATCAGTTCCCGCAAAGGCGATTTGGTCGACACTGCTCATTTATTCGAGACACTGTTGGCAAGAAATAGAATACTGAACACAGAAATTAAAAATTTAATACTCACCATAACGTTGGCAAAAGCAAATATAGTAAATCCTACAATCCTTGATCACACCGATCTGAAATCATTTATCGAACAAGTTACCCCAATAGTTAGCTTAATAGAAGCTTCTAAGATCAAGGACCTTCAGTCCAAGAATATTATCCACATATTAATAGCCTACCATAAAGTTGAGCTTGGGTGCCAAAAGGTCTCCGTCTACCCCGTTTCACACCAACAAACCATTCTGCGACTCGACGAAGACACTTTGGCGGAATGCGAAAAGGATACCTTTGCAGTTACTGGATGCACCGTAACTACGCATAACACCTTCTGCGAACGCGCACGGCGCGAAACTTGGGCTAGCTCCCTTCACGCGGGAAACATCGCCAACAGCCCCACTCAATCCAGCCACCTGAAAGCGATAATGCCTGTAGACGACGGCGTCGTGGTTATCAACGAAGTGACAGCGCGCGTCCGAACCGATGATGGCGCAGAGGTAACCGTCTCAGGAACCTTCCTGATAACTTTCGAACGGTCTGCAGCTATTAATGGCACAGAATTTGTAAACTTGCGCAAATCACCAAGCAAGCAGCCTGGCACTGTGAGGTCACCGCCCCTAAACAACCTAGTTAACAACTAAACATATAAGATACACCCTCATAGTCATACATTGTTATTTCTAAGTACGCAACACACGATCATAAGTATTTGGTTGCCCTCAGCAACAAATACAACAACAACAGCAGCAGTAACATCGACGCTCGACGTACTAGAAACAACTGTGATAATAAGAATAACATATATAAAATAAGGTAAAAAATAACGGCAAATCAAAAGAGAAACGAAGACGAATAGCGGCGGTAGCGGAGTACACAGGGTAAGCGAAACGTTTTTGAAAAACGTTTAAAGGTCAGTCTCATACCGTACGCCGTTAGCGACAGACACAGCAGACACAGCTCTCATTCTAGATCGCAACATTATAAGACGAGCGAATGATTAAACTCCGGTATTACCGTCAATAAACTTTATTTGCGGTATCAATCATAGTTGACCACGTCCAAGACGGGTAACCCGGAAAGCTCCCATAACCTAATCACATTGAGAAGAAGTCACCACCGTCCGATCAACCACACATCGTCGCCAGACAACGAGGTTACGACGGAAGACTTAATTTATACATCACATATTTTCCCTATTTGTTCTCTCAAAACATCGTCAATGGCTCTTTGAAAGATGCTTCCTGCATTTTTTAAGCCGAAGGGCAATCGGCAGAATTCGTATTTGCCACCATTTATTGAAAATGAGGTTTTTTCGCGGTCTTGCTCTGCTAAGTAGATCTGATGGTACCCTGACCTTAAGTCTAGGGTCGTGAACAATTTTGCCTTACCTAGATTCGCTAGAATCATCGGAATACTGGGCATGGGATATCTGTCGGCAATAGTTCGCTCGTTTAGCTTTCTAAAGTCGATCACCAGTCTCTTTTTCTTGTTCCCATTGGCGTCTATCCCTTTTTTGTCAACAGCCCATACAGGGCTGTTATACGGGGATCTTGATGGTTTTATGATGGACTTTTTGAGTAGTTGCTTGATTTCATCGTTTACAAAGTCAGCAACTCCCGTTGGGTATGGGTACAGTTTGGAATATGTTGGTTCGTTATCTATGGTACGGATGGTAGCCACAATTGAGGTATTAAATGGCAGCGCCTCGTTAGAGGTTGAGAATGCCTTTGTTCTTTTTAATATCATATCCTTGAACTCCTTTTTAATGGAGAGGGGTACGATTATGTCATTGACGTTTGTAAAGTTTACATTGTCACAAGTGTGGTATTGAAGTGTCTCAATTTTATTTTTATAACTGATCGTATTATTCTGCAAATTTAGCGCCGCCTCCGTCTGCGTTAGCAGATCGAAGCCTAGGATGGCGTCAAATGAGCTAAGTGTGTCTAACACAAAAAAAGGGGACACCTGCCCGAAAATTTTCATAAGGCACTTGTCTTTGATTTTACTGGAGCCGTGCACTGAGCTCACTGTGAAAGGGGTTTCGACGGGCGTTACAATTGGGAGCTCCTTTACGGGCCTTATGTAATTTTTCGTCGCCCCGGTATCTATCAAAATTTTCAATACTCTCCCAGCCAGCTGTCGTTTGATATACGGCAGCTTGGAGTGTTCCCTAACAAATTTAATGAGTCACTGGTTATCTATTGATTGATTATCATCGTCTATGTCAGCTACAATGGCTGTTGCTGCGTTGTTATAATTTTGTTCCTGTTCGTTAGCGGCTTCTTGAACGGCATTATTCTAGCGTTGACGCCTTTGGCCTGTGGCCCGATCGGAAGAATTAGATCTTTTTGAAGTCTGCTCGTTATTTGTTTGGGGTCTTGCAGAAGCAGTGGGCTGTCTATGTCTGGATATGGAGGGATCAACCACCATTGGCTCCGGGGCTTGACCTTGATTACCTCTTTTATTCTTGTCCTGCCTATCGTTGTTGGAGTTTTGCTTTTTAAAATAAGTAAGAAAGCTCTAGTCGGGGTGCATGACTAGGAGATACCCTGATCCCAGTCCTCTGAGTTTTTTAATATTTTCCGTAGTTTGTATCGAGTATTCAAAAAAAAAAGAAAATAAATAAAAAATGACCAGGATTCGAACCCGGATTGTCTGCGCAACGTGCGCCAACTCTACCAACACCGCCACTTCATAATTAAAAAATAAATAAAACAACAAAAAATATTTCGTCTGCACTTTTGTCGAACCAGCACCGCGCTGCACACCAGCGCCGCCTCTACCAACGCAGCCACTGATCTGCTTACGAGAGCAGCTGCAAATTTGAACATAAGTAGCAGCTAATAATTCAGCACAGCTCAATCGCAATTTCAATTCGTGGAATAGAAAAGAATACACGCATTTGAATGTATGTGTGCACACGCATAGGAAAAATGCGTGCGCGTGGCGCTGCTGACATGTGCTTTTGCAAATTGGCCAAACTTTTTGTTTAATAACTTCTGTAGTACTTAATGGATTTTAATGAAATTTTCAGCATATGATCTACATATCCTATTGGCTTGGTTGAGATGCAAACGCCTTCACATAATGGCCCTAGTTCCAACTAAACTTGAATTCTAAGAATGTGGGGAATTTGGAGCCGGTATCCAAAATCCAACAAAAATCAAAATTGCATAAAATTTACATAAAACGAAATACAAAATTTGGAGGTTTTAGCTCTTAATACGTTCGAGATATAATTTATTAACTGCATTTCAATTATGTTTTTATTCGATAATAATTAAATGCGAATAGTTATCGAATATTTGAAACAAACTTGACCTGCGCGTGCTATACACGGACCTACAAAAATATTTCAAGTCTCTAGCTCTTATAGATGCTGAGATCCACGCGTTCACACATACGGACAGACGGACAGGCGGACAGACGGACCGGGCTCAAGCGATTCGTCTTGTCATCCTGATCAAGAATATATATACTTTATGGGGTCTGCTACGCCTCCTTCTGCCTGTTACATACATTTGCACAAAACCATTATACACTGATTTCCCATTTTCAATGGGATCAGGGTATAAAAATTTAGGTTTTTTTCGTGGCCCCGTTCATCCCTGTTATTGTTATTTTGTCTGGTGTGACGGTTTTTATTAGTCTCACTTGCTTGAGCCCTTCCTTCTAAAGCCTTGGCATAAGAGGCCGAGAAACTACTTCGTTCAATGCTTGCCTCCGCCTCCCTGGCCAAAGCCAAGGTGGATGGCAAGTACCTGGGTTGTGCTGGGAACACAACGGATCGACTTTTTAAGACCTGATATGAATGCATGTAGTGCGTCGGATCTAACCTCTTCATTGATTATGGTTGCTTGGTTTGCCTCGCTGGTCATAACCACTTTGTTGGTTACAAGAGTCAGTTTTCGTTCGACCTCGTCGTAGTACTCCATGAGGCTTAAGTTACCCTGCCTACACATATCTAACGATTGTCTCAGTATACGAAGCGATGTCTTGTCCGCGTAAGTTCTGTCTAGCCTTTCTACGATTGCATCAAAATTTAGCACTGTGTTATAGGATAATAAGAGTGCTCTAGCTGGACCTCTAATTTTATTTCTAATTATAGTCATTGCTTGGTAATTAGTGCTACTGACGTTAAACGGCTTGAAGAGTTCATATGCGTCTACAGCTGATTGCCTCCAGGCGACATATTCGTCGGTGCTGCCGTCAAATTCGGGGATTAATTTGATAATATCTAACGGAATGTCGCATCTTATTTCTGGGTTGACAGTGATTCTTTGGTATACCTCAACCTGAGGTGCCTGGAATCTTAATCTGTTGACTTGTTCCCTTACTTCCTTTAACTAAGAATGAAACCTCGCCTCTTGCTGTGCCAATGCTTTGCTAACAGCGCTTTGTATCAAAGCCTGCACCTGATTCGGGTCCATTATATTTTCACTTTGCACTCGACTATTATGAGTGTCTAAATCCCACTCTGTTTCACCTTAACTTTCGCACTGGGTTTTTATATTCCTAACAGCATCAAACCAGCTCATATGCACTTTTGTATTGAACTGGCACTTGTTTTTGTGAAAATGTAAGTGATAGCTTATTTATCTCGCATAGACATGAAGCACAGAAACGGAATATGATTTTATAAATATTGAGTTACTTTTTATTTAAACTTTCAGCAGTTTTCTTTGTTTGTGTGTTTTATGAACGATTTACAAAAACAATTTCGTGAACTTACATGTTATGGGTCACAAAATTCTAAATTGGTTGTGTAAATATAGTAATGGTGTTGATATAATAAACTTTGGTTATGAAGATTATGTTGGGGAGTTGACTTCCTCCCTTGACCTACTGGCCTTTGGGTACAGTGGTCTTATAAAAAGATAAATGCAATTGTCTTAACGGCTTGTGCCGGAGCAAATACGATTTATTCCAATGAGTGTCAACGTAAAACTAAAACTTAAACTCAAAGTCAAAGCTAAAGTTAGAAGCAAAAACGATCAGAGTCATAGCCGCAGTGCCGACTCAGCATAAGACTTAGCACAAAAGCTCAACATAACTGTTAACACTTCAACTTGCGGTTTGTGCAAGTATCATGTTTACCGTTCCTATTCAGCAGCGGGGGCATTGCACTGATTTGTCAGCGGAATGCGAGTGCGAGGGTAGCTTATTATTAAAGGGCCTAGCGTGCGAGGGTTATTTGTTAACTTATATATACTTTATGTCGCGATTCCCTCTGCCTGTTACATATATTTGCACAAAACCATTATACCTTATCGAAGTGTTCACACCTACGAACAGACTGACGGACAGGGCCCAGCGACTCGGCTTGTCGACCTGATCAAGAATATATAAGTTAACAACAAAGTTGTTACAAAATTCCGCAGTCTGGAATTCCTAACAACAAAGTTGTCGCGCATTTCTCTCTGTGGTCAAGAATCGCTGCAATAGCGCGAAAGTACCGAAGTTCAGCAGCTTGCAATTCCTAACAACAAATTTGGCGCTCAAAGACAGTTGTCTCTTCGATCAAGAACCGTTGCAATAGCGCGAAAGTACCGAAGCTCAGCAGCGGGTCGCTGAATGCAGACGATGTCGCGAGAGTCAGCAGCAGCGCTGCCGTCATCAACTCGGACTTTAGCTAGCTAGGGTACAATCATTTTAAGAATAAATTAGTCTAAAATCTGGGATCGACCTGATCACAAGTAAAATAAAAAATCAGAATATTATTTATTTTAACTTACATGAATGCGATGCTTCTCCTTAGACATTCACATGTCTGTCACTTATGGACTAGATGCAAATACAGCATCTGTGATTCAGTAGCTCATCACAATGATCTTCAGCTTAGGCCATAGTTTATTAGTTCAGTTTTGTTTCTATAATGTTAGCTAACGCACGTTCGAATAAACGTTGCTAACGCAACTAGCCGTACGACATTTGATTTATTTATTATTACATTGCTGAGCCACCAGACCAGAAATAGGAATACTTAATTGTATTTCTACTAATCAACCTAAGCATCCAACCACTCTGGATGTGGCAAATGGTATTATCTAACGAGGACCCATGGACAGGATAGATTACATAATTGGCCTACCAATGTTAGCATTCAAAACTTGGAAGATTCAACAGGCTATAGTCTCAAATATCATGTAAGTTAATTTAAAAAAGTATTCAAAGCGAAAAATAATAATACGTTAAAGCACAACTGAAGAACAACAGTGCAGTTGTAGGAATAAAGCTTAAAACATAAATAAAAAAAGTGAAATCTTGTGTGAAACTGAGTTAGTGTTACGTACTTGTGCGCACATTAGCTGTAAATCGGATTACCAACACAGTTAAAATAGCAATTATATGAGCAAATTCGACATATCAAACACATAAAAGTGGAGTGTGACAGTGATAGCGAAACTGGGAAACAGAAAACGATAGTCAAACACACAACCTACAACCCAGCACTAGCCAAGACCAAAACGGAGTTCCCCACAACCAAGACATAATGGACGCGAAGCAGGTGCAAGCACTGATCGTGAGCGCCGTTAGCCAAGGCTTGGCCCTCCAAGATGAAAGGTTAAAGTCTCAAATAGAAAGTTATCAAAGAATTTCAATTCAGTCAGAAATTCGATGTGAAGTGCCTCTTGAAATTATAAAGTCTGTCCACGAATTTAGTGGAGGCTCCGACTACTACGTTGCATGAAGGTAGTCAGCCTGCGATGCTTTCGAATAATGTAATCCTTTTAAAGGCAGCTGCGCGCACTACCAAACAGGCGCTATAATCGGAAACAGGATTAGAGGGGCAGCACGGACAATCTTAGTGCTCCACAACACAGACTAGATTGCTCTTATGCCGACAAGACAAGGCAAGGTGATCGAAACCTTATACAGTATTACGACGAGGTAGAAAAGAAACTAACCCTCGTCACAAATAAGATTGTCATGTCACACGAGCCCGAGCAAGCCACTGTGCTCAATGAGGAGGTGAGGGCAGATGCGCTTCACGCATTCATATCAGGCTTGAGGTACCACATAGAATTGTGGTTTTCCCAGCACAGCCGAAAAATTTGTCATCCACATTAGCGCTAGCCACAGAAGCCGAGTTAAGCACTATCTCAGAAATCAAAGCAACAATAACACCAATCAGGGAAAAAACAAAAGAGAGGAGGCGGGCCAGAGCCCCGAACCAATGGAGATTGACTCCTCGTCCAGATTTAAGCAGCAATCTAGTTATGGGAAAGCCCAAGCAAATGCAGAACAGGCATTTAAAAGACCAAACACGTCCGATCGTGTCGCAGGACAGACACACCAACGCGTAAATAACATCGCCCAGAATACCGCTAAGGTCGAAAATGCCAGATGTACAGAAAAGGCAGAAGCCGCGCTTACCGGTATCGAAGATGAAAGCGAGGCATAAACAGCCTCAATCAATTTTTTAGTGAACACTCCTGGCTGCCCTTCATCACGCGGCGCCAAGCCCATTTAGGAGCTAAAAGGCGTAGCCCCATCGAAAACCCCTTCACCAGTAGCTCTGTACACGGTTCGAGCAAGATAGGGCAAAAATGTCTAATGAATGTGTTTAGGCAAGTTTCCTCATTCTACATTTTAGACACTCTCAGTTCCTTTGATGCAATTAAAGGCTCCGACTTGCTAGCGCGAGCGAAAGTAGCAATACATTTGCAAGAGGAGGGCGCGCTCATTTATCTAAGCAAATCAGAGCAGTTAAAATATCACAAATGTGAAAGTGTAAGCTTCAAAGATGTTGATGACATAGAAGTACCAACTAGGGTAAAAAAAATTCTAGGCTATGATTTTAAAGCGGGTCAAGGCATTTTCGACCTCTAACGAGGTATTACCCGTCAGTACCTCTGTCTTTGCCACTATTCGAACCATAGATAATGAGGCGGTATATTCTAAATTATACTGATTTCGTAAACACAAAAATCAAGCAATTAATGAACGATGGCATTATCAGACCATCCAGATCCCCATTTAACAGCTCTTCCCGGGTCATTGACAAAAAAGGGTTTGACACGAATGGCAACAAAAAAGTGGTTACAAATAGAAAGCTTCGATGCCCAATGCCAAACATTCCTATGATTTTAGCAATCTTAGGAAAGGCACCATTTTTCACAACCTTAGATTTAAAATCAGGTTATCACCAAATTTACTTAGCTGAGCGCGATCGTCTCAAAACCTCATTTTCAGTAAATGGCGGCAAATACGAACTATGCCGATCGCCTTTCGGATTCAAAAATGCGGGAAGCATTTTTCATAGGGCAATCGATGACATTCTCGGAGAACTTCTCAGAAAGATTTGCTACGTGTACGTCGATGACCTCATAATATTTTCAGAAAACAAAAGCGATCATGTGCAACACATCGACAAAGTTTTAGAATGCATACGCAGTGCCAACATGAGTATCGCCCAAGAATAGACAACATTTTTTAAAGCGTAGAATTTTTAGGCTTTATAGTGACCAAAGATGGAGCTAAAAGAGACCCTGGAAAAGTGAAGGCTATACAGCAATTCCCTGAGCCAGAAAACTTATTCAGCTTGTGATCATTCCTCGGCTTGGCCAGCCATTATAGAATATTTATTAAAGACTCTGCATCAATAACAAGGCCATTAACAAACAAATTATCCCTTTAGTGTTGTTGCTGGGTATCTATAGATGATGTCCAGCGCTGTTGGGATAGATGTAGGTGTTCCGTAGGGTTATGATCCTTTAGGAAGATTATGGTGGAGAGATTACTGGTCTCTCTTATTACTGGCCTTGTGGTAAAGTGATATAGAATTAATAAATCATAGTCTTTTACAGCTTGTTGCTGGAGCTAAGTTTATTGAACTAGCTTTTCGCTTCGTTGTAAGAACAGAACTAACTCAAAGTAATTTGACAAAACGAAATTAAAGGCTAAAAGAATCAAAAGCTACAAAGCATACTTATACAAGAATTCGATCGGCAAGCCAACTCATCATAATTGATAACGCTGCTCTTGCGACACATGCAAAGTATCAAGTTACCTCCGCTGACCGTTGCGATCCGAACGTTGCGCGTGCAGTTGTTTTGTCAAAACAACTGAGTGCGAGGGGCACTCGTTAACTACTCCCGCCTCAGAACCATGACCGTTCATTTTATAGCTGTTGACGATCTCTTGTATCTTTTTTGAAGCTCGTTTTTTCCTTAGACTCTGGCAGAGAAGAAAGGAACCGCTGAAGATGAGGCCGAGACCAGCTCCAGTGATGAACCAGGTTTTAAATGATCCGGCCGATGCTACTTCCCCTTGAAGTTTGTTGATGATATGAAGGTTGTGGTTGTTCATTCTCTGTAGGAGCGGCATGCTCAGAATTGGTTCATGGCTAATGATGTTGAGCAATGGTGAAGCTGCTTTGCCCGGAGTTCTGCTTAAAATATTTCGCCGATTTACGTACTTAGAACCATTTATGCAGGCTGCTCGTTCAAAGGTGACGAGGAAGGTGCCATTGACTGCGATTTCGGGGCTGTCATCGGTGCTGATTTACGCTGGGCTTTCATTTATCACCACGATGCCATCATCTATGACCGTGATAGGTTCCTGGCTAGTAATGCCTCATAAAAGTGTGGAGTGTCAACTAAGTCATTTTTCATAGCTTTTATTATTTGATTAACAGTATCTGTAAGCTGGTTTATTTGATTTTGAGTTTCAGAGTTTATTACTACCTGTCTATTGTTTGAGTCTATCAATTTTGACTCAGTAATTTTGACTCTTTCTAAATCTGTGGCATCAGATGCACCAGCCACAACCTTGAGTACTGTGCCTAAAAAATCTAAACTTCTGGCAATTCTATGATGAATTTCTAAAAGTGTCAACATCTAACAATTTTCGCATGTGAGATTGAGGACATAACTTGGACAATTTTTCTGTTTCTTCTACTATCTTTGTGAATTCGGATAAGTTGCTTAAGTGCCTGACATAGTCTCGTTGTTCCCATACCAGTACACTTCTATCTATTATGGGAATGTAATCGGAATGTGAATAGTCGGTGACCCGGGCGGTTACTAATGTCAGTAAGAATGGAAGTGAACAAATAAGCCTGCAAGGAAAAATTGAATTAAATCTATTGTATTTCTTAGCTTATTATTTAACTTAAACTCGTATCATTTTAGGTTGTCCTTGTGGACCACCCTCCCTCTAATGAGCACAGACGTTCCTAGGTCTGCTTGGATCACTTCCTCCCTGCACAGGGGTGATAGCTTGTTTCCCAGTCTCTTGTTTGACTTCACAAAGACTTTTTCCCCTACATCAAACACTCTATTTTGTCTGTTCGGGTTTATTCTTTCTAACTGTAGTTGTTGAACTTTTTCGATCTTGTTTGCGATGGCCTCCCTAAATTCATCAGTAGATGAGTGAATTATTTCAATTGGTTTCATGCCAGTTACTGAGTGCAGCGATCTATTGTACTCTCTTGTCGCTTGTAGAATTAGTTCGACTGTGTCGTCGATCTTTTTTCTCAATTTAAGACACCTGTCAATGTCACTATGAAACCGTTCTACTTGGCAAGTTTCCTCATTCTACATTTTAGACACTCTCAGTTCCTTTGATGCAATTAAAGGCTCCGACTTGCTAGCGCGAGCGAAAGTAGCAATACATTTGCAAGAGGAGGGCGCGCTCATTTATCTAAGCAAACCAGAGCAGTTAAAATATCACAAATGTGAAAGTGTAAGCTTCAAAGATGTTGATGACATAGAAGTACCAACTAGGGTAAAAAAATTCAAGGCTATGATTTTAAAGCGGGTCAAGGCATTTTCGACCTCTAACGAGGTATTACCCGTCAGTACCTCTGTCTTTGCCACTATTCGAACCATAGATAATGAGGCGGTATATTCTAAATTATACTGATTTCGTAAACACAAAAATCAAGCAATTAATGAACGATGGCATTATCAGACCATCCAGATCCCCATTTAACAGCTCTTCCCGGGTCATTGACAAAAAAGGGTTTGACACGAATGGCAACAAAAAAAGAGGTTACAAATAGAAAGCTTCGATGCCCAATGCCAAACATTCCTATGATTTTAGCAATCTTAGGAAAGGCACCATTTTTCACAACCTTAGATTTAAAATCAGGTTATCACCAAATTTACTTAGCTGAGCGCGATCGTCTCAAAACCTCATTTTCAGTAAATGGCGGCAAATACGAACTATGCCGATCGCCTTTCGGATTCAAAAATGCGGGAAGCATTTTTCATAGGGCAATCGATGACATTCTCGGAGAACTTCTCAGAAAGATTTGCTACGTGTACGTAGATGACCTCATAATCTTTTCAGAAAACAAAAGCGACCATGTGCAACACATCGACAAAGTTTTAGAATGCATACGCAGTGCCAACATGAGTATCGCCCAAGAATAGACAACATTTTTTAAAGCGTAGAATTTTTAGGCTTTATAGTGACCAAAGATGGAGCTAAAAGAGACCCTGAAAAAGTGAAGGCTATACAGCAATTCCCTGAGCCAGAAAACTTATTCAGCTTGTGATCATTCCTCGGCTTGGCCAGCTATTATAGAATATTTATTAAAGACTCTGCATCAATAACAAGGCCATTAACAAACAAATTATCCCTTTAGTGTTGTTGCTGGGTATCTATAGATGATGTCCAGCGCTGTTGGGATAGATGTAGGTGTTCCGTAGGGCTATGATCCTTTAGGAAGATTATGGTGGAGAGATTACTGGTCTCTCTTAGTCTTTTACAGCTTGTTGCTGGAGCTAAGTTTATTGAACTAGCTTTTCGCTTCGTTGTAAGAACAGAACTAACTCAAAGTAATTTGACAAAACGAAATTAAAGGCTAAAAGAATCAAAAGCTACAAAGCATACTTATACAAGAATTCGATCGGCAAGCCAACTCATCATAATTGATAACGCTGCTCTTGCGACACATGCAAAGTATCAAGTTACCTCCGCTGACCGTTGCGATCCGAACGTTGCGCGTGCAGTTGTTTTGTCTAAACAACTGAGTGCGAGGGGCACTCGTTAACTACTCCCGCCTCAGAACCATGACCGTTCATTATATAGCTGTTGACGATCTCTTGTATCTTTTTTGAAGCTCGTTTTTTCCTTAGACTCTGGCAGAGAAGAAAGGAACCGCTGAAGATGAGGCCGAGACCAGCTCCAGTGATGAACCAGGTTTTAAATGATCCGGCCGATGCTACTTCCCCTTGAAGTTTGTTGATGATATGAAGGTTGTGGTTGTTCATTCTCTGTAGGAGCGGCATGCTCAGAATTGGTTCATGGCTAATGATGTTGAGCAATGGTGAAGCTGCTTTGCCCGGAGTTCTGCTTAAAATATTTCGCCGATTTACGTACTTAGAACCATTTATGCAGGCTGCTCGTTCAAAGGTGACGAGGAAGGTGCCATTGACTGCGATTTCGGGGCTGTCATCGGTGCTGATTTACGCTGGGCTTTCATTTATCACCACGATGCCATCATCTATGACCGTGATAGGTTCCTGGCTAGTAATGCCTCATAAAAGTGTGGAGTGTCAACTAAGTCATTTTTCATAGCTTTTATTATTTGATTAACAGTATCTGTAAGCTGGTTTATTTGATTTTGAGTTTCAGAGTTTATTACTACCTGTCTATTGTTTGAGTCTATCAATTTTGACTCAGTAATTTTGACTCTTTCTAAATCTGTGGCATCAGATGCACCAGCCACAACCTTGAGTACTGTGCCTAAAAAATCTAAACTTCTGGCAATTCTATGATGAATTTCTAAAAGTGTCAACATCTAACAATTTTCGCATGTGAGATTGAGGACATAACTTGGACAATTTTTCTGTTTCTTCTACTATCTTTGTGAATTCGGATAAGTTGCTTAAGTGCCTGACATAGTCTCGTTGTTCCCATACCAGTACACTTCTATCTATTATGGGAATGTAATCGGAATGTGAATAGTCGGTGACCCGGGCGGTTACTAATGTCAGTAAGAATGGAAGTGAACAAATAAGCCTGCAAGGAAAAATTGAATTAAATCTATTGTATTTCTTAGCTTATTATTTAACTTAAACTCGTATCATTTCAGGTTGTAATTGTGGACCACTGTCCCTCTAATGAGCACAGACGTTCCTAGGTCTGCTTGGATCACTTCCTCCGTGCACAGGGGTTCAAGACATATTTTCCGGAAAAATGTATTATATGGCGTGTTTTTTCGCCAAACAAGATAAAATTTCTTCTTAGAGCAAATTGGGCTATTTGGTTTCTAAAAACGTTCACAGGGTTTTCCGTAGCTTCTATCGTATAAGTTACCGATAACTCACTGTGGATTATTGCCGCATCGGATACTACCTCACATTGCAGCGCATTCACATTATGGCGTGAAAGAGCGTCTGCTACGTGGTTTTATTTACCCGGTTTGTAGTGGATCTTTGCGTTATGCTCATCGATATACGCTTTCCACCTTTTTATTTTTGCATTTGGGTTGCGGTCTGACACAGCAAAAGTTAGAGGTTGGTGGTCTGTATAGATATTTATGTCCCTAGTACCGTACAGATATAGTTGTAACTTTCCAAGAGCCCACACTATGGCTAACACTTCCCTTTCGTTGGTAGCATAGTGCGACTCGCTTTCTTTAAGTGTTCTAGAAATCATGGTGATGGGTCTGTTTCCTTGTGATAGAACAGCACCGATACCGTTTGCGGAACATCCGTCGTTAGATCGAATGGCTTCTTGAAATCTGGATACTTAAAAATTACATCTTTAGAAGCCAAAACGTTTCTCAGCCTCTTGAATGCAGCAATTTGTGAATCGTCGAATTCAATGGGAGTCTTCTTTGACATATGTTTGCTTATAGACCCATTTTCTCCTTTAAGCAAATTTGTCAAAGGTCTTGCAATTGCAGCAAAGTCTTACGAAGCAACGGTAGTAGCTGGCTAATCCAAGGAATGACCTCAGCTCGTATAAGCTTTTTGGTTCTGGATAATCCTGTAAGGCTCTTACCTTTTCTGGATCAGTTTTTGCGCCACCCATGGTTACTATAAACTCATAGTATTCTACGCTTCGTTTGAAAAATTTAGTTTTTTACCTGAAAACTCTCATGTTTGCATCTAACAAGCTCTTTAGTACCCAGTCTATATGCTTAACATGATCATTTTCGTTTTCAGAAAAAATAATGGCATCATCTACGTAAACATAGCAAGTTTTACCAATTTGTTAACGCAAGACATCGTCAAATGCTCTTTGAAACATGCTACCCGCATTTTTTAAACCGAATGGGAGTCGACAAAACTAGTACTTCCCACCGTTTACAGCCAATTATATTTGATGGTATCCGCATGTCAGATCCAATGTTGTAAAATATTTGGCTCTGGCCAAATTTGCCAATATCATGGGGATGTTGGGCATTGGGTACTTGTCGGCAATGGTTTTCTCATTTAGTTTCCTAAAATCGATTACCATGCGCTTATTTTTATTACCCTGCTAATCGCAATCTTTTTTATCAACAATCCAAGTTGGGTTGTTGTAGGGCGACCTCGATGGCCGAATAATGTTGTTCTCTAGCAAGTTTTTGATTTCATTTTCGACGAAATCAGCGACTCCCATTGGATGTGGGTATAGTTTTGAGTATATCGGCTTGTCGTCTTCTGTACGGATTGTAGCTGCTACAGACGTATTGAATGGCAATGCCTCGTTTGAGGTCGAAAATGCCTTTGATCTATTCAGGGTCATGCTTCTGAATTCTTTTTTTACTGCCTCTGGCACGATAATATCATTTACGTTAGTAAAATTAACATTATCACAATAATAATGCTGTAGTTTTTCGGACACAGAACCATAATTGATTGTACCATTATCCGTTTTCAAGGTCGCTCCCACCTGCGTTAGCAAGTCGAAACCAATTATACCATCAAATGGAGCTAGAGAATCCAATAAAAAGAACGAAGCTGTTTTAACAAAAATGTTTATTAAACACTTGTGGTGGATTTTGTTAGAACCATGGATGGAACTAACTGTAAAAGGGGAGCTGATCGGACTTACATTTCTTAGCTCCTTTACGGGCTTAATGTAGTTTTTGGCAGCTCCTGTGTCGATCAGGATTTTTAGTTTTCTCTCAGCCAGCTGTTGTTCAATGAACGGTAGCCGGGAGCATTCCCTAAAAAATGTACCAAATCGTTGCCACTTATGGAGTCATCATATTCATCAACCTCAACAACTGCGGCTGTGGCAGTGTTATTGTATTCTGTCTCTTGGTTAGTAGTGGCCTGTTGTATAGTATTTTGCACTCGCTGGCGTCTTTGGCCAGTCATGCGTTCGGAACCTTGCCTTTTTCGGCCCTGCCCTCCTTCATTTTGAACGTTGGCACATTGGCCATTTCCAAAATAAGTGGATTGTTTGAATTTTGACATAGTAGACCCTATATTCATAGGCTCTGATGTTTGGCCTTGTTCCCCTTTAAAAGCCTGATTAGTACTATTATGCTGCTTATTTTCTTTTTGAAAATGGGATTTTTGTCTTGGGCATTTTCGACCCCGAAATTCTTGCCCTGTTTTTCATGAGGTTTCATATGGTTCCTACTATATTCAATTGCCTGGGTTCTATCTTCCATAGCTTTTGCGTATGTAGCTGCAAACATGCTACACTCTATGCTGGCTTCTGCCTCCCTAGCTATAGCCAAGGCAGTCGGTAAGTCTTTGGGTTGGACCGGAAACACAACCGACTTCAACGACTTCTTAAGTTTTGAAATAAATGCGTGCAATGCATCGTCCCTGAACACTTTGTTAAGCAATGTGGCTGTGTCAGGTTCATGAGTCATGTTAATTTTGTTAACAACGAGTGTCAACTTTCGTTCAACCTCATCATAATATTGCATGAGGCTGGAATTTCCTTGCTTTACCATCTCTAGCCCTTGGCGTAGGAACCGTAGCGAAGTCTTATCGACATATGTGCAATCTAACTTAGCTATTATGGCGTCAAAATTGAGTACCGTGTTGAGCGATACCAACAATGCTCTCGCTGGACCTCTGATTTTGTTTCTAATAATTGTAACAGCTTGATTATGCGCGCTGCTACATACAAATGGCTTAAAAAGTTCGTACGCATCTGTGTCAGATTGCCTCCAGGCTACGTAATCATCTTGTGAACCACTGACTTCGTGTACTGAGTTTATAATGTCAAGCTTTATTTCACATGGGATATTTGGGTCTACGGATATTCTTTGGTAAGCTTCGACCTGCGGCACTTCTATGCGCAAACTTTTCACTTGTCCTCTCAGCTGCTTAAGTTGACTATCAAATCTTTCCTGTAGCCTTACTTCCTGTTGAGCCAAGGCTTGGCTAACAGCGCCCGCTACTACAGTTAGCAACTGACTAACGTCCATGTCTGTCGGGTGTTCTTGCGTTGGGCGAAAATCTTCTGATTCTAAATCCAACCCGTCGTCACTATCGTATTCTTGCTTAATTTCCCTGTATGAGTACAAGTTACTCATTAGCTTTTAAAACAAAATGTATACTTGACAATTCACATGAACGATTTGTATTCGTGCAATTATAGGAATTTCTGTCTTGTTGCAGACAAGGTGAAAATTGGTTTGAAAAATATTTAACACAAGTCACAATTACGCTTTAGCACTTCTATTTTAACAGTACTTATTAAACATTCCACTTACATGTTTATGCCCACAACTTCAGCTATTCAAATGTTCGCTGTGATTTCTTATATATAGTTGGGCGCCAATAATCCTTTTAGTGTTGTTGCTGGGTATCTATAGATGATGTCCAGCGCTGTTGGGATAGATGTAGGTCTTCCGTAGGGTTATGATCCTTTAGGAAGATTATGGTGGAGAGATTACTGGTCTCTCTTATCACTGGCCTTGTGGTACAGTGATATAGAATTAATAAATCAAAGTCTTTTACAGCTTGTTGCTGGAGCTAAGTTTATTGAACGAGCTTTTCGCTTCGTTGTAAGAACAGAACTAACTCAAAGTAATTTGACAAACAGAATTAAATGCTAAAAGAATCAAAAGCTACAAAGCATACTTATACAAGAATTCGGTCGGCAAGCCGACTCATCGTAATTGATAACGCTGCTCTTGCGACACATGCAAAGATTCAGGTTACCGCTGCTGACCGTTGCGATCCGAACGTTGAACCGAGCTTCTGCAAAGTCAGCACTTGCGCGTGCAGTTGTTTTGTCTAAACAACTGAGTGCGAGGGGCACTCGTTAACTAACTCAAGGGAGGGAATGGCTCTATAAACAAGCACAAGTCTAAACAGGTCCGAGTTGAGTTTAACGAAACTCAACGCAATACCTTCGAAAGTCTGAGGAACATTCTAGCGTCAGAATGCGTCATCCTCATGTACCCTGACTTCAAGCAACCCTTTGATCTGACCACTGATGCCTCTATGAACGGCATTGGGGCTAGACCTATTTCCATGATTTCCAGAACATTAATGGAGAGCGAATCTCATTATGCTACCAATGAAAGGGAGTTACAAGCTATTGTCTGGGCCTTAGGAAAGCTACAGAACTATCTATATGGAACCAAAGAAATAAACATATTCACTGACCATCAATCCCTTACTTTCGCTGTCTCCGACAGAAACACAAACGCAAAAATCAAAAGATGGAAAGCATTTATTGATAAACACAACACAAAAATGTTGTATAAACCAGGGAACGAAAATTTAGTAGCAGACGCCTTCTCTAGGCAAAATTTAAACGCAATAGAAGACGAACCTTCATCAGACGCTGCAACAATTCGCAGCGAGATTTCACTAACTTACACGCTAGAAAAAACTGAGAAGCCACTGAATTACTCCAAAAACTAAATCGTCTTAGAAGAGGCACAATTCCAGCTACAAAGAAAATTTATAATCGTCGGCAACGAATTTCGCCACATCATTAGCTTCGTAAATAAAATCTATCTTTTGGAAACATTAAAACCACTCATCATTCCACATGCAGTTAACGCAATTCATTGCGACCTCCCTACACTAGTTAGTTGTCAGCATGAATTTATTTTAAGGTTCCCAGATATCACTGATACAAGCGAACAAATCGAAATTATTAAGTCAGAACAAAACCGCGCGCACAGAGCCGCACAGGAAAATGTAAAACAAGTCCTACGTGACTACTATTTTCCGAAAATGAACAGCATATCAAAAGAAGTTGTAATTAATCGCAAATATGCACAAAATCTAAATATGACGGACATACACCAAAACAACAGTTGGGAGCCTCACCAATCCCGTCTTATGCTGGTGAAAAGCTCTTCCTCACTTGCTTAGACAAGTTCTCTAAGTTCGCTGTCGTGCAACCAATCCCGTCACGAACAATAGTAGACTTAAAAATGGCCATTATTCAGATTGTCAATTCGATCCCAAAAACTAAAACAATATACTGCGACAATAAAGCGGCATTCAACTCAGAAACAATAGTATCATTAATCAAAAATAGCTACAATACAGAAGTTTCAAAATGGACAAAAAAGCTAGTGACACAGTTGAGCTAATAATAAGAGCAACAGTGGAATACAATAAATCAATCCACACAGTAACCAACCAAAAACCAATTGACATCATACATGCCTAGCAAATTGAATTTAGACAGAGCATCAAAGGAAGAATAGAACAAGCAGAGCAAGCTGTACTCCAAAGATGCAACTCGGACAGACAAAACAGAGCCTTCGAAGTAGGCGAAAAAGTAATTTCTTAAAAATAATGGAAGGTTAGGAAATAAGCTATCACCGCTTTGAACGAAAGAAAGAATCCAAGCGGACCTGGGAACGTCTTTTTTATTAGAAGGGCGGTAGTCCATAAAGACAACCTGAAATGGCAGCTAAGAAAATTACTTAAATTAAGAGCAGATTACCAATCGCGCAATAACCCTATTTGTTCTCTACTGGATTCAATTCGCAATTCTGTTAATATTGGGAACGTCACAGAGTCGGATTATCGATTATTAAGGCAATTAATTATAAATAAAGAAACGCAAAAGCATATCAACCGGCTATCTGACAGAATAAACAAAATAGTAAAAGCCAAAAAGAAAGACTTAATTGACACACCACACTTGCATGAAACACTATTATCAAGAAATATATTAGTAATTAATCAGATATAAAACTTGATTCTTACAATTAATCTGGCAAAAGTCGGCATAATAAACCCAACCATTTTTGAACACAATGATTTGAAAACTATTTTAAATTAACACCCCGTAGAAATTTCCATAGTTAGTCTTACAGAAGCGTCAATAATTGATCCTTCAGTCCGAAAACGTAGTTCACAAATTAATAGCTTATCCTAGAGTAAGGTTTATCTGCAAGAAGGTTACTATCTTTCCTGTATCCCACCAACATGCCGTGCTACAACTACAAGACGACATCGTGGCCGAATGCAACAACGCCATCCTAGCAGTCAACGAGTGCGTAACAACGACGTACGCTTCCGTTTGCGATTCCTGAGCACGAATACTACACGCTGGCAGCGCCGCCTCTTGCCGAACTCAGCCAAGCCACCTTCAACCTGTCACACTAGTAGACGATGGTGTGATAATAATTAACGAATACATAGCAAAGGTGACCACCGACGATAACCCGGAAGTCATCACGAATGTCCCAATTCTCAGCAATCATCAATGATAATAAATGCTTGAACGAGCGTGATATTTTAAGAACTTCAGAAGTGAGTTGGCATCCGCCGAGACCTACAAGAACCTGCATACGATCGGCGTCTTCCTCAGCATCGCTTTCAGTGGTTTCATCATCACTTGGCTGGGAGTAAGAAGATGGTAAACTTCAAGGAATCATCAACGGCTACAAGGGACAGTCAGAAACTTGACGGGGGGAGTATTTAACACATAAAAATGGTCTTAAGGTATTGAGTAAGCATTTCTTTCAAACATAGCCATTTACTACAGAGCTATTTCGCTGACACATAAGTTCAATGCCCCGACCGCATCGGTTGGCAGTGGTAATCCGGTCCTTGACTATGTCGCGAGTGTCCGCGTTATCGTTTTTGTTGAGTCGGGTTGCCGACTGTAGCTTTGCAGCTTTGCAGCTTTGCAGCTCATGCCAATGATCTTCAGCTTAGGCCATAGTTTATTAGTTCAGTTGTGTTCTTATAACGTAAGCTAACACACGTTCGAATGTACGCTGCTCCGGCAACTAGCCATACGATATTTGATTTATTACTTATTACATTGCTGAGCCACAAGGCCAGTAATCTGAATACTTAATTGTATTCCCCCTAATCAACCTTAGCATCTAACCACTCTGGCTGTGGCGAACGGTATCATCTAACGAGGACTCCTGAACAGGACAGATTACATAACTTGTACACGGTTGACAATTGCAAGGCAAAAAGCGATACCGATGTAACGATCGTCAGCTATTCAGCGTCTACGTGATTTAGTGAGTGGGGTTTGAGTGATCAAAACATCATTACTTCTGTTGTGACTCTTGATCCGTCAAGCACATTGAGAGCCATACTTTTATGCCCTCGTGGAAGCTTCACCGTGCTAACTAGCGACGTTTCGGCGCAGAATTGATGACTTGATGACTGAGTCGATTCAACTTCTACGAGATTAATTGCACCAGATGGCATCTGACGAGCAGCTCACCGCACATCGCTCCCGATGGTCGTAACCAACCATGACATGACAAACGTCCTGCTCCGCAGCTTTTTCTCTCTGCGGAGAAGATAATGTACGTTTCTGTTCCTCGGCAAATACCCTTGACACGTGCGAGGTAGAAACATGCATCGCCAAAGTTTGTAGCAGACGCTCAGCTGGTTCATACGGAACTTGACCATAAAGGTCAAAACGGCTTGGCGTGCCATTCCGGAGTACATTACAGCGTTGGTTTCCCGCTGCCTGGCAGAGTGGAATTAATTGGAGGTAGGTGTCTCAATCTTGGCAACGACACTCCTTAAGTTGCTACAATAATTGGTTCTGCCTCTTCATATTGTGGCCACTAATCTGGCTGTTTTGTCAACTTCTCCTTTCCACCAAATCTCGCATTCTCCTAAGTGCATTCTCTTGAGGCGACATCTGGGTTGCTGGATTGTCAGCAAATTTCACGTATTTCCATTCGACGTGCGGCCGTTTGTTTGTTTCTTTATTTCGTCTACTCTAGTCTTGAGGAATTTATCGCTGCTCTACTTGTATTTATCCAAGCTACTGAAATTTATGAATAACTCCATGTTTGCATTTTGGCTTGATTTCCTACTAATGCTAGTATATTAGTGCACATAGCTCTAATTTGGGAATTGTCTCCTTGTTTTTTAAGGATTCACTTTGCTTTCAGCCAGCAAAGGAATTTTGAATTCAACTTTGGTATATAACACTGCTGCATAAGCCTTTTCTGATTCATTTTTCTGATTCGTTTTTGTTGTCTTTGCTTCCATTGGCGTATGGGCGGTGCTTTTTTGCACTGAGTCTATTGAGTTTTATAGATGCTCAATAAACCAGAGCACATTGTCCAAAAACTGAACTTCTCTAGCCTTCTTTACATGTTGTTCGTAAAGTTGTAGGACTTCCGTAGAGAATCGTTGCAGTCAAATCTGAGCGAACAGAACGACAATTTCATTACCAAATTGACGTTTTTCTTTGATAATAAAAAAAGCTTCCTCGTGTCTCTGATATCTCTGTTTTGAATCATCTGGGAGAATAGTTCAAAGAACGTTGGACACTCATTGATACTTCGCTTAAAGTGAGGAAGATGCACTTTCGGTAGCTCTGGACCGTCTTTTATATTTTGCAAGTCACTAATCTTCTGCTTAGTTTTCTTGTGAGTATGCTGACATTGCATTCCAGCTCCAGATTTCATCGATAATTTTAGATTCTAAACATGTACTTTGATCTATTATTATTGCATTCCCTGATAGTCGTTGATTGCGTCGACGGCATGCTTAGAATTCTTGAATATGTTGTATATTCACGAATGAACAGTATATATATTCTTGATCAGGTCGACAAGCCGAGTCATTTGGCCCATATGTGTGAACGCGTTAATCATCTATAAGAGACTATAGAGACTTAATAAATTTTTTTTGTAGGTCGGTGTATAGCACGAGTAACTTTATCAGTCACTCCATCAGCAAAATCACTAAGGGCTAAATAAATCATAAAGGGGACATCATGAATGCACATCAAAATATACAAGTTAACATTAGCCCAAAGTAGAGAAATTGTGGCTATGTCAAATTGGGCATCCGGCATTATTGGTATTGCAATAATGCTGACGATGCACCCAGATCATTGACTCCCTGTCGCCAGAGCATAAAATGCGACACTTGCTCAAAGTGAAAGGTCAGCATTTCTCACCAACGACGTCCGGCTTAGCGACAAGTAAGGGCTAGCTTATAAGAATGAAATTGTATTTAGCTTCAGTTTTTATTGGAATTGAAGCAGACACGACGCGCTACTCTAATAAAACTCGTATGAATAAATCTAAACTTTAGATTTGAATAATTGGCGCTCAACAAAGAAGCGAACTTACACCGGTTTAAGTGCATTGGTAAATAAGTTTAAAAAATATATATAATATAAAATATCAATAAATTGTGTTAAGACAAACCAAAGGCTAACAAAATAATAAAATATTAAAACGCAGTCCAACAGCTAGAAGGAGATGCTCGCAGCCACGAGTGTAAAAACAGGCAACTGAAAAATACATTTGTTACACCAAACGGTCGGTTTGGGCAGCGGAGAAGAAGACTAAGGTCAGAAACCCACACACCTTGGCAGACGACCAAATTTCACTGGAAGAAGCGGCAACGATCAGCTGACGAAATAAGAGGAAAAGAAAATGCATGTAAACAAAATCCTTGTTTAAAAAATTCCTGTTATTATTTGAAGGCATTAAATAGTAAAGCTAACGTAAACCACGGTGAAATCCGACTGGCAAAATTTTCAATACATTGTATGTAAGGGTGTCGGCTACCAACGGACAGCTTATTTCTTGCAACTTAGCAGTCTCACAGACACTTTTGACCCACTTGACGAAATACTTGGGAACTCGGACAAATTAGTGTTAAAAGAGAGACAGTTAAAACAGAGAACAGACATGGACCCAGAACTATTAAGCACGTTCCTAAACGCTTCGTTTAATGCTGTATTGCAAGCAGAAAGGGATGAATTCGAAACACAAATTCGAGATTAAGACAGATTAAGTAATACGACGGTAACCCAACCGGTTATAAATGTATATGAAGAGGTCAGTATCGTACCTGGTAGAAATTGCGACGAGCCGCTTGATGCGGTTAAATCAGTCAGAGTTTAGCGGCGTACAAGAACAGTATGTGTCTTGGCGCCAAGCGGCAAAACCTCCCTACAGGCTCTATAGCGATTACGACGGAAGCTCCCGCCACTACCAGGCGGTTTTAATCTTAAGAAACAAAATCAGAGGTTTAGCAGACCTCACGTTGTCTTCATTTAATACGAAGCTAAACTTCGATGCCATCGTAGACAGATTAGATTTTACATATGCGGACAAGCGTCCTGTACACCTGATCGAACAGGGAATGAGTACCGTAAGGCAGGGCAACTTAACAATATTAATATTTTATGATGAGGTGGAAAAGAAGCTCACGCTTCTTACTAACAAGACCATCATGTCATATGACACGGCATTTGCCAACCATATGAACGAGAAGTACAGATCAGATGCGCTCCGAATCTGTATCTCAGGTCTTAAGAAAAGACTGACCGATGTACTACATGTACTACTACAGTACCGACAATGTTAATTATTTAACGGTGCGTCCCTGCTCTCATTCGTAAAGCGAGCAATAGCAAGGGTCAGTTTGAAATTCCTAGTGTATACGGGGGCCTCGAAAAACTTCTTGCGCCCCGGTAGCCTCGAGCATATTAACACTACTCCCGTACAACCTCTTTTCAGCGTCAAATCTATACATGGCGTAGAAAGCATAACTCACAAATGTACCCTGTCCGTTTTGGGGATCGATGGCCCAGCTTTCATTTTACCAACATTGTCCACATTCGACGGCATAATTGGGTTGGGCCACCTAACACAGGCTGGCGCCACTATCAACCTAAGAGATAGCATCATAGAACACGGGAATGGAGCTGAAAAAATTCAATTCCATAAATGTCACAATGTTAATTTCAATAAGATTGAAGACATTAAGGTCCCTTAGATCATTAAAAAAGATTTCACAAGCATGATAAAAAAGAACATAAAGGCTTTTGCAGACCCAGACAAGCTGCTGCCTTATAACACTTCGGTTGTCGGAGCAATCCGACCCGAAGATAGTGAGCCTGTGTATTTAATGCTTTACCCATTTCCGATGGGTACGGCCGACTTTGTCAACAAAAAAGTAAAGTAGTTGTTGAAAAATGGCATCTCGCTCTCCGTATACCCAATCTGGGTCGTCGGCAAGAAAGGTGTCGATAACTCAGCAGCGGGAAAAAAAGTTGATGATAGATTTTCGTAAACTTAACGAAAAAACTATCGCCGATAAATACCCTACGCCTAGTATCAATATGATACTAGCAAACTTTGGTAAGGCTCAGTATTTCATGACATTCGATCTGAAGTCACCACCAAATCACCCAAGCAGAGCAATATCGAGAGAAAACATGCTTCTCCGTGAATGGAAGGAAATACGAGTTCTGCCGACTGCCGTTCGGCCTCAAGAGCGCCGGAAGTATTTTCCAAAGGGCGATCCATGACGTGCTCCGTGAGCACATTGGCAAGACTTGTTATGTCTATGTCGCTGACGTCATCAAGCCCAAAGGGGCCGTTTGACCTCACAACGGACGCTTCGCCTTCTGGTGTCGGAACCGTGCTGTCCCATGGAAGGAGACCCTAACTATGATCTCCAGGACACTCAAAGACAGAGAGATAAACTACGCAAAGAATAAAAGGAGTTGCCAGCAATAGTTTGGGCATTAAAATTTAAACATTTACATCGATCATCAGCCTTTGACGTTTGCCGTGTCGGATAGAAATCCAAATTCGAAAATTAAGCGCTGGAAAGCGTTCTTCTATAAACACGGGCCAAAGTTTTATACATACCTGGTAAGGAGAACCCTGTGGCAGATGGCTTGTCCAGGCAAAATATAAACGTCATTGAAGACTTGCCACAATCCAAAAAGCACAATTCATAGTGAGCAGTCTTTATCTTATACGATCGACGCCACTGAAAAGCCCGTAAGCTGTTTTAGAAACCAGATTATTCTGGAAGACGCAGATCATCCGTGGCAACGCACATCAGTGCTTTTCAAGCAAAAAGTGCGACATGAAATCCTTTTCAAGGACTGGGACACGCTTATTAATGTAGTCAAAGAGGCTGTTAGCCCAGAGGTAGTAAACGCTATTAATTACGAGTTACCAATTTTAGCACACATACAACATCCGCTTGTCGACGCTTTCGCATTCTACCAAATTCTGGTAATGCAAAAGCAGGGTGACGGACATTTTTAACAAGGATGAACAGAAGGACATAGTCGCAGCAGAGTACAATCGCGCTTACAGAACAGAACAAAAAAATGTAAAACAGGAGCTAGCGGAATATTATTATCAAAATATGAACAAAATTGCGGGGGAAGTCGTTGTAAATTGCAAAAGTTGTGCCAATTCCAAATTTGATAGGTACCCCAAAAATAAAAGCTCGGAGCTACACCGGTCCCGTTCTCCACATGGATATTTATTCTACTGCAGGAAAAAATTTTTTGTCTGCCATATACAAGTTCTTTAAGTTTGTGTGGCTCAGCCTATTGCATCACGAACGATTTCACACACCTTTGTACCAATATTATTCATAGTCAATTTATTCCCGACAATCAAGATGGTCTACGGCGTCAGCGAAGCTTCGTTTAATTCGGAGACAATAAGGTAGATGTTAAAAAATCTGTACGGCTTCGATATTGTTATTGTCCCTCCGCTTCACAGTAAGCCAAATGGGCAAATCGAACGGTTTCATAGCACCTTAAGTGACATGGCAAAATGCTTATCCCAACAAAAGAGAATCACAGACATGATTGAAGCAGTGCTGCAAGCCACGGTGGAACATAACCGATCATTCCACTCGGTCATAGATAGTGTCCCGGTCGACGTCATCCATTCATCACCGGATGTATTAAAACAGGACATAATAAGAAAACTGAAGCACAGAAAACACAGCTAGACAGAAATAACCCGTCAAAACAGAATAGGGCATTTGAAGTAGGGGAGGTGGTATTAGTTAAGGCAAATAGGCGGCTAGGTAATAAGCTCAGACCCTTATATGTAGAAGAAAAAATAGAAGCAGATTTGGGAACGACAGTTCTCATAAAAGGAAGTGGGGTCCATAAGGACAACCGTGGGTAGTAAGCAAGCTAAAAAAGAAAAGAATAAAAAAAAAGTTATATAGTACATAATATTAACAGCTATATATAAAGTACAGTTTAGGGAAGCTAATAGTAATCAGCCACTATATGTATAATCCTTTCAGGCACCTTCTAGGTTCTAGGACTACTCCCAAGCAGATTACATCCCGGTTATCGACGGGGTCATCGTAATATGGAACGGGACTAAATTTTTGAGATATACAACAAATTTGACGGAGTATGTCAGACTTGTAAAGGACACATTGGAAATGACAGACATAATCCCCCATTCGAACATGCGAAAGATGTTAGATTCAGATTCAAACCACCTAACAATTTTCTTAGCAACTCTAGGCGTCCACCATATTCACGCACACTGGAAATTGAAAACCTTATAATTGCAATCACTCTGGCTGCCCCTAACGTAATAAATCCTGTAATTATCAATGACACTCATTTTTAAGCAAATATTTCATCGAAGTTAGCGTAACCCACATTTTAAATGTCTCTAGCGTTAATTTCTTTGCAAACGATCAAGAAATCCATTTTTTTAATTAAGTTCCCTAAACCTAAGCTAATATGTAAGTAGAAGTATTACTTCAAATACCTGAGAACACCGTAGCTGACTGCGATGGTAAAATCATTGCAGTACAATCATGCAGTGGATCGTCGCACATGTCCTTTTGCAAAGAGTCGGCGGTTAACACGTGCGCTCAACAACTGCACGCGGGTACCACGGCCCACTGCAACACGCAGCCAAGCCACCTAACCCCAATATCGGTAATATCGGGACTCGTCATAATTAATGACAGACCAGCCCGAGTAAGCATTGACGAAGAGCCAGAAGTCAAAATCACTTTAACCTATTTTGTCACATTCGATCGTACTTATCTCAATGGTACCAACTTCACCAACTCCAACGGCGTCATCAGGAAAATTCCCGGTTCCTCTTCATCACCGGTGCTTAACGTCATCGGAAAATAGAAGATATTGAGCATTACTTTCCTGCACCAGATGAGCGAAGACAACCTAAGGCACATTAAAGAGTTAAAAACTCAACTAATGAAAGACCAGTTGTAGCTTCGTCCATCTGCCTCATGATATGCGAAATGGCGGCTGACATCACATGGTTAAATCATTATAGAAAAAAGAAAAGGAAAAAAGGAACGCGTCAGGTGATTCTACGAGATCTTGGAATGATCGAGGACCGGCATAACTTAACTGGGGGAGTAGTTAACATGAGCCCAAAGTAGAGCAACTGTGGCTAAATCAAATTGGGCATTGCGACAATGCTGACGATGCACCCAGATTATTGACTCCCTGTCGCAAGAGCATGAAATGCAACACTTGCGCAAAGTGCGAGGTCGGAATTTCTCACCAACGACGTCCGGTTCAGCTGGAAGCAGACGCGATCGCGCTGCTCTAATACAACTCGTGTGAATATATCACAATCATAGTTTTGAATAATTTACATACATATTTCCGTACATAAATACATACATATGGACGTACACATATACGTACGATACAACCTTGTCGTCGAGCCTAAACGAGACTTTCCCAAAACTACAAGAAAATAACCAGATCGAATAGGAAATGAGGCGGATAGGATATTTCTCCGTATTGCGAAATACCCAAGCGAGCAGCAAAACGTACGGACGTCGCCGTCTAGACAGTCGCAACTACCAAACAACAAATTACGCACCAGGCAAAATACTAGACCGACTCTCGGTTAAAGCTACACACTCGATGAAGATCTAGAGACTTGACAAATTTTTTTTTGTAGGTCCGTGTATAGAACGCGAGTTACCATCTCGAGGCTGGCCACAGCTTCGCCCCCTCTCAAGCCACCTCGCACCCATCAACAACCCACCAGCAATTGCCTGTGTGGCAATGAGCGGGAGTAACATCACTGATCGAAAATCAGAAGCAATAACAAAGCCGAACGAGGCGGACATGTGACGCTCGGCAGTAGGCAAAACTAAGCTAAGACCTTTTGAACTTGAATAAAACACTTCAATTTTGACTCGAAAAGCAACCAGTTGTGAACTTATTTGTATTCCAACATTAGAATTACTTGATGAACAACTAACCATCTCGCCGAGGGACATTATCTCCACCCATCAACGAAGCTCCAGCACTCGGACTACAATCTTAACTGGCTCACCCGGAAAACAAAGGAAGATGCTCAACGAAGTTGTAGCAGCAATGTTAGCTCTTTACGTAATCTTAGTAGGAAACCGCATGTGTTCACAGGAGATAGCGGTGTATTGCGGTATCATTTCGGTGACGTCTGAATGAGATACTGACAGAGTTCAGTTGTATTTGAGATCTGAGTGTAATCGAAACTCGCTGCGCTAACGCAATGCCAAACAATAAGAATATTAGTGACGCTACAACATATATATAAATTCCAATACAAGTGCTGACGCCGCAGATCCCAGATACAGTTAATGTGTATTGCGCTATTAGTGCTGCCAACGGCGCCGCATCTCTTTTGAGTACCGCACATGACAGTGTAGGTAAACGAAATTTCTATTACGCTTCGAGCGATTACATTGGAGGCAAACGAAATTTACATTTATATTCGCTTCGAGCGACGCCCGTCAAGAGATAAGGCAACGCAAAGTTGATCAGTGGTGCAACAATCAGAATCAAACATACCTTTTGCGCCATATCGTATACCCGTTCAAACAATCACATATTCGATTCGAACACATACTTTGTGCACCTCGCACCCAGTTTTTTAGACTGAAACAACAGTACTCGTAAACGCTGTTATTGCAGAAGCTCAGTTCATCGCCCGAATGATACGTCAGCGTCGGTAACCTGATACTTTGCATGTACCGCAAGAGCAGCGTTATCAGTTATTCTGAGTCGGCGTGCCAACCGAATTTTTGTAGCTTAAGAATAACTGTAGTTTGTAGCTTTTGTCTCTTTTAGCTTTTGATTCCATTTTATTTTTACTTTAAGTACTGTCTTGTACAACAGTTTTACCAATAAACACACATTGCTCCGGCACACTGCCGTTACTAAAATCATTTGCTGATTAATATATTGCTGAGCCATAAGGCCTGTAATTTGGATATCTTAGTTATATCCTAGAAGTGCCGCAGGTCAAAACTTACCAAAGAATTTCCGTGGATGCAAATATCCAATGTGAGATAAAACTTGACATTATAAAGTCGGTACACGAGTTCAGTGATTCACAAGATGACTACGTAGCATGGAGGCAATCTGCCACAGATGCGTACGACCTTCTTCAGCCATTTGTAGGTATCAGCGCACATTATCAATCTGTTACGATTATTAGGAACAAAATCAGAGGTCCAGCGAGAGCATTATTGGTATCGCATAACACGGTGATAAATTTTGATGCCATAATAGCTAGGCTGGATTGCACATATGCCGATAAGACATCACGGCGCCACCTACGCCAAGGGCTAGAGATGGTCAGGCAAGGAAACTCCATCTCATGCAATATTATAACGAGGTGGAGTAAAAGCTGACGCTCGTGACTAACAAGATTATCATGACTCATGAAGCTAACACAGCCACGCTGCTTAATAAAGAGATCACAGACGATGCATTGCATACGTTTATTTCAGGGCTTAAAAGGTCATTGAAGTCAATTGTATTTCGGGCCCAGCCCAAAGACTTACCATCTAGGTACCATCTAGGGAGGCAGAAGCTGGCATAGAGCGTAGTATCTTCGCAGCCACATACGCGAAAGCCATGGAGGACAGAATCCAGACAAATAAGTATAATAGGAACAACGTGAAACCTGAGGAAAAACAGGGAAAGAGTTCCGTGGTAAAAAATAACCAAAACATAAATCCCATTTTTAGAAAACAGAATAAACAACAAAATGATGCTAATCAGGTTTCTAAAGGGGGACAAGGCCAGACACCAGAGCCAATGGACATAGGATCTACTATGTCAAAATTCAGACAATCCACTTCCATTGGAAATGGAAATGTCAACTTCGAAATGAGAGCGGGCAGGGCCAAAAAAGGCAAGGTTCCGAACGCATGACGGGCCAGAGGCGCCAGCGAGTGCAAAATACTATACAGCATGCCCCAAATAACGAAAAAACACAATACAATAACGTCTCCACAGCCGCAGTTGATGAGATTGACGAAGAATCTGACTCCACAAGTGGCAACGACTTGTTAAATTTTTTAGGGAACGCTCCCGGCTCCCGTTCATCGAACGACACTTGGCTGGGAGGAATGTAGGAATGTAGATCGAGTTAGCTATCATTATTGTGATAATGTTAATTTTACTAACGTGAATGATATTATCGTGTCAAAGACAGTAAAAATGGAATCTTGAGCAGATCAAAGGCCTTGTCAACCTCCAACGCGGCATTAGCATTAGCATACGTCTGTAGTAGCTACAATACGATATATTCAAAGCTATACCCACATCCAATGGGAGTCGCTGACTTCGTTAAAAAAGAAATCAAATACTTGCTATAGAATGATATCATTAGGCCCTCGAAGTCACCCTACAACAACCCAACTTGGGTCGTTGATAAAAAAGGTTGCGATGAGCAGGGTAACAAAAATAAGCGTTTGGTAATCGACTTTAGAAACTAAATGAACGAACCATTGCCGACAAGTACCCGATGCCCAACATCCCCATGATACTGGAAAATTTGGGTAGAGCCAAATATTTTACGACGCTGGATCTGAAATCCGGCTACCATCAAATGGGAGACTCAAAAACTGACCCAGAAAAGGTAAGGGTCATTCAGGTCTATCCAGAACCACAAAGCTTATGCGAGCTTAGGTCATTCCTGGGATTAGCCAGTTACTACCGGTGTTTTGTAAAAGACTTTGCGGTAATTGCAAGACCTTTGACAAACTTGCTTAAAGGAGAAAATGAATCCATAAGCAAACATATGTCAAAGAAGACTCCGATTGAATTTGATGATTCACAAAGGGATGCGTTCGAAAGGCTGAAAAACGTTTTAGCTTCTGAGGATGTAATTCTTAATATCCGGATTTCAAGAAGCCATTCGATCTAACGACGGATGCTTCTGCAAACGGTATTGGTGCTGTTCTGTCACAAGAAAACAGGCACATCACCATAATCTCTGGGACGCTCAAATAAAGTGAATCACACTATGCTACCAACGAAATAGAATTGTTAGCCATAGTGTGTGCTCTTGGAAAATTACA
This sequence comes from Drosophila eohydei, assembly GCA_035045825.1. NCBI lineage: Eukaryota > Metazoa > Arthropoda > Insecta > Diptera > Drosophilidae > Drosophila > Drosophila eohydei. The sequence goes on from JAWNOT010000007.1 coordinate 940,260, forward strand.
ACAATACCTGTACGGTACTAGGGGCATAAACATTTATACAGACCACTAACCTCTGACATTTGCTGTGTCAGAACGCAACCCTAATGCAAAAATAAAAAGATGGAAAGCGTATATCGATGAGCATAACGCAAAGGTCCATTGCAAACCGGGTAAAGAAAACCACGTAGCAGACGCTCTTTCACGCGAAAATGTGAATGAGCTGCAAAGTGAAGTAATATCCGACGCAGCAACAATCCACAGCGAGTTATCTGTAACTTATACGATAGAAGCTACGGAAAACCCTGTGAACGTTTTCAGAAACCAAATTGTTCTGGAGGAAGCCCAATTTGCTCTGAAGCGAAATTTTATTTTATTTGGTAATAAATGTATTGTACGCACAATACATTTTACGAGAGAAAGCAATGTTTTGAAAGAGGTAAAGGCGGCAGTAAATCCCAATGTAGTCAATGCATTACATTGCGTCCTCCCAACATTGGCAATTATTCAGCACGAGTTAGTGCAAAGTTTCCCATCGACAAAGATTCGTTACTGTAAAAAGTGGTAATTGACATTTTTGATAAAGCAGAACAGTGAAAAATATCATTAAAAAATCATAACCGAGCGCACAGAGCGGCACAAGAAAACTGCAAGCAAATTTTGGAAGAGTGCTTCTTTGAATGAATAGAATTTTGAAGGAAATTGTGGCAAATAGCTAAATTTGTGCGCGTGCCAAATATGGCAGGTACCCGAAGAAACAGTTGCTAGGTGAGACGCTAGTTCCGTTATACTCTGGCGAAAGGTTACACATCGACATTTTTTCAACCGACAAGAAACAATTCTTGACGTGTGTTCTCGAAATTCGCAATCGTGCAACCAATAGTTTATCGTACTATAGCAGATGTAAAAGGACCAATCATACAAGCTGTGAATTTTTTTTTCCAAAAACTACGATTATTTACTGCGACAATGAAGCGTCATTTAACTCAGAAACCGTTACATCGTTGTTAAAAAACGACTATGGAATCACTGTCGTAAATGCATAGTACCTCCAACGGTCAGGTAAAACGTTTTCATAGTACATTGACAGACATTTCCAGGTGCCTTAAATTGCAAAAAAAGAACGGAAACACAGTTGACCTAATTTTACAGGCGACATTAGAGTACAATAGATCATTACACTCAGTAACTGGCATGAGACCAATTGAAATAATTCACGCGTCTACTAATGAATTTCCTGAGACCATCACAAACAGGATCGAAAAAGCTCAACAAGTACAATTAGGAAGAGTAAACTCGAACAGACAAAACAGAGTATTTGATGTAGGGGAAAATGTCTTTGTGAAAGCCACCAAGAGACTGGGGAACAAGCTGTCACCATTGTGTACGGAGAAAGTTATTCAAGCAGACCTAGGATCGTCTCATCTTATTAGAGTGAGGGTGGTCCACAAAGACAACCTGAAATAATAGGAGTTTAGGTTAGATAATAAGTTAAGAAATACAGTACACTTCCACTCTTACTGACATTAGTGAACGCTCATACCACCGCCTATTCACGCGCCGATTACATTCCCATAGTGGATGGAAGAGTACTGATATGAGAACAACGTGACCATGTCAGGCACTCAAGCAACTTAACCGAATTCATGAAAATAACGCAAGAAACAGAAAAAATGTCCGAGTTATTTCCTCAATCGCACATGCGAAAACTATTAGATGTTGACATTAATCATATAAGAAGTCTTCTGTCTGTTTTAAAAATTCACCATAGAATTGCCAGAAGTTTAGACTTTTTAGGTACAGTACTAAGGTTGTGGGCGGTACACCAGATGCCACAGATTTAGAAAGAATCTGTGTCAGAGTTAGTCGACTCAAACAATAGACAGGTAGTAATAAATTCTGAAACTCAGAAACAGATAAACCAGTTAACCGATACTTTTAATCAGATAATTAAAGATAAAAAAAATGATTTAGTTGACACTCCACACTTTTATGAGGCATTACTAGCCAGAAACAGTATGTGATTAACAGAAATTCAAAACCTAATGCTCACAATTATACTTGCTAAGGCCAACATTATAAATCTGACAATATTCGATCATAATGATTTGAAGTCTGTGCTAAGGCCAGCATTTTAAATACGACAATATTCGATCATAACGATTTGAAGTCTGTGCTTATTAAACACCCCACAGAAGTCCCCGTAATAAGTTCAATGGAAGCAGCTAATATTAAGGTCCTTCAATCCGAAATAATTATCCATATACTAATAGAGTCTCCTAGAATTAAATTCATATGTAAAAAGGTTAGCATCCTCCCCGTATCCCACAAACAAACTGTGTTGCAACTGCAAGATGACACCGTGGCTGAATGTAACAATGAAGTTTTGGCAGTAACAAGCTGCGGCGTAACAACCTAGGCTTCGATCTATAAACTGGTTTCTCTGACACTTGCGCGCATGAACTACACGCTGGAGGCACGGCACGATGCCACACGCAGCCCAGCCATTTGAAACCTATTACAGTCGTGGATGATGGCATTTTGGTGGTGAATGAAAGCCCAGCGCGAATCAGCACCGATGACAGCCCCGAGATCGCAGTCAACGGCACCTTCCTCGTCACTTTCGAACGAACAGCCTTCATAAACGGAAATAACCACGAGTCAGTTCTAAGCATGTCGTTCCTACAGAGGATGAACAACCACAACCTTCACATCATCAACAAACTTAAAGAAAAAGTAGTATCGCCCAAAACTTGGTCCATTGCTGGAGTTGGACTCGGCCTCGTTTTAAGCGGTTCCATCCTCCTCTGCCAGAGTCTGAGGAGAAAGAGAGCCTCAAGAAAAATACAGAAGATCGTCAACAGTTATAAGATGAACGAGGACGGTCATAGTTCTGAGGGGAGTAGTTAGCGAGTGCTCCTCGCACCCAGTTGTTTAGACTAAAACAACAGTACTCATAAACGCTGATATTGTAGAAGCTCAGTTCATCGCCCGAATCATGCGGTCAGCGTCGGTAACCTGATACTTTGCATGTACCGCAAGAACAGCGTTATCAGTTATTCTGAGTCGGCGTGCCAACCGAATTTTTGTAGCTTAAGAATAACTGTAGTTTGTAGCTTTTGTCTCTTTTAGCTTTTGATTCCATTTTATTTTTACTTTAAGTACTGTCTTGTACAACGGTTTAACCAATAAACACACATTGCTCCGGCACACTGCCGTTACTAAAATCATTTGCTGATTAATATATTGCTGAGCCATAAGGCCTGTAATTTGGATATCTTAGTTATATCCTAGAAGTGCCGCAGGTCAAAACTTACCAAAGAATTTCCGTGGATGCAAATATCCAATGTGAGATAAAACTTGACATTATAAAGTCGGTACACGAGTTCAGTGATTCACAAGATGACTACGTAGCATGGAGGCAATCTGCCACAGATGCGTACGACCTTCTTCAGCCATTTGTAGGTATCAGCGCACATTATCAATCTGTTACGATTATTAGGAACAAAATCAGAGGTCCAGCGAGAGCATTATTGGTATCGCATAACACGGTGATAAATTTTGATGCCATAATAGCTAGGCTGGATTGCACATATGCCGATAAGACATCACGGCGCCACCTACGCCAAGGGCTAGAGATGGTCAGGCAAGGAAACTCCATGTCATGCAATATTATAACGAGGTGGAGTAAAAGCTGACGCTCGTGACTAACAAGATTATCATGACTCATGAAGCTAACACAGCCACGCTGCTTAATAAAGAGATCACAGACGATGCATTGCATACGTTCATTTCAGGGCTTAAAAGGTCATTGAAGTCAATTGTATTTCGGGCTCAGCCCAAAGACTTACCATCTAGGTACCATCTAGGGAGGCAGAAGCTGGCATAGAGCGTAGTATCTTCGCAGCCACATACGTGAAAGCCATGGAGGACAGAATCCAGACAAATAAGTATAATAGGAACAACGTGAAACCTGAGGAAAAACAGGGAAAGAGTTCCGTGGTAAAAAATAACCAAAACATAAATCCCATTTTTAGAAAACAGAATAAACAACAAAATGATGCTAATCAGGTTTCTAAAGGGGGACAAGGCCAGACACCAGAGCCCATGGACATAGGATCTACTATGTCAAAATTCAGACAATCCACTTCCATTGGAAATGGAAATGTCAACGTTCGAAATGAGAGCGGGCAGGGCCAAAAAAGGCAAGGTTCCGAACGCATGACGGGCCAGAGGCGCCAGCGAGTGCAAAATACTATACAGCATGCCCCAAATAGCGAAGAAACACAATACAATAACGTCTCCACAGCCGCAGTTGATGAGATTGATGAAGAATCTGACTCCACAAGTGGCAACGACTTGTTAAATTTTTTAGGGAACGCTCCCGGCTCCCGTTCATCGAACGACACTTGGCTGGGAGGAATGTAGGAATGTAGATCGAGTTAGCTATCATTATTGTGATAATGTTAATTTTACTAACGTGAATGATATTATCGTGTCAAAGACAGTAAAAATGGAATCTTGAGCAGATCAAAGGCCTTGTCAACCTCCAACGCGGCATTAGCATTAGCATACGTCTGTAGTAGCTACAATACGATATATTCAAAGCTATACCCACATCCAATGGGAGTCGCTGACTTCGTTAAAAAAGAAATCAAATACTTGCTATAGAATGATATCATTAGGCCCTCGAAGTCACCCTACAACAACCCAACTTGGGTCGTTGATAAAAAAGGTTGCGATGAGCAGGGTAACAAAAATAAGCGTTTGGTAATCGACTTTAGAAACTAAATGAACGAACCATTGCCGACAAGTACCCGATGCCCAACATCCCCATGATACTGGAAAATTTGGGTAGAGCCAAATATTTTACGACGCTGGATCTGAAATCCGGCTACCATCAAATGGGAGACTCAAAAACTGACCCAGAAAAGGTAAGGGTCATTCAGGTCTATCCAGAACCACAAAGCTTATGCGAGCTTAGGTCATTCCTGGGATTAGCCAGTTACTACCGGTGTTTTGTAAAAGACTTTGCGGTAATTGCAAGACCTTTGACAAACTTGCTTAAAGGAGAAAATGAATCCATAAGCAAACATATGTCAAAGAAGACTCCGATTGAATTTGATGATTCACAAAGGGATGCGTTCGAAAGGCTGAAAAACGTTTTAGCTTCTGAGGATGTAATTCTTAATATCCGGATTTCAAGAAGCCATTCGATCTAACGACGGATGCTTCTGCAAACGGTATTGGTGCTGTTCTGTCACAAGAAAACAGGCACATCACCATAATCTCTGGGACGCTCAAATAAAGTGAATCACACTATGCTACCAACGAAATAGAATTGTTAGCCATAGTGTGTGCTCTTGGAAAATTACAACAATACCTGTACGGTACTAGGGGCATAAACATTTATACAGACCACTAACCTCTGACATTTGCTGTGTCAGAACGCAACCCTAATGCAAAAATAAAAAGATGGAAAGCGTATATCGATGAGCATAACGCAAAGGTCCATTGCAAACCGGGTAAAGAAAACCACGTAGCAGACGCTCTTTCACGCGAAAATGTGAATGAGCTGCAAAGTGAAGTAATATCCGACGCAGCAACAATCCACAGCGAGTTATCTGTAACTTATACGATAGAAGCTACGGAAAACCCTGTGAACGTTTTCAGAAACCAAATTGTTCTGGAGGAAGCCCAATTTGCTCTGAAGCGAAATTTTATTTTATTTGGTAATAAATGTATTGTACGCACAATACATTTTACGAGAGAAAGCAATGTTTTGAAAGAGGTAAAGGCGGCAGTAAATCCCAATGTAGTCAATGCATTACATTGCGTCCTCCCAACATTGGCAATTATTCAGCACGAGTTAGTGCAAAGTTTCCCATCGACAAAGATTCGTTACTGTAAAAAGTGGTAATTGACATTTTTGATAAAGCAGAACAGTGAAAAATATCATTAAAAAATCATAACCGAGCGCACAGAGCGGCACAAGAAAACTGCAAGCAAATTTTGGAAGAGTGCTTCTTTGAATGAATAGAATTTTGAAGGAAATTGTGGCAAATAGCTAAATTTGTGCGCGTGCCAAATATGGCAGGTACCCGAAGAAACAGTTGCTAGGTGAGACGCTAGTTCCGTTATACTCTGGCGAAAGGTTACACATCGACATTTTTTCAACCGACAAGAAACAATTCTTGACGTGTGTTCTCGAAATTCGCAATCGTGCAACCAATAGTTTACCGTATTATAGCAGATGTAAAAGGACCAATCATACAAGCTGTGAATTTTTTTCCAAAAACTACGATTATTTACTGCGACAATGAAGCGTCATTTAACTCAGAAACCGTTACATCGTTGTTAAAAAACGACTATGGAATCACTGTCGTAAATGCATAGTACCTCCAACGGTCAGGTAAAACGTTTTCATAGTACATTGACAGACATTTCCAGGTGCCTTAAATTGCAAAAAAAGAACGGAAACACAGTTGACCTAATTTTACAGGCGACATTAGAGTACAATAGATCATTACACTCAGTAACTGGCATGAGACCAATTGAAATAATTCACGCGTCTACTAATGAATTTCCTGAGACCATCACAAACAGGATCGAAAAAGCTCAACAAGTACAATTAGGAAGAGTAAACTCGAACAGACAAAACAGAGTATTTGATGTAGGGGAAAATGTCTTTGTGAAAGCCACCAAGAGACTGGGGAACAAGCTGTCACCATTGTGTACGGAGAAAGTTATTCAAGCAGACCTAGGATCGTCTCATCTTATTAGAGTGAGGGTGGTCCACAAAGACAACCTGAAATAATAGGAGTTTAGGTTAGATAATAAGTTAAGAAATACAGTACACTTCCACTCTTACTGACATTAGTGAACGCTCATACCACCGCCTATTCACGCGCCGATTACATTCCCATAGTGGATGGAAGAGTACTGATATGAGAACAACGTGACCATGTCAGGCACTCAAGCAACTTAACCGAATTCATGAAAATAACGCAAGAAACAGAAAAAATGTCCGAGTTATTTCCTCAATCGCACATGCGAAAACTATTAGATGTTGACATTAATCATATAAGAAGTCTTCTGTCTGTTTTAAAAATTCACCATAGAATTGCCAGAAGTTTAGACTTTTTAGGTACAGTACTAAGGTTGTGGGCGGTACACCAGATGCCACAGATTTAGAAAGAATCTGTGTCAGAGTTAGTCGACTCAAACAATAGACAGGTAGTAATAAATTCTGAAACTCAGAAACAGATAAACCAGTTAACCGATACTTTTAATCAGATAATTAAAGAAAAAAAAATGATTTAGTTGACACTCCACACTTGTATGAGGCATTACTAGCCAGAAACAGTATGTGATTAACAGAAATTCAAAACCTAATGCTCACAATTATACTTGCTAAGGCCAACATTATAAATCTGACAATATTCGATCATAATGATTTGAAGTCTGTGCTAAGGCCAGCATTTTAAATACGACAATATTCGATCATAACGATTTGAAGTCTGTGCTTATTAAACACCCCACAGAAGTCCCCGTAATAAGTTCAATGGAAGCAGCTAATATTAAGGTCCTTCAATCCGAAATAATTATCCATATACTAATAGAGTATCCTAGAATTAAATTCATATGTAAAAAGGTTAGCATCCTCCCCGTATCCCACAAACAAACTGTGTTGCAACTGCAAGATGACACCGTGGCTGAATGTAACAATGAAGTTTTGGCAGTAACAAGCTGCGGCGTAACAACCTAGGCTTCGATCTATAAACTGGTTTCCCTGACACTTGCGCGCATGAACTACACGCTGGAGGCACGGCACGATGCCACACGCAGCCCAGCCATTTGAAACCTATTACAGTCGTGGATGATGGCATTTTGGTGGTGAATGAAAGCCCAGCGCGAATCAGCACCGATGACAGCCCCGAGATCGCAGTCAACGGCACCTTCCTCGTCACTTTCGAACGAACAGCCTTCATAAACGGAAATAACCACGAGTCAGTTCTAAGCATGTCGTTCCTACAGAGGATGAACAACCACAACCTTCACATCATCAACAAACTTAAAGAAAAATTAGTATAGCCCAAAACTTGGTCCATTGCTGGAGTTGGACTCGGCCTCGTTTTAAGCTGTTCCATCCTCCTCTGCCAGAGTCTGAGGAGAAAGAGAGCCTCAAGAAAAATACAGAAGATCGTCAACAGTTATAAGATGAACGAGGACGGTCATAGTTCTGAGGGGAGTAGTTAGCGAGTGCTCCTCGCACCCAGTTGTTTAGACTAAAACAACAGTACTCATAAACGCTGATATTGTAGAAGCTCAGTTCATCGCCCGAATCATGCGGTCAGCGTCGGTAACCTGATACTTTGCATGTACCGCAAGAGCAGCGTTATCAGTTATTCTGAGTCGGCGTGCTGACTGAATTCTTGTAGCTTAAGAATAACTGTAGTTTGTAGCTTTTGTCTCTTTTAGCTTGTGATTCCATTTTATTTTTACTTTAAGTACTGTCTTGTACAACAGTTTTACCAATAAACACACATTGCTCCGGCACACTGCCGTTACTAAAATCATTTGCTGATTAATATATTGCTGAGCCATAAGCCCTGTAATTTGGATATCTTAGTTATATCCCATCATAATCTGCCTATCAATTTGATGTATTTTGCGCTCCGATCAGCGGCTTCCCCTAACGTGGAGCCTGGACGAACGGAATCCATAATCCAAATTGATATTCATTGTGCTCCGAACGACGGCTTCCCCTTACTCGGATCCTAGACGTACGGAACTCAATAATTTACATATATACAAGCACACTTCGCTCTCCGGTTTGGCAGCTGCACTCAACGGCAGAACTCTTTATACATAATGTAATTAGGTTAAGAATAAAGAATCAAATGAAATAAACAATCATTACACAACTGAACGCCACCACAGTTTGGTCCTTCGAGTACAATCTAAAACGCTACGTTTTGTGATAAGTGTAAAAGTGAAGTGAAAAATTGTTTTAAAAAAAAAAATTTTCTTTGGCTTACCAATTCAAGCTGTGAGTAGAGGTACAACACGATCAACCAGGCGATCAAAACAAAAACACCTCCATCGGGTCAAGCCATAGACTAAATCAGAAACAAATTTTCACACGAAACAACACAATCAAAATGCTGTCGGCAAAAACTCTTAATTTGTTCAAAAAGCAATCAGAGATCTATGACAAGATCCGGCAGAGCATCACAAACGCTGATCAAAATCGGTGTCGTCGCCCATCAATATTTTAAAGAGAAAATATATGATGGCATAGTGGAAAACATCAGGAACCACGAAGAGGCTCTGATGAAAATCGAAGTTGCCGACCACGCTATAGACATCCAAGGCACAGCACAGGCAGCAGGAAATAATATTTTCCCAAAGTTAGACCTTGTGAACAACCGAGCTCTAAAAGTAAGGAAAGAAGTGTATGCCAATCTGGAACCCAGCAGCCAAGAAGAAATCCTTGTCTATAAATAATAGTTGATGTTCCTGTTTAACAAGCTCCAGTCAACGCGCACAGATTTAGAGGCAAAATATGAGAAATTTGCCTTTGATATCGATGAGATCGACGAGCTGGAATGCAATGTCATAAGAAAACTAAGCAGAAAAGTATGTGACTTGCATCATATACTAGAAGACGTTGGAAGTCCCAAAGAGTGTCCAACGTTCTTCGAAGTATTCTCCGAGGTGATACACAACAGGAAAAATATCAGCGACACTAGGAAGCAGAACTACCTGAAATCATGTCTCAAAGATGAAGCCAAAAGATGTTCATCTGTTAACTACAACTTAGCGTGGGAACTAATATGCAAGCGCTACGAAAATAAGCGCAAAATATTTGCAAACGCCGTTAACCAGCTAGTGGACATGGAAATGGTGAAGAACACTGATGAAGGCAGTATCCGCAAGTTGTTGGACACAGCAACTGAATGCATTTTTATTATCAAAGAAAAAGTTCAATTTGGTATTGAAGCTGGCGTTCTACTCGCCCAAATATTGTTGCGACGAATCTTTTCTGAAGTCGTACAACTTTACGAGCAACATGTAAAGAATTTCAGTCCTTGGACAACGTCCTGGAGTTTATTGAGCAACGGTTTAACTTAATAGATTCAGTGCAATTCAGAGTGCCATCCATACGTCGATGGAAGCAAAGACAACAAGCTGCAAAATATGCCGTTTTTACAAATTGACTGGACATGAGATAACCAGGTGTCAGAGACTTAGAGCTGAACCTATTAAAAAGCGTAAGGAGTTTGTATATAAATCTCGCTGTGCTATAAATATCTTGGCACCTATAGCATTGAAGATTGCAAAAAGAATTGGACTTGCAATCAACGCACCACAGCACGTAAATATTTGCTTCACGAAGATGCAAATAATAATGAGACCGTCAGCAACAACTGTCTAAATGAAAGTAAAGGGCAAGATACGTTGCTTGCGACTGCGCTCTTTCAGATTAAATACAAGTAAGAAAGCTCTAGTCGGGGTGCCCGACTAGGAGATAACCTGATCCCAGTCCTCTGAGTTTTTTAATATTTTCTGTAGTTTGTATCGAGTATTCAAAAAAAAAATAAGAAAATAAATAAAAAATGACATTGCGAGACCAGGATTCGAACCCGGATTGTCTGCGCAACGTGCGCCAACTCTACCAACACCGCCACTTCATAATTAAAAAATAAATAAAACAATAAAAAATGTTTCGTCTGCACTGGTCTCGAACCCGGACCGTGCTGCATACGAGCCCCGCCTCTACCAACGCAGCCACTGCCTTGCTTACGTGAGCAGCTGCAAATTTGAACATAACTAGCAGCTAATAATTCAGCACAATTCAATCGCAATTTCAATTCTTGGAACAAAAAAGTATACGCGCATTTGAATGTATGTGTGCACACGCATAGGAAAAATGTTTTATTTAATGGATTTTAATGAAATATTCAGCATATGATCTACATATCCTATTGGCTTGGTTGAGATGCAAACGCCTTCACATAATGGCCATAGTTCCAACTAAACTTAAATTCTAAGAATTTGGGGAATTTGGAGCCGGTATCCAAAATCCAACAAAAATCAAAATTGCATAAAATAAACATAAAACTAAAGCTCTAGCTCTTAAGACGTTCGAGATATAATTTATTTACTGCATTTCAATAATGTTTTTATTCGATAACAATTAAATGCGAATAGTTTTCGAATATTTGAAACAAATTTGACCTGCGCGTGCTATACACGGACCTACAAAAAAAAAATTCAAGTCTCTAGCTCTTATAGATGCTGAGATCCACGCGTTCACACATACGGACAGACGGACAGACAGACAGACGGACAGGGCTCAATCGACTCGTCTTGTCATCTTGATCAAGAATATATATACTTTATGGGGTCTGCCTCCTTCTGCCTGTTACATACATTTGCACAAAACCATTATACCCTGATTTCCCATTTTCAATGGGATCAGGGTATAATAAGTCTGGAAAATACGATCAGCTAAGGGCTCTTGTAGATAGAGGCTCGCAAAAACCTTAATATCTGAAGAAGCCGACCAACAGTTAAAACTGCGCATAGTCAAACGGAACGTGGAATTTCAAGGATTTCTCAAAATGTGGTAATTATTAAAAATTGCGCCTGCTTCACAATCAAACCCAGGTCACTAAAACGCAGGCTCTTGTTATGCCAAAACTTCAGAGAGCTCTACCCAGCAAGAAAATTAACATTGGAGTCTGACAACTGGGCTGATTGTGAAAAGGTATTCTAAAAAACAATCACAAAAAATAAAAAAGGCCGACTAGTAGTCTCCATACTATTTCGGGAAAGATTCGATTAAGGAAACTCTCGGAAACAAGACTGGCAAGACTGTTACAAATGGAAAACAAATTCAAAATGAATCTATAAATATTCACGGAATACAGTGCCTTCATGGAACAGTACCTGAAGCTAGGTCACATTGAAGCAGTAGACACTATTAGCCAAAGCAAATATTATATGCCACATTAGGCAGTGATCAAGCCAAGCAGCCTTACTACTAAATTCACAATAGTGTTTGATGCCTGAACCAAAACTTCCAATGGTTTGAATTTAAATGATATGATGCTAGTCGGACCCAAAGGCCTTCTCATGGAAGGCCAACTCGTTCTATTGAAACAAAAAAAACACGCATCCCGCCAGATGGCCCATGGGAAAGATAACAAATAATTTAAAGGGAGAACACAATAAACTTCGTGTACTAACAATAAAAATAAATATGGGAGAGGTCAATAGATCAATAAACAAGATTTGCTTGTTACCAATTCACGATAAGGGTGAGAAAGCCAGCTCGCCAAAAGAACGGATACAAACGACCGGCCAAATCTCCCACAGGATAACCGACGATTTTCAGCCTGCTAATGATATTGCAGGTAGCAAGTATCACAATAATAACTGCTACAGGTACAATCAAGCCAAAAATACAGCGAAGCTAGTGGACAATCTTGGAAAGGTGGAAGTCGTCATATCAAGCTGACAGCTTTTATTCTATTACGACATGCAAGCATACTTCGAAGTCTTAAGTCAAGCGGATGAACTCATAAGTATGACAAAGACTACTGTACAACAGTGAGCCATACTGTAAAGCCGAAAATAAAAACCATAAAGGAGAAAAATAAAATCATCACCCCAACAGCGGATAGAAAAAAATGGTCCATAATGTTCTTCGACTTTGGCGCTACAAATAAAATAAAGGAAAACATTCAGACAATTGTCAAAAACCAGACATCAATAATAAATGCAACGTCAAACCTGGTACGAGCTACCACAGAAAAGGTAAATAAAAACTTTGAAAAAGTCACAATGGAAATAAGCAAAATGGCAAATACAATGAAAGAGAACTTCATGTTGATCACCCAAGTGCAAAACTAGATTGATGAAACTGAAGACGTTCAGTCAGCAGTAATTACCCTTGCGACGGATGAAGGCATAAGCGATATTCAAGGACAACATGTTAATCATAGACTCCTGCCTGCCTCTTCGAAGCAGTACCTATACCACTTATGCTAGAGGGAAGAAAGGTGATTCCAAGAATAAAAACGGAATTCCTTATCTTCAACACTGAGATCAATGCATATTACTCAATGACTGAATTAGAAGTAAGTCGTTGTCGCCATGAAGATGAGGACACGTACTTATGCGAGGAAAGTTGGGAATGAAAAATGCAGATGACGAGAGCTGTGAAATATCGCCATTAAAACCTTAACACCTTTGTTAAGACGTTGAACGGAAAAAAACGGTGGCTTTTCAAAGTGTTTGAAAAGAAGTCAGCCCACATCATATGCGGAAACTACGAGGAGATGACCTTATTACTAAACCAAGGTATAATTGAAGTGTATGCTGGATGATCAGCCAGGATAGGTAAAATCAACATCATATACTGCAAAATACTCTCCAGTGCTCTTTAGAGTCATCGACCACGATGTCGTACATTGTAGTAAACAACTCAGTGGAACTACAAAAATTACAGCAAGACAAAAAAGATTTTATATCGTCAAAAAGTACACATTGAGGATCTGGTCTTTCACACTGTTAATGGCCACATTTCGTTAGGACTAATAATAATTACAATAGTTTTAATGATCCCGTATATAATTAAAAGGAAAAAACAGAGGCAGCTGTCACATTTTCTGGCGCCCCGCAGAATGTTCAGGCAAGAACATACTGTAGTGTGTTTAATAACATATTAACGTGGGATATGTCCCGTCTGTACTTTGCCTAAGCTTTATGCCGCTTGCCTAATGTATATGCCAAGCATACTTCGCTCTCCCGTTTTGTAGAAATGCCAGAACTCTTTATACATAATGTATTTAGGCTAAGAATAATGAAACAAATCAAATAAATAATCGTTCCACAACTGAACGCCACCACAGTCTCTACAACAACACATTAATATTAATTAAGAGCAGCTAACCTAAAGATTCAGATTACCAAATCGGATGGAAATCGACTTTCTAGGTCTAATTGTTACAGGAAACGGAATAAAGCCAAATCTAGACAAGATAGACACAATTAAAAACTTCCCTTACCTAAGGAGTAGGAAGGATTTAAAAGGATTCTTTGGGTTGCTTGGGTATTACAGGAAATTCATTAGGGACTTCGCCAAAATAACTAAACCAATGATGAAACAACTACAAAGCAAGAAATATATCTCCATAGATACCGAATTTATGGAAGAACTTGACCAAAAACAAAACCTTGTTCTGTAACGACCCGATTCTACAACACCCCGACTTCAATAAACCCTTTATTCTCACAACAGAAGCAAGCAACTTCGCGCTAGGCGCAGTACTCTCACAAGATAGTGTTTCTAATGGCAAGCCTGTGGCGTATGCCAGTATAATAGTTTCTGATAAGCAAATAAACTACTTAATAATAGAAAAAGAAATTTTAGTCATTGTCTGGGCTATAAAACACTTCAGACGCTATATTTTCGGCAACAAAGTAGCACTTGTTACAGACCATAGACCTCTCACCTGGTTATTGAACTTAAAAGAGCCAAACTCAAAACTTGTCCGATGGAAACTACAACACCTAGAATATGACTATGAAGTAGTGTTCAAAAAAGGCTCCCAGATGCGTTGAGTAGAGTAGAATGTAACTTAAATGACAACAACATTGACTTGACAACCTCGAACATACCTTATATCGAAACACATATAAATGACTTTAAATACCAAATAATCTACGAATACGGGCCCAACCTTATAAATAAATTAATATCGCCGTTTTACAACATCGAATAATTCAGGCCCCCACTTTCAACGAGCAAATAATAAAAACCATACTTAGGGATCATATCAAACCTCACAAAAATTACACAAAAATACACAATCAATAATAGGGACACCATTAATGTCGTAAAATCCATTAACAATTTTATAAAACATTCGGCATTCAAAAGAAAATAATTTGCGGCCAAGGGACAGTATTCGCAGGGAAAATCTTTAAAAACTTTTGAGATCAGGACGATACCTAGCTCCACATGACATCATTCCAACAATATTCTAGCAACGCTCCAGTAGAACGACTCCACTCAACCCCTACCGAAATTTATAGAATAATCTTAAATAAAAGGAAAGAACAGAAACTTACATTAGACCACGAAGACATACTAACGAAAACCATCATAACATTCAATAACTCAATACACTCAAGCACCTCTCGCCTTCACAGGTGGAGTCTGCATCTTCGAATGTTCATTCACGACAAATTCAGTACACGATTAAATTAACAAACTTAACGAATTCAGATCCAACTTATATCCAACATTACACAGCAGCTGAATAAACAAGCCCAACAGAGAACAGAAAAACTAAATGATTACAGGAACCAAAATTATCTCAGGATTTAAAATTCTTAATCACCTGGTTAACCTTGGAGTTTACGAACACACTATCAGGGAGTTCGAACCCAGTGAGGACAATATTCCACCAAGACCTAAAAATAACATTGAAAAGTAAATTAGCCCAACTTAAAAGTAAACTCTCCAATCTTATGTCACACGCACGACAGAAAAAGTTTCTTATTAATGGATTGGGATCCGTCATTAAATTAATAACCGGTAACATGGATGCAGAGGATGAAGGAGAAAAACCTAGAGCAAGAAATATTAACATGCAGCGCTCGTTGCAAGCAGAAACGCAAATTAGATTGAAAACCATTTTGGAACATATAAACAATGAACAGAAAACGATTAACGAGTTTATGAATAACAACCAAAATAAAATTTTTGAAGAAATTAATTCCGAACAAGAGAACATCCAAACATTATTAGCAAATAGAATAAGCTTTAACATTGATATACTCTTTACTCATTTGAACAATTTGACAGAAAGTTTGTTATTCATTAAATTAAATTTACTACCACGCTGTATACTTAACGATCTTGAGCTTCAAAAAAAAAAAAACTATGTTCAACGCACAAAATATTATCGTGAAGACAGATTACGAAATGTACAACAGATGGAAGCATATTCGGAAAATAAGATTATTATCTTTAAGATTAACATACCAATTTTATTTAGAGAACAATACCATCTGTACCACCTTATACCATTTCCCATTAAAGGGACAAATACCTGAATATATTGTAAGCAACTTTATGGAAACTAAAGAAGCTCAGAATAATTGTGTAAAATTAGACACGTTAAATATTTTTCAAACCAAACTAATTACTAGCAACAAATATCTAGAAAACTTGTTGAGTAACCAAACGCCGACATGTGATCTCCTAGACGTCGAACTACAACAACAGATCTTCGCACCACAAGAAGGAGTTGATTTCATCTTTAACGGCGCAAACACAGAGAATTAACAGCCAGCAAAACACCGCAGTCGAATCAGAAGCTCTGGACAAATTTGAATTAGAGATGCCAACAATCAAACACATGAACATTAATACGACAACTAAGTCGTTCAAACTGAATAACCTTCATTTCGGAAACAAAGAAAAATCGTACAGTATTGATTACCCAACCCATCTAAGCACGACACATTTCACTACGATTCATTCTGCATAATCCTTCTGTTGATCAGCATGATCTTACTCACAAGACACTGGAGGAAAGAAGTTATTTTTAAGAAAACAATTTCCGACACGCTCTACGTACCGGCCGTCCCTAACCTTTGGCCGTTACTTCACACTGGGGGGAGGAGTTACCCTCCCAAGGCTGGCCACAGCTTCGCCCCTCTCTCAAGCCACCTCGCACCCACCAGCAACTCTGCTTGTGTGGCAATGAGCGGGAGTAACGTCACTGACCGAAAATCAGAAGCAATAACAAAGGCGAACGAGGTAGAACTAAGCTAAGAACTTTTGCAATTGAATAAAACACTTCAATTTTGACTTGCAAACCAACCAGTTGTGAATTTATTTGTACTCCAACCTTAAATTTACTTGATGAACAATTACCCATCTCGCCGAGGGACATTATCTCCAAGCATCAACGAAGCTCCATCACTCGGACCATAACCTCAAGTTGCGCATACCAAGTTTGTTCCAAATAATCGATAACTATTCCCGTTTTATTGTTATTAATATTATAAACATGTTCGAAATGCAGTTATTAAATTATATCTCGTACACCTTAGGAGCTAGAGCCTCCAAATTGTTGTATTTAGCTGCTGTTCAGTTGAACCGACTTCAAATTTCCACAAATTCTTTAAATTTAAGTTCAGTGTGATATATTGCCAATATGTGAAGGAGTTTGTTTATGCTTCATTAGAATCCATGAAGTAAAACAGAATTTATTAACCAAAACGTTTGGACAATTTGCAAAAGCACATGCCAAGCAGCGCCAAGCGAACGCATTTTTCGTATACATGTGTACATATACATTGAAATGGGTAAAGAATACACGCATGCATATTCGAAGAATCAAAATTGCGATTGAATAGTGCTTGAGACTTGCAACTTTCTGCACAGGCAATGCAGTGCCGGTATTAGTAGAGGCGGCGCTTGTACACACCAGTTTCTAGCTTCGAGCCGAGCGGCAGATTCATTGCCTATTTTTTATTTATTAAATTTGAAGCCGCAGTGTTGATAAAGTTGATGCGCTGAGGTTCTGGGAGTCGGCACTCGGTAGGCGTTGGCTATAATTAAACTCAGTCCTTAGCTCTAAAGGGGTTTTACATTTACATTGGTGCATTCTTTCATAATCAATCGGCTTATTTCGAAGCTGAGTGTTAAAAGAGAGGTTTTTATCCATTTTAATTTATTATATAATGATAAGTACAGCGTTTATTGCCCCTCTTAACCGGCAGCGCGCGAAGAGAGGGAAGATGTTTAGCACAAGCGGGCAACGAGCGCTTTCTTGTCTCAGTACACTTGTTTTTTGTTTTTGTCTAGCTGCCCACACTGCACAAGACAGCGCCCGAAAAGTTTATGTCACAGTCAAATGGTGAGAGTAGAAAGGATCCGTAAAAGTTCTGAAATTGCCAGGAATATGGCCATACAGCCAAATACTGCCGCCACCATCCTAACTGTGCACGTTGTGGTGGGGACCATCCAATCAATCTATGCATACATTTGAAAGATGAACCGCATAGCTACATTCATTGTGGAGGTAACCACATGGCGGTAACCATATCGACGATCAATGGGCTCCTCAACGATCAAGAAGAACCAATCAAGCACGCAACAGCCACAACGAAAGCAGCAGCATCAACCAACTTGCCAACAACCACAACAGCTTCTTAATATTTCCAGAATCGAAACAGGTGGATTATCCTATGCCTTGATAGCAAGAAATGGAAATGCATCTGCTTAAAGTCTCATACAAAATATTTAAACGCAAGTCCAGTTAGCTAAACCTACAGGAAATAATGCACAGCAGCAGTATCTAGTTGACGCCCAATCTCTATTGGAGCAACAACAACAATTTTTGAAATGGCAACAAGAGCAATTGCAGCAGCAGCAATTTCTCTCGTGGCTTCAGGCGAAACAACGTGAACAACAACAACAAAACAAGAAAGACAATGAACGACTAGAACGGATGGAAAAAATGGTCCACGAAATGGCCAGCATGCGAAGGCAATGGACTGGGGATTCATATACTCATCAGCTTCATAACAACGCCTCTGACTCACAATGAACTCACTAAAGATTCTCATCTGGAATGTCAATGGTATTGCAGGAAAAGCCAGAGATGTGGAGCTATTCGCGATTCTACTATTAAATGAGATCAGGCTGAATCGAGGAGATACAATCAAAATTTATGGTTATACCTTTTATACGGCTTACAAACCTTCATTTCACAACCATGGTATGGGAGGAGTGGCTATATTCGTCAGAAGTTCTCTCCGCCACTTCCCACAAAGGGAGACATTGAATTTTACGCCGTATACTGTCCACCACGGAACAGAATAGAAGAAAGGCAATTCAGCGACATACTCGCTTCTTGCGGCCAAAGGTATCTTATTGGTGGTGAATGCGCGACATTGGCTGTAGGGAGATACATATATTTCACGTAGGGGCAGAGAACTAGCAGAAGCCATGACATCCAGAGGCGTTAATATTTTTGCGACAGGATCTCCAACTAGATGCCCATATATATCCAGTCACATACCCTCTTGCATTGATTTTGCATTATATCATGGGACTTTGACCATTTAGCCATTTTCGCAAAGTTGCACATCGGTGGTTCTAATATCAGGTCAAGCCCCAGGCTAATAACCAACCAAACTGACATCAATTCAACTAAATTCGTGTCTGAGCTCTGGTGAAGACATCGAAAATGCGGTTGATCTTCTTTTTGAGAACATATATAGAGCTGCTGCTACAACGCCGCTTAATCCTGCGACTCGTCCCACTAATTATGTTGTATTAACGAGAGAAGCCAAAGAGCTTATAAGAACAAAACGGAGCCTTCGTTGAAGAGCATTTCGATCACAAGATCCTAGTCTTCACTATTTTGGTCAAGTGGCACTTCATCCCACCGGCAAGCCCTCTCATGGGAGGATTATGGGAAGCTGGAGTTAAATCGGTAAAGCGAGCCTTCGGCGATAACAGCTTCACATTCGAGGAGTTCACAACAGCCAAATTAAAGCAGTTCTGAACACAAGCCCACTTGCCACCTTAAATAGTGACACGGATGGAGACGATATTCTGACATCTGGTCACTTTACCACTTATTGTCATTATACCACTTATTGGAGCACCAGAACATTTTGAGGAGAATAGAAAGTTGGGAATGTTAGACATATAAAGATATATGCAACGTATCAGAGGAGATTTCTGGAGGAAATGGTGGAGGAATACTTGGCATCACTGCAACGGCGCACGAAATGGCGGCAGGAAAAGGCAAATCTCATGGAAGGCCAACTCGTTCTATTGAAACAAATAAACACGCACCCCGCCAGATGGCCCATGGGAAAGATAATAAATAATTTAAAGGGAGAAGACTATAAAGTTCGTGTAGTAACAATAAAAACAAATATGGGAGAGGTCAATAGATCAATAAATAAGATTAGCTTGTTACCAATTCAGGATAAGGGTGAGAAGGCCAGCTCGCCAAAAGAACGGATACAAACGACCAGCCAAATCTCCCACAGGATAACCGACGATTTTCAGCCTGCTAATGATATTGCAGGTAGCAAGTACCACAATAATAACTGCTACAGGTACAATCAAGCCAAAAATACAGCGAAGCTAGTGGACAATCTTGGAAAGGTGGAAGTCGTCATATCAAGCTGACAGCTTTTATTCTATTACGACATGCAAGCATACTTCGAAGTCTTAAGTCAAGCGGATGAACTCATAAGTATGACAAAGACTACTGTACAACAGTGAGCCATACTGTAAAGCCGAAAATAAAAACCATAAAGGAGAAAAATAAAATCATCACCCCAACAGCGGATAGAAAAAAATGGTCCATAATGTTCTTCGACTTTGGCGCTACAAATAAAATAAAGGAAAACATTCAGACAATTGTCAAAAACCAGACATCAATAATAAATGCAACGTCAAACCTGGTACGAGCTACCACAGAAAAGGTAAATAAAAACTTTGAAAAAGTCACAATGGAAATAAGCAAAATGGCAAATACAATGAAAGAGAACTTCATGTTGATCACCCAAGTGCAAAACTAGATTGATGAAACTGAAGACGTTCAGTCAGCAGTAATTACCCTTGCGACGGATGAAGGCATAAGCGATATTCAAGGACAACATGTTAATCATAGACTCAAGGTTGCCAATATACATAAATCAGTATGCCTGCCTCTTCGAAGCAGTACCTATACCACTTATGCTAGAGGGAAGAAAGGTGATTCCAAGAATAAAAACGGAATTCCTTATCTTCAACACTGAGATCAATGCATATTACTCAATGACTGAATTAGAAGTAAGTCGTTGTCGCCATGAAGATGAGGACACGTACTTATGCGAGGAAAGTTGGGAATGAAAAATGCAGATGACGAGAGCTGTGAAATATCGCCATTAAAACCTTAACACCTTTGTTAAGACGTTGAACGGAAAAAAACGGTGGCTTTTCAAAGTGTTTGAAAAGAAGTCAGCCCACATCATATGCGGAAACTACGAGGAGATGACCTTATTACTAAACCAAGGTATAATTGAAGTGTATGCTGGATGATCAGCCAGGATAGGTAAAATCAACATCATATACTGCAAAATACTCTCCAGTGCTCTTCAGAGTCATCGACCACGATGTCGTACATTGTAGTAAACAACTCAGTGGAACTACAAAAATTACAGCAAGACAAAAAAGATTTTATATCGTCAAAAAGTACACATTGAGGATCTGGTCTTTCACACTGTGAATGGCCACATTTCGTTAGGACTAATAATAATTACAATAGTTTTAATGATCCCGTATATAATTAAAAGGAAAAAACAGAGGCAGCTGTCACATTTTCTGGCGCCCCGCAGAATGTTCAGGCATGAACATACTGTAGTGTGTTTAATAACATATTAACGTGGGATATGTCCCGTCTGTACTTTGCCTAAGCTTTATGCCGCTTGCCTAATGTATATGCCAAGCATACTTCGCTCTCCCGTTTTGTAGAAATGCCAGAACTCTTTATACATAATGTATTTAGGCTAAGAATAATGAAACAAATCAAATAAATAATCGTTCCACAACTGAACGCCACCACAGTCTCTACAACAACACATTAATATTAATTAAGAGCAGCTAACCTAAAGATTCAGATTACCAAATCGGATGGAAATCGACTTTCTAGGTCTAATTGTTACAGGAAACGGAATAAAGCCAAATCTAGACAAGATAGACACAATTAAAAACTTCCCTTACCTAAGGAGTAGGAAGGATTTAAAAGGATTCTTTGGGTTGCTTGGGTATTACAGGAAATTCATTAGGGACTTCGCCAAAATAACTAAACCAATGATGAAACAACTACAAAGCAAGAAATATATCTCCATAGATACCGAATTTATGGAAGAACTTGACCAAAAACAAAACCTTGTTCTGTAACGACCCGATTCTACAACACCCCGACTTCAATAAACCCTTTATTCTCACAACAGAAGCAAGCAACTTCGCGCTAGGCGCAGTACTCTCACAAGATAGTGTTTCTAATGGCAAGCCTGTGGCGTATGCCAGTATAATAGTTTCTGATAAGCAAATAAACTACTTAATAATAGAAAAAGAAATTTTAGTCATTGTCTGGGCTATAAAACACTTCAGACGCTATATTTTCGGCAACAAAGTAGCACTTGTTACAGACCATAGACCTCTCACCTGGTTATTGAACTTAAAAGAGCCAAACTCTAAACTTGTCCGATGGAAACTACAACACCTAGAATATGACTATGAAGTAGTGTTCAAAAAAGGCTCCCAGATGCGTTGAGTAGAGTAGAATGTAACTTAAATGACAACAACATTGACTTGACAACCTCGAACATACCTTTTACCGAAACACCTATAAATGACTTTAAATACCAAATAATCTACGAATACGGGCCCAACCTTATAAATAAATTAATATCGCCGTTTTACAACATCGAATAATTCAGGCCCCCACTTTCAACGAGCAAATAATAAAAACCATACTTAGGGATCATATCAAACCTCACAAAAATTACACAAAAATACACAATCAATAATAGGGACACCATTAATGTCGTAAAATCCATTAACAATTTTATAAAACATTCGGCATTCAAAAGAAAATAATTTGCGGCCAAGGGACAGTATTCGCAGGGAAAATCTTTAAAAACTTTTGAGATCAGGACGATACCTAGCTCCACATGACATCATTCCAACAATATTCTAGCAACGCTCCAGTAGAACGACTCCACTCAACCCCTACCGAAATTTATAGAATAATCTTAAATAAAAGGAAAGAACAGAAACTTACATTAGACCACGAAGACATACTAACGAAAACCATCATAACATTCAATAACTCAATACACTCAAGCACCTCTCGCCTTCACAGGTGGAGTCTGCATCTTCGAATGTTCATTCACGACAAATTCAGTACACGATTAAATTAACAAACTTAACGAATTCAGATCCAACTTATATCCAACATTACACAGCAGCTGAATAAACAAGCCCAACAGAGAACAGAAAAACTAAATGATTACAGGAACCAAAATTATCTCAGGATTTAAAATTCTTAATCACCTGGTTAACCTTGGAGTTTACGAACACACTATCAGGGAGTTCGAACCCAGTGAGGACAATATTCCACCAAGACCTAAAAATAACATTGAAAAGTAAATTAGCCCAACTTAAAAGTAAACTCTCCAATCTTATGTCACACGCACGACAGAAAAAGTTTCTTATTAATGGATTGGGATCCGTCATTAAATTAATAACCGGTAACATGGATGCAGAGGATGAAGGAGAAAAACCTAGAGCAAGAAATACATAATAACATTAACATGCAGCGCTCGTTGCAAGCAGAAACGCAAATTAGATTGAAAACCATTTTGGAACATATAAACAATGAACAGAAAACGACTAACGAGTTTATGAATAACAACCAAAATAAAATTTTTGAAGAAATTAATTCCGAACAAGAGAACATCCAAACATTATTAGCAAATAGAATAAGCTTTAACATTGATATACTCTTTACTCATTTGAACAATTTGACAGAAAGTTTGTTATTCATTAAATTAAATTTACTACCACGCTGTATACTTAAAGATCTTGAGCTTAAAAAAAAACTATATTATCGTGAAGACAGATTACGAAATGTACAACAGATGGAAGCATATTCGGAAAATAAGATTATTATCTTTAAGATTAACATACCAATTTTATTTAGAGAACAATACCATCTGTACCACCTTATACCATTTCCCATTAAAGGGACAAATACCTGAATATATTGTAAGCAACTTTATAGAAACTAAAGAAGCTCAGAATAATTGTGTAAAATTAGACACGTTAAATATTTTTCAAACCAAACTAATTACTAGCAACAAATATCTAGAAAACTTGTTGAGTAACCAAACGCCGACATGTGATCTCCTAGACGTCGAACTACAACAACAGATCTTCGCACCACAAGAAGGAGTTGATTTCATCTTTAACGGCGCAAACACAGAGAATTAACAGCCAGCAAAGCACCGCAGTCGAATCAGAAGCTCTGGACAAATTTGAATTAGAGATGCCAACAATCAAACACATGAACATGAACATTCCTTCATTTCGGAAACAAAGAAAAATCGTACAGTATTGATTACCCAACCCATCTAAGCACGACACATTTCACTACGATTTATTCTGCATAATCCTTCTGTTGATCAGCATGATCTTACTCACAAGACACTGGAGGAAAGAAGTTATTTTTAAGAAAACAATTTCCGACACGCTCTACGTACCGGCCGTCCCTAACCTTTGGCCGTTACTTCACACTGGGGGGAGGAGTTACCCTCCCAAGGCTGGCCACAGCTTCGCCCCTCTCTCAAGCCACCTCACACCCACCAGCAACTCTGCTTGTGTGGCAATGAGCGGGAGTAACGTCACTGACCGAAAATCAGAAGCAATAACAAAGGCGAACGAGGTAGAACAAAGCTAAGAACTTTTGCAATTGAATAAAACACTTCAATTTTGACTTGCAAGCCAACCAGTTGTGAATTTATTTGTACTCCAACCTTAGAATTACTTGATGAACAATTAACCATCTCGCCGAGGGACATTATCTCCAAGCATCAACGAAGCTCCATCACTCGGACCACAACCTCAACTTGCGCATACCAAGTTTGTTCCAAATAATCGATAACTATTCCCGTTTTATTGTTATTAATATTATAAACATGATCGAAATGCAGTTATTAAATTATATCTCGTACACCTTAAGAGCTAGAGCCTCCAAATTTTTGTATTTAGCTGTTGTTCAGTTGAACCGACTTCAAATTTCCACAAATTGTTTAAATTTAAGTTCATTGTGATATATTGCCAATATGTGTTATTTATTTATACATGGAATATATTAAGCAAGTAAGAGAGCTCTAGTCGGGGTGCCCAACTAGGAGATACCCTGATCCCAGTCCTCTGAGTTTTTTAATTTTTTCCGTAGTTCGAGTATTCAAAAAACAAGAAAACAAATTAAAATCGACATTGCGAGACCAGGTTTCGAACCCGGATTATTTGCGCAACGTGCACCAACTCTACCAACATCGCCACATCATAATTAAAAAAAAAAATAAAACAATAAAAATTTTTCATCTCCAGTGGTCTCGAACCCACTGCCCTGCTTACGCGAGCTGTTGCAAATTTGAACATAAGTAGCAGCTAATAATTCAGCACAATTCAATTGCAATTTCAATTCTTGGAACAGAAAAGAATACACGCATTTGAATGTATGTGTGCACACGCATAGGAAAAATGCGTGCGCGTGGCGCTGCTGACATGTGATGTTGCAAATTGACCAAACGTTTTGTTTAATAACTTCTGGATTTACTTAATGGATTTTAATGAAATTTTCAGCATATGATCTACATTTCCTATTGGCTTGGTTGAGATGCAAACGCCTTCACATAATGGTCCTACATCCAACTAAACTTAAATTCTAAGAATTTGGGGGAATTTGGAGCCGGTATCCAAAATCCAACAAAAATCAAAATTGCATAAAATAAACATAAAACTAAAGCTCTAGCTCTTAAGACGTTCGAGATATAATTTATTTACTGCATTTCAATAATGTTTTTATTCTTTTATTATTATTATTAAATGGGAATAGTTATCGAATATTTGAAACAAACTTGACCTGCGCGTGCTATACACGGACCTACAAAAAAAATGTTATGTCTCTAGCTCTTATAGATGCTGAGATCCTCGCGTTCACACATACGGACAGACGGACGGACAGACAGATGAACAGGGCTCAATCGACTCGGCTTGTCGTCCTGATCAGGAATATATATACTTTATGGGGTCTGCCACGCCCACCTTCTGCCTGTTACATACATTTGCACAAAACCATTATACCCTGATTTCCCATTTTCAATGGGATCAGGGTATAAAAACGCAGATTGGACTATGTACCGATGCTGAAGAGAAGATAAAGATCGATTGGGGCTGCAATAACTCAAAATGTAGGCTGCTATTCTTTCCATATTAAGCGTCTTACGTTCAATTTATAAGGTAAATTTGAATTGCTCAGTGAAATTGTCAATATCGGTTTTGCAGCCGGAAAAATTAGAAAAGGATTTTTGCCAGTGCATGGCCGTTTTTATATTTCTATATTCCAGCTAAGGAGCTTTTTCTTAAGCTTCCTGAACACGTGTACTAAGTTGCAGCATAACTTTAGCTCTAGCACCTAATTTTTGAATTCCCAGATTTAATTGGCTTTGATAAGCTTGGCTTTAAATCTGATACTAAAAGGATGCTATAGTTCTTTCGTTTATAGTTCTTTTTTTAATGATAATTATTAAATTTTTTGTCGCACTATTGCAAATTTGTACTTGCAGAGCATCAAAACCATGTTTTTTAAAATTGGCAATTATTTCATTGTTCAAAATGCTATGGTGAAGACCCCATACTACAATTCTGTAAAGTTTTTTTTCCTTCAGCTGATAAGTATGGAACTCAATGCCTATTGTATCAATATGACTTACAATAGCTCTGTAAGTGTCGCTGTCTTTAGGAAATATTCTTGCCGTTAGATCATTAGGATCAGTGATATTCACAACGATTTGTCGTGGCTTTGGTGAGCGGATAGGCTGTCTGTTGTTGCTGGGTTTCTTATGTTGAGGGTTGTCGACCGTATCAGTTGCATCAGAAGTGTTGCTATGATCTGCAAAAGAAGCAGCTTGCTCTTGTGTTTTTGGGATTCACATTAACATCGCTTTCAAGTTACATCCGTATCCATGTCTAGTAAAGCAAGACTGTTGCTGGATTTTGCCATGTTAGTTGAAGAGTAGTGTGAGACCATATCTCTGTTTGCTCTTTTACAACTATTATGGGGAGACATAGGTGTCTTCCTGTTAGTTTTCAGCATTTTTTGGGCTGGTGCCAGTTTTGTAGCAGCTCCAGTGAGGTTTGGGGCGTCAATTTTTGAGGAGCCCGTTGGAAAGCATGCAGCCCGCTTCCCAACGGGCTCCTCAAAAATTGACGCTAACTATGACTAACCATGATTCCGCTAGATATCGCGCTGCTGATTGCAGCAGTTGCAATGGTATATATTGTGCTACTAGTAGCACTAGTAAATATGATTGTTAATGTTGTCGTGCAGAGGTTCTGGGAGTCGGCACTCGGTAGGCGTTGGTTATAATTAAACTCAGTCCTTAGCTCTAAAGGGGTTTTACATTTACATTGGTGCATTCTTTCATAATCAATCGGCTTATTTCGAAGCTGAGTGTTTAAAGAGAGGTTTTTATCCATTTTAATTTATTATATAATGATAAGTACAGCGTTTATTGCCCCTCTTAACCGGCAGCGCGCGAAGAGAGGGAAGATGTTTAGCACAAGCGGGCAACGAGCGCTTTCTTGTCTCAGTACACTTGTTTTTTGTTTTTGTCTAGCTGCCCACACTGCACAAGACAGCGCCCGAAAAGTTTATGTCACAGTCAAATGGTGAGAGTAGAAAGGATCCGTAAAAGTTCTGAAATTGCCAGGAATATGGCCATACAGCCAAATACTGCCGCCACCATCCTAACTGTGCACGTTGTGGTGGGGACCATCCAATCAATCTATGCATACATTTGAAAGATGAACCGCATAGCTACATTCATTGTGGAGGTAACCACATGGCGGTAACCATATCGACGATCAATGGGCTCCTCAACGATCAAGAAGAACCAATCAAGCACGCAACAGCCACAACGAAAGCAGCAGCATCAACCAACTTGCCAACAACCACAACAGCTTCTTAATATTTCCAGAATCGAAACAGGTGGATTATCCTATGCCTTGATAGCAAGAAATGGAAATGCATCTGCTTAAAGTCTCATACAAAATATTTAAACGCAAGTCCAGTTAGCTAAACCTACAGGAAATAATGCACAGCAGCAGTATCTAGTTGACGCCCAATCTATATTGAAGCAACAACAACAATTTTTGAAATGGCAACAAGAGCAATTGCAGCAGCAGCAATTTCTCTCGTGGCTTCAGGCGAAACAACGTGAACAACAACAACAAAACAAGAAAGACAATGAACGACTAGAACGGATGGAAAAAATGGTCCACGAAATGGCCAGCATGCGAAGGCAATGGACTGGGGATTCATATACTCATCAGCTTCATAACAACGCCTCTGACTCACAATGAACTCACTAAAGATTCTCATCTGGAATGTCAATGGTATTGCAGGAAAAGCCAGAGATGTGGAGCTATTCGCGATTCTACTATTAAATGAGATCAGGCTGAATCGAGGAGATACAATCAAAATTTATGGTTATACCTTTTATACGGCTTACAAACCTTCAATTCACAACCATGGTATGGGAGGAGTGGCTATATTCGTCAGAAGTTCTCTCCGCCACTTCCCACAAAGGGAGACATTGAATTTTACGCCGTATACTGTCCACCACGGAACAGAATAGAAGAAAGGCAATTCAGCGACATACTCGCTTCTTGCGGCCAAAGGTATCTTATTGGTGGTGACTGGAATGCGCGACATTGGCTGTAGGGGCAGAGAACTAGCAGAAGCCATGACATCCAGAGGCGTTAATATTTTTGCGACAGGATCTCCAACTAGATGCCCATATATATCCAGTCACATACCCTCTTGCATTGATTTTGCATTATATCATGGGTCTTTGACCATTTAGCCATTTTCGCAAAGTTGCACATCGGTGGTTCTAATATCAGGTCAAGCCCCAGGCTAATAACCAACCAAACTGACATCAATTCAACTAAATTCGTGTCTGAGCTCTGGTGAAGACATCGAAAATGCGGTTGATCTTCTTTTTGAGAACATATATAGAGCTGCTGCTACAACGCCGCTTAATCCTGCGACTCGTCCCACTAATTATGTTGTATTAACGAGAGAAGCCAAAGAGCTTATAAGAACAAAACGGAGCCTTCGTTGAAGAGCAATTCGATCACAAGATCCTAGTCTTCACTATTTTGGTCAAGTGGCACTTCATCCCACCGGCAAGCCCTCTCATGGGAGGATTATGGGAAGCTGGAGTTAAATCGGTAAAGCGAGCCTTCGGCGATAACAGCTTCACATTCGAGGAGTTCACAACAGCCAAATTAAAGCAGTTCTGAACACAAGCCCACTTGCCACCTTAAATAGTGACACGGATGGAGACGATATTCTGACATCTGGTCACTTTACCACTTATTGTCATTATACCACTTATTGGAGCACCAGAACATTTTGAGGAGAATAGAAAGTTGGGAATGTTAGACATATAAAGATATATGCAACGTATCAGAGGAGATTTCTGGAGGAAATGGTGGAGGAATACTTGGCATCACTGCAACGGCGCACGAAATGGCGGCAGGAAAAGGCAAATCTCATGGAAGGTCAACTCGTTCTATTGAAACAAATAAACACGCACCCCGCCAGATGGCCCATGGGAAAGATAATAAATAATTTAAAGGGAGAAGACTATAAAGTTCGTGTAGTAACAATAAAAACAAATATGGGAGAGGTCAATAGATCAATAAATAAGATTAGCTTGTTACCAATTCAGGATAAGGGTGAGAAGGCCAGCTCGCCAAAAGAACGGATACAAACGACCAGCCAAATCTCCCACAGGATAACCGACGATTTTCAGCCTGCTAATGATATTGCAGGTAGCAAGTACCACAATAATAACTGCTACAGGTACAATCAAGCCAAAAATACAGCGAAGCTAGTGGACAATCTTGGAAAGGCGGAAGTCGTCATATCAAGCTGACAGCTATTATTCTATTGCAACATGCAAGCATACTTAGAAGTCTTAAGTCAAGCGGATGAACTCATAAGTATGACAAAGACTACTGTACAACAGTGAGCCATACTGTATAGCCGAAAATAAAAACCATAAAGGAGAAAAATAAAATCATCACCCCAACAGCGGATAGAAAAAAATAGTCCATAATGTTTTTCGACTTTGGCGCTACAAATAAAATAAAGGAAAACATACAGACAATTGTTTGAAAAAGTCACAATGGAAATAAGCAAAATGGCAAATACAATGAAAGAGAACTTCATGTTGATCACCCAAGTGCAAAACTAGATTGATGAAACTGAAGACGTTCAGTCAGCAGTAATTACCCTTGCGACGGATGAAGGCATAAGCGATATTCAAGGACAACATGTTAATCATAGACTCAAGGTTGCCAACATACATAAATCTGCATGCCAGCCTCTTCGAAGCAGTACCTATACCACTTATGCTAGAGGGAAGAAAGGTGATTCCAAGAATAAGAACGGAATTCCTTATCTTCAACACAGAGATCAAAGCATATCACTCAATGACTGAAACAGAAGTAAGTTGTCGCCATGAAGATGAGGACACGTACTTATGCGAGGAAAGTTGGGAGTGGAAAGATGCAGATGACGAAAGCTGTGAAATATCGCCATTAAAACCTTAACACCTTTGTTAAGAAGTTGAACGGAAAAAACCGGTGGCTTTTCAAAGTGTTTGAAAAGAAGTCAGCCCACATCATATGCGGAAACTACGAGGAGATGACCTTATTACTAAACCAAGGTATAATTGAAGTGTATGCTGGATGATCAGCCAGGATAGGTAAAATCAACATCATAACGCCGCAAGAGGTAGCGTGAATGAATTCTGCAAAATACTCTCCAGTGCTCTTCAGAGTACATTGTAGTAAACAACTCAGTGGAACTACAAAAATTACAGCAAGACAAAAAAAATTTTATATCGTCAAAAAGTACACATTGAGGATCTGGTCTTTCACACTGTGAATGGCCACATTTCGTTAGGACTAATAATAATTACAATAGTTTTAATGATCCCGTATATAATTAAAAGGAAAAAACAGAGGCAGCTGTCACATTTTCTGGCGCCCCACAGAATGTTCAGGCATGAACATACTGTAGTGTGTTTAATAACATATTAACGTGGGATATGTCCCGTCTGTACTTTGCCTAAGCTTTATGCCGCTTGCCTAATGTATATGCCAAGCATACTTCGCTCTCCCGTTTTGTAGAAATGCCAGAACTCTTTATATATAATGTATTTAGGCTAAGAATAAAGAAACAAATCAAATAAATAATCATTACACAACTGAACGCCACCACAGTCTCTACAACAACACATTAACATTAATTAAGAGCAGCTAACCTAAAGATTCAGATTACCAAATCGGATGGAAATCGACTTTCTAGGTCTAATTGTTACAGGAAACGGAATAAAGCCAAATCTAGACAATATAGACACAATTAAAAACTTCCCTTACCTAAGGAGTAGGAAGGGCTTAAAATCATTCTTAGAGTTGCTCGGGTATTACAGGAAATTCATTAGGGACTTCGCCAAAATAACTAAACCAATGATGAAACAACTACAAAGCAAGAAATATATCTCCACAGATACCGAATTTACGGAAGAACTTGACCAAAAACAAAACCTTGCTCTGTAACGACCCGATTCTACAACACCCCGACTTCAATAAACCCTTTATTCACACAACAGAAGCAAGCAACTTCGCGCTAGGGGCAGTACTCTCACAAGATAGTGTTTCTAATGGCAAGCCTGTGGCGTATGCCAGTATAACAGTTTCTGATAAGCAAATAAACTACTTAATAATAGAAAAGAAATTTTAGTCTATAAAACACTTCAGACGCTATATTTTCGGCAACAAAGTAGCACTTGTTACAGACCATAGACCTCTCACCTGGTTATTGAACTTAAAAGAGCCAAACTCTAAACTTGTCCGATGGAAACTACAACACCTAGAATATGACTGTGAAGTAGTGTTCAAAAAAGGCTCCAGATGCGTTGAGTAGAGTTGAATGTAACTTAAATGACAACAACATTGACTTGACAACCTCGAACATACCTTATATCGAAACACATATAAATGACTTTAAATACCAAATAATCTTCGAATACGGGCCCAACATTATAAATAAAATAATATCGCCGTTTTAGAACAACGAATAAGTCAGGCCCCCACTTTCAACGAGCAAATAATAAAAACCATACTTAGGGATCATATCAAACCTCACAAAAATTACACAAAAATACACAATCGATAATAGGGACACCATTAATGTCGTAAAATCCATTCACAATTTTATAAAACATTCGGCATTCAAAAGAAAATAATTTGCGGCCAAGGGACAGAATTCGCAGGGAAAATCTTTAAAAACTTTTGAGATCAGGACGATACCTAGCTCCACATGACATCATTCCAACAATATTCTAGCAACGCTCCAGTAGAACGACTCCACTCAACCCCTACCGAAATTTATAGAATAATCTTAAATAAAAGGAAAGAACAGAAACTTACATTAGACCACGAAGACATACTAACGAAAACCATCATAACATTCAATAACTCAATACACTCGAGCACCTCTCGCCTTCACAGGTGGAGTCTGCATCTTCGAATGTTCATTCACGACAAATTCAGTACACGATTAAATTAACAAACTTAACGAATTCAGATCCAACTTATATCCAACATTACACAGCAGCTGAATAAAAAAACCCAACAGAGAACAGAAAAACTAAATGATTACAGGAACCAAAATTATCTCAGGATTTAAAATTCTTAATCACCTGGTTAACCTTGGAGTTTACGAACACACTATCAGGGAGTTCGAACCCAGTGAGGACAATATACCACGCTGTATACTTAACGATCTTGAGCTTCAAAAAAAAAACTATATTATCGTGAAGACAGATTACGAAATGTACAACAGATAGAAGCATATTCGGAAAATAAGATTATTATCTTTAAGATTAACATGCCAATTTTATTTAGATAACAATTCCATCTGTACCACCTTATACCATTTCCCATTAAAGGGACAAATACCTGAATATATTGTAAGCAACTTTATAGAAACTAAAGAAGCTCAGAATAATTGTGTAAAATTAGACACGTTAAATATTTTTCAAACCAAACTAATTACTAGCAACAAATATCTAGAAAACTTGTTGAGTAACCAAACGCCGACATGTGATCTCCTAGACGTCGAACTACAACAACAGATCTTCGCACCACAAGAAGGAGTCGATTTCATCTTTAACGGCGCAAACACAGAGAATTAACAGCCAGCAAAACACCGCAGTCGAATCAGAAGCTCTGGACAAATTTGAATTAGAGATGCCAACAATCAAACACATGAACATTAATACGACAACTAAGTCGTTCAAACTGAATAACCTTCATTTCGGAAACAAAGAAAAATCGTACAGTATTGATTACCCAACCCATCTAAGCACGACACATTTCACTACGATTTATTCTGCATAATCCTTCTGTTGATCAGCATGATCTTACTCACAAGACACTGGAGGAAAGAAGTTATTTTTAAGAAAACAATTTCCGACACGCTCTACGTACCGGCCGTCCCTAACCTTTGGCCGTTACTTCACACTGGGGGGAGGAGTTACCCTCCCAAGGCTGGCCACAGCTTCGCCCCTCTCTCAAGCCACCTCACACCCACCAGCAACTCTGCTTGTGTGGCAATGAGCGGGAGTAACGTCACTGACCGAAAATCAGAAGCAATAACAAAGGCGAACGAGGTAGAACTAAGATAAGAACTTTTGCAATTGAATAAAACACTTCAATTTTGACTTGCAAACCAACCAGTTGTGAATTTATTTGTACTCCAACCTTAGAATTACTTGATGAACAATTAACCATCTCGCCGAGGGACATTATCTCCAAGCATCAACGAAGCTCCATCACTCGGACCACAACCTCAACTTGCGCATACCAAGTTTGTTCCAAATAATCGATAACTATTCCCGTTTTATTGTTATTAATATTATAAACATGATCGAAATGCAGTTATTAAATTATATCTCGTACACCTTAAGAGCTAGAGCCTCCAAATTTTTGTATTTAGCTGTTCAGTTGAACCGACTTCAAATTTCCACAAATTCTTTAAATTTAAGTTCAGTGTGATATATTGCCAATATGTGAAGGAGGTTGCATTTTTACTAAGCTCCAATAGAATATGTAGATTTTATGCTTCATTAGAATCCATGAAGTAAAACAGAAGTTATTAACCAAAACGTTTGGACAATTTGCAAAAGCACATGCCAAGCAGCGCCAAGCGAACGCATTTTTCGTATACATGTGTACATATACATTGAAATGCGTAAAGAATACACGCATGCATATTCGAAGAATCAAAATTGCGATTGAATAGTGCTTGAGACTTGCAACTTTCTGCACAGGCAATGCAGCGCTGGTACACACCAGTTTCTAGCTTCGAGCCGAGCGGCAGATTCATTGCCTATTTTTTATTTATTAAATTTGAAGCCGCAGTGTTGATAGAGTTGATGCGCGGTGCGTAGACAATGTAGGTTCAAATCGTTTTGGGAACATTTAATTTCATTATTAATACAATTTTAATACAATTTGTGAGTGGAGAAGATATCAAAATGTAAAAACCGAGAAATAGATGTTGACAACAATTCTTATTTAAATACATAATAATTGTTCTAATAGGCTCTCTTAAGTTTACCTATTTTAATTTGATAAGCAAACATATGTATGTATGTCAAACCCAAAATTTTCTTCAGGCGTGCAGCAATTTTTAATCTCAAAGCCATATTTCTTATTTAAATTAATGCATACGAGTCAGAGGTACCAATAAAGTTTATTGTGTTGTTTGTCGTTTATTCTCTTTTCTTAAAAATGCATGCAAGTTAACAACTAAACATATAAGATACACCCTCACAGTCATACATTGTTATTTCTAAGTACGCAACACACGATCATAAGTATTTGGATGCCCTCAGCAACAAATACAACAACAACAGACGCAGTAACAACGACGCTCGACATACTAGAAACAACTGTAATAATAAGAATAACGTACATAAAATAAGATAAAAAATAACGGCAAATCAAAAGAGAAACGAAGACGAATAGCGGCGGTAGCAGAGTACAAGTTAATGTTTTTCGTC
The DNA here is from genome assembly GCA_035045825.1 of Drosophila eohydei. Taxonomy (NCBI): domain Eukaryota; kingdom Metazoa; phylum Arthropoda; class Insecta; order Diptera; family Drosophilidae; genus Drosophila; species Drosophila eohydei. The sequence continues at coordinate 975,279 of JAWNOT010000007.1, forward strand.
TTCACTTGTATAGTTTCACGAAATGAAGACGAAGGTATTTTTGTTCTGTGCCGGTTTAATGTTCAAATCAAACTAAAACTAAAAACACAATAAGATTCTTATATGAAGCTAGCTCTGCCCTATATTCGCTGACACAGCGATTTGGCCAACGGATCATGTGATTCGTATATGGTACGTTGACCGCTTACCCAAGGGTTCTTGGAATTCGCTGACTGCAACATCGTTGCAGCAATATTCTGTGCAACGATCAAGTCCGGAACTTGCTTATGCACAAAAAGATATTTGAGACGTTTAGCTTATTGCTGATTGGCTTATTTCTGATTGGACGTGTTAAATTACACAGGCTATGCGAAACGTTTTTGAGAAACGCCAAAAGGGCAGTCTCATAGCATACGCCGTTAACGACAGACACAGCAGATACAGCTCTCATTCTAGATCGCAACATTATAAGACGAGCGAATGATTAAACTCCGGCATTGCCGTCAATAAACTTTATCTGCGTTATCAATCATAGTTGACCACGTCCGAGACGGGTAACCGGGAAGGCTCCCACAACCTAATCACATTGTTCCAATAGTTACCTGTTGGATTCATCACCACCTCACAAAGAGAAGAAGTCAACACCGTCCGATCAACCACACATCGTTGCCAGACAACGAGGTTACTACGGAAGACTTAATTGGCGCCCAACCAATAAACAGGAACCCATACCATGTAAGTTCATAAGTGATTTCAGTTTTGAAGAAATTGTTCACGAACGCCACGTACCGATACGTGTGATTTTTATAAAAAAAAAAAGTGTAAAGTAAAGTAAATATTGCTGCTTTCTTCTGCCAGCATTTCATTCCTTTAAATCATTGCATACTTTTATAATAAATATTGCATACCCCAAGATACACCAGTTTCCGTTACTGCCAACAGTTTTACCTGCCGATCTTTCTCGATCGGCTTAGTTTTGAAAAGTGCCAACCATAAGCCAATGAGTTGGAATTGAGATAAAAGTCGAACATAATAGTGACGATAGCTGGGAGGGGGAAATTGCTCAGTAGATCCTACTCCTGTAGGTACCGTTGTAACTGAAAAAATGGAGCCGAGTCAACTTCAGACTCTCATTGAAGGTGCCATCAGGCAAGCTTTAGCGCAACAACAAAATCAGTTTCAAGCACAAATAACCGCTTTAACTTCACAAGTACAGAGTTTGCAGGTGAATGCGCCGCACATCGTGACATACGAGAAAATATCCGTCGATCCTAATGCCAAATGCGATATTCCCTTAGACATTATTAAATCTGTGCCGGATTTCTCTGGCGTACCGGATGAGTATGTAGCATGGGGGCAAACAGCCATCAACGAACTATTCAAGAATTATCAAAAGAGCACTGCACACTACCAAGCGGTAGCGATCATTAGGAACAAAATCAAAGGCCCAGCTGGAGCCTTACTAGTGTCTCACAACACTGTCCTATATTTCGATGCAATACTAGCTAGGCTAGATTCCACATACTCGGATAAAACATCCTTGCGTTTGTTGAGACAATGTTTGGAGTTAGTTACGCAGGGCGAAATGTCCCTGATGCAATGCTACGATGACGTCGAAAAGAAACTCACGCTCGTAACTAATAAAATTGTAATGTCTCACGACCAAGAAGGCGCCGATTTGCTCAACCGGGAGGTTAGATACGACGCCTTGCACGCCTTTATCTCCGGTCTTAGAAAGCCGTTGAGAGCGGTTGTGTTCCCTGCACAACCAAAAGATCTACCATCCGCACTGGCCCTTGCCAGAGAGGCAGAAGCTAGCATTGAGAGAAGCATGTTAGCGAACTCTTACGCTAAAGCCTTGCAAGACTGAGCGCAAATTGCTGAAGGTAACAAAAACCGTGCCCAAGGCAAACAAACCAGATTTAACAAAGATGAGCAAAATCAGGAGAGAAATCCCCATTTTGTGAAACGCCAAAAGGGCGGTCCCCAGCCCCAGGCCCCTAAAGACAATCAAACCAGGGATCCACAGCCCATGGAAGTTGACTCTTCCTCCAGATTTAGACAAATAACCGACTACAGCAAGCGTCAGGCTAATGAGTACAACGCACCAAAACGCAAAAATACGTCAGACCGTTCAACAGGTCAAAGACGACAACGCTTTAACAACGTCGTACAATCAGATTCCAAAGAAGCCGTAACAGAATTCGAGAAGGCGGCCAAAGAGGCAGTTGAAGAACTAGAGAGTGAGAACGAGTACGATCCTGGTGACTACTCGATTAATTTTTTAGGGAACACTCCCGGCTTCCGTTCATTGAACGACGGTTGGCTGGGAGAACTCTGAAGATGTTGATTGACACTGGCGCTGCAAAAAATTATGTGAAGCCCTTAACAGAGCTAAAGACCATAACGCCGGTCACCAAGTCATTCTCGGTAAACTCGATCCACGGGTCTACCGAAATTAAGCGCAAATGCTTTATGAATGTTTTCCAACATACTTCACCGTTTTTTCTCCTCGATACCCTAAGTTCTTTCGACGCCATCATAGGCTTCGACTTGCTAACACAAGCCGGAGTCAAATTGAACTTGGCAAAAAACACTCTGGAATACCAGAGTACATCCGAAAAACTTCAGTACTATCAATGTGGTGATGTGAACTTCACCGATGTCAACGACATCGTAGTCCCCCCTCCGTAAAGAAAGAGTTTAGGGACATGATACTCAGAAACAAAAGAGCCTTCTCAAATGCAGATGAAGCTCTCCCTGTTAATACTGCTGTCATCGCTACAATCCGAACAGTAGAAAACGAGCCTGTGTATTCAAGATACCCGAGTCTCATGGGTGTTTCTGACTTCATAAACAAAGAAGTCAAACAATTACTGGACGATGGCATAATCAGACCCTCCAGATCGCCTTATAACAGCCCAACATGGGTGGTTGATAAAAAAGGCACCGACTTAGACGGTAACCCACAAAAAAGGTTGGTAATCGACTTCAGGAAACTGAACGAAAAAACCATACCGGACCGCCGAGCATCCCCATGATCTTAGCAAATCTAGGAAAGGCAAGGTACTTCACTACCCTCGACTTAAAGTCTGGGTACCATCAAATCTACCTTGCAGAGCATGACCGCGAAAAGACTTCGTTTTCAGTAAGCAGCGGCAAGTACGAGTTCTGTCGCCTACCATTCGGCCTGCGCAATGCAAGCAGCATATTCCAAAGGGCAATAGACGATATCCTGAGGGAAATATTTGCTTTGTTTATGTAGACGACGTCATAATTTTTTCTAAAAACGAAACGGAGCACCTTCAACACATTAACATTGTGTTAAAATGTCTAATCGACGCCAACATGCGTGTAGGCCCTAAAAAGACTCGATTCTTCAAGGAAAGTATCGAATTCCTGGGTTTCATCGTAACCAAAGACGGAGCAACATCCGATCCCAAAATAATTAAGGCCATTCAGGAATTCCCCGAACCAAAGAGTGTCTACAGCGTTTGGTCCTTTTTGCTACTACAGCTACTATAGGGTCTTAATTAAGGACTTTGCCGCTATAGCGCGTCCGATATCGGACATACTTAAAGGGGAAAATGGTTCAGTCAGTAGGCACGTATCAGAGAAAATCCCTGTTGAATTTAATGAAGTTCAACGCGATGCATTTCACCGTGTACTGAGTATTTTGGCATCAGAAGATGTCATGTTAATGTATCCAGACTTCCAGAAACCGTTCGATTTAACCACTGATGCTTCGGCCAGTAGAATTGGCGCGGTTCTTTCCCAAGGCAATAGGCCAATAACAATGATTTCTCTCGCCTTAAAACAGGCCGAACAAAACTATGCCACTAACGAAAGAGAATTGCTGGCCATTGTGTGGGCTTTAGGCAGACTGCAGAACTTTCTGTACGGTTCTAGGGAAATTAACATTTTCACGGACCACCAGCCGCTTACGTTCGCTGTGTCGGACAAGAACACGAATTCCAAGATTAAAAGATGGAAATCTTACATTGACCAGCACACTGCCAAAATGTTTTATAAACCGGGCAAAGAAAATCTGGTGGCGGATGCCCTTTCAAGGCAAAACATTAATGCTCTGTAAGATGGGCCCCGTTCGAACGCTGCAACCGTTCACAGCGAACTTTCCCTGACCTACACGGTCGAGACAACAGACAAATCGTTGAATTGCTTTAGGAACCAGATTGTCCTAGAGGAATCGCATTTTTCGCTAAAGCGAAACTTGTTGCTGTTTTGCAGCAAAACACGCCACTTGATCAATTACACTGACAAGAGCACAATTCTCAAAACTCTCAAAGAAGTTGTGAATTCTGGAGTCGTTAATGCAATACATTGCGATCTTCCCACGTTGGCAAGTTTCCAACACGACCTGATTTTGCATTTCCCTGCCACCCAATTCTGGCATTGCAAAAACCTTGCGCAAGATATAGCGGACAAAAACGAGCAGTTAGAAATCATCACTGCCGAGCACAAGAAAACATCAAACAAGTACTTCGTGACTATTACTTTCCCAATATGGCCAGTTTGGCCAAGGAAGTGGTTGCAAACTGCAGGGTCTGCACTAAAGCCAAGTATGATAGGCACCCGAAGAAACAAGAACTCGGGGAAACGCCTATACCAAGTTATACTGGCGAAATGTTGCATATTGACATTTTCTCGACAGACAAGAAACAGTTCTTGACCTGCATAGACAAATTCTCCAAATTTGCAGTCGTCCAACCGATATTATCCAGAACGATAATCGATGTCACAAGCCCTCTACTGCAAATTGTTAACCTTTTCCCCGCAACCAAGATAATTTATTGCAATAACGAGGCGGCATTCAATTCCGCGACCATCACTTCGATGCTCCGAAACGCGTACGGCATTTGCATTGTGAATGCGGCTCCGCTTCACTGCACCTCAAACGGCCAGGTGGAGCGCTTTTATAGCACCCTGACCGAAATTGCGAGATGCCTCAAGTTAGACAGGAAAATCAGCGACACTACAGAATTAATCTTAAAGGCTACGATAGAGTACAACAAAAGTTTGCACTCAGTAACCCGCGAGAAACCAATTGAGATCGTCCATGCAGCAGCTTATGATCGTCGCGAGAACGTCAAAGACAGGCTAATTAAGGCACAGCAAGAAAATATCAAAAAGTGCAATGCATCTAGGCAAAACCGCGTTTTTGAGGTAGGAGAAGAGGTGTTCCAGAAGAACAACAAGAGGCTAGGGAACAAGTTAACTCCCTTATGCGCAGAACAAAAAGTCGAAGCAGACTTGGGAACGTCTGTCCTCATTAAGGCGAGAGTGGTCCATAAGGACAACCTGAAATAAGTTTTCCTCCACAATTAGCTAGTAAGCCAACTTAGAGTTAGAACACCGTCTTATTTTGTGCGTCCATTTCGGGTTATCACTCACTTTGCTTGTGGCACTAGCAGCGGTAAATGCTCGACCGACTTCTCGCATGCCGACTACATTCCGGTGTTAGACGGGGAAGTACTAGTATTCGATCAACGTAGCTACTTGAGGCACTCAAGTAACATTTCTGAATTTGTTAGTATGGTAGACGAGACGGAAAAACTGTCCGATTGCTTTCCACAGTCGCATATGCGCAAACTACTAGACGTAGATACAGATCACCTTAGAACATTTTTGTCCGTTCTTCAAGTGCATCACAGATTGGCACGAAGCCTCGATTTCTTAGGCACTGCCTTGAAGGTTGTTGCTGGCACCACTGATGCTTCAGATTTCCTAAGGGTCCGCGTTACAGAGACGCAGTTGGTGGAGGCTAACTCCAAACAGATACTAATAAACTCCGAAACTCAAAAACAAATAAACAGATTGACGGACACTATCAATAAAATTATCAGTTCCCGCAAAGGCGATTTGGTCGACACTGCTCCTTTATTCGAGACACTGTTGGCAAGAAATAGAATACTGAACACAGAAATTAAAAATTTAATACTCACCATAACGTTGGCAAAAGCAAATATAGTAAATCCTACAATCCTTGATCACACCGATCTGAAATCACTTATCGAACAAGTTACCTCAATAGTTAGCTTAATAGAAGCTTATAAGATCAAGGTCCTTCAGTCCAAGAATATTATCCACATATTAATAGCGTACCCTAAAGTTGAGCTTGGGTGCCAAAGGGTCTCCGTCTACCCCGTTTCACACCAACAAACCATTCTGCGACTCGACGAAGACACGTTTGCGGAATGCGAAAAGGATTCCTTTGCAGTTACTGGATGCACCGTAACTACGCATAACACCTTCTGCGAACGCGCACGGCGCGAAACCTGTGCTAGCTCCCTTCACGCGGGAAACATCGCCAACTGCCACACTCAACCTAGCCACCTGAAAGCGATAATGCCTGTAGACGACGGCGTCGAGGTTATCAACGAAGCGACAGCGCGCGTCCGAACAGATGATGGCGCAGAGGTAACCGTCTCAGGAACCTTCCTGATAACTTTCGAACGGTCTGCAGCTATCAATGGCACAGAATTTGTAAACTTGCGCAAATCACCAAGCAAGCAGCCTGGCACCGTGAGGGCACCGCTCCTAAACATCATCGGACATGACCCGGCTTTAAGTTAACAACTAAACATATAAGATACACCCTCATAGTCATACATTGTTATTTCTAAGTACGCAACACACGATCATAAATATTTGGTTGCCCTCAGCAACAAATACAACAACAACAGACGCAGTAACAACGACGCTCGACGTACTAGAAACAACTGTAATAATAAGAATAACGTACATAAAATAAGATAAAAAATAACGGCAAATCAAAAGAGAAACGAAGACGAATAGCGGCGGTAGCAGAGTACAAGTTAATGTTTTTCGTCTTCACTTGTATAGTTTCACGAAATGAAGACGAAGGTATTTTTGTTCTGTGCCGGTTTAATGTTCAAATCAAACTAAAACTAAAAACACAATAAGATTCTTATATGAAGCTAGCTCTGCCCTATATTCGCTGACACAGCGATTTGGCCAACGGATCATGTGATTCGTATATGGTACGTTGACCGCTTACCCAAGGGTTCTTGGAATTCGCTGACTGCAACATCGTTGCAGCAATATTCTGTGCAACGATCAAGTCCGGAACTTGCTTATGCACAAAAAGATATTTGAGACGTTTAGCTTATTGCTGATTGGCTTATTTCTGATTGGACGTGTTAACTTACACAGGCTATGCGAAACGTTTTTGAGAAACGCCAAAAGGGCAGTCTCATAGCATACGCCGTTAACGACAGACACAGCAGATACAGCTCTCATTCTAGATCGCAACATTATAAGACGAGCGAATGATTAAACTCCGGCATTGCCGTCAATAAACTTTATCTGCGTTATCAATCATAGTTGACCACGTCCGAGACGGGTAACCGGGAAGGCTCCCACAACCTAATCACATTGTTCCAATAGTTACCTGTTGGATTCATCACCACCTCACAAAGAGAAGAAGTCACCACCGTCCGATCAACCACACATCGTCGCCAGAAAAGAAGGTTACGACGGAAGACTTAATTTGCATATGTGAGTGTATGTGATTCTCGTTCACGACCTTTAAACTTTGAGCTAGAGTACCAACAGGAAGCTGGAAGTAATTTTGGAATACTATATATTCGTAAAGAATGCAAACAATATGTAATTCTGCTTATCGACAATGTAGTTAATCAGTAAAACTGTATTTTCAACAATTTTAGTGCTTAAAAATTTCAAGTTTGGCGTATTACTTTACGATATATAATATATAGCTGAAATATTATATTTTACAGAGTTTAATAATTTCAAAGTTGTGCTAATTAATAATTATAGTTCAGCAGATACAACTTGACAAAAATCGATATTGTAATAAATTTAGCTGAAATTATGAATTTAGTATATTCCTCTTTAAGACACACATATTTAAAGGACAAATTTCAAAGTCTAACTACAAGCAGGGACTTGTGCTTTAAATATTCGCTTCCCTGAAGGAGGTCCAAAAAAAATCCTTATGTCATCAGAGCCTTATGTTTTTTTGGTAACATGAGTATGACAAATTTTAGTAATTCACAGCAAAACAAATACTTTTCCAATTCTGCGATTCTAATTTTATCGAAATCTCCCTTTACTCTGACTGTCGTTTTTTTCAGACTCGTCGCCAGTTTTAGTGCATCAAAATGGGATCCCATATCCATATTCATCTGCAATCCCATATTACTATATAAAGGTTTTGATAGATTTTTATCCGAAGAATCTTTTGTTTTTAGCCAGAATGTACAATAGTGAATTATAAGGAGACCGTAATAGAATATATGGGAGAATGAATTAAAGTTCTAATATCTGTTTCTTATTAGTCGCATAAGTAAGTTTTTCTTAATAGTATCCTAATTTTTATACCCTGAACCCATTGAAAATGGGAAATCAGGGTATAATGGTTTTGTGCAAATGTATTTAACAGGCAGAAGGAGGCGTGGCAGACCCCATAAAGCATATATATTCTTGATCAGGACGACAAGCCGAGTCGATTGAGCCCTGTCCGTCTGTCTGTCCGTCCGTCTGTCCGTATGTGTGAACGCGTGGATCTCAGCATCTATAAGAACTAGGGACTTAATATTTTTTGTAGGCCCCTGTATAGCACGCGCAGGTCAAGTTTGTTTCAAATATTCGAAAACTATTCGCATTTAATTGTTATGTTGAAATGCAGTTAATAAATTATATCGCGGACGTCTTAAGAGCTCGAGCCTCCAAATTTTGTATTTAGTTTTATGTATGTTTTATGCAATTTTGATGTTTGTTGGATTTTGGATACCGGCTCCAAATTCCCCAAATTCTTAGAATTCAAGTTTAGTTGGAACTAGGGCCATTATGTGAAGGCGTTTGCATCTCAACCAAGCCAATAGGATATGTAGATCATGTGCTGAAAATTTCATTAAAATCCATTAAGTAAAACAGAAGTTATTAAACAAAACGTTTGGCCAATTTGCAAAAGCACATGTCAGCAGCGCCACGCGAGTTTTGTTATCATAACATGTTAACATTTAATTATTTATAAATAATGTGTTTTGTCTTTTTAATTTAACTGAAAGTATTTATTTCACTTCATGTTCTTTTCTCCTCGACGTGCACATCAAAAAGTGCGCTCAAAAGCTTTCGACTCCTCGAGAGAGCTTTTGAGTTTTTACATACAGATCGAGCTTTTTCTCTCTCAATGTTAAAGTAGGCAGAGACTGAGAAGCAGCACTTAGACTACATAACTTCCCCATCGCTTAAATTAAGACTCTCCTGAGTTTTACAATTCATTTATATATACAGTCACCGGCATAACTATTTTGACAAAATTTGTTCTTCTATTCTGCGTTTTACTTTGAAGAACTCGAATATATAACGGTTCTTTTTTTAACAGCAAAGCATAAAGCACATAAGCATAAAACAGAATGCAACGGCTTTTTTCAATTCCACTTTGCGTTTTCATAATTTTTGCTTTATTGTCTTTCGTTTGCTGATAAGAGATGGACAAAAGTATTTTGACATTCGAAGTATTTAGTCATTATTAGTCTGCTACTGACTTTACAGCTAACCCACGTGATTTTTGTTGTTCTATCATTTATTCTAAGACGTAAAAAATCGTTTTTGCTTTTCTATTTTGCTTCGTTATGAGTAAAAAAAAAGAATTAAGTGACATTGTGAAGTATCAAATGGTGGAGAAGTATAACGCTGGTATTTCTGTGGAAAATATCAGTATCTTATACAATGTTTCTCGTCAAACTGTTTATTATCAAATAAATAAATTTAAAAAATACCACACCATCAAAAATCTGCCGCGGAGTGGCAGACCTCGCAAAACAAATAAAGTCATGGATCGTTATATTCTTCGACATTTTACAAAAAATCCTTTACATATGCCCAAAACAGTTTCCCAGGAGATAGCTTATACATCAAATATCATTATTAGCGAAAGGACAATTCGCAGGCGCCTCCAGGAAGCAAACTACGGAACATATGTGTCTAGAGTTATCCCTCAAATCAGTGCGAGGAATAAATTAAAACGGTTTGAGTTTGCAAAAAAATATGTTGAAAAGCCTCTGTCATTTTGGCATCAAGTCTTATGGAGTGATGAAAGCTCATTTAACTACCACTGCTCTAAAAAAAAAGTTTTTGTGAGAATGCCTAAGGTAACACACCAAAAAAGGATACCAACAAATGAAAGAGTAAGCCATGGTGGCGGGTCGGTAATGTTTTGGGGATGTGTTTCCTATAATGGCATCGGAGACTTAGTTCCTATCGATGGAACTATGACCAAAAACAAATATTTGGATGTCCTTAATGATCATGCTTTTCCCTCTGGTGATAAACTGATCGGAGAAGCATTTATTTTCCAGCAAGACAACGCGCCATGCCATAAGGCAAAACTTATTTCAAATTTTTTAAGTGAAATAGGACTTAATGTCCTAGATTGGCCACCTCAGAGTCCTGATATAAGTATAATTGAAAACCTATGGGCTTATATCAAGCGACAGCGGTGTGTAGATCTCACAAGGACACGAGAGGGCACTATTTCTGAGATTGGAGACCTCTGGAAGGATATTTCGTTGGACTATATACATAAATTGGTTGATTCGGTTCCTAGACGTCTCCAAAAAGTTATTAGTGCTAAGGGAGGATATATTTTTTATTAATTTTGAGAAACATTAAGTGAAAACATAAAATATTGTGAAATGTTGCATTCTTTTTCATATGTCAAAATACTTTTGCCACCGTACATTTTGATTTCATGATTTTTTTAGTATTGTTAATGTTTATTAAAACAAACCACTTTGGGTTTAAAATACAATAGATATTCATATCTTCTCAGCATAAATATTATTTATTTTTTTATTGGCATTAAAAAAAGTTATAAGCTTATTGGCCTATTTTTTTGTTTGTCAAAATAGTTATGCCGGCGACTGTATATATAAGGGTTAGGAATACAATTGTGGAAGATTATGTTATGTTATGTTATGTTGAAGTCTGATATTTCTTCTTTCTTTTTATGTTGGAACTATGGACATTACTTAAATTAAATTTTCTATATTTCGGTTCATTTTTGTGTCTTAGAGACTTATAGTTTTTTATATATCCTTCGTTTCTAGTTTCTTCAAAATTTTCTCTTGTTTGATTTACGGATGTAATGTAATGTTTCTTATATATTAGAATGTTATTATGTATAATTTTTTTGTCACAATTTCCATATTCAATATTCATTGGCGTATCTTGTATTGTTGAGTGATAGCTGTTATTATAATATTCTATAGCTTTACTAACTTTATCTTTGATTGATAGATCTTTGTTTTCAAGGTATATAATTCTTATTTTGCTGTTAGAGTGTTATGGAATCTTTCGACGTCCGCATTGCCAGTGTGGCTGTTCGGTTTCACAAAATGAACTTCTATATTCTCATTTCTTAAATATTCTTTTATATTTACACTATTAAATTCATTATCAGTTATTAATTTTTCAAAGCTTCCTCTTTGGGATTTGTACAAGCGCATTTTTTCGATTATAGTTTGATTATTGCGATCCTCAAGATAGAAGGCAGTAGCAAATTTTGAAAATCGGTCAATAAAAGTTAGGAAATTACATTTTGAATTTGTGTAGATGTCCATATGAACAATTTTTCTTATATCAGTTGGTGTTTCCGTATATTTAAATTTTTCTTTTACCGGGTTCCTATCATATTTACACCGATTACAAATGTCACAATTGTTGATATACTTTTGGATGTAATGTTGAAGTTTTGGAAAGTAAATAATCTGTTTTAAACTTTGGTAATTTTCATTTATACCTGAATGACCAGTATAATATTTATGGAATCGTTCAATTTCTTTATACACATCTTCATTTTCAATGTCTTTTGCCTGAAATGAGCATTTTAAAAATTTAACATTTTTATTGCCTTCGAAAATTTGGATGATTTTTTGTTGAAATTTATTGTATTGGTGGTCGTTATATTCACTGAACATTCCTACTTTGCCTTTTATGATATGATTCTTCAAAATTTCTTCCATTCCATTTTCAAGATCATTTAAATTTAAATAAATTTTCTTATTTCTATTCTTATATTCAAACTCCATTGTTTTTTTATCTGTTAGAATGATTTGTATTTTAAATCTATTAACAACTGTTTCTAAGCTGCCTAAAATAGGTGTGTCCACAAAGTCTTCGGCTTGTGTATGTTGGGTACTAACATCATCAACATTGTTTTCTAAAGAGCTACAAGATTTAGTTATGTTTACGGCACAAATTTCGTCGTTGCTTATTCGGCTTAAAAAATCAGCTACCTGGTTATTCTTTCCTTTAATGTATGATACGTTTATATTAAATTCTTTTCCGTTATATTTAATTAGCAGCCACTTAAGTGGTTGGTGGTCGGACAAAATGTCGAATTTGACTCCATAGAGATATGGGCAGAAATAAGCTGTTGCCCACACTATAGCTAGTAATTCCTTTTGTATAGAGGAATAGTTTTTCTCATGGTCATTTAATGTACGACTTGCATAACAAATAGGATGACCATCCTGTTGCAAAACAGCACCTAAAGCTATGTTACTAGCATCAGTGATAAGCTGAAATTTCTTTTTGAAATCCGGATACTTAAGTACCGGTGCCTCAGTTATGATTCTTTTTAATTTGTCAAATGCAATCATGAAGTTGGGTTCATTAACATCGATCTTAGCATCCTTTTTAAGGCATTTAATCAATGGATAAGCTACTTGAGAAAAATCTTTTATGAACTTTCTATAATACCCAGTGATTCCTAGAAAAGCTCTAATTTGTTTAACATTTTTCGGAATTTTAATCTGGAGAATGCTGTTAACTTTTGTTGGGTTAGGCCTAACTCCTTCGGGGGTTAAAACATGACCCAAAAACTGAGTTTCTTTTGAGAAGAAATTGCATTTGTTGATTTGAATCTTAAGGTTTGCCTCAGAAAGTTTTTTATAGATTGTGTGAATATGGCCAACATGTTCTGAAAAACTAGTGGAAAAAATAAGAACGTCATCAAGATAGACGACACAAATTCTATTTATTTCTTCTTTTAAAACTGTGTTTATAAGACGCTGGAAAGTGGCAGGAGCATTTTTGAGCCCAAATGGCATTCGATTAAACTCGTAATGCCCGTGGGGGGTAGAAAACGCTGTCTTTTCCCTATCTTGTTCCTGAACAAGAATTTGGTGAAAGCCTTTCGCTAAATCTATAGTAGAAAAATATTGCGCTCTTCCTAACTTATCCAGTATACTTTCTATATTGGGGATAGGAAACTTATCGTCTACTGTATTTTCATTCAATTTGCGGTAATCAATAACTATGCGCCATTTTTTCTTTCCACTGTTATCAGCTTTTTTGGGTACGAGCCATAAAGGGGCATTATATGGGGAATTACTTTTACGTATTATTCCCTGTTGTAGCATTTCTTCAATTTGCTTATATATTTCTTGCTCATGTATTTGAGGATATCTATAAATCTTACAATATAAGGGTTTATCCACTACTGTTTTTATCTGATGTTCAATAATGTTCGTATTGCTAAGACACTGACCTTCAAGAAATATTAATGTTTTAAATCTACTTAAAATTTTTGTTAGAGCATTGCTTTCTTCTTGATTTAAATCATTAAAAAGAATTCTCTGTGTTCTATCATCTATTTTGATTGGTTCAATTTGATTTGCTTCATCAGAGTATGGTGAACTATTTTGAAATTGAATAGTATTATTATTAATCGTAATTGTATTGTGGTAAAAATCAATAAGAGCATTTAATGATTTAAGAATGTTTTGCCCTATAATAGCATCGAATGATTTGTTATTAAATGATGTCAATTTCCAACTCATTGTGGCGTCTTCTTTAAATTCAAGAGGCAAATCAGTTATAATTTCTTGCGTTATTAGCGATTTTGAATTAAGAGATGCAAATGATAGTGGGTGACACAAAGTTCTTCGAGGATATTGTAACAATTTATTCCTATCTAATATGGAAGTTGTTGAACCAGTATCAATCAAGGCAGTGATTATTTCATTATTTAAAGTTAACTTAATCAAAGGAAGTGATTTTTCGAGGCAATTGTATGAAAATTTGCATGGCAAGAACAGTTCTTTTGCTCAGATTCATGAGTGATGCTTTGATTTTGATTATCATTTTTAAATTGGCTACAATTAGCTCTATTTACTTCGGCATGATCAATTTCCATTTTTGACACATGACTTTGTTGATTTGTATAGTTCTGATTTGAATTTAAATTTTGTGTTCCTGATCGAAAGTTTCCTGAATTTGCTTTTACATTTTGGAAATTGTTGTTGTGTTTTGCATTGTGATCTTGATTATTATAATTTGGTTTGTAGAATCGGTCTTTTTGATTATATGTATTATTATTTTGGTATTGATAGTTTTGATTTTCCGTTTTGTTTGATTTTTCATTACTTTGTGAAAATGTTTGTTTAAGATTTCTAATAAGACCTTCGGTTTCTAATAAATCGAAAGCTTCTCTTAAATTTTTAACATTTCTATTAATTACGACTGAAGCTAAATTTACATCGATATTTTTCAAGAATGTTCTTAACATAGTTTCTTCGACATTTTTGGGACTAAACTCAGGACGCTTTACATTATCATATTCATATTTTTTATTAATTTTACACATTATACTTCTTAAAGACTTAAAATATTCTGTAATATTGTTTTTGTTACTTAGCATAAACGCCTCTTGGTAAAGTTGATTATAAGACTCCTTTATGCCAAAATTCCGAATAAGAATCGACTTGATGTCATTCCATGACGGCTCGGAATTCTCGATGGTTCTTACAACATGTAGAGCTTCGCCTTGAACTTTGTTGAGGATGACACGGCGAAAGACGTAGACTCCTGCGGGAGATGTGGGAGGTAATAATGAAAATATCATATCTACTTCACGAATAAATGATGATAGAGCCCTTGAGTTGTCTCCTCTGTACTCGTGAATGTGATGGGCATCCTTAAGGATATCCCCAAACGATAAAGTAAAGCCGTTTGCCATCGCTATCAAAGAATAAATAGCCGTTGAGTTCTTTAGATCGTATAATATGCTAACAGAATTAGTTCTGTTAGTTCTCGTCGCCAATCGATGCCAAATGTTCTTCTGAACTTGTCATCGAACCAATTGTGAACAGAATAAGTTCACTCCGAGATGCTGGTGTATGTGTGTGCAATTGCTGATTTAAACACACAGTCACACATACATACAGAGATGAATGCAGTTGCAAATGCTGGCACGTTTCGCGTTACTTTTCAGGTTATGTGTCTTTAGCACAAGGTTGATATGTATGGAATTGCGTACAAGCACAAATTCGTTTAAAACTGCACTTTAGTGAGTATTTTAATGTTTTTGGTTACTCCGTCGGCTGCGCCAGTTTTGTTATCATAACATGTTAACATTTAATTATTTATAAATAATGTGTTTTGTCTTTTTAATTTAACTAAAAGTATTTATTTCACTTCATGTTCTTTTCTCCTCGACGTGCACATCAAAAAGTGTCCGCTCAAAAGCTTTCGACTCCTCGAGAGAGCTTTTCAGTTTTTACATACAGATCGAGCTTTTTCTCTCTCAATGTTAAAGTAGGCAGAGACTGAGAAGCAGCACTTAGACTACATAACTCGCGCACGCATTTTTCCTATGCGTGTGCACACATACATTCGAATGCGTGTATTCTTTTCTGTTCCAGGAATTGAAATTGCGATTGAATTGTGCTGAATTATTAGATGTTACTTATGTTCATATTTGCAGCTGCTCCCGTAAGCGGAGCAGTGGCTGCGTAGGTAGAGGCAGCGCTCGTATGCAGCTCGGTCCGGGTTCGAGACCAGTGCAGATGAAACACTTTTTATTGTTTTATTTATTTTTTAATTATGAAGTGGCGGTATTGGTAGAGTTGGTGCACGTTGCGCAAATAGTCCGGGTTCGAAACCTGGTCTCGCAATGTCGATTTTTATTTGTTTTCTTTTTTTTTTTGAATACTCGATACAAACTACGGAACATATTAAAAAACTCAGAGGACTGGGATCAGGGTATCTCCTAGTCGGGCACCCCGACTAGGCACCCCGACTAGAGCTTTCTTACTTGTTATTTTTGTACTAGTTATTCAAATTCTGCTCTTGCCTCTTCTCTAAGCGATCTTTCGTTCCTATCACTCTTTTAGTTGACCATTTTTGCTTAGGAATTGTTAGTAAAATCCGGGCTGAATTTGAAAGGTTTTAAATGTTCCGTGAAAGAATCCGTAAGGGCAATTGAGGCGAAAGGAATATGGGCGGCCAATGAGTTAAATTTTGGATTGCATTATAATAAATTTGGCCGGAATTGGCTTATGACTCAATCTCATAGGTTCAGAAATTCACTTCGGGTAGATCCAGAGAGGGTTTTGAGATCTGTAAATAGCGTAGTTTGTCTAGTTTTGCAATTTTAAATATTAATGTAAAGCTTGAGACCCTTATGAAGGTGTCGAAATTCGAATCACATTAACTTTCTTCAAAATAAAGGAGAGGTACTTGATATTTTGATAAGATTGTTTGACCGTTTTTAGTCTGCCCGAAATGGGTACACATATGTATATACTTATTATATATCCGTGTGATAATAATTTGAAGCATACATCCATACAGCCATGGGAATGCGCGGGCGTGCTTGATAACAGTGTGGAGTGTAGGATCATATATATATATATATATATATATATATATATATATATATACATATTTTATATCCGAGTGATAATAAATTGAAGCATACATACATACAGCCCAAAACATATTTACATCTGGTGATATTAAATGCAGACATACATATGTATATCTGCTGATATATATTGGTGATTTTATATCCCGGCATTAAGTAGAACGAATTCAAAGAATAATTCCTCAGTCGCTACGCAAACAGGGAAACGCCATCGGCAATGTTTTTAAATTTACTAAGCAGTCGAACAACTAGCCTTTCGGTTTATGCTAGATAATGTGGATGGTCGCTTACAACGGGTTGTTTTTACGTTAAAAGTTCAAAGATTTGCAATCCGAATTAGGTGCATTCACCTTTCAAAAACATGCTCCAAAAAGGACTCAACAAGCAAACAGGGAGTGTTCCAACAGAAGACTATGAACTAATGTTTTAAGCCAGAGCCTACTAGAGTTATGTTACCGCGCTGTGAGATATACCCAACTTCTTTTGATTCCGGTGCAGAATGTTCACTCATAAAACAAAGCATGGAGAAAGTTAGCTGGTAAGCGTTTGAATAGCATTGTCATGTTAAAAGGCATAGGTTATGCTGGTATATAAAATAACATTAGCCCAAAGTAGAACAACTGTGGCTAAGTCAAATTGGGCATCCGGCATTATTGGTATTGCAACAATGTGCAAGGTCAGCATTTCTCACCAGCGACGTCCGGCTCAGCGACAAGTAAGGGCTAGCTTGTAAGAATGAAATTGTATTTAGCTTCAGTTTTTATTGGAATTGAAGCAGACGCGACGCCGCTACTCTAATAAAACTCGTATGAATAAATCTAAACTTTAGATTTGAATAATTGGCGCTCAACAAAGAATCGAACTTACACCGGTTTAAGTGCATTGGTAAATAAGTTTAAAAAATATATATAATATAAAATATCAATAAAATATTAAAAAGCAGTCCAACAGCTAGAAGGAGATGCTCGCAGCCACGAGTGTAAAAACAGGCAACTGAAAAATACATTTGTTACACCAAACGGTTGGTTTGGGCAGCGGAGAAGAAGACCAAGGTCAGAAACCCACACACCTTGGCAGACGACCAAATTCCACTGAATGAAGCGGCAACGATTAGCAGACGAAAAAAGAGGAAGAGGAAATTCATGTAAGTGAAATCTTTGTTTAAAAAATACAATCTTGCAACTTAGCAGTCTCAGTGTGGCATTTTCTACATAAGAATTCCATTTGTTTATTTTGGTTTGATTATTATATTCAAAACGCCAATTCGTTTCGTATGTTACTTTTGATTGTGAGCGCGTTATTTGTTTTTGACTACTTTTGATATACAAAAAGACACACAGTGGTCTTGAAATAGATAAACAGTAACAAAACTGACTCATTTGACCCACTTGACGAAATACTTGAGAACTTGGACAAATTAGTATTAACAGAGAGACAGTTAAAACAGAGAACAGACATGGACCCAGAACTATTAAGCACGTTCCTAAACGCAGCGATTAATGCTGTATTGCAAGCCCAAAGGGCTGAATTCGAAACACAAATTCAAGAAATGACAGACAGATTAAGAAACAAAATCAGAGGTTTAGCAGACCTCACGTTGTCTTCTTTTAATACGAAGCTAAACTTCGATGCCATCGTAGACAGATTAGATTTTACATATGCGGACTAGCGTCCTGTATACCTGATCGAACAGGGAATGAGTACCGTAAGGCAGGGCAACTTAACAATATTAATATTTTATGATGAGGTGGAAAAGAAGCTCACGCTTCTTACTAACAAGACCATCATGTCATATGACACGGCATTTGCCAACCATATGAACGAGAAGTACAGATCAGATGCGCTCCGAATCTTTATCTCAGGTCTTAAGAAAAGACTGACCGATGGTACTGTAGTAGTACATGTAGTAATGTACTACTACAGTACCGACAATGTTAATTATTTAACGGTGTGTCCCGGCTCTCATTCGTAAAGCGAGCAATAGCAAGGATCAGTCTGAAATTCCTAGTGTATACGGGGGCCTCGAAAAACTTCTTGCGCCCCGGTAGCCTCGAGCATATTAACACTACTCCCGTACAACCTCTTTTCAGCGTCAAATCTATACATGGCGTAGAAAGCATAACTCACAAATGTACCCTGTCCGTTTTTGGGATCGATGGCCCAGATTTCATTTTACCAACATTGTCCACATTCGACGACATAATTGGGTTGGGCCACCTAACAACCTAAGAGATAGCATCATAGAACACGGGAATGGAGCTGAAAAAATTCAATTCCATAAATGTCACAATGTTAATTTCAATAAGATTGAAGACATTAAGGTCCCTTAGATCATTAAAAAAGAGTTCACAAGCATGATAAAAAAGAACATAAAGGCTTTTGCAGACCCAGGTGAGCTGCTGCCTTATAACACGTTGGTTGTCGGAGCAATCCGACCCGAAGATAGTGAGCCTGTGTATTTAATGCTTTACCCATTTCCGATGGGTACGGCCGACTTTGTCAACAAAAAAGTAAAGTAGTTGTTGAAAAATGGCATCATACGGCCATCTCGCTCTCCGTATAACAACCCAATCTGGGTCGTCGGCCAGAAAGGAGTCGATAACTCAGCAGCGGGGAAAAAGTTGATGATAGATTTTCGTAAACTTAACGAAAAAACTATCGCCGATAAATACACTAGTATCAATATGATACTAGCAAACTTTGGTAAGGCTCAGTATTTCACGATATTGGATCTGAAGTCACCACCAAATCACCCAAGCAGAGCAATATCGAGAGAAAACATGCTTCTCCGTGAATGGAAGGAAATACGAGTTCTGCCTACTGCCGTTCGGCCTCAAGAGCGCCGGAAGTATTTTCCAAAGGGCGATCGATGACGTGCTCCGTGAGCACATTGGCAAGACTTGTTATGTCTATGTCGCTGACGTCATCAAGCCCAAAGGGGCCGTTTGACCTCACAACGGACGCTTCGTCTTCTGGTGTCGGAACCGTGCTGTCCCATGGAAGGAGACCCTAACTATGATCTCCAGCACACAAAGACAGAGAGATAAACTACGCAAAGAATAAAAGGAGTTGCCAGCAATAGTTTGGGCATTGAAATTTAAACATTTACATCGATCATCAGCCTTTGACGTTTGCCGTGTCGGATAGAAATCCAAATTCGAAAATTAAGCGCTGGAAAGCGTTCTTCTATAAACACGGGGCCGAAGTTTTATACATACCTGGTAAGGAGAACCCTGTGGCAGATGGCTTGTCCAGGCAAAATATAAACGTCATTGAAGACTTGCCACAATCCAAAAAGCACAATTCATAGTGAGCAGTCTTTATCTTATACGATCGACGCCACTGAAAAGCCCGTAAGCTGTTTTAGAAACCAGATTATTCTGGAAGACGTAGATCATCCGTGGCAACGCACATCAGTGCTTTTCAAGCAAAAAGTACGACATGAAATCCTTTTCAAGGACTGGGACACGCTTATTAATGTAGTCAAAGAGGCTGTTAGCCCAGAGGTAGTAAACGCTATTAATTGCGAGTTACCAATTTTAGCACACATACAACATCCGCTTGTCGACGCTTTCGCATTCTACCAAATTCTGGTAATGCAAAAGCAGGGTGACGGACATTTTTAACAAGGATGAACAGAAGGAAATAGTCGCAGCAGAGTACAATCGCTCCCGTAGACAGAAATAACCCGTCAAGACAGAATAGGGTATTTGAAGTAGGGCTGGTGGTATTAGTTAAGGCAAATAGGCGGTTAGGTAATAAGCTAAGATCCTTATATGTAGACGAAAAAAGCAGATTTGGGGACGAAAGTTCTCATCAAAGAGAGGGTGGTCCATAAGGACAACCGTAGGTAATAAGCAAGCTCAAAAAAATTAATAAATACAAAAATGTTATGTAGTACATAATATTAACAGCAATATGCAAAGTACAATTTGCAAAAGCACATATCACCAGCGAAACGCGCACGCATTTTTCCTATACGTGTGCACACATACATTCAAATGCGTGTATTGTTTTCTATTCCAAGAATTGAAATTGCGATTGAATTGTGCTGAATTATTAGATGCTACTTATGTTCAAATTTGCAATTGCTCGCATGAGCAAAGCAGTGGTTGTGTTGGTAGAGGCGGCGCTCGTACGCAGCTCGGTCCGGGGTTCGAGACCAGTGGAGACGAAACGTTTTTTATTGTTTTATTGTTTTTTTTTTTAAATAATGAAGTGACGGTGTTGGTAGAGTTGGTGCACGTTGCGCAAATAATCCGGGTTCAAAACCTGGTCTCGCAATGTCGATTTTAATTTGGTTTCTTTTTTTTTTGAATACTCGATACAAACTACGGAAAATATTAAAAAACTCAGAGGACTGTGATCAGGGTACTTCCTAGTCGGGCACCCCGACTAGCGCTTTCTTACTAGTTATTATTGAAAATGGGAAGTCAGGGTATAATGGTTTTGTGCAAATGTATGTAACAGGCAGAAAGAGTCGTGGCAGACCCCATAAAGTATATATATTCTTGATCAGGACGACAAGCCGAGTCGATTGAGCCCTGTCCATCGTCTGTCCGTCCGTCTGTCCGTATGTGTGAACGCCTGGATCTCAGCATCTATAAGAGCTAGGGACTTGAAATTTTTTTGTAGGCCCGTGTATAGCACGCGCAGGTCAAGTTTGTTTCAAATATTCGATATCTATTTGCATTTAATTGTTATCGAATAAAAATTTGATTGAAATGCAGTTAATAAATTATATCGCGGACGTCTAAAGAGCTAGAGCCCCCAAATTTTGTATTTAGTTTTATGTATGTTTTATGCAATTTTGATGTTTGTTGGATTTTGGATACCGGCTCCAAATTCCCCAAATTCTTAGAATTCAAGTTTAGTTGGAACTAGGGCCATTATGTGAAGGCGTTTGCATCTCAACCAAGCCAATAGGATATGTAGATCATGTGCTGAAAATTTCATTAAAATCCATTAAGTAAAACAGAAGTTATTAAACAAAACGTTTGGCCAATTTGCAAAAGCACATGTCAGCAGCGCCACGCGCACGAATTTTTCCTATGCGTGTGCACACATACATTCAAATGCGTGTATTCTTTTCTGTTCCAGGAATTGAAATTGCGATTGAATTGTGCTGAATTATTAGATGTTACTTATGTTAATTTTTGCAGCTGCTCCCGTAAGCGGAGCAGTGGCTGCGTAGGTAGAGGCGGCGCTCGTATGCAGCTCGGTCCGGGTTCGAGACCAGTGCAGATGAAACACTTTTTATTGTTTTATTTATTTTTTAATTATGAAGTGGCGGTGTTGGTAGAGTTGGTGCACGTTGCGCAAATAGTCCGGGTTCGAAACCTGGTCTCGCAATGTCGATTTTTATTTGTTTTCTTTTTTTTTTTTGAATACTCGATACAAACTACGGAAAATATTAAAAAACTCAGAGGACTGGGATCAGGGTATCTCCTAGTCGGGCACCCCGACTAGGCACCCCGACTAGAGCTTTCTTACTTGTTATTTTTGTACTAGTTATTCAAATTCTGCTCTTGCCTCTTCTCTAAGCGATCTTTCGTTCCTATCACTCTTTTAGTTGACCATTTTTGCTTAGGAATTGTTAGTAAAATCCGGGCTGAATTTGAAAAATTTTAAATGTTCCGTGAAAGAATCCGTAAGGGCAATTGAGGCGAAAGGAATATGGGCTGCCAATGAGTTAAATCTTGGATTGCATTATAATAAATTTGGCCGGAATTGGCTTATGACTCAATCTCATAGGTTCAGAAATTCACTTCGGGTAGATCCAGAGAGGGTTTTGAGATCTGTAAATAGCGTAGTTTGTCTAGTTTTGCAATTTTAAATATTAATGTAAAGCTTGAGACCCTTATGAAGGTGTCGAAATTCGAATCACATTAACTTTCTTCAAAATAAAGGAGAGGTACTTGATATTTTGATAAGATTGTTTGACCGTTTTTAGTCTGCCCGAAATGGGTACACATATGTATATACTTATTATATATCCGTGTGATAATAATTTGAAGCATACATCCATACAGCCATGGGAATGCGCGGGCGTGCTTGATAACAGTGTGGAGTGTAGGATCATATATATATATATATATATATACATATTTTATATCCGAGTGATAATAAATTGAAGCATACATACATACAGCCCAAAACATATTTACATCTGGTGATATTAAATGCAGACATACATATGTATATCTGCTGATATATATTGGTGATTTTATATCCCGGCATTAAGTAGAACGAATTCAAAGAATAATTCCTCAGTCGCTACGCAAACAGGGAAACGCCATCGGCAATGTTTTTAAATTTACTAAGCAGTCGAACAACTAGCCTTTCGGTTTATGCTAGATAATGTGGATGGTCGCTTACAACGGGTTGTTTTTACGTTAAAAGTTCAAAGATTTGCAATACGAATTAGGTGCATTCACCTTTCAAAAACATGCTCCAAAAAGGACTCAACAAGCAAACAGGGAGTGTTCCAACAGAAGACTATGAACTAATGTTTTAAGCCAGAGCCTACTAGAGTTATGTTACCGCGCTGTGAGATATACCCAACTTCTTTTGATTCCGGTGCAGAATGTTCACTCATAAAACAAAGCATGGAGAAAGTTAGCTGGTAAGCGTTTGAATAGCATTGTCATGTTAAAAGGCATAGGTTATGCTGGTATATAAAATAACATTAGCCCAAAGTAGAGCAACTGTGGCTAAGTCAAATTGGGCATCCGGCATTATTGGTATTGCAACAATGTGCAAGGTCAGCATTTCTCACCAGCGACGTCCGGCTCAGCGACAAGTAAGGGCTAGCTTGTAAGAATGAAATTGTATTTAGCTTCAGTTTTTATTGGAATTGAAGCAGACGCGACGCGCTACTCTAATAAAACTCGTATGAATAAATCTAAACTTTAGATTTGAATAATTGGCGCTCAACAAAGAATCGAACTTACACCGGTTTAAGTGCATTGGTAAATAAGTTTAAAAAATATATATAATATAAAATATCAATAAATTGTGTTAAGACAAACCAAAGGCTAACAAAATAATAAAATATTAAAAAGCAGTCCAACAGCTAGAAGGAGATGCTCGCAGCCACGAGTGTAAAAACAGGCAACTGAAAAATACATTTGTTACACCAAACGGTTGGTTTGGGCAGCGGAGAAGAAGACCAAGGTCAGAAACCCACACACCTTGGCAGACGACCAAATTCCACTGAATGAAGCGGCAACGATTAGCAGACGAAAAAAGAGGAAGAGGAAATTCATGTAAGTGAAATCTTTGTTTAAAAAATACAATCTTGCAACTTAGCAGTCTCAGTGTGGCATTTTCTACATAAGAATTCCATTTGTTTATTTTGGTTTGATTATTATATTCAAAACGCCAATTCGTTTCGTATGTTACTTTTGATTGTGAGCGCGTTATTTGTTTTTGACTACTTTTGATATACAAAAAGACACACAGTGGTCTTGAAATAGATAAACAGTAACAAAACTGACTCATTTGACCCACTTGACGAAATACTTGAGAACTTCGACAAATTAGTATTAACAGAGAGACAGTTAAAACAGAGAACAGACATGGACCCAGAACTATTAAGCACGTTCCTAAACGCAGCGATTAATGCTGTATTGCAAGCCCAAAGGGCTGAATTCGAAACACAAATTCGAGAAATGACAGACAGATTAAGAAACAAAATCAGAGGTTTAGCAGACCTCACGTTGTCTTCTTTTAATACGAAGCTAAACTTCGATGCCATCGTAGACAGATTAGATTTTACATATGCGGACTAGCGTCCTGTATACCTGATCGAACAGGGAATGAGTACCGTAAGGCAGATCAGATGCGCTCCGAATCTTTATCTCAGGTCTTAAGAAAAGACTGACCGATGTACTACATGTACTACTACAGTACCGACAATGTTAATTATTTAACGGTGTGTCCCGGCTCTCATTCGTAAAGCGAGCAATAGCAAGGATCAGTCTGAAATTCCTAGTGTATACGGGGGCCTCGAAAAACTTCTTGCGCCCCGGTAGCCTCGAGCATATTAACACTACTCCCGTACAACCTCTTTTCAGCGTCAAATCTATACATGGCGTAGAAAGCATAACTCACAAATGTACCCTGTCCGTTTTTGGGATCGATGGCCCAGATTTCATTTTACCAACATTGTCCACATTCGACGACATAATTGGGTTGGGCCACCTAACAACCTAAGAGATAGCATCATAGAACACGGGAATGGAGCTGAAAAAATTCAATTCCATAAATGTCACAATGTTAATTTCAATAAGATTGAAGACATTAAGGTCCCTTAGATCATTAAAAAAGAGTTCACAAGCATGATAAAAAAGAACATAAAGGCTTTTGCAGACCCAGGTGAGCTGCTGCCTTATAACACGTTGGTTGTCGGAGCAATCCGACCCGAAGATAGTGAGCCTGTGTATTTAATGCTTTACCCATTTCCGATGGGTACGGCCGACTTTGTCAACAAAAAAGTAAAGTAGTTGTTGAAAAATGGCATCATACGGCCATCTCGCTCTCCGTATAACAACCCAATCTGGGTCGTCGGCAAGAAAGGAGTCGATAACTCAGCAGCGGGGAAAAAGTTGATGATAGATTTTCGTAAACTTAACGAAAAAACTATCGCCGGTAAATACCCTAGTATCAATATGATACTAGCAAACTTTGGTAAGGCTCAGTATTTCACGATATTGGATCTGAAGTCACCACCAAATCACCCAAGCAGAGCAATATCGAGAGAAAACATGCTTCTCCGTGAATGGAAGGAAATACGAGTTCTGCCTACTGCCGTTCGGCCTCAAGAGCGCCGGAAGTATTTTCCAAAGGGCGATCGATGACGTGCTCCGTGAGCACATTGGCAAGACTTGTTATGTCTATGTCGCTGACGTCATCAAGCCCAAAGGGGCCGTTTGACCTCACAACGGACGCTTCGTCTTCTGGTGTCGGAACCGTGCTGTCCCATGGAAGGAGACCCTAACTATGATCTCCAGCACACAAAGACAGAGAGATAAACTACGCAAAGAATAAAAGGAGTTGCCAGCAATAGTTTGGGCATTGAAATTTAAACATTTACATCGATCATCAGCCTTTGACGTTTGCCGTGTCGGATAGAAATCCAAATTCGAAAATTAAGCGCTGGAAAGCGTTCTTCTATAAACACGGGGCCAAAGTTTTATACATACCTGGTAAGGAGAACCCTGTGGCAGATGGCTTGTCCAGGCAAAATATAAACGTCATTGAAGACTTGCCACAATCCAAAAAGCACAATTCATAGTGAGCAGTCTTTATCTTATACGATCGACGCCACTGAAAAGCCCGTAAGCTGTTTTAGAAACCAGATTATTCTGGAAGACGTAGATCATCCGTGGCAACGCACATCAGTGCTTTTCAAGCAAAAAGTACGACATGAAATCCTTTTCAAGGACTGGGACACGCTTATTAATGTAGTCAAAGAGGCTGTTAGCCCAGAGGTAGTAAACGCTATTAATTGCGAGTTACCAATTTTAGCACACATACAACATCCGCTTGTCGACGCTTTCGCATTCTACCAAATTCTGGTAATGCAAAAGCAGGGTGACGGACATTTTTAACAACAATGAACAGAAGGAAATAGTCGCAGCAGAGTACAATCGCTCCCGTCCTACGCAGGGGAAATCATACACATGGATATTTACTCTACTGCAGGAAAGCAATTGTTGAATGTTATATACATCACACACGATTTCAGACATAAAGGGACCCATATTATTAACAGTCAATTTATTCCCGACAATCAAGATGGTCTACTGCGACAACGAAGCTTCTTTTAATTCGGAGACAATTAGGTTAAAAAATCATTACGGCATCGATATTGTTAATGTCCCTCTGATTCAAAGCACGTCAAATAGGCAAATCGAAGGGTTTCATAACACCCTAAGTGACATTACAAGATGCTTATCCCAACAAAAGAGAATCACAGACACGATTTAAGCAGTGCTGCAAGCCACGGTGAAACAACTCGGTCATAGATAGAGTCCCGGTCGACGTCATCCATTCATCACCGGATGAATTAAAACAGGACATAATACGCAAACTGCATAAAGCACAGAAAACACAGCTAGACAGAAATAACCCGTCAAGACAGAATAGGCTATTTGAAGTAGGGCTGGTGGTATTAGTTAAGGCAAATAGGCGGTTAGGTAATAAGCTAAGATCCTTATATGTAGACGAAAAAAGCAGATTTGGGGACGAAAGTTCTCATAAAAGAGAGGGTGGTCCATAAGGACAACCGTAGGTAATAAGCAAGCTAAAAAAAATTAATAAATAAAAAAATGTTATGTAGTACATAATATTAACAGCAATATGCAAAGTACAGTTTAGGTAAGCTAATAGTAATCAGCCACTAGATATATAATTCTTTCAAGCACCTTCTAGGTTTAATTTTGTGGGCTACGCTTTCGACAGCCAAACGGACGGACTACTCCGAAGCAGATTACATCCCGGTTATCGACGGGGCCGTCGTAATATGGAACGAGACTAAATTTTTGAGATATACAACAAATTTGACGGAGTATGTCAGACTTGATAGGACACATTGGAAATGACAGACCTATTCCCCCAGTCGCACATGCGAAAGATATTAGAGGCAGATTAAAACCACCTAACAACTTTGTTAGCAACTCTGGGCGTCCACTATAGGCACGCACTTTGGAAATTGAAAACCTTATAATTGCAATCACTCTGGCTGTCACTAACGTAATAAATCCTGTAATTATCAATGACACTCAATTAAAGGTAATTTTAAGCAAAGATTTCATCGAAGTTAGCGTAACCCACATTTTAAATGTCTCTAGCGTTAATTTCTTTGCAAACGATCAAGAAATTTATTTTATAATTAAGTTCCCTAAACCTAAGCTAATATGTAAGAAGAAGTATTACTTCAAATAGCTGAGAACACCGTAGCTGACTGCGATGGTAAAATCATTGCATTACAATCATGCAGTGGATCGTCGCACATGTCCTTTTGCAAAGAGTCGGCGGTTAACACGTGCGTTCAACAACTGCACGCGGGTACCACGGACCACTGCAACACGCAGCCAAGCCACCTAGCCCCAATATCGGTAATTGACGAGGGACACGTCATAATTAATGACAGACCAGCCCGAGTACGCATTGACGAAGAGCCAGAAGTTAAAATCACTGTAACCTATTTTGTCACATTCGATCGTACTGCATATCTTAATGGTACCAAGTTCACCAACTTCAACGCTGTCATCAGGAAAATTCCCGTTTCCTCTTCATCACCGGTGCTTAACGTCATCGAGCACCAGAAGATATTGAGCATTACTTTCCTGCACCAGATGAGTGAAGACAACCTAAGGCACATTAAAGAGTTTAAGACTCAACTAAATGAAAGACCAGTTGTAGCTTCGTCCATCTGCCTCATGATACGCGAAATGGCGGCTGTCATCACATGGTTAAATCATTAGAGAAAAAAGAAAAGGGCACAGGAACGCGTCAGGTGGTTCTACGAGATCTTGGAATGACCGATGACGGTCATAACTTAAGTGGGGGATTAGCTAACATTAGTCCAAAGTAGAGAAACTGTGGCTAAATCAAATTGGGCATCCGGCATTATTGGTATTGCGACAATGCTGACGATGCACCCAGATTATTGACTCCCTGTCGCAAGAGCATGAAATGCGACACTTGCGCAAAGTGCGAGGTCAGCATTTCTCACCAGCGACGTCCGGCTCAGCCGGAAGCAGACGCGATCGCGCTGTTCCAATAAGACTCGTATGAATGCATCTAAACTTTAGATTTGAATAATTTACATACATATTTGCGTACACACATACATACATATGAACGTACACACATACGTACGACACAACCTTGTCGTCGAATCTAAACAAGACTTTCCCAAAACTACAAGAAAATAACCAGGCGGACGTGTGACGGTCGGCTGCAGGCAGAACTAAGCTAAGAACTTTTGAAATTGAATAAAACACTTAATTTTTGACTCGCAAACCAACTAGTTGTGAATTTATTTGAACTCGAACCTTAGAATTAATTAATTAACCATCTCGCCAAGGGACATAATCTCCACCCATCAACGAAGCTCCATCACTCGAACCTCCATCACATAACCTTAACTGGCGCAGCCGGAAAACAAAAGAAGATGCTCAAAGCAGTATTAGCAGCACTATTAGCTCTTTACGCGGTGTTAGTAAGAACGGTGACAAGACTAACACTATGTGTGTCAAACCAAAAAAAGAGAAAAACAATAAGAAACAAAAACCTCGCGAAAACCTTACAGAAACCGCATGTGTATTGCACAAGGGATAGCGGTGTATTGCAGTATCAAATAAGGGTACAAAAAAAAAAAATAGACAAACGAAATTCTGTTTCTCAACACACACCTTAGTATTTTAACTATTAAACAATAACGTAGCTCATATTGTTGACATTTATAAATCCCTTGACTAAATGACAAAATTAGGGATCGTCTCGAAACTTACTCTGCCTAGGAACACACTCCAATATGTTAGCATATGTTAAAGAACTGCAAACTTTTTACAGCTCTCCCTACACGCTCGACTCATTCTTCAGTGTCGAGAAAGTTATTCTTTTAATCTCTGAATCAAATCGGACATTACATGGACACATCCTCCTTAGGAACATGAGGAATAAAATCGTGGGCAGTGCCAGGGATATTCTCGATCAAGACAACCGCTCCTTAGATTGGGACCACATAAAGAAAAGTTTTGGGGTTAGACGATAAATTCAATATAAAAAAGTAGTAAAGCTCTAGTCGGGGTGCCCGACTAGCAGATACCCTGATCCCAGCCCTTTTTGCGTATATTTTCCGTAGTTTGTATCGAGTATTCAAAAAAAAAAAAAAAAATAAATTAAAACGACATTACGAGACCAGGATACGAAACCGGATTGTTTGACCAACGTGCACCAACTCTACCAACACCGCCACTTCGAAATTAAAAAAAAATATATAGCAATAAAAAATATCTCATCTCCACCGGTCTCGATCCCTGGGACTAGCTGCATACGAGCGCCGCCTCTACCAACGCAGCCACTGCACCTCTTGCAAGAAGAGTTGCAAAATTGAAGTTGAGTAGCAGCTGAGAATTCAAGCAGTATTCAATCGCAATTTCGATTCTTCGCATAGAAAAGAATACACGAAGTTGAATGTATGTGTGCACATGCATGATTTACTTAATGGATTTTCATGACATTTTCAACATATGATCTACATATCCCATTGGCTTGGCTGAGATGCAAACAACTTCACATAATGGCCCTGGTTCCAACTGAACTTAAATTTTAAGAATTTGGAGAAATTTGGAGCCGGTATCCAAAATCCAACAAAGATCAAAATTGCATAAAATATACATAAAACTAAATATAAAATTTGGAGGCTCTAGCTCTTAAGACGTCCGCGATATAATTTATTAACTGCATTTCAATCAAATTTTTATTCGATAACAATTAAATGCAAATAGATATAGAATATTTGAAACAAACTTGACCTGCGCGTGCTATACACGGGCCTACAAAAAAATGTCAAGTCCCTAGCTCTTATAGATGCTGAGATCCAGGCGTTCACACATACGGACAGACGGACGGACAGACGATGGACAGGGCTCAATCGACTCGGCTTGTCGTCCTGATCAAGAATATATATACTTTATGGGGTCTGCCACGACTCTTTCTGCCTGTTACATACATTTGCACAAAACCATTATACCCTGACTTCCCATTTTCAATAATAACTAGTAAGAAAGCACTAGTCGGGGTGCCCGACTAGGAGGTACCCTGATCACAGTCCTCTGAGTTTTTTAATATTTTCCGTAGTTTGTATCGAGTATTCAAAAAAAAAAAAGAAACCAAATTAAAATCGACATTGCGAGACCAGGTTTTGAACCCGGATTATTTGCGTAACGTGCACCAACTCTACCAACACCTCCACTTCATTATTAAAAAAAAAAAAAACAATAAAACAATAAAAAACGTTTCGTCTCCACTGGTCTCGAACCCCGGACCGAGCTGCGTACGAGCGCCGCCTCTACCAACACAACCACTGCTTTGCTCATGCGAGCAATTGCAAATTTGAACATAAGTAGCATCTAATAATTCAGCACAATTCAATCGCAATTTCAATTCTTGGAATAGAAAACAATACACGCATTTGAATGTATGTGTGCACACGTATAGGAAAAATGCGTGCGCGGTTCGCTGGTGATATGTGCTTTTGCAAATTGGCCAAACGTTGTGTTTTATAACTTCTATTTTACTTAATGGATTTTAATGAAATTTTCAGCATATGATCTACATATCCTATTGGCTTGGTTGAGATGCAAACGCCTTCACATAATGGCCCTAGTTCCAACTAAACTTGAATTCTAAGAATTTGGGGAATTTGGAGCCGGTATCCAAAATCCAACAAAAATCAAAATTGCATAAAATATACATAAAACTAAATGCAAAAATTGGAGACTCTAGCTCTTAAGACGTTCGAAATATAATTTATTTACTGCATTTCAATTATGTTTTATTCGATAACAATTAAATGCGAATAGTTATCGAATTTTTTTTTAATCGAATGAAACAAGCTTGACCTGCGCGTGCTATACACGGACCTACAAAAAAAAATTCCCTATTGAGGTCTCAAAACGTAATACGACAAGTTGCACAATCTAAAGAGACTCTTTATAGCAACCTATGTCTCAGGGTGTTCCTCAGCGAACTTAGAGAACCATTGAAATCCCTTATTAGACTAAAAGATCCCAAAACTATCATAGAAGCATTTGACCTATTCAGAACCGAAAAGTATCTTCCACCCGAGAGACGAAACTACGACGATAGCTACAGAAACAGCAGGGGCACACCATCACGATACGGAAGGTATAACTCAAGCGGATACACACACCACAGGAGCTCTATTTATGGTAATAGTCGTTATACTAATTATAATCAAAATCGTAATTACTCCGGAAAAACTCTGACTCTTATGGACACAGGCAATCAGACAGACAGTCAAACGGCCAACACGAACAAAGGGACATCCGACGTAATCCATTTAATAGGGACAACCAATGAGGAGACTTTAATAATACTGAAATGCAGCAGGCCGAACTTTCCAAAATCGAATATGGACAACATTTTTGCTCAAAAGCCTCAACCTACCCACAGGATACATAAATCGAACGTCCTGCGGTTCTACTCTTCCCAATATATTAATTACTTCCCTCAACAAACAACAATTAAAATTTTTACTGGACACAGGGTCCACCAACTCATACATTAATCCTGAATCTGCCCCTATCACTAATAGAAATTATAATTACAGCTTTCATCAGTTTTAGAATTCACAAGAAGATTACTATCCCTTTATTTTCTGAATTCAAACAAAACGGGGTATGCGACTTACTCCAATTTAAATACAGGCAAGGACGTTCTTACTACACTTAGTGCAAACTTAATCAAAACGATCTCTTACTCGAAACACCAGTTCAAAATTAATCAAAACGATTTCTTACTCGAAACACCGAGAGTGTCATTTACAACGGTGCCAATAATTCATCCGAAATTTATTACGTGTCAGGAGAATCGAAAAACATCAATGCAATACCAGTTGCAATTCAAAACGGCGACTTTTACTGCCAACAAATAAATATTAAAGATAGCGTTATTATATCTGAGGGAATACATAAGGCAGAGAACAACATGGGGAAAGTAGAAATAATAAATGGCTCACCTGAGGACCTGATGTTCTGCCTAGAACAACCCTTAAGTGTAGAGCCAAGAAGACAATAATATCCAAATCCCTAGCCTGAACAGTGACACATCCACTCTCATTACTCATTGTACCGATCTAAGATGTATTAGAACCCACAACGGATAACACACCAATCTACAGAAAGTCCTATCGATACCTATAGATACACAAATTAGAAATAAAAAAACAAATAACAACTCTTCTTAGACAAAACATCATTCAAAATAGCTACTCATCTTGGAGCTCACCCGTATGGGTCGTCATCATTAACGACGTACTGCTCAATATCGAGATGGAACTTGGTGACATGGCAAAAACAGCATTTACTGTGGAAAACGGCCATTATAATCTCTTCCGTACGCCGTTCGGGTATGTAGTAGTATGTTTAATTACATATTAACATATTAATAATACCCGAAGCAATGTAGAATATTCTACATTTATAAGTAGAATGCGTCAACATATGATAGTGTATACTACATGTGACACTTTGTCCATTTGCATAAACATACGTAACGCAAGCGAGTTATCGTCCCAAGCGTATGGGCGATGCTATCGTGGCCGAGGTTATATGTTACAATCTTTGGTGTAAATAAAACGCTTTAATTTTAATTGTGTTCGTGGTTTTATGTTTAATTTTTTTTTGTTGCTCGATGATGTGCTCGCTTCAAAGTCCAGCATGAGAGTGCCACGTTCTCTGCCAGTCGTAGGCTTTTGCTTCTTTTCGCGCCGAACTTCACTCGGCGCCAGACGCTGAAACGGGACTATTCCAAGCTACAGCGATAGATAGGCTGATGCAAAATTTATCCCTTCTTGAGAAAATGTACGAAAACGCACCAACTCAATGTAGCTGCGCACATATATTTTTCGGCGTGCGCCGTCGCGACGCCACCGTCTTCAGCTACTTATGGTCCGTTTTGTTGAATGTGTCCGAGTTGGCACTCATGGCCGTAATTAGCTTTTGTTGCGAAGGGCTTAGGTGGGAACAGCGTAGTATTGTCCGCTGTTAACTCCTCCCCCCAGAATGGAGCGAGGGCCAGAGGGTTGGAGTGGCCGTCGCGAAAAGGGACGCAAGAGGTTCTGACATAAGAAGACCAACACTACCAGGTCTAGATGGGTGATTAGGAGGTGGTTGATTGCTAGTACCTATGTAAGTAAATTTACATATATATTTAGTGTTATTTATGGGTAGTACAATTATATGGAACAATGTATAGCTTTCCTTTAACAATGTTGGTATTTGAATTATGAATGTAACTGTTTTATCAATAATCTTAATTTCTAGAGTGAGTAGATTGTATATGTGTAATGGACTGTATTGGGATTGCCCCGTTCCTAATTCGTATTTTTATGATGTTTCTAAATTCGTTAATGTTTGTGTCATAGTTAGTGAAGTTAACAACGTGTTCCAATGCTCTTAATCCGGCGATATTTTTGAAGTCTCCGAATTTATGAACAAGACTGGTTGTTTACTGTCCGATAACTAGGAGTCTAAGAGCTATCCATGTAGTGTTGTGTGTCTATGAATCAGTTTTTAGTGTTAGTTAGTCGTTTAAAAATGAAAATTCTGTGCCTTGGTCGTAGACAAGTTTTTGTGGTATGCCGAAAAGGCTGAAAAAGGTTTTCAGGTTCTTAACAATGTTAACTGTATTTCTGCTTAGGAGGGGGTAGGCTTGTGTGAATTTAGAAAATTTATCTATTATAGTTAAACTACAATTGTTATTTATTGTGTAGACGTATAGGTGAACTATCTTTAAAGGCCTGTTAGGTGTTTCGGTTAGTAGTTGGGGAACTGGTTGAGGTTGTCAGTCGTACTTTAGAGTTAAACAAGTGTCGCAGTTTTTTATGAGGTTTGTTATTTTTGCTTCCATTTGTGGGAAATAGTACACGCTAACTTTAGGTAAGATAATGGTGGCGTGGTATTTGTCCTGTATTTCGGCAGCGACTTCAATTAATGTGATTCACTACGTAATATACGGCACCGTTATCCTTAACCATTTGGAAACCACAAGATTAATATGTTTCATGTGTGTGTATATTGTTTTGTTTCTATTCGTATGTATGCATATGTATATGTATATTGGATTTTGTTGTATTAGTAGTAATGTTGTTGGTAACATTGATTTCCGCTGTTTTCCGTTGTTTTCCCGGTTGCGCCCGTTATCGTCCCGAGCGTATAGGCGATGCTATCGTGGCCGAGGTTATGTGTTACAATCGTTGGTGTAATTGTGTTCGTGGTTTTATGTTTAATTTTTTTTTGTTGCACGATTGATGTCCAGCATGAGAGTGCCACGTTCTCTGCCAGTCGTAGGTTTTTGCTTCTTTTCGCGCCGAACTTCACTCGGCGCCAGACGCTGAAACGGGACTTTTCCAAGCTACAGCGAACGATAGGCTGATGCAAAATTTGTCCCTTCTTGAGAAAATATACGAAAACGCACCAACTCAATGTAGCTGCGCACATATAATTTTTCACCGTGCGCCGTCGCGGTGCCAGCGTTTTCAGCTACTTATGGTCCGTTATGTTGAATGTGTCCGAGTTGGCACTCATGGCCGCAGTTAGCCTTAGTTGCGAAGGGCTTAGTTGGGAACAGCGTAGTATTGTCCGCTGTTAACTCGCGCAAAGATAAACAACTGAAATATGATCAGACACTTATGTGTGGACTGACCAGCAACTTGGTACATGCCGCGTCTGCCTATTCCATATGCATATACATATATACAAGCATACTTCGCTCTACCGTTTTGTAGCTGCACTCAACGGCAGAACTCTTTATACATAATGTATTTAGGCTAAGAATAAAATATCATTACACAACTGAAAGCCAGCATAGTCAAGTCTATTCACATTTTGCTCCTTCGAGTACAATCTAAAAGGCTATGTTATGTGATAAGTGTAAAAATGAAGTGAAAAATTGTTTTGAAAAAAAATTTTCTGTTGCTTATCACTTCAAGCTGTGAGTAGAGGCACAGCACGATCAACCAGGCGATCAAAACAAAAACACTTCCATCGGGTCAAGCGAAAGACTATATCAGAAACCAATTTTCACACGGAACAACACGAAAAAAATGCTGTCGGCAAAAACTCCTGAATTGCTCAAAACGCAATCAGAGATCTATCACAAATTCCGGCATCACAAACAAGGATGCGTTACCAGTCATTGATAAATTGGCAGAAGAGTTTACTGCCAATCATCTAACGCTGATCAAAATCGGTGTCGTCGCGCATCAATATTTTAAGGAGAAAATATATGATGGAATAGTGGAAAACATCAGGAACCACGAAGAGGCTCTGATGAAAATCGAAGTTGCCGACCACGCCAGAGACATCCAAGGCACAGCACAGGCAGCAGGAAATAATATTTTCCCAAAAGTGCTCGAGCCCAATGGATGTGATGGTAGACCTTGTGGACAAACGAGCTTTAAAAATCAGGTCACACATGCAAGAAGTGTATGCCAATGAGGTACTCAGTAGTCAGGAAGAAATCCTTGACTATAATGACGAGTTGATTTTCCTGTTTAATAAAGTCCAGGCACCGCTCTCGGATTTAGAGGCAAAATATGATTTTGATGTCGATGAGATCGACGAGCTGGATTGCAATGTCAGCATACTCATAAGCAAACTAAGCAGAAGAGTGGGTGACTTGCAAAATATAAAAGAAGGCGTTCCAGAGCTACCGAAAGTGGATCTTCCCAAAGAGTGGTCAACGTTCTTCGAACTATTCTCCGAGGTGATACACAACAGGAAAAATATCAGCGACACAAGGTGAACTACCTGAAATCATGCCTCAAAGGAGAAGCCAAAATGATCGTAGGCCATTTATTAATTATCTCGTCTGCTATCTACAATTCAGCATGGGAACTTATAGGCAAGCGCTACGAAAATTCGCGGAAAATATTTAACGC
The DNA here is from genome assembly GCA_035045825.1 of Drosophila eohydei. Lineage (NCBI taxonomy): Eukaryota > Metazoa > Arthropoda > Insecta > Diptera > Drosophilidae > Drosophila > Drosophila eohydei. Next base: position 1,011,680 of record JAWNOT010000007.1, read on the forward strand.
CGTTAACCAGCATAATGATGAAGGCAATATCCGTAAGTTCTTCGACACAGCAACAAAATGCATTTTCATTATCAAACAAAAAGGTCAATTTGGTAATGAAGCTGACGTTCTATTCGCTCAGATTCTGTTGCGACGATTCTTTCCGAAAGTCCTTCAACTTTAAGAGCAACATGTAAATAAGGCTAGAGAAGTTCAGTCCTTGGACAATGTGCTGGAGTTTATTGAGCAACTATATAACTCAATAGACTCAGTGGAAAAGCGTACCATCCATACGTCGATGGAAGCAAAGACAACGAGCTGCAAAATATGCCGTTTTGACTGGACATGAGATAACCAGGTGACAGAGACATAGAGCTGAACCTGTTAAAAAGTTTGTGTATAAAAAGACGCTGTGCTATAAATGTCTTGGCACCCATAGCATTGCGGATTGCAAAAAGAATTGGACTTGCAATCAATACACCAAAGTACACAACTATTTGCTTCATGCAATTAATAAAGAGACCGTCAGCAGTAACTGTCTAAATGAAAGTAAAGGGCAAGATACGTTACTGGTGACTGCGCTCATCCAGATTTCAAATAAGTCTGGAAAATACGAGCAGCTAAGTTAGATTCAAGGGATGAAATACGCTTGAGTACGGTTAAAAGAACTCTAGCTCAGACGAATAAAGATCATTACATAACTGAACGCCACCACAGTCAAGTGTATTCACAACATATCTATATGGCATGTTTTAGCCGTTTACGTTGTGCTCGTGCATTTAGCTAATGTTGATAGCCACTTACAACGGGTTGTTTTTACGTCAAAAATTCAAACCAAAAGTGATTTGCAATCCGAGGTGCATTCACCTTTCAAAGGCATGTTCGAAAAAGGACTCAACAAGCAAACAGGGAGTGTTCCAACAGAAGACTATGAACCAATGTTTTGTGCCAGAGCCAACTGGAGTTATGTTAGAGCGCTGTGAGATTTGCCCAGTTTCTTTTGATTCCAGTTGCAGAATGTTCACTTATAAAAGAAAAAAGATGTAGTAAGTTAGCTGGAAAGCGATTTAATAGCATTGTCATGTTAAAGGGCATAGGCGATGCTGGTATATATAGCACCTTACAAATATTAAGCAGATTATTATAAACTAGAACGCACTTCAAATATTGTTTCATGTAGTGCAAGACAATCATTTGGAAAGCGTCATTATTATTGGTCGCGAAATTCTTATCCAAGGATTTGGTGTTACTATATCACAAAATAGCTTTGAAGTAGTAAAATCCAAAGTCGTAAATATTTGTTCAGTAGATAGGGAACCAGTTGACCTTACCAATCTTGATACCGAATTGTCCGAAGCTGATTAAACCAAATTAATAAAACTGCTTGAGCATTACCCCACTGCACTTGTCAAGGGGACACCATCCACACGAGTGACTATAGGGGAAGTGGCTTTGATATGGCAATGGTTTCCTCCAAATTCCAATATAATACACTGCATTTGTGACTGACCGAATGGTCAACACGAATTCCTGACTATGCCGTTCGGACTTAAAAATGCGCCATCTGATTTTCAACGAGCAGTCATGCGAGACTTGGGTGACTTGGCCTATTCATATGTGCTTATCTACATGGACGATATAATGATCGTGTCACCCATAGTCGAGTTAGGTTAAAAACAGTAATAGACATTCTTAAAAAGGCTGGGATCATTTTTAATATCAACAAATGTAGCTTTTTAAAAACAGTCGTTCAGTATTTGGGATATGAGGTAAGAGCAGGATAAATTCGACCAAACCCGCTAAAAATTGCTGCGTCACAAACAATTTTTGTGTACGTCCGTTTATCGGTCTTATATCTTATTTTCGCAAATTTGTACCCGGATTCTCTCAAGTCATAAAGCCGTTATATTCTTTAACATCAAGAAGAAAAAGTTGGAATACAGAGTTAGAAAGTATTCGCAAGAAATTGTGACGATTCTTACAAACGAACAAGTTCTTGTTATATTCGACTTACTATATCCCATAGAATTACACACTGACGCCAGCTCAATTGGATTTGGTTTTACATCGAATTAATAAATTCTAATAATAAATAAGTCCAATAAATTTCACGTTATGGAATAATTTAGCAAAAAAACTTCGCCAGCCGAGTCTAGGTACCACTCTTATGAGCTCGAAACTTTGGCAGTATTTGCATCCGTTTAATATTTCCATCATTATTTGCTTGACAGAGAAGTTGTGATTTACACCGATTGCAATTCATTAAAGATATCGCGAACCAAAATAGAACTCCTACAGTTCATCGTTGGGGGTCTTATTTACAATCCTTATATTTGTATGTAAAGTACAGAGAAGGAAAACGTATGGCACACGACGACTTTTTATCTAAAAACCCACTCCCTCAAAAACCACAACTAATTTTGGAAAACATTTCCGATAAGCGAGTAAACATAGCGGAAATTTCAAGTAATTTACTGTTTGCCGAACAGCAACTGGACCCAGATATTGTTGCCATTATTAGTAAGCTGAATTCCAATAAGTTGCAAGATGATGTAACTAAAACATATGATTTAAGAAAAGGCCTGTTGCTTCGCAAAATCCAAAAAATGGTAAAACACGATGCTTGCCAGTTGTGCCACCAACTTTCAGATGGTCAGTAGTTAATCAGGTACATGATTCAATCATGCACCTTTATTGGCAAAAAATACTGGACAAGATTTACCAATTGTATTGGTATGTCCGTAATATGTCCGTAAATTTGTTATCAATTTTATAACCCATAGGACAGCAATGTCGCATTCTGGTAAAGTTCAAGCAAAAGTACATCCTCTACCAAAGGTCAGCATTCTTTGGCACACTGTCCATGTTGACATTACTGGTAAATTAAATAGTAAAAGTGATCTAAAGGTATATATTATACTTCAAATTGACGGATTCGCACAAATTGACGGATTCGCCATAAAGTGCTCAACTTTCTTATGCGGCGTACCAACACGCATTATAGCTGACCAGGGTAGATGTTTTTCAAGCACACAGTTTTAGAATTTTGCTTTTCAAAAACATCAAATTTCAAGTCGTGCTAATGGACAAGTTGAACGCGTAATGAGACTCAGGCAAGAAGCTTTTCGCGAGGTGCACATAGCATTAAACTGCACAACTAATCGGGCAACTGATGCAAGTCCCTTAGAAATGTTAATAGGGAAAGAAGGTCGGCCTCTTTGGTTAGTTCCCCTAGTAGTCTTAGACTCTACACGGGCTCGAGCAAGTTGCAGTATGAAGTCTTTAGCCTCTTAAAATAAAAACCGATTTGACAAGTCCAAGGCGTCCGTTGTAAGACACAGTGTTGGTGACTATGTCCTTCTTAAGAACGAGGAGAGACACCAGATAAAACTAGACAGTTACTTGTTAAAATCGTTATCAAGTAAACGACTATATAAATAGAAGGAAACTTCCAAAGGGAAATGTGCTCTATGAGCTGGACATTGATAATGAGTATCCAGGCTCAAATGGTCTGGTGGAAGCTGAAGGTTAGGCGTGGGTGGGACGATGGTGAGCTGTCTAGGTGGGACGATGGATAGCCATCCAGGTGGTACGACGGGGAGCCGTCCAGGGGGGTCAATGGCGAGTCGTCCAGAAGGGACGATGGATAGCCGTCCAGGTGGAACGATGGTGAGCCGTCCAAGTGAGACGATGATTCCTTTTTTAAGTGAAATGATGACATCAATTTTGGTCAAACGAAATGTAATATCGGCATATCGTCATATTTGGTGAAAACGATTATGCTTTATTTTAGTAGCTCGCATAAGTTGAGTTGAGCTGCAGTAAAGAATATATGTTCTCATATGGTTTTGTTGAGAAACTTTAGCAGTTGTATGATGGAGCAGTTGAATTGAATGTATCATCGAAGGTTGATTAAACGAGGACGTGTAAAAGTCAGGATAGCCATGTCGTGTCATCGCCTGTTCGAGTATTCGGAACAGCAATGGTGGCGTTGCTGTGTTGTATATATATATATATATATATAGTGACATATTCATACTGACAATGTCCACAACACATAGAATATTGAAAACTAGTTCATACTGGATTTTCTTATATCATGAAAATCTAGAATAAAGCGAAAATAACCAAATCATAAATAGTGGCGCCGGCCTGACAAAATCCCGTTGCATTTTTTTGCTATTGCATAGGAATAATGTTGCGAGCCGAAATTCTTAGAACGACGCGTCCAACTGATCTTTGTCTGCTGCGTAATTTCAGCAGCCTATAAAAGAGCCTTTAACAAAAATTGTCTTTAGTCTTAAGCTATTGTTCAATAAAGCAAGTTGTCATAATCTAACTTTGACTTCGTCTTTTAATTTACATTAGCGTTGCTGTTAGCATATGTCGCGGCATTTATTCGACTGATAACATATATCTAATTGGCGCAGCCGGTAGGATGACAATAAATTGTGGACCATCTGATGCAATAACTAAGTTATTAATTCTTTTTGTCCCGTTTAGTGCCATCCGCTAAACAACTAACGCAAAGGCAACCCACGCGACGGTCAATATCGCGTCAAGTTTTAAAAAAAAACATAAAACCTCGACAATGACGTGAAAACCGAAATTCGCAAATTGCCAAAGCCGCAGATTGTGATTGTGTAAATAAAAATAATAAAATAACAACTTGAAAATAATTCAAGAAGACGCGATAGAATTCGAAGAGAACATAATTCCAGACGATTCTGGTTATCTCAAAAACATTCGAAAGTGCTATCTGTGCAACAAACTGAACAATTAATAAATTAAGTGAATACAAATTAAGTGAATATACTTAAACAAAAAACTATTTGAACAATCAATAAATTAAGTGAATATAATTAAACAAAAAGAAATTTACAATAAAAAGCAAACTGAAATAAAAAATAAAATAAAAAATATATACTTTAAATTGTAACAAATTAAATAATCAAAATGGAAGGAGACGCAACATCACCCCTCTCCGATGCCAACATGACACAAGTGATCAACCAGCTTAAAAATATTGAGAAGTTTACTGGAGATAAGAACAGTCTGTACACGTTCGTTAGCCGGATCGACTACATATTGGCACTCTACACCACCAATGATGCGAGGCAGAGGTCAATACTTTTTGGACTTGTGGAAAGCTGCATCAGCAGTGAAGTTATGCTATCTCTTGGCATAAACAATTTGACAACATGGACGGATCTTCGAAAACAACTAATTTTGAACTACAAGACGCAAACCCAGAACCACGTCTTATTGGAGGAATTCAGAAACACCCCATTCAAAGGCAACGTGAAAGCTTTTCTGGAAGAAGCAGAACACCGTAGGCAGACATTGGCGAGTAAGCTAGAACTAGAAAATAATTTAGACGAAAAAACATTGTATGCGCGGTTAATTAAAACCAGTATTGAAAACTTAATCCAAAAACTACCCACACACATTTGCATTCGGATAATAAATTGCGAAATTTCCGATTTAAGATCTTTAATAAACATATTACAAGAAAAAAACCTTTATGATGAACCCTGTCTAATTCCAAATCAAAACAAAGTAAAACAAGATAAAAACTTCAAGCCATCAAATTCCAATCCCAATATTCAAAAGTTTCCTACATTTCTCCAACCAAACCATTCCTATGTCCCATATCGACCCTATTTTCAACAACCATATCTTCCACCAACACCTAATTATACTAACCATAACAATATTTCACCTAATCATTATTCACCTCGACCAATACAACCAACCCCTAATCCAGTCAGACCAGTTCTTAGACAAAACCAATTTGACATTAATCGCTTCGGGCAAGTAGCTCCACAACAAATCCCTGGCATACCTAACCAACCAACAAAGCGTATTAGACCTGCAGAAAGCCGACAAAGCAAAATGAGCATAGACAAAGAGACTAGAAACCAAGAAGAATTAAATTATCACGATTACATGCAGCAAGAATATTATAATCAATTAGCTTCTTTTCCCGAACACTATCCTCAATATTACCAAGAACAAATTTACCCACAAATCTCAGACTACACATACACACAAACAGCCACAGCCGAACATGAGACAGAACAACCAAATGAAATAGAAATCAAGAAAGCCGAAAATTTTCAGCTGCCAGCCTCGGAAACCAACAATACATAGTTATCACTTATAAGGGCAAAAATTTAAAATGTTTAATAGATACAGGATCTACCGTAAATATGATGACATCCAATGTTTTTAATTTACCAATTCATGATACCGATTGTCTTATCCAAACAAGCAATGGTCCTTTAACTATCACAAAAAAAGTGAATGTCCTTTCCAACAACTTATTCAAAAGTAATAATGAATTTCTTCTACATCCATTTTCACCAGATTATGATCTATTAATTGGTAGAAAACTTCTCTCAGAAGCACAAGCCGTCATAGATTATAAATTCCAAATTGTAAATTTATACAATCGAAAGTATAAATTAATTAACGATATTCCGACCACTAACTTAAACCATTTCGTTGTTCAATCAAATCCTGAATCTAATCAACACTTCAAAAATCCAATCAGAGATAATTCAAAAAATGAAGAATTTATGAACTCAAGCCTTTACCGACTAGAACACTTAAATGAAGAAGAAAAATTTAATTTAATAAGCTTGTTGAAACAATATCAACACATTCAGTTCAGAGAAGGCGACAAACTTAGTTTCAGTAATCAAGAAAAGCATGTTATTAACACTACTCACAATTCACCTTTGTACACAAAACCATACAGTTATCCACAAGCATACGAACAAGAAGTTGAACAACAAATTCAGAATATGCTAGATCAAGGCATTATTCGCCCCAGCAATTCCCCTTATTGTAGTCCTATATGGATTGTACCAAAAAAACAAGACGCGTCAGGCAAACAAAAATTTAGAATCGTAATTGACTATAGAAAATTAAATGACATAACTATAAATGACAGACACCCAATACCAAATATGGATGAGATCTTAGGAAAACTATGTAGATGCAATTATTTCACAACAATCGACCTTGCAAAAGGATTTCATCAACTTGAAATGCATCCAGATTCCATTCAAAAAACCGCTTTTTCCACTAAACATGGCCACTATGAATATCTTCGTATGCCATTTGGATTAAAGAATGCACCTGCAACCTTTCAACGTTGTATGAACAATATTCTGCGACCATTACTAAATAAACACTGTTTAGTATATCTAGACGATATAATTGTATATTCAACATCTTTAAAAGAACACCTACACTCATTGCAACTAGTTTTCGAGAAGCTTGCTGAAGCAAATCTCAAATTACAACCTGACAAATGTGAGTTTCTAAAACAAGAAACTACCTTCCTAGGACATGTCATAACTAAGGATGGAATAAAACCCAATCCTGATAAAATCAAAGCAATTCTGAAATATCCTATTCCCACAAAAACTAAAGAAATAAAAGGTTTTCTTGGACTAACCGGTTATTATAGAAAGTTTATTCCAAATTTTGCAGACATAGCCAAACCCATGACAACAGTACTAAGAAAAGACTCAAAAATAGATATTAAAAATCCAGAATATATTAGAGCTTTCGAAAAATTAAAACAACTTATTTCCAATGACCCGATTTTAAAAATTCCAGACTTCAAAAATAAATTCATTTTAACAACTGACGCAAGTAATGTAGCTCTTGGAGCTGTACTTTCTCAAGACGGACATCCCATTAGTTTTATCAGCAGAACCCTCAATGACCACGAAACTAACTACAGCGCCATAGAAAAAGAACTTTTAGCTATTGTATGGGCAACAAAAATCTTTCGACACTACCTTCTAGGTCGACATTTCGAAATCAATAGTGACCATCAACCATTATGTTGGTTATACAAAATGAAAGAACCAAATTCAAAATTAACCCGATGGAGAGTAAAATTATTATTATAAAATTATTATTATAGCGCTGACGAAGACAATAGTAATTTAATTGGGCTCACAGAAAAACCAATAAATACATTTAGAAGACAAATTATATTTTCTAAAGGCATTCCAAATATTAAAAAACAGAATTACTTCAAAAAATTAATAATTTACATTACATACGATAACATGACTAAAGACAAAGCTGAAAAATATTTGATTGACCACTTTTGTACAAAGACTAGCGTAATGTTCATAGACAGCGATGCAGATTTTGAAATCATTCAAAACGCACACAAAGAAATTATCAACACTTGCCACACCAAAATTCTACGAAGCCTCATTCAATTAAAAAATATAGACTCATATGCCGAATTTAAGGAACTTATTTTGAAAACACATGAAAAACTCTTACACCCCGGTATCCAAAAAACAAATAAACTCTTCTGTGAAACTTACTATTTCCCTAACAGCCAATTACTAACACAAAATATAATAAACGAATGCAACATTTGCAACCTAGCAAAAACCGAACACAGAAACACAAATATGCCAATGAAAATTACTCCCAAGCCCGAACATTGTCGCGATAAGTTTGTAATAGACATTTATTCCTCTGAAGGCAAGCACTATCTTAGTTGCATAGATACTTATTCAAAATTCGCTACTCTTGAAAATATTAAAACAAAAGATTGGATAGAATGCAAAAATGCATGAATGCGTATAATTAATCAGTTAGGAAAGCCAATATTATTAAAAGCTGACCGAGACGGCGCATTTTCCAGTTTAGCACTAAAAAATGGCTCGAAAGCGAAGGAATAGAATTACAATTAAATACAACAAAAACAGGAATAGCAGACATCGAACGACTACATAAAACAATAAACGAAAAAATTAGAATAATCAATACCTTAAATGACGAAGAAAATAAACTCAGTAAAATAGAAACTATTCTCTACATCTACAATCACAAAACAAAACATGACACAACTGGACAAACTCCTGCACACATATTTCTATATGCTGGACAACCTAAATTAGACATTCAAGAAAAAAAAGAAAAAGTAATAAATAAAATCAACAATAACCGACAAGAATACGAAATCGATACCAGATATCGAAAAGGACCGTTACAAAAGGGCAAACTAGAAAATGCCTTTAAAGCCAATAAAAATGTTGAAAAGTTAGATCCAGATCGTTACCAAATTACTAACAGAAATAGAATTACACGTTACTATAAAACACAATTTAAAAAACGAAAGAAAATAAATCAAGTCAAAATAATTACATAATACTAATGATATCAACGTCCTATATCCCAATTTTAATCCACTAATATTATTCAAACTATGTCTCTCTCTCGATAATAATGGCTACAAACACATAAATAGTTAAGAATAAATTGAATAATGTTGTATTCAAAATATTAATAAGCTCATATATAAAACAACCACAATTAATAAGTGTATTAGAAACCAAATCATATCAAAATCACCAAAACTACCTTAAGTATCTTCTTGAGTCGCAGGCTTACCTCTTAAGGAGAGGGAAGTGACATATTCATACTGACAATGTCCACAACACATAGAATATTGAAAACTAGTTCATACTGGATTTTCTTATATCATGAAAATCTAGAATAAAGCGAAAATAACCAAATCATAAATAGTGGCGCCGGCCTGACAAAATCCCGTTGCATTTTTTTGCTATTGCATAGGAATAATGTTGCGAGCCGAAATTCTTAGAACGACGCGTCCAACTGATCTTTGTCTGCTGCGTAATTTCAGCAGCCTATAAAAGAGCCTTTAACAAAAATTGTCTTTAGTCTTAAGCTATTGTTCAATAAAGCAAGTTGTCATAATCTAACTTTGACTTCGTCTTTTAATTTACATTAGCGTTGCTGTTAGCATATGTCGCGGCATTTATTCGACTGATAACATATATCTAATTATATATATATACATATATACAGTGGTTCACAGCTTATTTCAACCAGCACCTTAAAAAAAGTTTGTTGGGCTATAAAATCTAAACTATTGGGGATATCCCGAAAATTTAAATGCAGCTTGTTAGTGTGATGTTTAAACTAATATAAAATCAATTCATTTATTTTTAAAATATTTTTTCAATATTTATTAATGTTTAAAAACTAAAAAATGAGACCAAAACAGTTCCACAGCTTATTTCAACCACAAACTTTGCAGCTGATGAAAGATCCGTTATTTTGCAATACAACTGTAGATTCTTGTTCTATGCTTTATTCACTGTTTTCGCAGTATGATAAAATAAATTTTTGCATAATTTTGAAAGCTCAACTTGCAGAAAAGTGAATTTAGCAAAATGGCACCACGCACACCTATTGAGCAGCGGGAACTTGTTCTGAAACATTATAAAAATGGTTATTCCCGTAGAAAAATTGCTGAGATGGTTGGATTTAGTGATTCTACAGTTCAAAGCATCATATACCGATTTGTCCGTGAAAATAGAACCCACGATAAAGGTAGAAATGCTCCAAACAAAATTTTTAATCCCACGGACGGGCGCTATATTGTAAGAAAAATCCGGGATAACCCTAGGATATCGGCTCGACAAGTAGCCAATGATGTTAAGGAGGAGTTGGGCAAGTCATGCCACCCAGAAACTATTCGCCGTGTGCTTCGGGAACATGACTTTAATGGCAGAGTACCAAGCAAGAAGCCTTTTATAAGCGATAAAAACAAGAAGTGTCGCTTAAAATTTGCCCAGGAGCACTTGCACAAGGACATTGGATTCTGGAATACAGTTTTATTTTGCGATGAGTCCAAATTTAATTTATTTGGGTCGGATGGGCCCTCATATGTGTGGCGTAAGCCTAACACAGAGCTTGACTCAAAACATTTGAGAGCTACAGTAAAGCATGGCGGAGGCAGCCTTATGGTTTGGGCCTGTATGTCAGCAGCCGGCGTTGGGAACTTAGAGTTCATTGAGACTACGATGGATAAAGGCAAATATCTTGATATTTTGAAGTCAAATTTAATTCAAAGTGCTCAGAAACTGGGCATAAAGGAGGACTTCAGATTTTATCAAGATAATGACCCGAAACACACTGCGGGAATTGTCCAGACTTGGCTGATCTGGAAATGTCCGCACGTTATGAAACCACCAGCGCAGTCACCAGATATAAATGTCATCGAGAATTTGTGGTCGATTTTGGAAAAAAACATTCGCAAACACAATATATCCAACAAATCGGACCTAAGTGCTGCTTTGGTTGAGGAATGGGAAAAAATTACTCCAGAAGTCACTAAAAAATTGGTGGAATCTATCCCAAAAAGACTTAAAATAATAGTTAACCAAAAGGGTGGTCACACTAAGTATTAATTTTTTATTATTTTATGTTATTTTAATGTTATATAATGTTATATCATAAGTGGTTGAAAAAAGCTGTGGAACAGTTTTGGTCTAATTTTTTAGTTTTTAAACATTATTAAATATTGAAAAAAAATTTAAAAAATAAATGAATTGATTTTATATTAGTTTAAACATCACACTAACAACCTGAATTTAAATTTTCGGGATATCCCCAATAGTTTAGATTTTATAGCCCAACAAACTTTTTTTAAGGTGCTGGTTGAAATAAGCTGTGAACCACTGTATATATATATATATATATATATATATATATATATATATATATATATATATATATATATATATATGTTGGAGTATTATTGTTTTCCATCTCGTTAGCGCAGCGAGTTTCGGTCGCACTCGAGCTTCAACAATGACTGACTCGAGACGCACAATTCTTGTGCGTGTCTTCCACCGAACCACATTCGGCGACAGCGACACAACGCTGTCGCCCCGCCAAAGCGGGACTTTACCAAACTACACTACTTAGGCAACCAATCACATAATGTTCCAGTTATGTTTCTACGAAAATGCTCGAAGACGCACCAATATATGAAGTATGACCTTCAAATATATTACCAGCACGCGCCTGCAAGGCGCCTATACATTTCCACTTCCTACTCTCCGACACGGCCATCCTGACCATAGCACGACCTCGTGCAATTCCAAAAAATTGCTTTACTGCAGAAATAATTTTATTCATAAATTACTGTAGAATTTAACATTAACATTTTCCCTACAACTTTATCAATTACAACTACATCATTGTAGCTTCGACTTTTACTTTCTTTCAGAATTTTAATTTCATCTCTTTCTTAAATTAATATAAAACTCATCTTTAAATTAATTTAACTTTCTGGATTTTTTTTATTTATTTATTTATTTATTTATTTATTACCATAAACCCAACTGGTTTCGATTTCCATCATCTTATGCGCCACACGCCATGATCAAAACATTTGTTTTCCACTTGTGCTTGCATTATGACATTCTTTAAGTTTTATAACTAGCCTTTCAGGCATCCATACTGTCTCTTTCAACAGTTTCGTTTATATCAATACTGTCTCTTTCAAGAGTTTCTTTCCAATTATTCCATTACTGTCTCTTTCAACAGTTTCTTTCCAAGCATTCCATTTCTGTTTCTTTCAACAATTTCGATTATATCAATACTGTCTCTTTCAACAGTTTCTTTTTCATTATCATTTAAAGCCTCTTCACTAATTTCTAGTTCAACTGGTACATACTCCTCTGGTAATTTTCGTATCTCTTCGTGAGCATACTTGAACTTTCTATTATTTGTCAAAGATCTAAGGATATATCTATCTCCGTCTAACAATTCAGCTATTTGCAACGAACCTCTAAGCTTTGGGCTTAACTTTGATTGATGCCTTTCTTCATTCTTCAACAACACAAAATCTCCTACCAACAACCTTAGCCTTGGTTTTATCAAAGTGCGCTTACTATATGCTGCCGCTGCTGATATATTTTGCACCACTCAAGCTCTTGATTCTGCCAAATCAACCTCTTGTGTCATGTCACATAGTGGTAGCAACCCCAACGGACGAGCAATCTCATCCAATGCATTCTAAGACCCTTACATAAATTTCCGAAAATATGACGCCAATCCAATAAATTGTCTTAAAGCAGAGACCTACAGCACTAATATCGTAACCCAAAAGTTGGACAGATGACCTTAAGAAGGAACACTTCGTAATGTTAAATGAAAATCCGTAAGACCATTTAACACAATCTGTAATCTTTCTAGCGCTTCAATTTTTGTGGAAGCAGTTATCATTATGTCGTCCATATAGACAATGACATACGTGTTTGCTAGATCGATGTCCGAATGGCATAGATAAAAATTCGTACTGTCCATCTGGTGTCACAAACACGGTATACTCAATAGAATCTGCATGTAAGGGAATTTGATAGTATCCGCTAGCCATATCCAAACATGTCAAATAATAAACTCCTCGAAGTCTATTTATTTGATCTTTTATAAGTGGCAACGGGTATCTATCAGCCCGAGTGTTTGAGTTTAATTCTCTATAATTCAACACAGAGCCTATCCGAACCATTTTTCTTCTTTTTTTTTTACCAATAATATAGGGCTAGCATAAGGTGAACAGCTGGGTCTAATTATGTTGCACTGTAGTAGTTCGTCAACTTTATTTCGAACTAATTCTCGTTCACATGGACTCAGTTCAATAAATTGTCTAATATGTTTAATAGCGTTTACAACAGCTAAAGTTTCCAACTCGTATGAGTGGTATCTTGATTCTGCATGGGAAGTAGTTTTGCTATAGTATTCTACTACATGAGGTTTGCTGTTAAGTTTATGTAATAAAATTGCACCGTAGCTAATACAACTTGCATCTGTATGCAATTCAATTTCGTAATTTGGGTCAAAGATAACAAGGACTGGTTTATCAGTGAGTATAGAAATGACGTTCTTCCGTATTTGCTCATGTTCTGTTTTCCAACAAAATTGATCTTTTTCTGAAGTTAAGAAGTATAAAGGTTTCATCAACTGTGAAAATCCCTTAATAAACTGTTTGAAATACGATGCTAACCCAATAACAATTTCGCTTTGCATTTGATCGTCTGCTATTACATAAAACACACTTTCCATACAGTTATCATCAATTCTTACGTTACTTAATATTTGTGCAGAGCTACATATTCCACTGTTGCCTATGCCTTTTAACATAGCAATATTCGTAAATTGTTTATCAGAAAATTTTTTATTTAGCTTTTCTTTCATCAGTGAGCACTCTGCACCAGAATCGAAGGTTAATTCGAAAACTTGTCCTCTATGGTCCAGATATCCCTTAGGTACTGCAACGCTTCACTGATCTACTCGTTTTTCCCGGTTGAATGTTTTGTTCTTGTCAGCTTCCTTCCTTGTACACTGGGTGGATATGTGAACCAACTCTCCGCACTTGTAGCAAGTTACACTTGATTTCTCACGATAATTGTCTGCCATGTCGTTCCTTGCCATCTGTAAACGGGTTTTGTTGCATCCTGAGTCGACAATCAATCATTTTATGGCCCAGTTTTCCGCAAAAATGACACTCTATCGATGATTGTTTTTGTCTTTTTGGATGGATGTCAGTTTGTTGCTCCATAGGTCCAGCTTTTCTATTAGCAAAAGTGAACGGCTTCAGTTCGGACTGCAACTCGCTTCTGGTTCGAACATTTGATGTGAAGCATAAACGCTGCAAGCGAGTATCAAAACTTGCCAGCAACGCAAGAGTCACAGACACAGCGATTTCTTCTGTTTCCATTTGGCGCCATTTTGAAAGGAGGTCGTATGTAGGGTGATATTGTATTGTCCGCAAAAATCACTGAATAGTTTCCCTGAAAATTCTGTGCCTTGGTCGTAGAAAAGTTTGTGTGGTATGCCGAAAAGGCTGGAAAAGGTTTTCAGGTTCTTAACAATGTTGACTGTATTTCTGCTTAGGAGGGGGTAGGCTTGTGTGAATTTAGAAAATTTATCTATTATAGTTAGACTACAATTGTTATTTATTGTGTAGACGTATAGGTGAACTATCTTTAAAGGCCTGTTAGGTGTTTCGGTTAGTAGTTGGGGAACTGGTTGAGGTTGTCAGTCGTACTTTAGAGTTAAACAAGTGTCGCAGTTTTTTATGAGGTTTGTTATTTTTGCTTCCATTTGTGGGAAATAGTACTGTGGAGGTGTGCATACGTCTCGTCGATGCCCCTGTGATTGTTGTCAATGTGATATTTTTCAATAGTTTTGGTTTGGTCTTCTGTGCCTGTGATGTCTTCGAGTAGGGATTTACAACGTACAATTTTGTATAATTTATTGTCGGAGAAATATTTATTGAAGGATTCTTTAATGAGTTGAAAAATGTCATCTGTTGTGAGTACTGCAACTACTTTGCGTGGTTTTAAAATTAGTTTCAGTATTTTGGTTACTTCTGTCAAGTTGTATGTTTGTCGGGTTATTGTCTGTCTCAGCTTGTTTTTGAAAGTTGCCATTGAAGTGATGTTAGGATGTTGTCCAGTCCAGTAATGCACTGAGTACTGAAATCGTTAATGATGTTTTTTGTAGGTATACTACTGTCGAGCTGGTCTTGGCTATTGTCTTTCTGATTTAGGTGTAGTTCTATTCTGCTGAGGGCGTCGGCAACGACATTTTGTGACCCTTTTTTGTATATAACGTCAAAATCGAATTCGTTAAGGCGAAGCTTCCAACGAACCAACTTTGAGCTAGGGTCTTTAAAGTTCGTAAGCCACGTTAGTGGTTATGATCTGTTACGATCGTAAACTTTTTGCCAAAAAGGTATGGTCGGAAATACTTGGTTGCCCATACAATCGCTAGCATTTCTTTTTCAACCGTTGAGTAATGTACTTCAACTTCCGTCAGAATTCTGCTGGCGAAGCATATTGGTCTATCATATTGCATAGCATATTGGTCATATTGGTATATCTGTGACGGCACCTAGAGCAAAGTTACTTGCATCTGTCGTTAGAGTGAAGGGCTTTTCGTAGTCGGGATACTTAAGTATGGGGTCGTTGCAAAGGAGGGTTTTTGAGAGCTCGAATGCGTCTAAGAAATCTTGGTCTATAACAATGGGCTTTTACCCTTTTAATTGGGCTGTTAGTGGTTTGGATATTTTCGCGAAGTCCTTAGGAAAGACTTAATGTCTTTGCGATTTTTGGGTAATGGGAAACTTTTTACAGCCTCAATTTTTGTAGGGTTTGGTTTATTCCATCCTGTGTAACA
The DNA here is from genome assembly GCA_035045825.1 of Drosophila eohydei. Lineage (NCBI taxonomy): Eukaryota > Metazoa > Arthropoda > Insecta > Diptera > Drosophilidae > Drosophila > Drosophila eohydei. The sequence goes on from JAWNOT010000007.1 coordinate 1,027,703, forward strand.
ATGTGTCCAAGGAACTCGAGTTCTTTTTTTAGGAAGTGGCATTTTGAAGATTTAATTTTTAGGTTTGCCTTCCTAAGTTTGGAGAAAATTGTTGAAATATTATTTATGTGTTGTTGTAGTGATTTTGAAAAAATAATAATATCATCTAAATACACTACACATATGTTTCCTATAGAGTCGCTCAAAACATTTTGGAATGTGGCTGGAGCGTTTTTAATCCGAAAGGCATATGGATGAACTCGAAATGTCCACTGTCTACAGAAAACGCAGTTTTAGTGATGTCTGCGGGGCTCAACTGGATTTGGTGGTAGTGTTGTGAAATAAGATGCCTTTCCAACATTATCTAAAATTTCACTAATGTTCGGCATTGGGTATCTATCAGAAATTGTTTTTTCGTTAAGCTTTCTGAAATCAATAACGAGTCGCCATTTCTGTTGTGTCCCTTTCTCTGTTTTCTTTGGAACGACCCATACGTGTGCGCTCCAAGGCGAAAAACTATTTCTTATTATTTTTTGATCAAGAAGTTCAGAAATTTGTTTCTTTATTTCTTGTTTATGAATAAATGGCTGACGATAAGACTTAACGTGGATTGGAATATTATCTGTAGTTGGGATCGAGTGTGTTATTTCGCTACTAAAGGTTAGTTGGGTGTCTTCTTTATAAAATATGTCTGAAAAGTCTGAGCAAATTTGGATGAGCTGTGATTTCTCCTCTTTATTTAGGTTTTCCGTACTCAGGATGTTGGGTTTAGACTGTGTAAGACCTTCGAGGGTTGGTGCATTCACAAGGTTGTGGAGTTGGATGAACTCATTGTTATTGAAAGGTTGTGTGGGTAAGGGGTCTTTGATGCAAACAACTTGATCGTCAGTCGATTCGTTGACCAGTTCGAGGTTTGCAACACCTTTGGTAGCAGTGTATAATCCACCAGAAATGGTAAGGTGTTTTCCTAGGGTTGTATTTGGTAAATAGAAGTCGCCGTCTGGCGTTTGGACTGGCAAAAGTAATAGTGTCTTGCTAGAGCTACAAATTTCGTGGACGTGAATGGTAGTGTCGACTTTCGTGAGGATGGGTAAGGTCACAAGAGGGGTTACTAGCTGTCGTGTTTATAAGTCAATTTTTGCACTTAGTTTTGTTAGTATGTCCATACCTAGAAGGCCGTTAAAGAAGGTGTGGAATTTGAAAATTAATAGTTGTATGTTTGTTGACTCGTTGAATTCTTTGAGTAAAGGAATATTTGTAGAGTTTTTAATTTCGTGACTGCTAAGAACAGTATTTATTCTAATGGGTAAGTTTAGTGTTGTCATCTTGTCTAGCATTATTAGATTTGGTTTAATAAAAGAGTTTGTGGATTCAGTATCTAACAGGAATTTCAATGGTTCATTATTAAACGAAGTTATTATTATGTGTGGTAGACATGGTTCGTATTTAGGTAGTCAAATGTTTTTCGGGGGCGGAGAGGCGGTTGTAAGAAAATTTGTGGAATCGTTGATGTTGCATGAATTAGGGTCTTGCGTTTCTATATTGTTTAAATGTATCTGCTCATTGTTTCTAAAAGGCTTTTGAGGTTAGTTATTATAATTAATTGATCGTCGGTTTTCTGTGTTATAAGGGATATGGTTGTTATTGTGTTGTCTATTGTGATTTAATTTTTGATTGTAGTGGTTGTTAGACCTCTGGTTGTTATAATTATAGTTACTGCGTCCGTTTTTGAGTATGTAAGTTCGATTTAACATATTTCGTATTCCCGTTCAAAAGTACTGGGGTCCGGATAACCGATCGGAGAGGATCGCGTTTCCCCAAAGATAGGCCATCTTGGAGAGTCTGCATTTCTATAAATAAGGTGGTGTGGTATTTCTTGTTGCCACATAGCCTATACAAATTTTCTTTGATGTTATCCCACACTATGCTGGTAACTAGTGTCAATCCCTCGTCAGCTCTTCCTATTATTCTATTACAAATAGCTCGGAGCACAAGTTGTTCGTAAGGTGTTTGATCCGTGCCCTTGACTAACATAATAATTTCTTCGACGTTTGTAATAAATTTGTCCAATTTTGTTGGTGTTCCGTCAAATGTTGGCAGTTCTTTTACAAAGGCTAAAATGTCGGTCGGAGTGAGTATTGTGGAGATGTTTGTGGTACCACTAACAGTTGGGGTTAGCGGGACCGAAGATCTACCCGAGTCCAGTCTTGTTTGTGGGGTTTGAATCGTTTCCTGGTGGGTTATCTCAACTTTTTCTACTTCTTGTGCGGCTACTTTTTTTTATACAGCTTATGCATGCCTGATTTTATTTTTGTTAAAATGTGTTTCTTTGTTGTTTTAAATGTATATACACTTGTGTATATTAATAATCGTGTGATTCCAAACAACTGTAAATTCCATCGTGAGAATTAGTGAAAACAGTAGTTTTGGCCATCGTATATGCGTAGCTGTGCACAGTTTACGCGGTGTGAGGCAGTTTAAACGATAGAATCCTCCTCACTGCCGCTTCACTTGCACTTGCCCAATGACACCGTGGGTTGTACGCATGTTACGTGGGTGTAACGCGGCGCTTGGCCTTACCTTGTTTCGGCAGCGGCTTCAGCGTTAGAGTCTGCGCAAACGCAACACACGTCAATATCACCTTTAACCACATGGAGATCACACGATTTATATTGTTGACTTGAATTACACTTGTGTGTATATTAGTAGTTTCTGAGCAACTGTAACTTCCATCGTGAGAATTAGTGAAATACAGTTGTCAAAATTGTCGCGTATATGTATAAGTTAACACATAAGAATTGCACATGAATACTTTGTATAAGAATCTTGCACAATAACAATATTTACACAGTTACTCCAACCATATTCCGCTGACGCATTAGTTCAGCGCCCCGACGACAATGGTCAGCATCAGTAACCTGATACTTATCTATGCTGCAAGTATCTGCGTTATCACTTATGTTACTTTTAGGTTTAGCTTTATTCCAATTTTTTAATAAGTTCAGTTTTTTATTGAATTTAAAGAATAAACCCGCACTACTCCGGCACACCGCCGTAATCAAATTGTTATAGTTCTGGTCATTGCTGAGCCACAAGGCCAGTTAATAGAAAAGTGGGTGAAGTCAAACCCTCCAACATAATCATCATAAGAAGATTATAATTACACGATCAACGCTGGACCTTCCACCAACGCCTAGTTCATCGCTGGACCAGCAACTTACTTAATTTATACTCTGCAGAGACGACCCAAAATTGTCAATCAAAGAATTTAAGCTGACTACAAGAACGTATGGGATATCAGCTGCGCCGATTTTAGCTGTCCGCTATCTGCAAGAATTGGCAAATTAATACTGCCCAATTAACAAGCGACTAATAATATCAATTAATGTGGTTGTCTACATGGATGATTTTATCATGGCTGGCGACTGGATATGCGATTGTACCAACAGGCAAACAGAACTCGGGGATATCAAGGAAAAGGCTGACATGCATTTAAGAAAATGGGTATCAAAAAATTACAGGATCATTGCTGGGATTCCAGACGGCGACTCAGCGGTAAAAATCCAAATACTTAAGGACGAGTCAATAAAACCCCTTGGTCTGCAACGAGACTCCCATAAGGATGTCTTCACATTTTAAGTTGATGTCCCAAACTTAGTACGCACTACTAACCGTCTAATCTTATCCCAATTGGCAAGAATCTTCGATCCACTGGGATGGATCAGACCAGTAACACTGCAGGGCAAATGCTTCACCCAGGAACTGTGAGAACTGCTGCTTACTTGGGACGTAGAACTGGAGCCTAGGCTTGTTAATTATTGGCAAGAGTACGCAAGCTCATTTCCTGAGATAGCTAAAATTAATATACCGCGCTGGTCTACAAAAACGATCACTGATGCAACAGAACTACATGGATCAGAAAAGGCCTATGCAGCAATGTTATATACCAAAAATGGATTCAAAATTACTTTGGTGGCTACAAAAACAAAGTGAATCCAATAAAAACAAGAAGACGATTCCCAAATTAGAATTATGTGCAGCTCACTTATGAAGCAAACTATTAACTAAAGTACAAGCATAAGTAGGAAACCACGCTTAATTGCAAGCATGGAATTATTAAAAAACTACGCAAGCTTGGATATAGAGCAACGATAAATTCGTCAAAACTAGAGTAGGCGAAATAAACAAACAAACGGATTACGTCGAATGGAAATATGTTAAATTTGCAGACAACCCAGCAATCCAGATGTCGCGCCAAGAGGATTTTCCCGAAATACTTAGGAGAATGCGAGATATAGATAAGAGTAAATGGCAGGCACTCAACAAATTTCTATATGTAGAAGGAATGTTACGTGTTGGAGGCCGCATTAATAAATTTCGGTAGCTTGGATAAAAAATAAGTAGAGTAGAGATGTCGCTCAAGAGGAATTCTCCAGAAGCACTTAGGAGAATGCGAGATATAGTGGAAAGGACCAGAGTGGTTGACAAAACAGTAAGTTTAGTGGCCACAATATGAAGGCCAGAATCAATTATGGTAGCAACTCTAAACACAAAAGAAAAATACTTGATCCCACTCCTAACAAAGTCGTCTTCAATGGATAAGCTAACAAGCGTAATTGCTTATGTATAACGCTTTATAGCAAAACTACGAGGAATGAAGGTGCACTCAACATACCACATTGTCGACGAATTTAAGAAGGCCAAAACAGCTTGATTTTGAACATAAAACTCGGTTTATCAACGCTAGAAAGCCTCTGGATGTAAGGAGTAAATTGCAGGCACTCAACCCCTTTCTATATGAAGAAGGATTGTTACGTGTGGGAAGCCGTCTTCAAAATGGAGAAATGGAGAAAGATGGCATCCAGTGGCACTTCATCCCGCCGGCAAGCCCTCACATGGCAGGAATTTGGGAAGCTGGAGGTAAATCGGTGAAACACCATCTACAGCGAACCATACCCAAATGGAGTTTCTGATTTTGTAAACAACGAAATCAAGCAGCCACTTGAAGATGATATCATCGAAATCACCTTATAACAGCCCAGCATGGGTCGTCGACAAAAAAGGAGTCGATGACAGTGGTAACAGAAAGAAACGGTTAGTAATCGACTTTAGGAAGCTAAATGAGCGAACTATAGCCGATCGATACCCGATGCCGAGCATCCCAATGATTCTAGAGAATCTAGGGAAGGCAAAGTTTTTCACAACCCTTGACTTAAAATCGGGGTACCATCAGATTTACCTAGCAGAACAAGACCGCGAAAAAACGTCGTTCTCGGTAAAAGGCAGAAAGTATGATTTTTGCCGCCTACCCTTCGGTTTGAAGAATGCGGGGAGCATTTTTCAAAGAGCCATTGATGACATCCTGAGGGAACATATATGAAATATTTGTTATGTTTACGTCGATGACGTAATACTCTTTTCTGAAAACGAAACCGACCATGTGAAACATATTGACACAATTTGGAAATGCTTAACCGATGCCAATACGAGGGTATCACAAGAAAAAACGAAGTTTTTTAAAGAAAGCGTCGAGTTCTTGGGCTGTAGTAACTAAAAACGGGGCAAAAACTGACCCAGAAAAGGTTAATGCCATACAGGAATTTAGTGAACCTAAAAACTTATTTAGTTTACGATCATTCCTTGGCTTAGCCAGTTATTACAGAGGGTTCATCAAAGATTTTGCCGCAATAGCAACCACCGACGCTTCTGTGCACGGCATCGGTGCAGTTCTTTCTTAAGGTGGCAAACCAATCACCATGATTTCGCGAACTCTAAAGCAAAGTGAGTTGCACTATGCCACAAATGAAAGGGAATTGTTAGCCATTGTATGGGCTTTGGGTAAATTGTAAAATTACCTGTATGGGTGAAAAGAAATCAACATATTTACAGACCACCAACCCCTTACCTTCGCTGTGTCTGACAGAAACACAAATGCGAAAATCAAAAGGTGCAAATCATTCATTGATGAACACAGCGCAAAAGTGTTCTATAAGCCCGGCAAAGAAAACTTCGTGGCAGATGCCCTGTCCCGGAAAATGAAATTCAATCAGACGCTGCGACGATTCACAGCGAACTGCCATTAACCTACACGGTTGATTCAACAGAAAAGCCGTTAATTTGTTTCAAGAACCAGTTTGTTCTCGAAGAGGCCAAATTTCCCCTTAAAAGAGATATCATACTTTTTGGCAAGAAAATACGACACTTAATAAATTTTACCGCACTATAATGGATGTGAAAATGACCATTATTCAACTTTTAAACTTATTTCCTCGAACGAAAAGAATATATTACGACAATGAAGACGCCTTCAATTCAGAGACAATCAGAACGCTTTTAAAGAACGGATATGACATAGACATGGTGAATGCACCACCTCTTCACAGTTGTTCGAATGGGCAAGTAGAGCGCTTTCATGGCACTCTTGCAAACATAGCTAGATCTTTTAGACTTGACAAAATGTCTGATGATACAGTTGAGCTAATTCTGAAGGCAACAATAGCCTACAACCAATCCGTACATTCGGTCACAGACCAAACCTCGATCGATGTACTTCACGCAGCGTCTACCGAGCTCAGGCAAATAATTAAAAATAAAATCGCAAAAGCCCAACGCGACAACATTGAGAGATCCAATCCAAATAGGCAAAATAGAGTTTTTGAGGTAGGCGAAAAAGTGTTCGTAACGAACAATAAAAGATTGGGAAATAAGTTAACACCCCATTGCACAGAGGAAGCAATCCAAGCAGATCCAGGAACGTCTGTTCTTATTAAAGGGAGAGTGGTCCATAAGGACAACCTTAAATAGCATTTACATCGCATAGGCTAAGATTGACAATTAAGCGCACCAAGGTTCTTACTCCCACCTTCTCCATTCCTCCGCAGGTTTAAAATTGCAGTCCTGGTATTGTTAGGGGAAGCACATTGTCGAATCATCGACTACACCTACTCCAACTATATCCCGGTGATGGAAGGGAAAGTGTTGGTATGGGAACAAAGGGACTATTTAAGGCATTCAATTAACTTGACAGTGTTCACTATCATGACAGATGAGACAGCTAAATTAACAGAATTATTCCCTCAATCGCATATGCGAAAATTGTTAGATGTCGACATAGAACACATTAGAAATTTGTTGTCCGTGGTAAGAGTGCACCATAGAATGGCAAGGAGCCTAGTCTTTTTAGGCTCAGCGCTCAAGGTAATAGCAGGCACGCCAGATGCGGCCGATGGTCCGAATCGAAGTTAATTGATGCAAACAATAGGCAAATAGTGATTAATTCAGAAACACAGAAACAAATTAATAAACTCACAGGTGCTATAAAAGAAATAGTTAAAGCAAGAAAGAATGAGATGGTTGATACACCACATTTATATGAAACACTACTAGCGAGAAATCGAATATTAATAAACCAAATCTCAAATCTGATACTCACAATTACATTAGCTAAGGCTGGCATAATAAATCCCACTATTTTGGATCATGAAGATTTGAAGACAATTTTAAATGAACACCCTTTAGAGATCAAAATAGTAAGCCTAACTGAAGCATCAACAATTAAAGTCCTACAGTCCGAGAACATGGTTATTATACTCATAGCCTACCCAAGAATTAAATTCATTTGTACCAAGGTCACCATCTTCCCAGTATCTCATCAACATGTCACGCTACAGCTACAAGATGACATAGTAGCCGAATGCAAGAACGATGTTCTAGCGGTTAACGAGTGCGTTTGTAAGGAAATGGCGCAAGACACTTGTGCACGAGCACTGCATGCTAGCGGCGCTGCCTCCTGCCGCACGCAACCAAGCCACCTGAAGCCTATCTCGCAAGTGGATGATGAAATCATAATCATCAATGAGAGCACAGCAAGGGTCAGTACAAACAACGGCCCAGAGATATTCACGAACGGAACACACCTCGTCACCTTCCGTTTCTCTGCAACCATCAATGGCACAAAATATGTGAACCAGCGTGAGATATTAAATAAGGCATAGGCATAACAGAATCACCACTACTCAACATTATCAGTCATGACCCAGTTTTGAGTATGCCTCAACTTCACAGGATGAACAATAATAACCTTCGTGTCATCCAAGAACTCAAAGATGAATTGGCGTCCGCCGACTCATCCAATATGTGGACTATTGTCGGCGTTGCTCTCAGCATCATCCTAAGTGGCTTAATCATCATATGGCATATCACGAAAAGGAAACAAGCTTTGCGGGAAGCACAAAGGGGCGTCATCGGCAACAAGTTGACCGAGGACGGTCATAACTTTGAGGGGGGAGTAGTTAATACATAAGAATTGCACATGAATACTTTGTATAAGAATCTTGCACAATAACAATATTTACACGGTTACTCCACCCATATTCCGCTGACGCATTAGTTCAGCGCCCCGACGACAATGGTCAGCATCAGTAACCTGATACTTAACTATGCTGCAAGTATCTGCGTTATCGCTTATGCTGAGTCGGCTTGCCGGCTGCAGCTTTGTAGCTCATGCGCCCAACTTTTAGGTTTAGCTTTATTCCAATTTTGTAATAAGCACATTCTTGTACTAGCCGTCAACGGGTACATATACTGGTGTTAAAGAATAAACCCGCAGTACTCCGGCACACCGCCGTAATCAAATTGTTATATTTCTGATCATCGCTGAGCCACAAGGCTAGTTAATAGAAAACGGGGTGAAGTCAAACCCTCCAACATAATCATCATAAGAAGATTATAATTACACGATCAACACTGGGCCTTCCACCGACGCCTAGTTCATCGCTGGACCAGCAACTTACTTAATTTATATGCACATATTTGACGTGGTGTGATGCCTGATCGTACGCGATAGTGGTTTCAGCGATAGAATCCGAAAGGCATAACGCACAGCCTCGTCATTTGTTATCTTTAAACAAGAATAATATGTTTCATGTGTGTGTATATTATTTTGTTTCTATTCAATCGTATGTATGCATATGTATATGTATATTGAATTTTGTTGTTTGTTTTTTTTTTTTTTTGGACATTTCATGTTTGCCGCTACATACCCTTACAGTATTAGTAGTAATGTTGTTTGTAACATTGATTTCCGCTGTTTTCCGTTGTTTTTCCGGCTGCGCCAGTTATCGTCCCGAGCGTATGGCCGATGCTACCGTGGCCGAGGTTATTAGTTATATTCGTTGGTGTAAATAAAACGCTTTAATTTTAATTGCGTTCGTCGTTTTTCCGGTCCCGCGAAGTTGCAGCTGGGATCCAGTTGTGTTTACGAAGACTACGTTGGAGAGTTGACTTCCTCTCTTGGATTGCTAGCCTTGTGGCTTTCGGTCTGCTTATGTCGTTCAACTATTCCGAGGGGTGCTCAGTGAGTTATACCACTGTTCTCGAGGGGTACTCGCTAACTTACACGGACCTACAAAAAAATGTCAAATCTCTAGCTCTTATAGATGCTGAGATCCACGCGTTCACACATACGGACAGACGGACAGACAGACAGACGGACAGGGCTCAATCGACTCGGCTTGTTCACAAAACCATTATACTCCGATTTCCCATTTTCAATGGGATCAGGGTATAAAAATTTTTTGTTTAATAATAATCAGAACCAAGTGAGAGTGACTGCTTTGAGAATTTTAGTGGAAACAATTTATCATCCAGATCGTTAATAAAATTACTTTGTGTTACTTTCTGTGTGTCTAATGTTGTGCATACAGTTCTCCTATTTCAGAGCTGCGACGTAATTCGACCCATCTTTTGACGGCCCGTTTCATTTTTCGCGGCCACTGACCTGCGCATGTCTCGGTTCAACCAATATAGAAACCCTCGCAGGCAGTCTAGCGACTCAGATTCCGACTGTGACATTCGCATCAGAGTCCTTGCTACAAGACTTCTCCCTGCAGTTCCCCCACCATCAGGTAAAATGGATCCAGATCACCTTAGGGAAGTAATAAGGACGGCTATCAGCAATGCTTTAGCCGAACAGGCCACTGCAAACCAGCAGAGGGAGCATGCATTGACTCAAAGAATTAATGAGTTAGCTGAACAAATAGCAGCAGCAAACGTTGCCGCCCCACAAGTAGTAGCATATGCTGCTATAGGAATTAGAAACGACATTCACTGTGACGAGCCGCTAGATGCCGTCAAGTGCTTACCTGAGTTTGCAGGAGTACAGGAATCTTATGTAGTTCTTTAGACTATATAATGGCAGTTCTCGTCATTATCAGGCTGTTATCATCATAAGACGCAAGATTAGAGGCCCCACAGACGCGGTGCTGGCCTCATTTGGTACTGTATTGAATTTTGATGCGATAATAACTCGCCTAGATTTCACATACAGTGACAAGACACCAATTCATGTCATTGAACAGGAATTAGGTACCTTGAGACAAGGTAGCCTGTCCCTGCTTCAATATTACGATGAGGTAGAGAAGAAACTCGCTCTTATCAGTAACAAAGTTAATATTTCATATGAGTCGCCTTTATCAAAGGGCCTATGTGAAAAATTCCGCGACGATGCGTTGCGTGTGTTCATATCGGTTCTCAAGCGCAGTCTTACAGATGTGCTCTTTGCAGCAAAGCCCAGAGATCTGCCTTCAGCGCTTGCTCTCGCGCAAGAAGTCGAGTCGAATCATGAAAGGTACGCATTCGCGGCTAATTTCGCAAAGCCGCATGCAAAAGTGCAGGGTCACCAACAGGAGGGGCACTCGCATTAAGCCGAAACACAAGCTAGCGGTACAAAGAATCCGCACTTTAGCAAGCGAAGCAAGGCCCCAGTTCAGACTAACCAACGAAACAGCAGGCAGCACAATAATAATGGCGCACCGGTCCCCATGGAGGTCGATCCTTCCTTCTCAGAGTATTGCAGCCCACTCAGGCCCCTGCTTACGCGAATACCAAGCACCCCGCATCTGCCCGCACAGGCGGTCAGAGAAATCAGCAAAGGTTGAATCACGTCACGCAAGGCTCGGGACAGGGGGCAGAGGTGTATGCTGATGCCGGACTTGTCAACTTTTGATGGGATTGTAGGCCTTGACCTGCTAAAGCAGGCAGCTGCTTCGCTTTGTCTAGCTTCAGGACGACTTAAGTTGCCGTATAACACAACAGTCGTGGCTACCATTAGATGAGCAACCGATCTATGCCAAGCTTTACCCATATCCAATGGGAGCAGCTGATTTTGTTAATAAAGAAATCAAAGATCTGCTAAAAAATGATATAATTCAAAAGTGCGCCTCTCCCTACACTGATGAAGCGGGCAATAGGAAAATGAGGTTGGTAATGGACTTTCGTAAACTTAACGAAAGAACCGTGCCTGACAAATACCCTATGCCAAATATATAAATGATAATGGGGAATTTGGGGAGAGCCAAATTCTTTTCGAAATTAGACCTCAAGTCTGGTTATCACTATTGGGTCCTAAAAAGCTTACACGAAGCAAATATGAGAGTCTCCGTCGAAAAGTTACGTTTTTTTTAAGAAAAGCGTGCACTTTCTTGTTTCATAGTTATCAGCACTGGCACCACGACGGATCCTGAAAAGGTTAGGGCACTACAGGAGTATCCAGAATCTAGAACACTGTTCGAGGTCAGATCATTTCTAGGCCTCGCAAGTTATTACAGATGTTTCATTAGGGACTTCGCCGCAATAGCAAGACCCATCTCGAATATCTTGAAGGGTGAAAATGGAATAGTCAGTAAGCATAGGTCAAGAAATATAAAGGTTCAATTCTCTGAAGTGCAGCAAAGGGCGTTTCAGAAGTTGCACGATATTTTGTCATCCGAGAATGTAATGCTCAGGTACCCCGATTTTAAGAAGTCATTCGATCTAACGACCGATGCTTTGGCTCACGGCATAGGTGCAGTTTTGTCTCAAGAGGGTCGTCCTATAACAATGATTTCAAGAACATTGAAGGACAGCGAGGTTAACTATGCAACAAATGAGAGAGAGTTATTGGCCATCGTATGGTCACTTGCCAAATTAAGGCACTATTTGTATGGGGTGAAAGACATTAATATCTTCACTGACCATCAACCCTTGACCTTCGCAGTTTCGGAATCTAATCCAAATGCGAAAATCAAAAGGTGGAAAGCGCGCATTGACAAGTCTAATGCACGTATCTTCTAAAAACCTGGTAAGGACAATCTGATTGTGGATGCCTTGTCAAGACAGCAGCTCAACGCTGTAAATGAACAAGAAATTGAGTCCTGCGCAGCAACGATCCACAGTGAGGTATCTCTCACCAACACCATTGAGATTACAGACAAGCCCTTGAATTGTTTTCAAAACCAAATAGTGCTAGAAGAGGCGCGTTTCCCCTTAATACGAAGTTTTATTCTTTTTGGAAATAAGAAACGCTACTTAATCAGCTATACTTGCGTCGAATCGCTGCTAGACGAGCTCGAAGATGTAGTCTCACCCAAATGCGTAAATGCTCTCCACTGTAATTTAGACACGCTTGTAATGATACAAGATGCATTGGTTCGAAGATACCCGGCCACAAAGTTCTGGCACTGCAAAAATTGCGTAGTGGACGTGTGTGCGGTTGGAGAAAGAAGGGAAATCCTCACAGTCGAGTATAATAGGGCCCAAAGGTCTGCGCAGGAAAATATTAAGCAGGTACTCTCGGAGTACTACTTTCCAAAGATGGCAAAAATAGCCAATGAAATAGTACAAAATTGCAAAACATGTGCTAGGGCTAAATATGATAGACACCCCAAAAAACAAGAGCTTGGAGAAACACCAATCCCCTCACATGTAGGAGAGATGTTACACATAGACATTTTCTCCACTGACAGGAAATACTATCTCACCTGCATCGACAAGTTCTCTAAGTTTGCTATTGTCCAACCGGTCCCTTCAGGAACCATTGTGGATCTGATGCCAGCCTTAATGCAACTAATGAATTTTTTTCCAAAAGCCAGATCCATTTACTGTGACAATGAACCGTCATTGAATTCAGAGACCATCGTGATTATGCTTTCACAGCACTATGTTAGAGCTAGTAAGATGCCTAAAGATCGATAAAGGCATAAGTGACAGCGTAGAAGTCATTTTACTGGCTACAACTCAGTACAATAAGTCGGTCCATTCGGTCATCGACTAGGGACCAGTTGATGTGGTTCAGGCGCACCCAGATGAGCTACAAGAAAAGATACAAGAAAAGATCAGAAACGCTCAAACGACGCTCAGAGCTAGGGAGAACGCAAATCGACAGAATAGAGTCTTCGACGTTGGTGACAAGGTTTGGGTCAAGTCCAACCGATGGCTCGGCAACAAACTCACACCTTTATGTGACGAGAAAGCCGTGGAAGCAGACCTGGGGACCTAGGTCCTCATTAAAGGAAGGGTGGTCCACAAGGACAACCTAAGGTGACTCCCTTGTTTTTTTTATTACACAATTTTTTTAAGCCACTAGGCAAACTCGAATAAGTTAGATATAGTTATTCAATTTACCTTTAGCCACTTGGCATAGTTTTTATAAAACATTTTTGGTGGCGGGTACACCCGATGCCGGTGATTTAGAGCAGACTAGGTTCACTGAAATGCAACTAATAAATGCCAACAGTAGACAAATAGAAATAAACACTGGAGTTCAAGACCAGCTTAACCAGTTAACAGTCACTGTCAATAAAATTCTCAAGATAGCCAAAGACTCACAAGTTGACACTAGCCATTTATTTGAATCACTACTGTCTAGAAACAGAATGCTGACGATGGAGTTGCAAAATTTAATGCTTGCTATTACTCTCACGAAGGCTAACATTGTTAGCCCAAACATTTTGGACCACTCAGATTTGAAATCAATTTCGTTAGAGGCACTCCCCAACACTCTCATAGGAGATCTTATGTCCGTTGCGTCCGTAAAAGTTCTTCAATCCATTAACACTATACATTTTATAATCAAATTCCCAAAGATTAAAAAAGCTTGCAGAAAAATTACAATTTATCCTGTCGTCCACAAGAACTTCATATTGCGATTGTTTGACAATGTCATAGCCGAATGCGATGGAGAAACCCATTCACTGCAGAGTTGCACCGCTTCACCTGGAGCCACATTTTCTCGTCTGGCATTAGAGAGTTCATGTGCCAAAGAGCTCCATGCAGGTGGCACGGCACACTGCGAGATCCAGCCGAGCAACCTGGAAATAATCACCCATGTAGATGACGGAATTATCATCCTCAACGACGGGTCCGCAAGGATTCAGGTGGACAAAGGCACTGAGATCCAGGTACAAGGCACGTTCGTAGACCGAGTCGCAATTAACGGGACTCTGTTTTAGTTGGGTTGGGGGGTAGTTAACACATATCACTTAATATAAGGTATTAATCAACACTCGCTATCGCGTGCTAGATAAGTTAAAGAACAGCCCTGGCAATTGCAACTCTGCATACGCCGGTGAGGTTATGGTTTGTAAAATGTGGAAATAGTCACGTGTTTTAATTTGTGCTAAAAGGACATGCTAAAAATTCGTGTCATATAAGTCAAATTAAAAATAGTGAATATAATAAGAAAAAACAATAAAGTTAACAGTTTCGATTACTCAAAAGCAATTCATGTTAATTACCCCACTGCTTTAAAAAGCGTTCTTCCAGTGTCGCTTAAATAAATATTCACTCCGGCACCTGGCCGTTAAATAACTTGTTTCATTGTCTGAGCCCGAGGCCAGCAATAAGAGGCACAGTCGCCTCTCAACCTATTCTTCAGACACTACAGGACTGGAAGGACTCTAATTTGTATACAAATACATACATACAGACATACATATAAGAGTGTGGATCGTAGAAACATCCTGTGATGTAACTTTCGCGTAATGGATATAAATAGAAGTTCATGTAATGGCGGCGATTTCGTCAATGGACTCATTGATGATCAATCTCCAGACATCGCTACTCCGGACATGATTACCCCATCAACGTCAATGACTCAATCTTATAGTTCCAGAAATTCAGTTTGGTGAGTTTCCGAAATTCGGGTTTTGAGATTTGTAAATGGCGTTGTTTGTCCGGTTTTCCAATTTTAAATATAAATGTAAAGCATGAGGCAATTATGAAGGTTTCCTATCTCTATCAAATTAGGTCATGGTCACTTCTGTTTGCCTATAAGCTTCAGCTTTGGTTTGTGCATAATTGTTTCAACAGGGTTAAATATGTAATTCTTCTCGTTGATCGAATTAATGCGCATTTGTTGTGAAAACAATATGTATTAATGCAAATGAGTATAAGGTTGCGAAAATACTAGTATTTTATAAAATTTCCCCAATATATTTAAGTTCAAAATTAAAAGAATTTATTAACATATTTTACATAATATATTTATATATTTTTTTACTGTGATCCGATTAAAAATGGGATATGAAATGGGAAATCGAGTTTGTTTCAAATATTCGATAACTATTACCGTTTTATTGTTATCATTTAAAACATTAGACTCTCAAAATTTGTGTATTATATCTTGTACGGTTTAAGAGCTAAAGCCTCCAAATTGTGTATTTAGTTTTAGTTGTATGTAAATTTTATATAATTTGGATTTTTGTCATATTTTGGATACAGCTAGGACTAGGCATCGCCTAGTCGGTATCAGGGTATCTTCTAGTCGGGCACCCCGACAAGAGCTTCTTTACTTGATTATTTTTATGGTTAATATTTATTTGTAAAAACTAGTCGGTATGTAGAAACTACTCGTTGCTCCCTCGCGCTAATGCCTAATGCCTAATGATATGGCCATTAATACTTTGTTCATGCTTGGAAATTTTCACTAAGTAGAAAAACGTCACTGAAAGAATCTGCTTCCGTCGAGAATACTTCCTAAATAGATGGTATAACCACAAATATTGATTATGTGTATCCAGGGGTCGAGTACCGGTGAAAATCTTCTTTTAGTTCTTGAGACTTGCAACTTTCTGCACAATGAAAGTCCCGATATTGGTGGAAGCGGCGCTCGTAGACGCCTATTTTTATACTCTGATCCCATTCAAAATATTGAAAATGGGAAATCAGGGTATAATGGTTTTGTGCAAATGTATGTAACAGGCAGAAGGAGTCGTGGCAGACCACATAAAATATATTTATTCTTAATCAGGACAACAAGCCAAGTCGACTGAGCCTTGTCCGTCTGTCTGCCCGTCCGTCTGTCCATCTGTCCGTCTGTCAGTATGTGTGAATGCATTCATCTCAGCTTCTACAAAAGCTAGAGACTTGAAATTTTTTGTAGGTCCGTCTATAGCATACGCATATCGAGTTTGTTTTAAATATTCGATAACTGTTCGCTATACCTGTTAGTAAATCGGTAAAATATCTAGGTGCTCATCTTGATCGGCGACTAAGTTGGAAGCAGCACATAAAATCGAAACGAGAGCAGCTCTGAACTTAGTCTTGAAAACAAATTAGGGCTATATAAGGCCGTACTGAAGTCAGTATGGACCTACGCATTGCAGTTATGCGGTACTACTAGTAATTCAAATATCGAAATTATACAGCGATACCAGAACAAGACTCTCAGAATGATTACATGATGACTCAAGCAACCACAGGCGACTCAATAAATTACATGTCCTAGATCTATCCCACAGAAATAGATAAATATGTAAAGTAGGTAAATATATGAATTGATCTCATTGGAGCCCAAGCCATCCGGTTACGTAATATTATTCTTAAAAAATTTGTTTATTGTCTATTATAAGACAGATTGCAAATAAAAACAAACACAAAAAATAGTTATTGAATAAAAACATGATTGAAATGCAGTTAATAAATTATATCTCAGACGTCTTAAAAGCTAGAGGATTCAAATTTGGTATTTAGTTTTATGGATACCGGCTACAACTTTCCCCAAATTCTTAAAATTTAAGGTTAGTTGGAAATGGGGCTATTATATGAATGCGTTTGCATCTCAACCAAGCGAATAGAATATGAAGATCATATGGTGAAAATTTCAATAAAATCCATTAAGTAGAACAGAAGTTATTAAACAAAACGTTTGGCCTAAGCACATGTCAACAGCGCCACGCGCACTCATTTTTCATATACGCAACCATTCAAAAGCGTGTATTCTTTTCTAATTGTGCTGCTACCTAACTTCAAATTTGTAACCGTTTGAATAAGCAGTGCAGCAGTGGCTGCGTTGGTAGAGCATTTTTTATTGTTTTATTTATTTTTTTAATTCTGAAGTGGTGGTGTTGGTAGAGTTGATGCGCGTTGCGTAAAAATTGTGGATTCGAATCTTGGTGTGGTAATGACAGTTTTTATTTGTATATTTTTTAAAACTCGATACAAACTATGAAAATATTAAAAAACGTAGATAGGAGGCACCTAGACTAGAGCTTTCTTACTTGTTTATTTATTAATTATGAAGCGGCGGTGTTGATAAACCTGATGCACGGTGCGTAGACAATGTAGGTTCGAAACTCGGTGTCGAAATGTCGGTTTTTATGTCAAAATATTAAAAAACGCAGATAGGACTAATATCAGGGTATCTCCACTGGAGTTTTCTTCCTTGTTTTCTTTCTTTGTTTAATACACAAAAAATGATTTTAATGCTTTATACGTTGCGTTAATTTTTTAAGAGCCCTAGGACTATATGACGTAACCACACACTTCACGGTGTTCATGTGACATGAACAAGAGGATGACATGAACAAGATCTGTTTATGTGCCGATGCTGAAGAGATGATAAGGATCGATTGGGGCTGCAGCAACTCAAAAGCTGCTTTTCTTTCCATATTGAGCGTCTTACGTTAAATTTATATGGTAAATTTGAACTGCTCAGTGAAAAAATCAATATCTAGCGCCTAATTTCTGCATCCCTAGATTTAATTATATTTCATAAGCTTGGCTTTAAATCGGATCCTAAAAGGATGCTATAGTTCTTTCGTTTATAGTTATTTTGTAATGATAATTATTAAATTTTTTGTCGGACTATTGTAAATGAAAAGCGGCAAAATTGATATTTATTTTCTTGGCTTGATCGACCATTACACAACGATATTCTTTGACATGGAAAGTATCGACTTCTTGGACTTCTTGGGTAACAATTTCCTAGTTTTGTGGTATCCTGAATTGAGAAACTGAGGTCCAAGTTAGACGTTAAACTATTGTGCACAGTTACTCAAAACTAAATTTCTTCGAAAAACTTATTGTCTTTTAATAGCGACTGGTTTTACCTGCAAATTATATTGGCCTACATTGCGTTGGTATGCGCGGTGTATATATTCATTTACACATCTTTTTTCAATATAGCAAGATTATCTGTCCGAAAAATTAGAACAATCAACTCTTCAAGCATGGATACATTTTTCACTAAGCCTATAGTCAAATCCATGTGTAATCATATCTAATCAAAAGTGGGCAAGCAATTTGGACTTAATAGAAAGGAAAGGGCTACATAGCGTTCTCATTTTCATCTTATAGCCGCTGGGTCACACTTGGTTATTTAGTGTTGATTTGGAATACAATTTAGTGTTCGAACTTTGCTGGGTTATATGACATAAGTGGAAAATGTTCTTAATGGCCGAAGCTCGGTCACGCTCGAACAGCGAAATTGCTGATGATGATAACCTTGGCACCTGTGAGATATCACAAATGCAAGATGAGAGACTCTGGAATTACCGGCAGGCATGCGAGTGTTCTCCGACGGCCGCTAGAAAACGTCGTCAGTATACCTCATCACCGAGTACGACTTACGCGTGAATGTTTCTACCACCAGTTAAATGTCGAAATTGAGCCGTACCTGTTGTACATAAATGCGATGCTCTTGCTAGACGTTTACACAAATACAGCATCTGTGGTTCAGCTCCCCGAGCGCTTTCGAAGATTTCGAGGAATAGGCAGCGGAGTGAACTGCTAGTAAATTGGGCTCAGCGCAGTCGGGCCTATATGCTTAATGTCCGCAGCAGTGTGTAAGTTAACACAACTGACCAGCAGAACATAAATATTCAAGCTGACCAAGCATTCTCAGAAAGAATGCTTACGACACCAGCCGTCTCAAGCGGATATTGCACAACAACGGCGGAAGCGTCCACGCACAACAGTGTTGCTGCCCACCGATATATAATCCCTCGAACTACATGCAATGCCAGCGTTTTCAGGGCTTAGGGCTAGCTTCGATTATAAGAATTATTGTCACTTAGAGTTAGTTGATTTTTGGAAATAGAGAACGTCGGTCGTCGCCACTGAATTGTCCAAGTCTTCTCATTTCACACAACATCGTTGTTTTATAACAAGTGTTAGCGCCGTTACTTCTTACTTGTTAATCCACCCTAATGCCAGAATACAAAAATACAATAACTTGTACACATTTGATAATTGCACGGCAAGAAGCGATATCGACGTAACGATCGTCAGCCATTCAGCGTCTACATGATTTAGTGAGTGGAGTTTGAGGGATCAAAACATCATTACTGATGTTGTGACGCTTGGTCCGTCAATCACATTGAGAGCCATACTTCTGTGTCCCCGTGGAATCTTCACCGTGCTGACTGGCGACATTTCGGTGGAGAGTTGATGACTGCATCGATTCAACTTCCTCTGGAGGAGTTTCACCAGATGGCATGTGATGAGCAGGTCACCACACATCGCTCCCGATGGTCGTATCCAGCCGTGACATGACAAACGTCGTGCTCCGCGGCTTGTTTCTCTCTGCGGAGAGAATAGTGTATGTTACCGTTCCACGGCAAATAACCTTGACACGTTCAACGTAGAGGCATGCATCGCCAAAGTTCGTTGCAGACGTTAGCTGGTTCATACGGCACATGGTTTATGATCAAAGCGGCTTGGTGTGTCATCCCTGAGTACATTACAACTTTGGTTTCCCGCTGCCTGGCAGATGGATATTTTCCCTCAGAGTGGAATTAATTAGAGGCAGGTGACTCACTCTCGGCAACGACACTCCTTAAGGGCAAGCTGTTAGCGCAATGCCGTTACGTCTTTACGCAATTGGCTGAATGGAGTCGTCGGAGTCTTATACTAAGCGTTGACTAGGTACTCAGTCCGGAAGCACATCGAAGGATTTAAGCCGGACTCATGTCCAATTATCCAATTTTTGGTGCCTTAAGATGATGCGAAACCACTCCATGGTAGAAGGCGACTAGCATTACGGTCAACACGCTTCCACTCATGATCGTAACATCAGGAGCCCTGCTGGGCGAACGCTTATTGCCAGAATGGCAGCTGCGATTGGATGGCAGCAAGCACGTTTAGTTGCTCATAAGTTTATCTTGGACATAAGCTTCGCTTACATTCGCACCGCCTTCAAGCTCACGATGCTGGGCATGGTATTTTTACCCAAGTGTACATTTTTAGATTTTTGGGTCATTGTGTAGGCTCATTTTACGTTCTTATCAGCGGTTGCGTTGGTCGCTATAGCTAAAAAATAACATTCTTATTATTTATCGTATCGAGTATCGAAACACGAGTAAATATTTAATAGTTCGATTGTCAAATAAATTATTCAAGAGTAATTTTGTGTCAAAGACGATTGTAGTAATGCGGATTAAGTATATTATACGTGCGATTTTTGTACAATCAGATTGATTAAATTTTTTAATTCGTATTGCATGTATTTGTGAGTGGAGCAGATAGCAAAATGTAACATTTTGCTAAAATTTGCCAAATTTTGATGGAATATCAAGCAACATTTTAAAGATTTGAGAGTACTTGCCCCAAGCAAAGTTAGAAAAACAGATTACAAACAGAAACCCAGAAATGGATGATTTAAATAGTTGTTAATACTTGATCCAGGTGATGAAGGAAAATGTTTTTCGAAATTTTGCCAGATAGACAGACAGCTGTGCAGTTCAACACCTAATAATTGTTCTTATAATAATTGGTCTCTTAAGTTTATCTTATTTTGCGATTTGGTAAGCAAGCCTATGTATGCTATATAGTATATAGCTGAAAAATTCTATTTTTTCGATACAAACCACGGAAAATATTAATAAACGCAGATAGGACTGGGATCAGGGTATCTCCTAGTCGGGCACCTCGACTAGAACTTTCTTGTTTTTAACAAAATTAGTGATTGTGGCTTTTTCTTGGTTTATATGTTTTGAGATATTTTCAAATCTTTCTACAATTTCGTTATTTGTTTCTACTTGGCTGTTAAAGTTCTCCGTTATGATTTTCAGGTCTCCCTCCATATTCTCAAACTGCCTCTATATATTATTTGCATCTGTCGCGTCCATATTCCCAGTCACTACCCTTATTAAACTACCTAGGCCATTTATAGCGCCTTTTCTTTGTCTCTGAATTGGACTTAAAATATTAACCTTTTGTCTTAGTTGGTCTAATTTGGCTTCTAAGATACCTACAGCTTCTCCTGAGAACTTTAAATTTTTTAAGTCTCCTAATACACTATCAAACTGTTCAATATTTTCACTGAATTCTTTAATTCGGATTAGATGTGATAATATTTTGTAGGTGTTTACAATTCTAGCCGTTCCCAATTCCAATTTGACCACAGGGGTCCCATGTTGCAAATGTTGTAAATTTATATATTGTCCGTTAATATGATAAAATCTGCAAGTATGCATAAAGATCTAATTATAAGGCATGTCTTTTTATTGTGAAACTGAACTATTCGATTTCCTAGTTAATTTTTTTATTTTAGATTTATGAATCTTCTGTCTCTTTGCTGAGATAAAAGTGGGTCCATTATCCTTTAATGTATTAAAAAAATGTGGAGTCAGTTTATTTCGTCTGCTTACTTTCCGAAATATAATTTCATTCTTCAATTTCTAAACTTTGTGGAAGATTTCTATCCTTATTTAATGCTGTGGTTTTTTTTACTACTTGTTCCTCTAATTGTCTGGTTACTTGTGGATATAATTCTCTTTGATATCGGTTTAGTTCTTATAAATAGTCGTGTTCGTTAGTAAAAGTTTTTGTTTTTTGAAATGTATGAAATCTTTTTTTACCGTAGAGTTACTTGAAGATGGTTGATTTGACGTCACGTGTCTAATCCTGACATACTGTTTGCAAAAATCGATAAATAAATTTCCTGCAAATTCTGGCCCTTGGTCGTATATGATCTTCTTTGTAATTCCAAATGTGCTTATAAACGTTCTTACAGATTTGACAATGTATATACTGTATCTAGCTGGTATAGTATATCCTGCAGCAAATCGCGACAGCTTATCGACTATTGTTAACACGTTTTTGTTGTTAATTAAAAAAATGTCAATGTGTATTATGTCAAGTGGTTGTTTGGGTATCTCAGTTTCTTGGAATACTATTCTTTGGGATTGTCTATCATATTTCATAGTCTGGCACATGTCGCAATTGTTAATAGTCTGAGAAATTTTCTGTTTCATATGAGGAAAGTATATCGTTCGTTTCAGATGTGCTAACGTTTCATCTACCTCCCTATGGTTGTTTTTTATATGATACTCTCTTATTTCCCTTTGTTGTAAGTCTGGTATTGTAACTTCCTTACAATCTTGTAAATTTGACTGTGTGCAAATTATTTTGAATAGACTTTTTGAAATATTTAAAATATATTTTCGGAAGAAAACAACGCGCAAGTCTTGTTTGTATTCAGAATAGTTCTCAATAGTCTTCCTATTATTTTTTCATCTATTGTCGGTTCTGAAATCATCCTTCAAATCTTGTTTTTGAATGGGACTTCTTCTGTCAAATTCGAATTAGGTTTTTGTTTAATAACTACTTGTATATTAAAATCGTTTAACACTTTTTCTGAAATAGGTATACTTAACGCGTCAGCAATAACATTCTGCGATCCTTTCTTAATTATCACTTCGTAATTGTATTCTAATAACCTAAGTTTCCATCTCACTAATTTGGAATTTGGTTCCTTAAAGCTCATTAACCAGGTTCATGGCTTATGGTCTGTTATTATTTCAAACTTCTGTCCAAATAGATAAGGTCTAAAATGATTAATGGCTCAAATTATAGCCAGCATTTCTTTTTCTACCGTGGAGTAGTTAGATTCCGTGGTGGTTAATATCCTGCTCGCAGTTGAAATTGGTCTATCGGATCCTAGATTTCCCTGAGATAAGACGGCTCCCAGTGCAACATTGTTTGCGTCTGTCGTTAATATAAATGGTTTTGTAAAATCAGGATATATTAGTATCGGGTCATTACATAAATGGGTTTTACAAAATTTAAATGTTCGTATAAATTCCTCGTCTATATTTACTTTGGCTTTCTTTTTTAATTGCTTGGTTAGCGGTTTTATAACCTTTGCAAAGTCCTTAATGAACCTTCTATTCCTCCTTTATTCCTTTTGTCGTAACAATATGTCCTAAATACTCAATTTCCTTTCTAAAAAATTCAGATTTATTAACCAGTAGTTTCAAATTTGCCTTTCTGATTATCTCAAAAACATTCTTCAGGTGACAGATTGCAAGAACACATTCTTGCAATGATGTCGAATAAATTATAGTGTCATCCATATACACAAAGCAATTCTTCCATATCAAATCTCCAAATAAGCAGCCCATAACTCTTTGAAAGGTTGCCGGAGCATTAGTGAGTCCAAATGGCATTCTAACGAATTCGTAGTGTCCCCCTTCTGCTGAAAATGCTCACTTTTGAATATCTTTCTCGTTCATCTCGATCTGGTGATAACCACTAGTAAGGCGCAGTATAGAAAAATATTTAGCCTGACCCAATTTATCCAATACATCAGTTATTGTGGGCATTGGGTATTTATCTTTTCTCATTAAGTTTTTTGAAATCAACAACTAATCTCCATTTTGTTTGACCTGAAGCATTCAATTTCATGCGTACAAGCCAAACTGGTGCGCTCCACGGAGAGTGACTATGTCTAATTTTCTCGTATAAATCGGGATTTCGTCTAATGTCGGAATTTTTGTTTAACCTTATTAGTTAACGATAATCGGTTATTCTCGTCGTAAAAAATGTCTGCATAATCTAAACAGAGGGTTCTTAACTTCTTGCTTTCTTCTATGTTTAATTGGCTGGTATCTATTCTGTCGTTGAAACTAAATGTATTTTGAAAGGTCCTTGAATCATCGTGAAACGCTAGGTTTAATTGAATGATTTGTTCCGACTAGCTATAATTAGTTATTTACATGAAACTAAAGTTGTTCTTGGATGAATACAGTCCGCTTGAGATAACAAGGTCATTGCCCAATCTTATTTCTTGGCAATAAAAATTACCATCTCTCAGGTTTACCGGAATCTGAACTATAGCTCTTGTCGCTTCTTCTATCGTTTGTTTGGTGCCAGTTATAATATCAAGGTCTACTTTTGATTTTAGTTCCTTAGATTCCTAAAAGTCCGTCAAAATATGAGTGAAACTTGAATAACAAAAATTGAATTTCTCCTTGTTGTTCAAACTCCTAGAACATGACTAATCTCGCTGCTGACTCTAATGCATGTGTATTTATAATTGTTTTGGTGATTTTAGGTTGTGCTAAATTAATATGATTTTCTTTTGGTACGAATTGGGGGTCTATGAAAGGTGAAGTTGAGCCTGTATCTATAAGAAATTTAAATTGTTCTTTTGAAGGAGAGTTGATTAAAATATATGATTATATGGTAGTATTGTTCCTTGTTTGTTATTGTTCAAGAATCCTGTCTGTCCGTCGAGGCTGATGGTAAACAATTTTCTTCATCATATATGTTATGAACTTCTGTCTGGTTCTTACTTTGATTATTATTAGGTTTTGAATTTGCTCTTCTCTACGTTTATTGGATGAACTTGGTATTTTTGCTCTGCCCCCTATAATTTCCCCTGTCTTCTCCTCCGATTGACATTATTGTCTCTATTTGAATCAAACTATCTTCTTCCCATATTCCAAACTTGTCTTTGCTCTAAGTAGATTTCTGTCTCAGTAATGGCATTTTGGTCTGCCGTTCGTATGTCTTGCGGGTCTCTGCCTCGAACCGTTGACCCTAATGAGCTACGTAGCCCCTTCACAAATGTTGCTAAGCATTGTTTCAAGAAAAATTCCTTCTTTGTCTCAATAACTGTTGGGTTGCTTTCTTTGTCCGTTACTATATTCAACAAAGCTCTTTGGATTCTGATAATTTTTTCATATAAAATTTCAACGGGATGAGACTGAAAAGCCAAACTACCTAGTTCTGTGATCAAACTGTTCTCTGATCTTTTATCACAAAAAGGTGTTATCAAATGCCATTCTTTTTTAACTATGACTTCATTATCTTATTATTTATTTATCATTATATTATTATTCGCAATTTAACTCATACTTTACACTTCTTCATTCTCACTGCACCTTCTTTAGGGAAAAACTCACATAATTAATAATATTCTCCACATAGTTGCAGGTTCCTTCAAGTTCCTTTTTTTCAATTCAGTCCCTCGAAAACCTATTGGCTGCGTCAGCTACCTATCCGACTTGGATAGAGGTTTGGTTGGTTGAGTGTTGGGGTTCCTTAGTTTTTCATAAGACAATTATGTATAAGTATTTCAAGATTAAAACGAGAACACGTCTGCTGTATTTGGTTTCCAAAGTTCAAGTGTTTATTCTATCCGTTTGCATATAAGACTTAGCCTAAAGAAAATAACGTAAACATATGTATATAAATGTTTATAATGTATTCAAGTGTCGCAAACTGTCGCAACCGCAGAGTCTCGGTTTCTTGTGTCCAGCGTTGCATCCTGTCAAAACGGTGATCTTGCTGAACGTGCCCAAAATGTAGCACAATATACTCCGCCTCACATGGGTTCAGCAAGATCCAAGTGTCAAGTTACGCGTGTAACAATATGATTGTTTATATGTATATTGAATTGTTAATCTATGTGGGTGATACGTTTGTATGTATGTCTCGGTTTGTGCATATATGTGCAGATATGTATGTGCTCAGTACGTCTATGTACTGAATCTTGTTGGTTTCGAGGGTGGGGTGACCGATAGAGTAACTCCTTCCCCTTTGGATTGAAGTGAGGGCCATAGTGGTGGTATGGTCTAAACGAGATGTGACGCAGTCGAGGTTTTAGATTGTGAACGATAATCGGTAATTATTCAGGCATGAACATACTGTTGTATATTTAATAACACATTAATAAGACCCGAAGCAATGTAGAGTATTCTACATATAAATGCGTCATATGCCTAACATATGATAGTGTATACTAAATACGCATATAGTGACATTTGTCAATACGCATAACATAGGGCGAGCGCAAAGATAAACAAATGTAATATGATCAGCCACTTATGGTCAGATCACAGCGGCATGGGAGATGCCGCGTACGCACTTTGCCGCTTTTCCTAATGTTTATGCCATATGCATATAAGTATATACAAGCTATATATATGAAGCTACATAGCGGGAGAGCATAGTATGTCCTCCGCTTGGAGCTCCACTCATTACATAATGTACTTAGGCTAAGAGATGAAATACGCATGAGCCAGGGTAAACATAGGGGTTTTAACTCCTTGCTCTCTTCTGTATTTAATTGGCTGGTATCTATTCCATCTTTTGAGGTTTACCGGAATTTATACTATAGCTCTTGTCGCATCTTCTATCGTTTGTTTGTTGCCAGTTATAATTTCTGTAGTTAAAATGGGTAGTTCCGTTTTGGGTGTCTGTAAAATATATATATTAAGGTCTACTTTTGATTTTAGTTCCGTCAATACATCGATTCCTAAAAGTCCGTCAAAATATGAGTGAAACTTGAATAACAACAATTAAATTTCTCCTTGTTATTTAGACTCCTCGAACATTATTACTCTCGCTGCTGACTCTAATGTATAAGTACTTATAAATGTTTTGATGATTTTAGGTTGTGCTAAATTAATATGATTCTCTTTTGGTACGAATTGGGGGTCTTTGAAAGATGAAGTTCCTTGTTTATTATTGTTTAATAATCCTGTCTGTCCGTCGAGGCTGATAGTCAAAAATTTTCATCATCATTTATGTTATGAACTTCTGTCCGGTTATTACTTTGATTGTTATTAGGTTTTGAATTTGGTCTGCCCGCTATAATTACCCCTGCCTTCTCGTCTTGCTTGACCGCTTTGTTGCCTATAATTGTTATTGTCCTGACTATACGGTTTCTTATTGGTATATGGTTATTATTTTTATACTGCTGACCCCTAGACCCAGTTGGCCCAGATGCCCGATTGACATTATTGTCTCTATTTGAATCATAATATCTTATTCCCATATTCCGAACTTGTCTTGGCTCTAAGTAGATTTCTGTCTCAGTAATGGCAATTTAGTATGCCTTTCCTATGTCTTGCGGGTCTCTGCCCCGAACCGTTAACCCTAATGACCCACGCAATCCCTTCACAAATGGTGCTACGCATTGTTTCAAGAAAATTTTTCTGTTTGGTTTGCTTTATTTGTCCGTTACTATATTCATATAAATTGTCAATAGGATGAAACTGAAATGCAAAACTGTGATCAAACTCTTCTCTAATCTTTTATCTCGGAAATAAGTTATCAAAACAATTTTTATTTCCTCCCACTGGAGTCTAATTCCAGCTTGGTATAAGATTTCATGCGCTTTGCCTTGAATTTTGTTTCTAATAGCCCTTAGGATCATAAGTGCCGTCAGTGTCTGGTCAGCTCCTCTGATTAACCATTCACTATCGCGCTTTTAAGTTAGCATAGTCTTTATTAAGTCAGAGATTTTAAAGCCCCCTAGACAATTTTGAATGGTCGAGTGACATACTTTCAGCTATCGATTATTCCCTAATGTTGGGTACACTACTCGTACGTCTCGTCCCTCTTGTAGAAACAGCTCTTCTAATTCTGCATATTGCAGACATTAGCAGCAAATTACAGCTTAATAGTAATTCTTAATATTACGATTATGTATTTATGTATGTGTGCGTGTGTGTGTCCGTGTGCATATTTATACGTAGTTGAGTGTGTGTTTCTTGTGGATTAAATTTATTCCGTGGGTGTTTTTATCCCTCGTGCAGCGGGAATGAAAAGATCGCAAATATTAGTGTCTGAAATTTAACCAGACTGTAATAAACATGCTTATGTAAGTCCTCCTTTATCACCAACACCGAGCTGAAGCTACGCTAGGATTCTGGGTACCAGAATTCTGCCTAAGGGCGGACAGTCATGCAAACTTGGTGTGGAAGGAGCTATGCTACAAACTCATCTACTATGGTATTAAAAAGTTTACTATTTAAATTTTTTTAATTAATGTATAAAAAAATTCTTTTTAATACGTTATTATAACATTATTTATCCTTTTAAAGGTTTATTTTCTTTATGTTGTTTAGTTGTTTGTCACTAGTCACTCCGTCCACTACAGCAGATTCGATTGTTGAATGTCTTCTACAATCTCTCGCATAACTAGTGAACAAACATATATTTTCTTTGTTTATTAGTCACTAGTTGCTCTGTCCGATACAGCAGGGTATCGACAACAATCGGTTGGATATCTTCTACAATCTCTCGCACAACTAGTGAGCAAACATATAGCTTATTCAACTTTTGCTTATTTTATTATTTTTCTTTTTTTTGTCACTCGTTGCTCTGTCCTTTACGGCAGGTTTGATTTCAGAATGTCATTCTTGCATTCCGCATTCTCTAGCGCAACTAGTGATTACTTTCATTCTAAAACATTTTTCATAATATTCCACATTTTGTATGTCAGTTTATTTATTTAATCAAATTTATTTACTCATTTATTTCTTTTTAACTTTGACTTCATTCTCTTATGCATTTTATTTGTTTTTAATTGTTTCGCAATTTAACTCATACTTTACACTTCTTCATTCTCACTGCACGTTCTTTAGGGAAAAACCCACATAATTAATAATATTCTCCACATAGTTGCAGGTTCCTCCAAGTTCCTTTTCTTCAATTCAGTCCCTCGAAATCTATTGGCTGCGTCAGTTACCTATCCGACTTGGATAGAGGTTTGGTTGGTTGAGTGTTGGGCTTCTTTAGCATTTCATAAGGCAATTATGATTATGTATTTCAAGATTAAACACATTTTTTTTTCACAAAATTTCCTGAACTTTGCTGGATTACCCAGAAAGGGCCTCAAGCATTTAATTATATTCAGAAATATTGAGTCTCTGACATAAGCTTCAGCTTTGGTTTGTTCATAATTGTTTCAACGGGGTTATTTATGTAATTGGTTTCATGTAAATGTTATTCTTCTCGTTGATCGAATTTGTTGTGAAAAAATATGTATCAATGCAAATGAGTGTAAGGTTGCGAAAATACTAGTATTTTATAAAACTTCCCCAATATATTTAAGTTCTAAATTAAAATAATTTATTAACATATTTTACACAATATATTTATATATTTTTTATTCTGTAATCCGATTGAAAATGGGAAATTAAATGGGAAATCAAGTTTGTTTCAAATATTCGATAACTATTACCGTTTTATTGTTATCAATCATAACATTAGACTCTCCAAATTTTGTATTATATCTCGTAGGGCTTAAGAGCTAGAACCTCCACATTTTCTATTTAGTTTTAGCTGTATTTTAATTTTATATAATTTGTATTTTTGTCATATTTTGGATACCGCTACAAATTACTAAAATTCTTTATATTTAAGTTCCGTTCAGGCGTGAACATACTGTAGTATATTTAATAACACATTCATAAGACCCGAAGCAATGTAGAGTATTCTACATATAAATGCGTCATATGCCTAACATATGATAGTGTATACTAAATACGCATATAGTGACATTTGTCCCTACGCATAAACATAGGGCGAGCGCAAAGACAAACAAATGTAATATGATCAGCCACTTATGGTCAGATCACAGCAGCATGGGAGATGCCGCGTACGCACTTTGCCGCTTGCCTAATGTTTATGCCATATGCATATAAGTATATACAAGCTATATATGAAGCTACATAGCGGGAGAGCATAGTATGTCCCCCGCTTGGAGCTCCACTCATTACATAATGTACTTAGGCTAAGAGAACAAATACGCATGAGCCAGGGTATAAGAACTCTTGCTCAGACGAATACAGATCAGTACACAACTGAACACCACCACAGTTATTTGTATTCACATTTGGGTCCTTCAAGTAAAATCTACAAGGCTACGTTTGTGACAAGTGTGAAAGTGAAGTGAAAAATTGTTTAAATACTTTTTGGCTTACCAATTCAAGCTGTGACTAGAGGCACAGCACGATCAACCAGGCGATCAAAACAAAAACACCTCCAACGGGTCAAGCCAAAGGGTAAATTAAATTCAAATTTTCACACGAAAAAAAAAACACAAGCAAAATGCTGTCGGCAAAAACTCTGGAGTTGCTCAAAAAGCAATCAGAGATCTATGACAAGATCCGGCAGAGCATCAGGAACAAGGATGCGTTACCAGCCATTGATAGATTGGCAGCAGAGTTTACTGCCAATCATCTAATACTGGTCAAAATCGGTGTCATCGATCATCAATATTTTAAGGAAAAAATATATGATGGCATAATGGAAAACATCAGGAACTACGAGGAGTCTCTGATAAAAGTCGAAGTTGCCGACCACGCCATAGACACCGACGAAACAGCATCCATCCAACCAAAGACATCCAAGGCACAACACGGGCAGCAGGAAATATTTTCCCAAAGAAGCTCGAGCCCAATGGATGTGCTGGTTGACCTTGTAGACAAACGAGCTCTAAAAGTAAGGCAACACATGCAAGAAGTGTATGCCAATCTCGAGCTTAGCAGCCAGGAAGAAATCCTTGACTATAAAGACAAGTTGATTTTCCTGTGGAACAAAGTCCAGTTTACGCTCACGGATTTAGAGGCAAAATACGAAAAATTTGCCTTCGACATCGATGAGATAGATGAGCTGGAATGCAATGTCAGCATACTTACAAAAAAACTAAACAGAAGAGTAGTTGGCTTACAAAATACACAAGAAGACGTTCCAGAGCTACCGAAAGTGGATCTTCCTCAATTCAATGGAACTCCCAAAGAGTGGCCGACGTTCGTCGAGTTATTCTCCAAGGTGATTCACAACAGGAGAGATATCAGCAACACAAGGAAGCTGAACTACCTGAAGTCATGCCTTAGGGGAGAAGCCAAAATGGTCGTAGGCCATTTATTAATTGGCTCGTCTGCTAACTACAACTCGGCTTGGGAACTAATATGCAAGCGCTACGAAAATAAGCGCAAAATATTTGCTAACGCCGTCAACCAGCTAGTGGACATGGAACTGCTGAAGCACAATGATGAAGGGTCAATTTGGTAATGAAGCTGACGCTCAATACGCTCAAATTCTGTTGCGACGATTCTCTACGGAAGTCCTACAACTTTACGAGCAGCACGGAAAAACAGGCCAGAGAAATTCAGTTCTTGGACGATGTACTAGAGTTTATTGAGCAACTGTATAACTCAATAGACTCAGTGCAAAAAAAGCGCCGCCAATACGTCAAGGGAAGCAAAGACAACGAGCCACGAGAGATGCCGTTTTTGCCAATTGACTGGACATGAAATAACCAGGTGTCAGCAATTTAGAGCTGAGCCGGTTAAAAAACGCAAGGAGTTTGTGTTCAAAAACTCGCTTTGCTACAAATGTCTAGGCAGCCACAGCGTTAAAGATTGCAAAAAGAATTGGACTTGCAATCAATGCACCAAAGCACACAACAATTTGCTTCACGAGGAAGCAAATAAAAATGAGACCGTCAGCAGCAACTGTCTAAATGAAAATAAAGGACAAGATACGTTGCTGGCGACAGCACTCATCCAGATTAAAAATAAGTCTGGAAAATACGAGCAGCTAAGGGCCCTTATAGATGGAGGCTCGCAAAAAACCCTAATATCTGAAGAAGCTGCACAATAGTTAAAACTGCGCCGAACTAAACGGAACGTGAAAGTTCAAGGAATTTCGCAAAATGTAGAAATTCTTAAAAATAGTGTTTGCTTAACAATCAAACCCCGGTTTAAAAGCAAATTCATCACCACAACGCAGGCACTTGTTATTCCAAAACTTCAGAGAGCTCTACCAACCAAGAAAATTGACATGGATGTCAAAAGGGATTGGATGGGATGCGAGCTAGCTGACCCACATTTTAACGAGCCCAGTCGAATTGACGTTGTCATTGGCGTTGATTTACTTTCCTTAATAATGTTGGGAAAAGTAAAGAAAATCAACAAAACTCTGGGACAAAAGACGGAACTTGGATGGATTATCTCTGGCAATATATCTGGATTATCAACCAACAAGGTAATCAGCGCATCAACAACGATGTGCCTGGCCGTCCCAGAGAACTCCGGGAAGCATCGAAAAATTGGGTTGCTATACAGACGGAGACGCAGGCCACGGATTAAGAAGAGAAACCAGAGGCAGCAACAGCTAGCTGTCACATTTGGCCCCCCATACTGTAGTATATTTAATAACACATTAATAAGACCCGAAGCAATGTAGAGTGTTCTACATATAAATGCGTCATATGCCTAATATATGATAGTGTATACTAAATACGCATATAGTGACATTTGTCCCTACGCATAAACATAGGGCGAGCGCAAAGATAAACAAATGTAATATGATCAGCCACTTATGGTCAGATCACAGCAGCATGGGAGATGCCGCGTACGCACTTTGCCGCTTTCCTAATGTTTATGCCATATGCATATAAGTATATACAAGCTATATATGAAGCTACATAGCGGGAGAGCATAGTATGTCCCCCGCTTGGAGCTCCACTCATTACATAATGTACTTAGGCTAAGAGATCAAATACGCATGAGCCAGGGTATAAGAACTCTTGCTCAGACGAATAAAGATCAGTACACAACTGAACACCACCACAGTTATTTGTATTCACAAGTTCAGTTGGAAATAGGGCCAATATTGCATTTATAGTAGCATTTTGCATTGTATATAATTTTATTTTTGCTCCTCTACATGTGTACACATACATTCAAATGCGTGTAATCTTCTCAATCGAATTTTTTTTATACTCCATACAAACTATGGAAAATATAAAAAAACGCAGTTATGATTGGGATCAGGGCATCTCCTAGTAGGTATCAGGGTATCTTCTAGAATAGAGCTTTCTTACTTGTTTATTTTTATGGTTAGTATTTACTTTGTAAAAACTAGTCGGTTTGTAAAACCTCGTTGCTCCCTCGCAACCGCTTGAAAGTTCTGGGTTCGAGCCGGTCGTCAGACAGGCGATTCTTTGCCTATTTTTATACCCTGATCACATTGAAAATGGGAAATGAGGGTATAATCGTTTTGTTCAAATGTAACAGGCAGAAGGAGGCGTGGCAGATCCCATAAAGTATATATATTCTTGATCAGAACGGCAAGTCGATTGAATTGAGCCATCTCCGTCTGTCTGTCGCTCCATCTGTCCGTATGTGTGAGCGCGTGGATCTCAGCATCTATAAAAGCCAGAAACTTGACTTGTAGGCTTTTTTTGTAGGTCCGTGTATAGGACGCGCAGGTCAAGTTTTTTTTTCAAATATTCGATATCTATTTGCATTTAATTGATATCGAATAAAAACATTATTGAAATGCAGTTAATAAATTATATCTCGGACGTCTTAAGAGCTAGAGCCTCCACATTTTGTATTTAGTTTTACGTATATTTTATGCAATTTTGATTTTTGTTGGATTTTGGATACCGGCTCCAAATTTCCCCAATTTCTTAAGATTTAAATTCAGTTGGAACTAAAGCCATTATGTGAAGGCGTTTGCATCTCAACCAAGCCAATACGATATGTAAATCATATGCAGAACATTTTATTAAAATCCATCAATTAAAACAAAAGTTATGAAACAAAACGTTTGGCAAATTTGCAAAACCACATGTCAGCAGCGCCACGCGCGCACATTTTTCCTATGCGTGTGCACACATACATTTCAAGAATCGAAATTGCGATTGAATACTGCTTGAATTATCAGCTGCTACTCAACTTCAAATTTGCAACTCTTCTTGCTAGAGGTGCAGTGGCTGCGTTGGTAGAGGCGGCGCTCGTTAGCGGTTAGGGTCGATCATATGTCACTGCTTATGCTGAAGTGTTGCTTCCATTAGAATGCTGAGTCGGCATGCCGACCATGGCGTGATGGCGTGATGCATTGGCCATTTCCTGGGTAGAATTATGCTTTGCCTTTGTCTTTAGCTTTAGTCTTGTTCAAGAGTTTAACAAATAAACGCACATTACTCCGGCACACTGCGGTTACTAAAATCATTTTACTGATTTATATATTACTGAGCCACAAGGCCTGTAATCTGGATATCTTAATTATATCCCATCATAATCTGCCTATCAATTTGATCTACATCGAGCTCCGAACCACGGCTTCCCCTAACACGGATACTGGACGGACGGAAGATAATAATTTGTACATGTTTGATAATTGCAAGGCTAGAAGTGATATCGACGTAATTTAGTGAGTGGGGCTTGAGTGATCAAAACATCATTACTGATGTTATGACGCTTGATCCGTCAAGCACATTGAGATCCATACTTCTGTGCTCTCGTGGAAGTTTCACCGTGCTGACTGGCTACGTTACGGTGGAGAGTTGATGACTGCATCGATTCAACTTCCTCTGGAGGATTTTCACCAGATGGCATCTGACGAGCAGGTCGTAACCAGCCGTGTCATGACAAACGTCAAAGCGGCTTGGCGTGCCATCCCGGAGTACATTACAGCGTTGGTTTCCCTTCCTAGCAGTTGGATATTTTCCCACAGAGTGGAATTAATTTGAGGTAGGTGTCTCAATCTCGGCAACGACACTCCTTAAGTGTAAGCTGTTAGCGGGCAGACCATCCGCCGTCAGCTTTGAAGTCGTTATGTGACGCAAAGCCGTTACGTCTTTATGCAATCGGCTGACTGGAGTCGTCGGACCCTTATGCTAAGCGTTGATTGGGGACTCAGTCCGGAAGCACAGCGAAGGATTTAGGCCGGACTCATTATGTTTTGTGCAATTTTTGGTGCCTTAAGATGAAGCGAAACCACCTCATGGAAGAAGACGACTGGCATTCGGGTCAAGATGTTTCCTCCCATGGTCGTGGCATCAGGAGAGCCTTGCTGGATGAACGGTTACTGCCAGAATGGCAGCTGCGATGGGATGGCAGCAAGTCATGGTATGTTTACCCAAGTGTACATTTTTAGATTTTTGGGTCGTTGTCTAGGCTCATTTTACATTCTTATCAGCGGTTGCGTTTTTCGCTAAAGCTAAAGAATAACATTCTTATTACTTATCGTAAGATAACGCGCAGGAAATTCAATATATGATATATCTATATGGCATGCTTATGCTTGAACAAACACTATTACTAATTACGTTTCAGACATTACTTACACAGCATTACTTACACAGCATGTATCGATTTCCCTTAACCTTGGCTTTTGGGAACATTTAATCTCAATAGACTTGGGTTCACACGAGTAAATATTTAATAATTCGAATGTCAAATTAATTATTCAAGAGTAATTTTTGGTCAAAGATCTTTGTAGGAATACGGATTAAGTATTTAAAATCAAATTGATTAAATTTTTTAGTTCTTAATGCATGTATTTGTGAGTGGAGCAGATAGCAAAATGTAGCATTTTGCTAAAATTTGCCAAATTTTGATGGAATATCAAGAAACATTTTTAAGATTTGCGAGTACGTGCCCCAAGCAAAGTTAGGAAAATAATATACAAACGGAAAACGAGTAATGGATGTTCACCACAATTCTTATTTAAATAGTTGTTAATACTTGATCCAGGTGATGAAGAAAAATGCTTTTCCAAATTTTGCCAGACAGACAGACAGCTATTCGGTGCAAATAATACGTAATTCTGCTAATCGACAATGTAGTTAATCAGAAAACTGTATTTTCAAAAATTGTACAACTAAAAAATTGCCGGGTTTCTTTATGCTATATAATATAACTGAAAAATTATATTTTTTAGGAATTGCAGCTTCAAGGGGCTGCCCTGTGAGCTCCGATATACGGAGATGTGGTCGCCAAGGTGGCTGCTAGATATAACAATGCTTAGCATCACCCATGCAAGCTG
This sequence comes from Drosophila eohydei, assembly GCA_035045825.1. NCBI lineage: Eukaryota > Metazoa > Arthropoda > Insecta > Diptera > Drosophilidae > Drosophila > Drosophila eohydei. The sequence goes on from JAWNOT010000007.1 coordinate 1,063,583, forward strand.
CGCTCGCAGTCGAGCTGGCGTCATCGAGTTCGGTGTCAGGATGAGAGACTCTGGAATTACCGACAGGCATGCATTCTCCGACGATGCGAGTGTCCTCCGACAGCCACTAGAAAACGTCGTCGGTATACCTGTTTTTTCTCTCATCCCCGAGTACGGCTTACGCGTGAATGTTTCTACCACCAGTTAAATGTCGAAATGGAGCCGTACCTGTTGTACATGAATGCGATGGTCTTGCTAGACGTACACACGTCTGTCATCTATGGCCTAGATGCAAATACAGCATCTGTGGTTCAGCTCCCCGAGCGCTTTCGAGGCTACCTGAATAGGCAGTGAAGTGAACAGCTAGTAAATTGGGCATAGAGCAGTAGGGCCGATGTGCTTAATATCCGCAGCAGTGTGTAAGTTAACACAGCTGATCAGCAGAACATAAATATTAAAGCTGACCATGCATTCTCAGCATAAATGCTTACGACACCAGCTGTTTTAAGTGGGCATTGCACAACAACGACGGAAGCGTCCACGCGCAGCAATATTGCTGCCCTGTGATATACGATCCCTGGTACTTTATGTAATGCCAGCGTTTCCAGGGCTTAAGGCTAGCTTCTATTATAAGAACGCTTGTCAAGTAGAGTTAGTCGATTTTGGGAAATAAAGAACGTCGGTCATCGCCACGGAATTTACAAAGTCTTCTCATTTTTAAAACACGTGTTAATGCCGTAACCTCGTACGCGTTTAACCTAATATGAGAACCTAAAATAAATAACTGGCGCCCAACGTAATCGAAAAAAACCGAACTCAATTAAACAAAAATTCAACGAATAAATTGTGAAAAAAAACATTACAAATTATAACTAATACGCAACTAAAACAAAAGTTCACCGAGGAAGCAGTTCATAAAAACAGCAAATCTACTAACATAATATAAGAACATGTGAGTAGGGTGTTCAAAAAAAAAAATAAATAATAAATAAAAATTGTTAAAATACAATTCCAACCGTTCAATTCAATTTTAATTATAAAAAAAACACTACACATATCTTATTTGCATGTTATGAGTGATAGTGAGATACAAGATTTAGTAAAAAAATTTCAAAGTATAGAAACAGGTGAAAAAATAAACATGTCTTTATCTAACGAACAGTTAAGAGCGATTGTAGAAGGCGCAGTTACAAACGCTTTAAGAACTCAAAAAGACAACTTTGATCAGAAATTACGTGACATAGAACAACGTATTGGTTTTGTACAGGTTAGCACTCCTGAAGTAGAAACATTTAGAGAGGCCGAGATCAGGGCAAGCGTCATTTGCAATGAAACCCTTGACATCATGAAATCCCTTCCAGAATTTGAAGGAAAACATGAGACTTACGTATCATGAAGGAAAGCTGCGTATACCGCATACAAAGTATATGAGAAATATGATGGTAGCTCGAAACATTATCAAGCTTTAGGAATATTAAGAAACAAACGACCGATATACCTAATTGAACAAGAGCTGTCAACACTCCGTCAAGGAAATCTGACACTACTACAGTACTATGACGAAGTGGAGAAGAAACTGACTTTACTCATAAATAAGACAATCATGACCTATGACACCAACGTTGCCTCTGCGTTAAATGAGAAATACAGAGCAGACGCTCTACGAGTATTCATCTTAGGTACCAAGAAAGCTTTAAGTGATGTCCTATTCTCAGCTAGACCAACTGATCTTCCCTCTGCACTGGCATTAGCCCAAGAAGTCGAGTCTAATCATGACCGTTATATGTTTGCCACGAAGTTTGCACGTAGTTTAGAAGAAAAGGCTCAGAGAACAGAACAAAAACAACAAGGCAGAGATATGAATCTAACTCAAGACCCAAAATACAACCAGCTAGGGAAAAGCCCATACTATAAGAAACAAGAATTCTCACCACGACGAGAACAAGTTGAACCAATGGACGTTGACACATCCGCTCGCTTCGGACAGACGACGCAATACCAGCAAAACGCGACTCCCTCAAAGCAAACTCAGTGGTCGACTCAACAACAAAACACAAAATATGAAAGTTACACTAAACAGGGACAAACAAACAAGAGACCAAATAATAGTAGTGCACGACTCACAGGACCAAAACAGCAAAGAATTAACAAGAGATACAGAAGAAACAAGAGATACAGAATTTGAACAGGACGGTAGTGAATATCGGACTATCGCGGAAAATGAGGCAGAAGACATTGAAGACGAATCCGACGAATACGACCAGGTCAATTTTTTAGACTTGGCTCCCTGCTACCGTTCATAGAAAGATCAGTGGCAGGAAGGACAATAAGATTACTTATAGATACAGGAGCTTCGAAAAACTATATAAAACCCCTAAAAGAATTAAAACATATTAAGCCAGTAGAAAAACCCTTTCAAATAAAATCAATTCATGGATATAACGATATTGACAGGAAGTGTAAAATGCATCTTTTTAACACAAACGCAACATTTTTCTTACTACCAAACCTTACGAAATTTGACGGTATAATTGGACTTGATTTACGAAACCAAAACAACGCCGTATTAGATTTCAAAAATAAGAAGTTAATAACAAACTGCACTTCTGAGACTATTAAATTTCTAAAATGCCCAGCCGTAAATTTTGCAGATGCCAAAGAAATAGAAACCCCTCAAGCCATAACAACAAACTTTCAAACGATGTTCAAGAAACGAAAAGGAGTCTTCGCGGAACCAAATGAAGCACTCCCGTATAATACCAATATCATTGCCACCATTAGAACAGAAGATGAGGATCCCATATATTCCAAATTATACCCATACCCAATGGGCGTATCGGAATTCGTAAACGCAGAAACTCAAGACCTGTTAAGAAACGGTATAATACGTCCATCTCGTTCACCGTACAATAACCCCGTTTGGGTTGTAGATAAAAAAGGCACTGATGAACGGGAAAGGAAAAAGTAGCGTTTAGTCATAGACTTCAGAAAACTTAACCAAAAAACAATAGATGACAAATATCCAATCCCCAATATTGCCTCTATCTTATCCAACTTAGGTACAGCAAAGTATTTTACAACCCTAGATTTGAAATCCGGATTTCACCAGATCTTACTTGCTGAAAAGGACAGAGAAAAGACAGCTTTTTCTGTAGGAAGTGGAAATTATGAGTTTTGCAGGCTCCCTTTTGGCTTGAAAAATGCACCTAGTATTTTTCAAAGAGCCATTGACGATGTGCTCAGAGAGCAAATCGGAAAATCTTGTCACGTTTACGTTGACGACGTAATAATTGTTTCTGAAAACATGGAAGCCCACGTCAAACATATCGCCTGAGTCTTAGATAGACTATACGAGGCCAACATGAGAGTTTCGCCAGAAAAGTCACACTTTTTCAAAGAAAGCGTCGAATATCTAGGTTTCGTGGTCTCAAGTAAAGGTATAAAGACATGTCCAAGTAAAGTTGAAGCGATTCGTAACTACGAATTACCAACAACTCTGTTTAACGTCAGATCATTCCTCGGGCTGGCAAGCTACTATAGGTGTTTTATTAAAGACTTCGCGTCTTTAGAAAAACCTATAAGCGACATCTTAAAAGGCGAAACGGCAAAGTTAGCGCTGGACAATCAAAAAAAATACCAGTCAAATTCGACGAGAGTCAACTCACGGCATTTGAGAAACTAAAAGACTACAAAAAAGCGTTTGATTTAACAACTGATGCTTCGTCCTTTGGTCTAGGGGCAGTCTTATCCCAAGGTGGAAAACCAATCACCATGATATCAAGGACATTGAAAGATAGGGAACTTAGCTTTGCAACAAATGAAAGAGAATTACTTGCTATAGTCTGGGCCCTGAAAAACCTCCGAAATTATCTATACGGAGTAAACAATTTATATATCTTTACGGACCACCAACCCCTGACATTTGCAGTATCTGACCGCAATCCAAACGCAAAAATCAGGCGCTGGAAAGCTTTTATAGACGAGTATAATGCAAACATCTATTACAAGCCAGGGAAGGAAAACTACGTTACTGATGCGCTATCGCGGCATAATATTCATGCCTTGGAAGACGACGCACAGTCAGACAGAGCTACAATGCACAGCGAAGTATCGCTCACGTACACTATAGAAACAACAGACAAACCAATCAACTGTTTCCAAAACCAAATTATAATTGAAGAAGATAGAGTAACTTCTGATCGTACAGTCATTATATTCGGTAAAAAAATCCGACATACAATTCACTTCTCAGACAGGAATTCGTTAAAAAATACTTCCTTACATGCATAGACCAATTTTCAAAATTCGCAACCGTTCAACCCATTGCTTCAAGGACAATAATCGACATACAATCGGCAATCTTACAACTTGTAAATTTTTATCGACATATCAAGACGATCTATTGCGATAATGAACCCTCCTTAAAGTCCGAAACAATAAATTCACTATTAAACGGCCAGTATGACATTCAAATTGTAAACGCCCCACCACTCCATAGTACTTCAAATGGACAAGTCGAGAGATTCCATAGCACCCTCAGCGACATCGCAAGATGCCTAACAGCTCAAAGGAAAATTACAGATACCGTTAAACCGATACTCCAAGCAATTATTGAATACAACAACACAGTTCACTCGGTAACAGACAAACGTCCAATCGACATAATCCACTCATCCTCCCCAGAACTTCAAATTGAAATAAGAAATAAAATTAAAAAAGCACAGCAGCTCCAAATAAACAGGGCAAATGAAACAAGACACGATAGACAATTCCAAGTAGGCGATACAGTTCTTGTAAAGGCAAACAGACGTTTAGGGAACAAATTGACACCTCTGTACAATGAAAACAAAATTCACGGTCCTAATAAAAGGGAGGGTGGTCCACAAGGACAACCTAAGGTAAACAAAACATTAAACCCCTTTTTATCCTCGTAGGATCAGAAAACAGGCAAGTAACTATAAACACAAACATGCAAGAACAAATAAATAAGCTAACCGACACAGTAAACCTCATAACAAAAACAAAGCAAATAGACACAGAATGTGAATACAAATAACTGTGGTGGTGTTCAGTTGTGTACTGATCTTTATTCGTCTGAGCAAGAGTTCTTATACCCTGGCTCATGCGTATTGGATCTCTTAGCCTAAGTACATTATGTAATGAGTGGAGCTCCAAGCGGGGGCCATACTATGCTCTCCCGCTATGTAGCTTCATATATATAGCTTGTATATACTTATATGCATACGGCATAAACATTAGGCAAGCGGCAAAGTGCGTACGCGGCATCTCCCATGCTGCTGTGGTCTGACCATAAGTGGCTGATCATATTACATTTGTTTATCTTTGCGCTCGCCCTATGTTTATGCGTAGGGACAAATGTCACTATATGCGTATTTAGTATACACTATCATATGTTAGGCATATGACGCATTTATATGTAGAATACTCTACATTGCTTTGGGTCTTATTAATGTGTTATTAAATATACTACCGTATGTTCATGCCTGAACATTCTGCGGGGGCCAAAAGTGACAGCTAGCTGTTGCTGCCTCTTGTTTCTCTTCTTAATCCGTGGCCTGCGTCTCCGTCTGTATAGCAACCCAATTTTTCGATGCTTCCTGGAGTTCTCTGGGAAGTCCAGGCACATCTTTGTTGATGCGCTGATTACCTTGTTGGTTGATAATCCAGATACATTGCCAGAGATAATCCATCCAAGTTCGGTCTTTTCTCCCAGTGTTTTGTTGATTTTCTTTACTTTTCCCAACATTATTAAGGGAAGTAAATCAACGCCAATGACAACGTCAATTCGACTGGGCTCGTTAAAATGTGGGTCAGCTAGCTCGCATCCCATCCAATCCTTATTGACATCCATGTCAATTTTCTTGGTTGGTAGAGCTCTCTGAAGTTTTGGAATAACAAGTGCCTGCGTTGTGGTGATGAATTTGCTTTTAAACCGGGGTTTGATTGTTAAGCAAACACTATTTTTAAGAATTTCTACATTTTGCGAAATTCCTTGAACTTTCACGTTCCGTTTAGTTCGGCGCAGTTTTAACTATTGTGCAGCTTCTTCAGATATTAGGGTTTTTTGCGAGCCTCCATCTATAAGGGCCCTTAGCTGCTCGTATTTTCCAGACTTATTTTTAATCTGGATGAGTGCTGTCGCCAGCAACGTATCTTGTCCTTTATTTTCATTTAGACAGTTGCTGCTGACGGTCTCATTTTTATTTGCTTCCTCGTGAAGCAAATTGTTGTGTGCTTTGGTGCATTGATTGCAAGTCCAATTCTTTTTGCAATCTTTAACGCTGTGGCTGCCTAGACATTTGTAGCAAAGCGAGTTTTTGAACACAAACTCCTTGCGTTTTTTAACCGGCTCAGCTCTAAATTGCTGACACCTGGTTATTTCATGTCCAGTCAATTGGCAAAAACGGCATCTCTCGTGGCTCGTTGTCTTTGCTTCCCTTGACGTATTGGCGGCGCTTTTTTTGCACTGAGTCTATTGAGTTATACAGTTGCTCAATAAACTCTAGTACATCGTCCAAGGACTGAATTTCTCTGGCCTTTTTTACGTGCTGCTCGTAAAGTTGTAGGACTTCCGTAGAGAATCGTCGCAACAGAATTTGAGCGTATAGAGCGTCAGCTTCATTACCAAATTGACCATTTTCTTTGATAATGAAAATGCATTCTGTTGCTGTGTCCAAGAACTTGCGGATACTGCCTTCATCATTGTTCTTCAGCAGTTCCATGTCCACTAGCTGGTTGACGGCGTTAGCAAATATTTTGCGCGTATTTTCGTAGCGCTTGCATATTAGTTCCCAAGCCAAGTTGTAGTTAGCAGACGAGCCAATTAATAAATGGCCTACGACCATTTTGGCTTCTCCCCTAAGGCATGACTTCAGGTAGTTCAGCTTCCTTGTGTCGCTGATATCTCTCCTGTTGTGAATCACCTCGGAGAATAAATCGATGAACGTCGGCCACTCTTTGGGACTTCCATTGAATTGAGGAAGATCCACTTTCGGTAGCTCTGGAACGTCTTCTTGTGCATTTTGCAAGCCAGCTACTCTTCTGTTTAGTTTTTTTGTAAGTATGCTGACATTGCATTCCAGCTCATCTATCTCATCGATGTCGAAGGCAAATTTTTCGTATTTTGCCTCTAAGTCCGTGGGCGTAAACTGGACTTTGTTCCACAGGAAAATCAACTTGTATTTATAGTCAAGGATTTCTTCCTGGCTGCTAAGCTCGAGATTGGCATACACTTCTTGCATGTGTTGCCTTACTTTTAGAGCTCGCTTGTCTACAAGGTCAACCAACACATCCATTGGGCTCGAGCTTCTTTGGGAAAATATTTCCTGCTGCCCGTGTTGTGCCTTGGATGTCTTTGGTTGGATGGATGCTGTTTCGTCGGTGTCTATGGCGTGGTCGGCAACTTCGACTTTCATCAGAGACTCCTCGTAGTTCCTGATGTTTTCCATTATGCCATCATATATTTTTTCCTTAAAATATTGATGATCGATGACACCGATTTTGACCAGTATTCGATGATTGGCAGTAAACTCTGCTGCCAATCTATCAATGGCTGATAACGCATCCTTGTTCGTGATGCTCTGCCGAATCTTGTCATAGATCTTTGATTGCTTTTAGAGCAACTCCAGAGTTTTTGCCGACAGCATTTTGCTTGTGTTTTTTTTTTCGTGTGAAAATTTGAATTTAATTTACCCTTTGGCTTGACCCGTTGGAGGTGTTTTTGTTTTGATCGCCTGGTTGATCGTGCTGTGCCTCTACTCACAGCTTGAATTGGTAAGCCAAAAAGTATTTAAACAATTTTTCGCTTCACTTTCACACTTGTCACAAACGTAGCCTTGTAGATTTTACTCGAAGGACCAAAATGTGACAAATCACAAACGTAGCCTTGTAGATTTTATTCGAAGGACCAAAATGTGAATACAAATCTTGTGATTTGTAGCCTTGTGGATCCGGCTCGAAGGACCAAAATGTGAATACAAATAACTGTGGTGGAGTTCAGTTGTGTACTGATCTTTATTCGTCTGAGCAAGAGTTCTTATACCCTGGCTCATGCGTATTGGATCTCTTAGCCTAAGTACATTATGTAATGAGTGGAGCTCCAAGCGGGGGCCATACTATGCTCTCCCGCTATGTAGCTTCATATATATAGCTTGTATATACTTATATGCATACGGCATAAACATTAGGCAAGCGGCAAAGTGCGTACGCGGCATCTCCCATGCTGCTGTGGTCTGACCATAAGTGGCTGATCATATTACATTTGTTTATCTTTGCGCTCGCCCTATGTTTATGCGTAGGGACAAATGTCACTATATGCGTATTTAGTATACACTATCATATGTTAGGCATATGACGCATTTATATGTAGAATACTCTACATTGCTTCGGGTCTTATTAATGTTTTATTAAATATACTACAGTATGTTCATGCCTGAACACAGAACAATAACAAAAACAAAGCAAATAGACACAGAACATTTGTATGAAACACTGCTCTCAAGAAACAGGATAATTATTTCAGAGCTAGAATCCTTAATGCTATCAGTAACACTTGCAAAAGTTGGAATTGTAAATCCCTCCATATTGGATTCTTCCGACTTAAAAAATAAATATTACTATTACTGACTTAATGGAAGTACCTCAAGTTAAAGTCTTGCTAAATAATAACTTTCTACACTTTTTTATAAGATACCCTAAGCCTAACATAGTATGTAAAAAATTAACAATATACCCTGTCCAACACGATGGCAGTGTAATCAATTTCGCCGAAGACTACGATATAGCTGTTTGCGACAATCATGTAATATCAATAGGAAATTGTAGCACAGCCCTCACAACAACGTTCTGTAAGAAATTACCCTATACAACGTGCGCACAACAACTGCACTCAGGTGGCACTGCACATTGCTCAACTCGACCCAGCCATCTTGAACCTCTAACGATCATCGACGATGGCGTTATCATCATCAACGATAGAGTGGCTATAGTTGACGAGCAAATGGTGAAGGGGACATTCCTCCTTACCTTTGACAACGAGATAAAGGTAAACGGCACCGTATATAGAAATCCAAAAAATACGTGAGGAAATCCCCGAGACCAGCGGTATCCACGCTTCTAAATATAACGGATCATCAGGAAATACCGAGCCTGCCGTACCTACAGAAGCTAAGCATAAAAAACCTCCGGGACATTGCCCAAATATAAGAACGACTGGTAGAAAGACCAATAATATCTGGACTAACCGTGGTCATCCTTCTACTTTCCTGCTACGCCTCAACGAAACTTTACCAAAGACATCAGAGGAACAAACGTCAACTTGATCTTCAAGCGGTAATTAACAGTTTCAAGAACTCCGAGGACGTCGTTCACCTAAGTGGGGGAGGAGTTAACACAGCTGATCAGCAGAACATAAATATTAAAGCTGACCATGCATTCTCAGCATAAATGCTTACGACACCAGTTGTTTTAAGTGGGCATTGCACAGCAACGACGGAAGCGTCCACGCGCAGCAATGTTGCTGCACTGTGTTATACGATCCCTGGTACTTTATGCAATGCCAGCGTTTCCAGGGCTTAAGGCTAGCTTCTATTATAAGAACGATTGTCAAGTAGAGCTAGTCGATTTTGGGAAATAAAGAACGTCGGTCATCGCCACGGAATTTACAAAGTCTTCTCATTTTTGGAACACGTGTTAATGCCGTAACCTCGTACGCGTTTAATCTAAAATGAGAACCTAAAATAAATAACTTGTACATGATTGATAATTGCAAGGCAAGAAGAGATATCGACGTAACGATCGTCAGCGATTCAGCGTCCACGTGATTTAGTGAGTGGGGCTTGAGTGATCAAAACATCATTACTGATGTTATGACGCTTGATCCGTCAAGCACATTGAGATCCATACTTCTGTGCTCTCGTGGAAGTTTCACCGTGCTGACTGGCTACGTTACGGTGGAGAGTTGATGACTGCATCGATTCAACTTCCTCTGGAGGATTTTCACCAGATTGCATCTGACGAGCAGGTCGTAACCAGCCGTGTCATGACAAACGTCAAAGCGGCTTGGCGTGCCATCCCGGAGTACATTACAGCGTTGGTTTCCCTTCCTAGCAGTTGGATATTTTCCCACAGAGTGGAATTAATTTGAGGTAGGTGTCTCAATCTCGGCAACGACACTCCTTAAGTGTAAGCTGTTAGCGGGCAGACCATCCGCCGTCAGCTTTGAAGTCGTTATGTGACGCAAAGCCGTTACGTCTTTATGCAATCGGCTGACTGGAGTCGTCGGACCCTTATGCTAAGCGTTGATTGGGGACTCAGTCCGGAAGCACAGCGAAGGATTTAGGCCGGACTCATTATGTTTTGTGCAATTTTTGGTGCATTAAGATGAAGCGAAACCACCTCATGGAAGAAGACGACTGGCATTCGGGTCAAGATGTTTCCTCCCATGGTCGTGGCATCAGGAGAGCCTTGCTGGATGAACGGTTACTGCCAGAATGGCAGCTGCGATGGGATGGCAGCAAGTCATGGTATGTTTACCCAAGTGTACATTTTTAGATTTTTGGGTCGTTGTCTAGGCTCATTTTACATTCTTATCAGCGGTTGCGTTTTTCGCTAAAGCTAAAGAATAACATTCTTATTACTTATCGTAAGATAACGCGCAGGAAATTCAATATATGATATATCTATATGACATGCTTATGCTTGAACAAACACTATTACTAATTACGTTTCAGACATTACTTACACAGCATTACTTACACAGCATGTATCGATTTCCCTTAACCTTGGCTTTTGGGAACATTTAATCTCAATAGACTTGGGTTCACACGAGTAAATATTTAATAATTCGAATGTCAAATTAATTATTCAAGAGTAATTTTTGGTCAAAGATCTTTGTAGGAATACGGATTAAGTATTTAAAATCAGATTGATTAAATTTTTTAGTTCTTAATGCATGTATTTGTGAGTGGAGCAGATAGCAAAATGTAGCATTTTGCTAAAATTTGCCAAATTTTGATGGAATATCAAGAAACATTTTTAAGATTTGCGAGTACGTGCACCAAGCAAAGTTAGGAAAATAATATACAAACGGAAAACGAGTAATGGATGTTCACCACAATTCTTATTTAAATAGTTGTTAATACTTGATCCAGGTGATGAAGAAAAATGCTTTTCCAAATTTTGCCAGACAGACAGACAGCTATTCGGTGCAAATAATATGTAATTCTGCTTATCGACAATGTAGTTAATCAGAAAACTGTATTTTCAAAAATTGTACAACTAAAAAATTGCCGGGTTTCTTTATGCTATATAATATAACTGAAAAATTATATTTTTTAGAGTTTAATACAGCAGATACATGACAACTGGAAAAAAATCCATCTTGTAATAAATTTAGCTGAAATTATTAATTTAGCATAAATAAAGTTACGTATTCCTTTACAATCAGGAACTTGTGCGATAAATATTCGCTTTTCTGATTGTTTCAAATTCACGCAACTAACTTTCTTCAAAATAAAGGAGAGGTACTTGTAGATATTTTAATAATATTCTTTGACTGTTTTTAGTCTGCCCGAAGTCCTAGGTCAGATGGTATGTGCCTAAGTCTTAGTTTTCGGGCATATTATCGGAATTGCTCGTAATATACCAAAGTATTTTAGACTCCATTATGCTAAATTAAGCATTTAATATTCTGTCCACACTTTTTGTCACGACCTGAACTACGTGGATTACCCAGGCATATCATTATATCCAGAATTTATATACTTCAATGACATAATTACGATATATTGGGTTTCTGTTATAAGATACAATTTCTGCAAAGCCAGCATTGATCCTATTAAAACTCGTGATTTTGTAAGGGGGTAAACGTTAAGATTGAAGCAGTAGGAAACCGTGTGGTCTGGAATAATGGTAGGTTATGGATTTTAGAATTGGTGATAGGGCGTCATCGGTGACATTACTGCCTCGGCATTTGGTGTACAAAAACTAGGAGGCAAGATCAAGGTCAGAAAGTTAGGAAGCTTGATAAGAGTGTTAGAGGGGGTCGTGAGAACATATATATACGTATTGTATATCCGGGAGATAATAAATTGAAGTATACATCCATACAGCCATGGGAACGCGCGAGTTACCTATTTAACTTGGATATAGGTGTGGTTGGTTGCGTGTTGGGGTTCCTTAGTTTTTCATAAGACAATTATGTATAAGTATTTCAAGATTAAAACGAGAACACGTCTGTTGTATTTGGTTTCCAAAGTTCAAGTGTTTATTCTATCCGTTTGCATATAAGACTTAGCCTAAAGAAAATAACGTAAACATATGTATATAAATGTATATAATGTATTCAAGTGTCGCAAACTGTCGCAACCGCAGAGTCTCGGTTTCTTGTGCATCCTGTCAAAACGGTGATCTTGCTGAACGTGCCCAAAATGCAGCCTCACGTGGGTTCAGCAAGATCCAAGTGTCAAGTTACGCGTGTAACAATATGATTGTTTATATGTATATTGAATTGTTAATCTATGTGGGTGATACGTTTGTATGTATGTCTCGGTTTGTGCATATATGTGCAGATATGTATGTGCTCAGTACGTCTATGTACTGAATCTAGTTGGTTTCGAGGGTGGGGTGACCGATAGAGTAACTCCTTCCCCTTTGGATTGAAGTGAGGGCCATAGTGGTGGTATGGTCTAAACGAGATGTGACGCAGTCGAGGTTTTAGATTGTTGTAGGTTGAAGATGGTTGTCTTTTTAAAATAAAGCAGTACTAATATTAAGCAGATGATTGCTATTATGCAGAGGTATACTATGATGAGATGATTCCTTGTTTTTTATATTGTCGAATTGCAATTTTTACAAGTTCAGTTCCTCTATTGTGTTATTGATTTCTATGCCTTTAAATATTGAAATTTCGATTCGTAAAAATTATTTGCAACTCCTCCATATCATCACAGGCCAACCCATTTATCATTATTCTACAATCTTTGTAGGACAATAATGCAGAACCAGATAATAAAGATCTAACGACCTCCAGCACATCACAGTGAGCTAAGTCACCGTTGAAGATTACTTGTAGGCATTTAACGTCCCACGTTGGAGACTTTACAGCTTGCGACTTACAGATGTATTCGTTGTGTATCTTACTACATTTTTCTTGAAAAGGCTAAACTGTATCCTTAGTGTACGCTATGTATTCTGGGGATCTTAACATATTTAGTATTATTTAGGGGTATTATTATCATGTGTGCTTATTTATAAAATTCTAAACTATACGATTTCCTAGTTTGTGTTTAACCTTATTAGTGAACGATAATCGGTAATTATTCAGGCATGAACATACTGTTGTATATTTAATAACACATTAATAAGACCCGAAGCAATGTAGAGTATTCTACATATAAATGCGTCATATGCCTAACATATGATAGTGTATACTAAATACGCATATAGTGACATTTGTCAATACGCATAACATAGGGCGAGCGCAAAGATAAACAAATGTAATATGATCAGCCACTTATGGTCAGATCACAGCGGCATGGGAGATGCCGCGTACGCACTTTGCCGCTTTTCCTAATGTTTATGCCATATGCATATAAGTATATACAAGCTATATATATGAAGCTACATAGCGGGAGAGCATAGTATGTCCTCCGCTTGGAGCTCCACTCATTACATAATGTACTTAGGCTAAGAGATGAAATACGCATGAGCCAGGGTAAACATAGGGGTTTTAACTCCTTGCTCTCTTCTGTATTTAATTGGCTGGTATCTATTCCATTTTTGAGGTTTACCGGAATTTGTACTATAGCTCTTGTAGCATCTTCTATCGTTTGTTTTGTTGCCAGCTATAATTTCTGTAGTTAAAATGGGTAGTTCCGTTTTGGGTGTCTGTAAAATATATATATTAAGGTCTACTTTTGATTTTAGTTCCGTCAATACATCGATTCCTAAAAGTCCGTCAAAATATGAGTGAAATTTGAATAACAACAATTAAATTTCTCCTTGTTATTTAAACTCCTCGAACATTACTACTCTGGCTGCTGACTCTAATGTATATGTACTTATAAATGTTTTGATGATTTTGGGTTGTTCTAAATTAATATGATTCTCCTTTGGTACGAATTGGGGGTCTTTGAAAGATGAAGTTCCTTGTTTATTATTGTTTTATAATCCTGTGTGTCCGTCGAGGCTGATAGTCAAAAATTTTCATCATCATTTATGTTATGAACTTCTGTCCGGTTATTACTTTGATTGTTATTAGGTTTTGAATTTGGTCTGCCCGCTATAATTACCCCTGCCTTCTCGTCTTGCTTGACCGCTTTGTTGCCTATAATTGTTATTGTCCTGACTATAAGGTTTCTTATTGGTATATTGGTTATTATTTTTATACTGCTGACCACTAGACCCAGTTGGCCCAGATGCCCGATTGACATTATTGTCTCTATTTGAATCATAATATCTTATTCCCATATTCCGAACTTGTCTTGGCTCTAAGTAGATTTCTGTCTCAGTAATGGCAATTTAGTATGCCTTTCCTATGTCTTGCGGGTCTCTGCCCCGAACCGTTAACCCTAATGACCCACGCAGTCCCGTCACAAATGGTGCTACGCATTGTTTCAAGAAAAATTTTCTGTTTGGTTTGCTTTATTTGTCCATTACTATATTCATATAAATTGTCAATAGGATGAGACTGAAATGCAAAACTGTGATCAAACTCTTCTCTAATCCTTTATCTCGGAAATAAGTTATCAAAACAATTTTTATTTCCTCCCACTGGAGTCTAATTCCAGCTTGGTATAAGATTTCATGCGCTTTGCCTTGAATTTTGTTTCTAATAGCCCTTAGGATCATAAGTGCCGTCAGTGTCTGGTCAGCTCCTCTGATTAACCATTCACTATCGCGCTTTTAAGTTAGCATAGTCTTTATTAAGTCAGAGATTTTAAAGCCCCCTAGACAATTTTGAATGGTCGAGTGACATACTTTCAGCTATCGATTATTCCCTAATGTTGGGTACACTACTCGTACGTCTCGTCCCTCTTGTAGAAACAGCTCTTCTAATTCTGCATATTGCAGACATTAGCAGCAAATTACAGCTTAATAGTAATTCTTAATATTACGATTATGTATTTATGTATGTGTGCGTGTGTGTGTCCGTGTGCATATTTATACGTAGTTGAGTGTGTGTTTCTTGTGGATTAAATTTATTCCGTGGGTGTTTTTATCCCTCGTGCAGCGGGAATAAAAAGATCGCAAATATTAGTGTCTGAAATTTAACCAGACTGTAATAAACATGCTTATGTAAGTCCTCCTTTATCACCAACACCGAGCTGAAGCTACGCTAGGATTCTGGGTACCAGAATTCTGCCTAAGGGCGGACAGTCATGCAAACTTGGTGTGGAAGGAGCTATGCTACAAACTCATCTACTATGGTATTAAAAAGTTTACTATTTAAATTTTTTTAATTAATGTATAAAAAAATTCTTTTTAATACGTTATTATAACATTATTTATCCTTTTAAAGGTTTATTTTCTTTATGTTGTTTAGTTGTTTGTCACTAGTCACTCCGTCCACTACAGCAGATTCGATTGTTGAATGTCTTCTACAATCTCTCGCATAACTAGTGAACAAACATATATTTTCTTTGTTTATTAGTCACTAGTTGCTCTTTCCGATACAGCAGGGTATCGACAACAATCGGTTGGATATCTTCTACAATCTCTCGCACAACTAGTGAGCAAACATATAGCTTATTCAACTTTTGCTTATTTTATTATTTTTCTTTTTTTTGTCACTCGTTGCTCTGTCCTTTACGGCAGGTTTGATTTCAGAATGTCATTCTTGCATTCCGCATTCTCTAGCGCAACTAGTGATTACTTTCATTCTAAAACATTTTTCATAATATTCCACATTTTGTATGTCAGTTTATTTATTTAATCAAATTTATTTACTCATTTATTTCTTTTTAACTTTGACTTCATTCTCTTATGCATTTTATTTGTTTTTAATTGTTTCGCAATTTAACTCATACTTTACACTTCTTCATTCTCACTGCACGTTCTTTAGGGAAAAACCCACATAATTAATAATATTCTCCACATAGTTGCAGGTTCCTCCAAGTTCCTTTTCTTCAATTAAGTCCCTCGAAATCTATTGGCTGCGTCAGTTACCTATCCGACTTGGATAGAGGTTTGGTTGGTTGAGTGTTGGGCTTCTTTAGCATTTCATAAGGCAATTATGATTATGTATTTCAAGATTAAACACATTTTTTTTTCACAAAATTTCCTGAACTTTGTTGGATTACCCAGAAAGGGCCTCAAGCATTTAATTATATTCAGAAATATTGAGTCTCTGACATAAGCTTCAGCTTTGGTTTGTTCATAATTGTTTCAACAGGGTTATTTATGTAATTGGTTTCATGTAAATGTTATTCTTCTCGTTGATCGAATTAATGCACATTTGTTGTGAAAAAATATGTATCAATGCAAATGAGTGTAAGGTTGCGAAAATACTAGTATTTTATAAAACTTCCCCAATATATTTAAGTTCTAAATTAAAATAATTTATTAACATATTTTACACAATATATTTATATATTTTTTATTCTGTAATCCGATTGAAAATGGGAAATTAAATGGGAAATCAAGTTTGTTTCAAATATTCGATAACTATTACCGTTTTATTGTTATCAATTAAAACATTAGACTCTCCAAATTTTGTATTATATCTCGTAGGGCTTAAGAGCTAAAACCTCAACATTTTCTATTTAGTTTTAGTTGTACTTTAATTTTATATAATTTGTATTTTTGTCATATTTTGGATACCGCTACAAATTACTGAAATTCTTTATATTTAAGTTCAGTTGGAAATAGGCCCAATATTGCATTTATAGTAGCATTTTGAATTGTATATAATTTTATTTTTGCTCCTCTACATGTGTACACATACATTCAGATGCGTGTAATCTTCTCAATCGAATTTTTTTTTATACTCCATACAAACTATGGAAAATATAAAAAAAAACGCAGTTATGATTGGGATCAGGGCATCTCCTAGTAGGTATCAGGGTATCTTCTAGAATAGAGCTTTCTTACTTGTTTATTTTTATGGTTAGTATTTACTTTGTAAAAACTAGTCGGTTTGTAAAACCTCGTTGCTCCCTCGCAACCGCTTGAAAGTTCTGGGTTCGAGCCGGTCGTCAGACAGGCGATTCTTTGCCTATTTTTATACCCTGATCACATTGAAAATGAGAAATGAGGGTATAATCGTTTTGTTCAAATGTAACAGGCAGAAGGAGGCGTGGCAGATCCCATAAAGTATATATATTCTTGATCAGAACGGCAAGTCGATTGAATTGAGCCATCTCCGTCTGTCTGTCGCTCCATCTGTCCGTATGTGTGAGCGCGTGGATCTCAGCATCTATAAAAGCCAGAAACTTGACTTGTAGGCTTTTTTTGTAGGTCCGTGTATAGGACGCGCAGGTCAAGTTTTTTTTTTCAAATATTCGATATCTATTTGCATTTAATTGATATCGAATAAAAACATTACTGAAATGCAGTTAATAAATTATATCTCGGACGTCTTAAGAGCTAGAGCCTCCACATTTTGTATTTGGTTTTACGTATATTTTATGCAATTTTGATTTTTGTTGGATTTTGGATACCGGCTCCAAATTTCCCCAAATTCTTAAGATTTAAATTCAGTTGGAACTAAAGCCATTATATGAAGGCGTTTGCATCTTAACCAAGCCAATACGATATGTAAATCATATGCAGAAAACTTTATTCAAATCCATTGAATTATCAGCTACTACTCAACTTCAAATTTGCAACTCTTCTTGCAAGAGGTGCAGTGGCTGCGTTGGTAGAGGCGGCGCTCGTTAGCAGTTAGGGTCGGGTTTAATCCTCGCGGCGACGAGACATTTTTTATTAATTTATTTTTGTTTTAATTATGAAGTGGCGGTGTTATTAGAGTTGGTGCACGTTGCGCAAAAATTCCGGGTTCGAATCCTGGTCTCGTAATATTGTTTTTTATTTATTTATTTTTATTTTTTTTGAATACTCGATACAACCTATGGAAAATATTATAAAACTCAAAGAGGACTGGGATCAGGGTATCTCCTAGTCGGGCACCCCGACTAGAGCTTTCTTACTTGTTTATTTATTAATTATAAGTGGCGGTGTTGATAGAGTTGATGCGTGGTACGTAGACAATGTAGGTTCGAATCTCGTTGTCGAAATGTCGGTTTTATGTGTTTTTTAATACTCGATACAAACCATGGAAAATATTAAAAAACGCATATAGTATCTCCACTAGAGCTTTTTTACTTGTTTTATTGCACACCAAATGATTTTAATGCTTTATACGTTGCGTTAATTTCTTAAGAGCCCTAGGACTATATGACCACACACTTTGCGGTGTTAATGTGACCTGAACAAGAGGATGAAAGAATTTTCCGCAATCTTTATACAGGATCTGTTTATGTGCCGATGTTGAAGAGAAGATAAAGATCGATTGGGGCTGCAGCAACTCAAAATGTAGGTTGCTTTTCTTTCTTTATTGTGCGTCTTACGTTCAATTTATAAGGTCAATTTGAATTGCTCAGTGAAAGTGTCAAAATCGGTTTTGGAGCCGAAAAAGTGAGGAAAAAATCCTTTTGCCAGTGCGTGGCCGTTTTTATATGTCTATATTTCAGCTAAGGAGCTTTTTCTTCAGCTTACTGAATAAGTTTACTGAGTTGCACATTTAGCTTTAGCTCTAGCCCCTTATTTCTGCATCCCTAGATTTAATTAGATTTGATAAGCTTGGCTTTAAATCGGATCCTAAAAAGATGATATAGTTCTTTCGTTTATAGATCTTTTTTAATGATAATTATTCAATTTTTTGTCGCACTATTGCAAATGAAAAGCGGCAAAATTGATATTTATTTTCTTGGCTTGAACGACCATTACACAACGTGCAAAGTTACTCATAACGTTTTACCTGCAAATTTTATTGCCCTACATTGCGTTGGTATGCGCGATGTATATTAATTTACATATTTTTTTTCAATAGAGCAAGATTATCTGACCGAGAAATTAGAACAATCGACTCTTCAAGCAAGGATACATTTTTAACTAAGCCTATAGTCAGATCAATGGACTTAATAGAAAGGAAAGGGCTACATACAGTTCTCATTTTCACCTTAAAACCGCTGGGTCACACTTGGTTATTTAGTGTTGATTTGGAATACAATTTATAGTGGTCAAACTTTGCTGGGTTATTTGACATAAGTGGACATTGTTCTTAATGGCCGAAGTTTGGTCACGCTCGAATAGCGAAATTGCTGATGATTATTACCTTGACTCCTGAGAGATATCACAAATGCAACTCTCGAGTCGTTTCCCCAGATTCCCCTGTTGCCCCGGCTTCCTTGGCTGCCGAAAGTTTAACGGTGTCACTGCCCTGTTATCCATTGACAAGGAGATAAAGATGTTCATTATCCGAGATGATTTCTCAGCAAACGTGGTAAATGAGGTCATGACCGTCGTGACCAAGTACAAAGGAGTAGTGCTTAATCTTATGACAAAAATTACATAGTTAGCGGCCAGACAACATACTTGCCTATAGCCTGCTGCAAACTTTACAGTTCCCGCTGCCCTGGGCCCTACAGTTGCCCTAGATGGTCCGACTGCTGAATGGCTAGACAGGAGTGTGGAGACCTGTTTGGCAATCGTGAAGAGCAATAACCCCGAGGAGCCACCTCAGCAATTCGCTGAGCGTGTTCGCAGGAGACGTTGTTCCCGCCTTCAGTGGATGTGTGCACGACCTGCGAAAGCTTAAGCGAGGAGGAGCCATCATCCGCACACCATCCTCGGACGAAATGCGAAGAGTAGTGACCAACCTGAAGTTAAAAAGAGCTTGGACTGGACGTAAAGGTGAACGAAGCGCTGAAGCCCATCCTGATTGTAATGGACGTGAGAAGGTATTTTCAAGAACCACTTCTCGGGGCACATGTCCAGTGTCTCCTTTGAGAAGTCGGTGCTCATCGTGTCCATGGCATAAACCTGTCACATAGGACTTGCGGACTTGAGCATGAAAACATACGTAGATTGGTTCGCATTCCGATGGCAATCTTAGTGCGCACGTTCGCGTATACCGGTGGCAATTGCAGCTTCAAGGGGCCGCCCTGTGAACATCTTATGCTTTCAGGGGCTTACTCGATATACGGAGATGTGGTCGCCAAGGTTGCTGCTAGATATAACAATGCTTAGCATCACCCATGCAAGCTGCGCTCGCAGTCGAGCTGGCGTCATCGAGTTTGGTGTCAGGATGAGAGACTCTGGAATTACCGGCAAGCATGCAAGTTAACAACAAAATTATTGCACAATTTCCCGTCGCGGCCAACAACCAGCACACTAGCCCAAAACGCCTAATCAGAAGCTTTCAACTCAGCAGTCTGCAATTCCTAGGAATCCAGCCGTCGCCGGATGCGACCAACGTTGCAGCCGTCATCAGCAGCGCTGCCTCTGCCAACTCAAATTCTAGCTAGCCAGGGTGGTATTGTCTTAAGAAGTATTCAGTCCGAAATTTGAAATAAACAGATCCACATGTCAAAATAAATATTCGCTTATTTAATTTTAACTGGCGCCCGAGCAGAGACCGATAGCGTGAACAACAGTGCAAAACGTCAACTAAGTTACTCGTATCGGCCACAAATAATTGACACGATAAGACAAAACGACTCTTAAGAGTTCAATTCGAGCTTGCAATAATCCGTGAATAATTGGCTCGATAAGACACAGAAAATCTTAAGTGTTCAATTCGCGCTTGCATTCGGTACTCAAAAAACAAAACATTTGAATCTGTACGATCCGCTCGCAGAGTATGTTCCAAAACAAAGTGTGGATAGTGGAATCGCGAGTAGGAGAAACATCCAAAAGGGAGGAATTCGGCATCACCGGGAATGGAGTTCGCGACAATCATAATCCTGTAAGGAAAAGAAAATAGTGCTTAAGAAATATTAAAATCGAATTAAAACTAAGAAAAGTTAAAGAAAGAAAAAACACAACGAATTAAATAAAAAAATTATTACAAATATAAGTTAAGAAAATTAATAAGAAAAAAAAGCAAAAGCAAAAAATAAAATATCAACTCAGTGTAGCGAGCTTGCAGCTGCGCAGTGTAATTCGAAACAATAAGATAAGGAAAATACAATAAACAGTAAAACACAAGCGCGTTGCAAGAACTCAAACAGGCATCACCGACTGGTTTTTACTCTTAATTAAAAATTTCACTTAAAAAATCCCAAAATAATTGAGGAAAACAAATTAAAAATAAAACTTATCATTTTGAAACTAAAATTACACTATAAATTAATATTTTTACAATCCATATAAAATATAAAATTTATTTTTTTTTATAACCTTTACACTACAAATATTTTTAACATATTCAAACACTTCCTAAATATTACCTTTCATACGCAAACACATCCGCTTATACTAACAAAAAATTAACTAACCATGGCCAACCCGAATAATCTATTACGACCCGCAGTACTTAATACAGTTGACACGGACGAATTACCAACTTCAGAACCAACCAACGCCAATAACGACGAATACAGAATACCAGAGACAGCAGCAACGAACAGCAAGTAGACAGACGATGCATCAAAACTATAGGAGTGGTGAAACAAATTCCATCGAAAACTATATAGACAGAATAATCAACGATAGATTGAGAACAATTTTAAGCAATATGAGTGGTAACATCAATGCTAGCGATTTTGCTGAGGCAGCCGCCAATAGCATAGATCCCGACTCTAGAGGCAACACTACTGACTTAGACCGCGGGCCGGACATAGTAAAAGGTATGAGGGAATTTTCAGGAGATCCACTTGAGTTTAGCTCCTGGAAAAAGGGTGTAGACAGGATACTAAAGGCCTACTCTAGTATTAAAGGATCACCAAAATACTTCGGTATTCTACAAACGATCCGTAGTAAGATAACGCACCACGCAGACCAAGTATTGGTCTCCTACAATATGCCCCTGAACTGGGAGGCAATTACTCGATGCCTTACTCTGCACTTGGCGTATAAACGAGACCTAAGTACATTTAAATACCAACTAACTACTATGACGCAAAATGGACAACAGACAGGGATAGAGCATTAGATACCTTTGTAAGAGGACTATGTTGCGATTTACCACGCTTTCTCGGCATCAAGGAATCAACTGACTTGCCGCAAGCCTTGCATTTGTGCCTAAAGTTAGAAAACCAAACTTATAGGACAACTTATGCAAACAATAGACAGCAAAACGTGAAATTCAGAAACATAGACCAGAATCCAATTACGGCACCTCGTAGGTTCATACCGACGCCATCAAGCAATCCAAGTTATAGACTTCCGACATATCTTCCATATCAGAATCCACCTCCAATTCCTCCACGGAGACCAGTACCACAACCCAGACCATTCTACAGTTATAGCCAGGTACAGCCCGGTCAATTTCAAAGACCACTAAACCAATTTGGCTATCAACCACAATACTGGTCACAAGAAAACCAACCCAAGCCAGCAGAACCAATAGATGTTGATCGTAGTATGCAAATGAAGATGGTCAACTATATGAACAGACCTCAGTTTGAGAGCGGCAAAAGGCCACCATTCCCCGCAAACCAAGATGGGAAAAGACAAAGACTCTTTCTTTAACACTGAGGGAGCAGAATGCCGGTAACAAAACGAACAAAGATATGCTGAGGCATACGCCACCATGACGGACTATAAAAAGTACGAGCAAGAAATGTCAAAAGCTAATAACCAGGAGGAATTCGACATGAGCTTGACAGAGTATATGGAGCAAGCAAACGCAAACAACGAACCAGAAACCACACAATACCCCGATACAGATTTGAATTTTTTAGAATGAGCGACTCCTCGCTTCCCTTTTTCGAATGTAGAGTGGAGGGTCACGATACTTTCAAAATTCTTATCGATACTGGTTCAAACTGAAATGACATACAACCAAGACACGTAACAAATCCAAAACCAAGCGAAACATCTTTTAAAACAATAACTGTAGGAGGTAGTATCGAAATAACACACCAAAAACTTGCAAATTTATTCAACCATCCGGAATGTAACGTAAAATTTTTTCTATTACCAACCCTTAAATCATTTGACGCCATTCTTGGCAATGATAGTCTTAAAGATTAAGAAGCAGTAATCGACGTAGCAAACAAAGTAATGACAATTAAAGGAGGAAAACAGATACAGATAAAAGAAAAAAATTCGAAGCAGTCAACACAATCATACCCAGGACAGAACATTTAGACGACAGACAAAAACAATTAATCCTGAAATATCGTAATCTTTTTGCGGACCCAAACGAAAAATTAACCTACGCTACGAATGTTGAAGCAGAAATAAGAACCTCTACCGATCCTCAAATATATTCAAAATTCTACCAATATCCGATGTCCCTGAAAGATGAAGTGAATAGTCAAGTCCAAGAGTTGCTAGATAATGGCATTATTCGACCTTCACGGTCACCTTATAACTCACCAGTATGGATAGTTCCTAAGAAACTAGATGCATCCGGTGAAAGGAAATTTCGAATGGTATTAGACTACAGAAAACTCAATAAAGCCACTATAGCAGACAAATACCCCATCCCCGAGATTAACGAGGTATTAGCCCAACTCGGACGCAATAAACTCTTTTCTGTCCTCGACCTTAAGAGTGGATTTCATCAAATTCCGCTAAAAACGTCCGATATACCGAAAACAGCCTTCTCCGTGAACAATGGGAAATACGAGTTTACACGACTCCCATTCGGCTTAAAAAACGCACCATCTTTTTTTCAACGTGCGCTCGAGATACTCTCAGAGAACACATCGGGAAAGTCTGTTACATTTACATCGACGATATTATTATTTTTAGCAAGGATAGGGAATCACTTACAAAAAATCTTCAAACAATTTTCCAAACTCTGCAAGATGCCAACATGAAATGTCAATTGGACAAATGCGAGTTTTACAAAAATAAAGTAGAATTTTTAGTGTTCGTTATTTCTGACCAAGGTATCGAAACAAACCCAAACAAACTACCAGCAATAGCCAATTACCCACAACCCAGAACCTTAAAGGATAGGACTTAAAGGATAGGACTAGCAGGGTACTATAGAAGGTTCATAAGGGATTTTGCTAAGTTAGCTAAACCCCTTAGCTCCCTTTTAAGAGGGGAAGATGGACGAGTGTCTAAAAACAATTCAAAGAAAAAAATTATTAAGATGAACCAAGAGGCATTAAAAGTTTTTAACAAAATCAAGAATTCACTAGTGTCCGATGAAGTTATTCTTCAATTCCCTGATTTCAACAAGGAATTTCAACTAACAACAGATGCATCCGATTTCGCCATAGGCGCAGTACTATCCCAAGGTGACAGACCAATTTCCTTTCTCTCTAGAATGCTTTCCTAAGCAGAAGAAAATTACGCCACTAACCAGAAAAAGATGTTAGCTATAGTCAGGACATTGAAAGCCCTTAGAAACTACCTACACGGTAGATCTGTATTTAAAATCTACAGAAGTCCAGATGAATTCATTCAAAAATCAAATCTTCTTCAAGAAAGATGACTTAACCAGCTACAATTTCGATATTAAATTCCCAACATTCCATATGTCTATATTTTATATGTCTATATTTCAGCTAAGGAGCTTTTTCTTCAGCTTACTGAATAAGTTTACTGAGTTGCACATTTAGCTTTAGCTCTAGCCCCTTATTTCTGCATCCCTAGATTTAATTAGATTTGATAAGCTTGGCTTTAAATCGGATCCTAAAAAGATGATATAGTTCTTTCGTTTATAGATCTTTTTTAATGATAATTATTCAATTTTTTGTCGCACTATTGCAAATGAAAAGCGGCAAAATTGATATTTATTTTCTTGGCTTGAACGACCATTACACAACGTGCAAAGTTACTCATAACGTTTTACCTGCAAATTTTATTGCCCTACATTGCGTTGGTATGCGCGATGTATATTAATTTACATATTTTTTTTCAATAGAGCAAGATTATCTGACCGAGAAATTAGAACAATCGACTCTTCAAGCAAGGATACATTTTTAACTAAGCCTATAGTCAGATCAATGGACTTAATAGAAAGGAAAGGGCTACATAGCGTTCTCATTTTCACCTTAAAACCGCTGGGTCACACTTGGTTATTTAGTGTTGATTTGGAATACAATTTATAGTGGTCAAACTTTGCTGGGTTATTTGACATAAGTGGACATTGTTCTTAATGGCCGAAGTTTGGTCACGCTCGAATAGCGAAATTGCTGATGATTATTACCTTGGCTCCTGAGAGATATCACAAATGCAACTCTCGAGTCGTTTCCCCAGATTCCCCTGTTGCCCCGGCTTCCTTGGCTGCCGAAAGTTTGAACCGTGTCACTGCCCTGTTATCCATTGACAAGGAGATAAAGATGTTCATTATCCGAGATGATTTCTCAGCAAACGTGGTTAATGAGGTCATGACCGTCGTGACCAAGTACAAAGGAGTAGTGCTTAATCTTATGACAAAAATTACATAGTTAGCGGCCAGACAACATACTTGCCTATAGCCTGCTGCAAACTTTACAGTTCCCGCTGCCCTGGGCCCTACAGTTGCCCTAGATGGTCCGACTGCTGAATGGATAGACAGGAGTGTGGAGACCTGTTTGGCAATCGTGAAGAGCAATAACCCCGAGGAGCCACCTCAGCAATTCGCTGAGCGTGTTCGCAGGAGACGTTGTTCCCGCCTTCAGTGGATGTGTGCACGACCTGCGAAAGCTTAAGCGAGGAGGAGCCATCATCCGCACACCATCCTCGGACGAAATGCGAAGAGTAGTGACCAACCTGAAGTTAAAAAGAGCTTGGACTGGACGTAAAGGTGAACGAGGCGCTGAAGCCCATCCTGATTGTAATGGACGTGAGAAGGTATTTTCAAGAACCACTTCTCGGGGCACATGTCCAGTGTCTCCTTTGAGAAGTCGGTGCTCATCGTGTCCATGGCATAAACCTGTCACATAGGACTTGCGGACTTGAGCATGAAAACATACGTAGATTGGTTCGCATTCCGATGGCAATCTTAGTGCGCACGTTCGCGTATACCGGTGGCAATTGCAGCTTCAAGGGGCCGCCCTGTGAACATCTTATGCTCTCAGGGGCTTACTCGATATACGGAGATGTGGTCGCCAAGGTTGCTGCTAGATATAACAATGCTTAGCATCACCCATGCAAGCTGCGCTCGCAGTCGAGCTGGCGTCATCGAGTTTGGTGTCAGGATGAGAGACTCTGGAATTACCGGCAAGCATGCAAGTTAACAACAAAATTATTGCACAATTTCCCGTCGCGGCTAACAACCGGCACACTAGCCCAAAACGCCTAATCAGAAGCTTTCAACTCAGCAGTCTGCAATTCCTAGGAATCCAGCCGTCGCCGGATGCGACCAACGTTGCAGCCGTCATCAGCAGCGCTGCCTCTGCCAACTCAAATTCTAGCTAGCCAGGGTGGTATTGTCTTAAGAAGTATTCAGTCCGAAATTTGAAATAAACAGATCCACATGTCAAAATAAATATTCGCTTATTTAATTTTAACTGGCGCCCGAGCAGAGACCGATAGCGTGAACAACAGTGCAAAACGTCAACTAAGTTACTCGTATCGGCCACAAATAATTGACACGATAAGACAAAACGACTCTTAAGTGTTCAATTCGAGCTTGCAATAATCCGTGAATAATTGGCTCGATAAGACACAGAAAATCTTAAGTGTTCAATTCGCGCTTGCATTCGGTACTCAAAAAACAAAACATTTGAATCTGTACGATCCGCTCGCAGAGTATGTTCCAAAACAAAGTGTGGATAGTGGAATCGCGAGTAGGAGAAACATCCAAAAGGGAGGAATTCGGCATCACCGGGAATGGAGTTCGCGACAATCATAATCCTGTAAGGAAAAGAAAATAGTGCTTAAGAAATATTAAAATCGAATTAAAACTAAGAAAAGTTAAAGAAAGAAAAAACACAACGAATTAAATAAAAAAATTATTACAAATATAAGTTAAGAAAATTAATAAGAAAAAAAAAACAAAAGCAAAAAATAAAATATCAACTCAGTGTAGCGAGCTTGCAGCTGCGCAGTGTAATTCGAAACAATAAGATAAGGAAAATACAATAAACAGTAAAACACAAGCGCGTTGCAAGAACTCAAACAGGCATCACCGACTGGTTTTTACTCTTAATTAAAAATTTCACTTAAAAAATCCCAAAATAATTGAGGAAAATAAATTAAAAATAAAACTTATCATTTTGAAACTAAAATTACATTATAAATTAATATTTTTACAATCCATATAAAATATAACATTTATTTTTTTTTATAAACACTTCCTAAATATTACCTTTCATACGCAAACACATCCGCTTATACTAACAAAAAATTAACTAACCATGGCCAACCCGAATAATCTATTACGACCCGCAGTACTTAATACAGTTGACACGGACGAATTACCAACTTCAGAACCAACCAACGCCAATAACGACGAATACAGAATACCAGAATACCAGAGACAGCAGCAACGAACAGCAAGTAGACAGACGATGCATCAAAACTATAGGAGTGGTGAAACAAATTCCATCGAAAACTATATAGACAGAATAATCAACAATAGATTGAGAACAATTTTAAGCAATATGAGTGGTAACATCAATGCTAGCGATTTTGCTGAGGCAGCCGCCAATAGCATAGATCCCGACTCTAGAGGCAACACTACTGACTTAGACCGCGGGCCGGACATAGTAAAAGGTATGAGGGAATTTTCAGGAGATCCACTTGAGTTTAGCTCCTGGAAAAAGGGTGTAGACAGGATACTAAAGGCCTACTCTAGTATTAAAGGATCACCAAAATACTTCGGTATTCTACAAACGATCCGTAGTAAGATAACGCACCACGCAGACCAAGTATTGGTCTCCTACAATATGCCCCTGAACTGGGAGGCAATTACTCGATGCCTTACTCTGCACTTGGCGTATAAACGAGACCTAAGTACATTTAAATACCAACTAACTACTATGACGCAAAATGGACAACAGACAGGGATAGAGCATTAGATACCTTTGTAAGAGGACTATGTTGCGATTTACCACGCTTTCTCGGCATCAAGGAATCAACTGACTTGCCGCAAGCCTTGCATTTGTGCCTAAAGTTAGAAAACCAAACTTATAGGACAACTTATGCAAACAATAGACAGCAAAACGTGAAATTCAGAAACATAGACCAGAATCCAATTACGGCACCTCGTAGGTTCATACCGACGCCATCAAGCAATCCAAGTTATAGACTTCCGACATATCTTCCATATCAGAATCCACCTCCAATTCCTCCACGGAGACCAGTACCACAACCCAGACCATTCTACAGTTATAGCCAGGTACAGCCCGGTCAATTTCAAAGACCACTAAACCAATTTGGCTATCAACCACAATACTGGTCACAAGAAAACCAACCCAAGCCAGCAGAACCAATAGATGTTGATCGTAGTATGCAAATGAAGATGGTCAACTATATGAACAGACCTCAGTTTGAGAGCGGCAAAAGGCCACCATTCCCCGCAAACCAAGATGGGAAAAGACAAAGACTCTTTCTTTAACACTGAGGGAGCAGAATGCCGGTAACAAAACGAACAAAGATATGCTGAGGCATACGCCACCATGACGGACTATAAAAAGTACGAGCAAGAAATGTCAAAAGCTAATAACCAGGAGGAATTCGACATGAGCTTGACAGAGTATATGGCCAAAACCAAAACCAAGCGAAACATCTTTTAAAACAATAACTGTAGGAGGTAGTATCGAAATAACACACCAAAAACTTGCAAATTTATTCAACCATCCGGAATGTAACGTAAAATTTTTTCTATTACCAACCCTTAAATCATTTGACGCCATTCTTGGCAATGATAGTCTTAAAGATTAAGAAGCAGTAATCGACGTAGCAAACAAAGTAATGACAATTAAAGGAGAAAAAACGATACAGATAAAAGAAAAAAATTCGAAGCAGTCAACACAATCATACCCAGGACAGAACATTTAGACGACAGACAAAAACAATTAATCCTGAAATATCGTAATCTTTTTGCGGACCCAAACGAAAAATTAACCTACGCTACGAATGTTGAAGCAGAAATAAGAACCTCTACCGATCCTCAAATATATTCAAAATTCTACCAATATCCGATGTCCCTGAAAGATGAAGTGAATAGTCAAGTCCAAGAGTTGCTAGATAATGGCACTATTCGACCTTCACGGTCACCTTATAACTCACCAGTATGGGTAGTTCCTAAGAAACTAGATGCATCCGGTGAAAGGAAATTTCGAATGGTATTAGACTACAGAAAACTCAATAAAGCCACTATAGCAGACAAATACCCCATCCCCGAGATTAACGAGGTATTAGCCCAACTCGGACGCAATAAACTCTTTTCTGTCCTCGACCTTAAGAGTGGATTTCATCAAATTCCGCTAAAAACGTCCGATATACCGAAAACAGCCTTCTCCGTGAACAATGGGAAATACGAGTTTACACGACTCCCATTCGGCTTAAAAAACGCACCATCTTTTTTTCAACGTGTGCTCGAGATACTCTCAGAGAACACATCGGGAAAGTCTGTTACATTTACATCGACGATATTATTATTTTTAGCAAGGATAGGGAATCACTTACAAAAAATCTTCAAACAATTTTCCAAACTCTGCAAGATGCCAACATGAAATGTCAATTGGACAAATGCGAGTTTTACAAAAATAAAGTAGAATTTTTAGTGTTCGTTATTTCTGACCAAGGTATCGAAACAAACCCAAACTACCAGCAATAGCCATTTACCCACAACCCAGAACCTTAAAGGATAGGACTTAAAGGATAGGACTAGCAGGGTACTATAGAAGGTTCATAAGGGATTTTGCTAAGTTAGCTAAACCCCTTAGCTCCCTTTTAAGAGGGGAAGATGGACGAGTGTCTAAAAACAATTCAAAGAAAAAAATTATTAAGATGAACCAAGAGGCATTAAAAGTTTTTAACAAAATCAAAAATTCACTAGTGTCCGATAAAGTTATTCTTCAATTCCCTGATTTCAACAAGGAATTTCAACTAACAACAGATGCATCCGATTTCGCCATAGGCGCAGTACTATCCCAAGGTGACAGACCAATTTCCTTTCTCTCTAGAATGCTTTCCTAAGCAGAAGAAAATTACGCCACTAACCAGAAAAAGATGTTAGCTATAGTCTGGACATTGAAAGCCCTTAGAAACTACCTACACGGTAGATCTGTATTTAAAATCTACAGAAGTCCAGATGAATTCATTCAAAAATCAAATCTTCTTCAAGAAAGATGACTTAACCAGCTACAATTTCGATATTCCATTCCCAACATTCCATATGTCTATATTTCAGCTAAGGAGCTTTTTCTTCAGCTTACTGAATAAGTTTACTGAGTTGCACATTTAGCTTTAGCTCTAGCCCCTTATTTCTGCATCCCTAGATTTAATTAGATTTGATAAGCTTGGCTTTAAATCGGATCCTAAAAAGATGATATAGTTCTTTCGTTTATAGATCTTTTTTAATGATAATTATTCAATTTTTTGTCGCACTATTGCAAATGAAAAGCGGCAAAATTGATATTTATTTTCTTGGCTTGAACGACCATTACGCAACGTGCAAAGTTACTCAAAACGAAATTTCTTCGAAAAACTTACTGTCCTGTAAAGGTGACTGGTTTTACCTGCAAATTTTATTGCCCTACATTGCGTTGGTATGCGCGATGTATATTAATTTACATATTTTTTTTTCAATAGAGCAAGATTATCTGACCGAGAAATTAGAACAATCGACTCTTCAAGCAAGGATACATTTTTAACTAAGCCTATAGTCAGATCAATGGACTTAATAGAAAGGAAAGGGCTACATAGCGTTCTCATTTTCACCTTAAAACCGCTGGGTCACACTTGGTTATTTAGTGTTGATTTGGAATACAATTTATAGTGGTCAAACTTTGCTGGGTTATTTGACATAAGTGGACATTGTTCTTAATGGCCGAAGTTTGGTCACGCTCGAATAGCGAAATTGCTGATGATTATTACCTTGGCTCCTGAGAGATATCACAAATGCAACTCTCGAGTCGTTTCCCCAGATTCCCCTGTTGCCCCGGCTTCCTTGGCTGCCGAAAGTTTGAACCGTGTCACTGCCCTGTTATCCATTGACAAGGAGATAAAGATGTTCATTATCCGAGATGATTTCTCAGCAAACGTGGTAAATGAGGTCATGACCGTCGTGACCAAGTACAAAGGAGTAGTGCTTAATCTTATGACAAAAATTACATAGTTAGCGGCCAGACAACATACTTGCCTATAGCCTGCTGCAAACTTTACAGTTCCCGCTGCCCTGGGCCCTACAGTTGCCCTAGATGGTCCGACTGCTGAATGGCTAGACAGGAGTGTGGAGACCTGTTTGGCAATCGTGAAGAGCAATAACCCCGAGGAGCCACCTCAGCAATTCGCTGAGCGTGTTCGCAGGAGACGTTGTTCCCGCCTTCAGTGGATGTGTGCACGACCTGCGAAAGCTTAAGCGAGGAGGAGCCATCATCCGCACACCATCCTCGGACGAAATGCGAAGAGTAGTGACCAACCTGAAGTTAAAAAGAGCTTGGACTGGACGTAAAGGTGAACGAAGCGCTGAAGCCCATCCTGATTGTAATGGACGTGAGAAGGTATTTTCAAGAACCACTTCTCGGGGCACATGTCCAGTGTCTCCTTTGAGAAGTCGGTGCTCATCGTGTCCATGGCATAAACCTGTCACATAGGACTTGCGGACTTGAGCATGAAAACATACGTAGATTGGTTCGCATTCCGATGGCAATCTTAGTGCGCACGTTCGCGTATACCGGTGGCAATTGCAGCTTCAAGGGGCCGCCCTGTGAACATCTTATGCTTTCAGGGGCTTACTCGATATACGGAGATGTGGTCGCCAAGGTTGCTGCTAGATATAACAATGCTTAGCATCACCCATGCAAGCTGCGCTCGCAGTCGAGCTGGCGTCATCGAGTTTGGTGTCAGGATGAGAGACTCTGGAATTACCGGCAAGCATGCAAGTTAACAACAAAATTATTGCACAATTTCCCGTCGCGGCCAACAACCAGCACACTAGCCCAAAACGCCTAATCAGAAGCTTTCAACTCAGCAGTCTGCAATTCCTAGGAATCCAGCCGTCGCCGGATGCGACCAACGTTGCAGCCGTCATCAGCAGCGCTGCCTCTGCCAACTCAAATTCTAGCTAGCCAGGGTGGTATTGTCTTAAGAAGTATTCAGTCCGAAATTTGAAATAAACAGATCCACATGTCAAAATAAATATTCGCTTATTTAATTTTAACTGGCGCCCGAGCAGAGACCGATAGCGTGAACAACAGTGCAAAACGTCAACTAAGTTACTCGTATCGGCCACAAATAATTGACACGATAAGACAAAACGACTCTTAAGTGTTCAATTCGAGCTTGCAATAATCCGTGAATAATTGGCTCGATAAGACACAGAAAATCTTAAGTGTTCAATTCGCGCTTGCATTCGGTACTCAAAAAACAAAACATTTGAATCTGTACGATCCGCTCGCAGAGTATGTTCCAAAACAAAGTGTGGATAGTGGAATCGCGAGTAGGAGAAACATCCAAAAGGGAGGAATTCGGCATCACCGGGAATGGAGTTCGCGACAATCATAATCCTGTAAGGAAAAGAAAATAGTGCTTAAGAAATATTAAAATCGAATTAAAACTAAGAAAAGTTAAAGAAAGAAAAAACACAACGAATTAAATAAAAAAATTATTACAAATATAAGTTAAGAAAATTAATAAGAAAAAAAAACAAAAGCAAAAAATAAAATATCAACTCAGTGTAGCGAGCTTGCAGCTGCGCAGTGTAATTCGAAACAATAAGATAAGGAAAATACAATAAACAGTAAAACACAAGCGCGTTGCAAGAACTCAAACAGGCATCACCGACTGGTTTTTACTCTTAATTAAAAATTTCACTTAAAAAATCCCAAAATAATTGAGGAAAACAAATTAAAAATAAAACTTATCATTTTGAAACTAAAATTACACTATAAATTAATATTTTTACAATCCATATAAAATATAACATTTATTTTTTTTTATAAACACTTCCTAAATATTACCTTTCATACGCAAACACATCCGCTTATACTAACAAAAAATTAACTAACCATGGCCAACCCGAATAATCTATTACGACCCGCAGTACTTAATACAGTTGACACGGACGAATTACCAACTTCAGAACCAACCAACGCCAATAACGACGAATACAGAATACCAGAATACCAGAGACAGCAGCAACGAACAGCAAGTAGACAGACGATGCATCAAAACTATAGGAGTGGTGAAACAAATTCCATCGAAAACTATATAGACAGAATAATCAACGATAGATTGAGAACAATTTTAGGCAACATGAGTGGTAACATCAATGCTAGCGATTTTGCTGAGGCAGCCGCCAATAGCATAGATCCCGACTCTAGAGGCAACACTACTAACTTAGACCGCGGGCCGGACATAGTAAAAGGTATGAGGGAATTTTCAGGAGATCCAGTTGAGTTTAGCTCCTGGAAAAAGGGTGTAGACAGGATACTAAAGACCTACTCTAGTATTAAAGGATCACCAAAATACTTCGGTATTCTACAAACGATCCGTAGTAAGATAACGCACCACGCAGACCAAGTATTGGTCTCCTACAATATGCCCCTGAACTGGGAGGCAATTACTCGATGCCTTACTCTGCACTTTGCGGATAATCGAGACCTAAGTACATTTAAATACCAACTAACTACTATGACGCAAAATGGACAACAGACAGGGATAGAGCATTAGATACCTTTGTAAGAGGACTATGTTGCGATTTACCACGCTTTCTCGGCATCAAGGAATCCACTGACTTGCCGCAAGCCTTGCATTTGTGCCTAAAGTTAGAAACCCAAACTTATAGGACAACTTATGCAAACAATAGACAGCAAAACGTGAAATTCAGAAACATAGACCAGAATCCAATTACGGCACCTCGTAGGTTCATACCGACGCCATCAAGCAATCCAAGTTATAGACTTCCGACATATCTTCCATATCAGAATCCACCTCCAATTCCTCCACGGAGACCAGTACCACAACCCAGACCATTCTACAGTTATAACCAGGTACAGCCCGGTCAATTCCAAAGACCACTAAACCAATTTGGCTATCAACCACAATACTGGTCACAAGAAAACCAACCCAAGCCAGCAGAACCAATGGATGTTGATCGTAGCATGCAAACGAAGATGGTCAACTATATGAACAGACCTCAGTTTGAGAGCGGCAAAAGGCCACCATTCCCCGCAAACCAAGATGGGAAAAGACAAAGACTCTTTCTTTAACACTGAGGGAGCAGAATGCCGGTAACAAAACGAACAAAGATATGCTGAGGCATACGCCACCATGACGGACTATAAAAAGTACGAGCAAGAAATGTCAAAAGCTAATAACCAGGAGGAATTCGACATGAGCTTGACAGAGTATATGGAGCAAGCAAACGCAAACAACGAACCAGAAACCTTTTTAGAATGAGCGACTCCTCGCTTCCCTTTTTCGAATGTAGAGTGGAGGGTCACGATACTTTCAAAATTCTTATCGATACTGGTTCAAACTGAAATGACATACAACCAAGACACGTAACAAATCCAAAACCAAGCGAAACATCTTTTAAAACAATAACTGTACGCCATTCTTGGCAATGATAGTCTTAAAGATTAAGAAGCAGTAATCGACGTAGCAAACAAAGTAATGACAATTAAAGGAGAAAAAAAGATACAGATACAAGAAAAAAATTCGAAGCAGTCAACACAATCATACCTAGGACAGAACATTTAGACGACAGACAAAAACTAGACTTCGACCAATTAATCCTGAAATATCGTAATCTTTTTGCGGACCCAAACGAAAAATTAACCTACGCTACGAATGTTGAAGCAGAAATAAGAACCTCTACCGATCCTCAAATATATTCAAAATTCTACCAATATCCGATGTCCCTGAAAGATAAAGTGAATAGTCAAGTCCAAGAGTTGCTAGATAATGGCATTATTCGACCTTCACGGTCACCTTATAACTCACCAGTATGGATAGTTCCTAAGAAATTAGATGCATCCGGTGAAAGGAAATTTCGAATGGTATTAGACTACAGAAAACTCAATAAAGCTACTATAGCAGACAAATACCCCATCCCCGAGATTAACGAGGTATTAGCCCAACTCGGACGCAATAAACTCTTTTCTGTCCTCGACCTTAAGAGTGGATTTTATGAAATTCCGCTAAAAACGTCCGATATACCGAAAACAGCCTTCTCCGTGAACAAATTATTACGCCAAATTACGCCACTAACCAGAAAAAGATGTTAGCTATAGTCTGGACATTGAAAGCCCTCAGAAACTACCTACACGGTAGATCTGAATTTAAAATCTACAGAAGTCCAGATGAATTCATTCAAAAATCAAATCTTCATCAAGAAAGATGACTTAACCAGCTACAATTTCGATATTCCATTCCCAACATTCCATAGGCATACGATTCAACAATCAAACTATAACGAAAAGGACATACTGGACATCTTAAAAAAGTATTTAAATCCGTCAGTTTTAAACGGAATCATAACATCAGAAGATATAATGTTAGAAATACAAAAGATTATCCTTTACACTTTAAAAACTTTAAAATCAGATTCACGTCATTACTTGTAAAAGACATTTTAATAGACATCGAACAGGAAGAAGAGATACTTAAAGAACACAGTAGGGCCCATCGTGGTATAGCAGAAAATAAGGCACAACTTTCGGAAAATGTTACTTCCCCAAAACGAAGGAGAAAATCTCGAATCTTATCAAACTGTGCAGGATATGTAAAGAACAAA
The DNA here is from genome assembly GCA_035045825.1 of Drosophila eohydei. Classification (NCBI taxonomy): domain Eukaryota; kingdom Metazoa; phylum Arthropoda; class Insecta; order Diptera; family Drosophilidae; genus Drosophila; species Drosophila eohydei. The sequence goes on from JAWNOT010000007.1 coordinate 1,099,605, forward strand.
AGTACGATAGACACCCTACGAACCCAGGACTAAAAGAAACCCCTATTCCACAGAAAAAGTATTGGTACTAACAGCACAAGATAAATTCTCAAAATTAGCTCAGGCCAAAATTATCAAATCAAAAGCTATACAGGATATTAAAGGACCATTACACGATTTAGTATTCTATTACGGAGTACCAAAGTGTATTGTGATGGACAACGAAAAGTCGCTGAATTCGGGGTTACAGTTTCCGAATTCAGCGACTTTTCGTTGTCCATCACAATACACTTTGGTACTCCGTAATAGGATGCTAAAGGATCAGTTAGATATCCAAATCTATAAAGCTCCCCATTACAAAAGTTCAGTTAACGGACAAGTGGAAAGATTCCATTCCACCTTATCCGAAATAATGAGATGTTTAAAAAATAACCGGAAGCAGAACAATTTTAAAGAACTACTGGATAGAGCAGTATATGAGTATAACTCATCGATACATTCAGTTACCAATAAGAGACCTTTGGATGTATTTTTGGTAGGAATATTACAACAGACCCGGAATGTTACGAAAGATCCAGACAGAACAACATAGAAAGAATCAGAACAAAGCAGGCAACAGACTTGGAGCATCATAACAAATAACGTAAAAAATTACAAGACTACAATATCGGTCAGGAAATCTTTGTTAGACAAAACACACGCTTAGGGTCTAAGCTAACAGCTAGGTATAAGAAAGAGACGGTGAAGGAAAACAGGGGTACTACTATACTAACTGAATCGGGAAATGTAGTACACAAAAGTAATATAAAAAATCAATAACTTCCTTTCTTCAGGTTACTGGCTACCATGATAAGGACAAGCACATGTTTTATGGAAATCCTTAACTTCACTAATGTCCAAACTATTATCATCAACAAAGGGGTGGGAAAACTTAAAACTTTTACTACAACCATTTGGACCAAATAGAAAACGCACTTGAAACTTTAGCACAGTACACCGAAAATCAACTAAAAAGCAATAATCTATATCCCACTTGACATCATGAAATAACCCAAACATTTACCATTTCTTACGCAATAACATCCTCATTAAATCATAGAAAGGCTAGATCTATAAATTGGATAGGATCAGCTTGGAAGTACGTGGCAGGAAACCCTGACCACGACGATTTAATAATGTTGACACAAAACCTTGATAAGTTAGTATCGAATAATAATCAACAAGTAATCATAAATAGGCAGTTAGAAAAAAAATCAACATGTTAACTAAAATCCCAAACGATTTAACAAATTCCATTAAAAAGGGAAGCCTTTTTAGCGATGAAATAGCAATTAGCTTAAAAAATGAAGTAAAACTGATAAAGGAAGAAATTATTAATATCAGACACGCCATTCAGTGGGCAAGGTTAAACATCATTAATTCTGTAATCCTGAGCCAAGAAGAGTTAATCTCGATAAACAACATGTTTCACGATCAAAATTTGACCCAACACTCAGTCGACGAAATGCTCGAATTCTCTAATGTATCCATCCTACATAACGGTACAACACTTGTTTACTTTGTGAAAATACACTTGTTAGAAAAACAAGATTTTCAGCATATAATTATTAAACCTGTTGTAAGAAACAATAGAATTATTCATTTAAACAGTAATGACTTCTTCATTGGAAAAAATATAATCTATGAAATTCCAGAGAAATGTAAAACATCTAATAATATTATATGTCATAAAAATAAAATTGTTAATTTAAGTAATACCGATTGTCTTCCAAAACTAGTGAAGGGTATTAGGAAGCCCTGCAATTTTAGCAACGCAGAACATCTGTGAAAAAATAGAGGAAATCGACGACGGGCTAATCTTGCTTAACGACTTCGGCGGTAACCTGATCTGGAATGGAACCACGGAATTTATCAGAGGGTCTTACCTCATCCGATTCCATAATTAATTTGGCGCTCAGCAGTTCGACAACGTCGAATCAACCATCCTTAGGCCCGAAGTGCCTATAATACAGATGACTCCAGAAGAGGTCGAACGGGTGAAGGTGCTTTCGCTGCAGTCTCTGGAAGCGCTGCACGTCAATAACATTGGACAACTAAGGAACTTAAACATCAGAGCCCACACCAACACTATCGCGTTGATTTCTCTGTTCCTGATTGCTATCTTCATCATCACCACCCTCTGCAAGCTGAGAAAAGAAAGGAAGCACATTACTTTACAAGTCAGTCAAATTTCACTGCAGGTTACCTCAGAAGGAAAAGGAGCATCATCCATCGCCGCTCCAACGCAGACATCCGCAAGAAGACCACCGCAATTCCCAATCAACGACGGCCCTTACTTTTAACAAAGAAAGGCCTACTTGGAGACAAGTCGGACTTAAAGATGGAAGAGTTAACAACAAAATTATTGCACAATTTCCCGTCGCAGTGAACAACCGGTACACTAGCCCAAAACGCCTAATCAGCAGCCTGCAACTCAGCAGTCTGCAATTCCTAAGATTCCAGCCGTCGCCGGATGCGAGCAACGTTGCAGCCGTCAACTCAAATTCTAGCTAGCCAGGGTAGTATTGTCTTAAGAAGTATTCAGTCCGAAATTTTAAATAAACAGATCCACACGTAAAAATAAATATTCGCTTATTTAATTTTAATTTGCATTCTCCGACGGCCGCTAGAAAACGTCCACCAGTTCTAATGTCGAAATTGAGCCGTACCTGTTGTACATGAATGCGATGGTCTTGCTAGACGTACACACGTCTGTCATCTATGGCCTAGATGCAAATACAGCATCTGTGGTTCAGCTCCCCGAGCGCTTTCGAGGCTATCTGAGTAGGCAGTGGAGTGAACAGCTAGTAAATTGGGCTCAAAGCAGTAGGGCCGATGTGCGTAATGTCCGCAGCAGTGTGTACATGTTTGATAATTGCAAGGCAAGAAGCGATATCGACGTAACGATCGTCAGCGATTCAGCGTCTACATGATTTAGTGAGTGGGGCTTGAGTGATCAAAACATCATTACTGATGTTATGACGCTTGATCCGTCAAGCACATTGAGATCCATACTTCTGTGCTCTCGTGGAAGTTTCACCGTGCTGACTGGCGACGTTAAGGTGGAGAGTTGATGACTGCATCGATTCAAATTCCTCTGGAGGATTTTCACCAGATGGCGTCCGACGAGCAGGTCACCGCACATCACTCCCGATGGTCGTAACCAGCCGTGACATGACAAACGTCGTGCTCCGCAGCTTTTTTTTCTCTGCGGAGAAGATAGTGTACGTTTTCGTTCCGCGGCAAAAACCCTTGACACGTTCAAGGTGGAGACATGCCTCGCCAAAGTTCGTAGCAGACGATCAGCTGGTTCATACGAAAATTCGTTTATGGTCAAAGCGGCTTGGCGGGTCATCCCAGAATACATTACAACGTTAATTTTCCGCTGCCTGGCAGATGGATATTTTCCCTCAGAGTGGAATTAATTAGAGGTAGGTGTCTCAATCTCGGCAACGACACTCCTTAAGGGCAAGCTGTTAGCGCAATGCCGTTACGTCTTTACGCAATTGGCTGACTGGAGTCGTCGGAGTCTTATGCTAAGCGTTGACTAGGTACTCAGTCCGGAAGCACAGCGAAGGATTTAGGCCGGACTCATTATGTTTTGTGCAATTTTTGGTGCCTTAAGATGAAGCGAAACCACCCCATGGAAGAAGGCGACTGGCATTAGGGTCAAGACGTTTCCTCCCATGATCGTAACATGAGGAGAGCCTTGCTGGGCAAACGCATACTGCAAGAATGACAGCTGCGATGGGATGGCAACAAGTACGGTCATTTTGCTCATAAGTTTATCTTGGACATAAGCTTCGCTTACATTCGCATCGGCTTCAAGTTCACGATAGTAGTCATGGTAAGTTTAACAAAGCGTACATTTTTAGATTTTTGGGTCGTTGTCTAGGCTCATTTTACATTCTTATTAGCGGTTGCGTTGGTCGCTAAAGCTAAAGAATAACATTCTTATTACTTATTGTAAGATAACGCGCAGGAAATTCAGTATATGACATATCTATATGGCATGTTTGTGCTTGAACAAACGCTATTAGTCATTACGTTTCAGACATTACTTACACAGCATGTATCGATTTCCCTTTACCTTAGTTGGCTTTTGGGAACATTTAATCTCAATAGACTTGGGTTCACACGAGTAAATATTTAATAATTCGAATGTCAAATGAATTATTCAAGAGTAATTTTTGGTCAACGATCTTTGTAGGAATACGGATTAAGTATTCAATAATATTCTACGTGCAATTTGTTTTACAATCAGATTGATTAAATTTTTTAATTCTTAATGCATGTATTTGTGAGTGGAGCAGATAGCAAAATGTAGCATTTTGCTAAAATTTTCAAAATTTTGATGGAATATCAAGAAACATTTTTAAGATTTGCGAGTACGTGCCTCAAGCAAAGTTAGGAAAATAACATACAAACGGAAAACGAGAAATGGATGTTGACCACAATTCTTTTTAAGTGGCTGTTAATACTTGATCCAGGTGATGAAGGAAAATGCTTTTCCAAATTTTGCCAGACAGACAGACAGCTGTCTGTCTGTGAGAGTAATAATTGTTCTTCTAATAGGCTCTCTTAAGGTTATCTTATTTTTTGATTTGATAAGGAAGCCTATGCATGCTATATAATATATAGCTGAAAAATTATATTTTTCATAGTTTAATAATTTTAAAGTTGTGCAACTAAGTAACTATAGTTCAGCAGATACATGACAACTTAAAAAAAATCGATCGTGTAATAAATTTAGCTTAAATTATTAATTTAGAATATATAAAGTTACATTTTCCTCTTTAAGATCCCCATATTTAAATGACAAATTTCAATGTCCAACTACAAGCGATAAATATTCGCTTCCCTGATTGTTTCATATTCATGCAACTAACTTTCTTCAAAATGAAGGAGAGGTACTTGTAGATATTTTAATAAGATTCTTTGACTGTTTTTAGTCTGCCCAAAATCCTGTTTGATTTCTCCAATAAGATGTTCTCTTAGTTCGATTAAGGGTTACCAAATTCCGCTCGTGTAGCCAATCACTTTCTTCAAACGAAATGTGTCCTTTCAAACGGTGAAGCACCAACGACGAATTCGTGGGCAACGGGAAATTGTGCAATAATTTTGTTGTTAACTTTAAATCCGACTTGTCCCAAAGTAGGCCTTTCTTTATTATCTTTTTTTTTTTAGTAAGGGGCTTCTTGGGGATGTCTGCGTTGGAGCGACGATGGATGATGCTCCTTTTCCTTCTGAGGTAACCTGCAGTGAAATTTGGCTGACTTGTAAAGTAATGTGCTTCCTTTCTTTTCTCAGCTTGCAGAGGGTGGTGATGATGAAGATAGCAATCAGGAACAGAGAAATCAACGCGATAGTGTTGGTGTGGGCTCTGATGTTTAAGTTCCTTAGTTTCCCAATGTTGTTGACGTGCAGCGCTTCCAGAGACTGCAGCGAAAGCACCTTCACCCGTTCGACCTCTTCTGGAGTCATCTGTATTATAGGCACTTCGGGCCTAAGGATGGTTGATTCGACGTTGTCGAACTGCTGAGCGCCAAATTAATTATGGAATCGGATGAGGTAAGACCCTCTGATAAATTCCGTGGTTCCATTCCAGATCAGGTTACCGCCGAAGTCGTTAAGCAAGATTAGCCCGTCGTCGATTTCCTCTATTTTTTCACAGATGTTCTGCGTTGCTAAAATTGCAGTGCGCCCTAATACCCTTCACTAGTTTTGGTAGAATATCGGTATTACTTAGATTAATAATTTTATTTTTATGACATATTATAATATTATTAGATGTTTGACATTTCTCTGGTATTTCATAGATTAGATTTTTTCCAATAAAGAAGTCATTACTGTTTAAATGAATAATTCTATTGTTTCTTACAACAGGTTTATTTATTATATGCTGAAAATCTTGTTTTTCTAACAAAGGTATTTTTACAAAGTAAACAAGTGTTGTACCGTTATGTATACATTAGAGAATTCGAGCATTTCGTCGACTGAGAGTTGGGTCAAATTTTGATCGTGAAACATGTTGTTTACCAAGATTAACTCTTCTTGGCTCAGGATTACAGAATTAATGATGTTTAACCTTGCCCACTGAATGGCGTGTCTGATATTAATAATTTCTTCCTTTATCAGTTTTACTTCATTTTTTAAGCTAATTGCTATTTCATCGCTAAAAAGGCTTCCCTTTTTAATGGAATTTGTTAAATCGTTTGAGATTTTAGTTAACTTGTTGGTTTTTTTTCTAACTGCCTATTTATGATTACTTGTTGATTATTATTCGATACTAACTTATCAAGGTTTTGTGTCAACATTATTAAATCGTCGTGGTCAGGGTTTCCTGCCACGTACTTCCAAGCTGATCCTATCCAATTTATAGATCTAGCCTTTCTATGATTTAATGAGGATGTTATTGCGTAGAAAATGGTAAATGTTTGGGTTATTTCATGATGTTAAGTGGGATATAGATTATTGCTTTTTAGTTGATTTTCGGTGTACTGTGCTAAAGTTTCAAGTACGTTTTCTATTTGGTCCAAATGGTTGTAGTAAAAGTTTTAAGTTTTCCCACCCCTTTGTTGATGATAATAGTTTGGACATTAGTGAAGTTAAGGATTTCCATAAAACATGTGCTTGTCCTTATCATGGTAGCCAGTAACCTGAGGAAAGGAAGTTATTGATTTTTTATATTACTTTTGTGTACTACATTTCCCGATTCAGTTAGTATAGTAGTACCCCTGTTTTCCTTCACCGTCTCTTTCTTATACCTAGCTGTTAGCTTAGACCCTAAGCGTGTGTTTTGTCTAACAAAGATTTCCTGACCGATATTGTAGTCTTGTAATTTTTTACGTTATTTGTTATGATGCTCCAAGTCTGTTGCCTGTTTTGTTCTGATTCTTTCTATGTTGTTCTGTCTGGATCTTTCGTAACATTCCGGGTCTGTTGTAATATTCCTACCAAAAATACATCCAAAGGTCTCTTATTGGTAACTGAATGTATCGATGAGTTATACTCATATACTGCTCTATCCAGTAGTTCTTTAAAATTGTTCTGCTTCCGGTTATTTTTTAAACATCTCATTATTTCGGATAAGGTGGAATGGAATCTTTCCACTTGTCCGTTAACTGAACTTTTGTAATGGGGAGCTTTATAGATTTGGATATCTAACTGATCCTTTAGCATGAAGGTTACAGTTTCCGAATTCAGCGACTTTTCGTTGTCCATCACAATACACTTTGGTACTCCGTAATAGAATACTAAATCGTGTAATGGTCCTTTAATATCCTGTATAGCTTTTGATTTGATCATTTTGGCCTGAGCTAATTTTGAGAATTTATCTTGTGCTGTTAGTACCAATACTTTTTCTGTGGAATAGGGGTTTCTTTTAGTTCTGGGTTCGTAGGGTGTCTATCGTACTTTTGTTCTTTACATATCCTGCACAGTTTGATAAGATTCGAGATTTTCTCCTTCGTTTTGGGGAAGTAACATTTTCCGAAAGTTGTGCCTTATTTTCTGCTATACCACGATGGGCCCTACTGTGTTCTTTAAGTATCTCTTCTTCCTGTTCGATGTCTACTAAAATGTCTTTTACAAGTAATGACGTGAATCTGATTTTAAAGTTTTTAAAGTGTAAAGGATAATCTTTTGTATTTCTAACATTATATCTTCTGATGTTATGATTCCGTTTAAAACTGACGGATTTAAATACTTTTTTAAGATGTCCAGTATGTCCTTTTCGTTATAGTTTGATTGTTGAATCGTATGCCTATGGAATGTTGGGAATGGAATATCGAAATTGTAGCTGGTTAAGTCATCTTTCTTGATGAAGATTTGATTTTTGAATGAATTCATCTGGACTTCTGTAGATTTTAAATTCAGATCTACCGTGTAGGTAGTTTCTGAGGGCTTTCAATGTCCAGACTATAGCTAACATCTTTTTCTGGTTAGTGGCGTAATTTTCTTCTGCTTAGGAAAGCGTTCTAGAGAGAAAGGAAATTGGTCTGTCACCTTGGGATAGTACTGCGCCTATGGCGAAATCGGATGCATCTGTTGTTAGTTGAAATTCCTTGTTGAAATCAGGGAATTGAAGAATAACTTCATCGGACACTAGTGAATTCTTGATTTTGTTAAAAACTTTTAATGCCTCTTGGTTCATCTTAATAATTTTTTTCTTTGAATTGTTTTTGGACACTCGTCCATCTTCCCCTCTTAAAAGGGAGCTAAGGGGTTTAGCTAACTTAGCAAAATCCCTTATGAACCTTCTATAGTAACCTGCTAGTCCTATCGTTTAAGTCATATCCTTTAAGGTTCTGGGTTGTGGGTAATTGGCTATTGCTGGTACTTTGGGTTTGTTTCGATACCTTGGTCAGAAATAACGAACAGTAAAAATTCTACTTTATTTTTGTAAAACTCGCATTTGTCCAATTGACATTTCATGTTGGCATCTTGCAGAGTTTGGAAAATTGTTTGAAGATTTTTTGTAAGTGATTCCCTATCCTTGCTAAAAAATAATAATATCGTCGATGTAAATGTAACAGACTTTCCCGATGTGTTCTCTGAGAGTATCTCGAGCGCACGTTGAAAAAAAGATGGTGCGTTTTTTAAGCCGAATGGGAGTCGTGTAAACTCGTATTTCCCATTGTTCACGATGAAGGCTGTTTTCGGTATATCGGACGTTTTTAGCGGAATTTGATGAAATCCACTCTTAAGGTCGAGGACAGAAAAGAGTTTATTGCGTCCGAGTTGGGCTAATACCTCGTTAATCTCGGGGATGGGGTATTTGTCTGCTATAGTGGCTTTATTGAGTTTTCTGTAGTCTAATACCATTCGAAATTTCCTTTCACCGGATGCATCTAGTTTCTTAGGAACTATCCATACTGGTGAGTTATAAGGTGACCGTGAAGGTCGAATAATGCCATTATCTTGGACTTGACTATTCACTTCATCTTTCAGGGACATCGGATATTGGTAGAATTTTGAATATATTTGAGGATCGGTAGAGGTTCTTATTTCTGCTTCAACATTCGTAGCGTAGGTTAATTTTTCGTTTGGGTCCGCAAAAAGATTACGATATTTCAGGATTAATTGGTCGAAGTCTAGTTTTTGTCTGTCGTCTACATGTTCTGTCCTGGGTATGATTGTGTTGACTGCTTCGTATTTTTTTTTCTTTTATCTGTATCTTTTTTCTCCTTTAATTGTCATTACTTTGTTTGCTTCGTCGATTACTGCTTGTAAATCCTTAAGAATATCATTGTCAAGAATAGCGTCAAATGATTTAAGGGTTGGTAATAGAAAAAATTTTACGTTACATTCCGGATGGTTAAATAAATTTTCAAGTTTGTGGTGTGTTATTTCGATACTACCTCCTACACTTATTGCATTAAAAGGTGTTTCGCTTGGTTTTAGATTTGTTACGTGTCTTGGTTGTATGTCATTTCTGTTTGAACCAGTATCGATAAGAATTTTGAAAGTTTCGTGACCCCCACTATACATTCGAAATAGGGAAGCGAGGAGTCGCTCATTCTAAAAAATTCAAATCTGTATCGGGGTATTGTGTGGTTTCTGGTTCGTTGTTTGCGTTTGCTTGCTCCATATACTCTGTCAAGCTCATGTCGAATTCCTCCTGGTTATTAGCTTTTGTCATTTCTTGCTCGTACCTTTCATAGTCCGTCATGGTGGCGTATGCCTCAGCATATCTTTGTTCGTTTTGTTCCTGGCATTCTCCTCCCTCAGTGTTAAAGAAAGAGTCTTTGTCTTTTCCCATCTTGGTTTGCGGGGAATGGTGGCCTTTTGCCGCTCTCAAACTGAGGTCTGTTCATATAGTTGACCATCTTCATTTGCATACTACGATCAACATCTATTGGTTCTGCTGGCTTGGGTTGGTTTTCTTGTGACCAGTATTGTGGTTGATAGCCAAATTGGTTTAGTGGTCTTTGAAATTGACCGGGCTGTACCTGGTTATCACTGTAGAATGGTCTGGGTTGTGGTTCTGGTCTCCGTGGAGGAATTGGAGGTGGATTCTGATATGGAAGATATGTCGGAAGTCTATAACTTGGATTGCTTGATGGCGTCGGTATGAACCTACGAGGTGCCGTAATTGGATTCTGATCTATGTTTCTGAATTTCAGTCCTATAAGTTTGGTTTTCTAACTTTAGGCACAAATGCAAGGCTTGCGGCAAGTCAGTTGATTCCGTGATGCCGAGAAAGCGTGGTAAATCGCAACATAGTCCCCTTACAAAGGTATCTAATGCTCTATCCCTATAGGATTTTGTCATAACCACCTCGGTTTGCCTGTCTAAATTCATACAGCTAACCTTATTAAGGATCAAAGATAGGTGTTTGTAAATATTCTGGTAAAACTCCTCAACTGTCTGTTGTCCATTTTGCGTCATAGTAGTTAGTTGGTATTTAAATGTACTTAGGTCTCGTTTATCCGCAAAGTGCAGAGTAAGGCATCGAGTAATTGCCTCCCAGTTCAGGGGCATATTGTAGGAGACCAATACTTGGTCTGCGTGGTGCGTTATCTTACTCAACTGGATCTCCTGAAAATTCCCTCATACCTTTTACTATGTCCGGCCCGCGGTCTAAGTCAGTAGTGTTGCCTCTAGAGTCGGGATCTATGCTATTGGCGGCTGCCTCAGCAAAATCGCTAGCATTGCTGTTACCACTCATGTTGCTTAAAATTGTTCTCAATCTATCGTTGATTATTCTGTCTATATAGTTTTCGATGGAATTTGTTTCACCACTCCTATAGTTTTGATGCATTGTCTGTCTACTTGCTATTCGTTGCTGCTGTCTCTGGTATTCTGGTATTCTGTATTCGTCGTTATTGGCGTTGGTTGGTTCTGAAGTTGGTAATTCGTCCGTGTCAACTGTATTAAGTACTGCGGGTCGTAATAGATTATTCGGGTTGGCCATGGTTAGTTAATTTTTTGTTAGTATAAGCGGATGTGTTTGCGTATGAAAGGTAATATTTAGGAAGTGTTTGAATATGTTAAAAATATTTGTAGTGTAAAGGTTATAAAAGAAAAATAAATTTTATATTTTATATGGATTGTAAAAATATTAATTTATAGTGTAATTTTAGTTTCAAAATGATAAGTTTTATTTTTAATTTGTTTTCCTCAAGTATTTTGGTATTTTTTAAGTGAAATTTTTAATTAAGAGTAAAAAGTAGTCGGTGATGCCTGTTTGAGTTCTTGCAGCGCGCTTGTATTTTACTGTTTATTGTATTTTCCTTATCTTATTGTTTTGAATTACACTGCGCTTTTGTTTTTTTTTTCTTATTAATTTTCTTAACTTATATTTGTAATAAATTGCTTTTTTTTCTTATTAATTTTCTTAACTTATATTTGTTATAATTTTTTTATTTAATTCGTTGTGTTTTTCCTTTCTTTAACTTTTCTTATTTTTAATTCGATTTTAATTTTTCTTAAACACTATTTTCTTTTCCTTACTATGGACTTACATGGACTATGGTTGTCGCGAACTCCATACCTGGTGATGCCGAATTCCTCCCTTTTGGATGTTTCTCCTACTCGCGGTTCAGATATCCACACTTTGTTTTGGAACATACTCTGCGAACGGATCGTACAGAGTTTTAACCCACGTTGCGCAACTTTGCTGCGATTCAAATGTTTTTTTTTTTTGAGTACCGATTGCAAGTTCGAATTGAACACTTAAGAGTCGTTTTGTCTTATCGTGTCAATTATTTGTGGCCGATACGAGTAACTTAGTTGACGTTTTGCACTGTTGTTCACGCTATCGGTCTCTGCTCGGGCGCCAGTTAAAATTAAATAAGCGAATATTTATTTTGACATGTGGATCTGTTTATTTCAAATTTCGGACTGAATACTTCTTAAGACAATACCACCCTGGCTAGCTAGAATTTGAGTTGGCAGCGAGTTTTGTAGCCTTTCGTCTTTCGTGAGAACTTTCACTCAGTCAAACTTATTTATCTTCGCATTTACTGCACTCGACGTATTTTGAGCATTGTTCGCGGTATTTGGACGAACGCGCAGGACTTAGGTTACGTTGCCTATCAAAGCAGTTTTTTCGCTGCTCATATTAAGCTGAGTTCACTTTTCGTGAAATATCACTATACAGTTTCGTGGTACAGATACGACCTTAATGTTTAACGATATCTTTTCGGAATATTATCCAGATCCAAGAGTAATTTTGTGATAAAGTTGACGGATTACTCTGATGTGGCGAATAATTTTTATTGTAGTTTTAGTGGGGCTGCATTAATCTCGTCAATTTTGACTAATTTCCTCCCAAGGATTGTATCAAGATATTCCATCAGCAGTAAAATAGAATCTTCACTCCTCTAAATGCTTAGATCCGTGGTTTTGCCATGGTATATTTATAATTTGGTTGCTTCTTAATACTGAAACACCTGCAAGAATTTAGGGCAAACCTAACGAAAATCAAAAGTCAGTGGTATCCTAAAACCTGAAGCCTCTTAGGATTGAAAGCAAGCAGCACCAACTTTCAATTTCCGATATGAATACTAATGCCGCTGAGAACTTGAGCAGCTGATAAATGTTCAGATTAAACATTCAAATATCGCTTGTATTATATATATACCAACTAATACATGCAATTTATTTCATTACTCCCGCACCTAAAAATAAATGTTCCAGCTATGGGAAAAGCAGTTAAGCAAGCATACTAATCGATGGATTGAACTTTTGCACATGCCAGATTTTTTATAAATCCGAGACTCGTAATTTAACATATAAGAGTTCCTGGCGCCACTTTTTTGTTCTTCATGGTCAATTTGGATTTCTGTTGGATTCTAAAAAGTTTAACTCTCAACCAATCTATCCAAATGCTGGAGATCAACTTAAATTGTTTCAAGCATTATAGCTTAGCATCACAGATTGAATTGTTGCGACGGTGCCGACGGTCTTGAGCAACAGTTACTTTGTCGCTTTCCGAATGAGTTGTGTAGGCATTGAATTTGCTGGTGAGATCCATCAGTCTGCGTGTAGCACCCACGAACTTGCTGGATTGCCGCAGTAATATCTCTTAGCCAGTCCATGGTGACTAGATCTGCAATTAGCTAAATGCCTCCAGCGTAAGATATAAATGAAATTAATGACAATATACATTTTGATGGGTGAGTTGTGTAATCGAACTACAAATAATCGTTTGGTGGGATGCACATCCATCTAAGACTCCTGGAGTATATTAAAATGGCATGCATGGGATTCCAAATTGACCGTAAAACTTTTATGTCCTCTTGATGACCAGTAACAATGGCATTTATTGTTGGTTGTACTACAATTTACTCACAATTTTGTAAGAGAAAATTACAAGATTGAACAATTGATATTATATCATAATGCTACAAGCATGATTACTCAAGGTTGTATACTCTTGTCAACAAATTATCAACGTTAAAAAATGGGATAATGACTTAGCTGCAGAAGAATGGTGCTGTAGCTTCTCTATAAATTGCAGTATACTGTAAGCGAAGAGTTTTAACGGATCAATAAGTAGTTCCCTTTAAATAATAATATGGAAGATACGCTGAGATTTAATTTATCGGTAAATTTGAGTGATGACTGCTATAGCAGCCCTAGGACAAAGTCGAAAAGAGCAAAGTTTAAAATAAATTGGGTTAAATGGTTGGGCTCACAATGAGTAGATCATTCAGGGACAACCGAGACGAGAACTTACTAGATCAATCAGTACACATATATGTACATACGCCAAGTAAGACTGGCTTTACGTTCGGTTGTCTTATTATGTTCGAGTGCACATCTTATTTCAACCACTTATCAAATGAACAAATATAAAGCATAAATACACATACATTGTCAATGAGCATATCTACACTATGTCCAACAACTCTTTGGAAGAATATCCACATCCACACATCCATTTAGATGATGTTCACCCGAAAATGCTAAAAATATCCAAACAACAGTTCTTTGATACGAAAGCAACGTACGGATTTCATCGCTAACTGATATTTAGTGAAACGCTTTAAATAAGTGTGCTATCAAATGTATTTCTCAAATTTTTCAGTTATCTCGTTTATATTTGTTTCATTCTACTGTTTTAAAATATCAACGCTATCTATACGATAAGTATTAAGTATTAACTGCGTATGATGACACAGATCTTGTCGTGTGGCTAAAAGAACTATTATATTTACTTTGCACATGTTTTAAACGGCTTGGGCTGTCCTTGTATAAATTAAGGCTTTAATGAATTAAGTAAAATAATAATCCTGAGCAATTTTTAATGTTTAATAAGTTATTTAAATCAGTTTAGTGAATACTTAATTAAATCTAAATATTTAAAACAATGTAATAGAACAACACTATGTGGGAGATATCTTGCTTCGAATAATTATTTTAAAAAAATCTTTTTGTTATCAATTAGAATAGGTGTGTATATTTTTGTATGTTCCGAAATCTGGATTGTATATAATTTAATAGTCAATACTATTAATGTATATTATGCAATAGTTAAATTCGGGCGTAAGCAGTTCTACCAGCTGACGATATATTGTCAAAAAATTTCGTCAAAACAGATGATTCGTTCGCTACGCATGTCGTTTTTAGACAGTGTGCATATCGGTTGAAAAATATGTTATTATAATTTAAAATGAATTATATTCAAAAATATTTAAATAATTTCATTTTATTTCAGATCAATTGGTTTTTTGATAAAGTTTCATGCTGAGATACTTATCAATTGAGAAATTCGGTGACTAAATTAAAATCATACGATAGTTAAATTTGCTCTGTGACTGATGACGAAACGTAATTATTTTAAAAATAATCTTGTATGCAATGGACAGTACTAACGCCACCGGTCGGCGGCGAAACAATATATGCGTTAATGCCGAAGATAATGCGCTGGATCAAATAACAAAAGAGGTAATAAACATGTTTTCTTAATAGATTTTTTCAGCGTTTTAGAAAGGGCAACTAACCATACAATCACAAATATGTCATCTAAATAAAAAACAGTTTTTATAACAAAAGTTTTTTCTACAAAATTGTAAATTTTCTAATAATTGTAAAGTTCTCATCATATTTACTTATGCCTAGGTTAGTTCATTTTACTTAACATTCAATTATTATACCCTGAACCTATTAAAAATGGAAGCCCCAATTTTTTGTCTAATGATTTGCTTCGTCTAGTCCAGCCGTCTCGACTAGAGCAGTCTTACGTGTCCTTAAAAATTTCTCCTTTTTCCCTTATTATCGCTAAAAATTTATAATTGGATACTGTGAACTATTCGCTATATGCTTTTCATTGTAACCACAATCCAAGGAACAATTTATTTTCATTTAGGGCTTTGTTTCGAAATATGTATAAATAATTAACTTTTATTTGAACTGTGTGTGATGCCATGTGTGGTTAACAATTATGTTTCTCAATCGTCACATTTTTATTTAATTATTTCAAGACGTTCTGTATTCATCGTTGAAAAATCGCCCAATAAACTCAATCCAAATCTCTTTCGTCTGTATTCTGTCGATTATACTTCCATTGGTCAGTACTTCCATTGGTCTAGGGCAAATAGAAGCACTGTTATTGGAAAATGAAATCAGGATATATTAGTTTTGCGCAGATGTATGTAACAGGCTGAAGGAGGCGTAGCAAACCCCAAAAATATACAGTGGTTCACAGCTTATTTCAACCAGCACCTTAAAAAAAGTTTGTTGGGCTATAAAATCTAAACTATTGGGGATATCCCGAAAATTTAAATGCAGGTTGTTAGTGTGATGTTTAAACTAATATAAAATCAATTCATTTATTTTTTAAATTTTTTTTCAATATTTAATAATGTTTAAAAACTAAAAAATTAGACCAAAACTGTTCCACAGCTTTTTTCAACCACTTATGAAATAACATTATATAACATTCAAATAACATAAAATAATAAAAAATTAATACTTTGTGTGACCACCCTTTTGGTTAACTATTATTTTAAGTCTTTTTGGTATAGATTCCACCAACTTTTTGGTGACTTCTTGAGTAATTTTTTCCCATTCCTCAACCAATGCAGCTCTTAGGTCCGATTTGTTGGATATATTGTGTTTGCGAATGTTTTTTTCCAAAATCGACCACAAATTCTCGATGACATTTATATCTGGTGACTGCGCTGGTGGTTTCATAACGTGCGGACATTTCCAGATCAGCCAAGTCTGGACAATTCCCGCAGTGAGTTTCGGGTCATTATCTTGATAAAATCTGAAGTCCTCCTTTATGCCCAGTTTCTGAGCACTTTGAATTAAATTGGACTTCAAAATATCAAGATATTTGCCTTTATCCATCGTAGTCTCAATGAACTCTAAGTTCCCAACGCCAGCTGCTGACATACAGGCCCAAACCATAAGGCTGCCGCCGCCATGCTTTACTGTAGCCCTCAAATGTTTTGCGTCAAGCTCTGTGTTAGGCTTACGCCACACATATGAGGGCCCATCCGACCTAAACAAATTAAATTTGGACTCATCGCAAAATAAAACTGTATTCCAGAATTCAATGTCCTTGTGCAAGTGCTCCTGGGCAAATTTTAAGCGACACTTCTTGTTTTTGTCGCTTATAAAAGGCTTCTTGCGTGGTACTCTGCCATTAAAGTCATGTTCCCGAAACACACGGCGAATAGTTTCTGGGTGGCATGACTTGCCCAACTCCTCCTTAACATCTTTGGCTACTTGTCGAGCCGATATCCTGGGGTTATCCCGCATTTTTCTTACAATATAGCGCTCGTCCGTGGGATTAAAAATTTTGTTTGGAGCATTTCTACCTTTATCGTAGGTTCTATTTTCACGGACTAATCGGTATATGATGCTTTGAACTGTAGAATCACTAAATCCAACCATCTCAGCAATTTTTCTACGGGAATGACCATTTTTATAATGTTTGAGAACAACTTCCCGCTGCTCAATAGGTGTGCGTGGTCCCATTTTGCTAAATTCACTTTTCTGCAAGTTGAGCTTTCAAAATTCTGCAAAAATTTATTTTATCATACTGCGAAAACAGGGAATAAAGCATAGAACAAGAATCTACGGTTGCATTGCAAAATAACGGATCTTTCATCATCTGCAAAGTTTGTGGTTGAAATAAGCTGTGGAACTGTTTTGGTCTCATTTTTTAGTTTTTAAACATTATTAAATATTGAAAAATATTTAAAAAATTAATGAATTGATTTTATATTAGTTTAAAAATCACACTAACAACCTGCATTTAAATTTTCGGGATATCCCCAATAGTTTAGATTTTATAGCCCAACAAACTTTTTTTAAGGTGCTGGTTGAAATAAGCTGTGAACCACTGTATATACTATTGATCAGGACGACAAGCCGAGTAAGTTGAGCCCTCTCCTTATGGGTTAACGCGTCGATCCCAGCATCTATAACAACTAGATACTTGCAATTTTCAAATAACCGATAACAATTCTTGTTTTATTATTATCGATTAATAACATGATTGAAATGCAGCTATTAAATTATATCTCGAATGGCTTCCTCCAAATTTTCAATTTAGTTTTATGTATATTTTAACGACTCCTAATTTCCCCCAAATTCTTTAAACATAAGTTCAATTGAAAATAGGATCAATATGTGACGAAGTTTGAATTTGAAGCTGAAGCTATTTAAAAAACGTTTGGACAATTTGCAAAAACATGTCAAGCTGCGTTCGTACGCATTTTTTCTATACGTGTGCACACATACACTTGCCAGAAAAACTATGCGTACAGGCCTAATGAGCGACTTTGATAGAGAATAAATATGATAAATAATAGTATATTTATCAATATTATTTTTTAATGGAAAACAATTTAATAACACACATTTATCAACAATTTTTTTTTTATAATATTAAACAGTTTTTTTTATATTTAAAATAAGAAAAAAACAACGAAAATTCACTTAGAAAAAGTATGCGTACAAACTAACAACCCATTGTTCTTAATCGTCCTGTGAAGCTTTTAGTACCCTTACATAGCATATTATGGTAAAGAAAGTATTAAAGGATGTCAATCACGTGTTGGTTTTCAAATTTTGTCATTAAGTTGATAGATTTCGTCATGGGCAGAAAACTAAAAGAGATTGATCCCGATCTGAGGAAACTCATCGTAAAATTACGCGATGAAGGGAAATCTTTCAGAGAAATTGGCGAAATTGTTGGTAGAACTCATTCTTCTGTCCAAAGAGTAGTCAATAACTTTAATTTGACTGGCTCAGTTAAGTCAAAGCCATGCTCGGGAAGGCCCTCAAAGCTGACCGAGAGAGAGAAGAGGGACGTGCTGAAGACGGTGCTGCTAAACCCTGGATTAACTGCAGCAAAGATTAATCAGGAAGTTAAACAGAAGTACAAGAAAGAGCTTCACGAAGATAGCATAAGAAAATCAGAGAGCGAATAATTACATCAAAGGACATGCTCAAATCGGTTCTGATGGAGGAATGGGTAAAAATTCCGTTAGATTTCACCCGGAAATTGGTGGCATCGATGCCAAAACGGTTGGAAGAGACCAAGAAGCGAAAGGGGTATCCAACCTCATATTAATTTTACAAATTCTCATTGAAAAAAAGTAATATTTTTTTTGTTTTTTAGTTTGTTTGCATACTTTTTCTAAGTGAATTTTCGTTGTTTTTTTTCTTATTTTAAATATAAAAAAAAACTGTTTAATATTATAAAAAAAATTGTTGATAAATGTGTGTTATTAAATTGTTTTCCATTAAAAAATATAATATTGATAAATATACTATTATTTATCATATTTATTCTCTATCAAAGTCGCTCATTAGGCCTGTACGCATAGTTTTTCTGGCATGTGTACATTTAAATGCGTGTATTCGTTTCTATTAGAAGAATCGAACTTGCGATTGAATTGTCAACTGCTACGTACGGCATACGGGCGATTTTTTTGTGTTGTGGCGGCGTTGAGTTGGATGTTGAAAGTTAATACGCGGTGCGTAGACTTTGTAGGTTTTCTCGTAGGTAATCTAGGTGTGTTTTTAATGCTCCTTACAAAGTATTGAAAATATTAAAAAACGCGGATTGGACTGGGATCAGGGTATCTCCTAGTCAGGCACCCTAACTAGAGCTTTTTAACTTGTAAACAGGCTTTTGTACACTGTTTCAATATGATGATAATTTTGCATTTAAACGTGATTATTTGACCTTCGCGAAATGAAATTGCAAACTTTAGAATTTCTGGCTGTTCGTTCTTTGTGGCTTTTTTCAAAAATTTCTACTCTAATTCTTGAAATTGGTTGACTGGGCTGGCCGATATCTTGCAAAATATATAGTGAAAACTGTCTAGAGCTAAGTCCCCGAAATGTAATACGTAAGGTACTGTTAAAATCCTCTGTTAACCGAATTATATTCCTACACACTATGTGCTACTCGGCTATTTATATTTATTTTCAAAACTATTGGATGTATATTAGAAGCTTTTAAAGGGGAATATATAGTCATATAGACACTCGTATAAACTAAACGAAGATTCTAGATCTAGATACTACAAATTTAACGACTAAGTTACTGTTGATCTATTTTTCCTGCATAAACCTTTTCGGAATTTCACCACTAGCGGGGGATTCAGAAAGTCTCAAATGACCATATGTATGAGATACAACATATATTGCCAATCTGGTCGCCCCAAAGGGCGATGCGTGTTATCGAAAATTTCTTACATTATTTTTGTAAAAAGCATTAATTTTCCTTTAAAAATAAATTATTGCTATTTTGGCATGTAATGAAAGAAGCGTGATGTCCATAGTAGATAAAGAGGATGTCGTTAATACTAGGTTAATGGTTGAATAATCACCTAGTGTAATATCATTTTTGTATCAACAGATATGGTATGTAACCATTTCTCACCAACATATTGGTCGTATTTAAAATATCGTAACTTTAGATCCTCGGTCTTTAGAGTATCTTAACAGTAATATACATATTAGGGCTCTAGCTCCAAAACTGTGGAAGTTTTATACCGTTTGCCACGCCCCAATAGGCGAAAATATATATTTTTATTAATCAACACGCATATATAATCAAAATTTTAAGTCTAATTAGGGGCCCTAGTGGTCGTATCTTTTCATTTTATATAGCAAAGGTACCAATGAGTATACGAAATAAATAATATCTCTTTATCGACGAGTTGAAAATCGATGTTCAGTAAAAATAATCCAAGCAAACCTAGCGCATAAATGAGTTATAGTCGCCAAAAACCGAAGTCAGACTAGAAACTACGAACCTGGAACCCAAAAATCACTGCACCGCATGTCCAAAAAATTGGAAAACTCAACTTAAGCAGTACCTGATAGTTCAAGTACAATTGAATCGCAATTTCGATTCTTCGAATAAAATAAAAAGAAAACACGCATTTAAATATATGTGTGCACATGTATAGGAAAAATGTGCACACTTGGCGTTGCTTAGCTTGTGCTTTTGCAAATTGGTCAAACGTTGTATTTAATAACTTATGTTTTACTTAATAGATTTTTATAAAATTGTCAGAATATGATGTACATATTCTATTGTATTCGTAGAGATGCAAACTAGTTCACATATTCTGCTATAAAAATATATATATATATGCATATATATCGTCAAGATTCGAAACCAATATAACCACAATCTTAATTGCAATTCAATAACAAAAAAATGAATTTGTTCTTCCTCTAATGTTGTATTTCATTGTAATTGCATCCTCAACGCCAAACCATCGAGTATATGAAAAATAATAGATTTACTGTAGAGAAAACAAATGCTCTTATAAAAATTGTTTTATTGAGCAAAACGATATATTTATATACAATTGTTTCAAATCCTTTTTTGGTTGGTTTCTATATTTAAATAAGTATATATATTCTGAGTATATATGAGCTGAGTCGATTTAGTCCTGTCCGCATCAGCATCTTCAAGAGCTTGAGACTTTAGCTGTAATTAAAATAATAATATTAAAAACTTCGTTAACAATTTGAGTGCCGCTCCAATGACTAGGTAGATAAGATATATGCCTTCAATGAAAGCTCAAATAAATTAAATTTTGTTACATAAAAAATTAATCAGTTAGTTAATCAGTCCGATCTCCGCATCTATTTAAAATTTGTTGTAGGTCCGTGTATAGCACACGCTAATCAAGTTAGTTTCAAATAATCGACAAATCTTCCCAATTAATTGTTATCGATTAAAAGCATGATTGAAATACAGGTATTTCACTATTTCTCGTAATATTAAGAAAGCAGATTAGACTGGAGTCAGGGTATCTCCTAGACGAACCCCCGTTTTTCGCTTCTTGTTTCTTGTTTTATATACTTTTTATAAATTTGTCCATGAACCTTTCGCAAAATGCCCCTTTGTTGGCTCAAATAATACCGAAACTTATTTTTTAAAAAATATATATATATTAAGAAAAATTTCAAGGCGTTGAATAAAAAAAAATAATGTGGCCTCCCTTATAACTAATATAATATCAAATAGTTGCCTTGGTGATCAATTGAAATGTTTTTCCATTTCACTAAGCGAAGTTGTTGTATAGGATTTTTTAATTGATTTAACAAAGGTCTAAGAATGCTCAACTTGTTTTACACATTCGTAAACTCTCCTAGAGTTTTTAATAATGTGTATGTTCGGTGAGTATGGCGGCAGCTAATCCACATTCCCTCGAGAATGTATTTCTTTTTCGTCCGGAGAGTCTACAGGTTTTTTCTGCTTGTTTCACATCATATGCTCTCTTTCGAATCGGAGACGTGAATCCTCACGTGCATAACTTAGATTTCTTTTAATTTTTAAACTATTTAAATATTTGGAACCTCAAATAATTCATTTTAAGCTTGCTTAACTAGAGACTTGCCGGGAGGCGAGAATTTGCGGCAGTCTGCAGAAAAGGTCGCTGATCTGATTCGGCTTATTTACAAAAGTTTTTTCATTACAGAAAAATTTGTTACATCTTTATTACAACGGTCAATCCTGAGAGCTATTTGTGTTTTGGATCAGATTCTATATTGCCTTTTAAATAACCTCTTATTGGACCTATTTTAAAGACTGAAAGGTATTCCACGATCCAATTTAAAAGAATGGGAATAATTCATTAAAATTTAAAACACCCAAATAAAATAACATTTTAGAACTATGCAATCGATCGCAAATTAAAATTAAAGTTCTTAAACCTATACAGATGAGCTGCAAAAATATCATATTCGATAGGTTCTTATTAAAAAGTTATTGTAATTAATAAAAATCATAAAGATTACACGGCAGAGAGTCCTTTCCTTATATATCTTATCTTGAATAACAAATTTAATATTTTAATTTAATAAGGTTGGAGGTTAACCGGACCGTAGAAAAACAATTTTTTGAACCATTATTTTCATTGTAATACTTCGTTGTTGTTATTTATAATTATAATAAAAAGCGTAAGTATTCTTAAGGAACGTGTTCGCATAGGAATAAAATAAATAAATATATATTATGTTTATATTTAATTTAATCAAAATCCTTACACAAATGACAATTATATAAAAAAAATTTAGTGATCATAAATTTTCTGTAAATTTTAAATACAGGCCGAAGCACGTTTAGCAGCTCGACGTTTGGCCCGCGCTGAAGCTCGAGAGATACGTATGCGTGAACTAGAGCGGCAGCAAAAAGAATTAGAACAAAACGCAGATCGTGCATTTGATATGCAAATCACAAGTGGAAACGTCATTAGCGACTCGCTTTCAGTACATTCTGCACGCCATGCCTATAGTGGTATTATTAACCTGGCACGTGCAACAGGTTCGCGACGCAGTAGTGAGGATTCATTGGAGGATGAAAGTCACAGTTTGCGTGATATCAAACACGAACTTAAAGTAAGTATATTAACAAATATAATATTATTACCATGATGTGTTTGTTTTCTATGTCCAAGTTGAAGAGTGAAGTACTTTTGTTTTGACAAAATTTGGTATACCCTGAACCGTTTGAAAATGAGAAAAATATAATGGGTTTATTAAAATGTGTGTAACAGGTAGAAGGAGACGTCGTAGATGTACACGGCTCTTCATCACGGTAACGCCTCCACTTGTTTTTCTAATTTCTAATTTTTTTGTTTTGCTGTCCTTTTATGCAACCTCTCCCATAAAAAAAATAAGCTCGACAAAAGAATCGTTATATCGTCCCAAGAAACTCTTTACACAATGAAAAAAATTAAATTTTTGACTTTAGGTGCAAAATTAATGACCTTTTATTCAAATTAACGAAATTTTTAAGCTTTATTTTTTAATAATATGTTCTGAATAAGATTATAAAAAAGGGGACAAAACTAAAAATGCGTAACAAAATAAACAACTAAAACTAAAATTACTCTGTCAAGCAACACTGCGTCTTTAATTCAGTTTCCACCTATTCTTGGAAATAATGATGCTTTACCGATATCTATGCTTTTTACGTCTCTTAATACATGTTTATTTTTGTATTTCTTTCAATTTGACTGTGAAATTTTGTTTTGTACTAATCTAAAACTGAATACTTTTATTATTAAAATGCATCGCTAAAGATTAAGATTTGATGTGGTCCAATTGATTTATTATAATCACAAGTTGGGCAAATCTGTTCCAGAGTTCGTAAAAGAGTTTGCTATATACAGGAAAACAATAAAGTATATATATTCTTGATTAGGACGAAACGATCTGTCGATTAAGCCCTGTCCGTAAGTACGAACGCGTGGATCTCAGTATCTATAAGAGCTAGAGATCATAAATGTTGTATAGGTCCGTGTATAGCACTCGCATATCAAGCTTTTTTTTTTTCAAATATTTCAATATTGTCAAATATTCAAATATTCTCAAATATTTATTTAAACTTACGTTCAGTTGAAAATAGGGTCAATATGTGAAGGAGTTTGAATTTTTATGTAAATGTTTGCATGTTGTAAATCATATATTGAAAAATATATTAAAAATAATTACACAAAACAGTTGGCCAATTCACAAAAGTAAATGTACAGCAGCGTCAAGTGTACTCAATTTTCCTAAACGTGTGCACACAGTCATTCAAATGCGTGTATTCTTTTCTATTCGAAGAATCGAAGTTGCGATTGAATAGTGCTTGAATTAACAGCTGCCACTTAAGTTGACATTTGCAACTCATACATAAGCACTAAAGTGGCGGTGTTGGTGGAGACATCGCTCGTAGACGTAAGGTCCTATGTTCGAGCCGGGCGGCGGTCGTAGGCGTCAAGTCCTGGGTTCGAGCCGTGCGGCGGACCGACGTTTTTACTTTTTTATTCATTTTTTAATTGTGAAGTATAGTCCGGTATAGGTAGAGTTTGTGCATGTTTTTTGATTTTAATACTTGATACAAACTATTGGAAATATTAAAAACCGCAGATAGGAATTGGATCAGGAAATCTCCCGTTGACTAGATTTTTTTTACTTATTTTTTTTTTTTGTAGACTTTAACTTAATAAATATTATTAAACAGTTTACCAATAAAAAAAAATTTCATTAATTTTAATTAAATGACATTAATTTTACATCTAAAATAAATATTGTATATTTTTTGCGGGTTAACAGTTTCTTGACCCATTTTTAATGTTAAAATAATTCTGCTTCAGCGTACTCAACAAAATTTCACAGCCAAATTGAAATGCAAAAATAAGCATGTATAAAGCCACACATTTTAAGTTTTGCTCTCTTTTTTTATAATCTTATTCAAAATTTATTATTAAACAATAAAAATTAAAAAAAAATATATCGTTAATTTGAATAAAAGGCCATTAATTTCGCACCTAAACTCAAAAATTATATTTTTTAAATGTTTAAAGAGTTTCTTGACAAACGGTATGTATTTTGCTCATGAAAAATTTTAATTTGGAAGCACCGAATGGGCTTAACATTTATATTCGTGATCTTCGAGGAGTATCATTTGGACCGCCTGCATAGTTCATTAGAGGTGTGATTGTTTGTTATTAACTTTGGGTATATGGTATGGGCTTTGCTATATATGTTTACATATTTACCTTAATTAAAAATATGCCTGTGGATCTTTCACTTGTGACTTTGGATGCAGGGTCATTCCAGTCAGAACCCACTGTTTTTTGTGTTATAAGAGGGTCAGCAGCAGTTTCTTTCGATTTATGCGTTTTCGTAGTACATTGGTTATTTTTGTTTAACTCGTTATATTTATTAATTTGATAATAAATGGTTTGATGTGACAAATTATGTTTCCTAGCAATATTTATTACGAAAAACCCCAAGTATTTTGCCACTCTTCAGTTCTTAACACTTTACGAAGCTACGCTATATTTAATATTAAAAAGATAGCTTAATTAACTTATAAAAATTTTTAAAAACTGTTTAATAATATTTTGAACTCGCCAAGAAAAAGTTAAATCATAATAACAAAATACTTATGCCGCTGCAGAAATTTTTTGTTCGCGGGCTTTCTTATGAGTGAAAAAAAATGATAAATGATAATAGACCAAATTTTTTACTTATTCACAGTTATTAATGTGAACTTCAGTTTGATCATAACTTGCGCTTTGTTGAATACAACGATAATTACCAAAAATAGACTAATAATCAAATGTTAGATATGCCAATATATAGATGACCAGTGTAAATACATTATAAAGTAAAAGTATATAAATAATATTAATTTTTAATGGTTTTTAAGAACACTGTTTTAATTTTTGAGAAAAAAGTGTTATAATAGTACAAGCTCAGCATATGTTTGTCGATAACTCATCTGATTTCCTTATTATTCAACAAATTCTATACTTTTATATCCTTTTACGCGCCACTTGAATGCCACAGATGCGAACGTTTTCTAATTTACCATGTAAGATATTGTAATCAATTCCCAGATATTCAATATTTCGGATAGTGGGTTTTGGACTAACACTTGCTTGTATATGTGTATATGTGAGTGTATATGAATCTGTTTTCGTAAATACAGTTTAAATTTGCAAGGTCTAATACACAATCTACTCATTGACTAACGAACTGATTTCCCTTCACGTATTTATTACACTTTACTTCCTTTAGACTCCAATCGTGTGTCTTTAAAGTCTAGGAATAGTTAGTTCCCATTGGACAAGCAGAATAAATAACATATTTAAGTAGAAGAGAAGTAAAAGAAACGCTAGCATCCAAATTTGAATTGGATGCAGTAATATTTTCGAGGTTTGACATGTTATGGAATAAACACATGAATGATTGCAAGAAAACGTGCGAAATTATCAGGAAATTGGCAGCTATTTCTTTCTGTTACGATCTCAAGAAAAATTGTGGGAATCAGAAGTTACGCTTTGAATTAATGACATAAAAATTACGTTTTGTAATGAAAAAGATAAAAAAAGATATAAATAAAACTTCAGTAGCACTAGCTATGTTCGGCTGTCAGTCCGTGTGAACACAACGAACTCGTATACAACAAAGGCTTAAACCTTCAATTTTAAGTGTATTAAGTATTTTCGATAAAATGTTTTTTACCTGATCATATTTCATTATTAACGATAATAAATCGATTAAATAATTTTGTTATGAATACAGAGGTTTTGTACGTCTTACAAATTTTCAAAAAACATATTTCAAATACACACAATTTATATAAAAAATAAAGTTACTTTTATGATATAGTTATGATAAAGTTATTTTTTATTCAAAATAGTGTCCTTTTAACTGAATACAACCTCTAGAACGATCAACTAGTTTATGTATAAACTCTTTCATCTCATCTAATGGAATTTTCTTTAATACCTATCTCACGGCTGTTTGAATGACTCGAATATAATCGTAAAACGCTCCTTTCATGTCAGTTTTCAATTTAGGGGACAGAAAATAGTCGCATGGTAATAAATTAGGAGAATACGGATGCTGGTCGATTACACAATTCTGTTTTTTTTTTTTCATAAAAAATTTACGAACATTTTTGGTCTTGGGAAGTGGTGCATTATCATGAAATAAAAACAGCTGTTCGTATTTGTAAATAGTATTCTCCAATAACAGTTTGACTTTCTAGAACAAATTCCTTGTGTACAATACTCAGGAATCGTAGAACGTCATCAACTTTGTCTTAATTCTGGACTTTTGAAAACGCAATTTTTTAATTTCTTCACGAAACTTTTTAAATCGTTTAAACCACTTTGAACTTTGGAGCGAGCTAAACAATTATTACCATACACTTTTTGCATCAATTCGTAAGTGTCACATAATGTTTTTCCAACTTAATATTTGCTCTTTTTTACATTGCATTTTTACGGTACAATCGGATATGTTGAACACGAAAACACTATATATATATTTATATATTTACTTTATATATTTATATATATATATATATATATATATATATATATATATATATATATATATATATATATATATATATATATATATATATATATATATATATATATATATATATATATATTGATTAACATAAATGTATTATGTATTATGTATTAAATAGTTCTTTAGGGTGAATTAAACTAAGAGTTCTTACAATCTACGTCAAATATTGACTGGTTTAATGTGATTTCGTATTTTATTTTACTTATTCTATGTTGTTAATAGGAATTTGCTTGCTATATTAATCAGTTTAATTTCATTTCGTTTTAGGAAGTCGAAGAACGTTTTCGAAAAGCGATGATAACAAATGCTCAACTAGACAACGATCGCTCATCTCAAACTTATGAAGTAAAACTACTTAAAGATAAAAATGAAACAATGCAGGAATCTCTTGCTCAATTGCAAAGAGAATATAAAAACAAAGTTCGCGATTGTAGTGCCCTGAAACGCAATTTGGATCGCACAACTGTAGAATTAAACCTGGTGCAAGGTCAACTAAGTGAGCGCGATAAACTAATTGAAGAACATGGTCTTGTTATTGTTGCAATTGAAAATAGTGATGGTAGTGATGCGAAGCGCGCTCTAGTTAGCGTTGAAAATGCCAATATTTTGGCAACTGTGCAGGGTTCTCTTGGTAAGCACAGCAGATTAAAAGTTTAATATACTGTCTGAAAGTAAACATGTCGTTTCAGATGTAAGAATTAAAAAATTTGCAGAGCAAAAACAGCATCTTCTTAATGAAATGCAAAAGCTTCGCGAACAGTTAGATGTTTTGAAAAGTGAATGTAGACCTGGCCGTGGCAGTTTATTTAGTGACTCTTTGGAGTACGATGATGACTATGACGTTCAAAGTAAGTTCGAAACCAAAATAATATACTATAAAACTATCATGACAATTCGTAGGAGAATCAAATAAAGTCATATCCGATTATAAATATAAACTACAAAAAGCTGAACAGGAAATCGGTAGTCTCCAGGCAAACTTAGCCCGTTCAGAGACTCAAGTTATACGGTATAAAAGTACGGCTGAAGCTGCTGAAAAATCTGAGGCTGAACTGAAAGTGGAAAGACGTAAGCTGCAACGAGAGGTATGACAAAATACTTTCTTTTTAATATTGACTACAAAATCATATCACGAATTTTTCGAGCTACCCGATCCAGTTCAATTTTAACATCCTGTTGGCAAAAGTTTTTGTTTAAGATTTTGACAAAAAGCTAAATTTTCTTAAACTCCACTACATTTTATATGAATATTAAAAAAGCAATGAAACCTTTTTTGTGAGGTAAAAGTTTCTACCTGTATGAGCTTGTAACATCCCGAAAAGGGGTAAATAGGTCGCTGGTATTAGAGTTTGTAGTGTGATACCAGAAATAACTTAATCTACTTTCATATATTCTCAGCTATCAGTAAAAATAGCATGTTTTCTCATCTAGAGAGATTTTTCGAATACATACGAACAGCCTTCGCTTAAGCTTTACTGCTGCAGAGTTCTAAAAATAGAACTTTGCGGTGCATTCTTCAACGCAACAACAACAAAAACTGCTATTTACGAAATTTGCGAATTGCAGATATGCGAGCCCAGCTTAACGTTGTGATGGCTAATAGGCAAGCCTCTATCATGACAATAAACACTAAAATCGATATAGCCTCCGTGCAAGGCATTAATATCAACAAAAACACCAAACGAAAACAGCCAAATTCAAAAGCAACCAAGAAAATGCTCATCTTCGATGAACCAAGCACCAGCAATGCAGCAGCAGTATCACAGAATCGATTTTCACTGCTCGCAGAACAAGACGAAGACTACAGTGAATTACCTGTATCTCCAGAAACCCCAGTATTAACTGACCAGCAAATCACACCAAAGCCTCGTCCGCCCCCATTTGGTGTAAAAACATCAAGTCTGTGGCCTTGTTGCAACAGATAATCGACAAAGTCATCAATGCTAAATCATACGTGATTAAACCAAAGCGGAATAATATAGGTGTATTCCCCCAATGCTGTGAAGACTATCGCACAGTAATAGACGACTTTACTAAGCTGGGCTTAGAGTTCCACTACTAGCTGCTTAAGGACGACAAGCCATATAGAGTCTGCTTCAGGGCTTGTCTCCAGCACTGACACAACACTTATTAAAGATGATTTGGAAACCAAAGGCCACAAAATTACAAATGTGCACAACCCACTGAGCCGTACGGACAAAGCACCGTTAAATATATTTTTTGTTGACGTGGCTCAGGCCCCCAACAACATCTTAATTTTGGACATACGAGTTGTCTGCAGGCAACGCTGCACGGTGGAACTGCTAAGATTTAACGACCTGACGCAATGTCATCGCTGTCAGGAATTTGCACACACAACGGTAATGTCACAAAGCTCCCAGGTGTGAGCGTTGCGCCGGGAAGCACGCATCCAAAGATTGCACCCGTGAAAAAGACCAGGCGCCACCTGGTCAGGCTGCCAAGTATACAAGCGATTGCGCAAGTTGCAATCCCCAGTACAAAAAAGCAGTGCCGTGAGCTTTGCAACGCCTATTAGTGGTGTTTCTTACGACCGGGTCGCTAGAGGTGGACCGCCAAACCTCATAACCAAGCTTGTCTCCAATAATAATAATGGCTTTACGTGTGGGTATCTGGAACGCCAATGGCCTGAGAAACAAGACTCAGGAACTGGCTGTGTTTCTCTAACAAAAAAACATTGATATAATGTTAATAACAGAAACTCATGAGTGCCCCACTACACAAATTTTCGGTTACGAACACTATCAGGCGCATGGTGAAGGAGAAAACTGCTTTGGTGGATCCTGAATTCTCATACGAGCAACAATAGCGCACATACTTTTATTGCTAATTTCCAATTCAACAATGCAGGTCTCAGCCATCACCCTTCTATTGGAGCGATCGAAGTTGCGTCAATTTATCTTCCGCCAAACACTGGTCTGTGTGATCATCACATGTAACAAGTACTTGGCCAAAGGTGAATAAGACCCTCATCGGCGGCTACTGGAGTGGTTGGCATCTATTTTTGGAAAGCAATAGTGCGAATCATCGCGGAGAAGTCATATTTGAGGCGGTTCAAAACCTACAATTCAGCATACTGGCGACTGGAGCCCCCACTCGTTACCCACTTAATGGACACAGGCCCTCTGCAATCGACTTCACGGTCTACAAAGTCATCTGTGATCGATAGAAACGATGGACCATTAGGAAACAGCTGCTGCCGGCAGGATCAGATTTAGGAGTCTTTAGGCGCGAGCTTCATTACTCATTACATATATTTAACACTCCTGAAGACGTGGACTACGCAGCAAACAAACTGCAAGAAGAAATAGTCAAAGCTGTGCACCTAGCCGCCCCACCATCTTGCCAAACATAACACCAGTCTGTGTACAACATCCCTTCACCTTGGAGGCCCAGGACCTACTAATATGCAAGAAGACGGTTAAGATTACGCACGCCTAATGCTAAAGCCACCTACAACGAAGCCACGAGGCATCTCAATGCTGCTCTCGCCCAGCTTCAAAAGAGGTGTATCAGCGATGCGCTGGAACTAGCTGAATCGCCCACTGACGCAGAATTTCAATTATGGAAATTTACACGTAAGCTCAAACGGCAGACAATCCGTCGTCATCCCATTCGGAGCATTTCTGGCTCCTGGCACATTGGAGCCAAAGCTCAAGCTGAGGCTTTTGCCAACCATCTTCAAGACCAATTCAATTCAATAGATGTACTGATCTGCCGTCTTTCTAGACTTATGTCTAGCAGGCGTTTAATCGAGTCTGGCACCTGGGACTGCTGCAGAAAGTGAGGACCACCCTTCCAGCCCCATTTCTCGTGTTGCTGTCCTCATATCTGATTAGAAGAACCTTCCAAGTGTCTAAGGGGCAAGCAGTATCCTTGACTAGACCAATTATGGCTGGAGTCCTCAGGTTAGTGTTCTAGGGCCGACAATTTACACTTTATTCACTGCAGATATGCCAACTTCCGAGCCAAATATAGGAACTACCGACACAGTTCTCATAGCGACTTATGCAGACGACACCGCCATCTTGTCTTGGTTTCAAGGAACAAAATTCAGATCCTGCAGAATAAAGCGCTACGCAGATGGATGTATGGGTGGATATATTAGGTTTTCATAATTTGTTCGGCTTTGGCTGTCGTACTACCCGCTACTTTATGCGTTTAACATTGTCAATGTAGAATCTTTGATAACTATCGAAGCACGCAAAACTGCAGTATTTAATTTTGCTGCAGGTTTAATATTTTTTTAATATAAATGATAACGTTATTAATGCTTACTTCAAAATATAATGTTATTGGCTATGAGCACCAATCATTATTTGTTTATAATTCATTGTTTACGAAATCTAATTATTCTTTACCTACGGCACGAATTTGAGCAATAACCGAAGTGTTGAAAAGTTATGCCTCGTTAGAGGTCGAAAACGTCTGTCATCATGCATTTTAACTCCTTAACGGATGTCGGCATTATCATCATTAACATCTGTGTAAAAATAGTGGTACACTGTATTGGTATTGCAGTTGTTGAGATTTTTTTTATAGTTAAGATTGCTATGTTGTAAGTCCAACGCTACTTCTGATTGCATCAAATGAACTAAGTGTGCTTAGCACAACAAATGATCATTTATCCGAAAATTCCATTTATTTGTTTTAGCTCCTTTATGGGCTTAACGCTCCAGTATCAATTAATATTTTTTATGTTTTCCCAACCGTTCTCGCATGGCCTTGTTACCCTATCGGACGTATTTGGTCTTTTTGGGGCTTGCTTACCACTATTTGGATCATCCTGATCGTCTCTTTTATTGTTTTTTTTATTCCCGTTGTTCTTTGGTTGTTTATTGACAAAATGGGGCATTTTTTTCGTTCCTATTATGTTTTCCCTGTTTTGCATATGTGCGACGTCTATTGTCCTCTTTTGCCTGGATTCTGTGATAGATTGATATTAACACCTGATATTGTCAGCATGTTTTGGTGTGTACGATTTGAAATAGTTTTCAATTAACTTACATCGTGTGGCTTATATATTTAATAATTAAGATACAGTTTGGTGTTGAACCTGCCTCTGTCTGACCGGAGATTCTGGTCTCCATAAGTAGTGTTAACTTGTCTTCAGAAAATCGGTGGATACTGAGTGATGCTACTGAGCCAGGTACTATCGCTGACGGCCACGTGGTCAAAGATTACTAAGAAGGTGTCGTGATGTTAGTTTCCGGTCCGTCGTTTCTGCTGATTCATAATGGGCCGTCGTTGATTGTAAGAACCCCTTGGACAACTACAGCTGATGCGTGCATGGCGATTGACCTTCCGCATGAGTCAAATGCCATTATTTTGTTGTGGCACTCTTTTATAACATGATCGGATAGTTGCTGTAAGGTTGCTGGAGAATAACATTTTAAATCACATAAATTCCATCTTTATTTGACAACACTTAACACTATATACATTTTAATGCTTCAAATGAAATCAACTTTTCCTTGTTGACTAATACCCCCTTAATTTTCTTTTCTTCATCATATAAAAACGTTAGCTCCTGGGTTTTTACCAATACTTTGTCACCTTCGTTGAAACCCTTGTTGTGCTTGTTCTGGTCCTCTTTCTCGTTGGACTTCTTGGGCCTTCTATATTGTGTTCCGTATTGATCGTTGAAGCTATACCACTATGGGTATAATGCACTATACCATTATGGGTTTTTATAGATACACTTTGTATGGATCTAGATCAGCTAGAGTTGATTACCAAAACCATAAGTGATTGCCCAGCATTTGCCTCGATTTTTATATCTTTTGTTAATCCAAATTGTATTTAATTGTTTTTAATCTAATAAAGGCAAGAGGTTAAAGGCTCGTCAAACAGTCTATGTAATAGTCGTCAATCTTTATAACCGGGACCCCGAAATAAAAGCGAATGAAATATAGCAATAATGAGCAAATACAACATATTTTGAAACAAGGATCGCGATACAAATATTAATTTTCGTTATCCAGTTTTATTATATACTAAACATAAGGGAAACTTTTGTAAACAAACTGACTCAATCCAAACATAAGTTCAAAATATCGTAATTGTTCATTAACTATGGTTAACGTATGCTATTAAATTTTTTTATGGAAAAAGTTTAATAAAAAAGGTCATTTACATATTTTTTTATTCGTCTTAAACATCATCTCTGCCGTTGAGTGTTTTTTCCGTCTGTTTGTTTTTATACTCTTGTCGCCGTTATCAAAGCAGTCCATTTGGTGTCTCCATTTAAAATTGCATTTATATTTGCTTTGTCCTCCGCTTATGATATTTATTTATTTATGTTAAGTCTACTAGTGGTTTAATAACTTGAGTTTATAAAGAAAATGTTAAGTAGTGTTATGCTTACGCTGTTTCCATAAGTACGACCGTAGTTAAGTTGTGTTATTTATAGTTAATTTGATTTTCATTTCCATTGATTAATCGCGTTATGTTGCACTATAATACGTACTGTCGTGAGTTCAAGTATTTTTGTTTGTCAATTAAGGTTTAGGTGAATATTTATTAGGCAGCGCTCTTGCGACTGGTCTAATTGCGAAAAATGTCTTCCACCCATTGGGAATATCGAATCAAAATATTGCCAATCAGATAAAATGTAGCTCTAAAACTGTTAAAATATATTTATAAAATTAGAGTTCTTATAAAAAAGACTTCAAAAGGAAGTGTAAAATGCTTGAATTCGTCCAGTTCGACTAATTTAATAGTTAAGATTATTATATAAGTTAACGAGTAGTTATTAACTTAGAATGTTCAATTTGACATTCGACGTAATGAGTTCGGTTGTCTTTACTGACGAAAATGGTTTCAATTTAGATGTCCCTGATAGGATTCAATATTACTTTGATATGTAAAATGATGAGTTGTATTTTAACCGCCGAAATTGCAACAAATCTTTTTAAAATATAAAATGGAATTTGATTAAGTCCCTCTAAACGAAAAACAATTCAGTTTTCTACCTCTCTCCAGACCTTAACGTGATTGAAAATGTGTGGGAGGGCCTTATACGGAAAGTGTACTAAAGGGGAAAGCTATACCACGATAATGAAACATACACTCCACCAATACAACTTGCTTGAAGAGGGATATCCCTGTATGTAGATCTTAAATCATTCTTTGAAGTTAATACCAACAAAGGATGCAGTACTCATTAAATCCATCAAATATTTACGTCAACAAAAAATTAAACTTGAAATAAATTACTTTTCTTCCAAAAAATTAATTAGTTCAGGTGCGTCTGTTCTAGGGACCACGCAATAAGGGAGTTTTTTTAAATAGCTTTATGAAAATGTGTTGTCAACTTTCTTAAATAATCAATGTTTTTGTATAAAACAATTTTTCAATTGTTTTAAAAATACGAGTTATATAACTAATACATTGACTAGCTGTGCATGTAAAACAAGTAAGAAAGCTCTAGTCGGGGTGCCCGACTAGAAGATACCCTGATCCCAGTCCTCTGAGTTTTTTAAATATTTTCCGTAGTTTGTATCGAGTATTCAACAATAAAGAAAACAAATAAATAACGACATTTCGAGACCAGGTTTCGAACCCGGACTGTTTGCGCAACGTGCACCAACTCTACCAACATCGCCACTTCATAATTAAAAAAAAAAAAAAAAAAAAAAAAAAAAAAACGTCGCAGCGAGGATGGAACCCGAGCCTAAACGCTAACGAGCGCCGTCTCTACCAACGTAGCCACTGCACCATTTGGGAGAAGAGTTGCAAATTTGAAGTTGAGTAGAAGCTGATAATTCAAGCAGTATCAATCGCAATTTCAATTCGTAGAATAGAAAAGAATACACGAATTTGAATGTATGTGTGCACGCGCATATGAAAAATACGTGCGCGTGGCGCTGCTGACATGTGCTTTTGCAAATTGGCCAAACGTTTTGTTTAATAACTTCTGTTTTACTTAATAGATTTTAAGAAATATTCAGCATATAATCTACATATCCTTTTGGCTTGGTTGAGATGTAAACGCCTTCACATAAAGGCCCTATTTCCAACTAAATTAAATCGAAATTGCATAAAATATACATAAAACTAAATACAAAATTTGGAGGCTCTAGATCTTAAGACGTCCGAGATATAATTTATTAACTGCATTTCAATCATGTTTTTATTCGATAACAATTAAATGCGAATAGTTATCGAACATTTGAAATAAACTTGACCTGTGCGTGCTATACAGGGGTTTACAAAAAATCTCTAGCTCTTATATAGATGCTGAGATCCACGCGTTCACACATACGGACAGACGGACGGATGGACAAACAGACGGACAGACGGACAGGGCTCAATCGACTCGGCTTGTCGTCCTGATCAAGAATATATATACTTTATGGGGTCTGCCACGCCTCCTTCTGCCTGTTACATACATTTGCACAAAACCATTATACCCTGATTTCCCATTTTCAATGGGATCAGGGTATAAAAACTTCACCTCGTAAACCAAAATACCATTCAGAAAAAATAAAAAAATATATATTTTTCAAAACTATACTAATTTGTGCATTTTTTTTCAGCACCGAGAGATTTTGGAACGTTTGGAGGAAGCAGAAACTGCTAACAATCATCTACTTAAACGTCTTGACAAACTTAAAAATGCAAAGAGTACAATATTAAAAGATTTATGATTGATGATGACAAAACAAAATACTTCATAAAGTCATTAAATAGAATCTAAACGGAAACATGATTAAAAAAAATTAAAATTTCAAAATAGTCAACACTAAAATTTTGTTCTTGTATTGAAAATACTTAAGTTTTAAAGTGTATCACTTCATACTAATCTTCCTATATTGGCAAACACAATTTTATATTTGAAATGTTTTATACATTGAAAACTTGAAAGTTATTGGCTCTAGTTTTAGAGAATATATTAGATATGTTTTACATTATTTTTGTATAAATTAAACTATGTCTGCGTTGAGTAAGTAATTTAAACGCTGATTGAGAATGCATGAGTTTGGTATGCGATACCCGATGCTCTTTGTTCCCCAAAATCAATTAAAGACATAAATTCTTACAATCAGACCTAGTCGTTCAAAGTGCTGATTCCTGATCTGATACTGATCGCATCATTGGTGGTGACCAGAGCTAAGGTGTTTTTGCGGGTGCATTATTATCATGCATGATTTGGTGGTGACCAGAGCAGCCGGTACCATTGTACCATTAACTAGAAAATTATAAATATATGACTATATATGACTACTTCAGTTTAGCGCCCCTTTTTTTACTTAGTTCATATTGAACTTTATAAAAATCAATTGATAGCTCAAAATGTATGCATTAAACTTTCAATAACTTTTTTTCAATAATATAAAATTGGCTGCAGTAACTTTCAACATAATATTAAACAAATTATGTTGAGAAAAAGAATTAAAATCATGTTATCTATTTGTTTTTTCTTAAAATTAAATTGTTTAATGCTTATATATAAAATATTAGATACTTTAAAGTAAATTAGCAGAAGGCGGTCCCGCGTTATTTCGAAATGACTTCGACTTGTATCGGACTCGTACATCTTCCTTCCAATTAAGATTATTAAAAGGACCTCCACATTTTGGGTCTGAGCCCAAGATTCAATTATGAATATCTCGCTCAATTTGGTAATTGCCAATTTTTTTCTGTAGACTAAGAAACTTTATTCTTTAGAAGAAAAAAAATCCAATACTCAGAAAGCTGTGCTTATCTGTAGGAGAAAAATCAATGACATCGGCTTACTGCGATTCTCAATTATATGACAAACATTGAAAAAATGTATTTATTTTTATTACAAATTCTTTTGAAAAAACTTCATTGGTGGTAATTGGGAATAGACGTTCCACACTGAACATTTTTTTTACTTAAAAATAAAAAAAATGGTCGAAAGCCAAGTTTTTTAAAGTTCTATAGATTTATTTTAAATGTGGGATATCTAAATAAATTAAAAACAGCAATAAACCCCCATAACACAATATAATATAAAAACAAAGTTATTAAAGGCATCCAGCAAGTTTAGTTCACGATTTGAAATTATATTGCTGACTTTTACACTACGATTCACAATCCAATTTTCAACCTACCTTTTTGCCGATCAGTGTATGAGAAGAGAAAAACTAAAAGCCAGAAGTAAGAAATCTTAAGTCGGGGCGCTCCACTAGGAGATACCGTGACTCCAGGATAACTCAAACCCGACATTAGGACAGTAAGACTGGATACAACTTTACCAAACCACCACTGCATTAATAGAATTTTTCTCCCTCCTAATGTTCAATGGGGCTCAGATCGGGAGTGTGGTGGTGTATTAATAGCCTTGCTACACTTATAGAAGAGCCATGTTCCTACATGAATCTCCTTACACATAGAGCCATTGTCTAGATAGAATTTTAAATTTGGCTTATGGCTTATTGCTTATTAATAAAGCCAAATTTTTTCGCATTTCTCTTTAAATTCGTGCTTAAAATATTGAGGTATTTATGGTTTCCTCTATATATGCAAGTTCTCCAACTACTCGGCTACAGATCGACACCAAACCTAACCGAAAGCTTTACAAATTTTACACTCATGATTCTGCTTACCAAGATAGTTAATGAGGTAATAAGTACCATCTCTAAGTTTTAAGGGAGTCACGAATAAACCATTGGAACAGAAGCACATAAGCGCGACTATGTTTTATATTTCAAAATTAAATAACTTCCGACAACTCGGATAGAGAAAAGTCTCTATCCAACAGGTTATGGGCCCAGTTGCGGATATTTACTTGAAATATAGTGATTGTTATTAGTTATGAAATATTAACGTTCGTGTGACTCAGGACTAATTGATAATAAGCTATGAACGGGATTTATCAAATAGAAAAGTTGGACGAAGGCAACTATGACACTTGGCGCTTTCAAATGCGAAGTGTGTTGGTACA
Organism: Drosophila eohydei; assembly: GCA_035045825.1. Classification (NCBI taxonomy): domain Eukaryota; kingdom Metazoa; phylum Arthropoda; class Insecta; order Diptera; family Drosophilidae; genus Drosophila; species Drosophila eohydei. Next base: position 1,137,880 of record JAWNOT010000007.1, read on the forward strand.
CCAGGAGGTATGGAGTGTAGCATCAGGTGAACGGCCACCAATGGATGCTCCGGAGAATGTGAATTGGCAGGCTATAGATGAGAAAGCGCTGGCAGTGATCACATTAAGTGTGAAGGCATCACAATTGGGATATTTTAAAGTTTGCAAGACGTCGTCCGAGGCATGGAATCGGTTAAGAGATGTCCATCAGCCAACTGGACCAACACGTGAGGTTCAGCTGTAAAAGAAATTGCTTTTCAAGCGCATCGAACAAGGGCAAAGCATTTCTAGTTATCTAAACAAATTCACGGGAATTCTGGATGGCCTTGGGACAGTAGGAATTGAGCTATGCGACGAACTGCGCACAATTATTTTGTTGTCGAGCCTTCCAGAAAGTTTCGAAAATTTCGTTGTCGCCATAGAGACGCGCGACAGTCTGCCGACCTTCAACGCTCTGCGTCAAAGTGAAGGAGGAGAGCGAGCGGAGGGAGAACGCAGAAGGAAAGATCGAATGCGAAAAAGCGTTTAGTGCAACATACAAGCCAGCCGCGCAGAGAGCGCAAAAGCAGAGAAACAAAAATGTGATATGTTTCAAGTGTGGCGAGCGCGGGCATATGAAGACTGAGTGCAAAAAAGAGAACAAGCAGTACAGTTTATTAAATGCGTTGAGCGCAGATCTTTTGAAAAAGAGTATATGGTGTTTGGATAGTGGCGCCACAAGCCACATGTGTTGAGATAAAAAGTTATTTACAAACATGAAAAAACACACAGAACTGATTAGTCCGGCTGACTCCAGTTTGCTGAGAGTAGTGGGAAGAGGAGAAATAAAGCTAGAGACAGAATTATGCACGTTGCTGTTAAAGGATGTACTCTATGTGCCGAAAATGAACGGAAATTTTTTCTCAGTGAGCAGCGCTGTGAAACATAATTGATTTATTACTTTTGGGCAAGAATATGCAAAAGTAATGCAAAAGGGTGATTGCATTGTTAAAGCAAATAAAGTTGGAGACTTGTACATGTTTCAAGGAAAGCAAAATAGCTGTTCTGCTGTGGTTAAGGCAGATGGCGTGCTGTGGCATAAACGGTATGTCCATCTGAATGTCAATAGGTTGAAAGAACTGATCAACAAAGGAATGGTGCGCGGTATTGAAAATATGATTTTCAATGATAACATGAATTGTAAAACTTGCATGCTATGCAAAATTCATGTACAGCCATTTCCTGATGCAACTGCCAATAGAGCACAAGACATATTGGAGTTAGTTCATGCTGATGTGTGCGGGCCTTTTAGCACACAGTCTCTGGCTGGGTCGATATACTTCTTAACCTTTATTGACGACAAATCAAGGCGTATCTTCGTACATTTCCTTCGGAGAAAGGATGAAGTCTTCAAGAAGTTCGTCGAGTTCAAAACATTGGTTGAACGGCAAACAGGCAAGTGTCTCAAATGTATCCGGAGCGACAATGGAGGTGAATTCGTCAATAAGCCGTTTGATGAATACCTGAATACCAAAATGGCGTAGCTGAGAGAGCAAACCGCTCGCTGGTGGAGATGTCAAGTTGTATGCTGATGCAGTCAGGTTTGGGCGAATCTTTGTGGGCTGAAGCAGTCAACGCAGATGTACACTTGCCAGAAAAACTATGCGTACAGGCCTAATGAGCGACTTTGATAGAGAATAAATATGATAAATAATATTATATTTATCAATATTATATTTTTTAATGAAAAACAATTTAATAACACACATTTATCAACAATTTTTTTTATATAATATCAAACAGTTTTTTTTTTATATTTAAAATAAGAAAAAAACAACGAAAATTTACTTAGAAAAAGTATGCGTACAAACTAAAAAACAAAAGAAAAATAACTTTTTTTCAATGAGAATGAGAAAATTAATATGAGGTTGGATACCCCTTTCGCTTCTTGGTCTCTTCCATCCATTTTGGCATCGATGCCACCAATTTCCGGGTGAAATCTACCGGAATTTTTACCCATTCCTCCATCAGAACCGATTTGAGCATGTCCTTTGATGTAATTATTCGCTCTCTGATCCTGCGCTCCAAAAAATCCCATAAATGCTCTGGTGTCTAGTGTTGTAGAGCAACCAGAGCTTGACATTGTGGGCTGTGTGTTTGGGGTCATTGTCCTGTTGGAAGTCCTCTCCAAGACTCAATTGTCTGGCGCTTTGGTGCAAATTGGTTTTCAATATATGGAGGTAATCCATATGGTTCATTGTGGACTCAATAAAAACCAAATTGCCCACTCCACTTGCTGCCATACACCCCCACACCATTACGCCACCTCCGCCGTGCTTTACAGTTGGAGCTAGATTTTGGACTTCGAACGCTGTGCCCCTCTTTCGCCACACAAGCTTTCTCCCCTTGACTCCAAATACACAAAATTTGCTCTCATCACTAAAAATTACTTGGTTCCAATAGTCTGGACTGACTTCCAAGTATTTTCTAGCGAAATCCAGCCGCTTGATTTTATTTGGCTCAGAGATGACCGGCTTTCGTCGAGCAACACGGGCATTTATTTCATTTTTCTTTCAAAATTTTCTTATGCTGTCTTCGTGAAGCTCTTTCTTGTACTTCTGTTTAACTTCCTGATTAATCTTTGATGCAGTTAATCCAGGGTTTAGCAGCACCGTCTTCAGTACGTCCCTCTTCTCTCTCTCGGTCAGCTTTGAGGGCCTTCCCGAGCATGGCTTTGACTTAACTGAGCCAGTCAAATTAAAGTTATTGACTACTCTTTGGACAGAAGAATGAGTTCTACCAACAATTTCGCCAATTTCTCTGCAAGATTTCCCTTCATCGCGTAATTTTACGATGAGTTTCGTCAGATCGGGATCAATCTCTTTTAGTTTTCTGCCCATGGCGAAATCTATCAACTTAATGACAAAATTTGCAAACCAACACGTGATTGACATCCTTTAATACTTTCTTTACCATAATATGCTATGTAACGGTACTAAAAGCTTCACAGGACGATTAAGAACAATGGGTTGTTAGTTTGTACGCATACTTTTTCTAAGTGAATTTTCGTTGTTTTTTTCTTATTTTAAATATAAAAAAAAAACTGTTTAATATTATAAAAAAAAATTGTTGATAAATGTGTGTTATTAAATTGTTTTTCATTAAAAAATATAATATTGATAAATATACTATTATTTATCATATTTATTCTCTATCAAAGTCGCTCATTAGGCCTGTACGCATAGTTTTTCTGGCAAGTGTATATATACGAAATCGATCGCCAACCAGCGCTTTGGGCAGTATGACGTCTATGGAAGCGTGGACTGGTAAGAAACCTTTTGTCGGTCATCTAAAAATGTTTGGTTCAATTGCAGTAGCTTTGTACAAGGATCCGAGAAAGAGCAAGCTGCAACCATAGGGCAAGGAATATCGGATGAATGGGTATTCGGTAGCAAGCAAAGGCTATCGTTTGTACGTCCCAATATCTCACCAGGTGCTTGAGAGGAGAGATGTTCATTTCAACGAGACTCAAGGTGACAAGGATTCATTTGTGCATGTGTTGCCACCATCTAATGTTACCATGCAGCCTGGTAGCGGGAGCGATGACTCTGGTAGCGCTGGACACAGGAGCGATCGGGAAAGCCGCGTTGGACGCAGCAGCGATGGAGATCGCAAAGACAAAGTAAGCGAGGACGCAATTGTGAAAGTTCCTCGCATTGGTCCTGGCAGACCAAGGCTGATACGAACTGGAAAGCCAGGCCGACCTCGAAAGCAGTACAATGTACTTGGGGCTCTGGTTGCCAGCAACGTGAAGATTCCATCATCCTATGAGGAGGCGTTGAAGAGTGTTCATGCTTCAGATTGGCGCGAGGCGTTGAAACGGGAATATGACGCACTAGTGGCCAACCAGACATGACAATTGGCAGATTTGTCGGAAGGACAGCGGGCTGTTGGATGCAAATGGGTATACAGCCTGAAACGCGACAAAAATGGTGAAGTAGATCGATTTAAGGCACGATTGGTAGCAAAAGGTTGCTCCCAGCAGTATGGCATAAACTATGCCGAAACTTTTTCTCCAGTATGCAGACTAGAGAGCGTGCGATTGATCTTTGCATTGGCAGCGGAATTAAAACTGTATGTTCACCAAATGGATGTATGCACGGCATACCTCAACAGTGACCTGAGCGATACGGTGTACATGAAGCAACCACAAGGGTACATTGATCGGGCTCAACCAGCAAAGGTTTTGCTTCTGAAGAAGGCTATATATGGGTTGAAACAATCAGAAAGGGAATGGAACACAAAACTAAATGATATCCTGATTTGTTTGGGTTTCGTGGCCTGCAAAAACGAGCCCTGTCTCTGCCAACATATAGGGAAGGAAAATTTGTCGTTAATCCTGGTATATGTTGACGATATACTTATAGCATGTCAATCCAAAGGGGAATTGTTTAGCATCAAATAGGCGATTTCAAATTCGTTTGAATGTGTCGACAAAGGGGTGCCTGAACTGTTTCTGGGCATGGAAGTGAGTCGCATAAATGAGCTTGGGCCTATCACCATAGGCCATTCGCAATACATCAAGGAATTATTGCTAACTCGTGGTATGGACAATTGTAGACCAGTAGCAACTCCGGTGGATGCGGGATTCCAAGTAAATTGTACCGATGGTCATTGTCAAAAGGTTGACCCTGTCAAATATCAATCGATGATTGGTGAGCTGATGTGGCTGGCACTCACGACAAGGCCAGATATTTTGCATTCAGTTGCAAAGTTGTCCCAGAGGAACCAAGATCCGCATGCCGAGCATTTGGCTGGCGTAAAGCACATTTGAGATACTTGGCAGCGAGACTAAATTTTAAATTGCACTACACAAGAAGTCATCAGCCACTTACTGGATATGTAGATGCAGATTGGGGTGGAGACCGAACTGACCGTAAGTCATATACCGGCTATGTATACTTCCTGGCAGGTGGACCTATTTCTTGGCGGTCCGAAAAACAACGCATCGTGGCACTTAGCAGCACAGAGGCAAAATACATGGCACTGTCTGAATCTTGTAAGGAATCGTTATTCTTACGTCGACTTATTATCGAGATTGGTTGTGGAAATGAATCTACCTCAACTACTCTGTATGGCGATAATTTGAGCGCACAGGAGTTGGCCAGAAATCCAGTCCACCATTGCTGGACTAAGCATATTGATACTAGGTATCATTTTGTACGTCAAGTAGTTGACGAGGGTCAAATTAGCTTAAAGTATGCCTGTACAACAGATATGATTGCAGATATCATGACGAAGAATCTTTGTAAGAACAAGCATGTTAAATTTACTGAAATGCTAAGTTTGAAATGACTTATGTTAAATTTATGGAAATGTTAAGTTAATTTGAAATGGATTATGTAAATTAAATTTGTAATCATAATCGCATTGAGGAAGGGTGTTGAAGAATATCATCCGTTACAATGCGATATGATATATCGATAGATAATATGATATATCTGAGGTGATAAGTACCATCTTTAAGGGAGTCACGAATAAACCATTGGAACAGAAGCACATAAGCGCGGCTATGTTTTATATTTCAAATTTAAATAACTTCCGACAACTCGGATAAAGAAAAGTCTCTATCCAACAACATTCTTACGGTCCATAGCAACTGTCCGTACTGATATTTGTGGATTTTGGTCAATGTTCTGCATTATTAAGCCGTTTACCCGGCTGTACATTATTCTTTTTACGCCCACCTGTGCCCTTTTCTTCAAGCCTGCCTTCGCTTAATTTTAATTTTAATTTTTTTCGCTTAATTTATAATATTGTAACTCTGAAACAGATTTGCCCAACTTATGATTATAATAAATCAATTGGACCACATCGAAGCTTAATCCCTTGCCAAGCATTTTACAAATTAAAGTATTCAGTTTTAAATTGGCACTCGAAAAAATGTCATAGCCGAAATGAAAGAATTGCAAAAATAATCATGTATTGACAGACGCAAAAAGCATAGAACATGGTAAAGCACCGTTATTTCATTAGAATTAGATCGAAATAGAGTTGCAAGTCGCATTGTGTAAACAGTTTCTTCTCAACTTGAAAATTGAATAATTTTAGTTTTTGTTGTTTATTTTGATACAAATTTTTAGTTTTGGTCTCCTTTTTATAATCTTATTCAAAACTTATTATTAAACAATAAAACATTCAACAAAAATTTCGTTAATTTCAATAAAAGGCTATTAATTTTGTCCCTAAGTCAAAAATTGTATATTTTTTTTAACTGTGTAAAGAATTTGTTTACAAACTGTATGTGTATTGTATTGAAGTACTTGTCAGTTCAGTAAAAATGTAAACTCATATTTCCAACTGAACTTAAATTTAAAGAATTTGGGGAAATTTGAAACCGGTATCCGAAATATAGCAAAAATCGAAATTGTATAAAATACACATACAACTAAATACAAAATTTAGAGAGTCTAGCTATTAAGCCGTACGAAATATAATTTAATAACTGCATTTCGATAACAATTAATTCTGAGAAATTATCGAATATTTGAAACAAACTTGATATGCGCATGCTAGACCTACAAAGAAATTCCAGTCCCTGGCTCTTATAATGCTGAGATTGACGCGTTCGCACATACGGACAGGGCAATATCGACTACGCTGGTTCAATAATATAAATACCTTATGGGTCTGTCACGCCTCCTGCCTTTTACAGATATTTTAATTGAGGGTATAAAAATTGAAGCTTCGTGCAATAGGAAAATATAAATTTCAAAAAAAACCAATTAGTATCTTGGGGCGTTAGCCTGATGACAAGCAGTTTGTTTGTTGTATATATGTATCAAATATCTGTTTATAAAGGATTCATGTATTGTAATATTGTTGAGTGTATTATTAAGTTAGCTGAATGTTTTAAGTACTGGAAGTTCTTTCAAATAGTCATTTCTCCATCTATGATAAGTATGCACTCCACATTACTGCAGTCGGTGATTTTAGCTGTGGTCATTATATGAAAATGATAATTAATAAAGATGTAGTACCTATATTTAGTTGTGGACCACACTCCTTTTAATTAAGACTTTTTTCCCCAAGTCCGTATCAATTATTTTTTCTGAGTTTAAATGGCACCTCAATGTCGGAAATGTCGATTATTTCTTATCATTTAACCTTTTTAACTGAAGCTGTTTTTTAAATTTATATATCGGGTTCTCTGTGAAGTTTTGGAGAGGATGAGTTAATTAGATCAATTGGGCGTTTGTCTGTAGGTAAATAGTCAGTTTTGTTGCATTCGAAGTTGCCTTTAGTCTCGAAACTGTCAGTGATTTTTCAGCTGTGAATTATCTTGTGGTGTAATCAGTGTTATAAAACATTTCTAGCTGTCATTTCATATACAATGAACGGTGGTGTGGCGTTGTGTCTTTATTGATAATATTGGTAGCTATTTTCTATGAGTATCGGAATACAGTTGTTGGGACTGTTTCTACCAACTTATGCAGGATGAATGCTAATATGAGTAATGTCTTTACTACGTCATATATCCTATCGGTTAACGTATTTCTGTTCGTGAAATATATATATGTGTTGGGTATTTTAGCGAAAAAACTAGCTTAGCGATTAGAATCGCCCTGATTTTCTTTTATTATTATCTGGTTTCACTAAAAATTAACTGTTTAGTAAAATGCATATATCGTGTAAGGAAGCGATACTTGGCTGCGTATCCTGTCAAATTGTGTGTCATCTAGTGCTTAAATGTGATGCCGTAATAACACGTTAAAAACGAAATTTGTTTCGCAGGCTTGTTATTGATCCCTATAGATATTATTTCATGCAAAAGTTAATCGCTTTATTCTCCAATGTTCTTGCTATCATAGTTATTACGTTTTGTCTTGTATTGTCTGTAAGGTCAAACGTATAAGGTAACATTTCTAACGCAAGAACTTCTCTAAAAATCTAGAACATCTTACTCTGTCTTTCGTCGAAGATAAATGGGTTTTCTTTGATTATCCAGAGTTATTTTTTTATTATTTTCGCTTTTTAGAATATCGCAAGATTGATATGGAACAGAAATCTTTAACAAAGTATCTATAGTAACTTGACAACTCAAGGAAGGATTGGACATTTTGCGGAGGGGTTGGTTGTTTATTATTACGATGATCTTGAACTTGTTAATACCGTTACTTGAGACGAAAATCCCTATATATTCAATGTATTCCTTAGAACAAATTTGAATTTGGTTTGTATAATTTTGGTTTTGGTTGTTATGTCCTGAGGAATATGATTATATCATCGACTTTAACTTAACAAGATTTTCCGATTTATTCTCTAAGCACATCGTCAATTGCCTACTGAAAAATACATGGTGCATTTTTCAAGCCAAAGAGACGGTGCAAAACGTATACTTCGCTTGTATTTTTTTGCAATCAAATGAACAAAATGTTGCCTTGTTAAAATTGGAAAGTATTGAGACTACATTAGGGATTGGCTATTTATCATCCTTTTTTTATAATTTAGTTTCCTAAAATCTATTATCAAACTCTTTTTTTTGTATGTTACCATTTTCATCAGTCTCTTTTTTGTTCACTACCCAAACAGATACTTCCAATGAGGGAGTATGCGAGTACGTCACTTAGTTGTTTATATCTTATATCACATTATGACTGATGAAAAAATTAGCTTGATCATCTGTAAGCTCGTCTTTAACCTCTGCTTCTGTTAAATTTTGGTATACACTTCTTGATCGAATGAAGCGTTGTCTAAGTTTTATATCGGTATATCGTGGACTGCTATTGATTGGTCTCTTATATGCCTGTCCTTGGTTGTTGCGCGTGTTTGTCTTAACATTTTGTAGTTGACGACCCTGATGATTCGTATCGTATATCGTTAGGTGGTATTGTGGTGTCAGTTCAAAGTGAGACGAGATATTTTTTTTATTATTGAGATGTAGTTATATTTCCTATTGATTATATATCATATCATATCATATATCATATTATATAATTTTCCCTGCCTGTCTTTGTTCGGGTTTTCAATCCTTCTCCGCAATACTTTGATCGAATACGTACGCTGATGATTAGAATCGACCTCTTGAGCCAGTGCTAAAATAGAGGTTAGATTAGTCTGCCATGCAGAGAATGAAACGTCCCGTAGAGCCTATTTAGTACCTGATATAAAAACGCATTTGTTCTTTATTTTTCGTTCAAAGGACCAGACACAGTATTGTCATTAGTCATAATAAGTAGATTCACCTTTTTCTCTAGCTCGTCATAATTATAATTGGGTCAAATCTCTTTGACGGAGCGTTGAAACTTTTGCCTTGATTAAATATATTGGTCGTTTATCTGCATATGTATGGTATGTCTTTAAAATTAGGCCAGTGTCAAACGATGAAATCCTGATAATATTTCGAGCTAGTCATATTTATAATAAAATTTATATATGCTGTTTTTATTGAGGCTTAAGTTTCGTTTTTATCTTCAACGTGTATTTTTTGAGGTTTTATTTTAAATTATATTATCAGTTGTCAGCTTTTTAAATTTCAACCATATTATGTATGAGTCTTGCTGGGTTGACTTCAATTGTTGCTGTTTCTTGTAATTGGTTGCGTTTCATTAGTATTAATAAATCGAAGCTCACGAGTTTGGTTGGACGCCAATTACACGCGGTGTTGCGCAGATTGAAAAGTTTTTTTTGAGTGTGCCGCGATTTATTTCTTAAAATCAACAAAAGATTAAAGACCTACAAGTATTGATTGTGATTGTGTTTATAAAGTTATTTGTATCATATTTTTGTGAAGCGTTTTGCATTTTTACTAAACTCCAATAAAATATGTAGATCATATGCTTCATTAAAATAAAACAAAATATATTGAACAAAACGCGCCAAGCGCGCGTATTTTTCCTATACGTGTGCACACTTATATTAAAATGCACGTATTCTCTATTCGAAGAATCGAAATTTCAATATTTCAGAATCAATATCAGCTGCTACTTATTCTATTCGGCTATTAATTCTAAGCTCTTTTTCCATGTATAAAGATAATTACTCAAATGCATATTCCATTTTTACGTCAATAATATGAGCTATTGTAATGGTGTAATTTTGTATTTCTCATTCCCTTATGAATTATTGATTTCTTATATTACTTTTATTTATTTTTCTTTGGTTGATTTATTGTATGTCTGTGATTCTGTTAGTATGTAAAAGTGTAAAATTAATAATTTCTCGTTGTCCATTACAATGCACTTTGGTATGCAGCAGAATATAATTTTATCTAGCGTGAGTTTCCAAAACGTATATATTACTTTCGAAACTATGTCGCTTGTTATGAGTAATTATCTATGTGAATTTTATGTCCTGGATATAGAAGCATGGCAGTCCCTCTCAGCTCAGGGAATGGAGGCCGTCTTTTTGCATGATTAATTTCGTATTTCCCAAACATTTCATTCCGTACAGCTTATATTACAAGATCTTTTATTTGCAAATATATGCATCTTCTCTTGATTGAATCTTCACGGTATTTATCGCATTATACCTTCAGACGTTGTAACTATGTTTCTGTGTTTCTTGTTGTATGTCTGTGAAACAATGAAAATGAAAAATCAAATTGTGTTTATAGGGACTTCTATGCTGCATGTTCGGAAATCATTTAGAAAAGTTTTATGACCGATATAATGTGTAACAATTGATCTCTGAATGTCATTCAGCGTTGAAAAATGGAAAGTGCGTTCTTAAGTTTGAATGGAAATCGCGTAAGCTCAAATGTTCCGTCGTCAACGGAGAACTATGTTTTCGGTATATACATGTAGCCATTTTTTAACGGGCTCTGATGAAATCGACGTTTGAGGTCAAGAACGGTGAAGATTTTATTATTGCCTAATTGTGCGAATACGTCAATTTTCTAATGAATCGGATATTTATCTGCTGTCTCATATTGCCATATAACGATTTTGATAAAGTTTTACTTCCGATTCAACCTTGTTTTTAAGGCAGAATCAATACTAGTGAATTATAAGCTGATCGTAATGGTCGAATTATACCATTTTCCAAAAATGCTCTACTTTTTCTTAAAGAGACATTAGGTATTGATAAAATGTAGAATATATGGGAGAATCAATTAAAGTCCTGATTTCTGTAAATCCGTTTTTGTCTGTTTTTAAGCGATCTGTTCTCGGTTATGCTCACTTCTTAGTATTTTTTTCTATTATCCTTTTCGAATATCTATCACCTTTTTAATAAAAATTAGTTTTGTTGGACACAGTAACTTGCAGCATTTTCATGAAAGAATTTACATGAGAAGTACTGCTTTACTTCGCATGTAAATTCATTTATGAAAATGCTGCAAGTTACAGCCTGTGATAAATTTATTCTAAAATATTAAGGGGCGTGTTAGTGTGCTCTGCGATCTCTTTTCTTTCGTTAGCGTTCATTTGCTTGATATATTCTTCCAGGTTCGTGTCATAATTACCATTGGCTTCGTGTTCTGGATGTATTATTCCTGGCATTCCTGTCTGTTTCTTACCCATTTCATAGGGCTGAGGCATATTCATGTAGTAGGCCATTGTAATTCTATGGTTTTTGGTGAAATTCATGCTGAATTTGGTTAAAATTAATAAATAATTTTTAAATGTTCTGTTGAGCAATTGGGACAAACAATGAGTTAAATTTTGGATTGCATTATAATCAATTTGGCCGTGATTGGCTTATGACTCAATCTCTTAGGTCCAGAAATTCACTTCAGTTAGTTTCAGAGAGGGTTTTGAGATCTGTAAATAGCGTAGTTTATCCGGTTTTCCAATTTTAAATATTAATGTAAAGCTTGAGGCCCTTATGAAGGTGTCGAATATCCTATTTCTATCAAATTTGGTCATGGTCACTTCTGTTTGCCTACTACTCATATTCATGCAACTAACTCTCTTCAAAATGAAGGAGAGGTACTTGTAGATATTTTGATAATTAAGTTCTATATATGGTATATATACCAAATATTTTAGACTCCTTTATGCTAAATTAAGCATTTAAGATTCTATCCACACTTTTTTCCATGACCTGAACTACGCTGTATTACCCACGCGTCGCCTCAAGCATTTCATTATATTCAGAATTTGATATAAGCTACAATTTCTGCAAAGCCAGTATTGATCCTATTAAAACTCATCTGACTATATAAGGGTGGTAAACGCTAAGATTTGATTGAAGCAGTAGGGAACTGTATGATTTGGAATAACGGTAGATCATGGTTTCTAGAATTGGTGACATAGGGCGTCGTCGGTGACGTCATCGCCTCAGCACTTGGTGATAAGGTGTATATAAACTAGGGGGCAAGATCAAGGTTAGAAAGGCAGGAAGCTTGATAAGAGTGGTGGGGGGTCGTGGGAACTTATATATACTTATTATATATCCGGTTGATAATAAATTGAAGCATGCTTGATAACAGTGTGGGGGTGTGGGATCATATAAATATATATTTGCATATATATACTTATTATATATCCGAGTGATAATAAATTGAAGCATACATACATACAGCCTTAACCATATGTACATCTAGTGATATTAAATGCAGCCATACAAATGTATATTTGGTGATAATATGTGTACATATTATACGTACATACATATAAAAGTGTGGATCGTAGAAACATTCTGTGATGTAACTTTCGCGCAATGGATGTAAATAAAAGTTCATGCGATTTCGTCGATGGACTCATTAATGATCAATCTCCAGACATCGCTGATGACTACCCCATCAACGTCAATGACTTCATAAGAAGTGAGTTTCATTAATATAGTCGCAAATGTCGAATAGATCAATTATATTTCAAAGTAGTCAAATCTTATAAAATATTAGATTTTCTGACTCACCATCATCGATGGACGTGCATTGACGATGATGAGGAGCTGGAAGATTTTGTCCACAGTCTTGAGCGGATTGATGTCGGCTTGGAAGAGATTAAAAGAAATTTTGAGCACTTCGATGACGGCTTGGAAATTGTAAGAACATATTTCCAGCGGGGCAGTGCTGTTTTCTTTCTTATTGAAATCTTTTTATTTTTTTGTTTTATATTAAAACAAATGCGGGTTTTAGATAAGCGCGTTACTGAATAAAAAGTGCAATGCATATGTGTTTGGGCTGTCAGCAATATCTTTCTAGAGACTTCCGCACACAATAACTAAATTTTCTAAAGGCTACATACGCTTGAGACTTGGCTGTAGCTCGGAATATTTAATTTAAGAAATAAAACGCTTATAGCGTATACAAAATTCAGCAGAATAGTCAATTTTTTGAAGCTAAAGAACCAGACGCCATGATGCCTACTGAAGCAAATTTAAGCAGAAAGACGATAGAGCGAGATGATAATTTTAGGCGCATTGACGGCGGTGATGATGATGATGGCAATAATGTATCGGAAGCCCAGGACGAACATTTTGGAGCTAGAGGCCGAGGATGAGTTAATTGAAAGTAAAGCTTATGGGGACCTAATTATATTTAAGTCAATTTTATATGAATATAAATAAGCTGTATCAAATAGTAGACGCGAGGCGTTTCACCTGCACAGAAGTCGAAAATTTTAGATAATAGAATTCAAATTTCCAAAATCGATAGCTCGGAGGAATTTTATTTATCCAACGAGCTATACCAATTTTCATATTAATATAAAAAACGAATTGAAGATCATAGTTTTAGGCGAACAGAATAAAGAAAAATGAATGTACTATATATTAGCCTAAAAAATTTAATAAAATAAAATTATACAACATAAATTTCTAACTTTTTTTATTTCTTTTACTTAATTGCTTTACATTTTTATTTTTTTAGCATTCTTTTTTCATGTAACTTGTATTTCAGCATAATGTCATTGACACTCTGGATTTGATTAAATGTAAAGTGTCATGCGTCTGCGTTGGGTATTGAGTAATGTCTTTGTAGAGATTTCCGCAACAACACAAATGGCTTTCAAAATGTGCTCCGGTAATGCACTTGTATTTACGCTCCATAAAATATAATTTTATATATATATATAAAAATGTCGTAGATTTGCTGAATGGTGTTAGCAATCATGTATTTTTTCAGTAGCTACTGAACTCGAAGCACTGATCCGTTAAGCGAATTGTATTCAATTAAATGATCGTGCATATGAACATAGTGGGCTTCAGTATTGGGAGGGCTTGCAGCTGATAATGAATTGACAGTAATGTGTATATCTATGGGGCCAGTTTTAACGCCTTTTTATTGGTGTGATAATTCAATAACGATAATGGGTACTCTTTCCATGAATTTTTGAGCTTCGTTCATGTAGTACCTTTCGAAATTTTGCGCACATTTCATACAGTATGGCGAAGCGAGCGCGCTCATAATTTAAATTTAAGTCATCGTATGGATAAGACTTAAATATATTTTTAAATTGGCTAGGTCATTTGATATTATTTTACCATCCGAAATAAATGCAATTAAAGCGAAATGCGGGCGTTCGCTATTGGATGCCAGCTTCACAATCCAAGTATGTAGTGCTCCATTAGTGACTTTATATAGCAGTCCCAGCTACGATATGCCATTGGTAGTTAACTGCCACTCTTAATAATGTTAAATATTTTTAGCTTCGCATATTGTTATATGTGGAATATTCCAAATTATCTTGAAAATATTCATTTTATAAGTGCTGTTTCCGATTTAAGGCTCGAATCGTATTTTATCTAATAAATATGCATAAAATTATTCTCGAGCTCACCACTACTTACCACCTTTTTATCAGCCAGCCAGCTGATTGAGCCCTGTAAATTAAGGAAGCTATCATGGGTTTTACATATAGGTATTAATTTTGGATGGTAATTCGAACTTCATTATTCGGATTGAACACTTGATGATAGGGTGCATAAATATGATATTGTTTGCTAATAATTCTATTATTTTTTGCTGAATTGTTCAATGTGTGTATGTTGCAAAGAACGTTTCCCGCAATCTGGAAGATGCAAAACCAGGTACTGTTACCCAAGGCTGTGAAACCACCGGAAGAGCTATGGTCCTATAGACCTATCTGCCTCCTAGACACAATTGGAAAGTTGTTCGAGAAGCTTCTGTGCTAGGCTAGAATCCGCGATCATTAACGGCAGTGGCCTGTCTCCATTTCAATTTGCTTTCAAAAAAGCCAGATCAACAACGGGCACTTTGGGCAAAGTCGTGGGCTTTACAACTTCAGCTATCGAAGATACTGGATGAAAGCATGGGGCGAAGTAGTAATGCATCACAGCGACTCTGGATGTCAAAGATGCGTTCAACACAGGTAAGTGGGATATGATACTCGATGCGCTGGCACAATACAATATCCCTAAATATCTGCGAAAAGTAAGTGAAGAGCTACTTCAAAGGCAGAACGATAATATATAACACGAGCGATGGCGCTGACACTCATTTAGTGTCTGCCGGAGTCGCCCAATGATCAGTACTGGAACCTCTCCTATGGAATGCGATGTATGATGGACTAATGCGCCTGGCTCTGCTCGCAGGCTTGCACACCATCGGCTTTGCTGATGATAAAGGAAAGGAACTTAAGGATACAGAGGATGTGTGCAGCGTAAGTAACAATTGCATCCGAGATTGGTTAACAGCAGCAGGACTCTAGTTAGCAGCTCATAAAACTGAAGGCGGCCTACAGCACCTCCATTGGATCAAGGAGAGTGATAAAGTATATTGGCTTCATGCTGGCCACAAGAAAA
The DNA here is from genome assembly GCA_035045825.1 of Drosophila eohydei. Lineage (NCBI taxonomy): Eukaryota > Metazoa > Arthropoda > Insecta > Diptera > Drosophilidae > Drosophila > Drosophila eohydei. Next base: position 1,153,549 of record JAWNOT010000007.1, read on the forward strand.
ACTTTCCGCGAGCACATGGAAGCCGATGACCTATGTCAAGCCGAATGTGTTAACTCCTCCCTCGCTAGTTCGAAGGCCTTCCCGGGTTTCCTTAGGGTATCAATGACGATGGGTAGTGATTCTTGCTGTATGTTTTTCTCAATTTTTGAAAGGTTTTATAACAGACGAATCCAGCGGCTAGGATGGTGACGAATAGCATGATCAGTATTATAGGCCATAATTTCATGTTCCTTCGATGCTGCTAATATGCTGCAGGTTTTCAAAGTTAAGTCGTTGAAGCTATGCCATGCTCAGTGTTCTTTGATGACCATAAAGACCCATTTACTTTTATTTAGTCATAGTCAACAAGAATGTTCTGTGGGTAGTTGTGTTAGTGCCGCACCTTCTTTGAATTACGGCCGTGCCTTCATGTCGTCGTCGACTAGTTCCACCTGGGACGGGTGTCATAGTTTGCCATGCCTCCCGAGTGTAGTTGCTTCGCACAGGTTATCAAGTTTAGCTGTTTGCAGAATGTGGAAGTGAGCGTAGTGGCGCAGTTTACGATTGGTAATATTTTATTCCCGCAGTCTGCTACGTTATTTTCTTTAAAGTGCAGCATTGATCCGTTGCACTGAACTGGAACATGTTTTTTTACAAACTAAGCTCGGATTTGGATATTTTAATGAACTGTAAAAAGTTATTATCTAGTATTACGGTATTTCAATAAAATCAGCTATAGTTAACCCTGTAGAGTGCTCATTTACAATGTTATTTTAGTCCTCTGAATCAAAAATGACTGGGTTCACAATTTGAATCTTTGCAAGGATGATTAACAACATTAATGTCTAAAGTTCCGAAATCATATTTCTATTTCTATTGAGCAATGCTTGCTAAAGTTCTCCTGTCTCAATCTGTTTCTCTTTTGCGAATTTAATGATGGTATTTACGGATTCTGTTAATTTGTTTATTTTCTCCTAACCCTTTGTATTTATTGATGCCTGTTTACTTATTGAGTTAGCTAGTTCTTTTCGTTGGAATTTTAATTCTTCCAAATCAGTAAAGTCTAGAGTTCCTGCTGTGCTCTTTAAAGTTGTTCCTAGTATATTGATTAGATACACAAATTAATTAAATTAAATCACATGGGATAGAGGGAACTAAAACATTAATGATGTTGGCGAGTAAATGGTAAGATTTGTAGAGTGTCTAAGAATTCCAAAATCTTTCCAGATAACACCATTTCCGGTATTGGGTTGTAGTCTGAGTTCGAGTAGTTTGTTATCTTATTTGTTATATAGCTTGTCTAGGTCAATGACTCTTCAGTATGAATATAAGCACCGAGTCTCTGAATTCAAAGCTATTCAATGCAATGTTTGGTGGAAATGTGAAGCGCTTGTTCCTCACAGTCTCAAAAGTCCAGAAAGTTGCCCACAACTTGAGTTCATTGGTAGCGAAATATGCTTCATTGCCCCCAATGTACTTGGAATCATACTGTTCCTAAGCCTTGCTCTGTAAGATCAATTTTTGTGTTAAAGCCTTATTTGAAGTCGGAAATCAGAAAGTCATTAGTGTAGAACCAGTTTGTTTTTCAATTGAATGTGGACTTTTTATTGACTGATACGCATTGACTACCGTTATTACACTTAAATAAAACTGGGACTTTGCTATATCGGCGTAACTTTTTATGAAACGCATATAATAGCCAGATAGAACGACCTCAGCCAAGATATTCCACAGTGTTACTAGAACGTAAACTATTGGTACGTTATGATCATAGATGTAACAGTTTTTTATTCATCCAACATCCCCAAAGTCCTATAAGCCCCTATACTGTGGGCATTTTTGAGGACAAAGTGAAGGCTTTCCGTTTCATACTTTCCGTTTCTTATGGAAAAACAATTTTTTTCGTTTTCTGGCTGGTTGGTAAGTTAGATGGCCGAATTAAGCCATGTCTTAGAAGTTGTTGAGCTTCGGTTATGTAGATTGTATGGTAGCGCCTCGTTAGCATAAACAAATGTGTTTTTTTTTCAGAAATGGAAAAGAAAAACAAAAATATTTAATATGTCAGTTAATGGTGTAGCTATAGATGCAAAATATTTTATAGTATATATATTATAGTAGCTGCTAAGCCGAGAAATGATCTTACGTGGAATAGGTTGGTAGGTTGTTCAAATTTACCAAATGCTTCGACTTTGCTGGGATTAGTTGTAATACCGCCCCGGGAAACCACAAATCCAAGATATTCAACCTTTTCTTTGAAAAAGTGAGACCTTTCCCGTGATACCCTCATATTGGTGTTATACACTGTGTCTCATACCCAAGCAATATGGTAGTGTGATCCTCCATATTCGCAGAGAATATAGTCACGTCATCTACATATACACAGCGTGATTTCCCAATCTGTTCGCGAAGCACATTCCAGGAGCATTTTTTAAACCGAAGGGAAGTCTACAGAATTCGTACTTCGCATTTCCTACAGAAAAAGCGGATTTTTCCTATCTTTTTCTGCAAGACGGATTTAATGAAATTGAAGAGTTCAAGTTAAGAGTTGTTAAGTAATTGGCTCGTCTGAGGCTTGAAAGAATTGCGTTAATATTAGGTATGGGGTGTAAATCATCGATTGTTTTAGAATTCATTTTCCTGAAGTCGATAACAAGGCGCCTTTTCCTATTTCCTTGTTTGTCTACTCCTTTTTTGGCAACTACCCATAACGGATTATTATAAGGGGATCTTGATGGCCTGATAATATTATCCCTCAACATGTCATTAGTCTCGTTATTGACAAAGTCTGACACTCCCAACGGATAAGAGTAGATCGGGCTGTCATCTTCTATTCGGATTGTGGCTATGATATATATTTTGTAAGGGAGAGCAAAACATTTGGTCAGCAAAACACTTATTCTTTTCTCTAACATTTTTTAAAATTTTTCTTTGTTATAGTTATACATACCTTTTAGTTTTGGCATCGGTTTTATGTAGTTCTTTTATGCACCTGTATTGATAAGTAATTTTATCTTCATTCCTGCTATCGATCGTTCTACAATCATCTAAAAAATCAACTTCCTGAAACTTCTTCTGGGAACTTCTTCTACCGATATATGATTAATCCTTTCCTTTTTGGGGCCGGTATATCTGGCTGTTCCACTGCTTGGTCTTTTTGGAATTTGATTTTGATGCGAATAGTCGCTTTGGGTTGGGTATTGAGGGAGTTGCTTAAATCGCGAAGTATTGTCAATGTCCATAGGTTGTGGTGGCTCGTGCTTCACATTTGGGCTGTTACCAAATTGAGGTATTTGTTTAAAAAATTAACTTTTTACGGGATTTGCAGAATTGTTCCCCATAGTGATTCTTTGCTCGATTCGTTGAACTCCTTCCTCAGATGTTTTTGCAAAGCTATTTGCAAAGTGGAAGCGTTCATGATTAGACTCGACTTCTTGCGCTAAAGCGAAAGCTCATGGCAAATCTTTAGGTCTTGCCGAAAATAAAATATCGCTAAGAGCTTTTTTGAAATAAATACTCTTAAAGCGTCAGCTCTATAGTTTTTATTAATAGGAACAGACATAGTTGAATCGTATGTCATGATTGTTTTGTTTATCAGCATGGTAATTTTTTTTTGTCAATTTTGTCGTAATACTGAATAATTGTTAAATTTCCCTGTCTTAATACGGACAACCCTTGCTCAATTATGTAAATGAACCTTTTGTCTGAGTAAGTAAAGTCAAGTCTGTTTATAATTGCTTTAAAACTCAATGGTGTGTCATAAGAAGACAATACCATATCGGCCGAGCCTTTAATTTTATTTCCTAGAATATCCAATGCCTGGTAATGTTTTGAGCTTCCATCATAACTCTGAAAATGTTTATACGCCGTATGCCCAGCTTTCCGTCACGAAACATATGTTGCAAATTTGCGCTCAAAATCGGGTACCGATTTCACAATGTCTAGAGTTACATTACACTGGAATCCTGGACCTCTACTTCTGGTAAGGATGTCGTTAAATTCTTAAATTCACTTCGGATAGCTTGTATTTGTTTCTCAAACACTTGAGCCTTACCTTGAAGCGCCCTGGCAACCGCATCATTGACTGAGAACTCTAGAAGCGCTTCCATGTTTCCGTCGTCGAAAAGCATTATTACTTTTATTGGTACTAGTTTGTTTTTTATATCTTTTATCACATCTTCTAACTTATGGTCGTACTCTTCACTGTTACTTTCACCCATAAAATATTTTTAATTTTGCTTTTTTAATTTTGTGTTGCAAAGACACAATTGTAAGCACTCTCAATAATTTCTGTTTCTTCGAATTTGTATTTTATTTTTAAATGAGCACTCTACTTACATGTTATGTTTATAAGCGTAAAAATATTTAAAAATATCTATAAATATATAAAATAAATATAAATATAAATTTCTTGTTGTGTTGTCTTTTTTCGTCTCGCTTGTCCCAGGTCTTTACTACAGGGTGATGCGTCTCTTCAGAATGATTGTTGTTGGTGTTTGTTAGTTTTTTTTTGTTGGTTTTTATTAATTTTTTTTTTGTTTAGTTGTTGGTGTTGTTGTTCTTATTCGGCAAACTCTAATATCGATTTGACAGTATTGATTTCTTGCCTAAAGTTCTTTGAGCACTTTTTGACAATTTGTTGGGCGACAATTATTTATAGTTCTTCACTTGTGCGATGTCACTAAGTGAAAAGCTTATTATTTGATCGACAAAATATTCTTATTCTAAGCTAGCCGTAACTTATAGTCGCTGTGTCAGCGCTTATGCTACATGGATCAAGTTCCAACGTCGACGCTACAGTGAAGAATTTGCAAGGCGAGCGGAAATAGTTGCAGCTTTGCTGCATATGCGGAGTTTAGGCCGATGACATATGTCACGCCGGATGTGTTAACTTATATACTACTGAACCAATAAACAAAATTAAGTAGAAATTTCTCTGGGATTATTCCCAGTAAGGAGTTAAGACTTTTGCAGTATGATCACTGCTATGTGGGTTTTCCGATTTGCTACGCCTACGTAAATGTCAAATTTATGGGGTTAATACAGTAGAAATTACTGAATATTTTTAGTTGCCACGCTCCAAATGTGAAAAAAATTTTTTGTTGCAATGATAGAGATTAACAGTAACTCAATACTTTATAATTTATAAACTTTTGCGGTTTGTCACGCTTCCTGTGGGTAAAGATAATTAATCTTGATTTTTGTGGGATTAGTCAAGAGTATATATTCCAAACTTCAAATTTTTAGCACCAAGAGTGAAAAATAATATAGTGAATTAGAATTGCCACGCTTAGAGTTGAGAATGGGAATAAATGGTTTTCGTCGATTTGTGGAGAATCGTAACAATAATTCACATAACAAATAAAGAAGTTCTAGATCTAAGGCTTTGAAAATTCAGTTGGAAACCAGCGAGCATGCTACTTCTGGGGTGATTAATTAGGAAATAGAAAATATCGTTCCGTTGGTAAAATGGGAAAATGCTTAGGTGTGATCCCCTTGACATTCGTAAATGTGATCACTGTCAAGTTCGTCTGTCTTAACAATCCAAAGTTCCCTAAATGCTTTAAATTAAAGTTCAATTGGAAATAAGGCCTATGAAGGAGTTTGCATTTTTGACTAAGCTTACAATTACTACGATCGAATATGTAGACCATTTGCTTTAAATTTTATTTATTATATTAAATAAACATAAGTTATTGTAGTAAATTGGTTGGCCAATTGGCAAATGTAAGTGGCAAGTAGCTCCAAGCATAATAATTTTTCTAATATATGTGCATGTTAATATTGCTTAACTGCGACTACGCAAGTTTGGCAGAGCGAAAAAGTCAGGTGCTGCCAACTTCAAGCGAGATACAAAATTGTTCAGTCTTAATATCTACCTTAATTGGCGCCAGACAAGCGACCCTACGCCGTTTCCACCCTACGGATTAGTTTTTAACTAAGAGATAAAAGTGTAAGTGAACTCTGTTATTTATTTTTTAGTTGCTGTGTAAAAATGGGGTCTTTCTATCAAACTGAATAACTAAGCAACCGAACTGCCATAATCGTAAAAAGTGAAATTTGAGCAAAATACTCATAACTTGTCGGCAACCAACAAATAATTATATTTATGTTATTTCTCTTCTGTGCAAATATATAACGAGGAAATTCGTTTTCTTTACTTGATTTTAATTGTGACAGGCAACACGGCAGAAATTCGTTCGATTTTTACACATTAATTCGTTTTAATTGTTCTCACAGTAGTGCAGAGTAGTGACGATACGGACTCACTAGACTCTTTGAGAAAATTAATTGCAGACATGGACATTAACTCCAATTTTGCAAAGCAAGACAACATGAACGCTGAGTAGTGCAGTGCAATCTTCAATGCAACAGGTAACGCTGCCTCAAAAGCCCAGAAATCAGGTTTTGAACAAACATTACAGCAATTGACAACTTGCATAAGCAAGGTGACAGTAACCCAGCCAAACATAAAAGTATATAAGGATGTTTCAATAGTACCTGATAGGAGTTGTGGTAAATCACTTAACGCAGTAAAGTCTGTCCCGAAGTTTAATGGAGCTTCTGCTACTATCAAGCTGTGGTATCCTAAATAAGATAAGGGGTCATTCTTTAACACCAGACAGACTATATTTTACTTTTGCAGACCAGCATCCCGTACATTTAATTGAACAAAAAAACAACACTCCTTCCCAACAAAACTGTTATGTCAGATGTGGCTATCGCCAATCTTATGAATGAAAAATACAGGTTGGATGCATTCTATGCTTTCATCTCAGGACTTAGCAAAAAATTAACTGATATCCTATTTTCAGCTCAAACCAGTAGTTTTTCGACCACTCTTGTGTTGGCACAGGAGATTGAAGCCAATCATGACAAGTATATTTTCGCGGCGAATTACGCCAGGAGCGTGGAGAAAAAAAGATAAGAAGAGTAATCAGCTACAACAGTCTCAGAGACAAGACTATCGTAGAGATAGAGCTGGAAATAAATGTAAGAAAGAACAGAGAGTTAAATCCCGTCAAGACCCAGTTGTGATGATCAATGTCGACCCGTCATCATCTAAATTAACACAACCCACCAGTTAACAACAGAGGCAACAGTAAGGCCAATTAAATTAACCTTGCAGAACGCGACCGTCCTAAGAAATCGTTTTCCGTCAACGTTCATCTTTGGAGCTAGCATGTTACTATAGGAGTTTCATAAAAATTTCGCAGCAATTGCAAAGCGTCTCTCGGTCAGCAGACACACGGCCAAGAAGGTAGCGGTGGACCTATACGAGACACAATGGCATGCCATTGACAAACTTCAAGGCATTTTAGCATCAGAAAAGGTCATAGTCGTTTATCCTGACTTCAAGAATTCGTTCGATCTAACGACGGGCTCATTCTCATACGGTATCGGCGCGGTCCCTTCACAAAATGACCGGCCAATAACCGCGAGTTAAAAACAAACAAAAAACTCCGCTAGTTAAGTTTTGGTGCAAATTGAAAAAAAAAGAGATTAAAATCAATTCTCAACAACAACCAATTATCAACAACAACGACGATCCAGCCGCTTCGCTTCTACAACTGCCCCTCTCGCCCTTGGATCTTCGTCGTTGCGTCTCATATTCAACCTCTAAGGCCATAAGCAGAACAAAAATGAAACTCATGTAAGTAAATTGCTTAAGTGTCTCTATTGAAAAATAAAATAAGTAAGCTTTGTACTGATCAAGTGAACAGGAATCTATGGTTCATAAACTTTATCATTTTATTAAAAAAGTCGTGAAAAACTAAGAATAAACAGTTACATAATTTATGTCAAGAAGTATAGATTACGAACAACACTTTGATAGTGACGAAGAATTAGCCAATCTACTAAAAAAAATGGCGACACAAGAGGTGATCAATATTATGGCGGCAAATATAATGTTAGCCCTTGAGCATATGCAAAGTGATTTTGATAGTAAGATAAATGCAGTACAATCTCAGATAAAAAAAAAGGATATAGAATATCAAAGGGTGAAAGATAACCCAGAAATTAAATGCAACGAATCAAATCCTTACCGGAATTCGACGGCAAGCAAAGTGAATACGCAGAAATCCTTTAAGCAACGGTTCCAGCCTCGAGGGAAATATCAGGCACCAGAACCCATGGACGTTGATCCATCAATGTCGCGTTTCCGACAACCAGCCAATTGCAGCAAAAGAAATAATTCCACTCAGAGTAGACAAAATGTCAACTACTCTGCTTAAGAACAAGACACTTACGATAATAATTATCGGTCCTTGGCTGAAGAGAATTGCCAAGCTGGTGACGACGACGTAGCCGACGACTTGTGTAATTTTTTAGGAATATGACCTTTCTCCCGTACATCGAAAAAGATGTAGGGAACGGATTAGTCCTCAAACTACTTATTAAACTGCTTATTGATACCGCAGCATCCAAAAACTATATAAATTTAAAAAATGTGATCCGTGTAGAAAAACCTTTCCAAGTTAAATCTATTCACGGGGGCACACAAATTTTATAAAAATGTCCGATTAAATTGTTCAATGAACCAACTTATTTTTTCTTACTTCCAACACTATGGGATTTCGATGGAATAGTGAGACTAGATTTTCTCATACAAATCAATGCACATATCGACTTAAATACCGCTACGATTAGGTACAATGGTGTCACACAGCCAATTATATTCAAAGCATGTCCACAAGTTAACTTTACCGAAGTTGACGATTCTGACGTTCCGACAGTAATGAGACCCTTCAATGCAATGATCAATAAAAGGTCAAAAGCGTTTGGAGACCCAAAGGAGTCTCTCCCCTACAATATCAATACTGTGGCCACTATCCGAACGCATAACGAACCAGTTTACGCAAAATTATATTATTACCCAAAGGGTGCCGACTTCGTTGATTCAGAAGTTCAATAACTTCTGAAAAATGGCATCATTCGGCCATCACGATCACCTTACAACAACCCTATTTGGGTTGAGGATAGAAAGGGTGTTGATGAGCTTGGCGATAAGAATAAAAGAATGGTCATTGATTTCAGGAAACTAAATCAAACAAGTAAGAAAGCTCTAGTCGGGGTGCCCGACTAGGAGATACCCTGATCCCAGTCCTCTGAGTTTTTTAATATTTTCCGTAGTTTGTATCGAGTATTCAAAAAAAAAAAAAGAAAATAAATAAAAAATGACATTGCGAGACCAGGATTCGAACCCGGATTGTCTGGGCAACGTGCGCCAACTCTACCAACACCGCCACTTCATAATTAAAAAATAAATAAAACAATAAAAAATGTTTCGTCTGCACTGGTCTCGAACCCGCACCGCGCTGCATACGAGCGCCGCCTCTACCAACGCAGCCACTGCTCTGCTTACGCGAGCAGCTGCAAATTTGAACATAAGTAGCAACTAAAAATTCAGCACAATTCAATCGCAATTTTAATTCTTGGAACAGAAAAGAATACACGCATTTGAATGTATGTGTGCTCACGAATAAGAAAAATGCGTGCGCGTGGCGCTGCTGACATGTGCTTTTGCAAATTGGCCAAACGTTTTGTTTAATAAATTCTGTATTACTTAATGGAATTTAATGAAATTTTCAGCATATGATCTACATATCCTACTGGCTTGGTTAAGATGCAAACGCCTTCACATAATGACCCTAGTTCTTACCTAACTTCAATTCTAAGAATTTGGGGAATTTGGAGCCGGTATCCAAAATCCAACCAAAATCAAAATTGCATAAAATATACATAAAACTAAATACAAAATTTGGAGGCTCTAGCTCTTGAGACGTTCAAGATATAATTTATTAACCGCATTTCAATTATGTTTGTATTCGATAACAATTAAATGCGAATAGTTATCGAATATTTGAAACAAACTTGACCTGCGCGTGCTATACACGGACCTACAAAAAAAATTTGAAGTCTCTAGCTCTTATAGATGCTGAGATCCACGCGTTCACACATACGGACAGACAGGCAGACGGACAGGTTTCAATCGACTCGTCTTGTCATCCTGATCAAGAATATATATACTTTATGGGGTCTGCCACGCCTCCTTCTGCCTGTTACATACATTTGCACAAAACCATTTTACCCTGATTTCCCATTTTCAATGGGATCAGGGTATAAAAACTGTGAATGGCAAATACCCTATACCCGCAATCTCTACAATACTGTCGAACATGGGTAAGGCCCAATTTCTTTTCTAATGTAGATTAGACCTAAAGTCGGGGTTCCACCAAATTGAATTGGCGGAAAAGGACAGAGAAAAAACAGCTTTCTTTGTAAATAACGGCAAATATGACTTCTGCCGACTCCCCTTTAGCCTGTAGAACGCTCCAAGCATATTTCAAAGAGCCATAGACGATGTATTGAGAGAACAAATAGGGAAAACTTGTTACGTCTACGTTGACGACGTAATAATTTTCCCTGAAAATAAAGAGGATCATGTTAAGCACATTGACAGGGTCTTAAAAAGCGAAGCTGGCATGAGAATATCCCAAGAAAAGTCAAGGTTTTTTAAGAAAACCGTGGAATATATGGGTTTTGTCGTAAATAGAGGCGGTGTTAAAACATCCCCCGAGAAAGTACAGGCCATTTCAAACTTCAAGTCACCTTCAACCTTGTTTGATCTTACGTCGTTCCTAGGGTCATCCAGTTATTATCGGTGTTTCATAAGTAATTACGCCGCTATAGCAAAACCGTTAACCGAACTCTTGAAATGAGACAACAGTAAGGTAAGCGCTAATCAGTCAAGAAAGGGCAAAATTGACTTAACAACTAAATAGCTACAAACTTTTGATAGACTGAAAAACATTCTCATGTCTGAGGATGTGATGTTAAGATATCCGGATTTCAAAAAGAGTTTCGATCTAACAACTGACGCCTCGGAATATGGCCTTGGCGTCGTTCTTTCACAAGAAAGTCGCCCGATTACAATGATTTCAAGAACATTGCGGGATAAAGAGGCAGTTTCGCTACAAACGAGCAAGAACTACTGGCAATAGTTTGGGCACTCAAAAATCTCCGGAATTACCTGTACGGAATTGGAGACCTAAACATATTTACTGATCATCAGCCTTTGAACTTTGCGATATCTGATCGCAATACAAACGCCAAAATAAAGCGCTGGAAAGCGTTTTTCGATTAACATAACGCCGAACTCACGTACAAACCTGGCAAGGAAAATTACGTAGCAGATGCATTGTCACGACAAAACGTGAATACTTTGGACTCGGAGTTGCAGTGTTCGGATCTCGCTACAATCCATAGCGAAAAGTCCTTTACCTACACTATCGAGACCACCGACAAACCAGTAAAGTGCTTTAGTAATCATATAATAATTGAGCAATCTGATTCCCCTTCCTTAAAAACGTTCCTCTAGTTTCAGAACAAAACAAGACACGTCATAGGAATCTGAGATCGTGGCACTCTTCTGCGAACATCGCAAGATGTAGTAAGCACAGGAGCTGTCAATGGAATTCATTGCGAGTTGCGAATCCTTGCCTTTATTCAACATAGCCTGATTGAACTTTTTCCGTCAACGACTTTTCGATATTCTAAGTATCTTGTAGCGTATATTACCGACAAAACTGACCAAAAAGAAATTGGGTTACGTGAACAGGGTTAAGCAAGTAATGTGCGACTATTTTTTTCCTACAAATTGTAAAACATGCCCAAGGGCCAAATATAAAAGATATCCTGAAAAACAGATGTTAGGCGAAACACCCATTCCCCCACATTTGTAGGAGAGCGTTTACATGTCGATGTATTTTCCACAGACCATGTTGCTCATGAGCTATCGTTGATATAAAAACCCCACTTCTACAACTTGTAAATCTCTATCCCAACATTCATACCATTTATAGCGATAATGAATGGCTCTAAATTAAGTCCATTTTGTCAAACTTTAATACTCAAATTGCAAATGCACCTCCTTCCCACAGTGTCTCGAACGGTCAAGTTGAACGATTTCACAGCACCTTAGCAGAAATGAATGAATGAAGAAATGAAAAGCGCTGTATGAAATTAGATAAACAAATAAGCGAAACCATCGATCTGATTCTTCTTTCCACAATAGAATACAATATAACTATTCATCCGGTAACCCAAATGAAACCAATTGATATTATTTACTCAAACAATGTAGAAACAGAAATAAATATAACAAAAAGGCTCCAAAAGGCACAGCTAAAAATTTTAACGCAGGAAAACAAAAATAGAACCAACAAAGAGTATAAAGTAGGAGATAAGGCATGGGTGAAATAAGCTAACACCATTATGCGTTGAATGCATAGTAGAGGCAGACCTTGGATCGACAGTTCTTATTAAAGAGAGGGTGGTTCATAAGGACAATCTTAGAGAGTAAACAATCAAAAATTAAAATTAGTTTTTCATTTCAGGATAGTATTAATAGTAGTGACACTTCTAATGACCTTTACGATCGCAACCGTTAAACTCACGAACTACACACAGTCGGACTACATACCTGTAACTGACGGAGACGTTACTATTTGGAACGAATCGTATGAGACTTACGGGGACGAAACCAGACAGATGATAGACTTATTCAAACAACAACAACATTAAGGTAATAGCTGGTACTCTTGACTTTGATACCTGGAAACAGATTAAGTTTAGACAAAATCAATTAGTAAACTTCGAAAATGAAGAAATAGAACTAAACTCAAAATTTCAATCTCGACTCAACGAACTGATAATACTGTTTAATTCAATAAGTAAAACGGACCAAACCGACATCGACCACTTAAATGAAACTGTTCTGGCTAAAAACAGAATTATCATATCAGACTTACAAAATTTAATTCTTGCTATAACCGTTTGGAAAATAAACTTGATCAGTCCTGCGATGCTAAGGAATATCGATGTTCAAGAGATGGGAAGCAGTTTACAAATATTAGCATTACTAACGTATTAGAAGTAGCCACTATTAAGGCTTTCCAAAGTAACGATATTTTGTATTTCCTAATTAAGTACCCTATACTTAAGTTAGTATATAAATAAATCCATATTTTTCCCGTACAACATTCCGGAAGAATTTTTGCCTTCGAAGACACCAACATCGTTGCAGACTGTGGAGCAGACATCTTTGCGGTTGGAGAATGTGAGGTGTCGGTGGGCACTACGTTTTGCAAGAAGCTAAATTCACCAAGCTGCGCTCAACAACTAGTGGCTGGTACGCTGGCACAATGCAAAACTAGACATCAGGAGGAAGTAATGGTGATAGACGACGGTGCCATTATCATCAATGGTGACCATAACAGGCTACGCAAGTTCAGCGAAGCCCATCTCTGGAACATATCTAGTGAACTTTGACGATAAAATCATCGTGAACAAAACGCAGTACATAAACAACTATGGCGTACTTAGAAGAAAACCAGTGGATTCAGCAGTCTCCCAAGTTAAAGTCACGCAGCACCGAGAACATCTTAGTTTGCCACTCTTGCACGAGCTAAGCCTGACGAATCTCCGGCATATCGGTCAGTTACAATCTGGATTGGTTTACTGGCCCATAAGGAGCTGTGGTACTACTTTGGCTATCGTCCTCATTTGTTTGGGATTGGCGTTTTGAGAAAAGAACGCAATCATGGGAAACCTGCTATCAAACTCTAAGAAGACCGAGGACGCCCTTCACTTAGCTGAGACAGTTTTATAAGAACCTCTGCACGATCCACACGGATCGAGAAATATTGAAAGTTATAAAATTATACTTCTATTATTCATAATTTGCACAATCGCATCAAGCCATTAAAGCCACATTAAAGAAAAATAGTAAGGGAACTGGAAACTCAACACTTAATACAATTTTTTGTTTATGATGCAGATTGTAATACGTTTCGAAATCTAAACAATAAATTGAAAATTCGAATGATTAGCATTTAATAATAACAATTAATGGTTTATGAAGGCAGTATTACCAACAGCAAAAATATGCATAACGGCATTCGTCTTTCCAGGAAGCATCTTCCATATATCTGAACACATCAATTTATCCACAGAAATTTAAAATATTACGTTGGTAACCAGACAGGAGCTATTAATGCAACAAAACCCTTGGTAAAAAGATCATGTAGGTATAGACTTTAGAAAATATGTTGACCACACTTCAACTGCTTCTTTTTATAATAGTAAAGTTTATTCTAACATTTTCAATCAGTTAACGTATTCATAATTTAAATGACTTAGCATCTGCCACATTGAAAAGTTGCAGGCCTTCAATACAAATATGTTTAAGCTATTGTGAATACAGTTGACTGTGATGTTATTTTTAGTCTTGTATTCTCCGACTTGAAGGAACAATGTGAATACACTTGACTGTGGAGGCGTTCAGTTGTGTAATAATCTTTATTCGTCTGAGCTAGAGTTATTATGCTCGGACTCATTTCGTAAATCTAGCTTATCAAGTGCTGTGTATGTCAGCGCTCGTATGTCTAATTTTAGAATCTAAGCATGTAATTTGATCTATTCCTATTGCACTCCCTGCATGTGGTTGAGGTCGTAGACGGCATGCATAGGATTCCTGAATATGCTGTATGTTCATGCCTGAACATTCTGCGGGGGGGCCAAATGTGTCAGCTAGTAGTTGCTGCGTCAGGTTTCTGCTCTTAAACCGTTGCCTGGGTCTCCGTCTCTATAGCATCCCAATTTTTTCGATGCTTCCCCGAGTTCTCTGCGACGTCCAAGCACATCGTTGTCGATGCGCTGGTTACCTTGTTGGTTGATCATCCAGCTATTTGTCGGAGACAATCCATCCACGTTTAGTGTTGTGTCTCAGTGTTTTGTTGATTTTCTTCACTTTGCCCGACATTATTAGAGGACGTAAATCAACGCCAATAACAACAATTTTCACATTTTATTCCTCGAACTTCCACTTTGCGTTTGCTTCTGACGGTCACTTTTTTATTTGCATCCTCGTGAAGGACATTGTTGTGTGCTTTTGTACATTAATTGCAAGTCGAATTTTTTTTGTCAATTTTCGATGCTATGGGTGCCAAGACATTTATAGCGCAGCGTGTTTTTATACACAAACTCCTTGCGCTTTTTAACAGGTTCAGCTCTAAATCTCTGACACCTGGTTATCTCATGTCCAGTCAATTGGCAAAAATGGCATATTTTGTAGCTCGTTGGCTTTGCTTCCATCGACGTATGAACGGCACACTTTTCCACCGAGTCTATTGAGTTATATAGTTGTTCAATAAACTCCAGCATATTGTTCAAGGACTGAACTTCTCTAGCCTTCTTTACATGTTGCTCGTAAAGTTGTAGGACTTTCGTAGAGAATCGTCGCAACTAAATCTGAGCGAATAGAACGTCAGTTTTATAACCAAATTTACCTTTTTCTTTCATAATGTAAATGCTTTCTGTTGATGTGTCTAAAAACTTGCGGATACTGCCTTCATAACTGTTCTTCAACAGTTCCATGTCCATTAGCTTGTTAACGGCGTTAGAAAATATTTTGCGCTTATTTTCGTAGTGCTTGAATATATGTTCCCACGCTGAATTGTAGCTAGCAGATGATCCAATTAATAAATGGCTTATGACCATTTTGGCTTCTCCTTTGAGGCATGATTTTAGGTAGTTCAGCTTTCTTCTGTCGCTGATATCTTTCCTGTTGTGAATCACCTCGGAGAATAGTTCGAAGAACGTTGGGACTTAAATTAAAGTGAGGAAGATCCACTTTCGGTAGCTCTGTAGCGTCTTCTTTTATATTTTGCAAGTCACCTACTCTTCTGCTTCGCTTTCTTGTGAGTATGGTGACATTGCATTCCAGCTTTTCGATCTCAAGAGCAAATTTCTCATATTTTGCCTCTAAATCCGTGAGCGTTGACCGGACTTTGTTCCACAGCAAAATCAACTGTATAGTCAAGGATTTCTTCCTTGTTGCTGAATTCCAGATTCGCACACTTCTTGCATGTGTTGAGAGCTTGTATGTCCACAAGGTCTACAATCACATCTATTGGGTACGAGCCTCTTTGGGAAAATATTATTTCCTGCTGCCTGTGCCTTTCCCCGGATGTCTTTGGTTGGATGGATGCTGTTTGATCGGTGTCTATGGCGTAGTCGGCAACTTCGACTTTCATCAGAGACTCTTCGTAGTTCCTGAAGGTTCATATATTTTCTCCTTAAAATATTGGTGGTAAATGACACCGATTTTGATCAGCATTAGGTGATTGGCAGTAAGCTTTTCTGCCAATTTAGCAATGACTGATAATGCATCCTTGTTCTCAGATTGCTTTTTGAGCAACTCAAGAATTTTTGCCGCCATCATTTTGTTTGTGTTGTTTTCTGTGAAAATTTGTTCTTGATTTAGTCTTTGGCTTGACCCGTTGGAGGTGTTTTTGTTTTGATCGCCTGGTTGATCGTGTTGTGCCTCTACTCAAAGCTTGAATTGGTAAGCCAAAGAAAATTATTTAAACAATTTATCACTTCACTTTTACACTTATCTCACAACGTAGCCTTGTATATTGCACTCGAAGGACCAATGTGAATTCACTTGACTGTGGTGGCGTTCAGTTGTGTAATAATCTTTATTCATCTGACCTAGAGACCAGACAAAAAAGGTCTGGCAAACCCCACAATGTATATAAATTTATATGGTATTAATATGGATAGACAGATCCCTAACCATAAATTGAGCCGATTACTAAATAATACACGCAATGCATATAGGTTTTTTAATATAAATATTCGATTCGATTCAGCTGACAAGTCAGGAACCCGATAATAAAAATATATTACAGCTTTGATTTTATATATATGTGAAGTCCAATAACAAACATTTTTGAATATAAATATAGTATGCGAATGTGTGTAAAAGTTAAATAAATATATATGGCTAAATTCTTAAAAATTAAAATCCGATTTAGTCCCTAACATTTTTGGTCTTTGAGATCAAAGTATTTGTAACCACAACCATGGGAATATATATTTTCTGTCTATTTTTAGTGTAAACTGCATTTTCTTTAATCCATGTTCTATACATACCTGTTGAATACGTTGTCGATTTTGGTAGGTTAGCCACATCTCGGCGAAATGTCGATAAATTCTGTGTAAACCTATGAATTTAAAAAAAAACATTCTTAGTATTCAAGTATTTCCTCGAAATCGACTAATGTATGGACACGTTAAGCCTTATAAGCTCGAACTTGGGAATAAAAAATATTGTGACCTTTTTGACAAAGCCGTACGTGTAGGACTTATATTAATGGCAAGGTAAAAGCAAAGCTAATTCAATTTAATAATATTCAAATATAAGAATATAAGTCGTCCTGTCCTATTGAAATACTCATAAGAATATTCGGAAATAAGGTCGGAAACATTTACAATGAATAGCTTGATCTGGCAATTATTTAAATTATCTTAATGGGTTATTTCGCAGCAATCCTTAAGGGCAACGCAAATTTATTGAATTTTTGATACTCTTTAATTATTGAATTTTCGATAATGTTTTATTTTGAATTTTCGATACTGTTTAATTAGAAGAGAAATATGCAAAGTTTTTGCCATTTTTGCACTTGAGTGAAGCGTTATTTGATTACTTTCAGTAATTTTTTACCGCTTAAAATTGACAAAAGTATAAAAAAAAAACCAATTTAACCAATAAAAAATACTGTTCAAAATAAAAAATAATCAAATATTATTAAACACAATTTTACAAATTTATCTTCCGCTTATTACTTTTCTTTATTTTTACTAGACACATTGCGCTCAATACCAAGCATCAAATCTTCAAGCCACTGGGCCATTGTCTGCTGCTTTTCAACGGGTTGTCCACTTAAAATGCTTTCTTTCAATGATCTAAAACAAAATCATTATTAAACTTTATTATTATCAAATAACAAATTTTTATGAAATTAGTTGTTTTGCGCAGTTAATAAAAGTTTTTTTTGTAGTAGAGTGTATAATAGAGCAAATGTGCAACAGCAAAGATGCTTGGAAAAGAGTCTGTTATCAAACAGGTTTTGGGCGGAAATTTTGAGACTTGGATGCAGGAACACGAATGATATGGATCAGCTAGAGCACATTGAAGTGCTCTACCATTAAGGTTAATAATGCGGGATAACTCCTGGTTCCAAGGTAGGAGGTAGCCCAAGAAGGAGGGTATTTTTAGTAAGTAAGCAGTAACGCTATCCAACGCACTGGTCATAGTAATAACTTGACAGATGGTGCAGAAAATAAGTTTGCATACGTCTACCACAAGAAAAAGACTTAGTTTTCCTTACCGATAATAGTCTTCGTAGAGTAATATAAGTACCAATAATGGACGAGACATGGACCATTGATTTCGACAATCTTCAGCTAATACATTGTTTAACAATGAGGACATCATATTCTGTAGCAACTCGGAATTTAGTTCAACTACCTGAAAGTATTGGATAAAATATACAAATGTATGAATTGCTATATAAGAAAATAGTGTTTTCTAGACATAAGCTTTATCTTTGCAAAACACAAAACTTAATATGCTCTAGACGACATTAGTCGACAACGACATATACGATTCATACTACATCATATTGGCATATACAGCTTTAAAAAAGTAATATAATACCAAAAATGACACTAGTTAATTGGGGAACATAAAAACTTATATTTAATAAAGATGGAAAACTGAGATTATTCTTATTACATTCGTGAATTTTGAAAGCTGTTGAAGCTGTTCAACACTTGCTTGTTTGTCGTAAATATTTAGAACACTTTGAAATTTGTGATGCCAGACGAAAAAAGCAGCAAGTTGCGCTCCATATAAAAGAAGATCCATGTTAAGTAGTTATATAAATGCAGAGACAATAAATCTATTATAAAACATGAAAAGTTAACTACTGGGGAAGTCAGTGTTTGGGCTATCCATGCTGCAAACTTGCCAGCGCATATATATTTTAAGTTCAATCAAAAATAAATGCATGAGTTTTCACTATACGTATGCACACATACATTCAAACATGTATATTCTTTTTATTCGAAATGTTGCAATTGCGATAAAATTGTTGAAATTCAAAGAGACTAGTTGAGTTCAGATTTGCTACTCACTGACTGTTGTTCACTTGTTTTTTAGTCGAAATTTGTTTATAAGCTTATGCGATGTTAAATAGAATCCATGGAATTTATTTTAAAAAACTAATTGGTCAGGGTTCAGAGTATTGCCGACTAAATCTATCTCACCTGTTCTGATCTAGTGTTGCCAACGCTTATATTCCAAATTTTAAGTTTCTAGCACTTTAAACATCAACATGCCCCTTTCCCAACTTCGCCACTGCTTGAAATTTTATATGTAATATCGTCGATTACTTTAGGTAGTGTAGCAAGTTTGCCCGTTTTGTAAGCTGAGTATTCTTCTCCCTGAAAAATTCGTGTTATTACTGGCTAATTTGCTACAGTTTAAAAAAAATAATAATAATTGAATTTGATCAATATCCATGTCCTTAGTAATTCAAGCTGGGACAGTTGAGCCTACACGATCGGCACCGTTGGATAGCGATTGGGAAACCACCCAATTAACTTAAATGCAGTGTTTTCAGAAAAACAATAAGTATGAACTCTGCACAGCGATTACTTTGACGGTCCACGGTCCACGAAAAACCAAACTGAAATCTTGTTGAAATTGCTTCTACGGCAATTCCGCAACTACTCCCATTTACTTATAATGGTCAGAACATTCCCACTCTAACCACTTCAACTGCTGCTCTTTACAGTAGAAATACTTATTCTAACATTTTCAAGCATTTAACTTATTCATAATTTAAATGTCTTAGCATCGGCCACAGTGCAAGGTTTTAAGGCTTCAATACAAGATTTACTAAGCTTTCTTAATGCAACATGATGAATTCATCGCTTATATGTGCCAGATTTAGTCTTTATGACTACTTGTCGCACCTTCCCAACTCCGCCGGTGACCACTTTGGTCACCACGCCTAGCATTCACTGCTCTATATTGTCAAGTATGTTAGCTTGACGTCGTCGACTGGCTGCATTGCTGCGAGTGACAGCAGCGCGAATGTTGTCCCAATGAGCAGATGCACCGGAGTGCAACCTAACAACAACCCTAACAACCCTGGGACAATCGGTTTGGTTGTTGTTCCTACTTCCACATAATCGTTGGAGAATATATATTTTTTTTTCTATTTCTAGTGTAAACTGTATTTTCTTTAATCTATATACCTGTTGTATACATACCTGTTGAATACGTTGTCGATTTTGGCAGGTTAGCTACATCCCGGCGAAATGTCGATAAACGAATTAAAAAACAATCTTAATATTCAAGTATTTCGTCGAAATCGAAATCTTAAAAGCTCCAACTTGGGAATCCAAAATATTTAAGCCTTTTTGACTAAGCC
This sequence comes from Drosophila eohydei, assembly GCA_035045825.1. Lineage (NCBI taxonomy): Eukaryota > Metazoa > Arthropoda > Insecta > Diptera > Drosophilidae > Drosophila > Drosophila eohydei. Next base: position 1,173,879 of record JAWNOT010000007.1, read on the forward strand.
GTACGTGTATGACTTATATTCTCTATGAATATAGGCTGCTTAGACCAACATCTTATCACTACCAAGTATCACTACCGTTTTATTCGCACATTACCCTCTACTATTTTGTAATGGCAAGCTATTAACTATATTAACTATAATTTACTTAACTTAATTCAATTTAATAATATTCAAATATAAGAATAGAAATTGTTGCGTTATATTAAAATACTTATAAGAATATGTATATACACATGGACATTCGAAAATAAAATCGAAAACATAATGAATAAATTAATGCTCCGACACCCATAGTTTTCCTCTCTTTGGTCCTTTTTGCCTTCTGCTGGAGATTGTGCAGGTATAGGTATGACCAGTCCAGAATTGCCCTTGATTTTGGAGATCAGCTGCTATCTACTCAAGCATGTAAGCTTGACGTCGTCGACTGGCTACGATGACGCTGTCCCGATGAGCAGATGCACTGGCGTAAATACTTCGCCGTCGTTTGGGTTGATGCTGACCAAAGAACATGGATAAGCTCATTGGAAATGTATTATAAGTCAAGTCTGTAACTAATTTTATGTGCGTAGCCTTCGACGTGAGCTGATTTGCGCCGAATTTCTAGTGAAACCAAAATTGGACTACAGAAATCCAGTCCGCTGATCTCAAATGGCCTATTTTAGTGTAACCGGCCACCGGGAAGATCACCCATAATTTGGGATAAAACTTTCGGCTCATAGCGAAAATAATGCACGAGCATTGACGAAGCAATCCCATCAAGACCATAGGGTTGGCACGAAAATGAGAAAGAATAAGACAACATATGTGTTCAAATTCGAAGAACTTATTAGAAAGCAATGAAGATCAACATCCAAATTTGAGCTAAAACAACTTGATTTATTTGGCAACGAAAATATGGCAGCTAGCAATTCCGCAACAAACAGTTCTATGGTACTGATTTCGTTTTAACGGTGCTACCTTAGAGTTGGCGACTAGCAAACTGATCGTGATACAATTATCTTACATAGAAAGAGCAATCGTAAGCTCTCGTGGAAGCATCAGCAAATCATTTGGATAATTGGTAATTAGTCGTACAAACCAAGATTGTGCAACCAGGAGTACCTGCACGGGTTACAAGTAAATTTAATGAACCTAAATGATCGTATAATCGCGCTATGAACGACAAAACCGATGCACATTTATCAAAGACTCCCTAGAGTATCTAAATGTACCACCCTTGGCATACCAAAGCTCATTAGAAATATAAGTTAAGTCTGTAAATAATTTTATGTGCACAGAACTCGAAGTGAATGATACATATATGGCAATATATAATTTAGTAGATGGTTTGCGACAAATATTGTGTGGTAATGGTGCCTTTAATAACTGACCTATTACTCGTAGCAACCGCAACACATGCTTGCCATGCTGATGTGGGTACAGAGTGTTCATTTTTGATAAGTCGGATACAAGATTGTTGATTTCTATAATAGATTGTATATTGTCCATGTTGGGACATGACGCCAGAAGACATTGGTTGTCAATTCCTAGATGGTTGCTACGCAGTTGGCAACAAATGTGTTAATGTAATGAATTAAGTCATGATTAAACTAACACAACTCCTCAATGTTTTAAGTATCGAGCTGCTTAGAAAGGCGTGGCAATTGTTTCATACGTTACCGGGTTTAAACATGGGATTTGTAACGCATAGCTATGTTTGCTGTAGCAGCCCAAGGACGAAGTCGAAAACGTAGTAAAGTTTCCCATAACTGCAGCTGCATAGTCGTGGGGTCTACCGCACAACTTTTTGTGGAATCAGTTTGTTTTAGATATTCCGTCTACGTATTGTTTGTCTAATTCTTAATTTTTCAAAGATTAAAAAAAAGCGTATTACTTTTTTTGCATGCGGGTTTATTTCAATACCTATTTTTACAAATATAAATTATTACATATTTTTTATTGCTTACTTGCTATTTGTTAGATATAAGAACATAAATTGTGTTTTGACAGCTTGCTGACAGGTATATCGAGTAGGCGAAAATATGTTCCGCTCTTTATACCGATATTGAGTAATTTGTTTCAGTATAGACCTGGTACGAATTTTCTGAAAGGAATCGCAAGTAAAATATATCTTTTAATAAAAATTTATATAATTAGTTATTTATGCGATGGCTTAGCAATATTTTGGATAGAAAAATTTGTATATCGGCTAACTTGAGATGTTAAAGAAAATTGGAACAGACTGAATGCATTTTAATATGGCTCTAGATAAAACGTGTGTTGACACATTCGACTGTATAATATCAGAAGAATTGTTAACCCGAGAGACATCTGAAAAATTGAACCTTTCACTTAAATCTTAACTTTAAAATTTAAAAATTCTAACAATCAATAAAAACATTACCAAATTTTGGTAATTTGGAAGGCTAATAAAAGGGACATTGCAGAAAACCAAGTTTATAATATAAACTGATCCAAAGCAATTAAAAAATATTCTGTGCACACAAATAACTCGTTTATGGCATGATTTTGTGCTTCTAAAGGTTTTTGTTTATATCAATTTATTAAAAGATTTCAAATCAATGCTTTTATATTTATGGATAGACAGACCCCTTACTACAAATTGAGCAAGTTAATGAATAATATGAAATATATATATTAACTTAGAATAATGTACCAAGAACGCACACCCAATGATAATTTTTTTAGCATTATATATTCGAGAGAAGATTAAATTAAATTAATCAGCTGACAAATCAAGAACCAAATCGTGCTTAAGATTTTTTTATTTAAAAATAAATTATACCTTTAATTATATATACATGTGAAGTCCATTAACAAACATTTTGAGAATAAATTATAGTATTCGAATGTGTAACAGTTAAATATATATATATGGCTAAATTCTTAAAAATTAAAAATCCGATTTGTCCCTAACACTTTTGGTCTTTGGATCAAAGTGTTTGTAATCACAACCATGGGACAATCGATTTGGTTGTTGTTCCTACTTACACATAATCGATGGGGAATATATATTTTCTGTCTATTTCTAGTGTAAACTGCATTTTCTTTAATCCATGTTCTATACATACCTGTTGAATACGTTGTCGATTTTGGTAGGTTAGCTACATCTCGGCGAAATGTCGATAAATTCTGTGTAAACCTACAAATTAAAAAACATTCTTAATATTCAAGTATTTCCTCAAAATCGACTAATGTATGTGCACGTTAAGTCTTATAAGCTACAGCTTGGGAATCAAAAATATTGTGACCTTTTTGAAAAAGCCGTACGTGTAGGACTTATATTCTCTTTGAATATAGACTGCTTGGACCAGTATCCTTGTATCACTACCAAGTATTACTAGCGTATTATTCGCACATTACCCTCTACTATTTTGTAACGGCAAGCTAAAAGCAAAGCTAATTCAATTTAATAATATTCAAATATAAGAATATAAATCGTCCTGTCGTATTGAAATACTCATAAGAATATGTATATACGCATAGACATTCGAAAATAAGGTCGGAAACATTTACAATGAATAGCTTGATCTGGCAATTATTTAAATTATCTTAATGGGTTATTTCGCAGCAATCCTTAAGGGCAACGCAAATTTATTGAATTTTTGATACTCTTTAATTATTGAATTTTCGATAATGTTTTATTTTGAATTTTCGATACTGTTTAATTAGAAGAGAAATATGCAAAGTTTTTGCCATTTTTGCACTTGAGTGAAGCGTTATTTGATTACTTTCAGTAATTTTTTACCGCTTAAAATTGACAAAAGTATAAAAAAAAACCAATTTAACCAATAAAAAATATGTTAGCACAAAACAATTGACAGAGGTAAGCTAATTTTTTAATAGTGTTCAAAATAAAAAATAATCAAATATTATTAAACACAATTTTACAAATTTATCTTCCGCTTCTTACTTTTCTTTATTTTTACTAGACACATTGCGCTCAATACCAAGCATCAAATCTTCAAACCACTGGGCCATTGTCTGCTGCTTTTCAACGGGTTGTCCACGTATAATGCTTTCTTTCAATGATCTAAAACAAAATCATTATTAAACTTTATTATTATCAAATAACAAATTTTTATGAAATTAGTTGTTTTGCGCAGTTAATAAAAGTTTTTTTTGTAGTAGAGTGTATAATAGAGCAAATGTGCAACAGCAAAGATGCTTGGAAAAGAGTCTGTTATCAAACAGGTTTTGGGCGGAAATTTTGAGACTTGGATGCAGGAACACGAATGATATGGATCAGCTAGAGCACATTGAAGTGCTCTACCATTAAGGTTAATAATGCGGGATAACTCCTGGTTCCAAGGTAGGAGGTAGCCCAAGAAGGAGGGTATTTTTAGTAAGTAAGCAGTAACGCTATCCAACGCACTGGTCATAGTAATAACTTGACAGATGGTGCAGAAAATAAGTTTGCATACGTCTACCACAAGAAAAAGACTTAGTTTTCCTTACCGATAATAGTCTTCGTAGAGTAATATAAGTACCAATAATGGACGAGACATGGACCATTGATTTCGACAATCTTCAGCTAATACATTGTTTAACAATGAGGACATCATATTCTGTAGCAACTCGGAATTTAGTTCAACTACCTGAAAGTATTGGATAAAATATACAAATGTATGAATTGCTATATAAGAAAATAGTGTTTTCTAGACTTAAGCTTTATCTTTGCAAAACACAAAACTTAATATGCTCTAGACGACATTAGTCGACAACGACATATACGATTCATACTACATCATATTGGCATATACAGCTTTAAAAAAGTAATATAATACCAAAAATGACACTAGTTAATTGGGGAACATAAAAACTAATATTTAATAAAGATGGAAAACTGAGATTATTCTTATTACATTCGTGAATTTTGAAAGCTGTTGAAGCTGTTCAACACTTGCTTGTTTGTCGTAAATATTTAGAACACTTTGAAATTTGTGATGCCAGACGAAAAAAGCAACAAGTTGCGCTCCATATAAAAGAAGATCCATGTTAAGTAGTTATATAAATGCAGAGACAATAAATCTATTATAAAGCATGAAAAGTTAACTACTGGGGAAGTCAGATTTTGGGCTATCCACGCTGCAAAATTGCCAGCGCATATATATTCATACAATGATATCAAAATACGTTGATAAATAATTTTTCTATTTATTGTCCGAAAAATTTTCTCTAAAATTTGAAATGCAATACGTATTTAAGATAAAAACATTCCAGATGTGTGTACTTGTTGAAACAGTATCTAGTATGTTAAATACATTTGGGAGAAGAGAGATTTCTTTCAAAATCTGGAATAATTAGTCTTTAATCATTGTATTCATTATAGGAACCCCACAACTGTTTCCCATTTTCCTGTCTGTATATCTGTCAATCTCAGAACTTATGAAATATTTAACCATGAACTTTGTTTGTAGGTGCTTATACATAATCGATAACTATTCCCGGATTAAACTCATCGATTAAGAACGTTATAAATCGTGGTTTTCACAGCTTTGCTTTTAGTTAAATTGGGGATATCGGCTGAAAATTAAAAAAATTCATTTTAAGTTTAATCAAAAATAAATGCATAAATACATTCAAACATGTATATTCATTTTATTCGAAATGTTGCAATTGCGATAAAATTGTTGAAATTCTCAGAGACTAGTTGAGTTCAGATTTGCTACTCACTGACTGTTGTTCACTTGTTTTTTAGTCGAAATTTGTTTATAAGCTTATGCGTAGTTAGATAGAATCCATGGAATTTATTTAAAAACACTAATTTTTTAGGGTTCAGAATATCGCCGACTAGATCTGTCTCACCTGTCCTGATCTAGTGTTGCTAACGCTTATATATATTCGAAATTTTAAGTTTCAAAAGTTAAATATCAAAATGACCCTTTCCCAAATCCGCCACTGCTTGAAATTGTATATGTAATATCCTCATTTCACGTAGTGTAGCAAGTTTGCCCGTATTGTAAGCTGAGTATTTGCTATATTGAGTTAAAAAAAATAATTCTGTGATATATTATGTTAGGATTTAAGAAAAAAGCAATGAATTCATTTGACGCCGTCCTTCAAATACTAATACTTTTATATATACAATGCGACATATACCATGGGTGGTTGGGATAGATAATATCAGTGGTAGTGTCCATGTCCTTAGTAATTCAAGCTGAGGCAGTTGAGCCTGAACGGTCAGGAACCGCTGGATAGCGATTGGGAAACCGCCCAATGAACTGAAATGCGTTTTTAGAAAAATAAAAAATTGAATTTTGTACAGTAATATCTTTGACAATCCACGAATTACAAAAAACCAAATGATTCGGAATTCATGGCCCCCGGGTTGACAGGGTTAGCACTTTAAACCTCCACCTTCTACGGCAATGCTGCAATTATTCCATTAGAACCCTGACAGACCTACAGGTACGCTCGAAGCTCTTCGTCAATTGTATTAAAGTTGAGAAAGAGTCGTACTCCGATAAGGACCAATGCCAGCCCTCGCATGATTTTCATGCCAGACACAGACAACCGTGAGGATCGCTATGAGGAACTGTACATTTAAGCTACGATAGCGGTTTGGGGGGTGTCGAGAACCTAGGCAAAAGCTAAAGACTTCAATTAGCCCATTACCAACGAGAGTAAGAAAAACCATGACTGAAACTGCTACCAAACACGCAGCAAGGTCGGGCAATTTCGCCGAGGAGTATATTTTGAAAAAACTTCTTCCAGGAAGAGGATACTATCCAGAAATGTCACCATGCGTGCCAATGCATAAGAGCTGCAGTGACAAATCAGAAAAAATCAAAATAATTATTAAAAGTGGTGTATCCGACCTAAATGAATTTCAGGAAGTTCTTGGACAATTCAAGAACGTCTGGAGAAGCGAATAAAAAAAAGCAACTGCCAGTTAGAAAGAGCCCGGAAACAGAAGTAACATCCGCTACCCATTAAAATCGGGGTGTGGCAAAAAAGTATGCGAAAGACAAGCGAATATAATAATAAGATACAAAAGACACTCAAAAATAAAAAACTTCATTCTGCACCCGAAGATAATCTGAAAGTAGTAGTAAAAATTAGCAAAGAAGCAAAACGTATTCTCCAAAGAGAAGTGGTTCTTATAAACCAAAGGAGGATATCTCGACTCACTCTGTAAATTTGAAGGTTACATAAAAATAATAAATAAGTTAAGTCTTTCTTAGCCTTAAAAAGCCAACTAGCAGAGATGTTGCTATAATAAACAGATAACAAACTGAAATACTGCACAAAGCTTTTAAAATACTGCATATCACTAATACGGGACATATCCCTGTAGATTAATGTCGGTACCAGTGAAATGTCCAAGTACTCCACAAAATGATGAAGACCCTTCACCATAGCAAAACTGCAGACGCGCTGTTCATCAATAAATACAATAAGCAGCGAGAAAGTTGATGTTGGTTAGTGGACTATACACAGACTTCGACAATATGGTTACTTAGTGGCGGTGGTACGCTACTACGAGAATACAAAAACTGAAGCTATTACGTTAACGCAGGTTTAAAAAAAGAACGATATACACTGATGAGCAAAACTGCAACACATGTTCAACGTTCTCACTTCAACGGTATGTATTATCTCTTCTGCTTTATGCATGATTATGATCATAGTCTTGTTTTGTTTGTGAAATATTTGGCTCTTTTATCTACAATTTTACAATGACAGAGTAAAAAAAATGCACATGTTACAGTTTTGCACTGCAAATATTTTTAAACAAATATTTTTTAGTAAATTTTTTTAATAACGAGATCACAGCTCTTTTGATTTTTTGAGGTTGTTTATGCGGTTTGGCATACTTTGCGTGTAGCTTCGAACCATTCAAGGTGGAATCGAGTACCAAACGCCCTTGGTTCTCTCCCACAACCCCATCATGCCATTTGGAGGGGCCGCATATATCGCAAGCTGCGATTTCACATGGCTCCATAGGTTTTCTATGGGATTCATGCCTGGGGATTGCAGTTTCCACTTCAAAGTTTGAAACTTTTGGTTCAATAACCAATTTTTCACCAAATGGGATGTGTGCTTTGTGTCATTGTCTTGCTGAAAAATGCATTTTTCAACAGCAAGACCCATGTTGCCAATGACTTATCCCAAATTTTCTTGTAGAAAATTTAAGTATAGCTCCTTACGCATTATCCCATCGATTAACACTAAAGGCCCAACTCCATTTTTACAAATACAGCCCCAAACCATTATGGACCCACCACCGTGCTTTACGGTTTGCCGCACTGTATTGCCAATTGGATTCCTACTCCAATACCACGATCGTCCGTCTGACTCAAAACAATTAATTTTAGTTTCGTCTGACAAAATAGCTTTGAAAATTGTTTTTAGCATTGTTTAAACTTTTTATTTGTAACTTACGGCATCCCAATCTAAAGTCAAATTTTCATGCATTGTAGCAAAATTTCTACGCAAGCTAATGTGCCTTTTAGCTCGAAATGGTTTTCTTTTTCTTTCTTTTGCCTTAAGGCCCAATCTGCCGAGACTGCGATGGACTGTCCACTCACTGGCATTTAAATTTAACAAATTCGCCGCTTTTATTGGCGTTAATTAAACGCTACATAGTCATATGGCTAACACCAATTTTATTAGCCACTTTCCTAACGGATTCAATTCAACTTAAGTTACGTACCCGACAGAACCATGGGATATAATCAAATTAGAAACCGTCAAATTTACAGTACACAAACGACCGAAAAAATTAGTTTAAAAGTGATCGAAAAACGAATCGCAAACATGGGAACGACTATTCATACACTGCAGAGCACGACGCTGTGAAAATTTCATAACTGAAGCGTTAGCATTTAATAATGTAAGAAAAGACCTTTTATGGTTACGATTACTTTAGAAAGTACCTACATAAAGTTGGGAAAACTTCAGAATCCAGTTTTATTTTTACAACATAAATGGAATGGACAATGCAGAGCACAATTTCTTTAATTGCGACACGTGAAAAAAAAAACCTTTTTTCCTGGCAACTAACCTGGCAGAAATTGTCTGTGAAATAAAAATAGAGACTAGTAGACGAAATGTGCACCAGGAAAGAATAATGTAATGTAATGTAAGTAGTAAAACACATCGGTCACGGTGACGACTTGAATGACGGTGCATAAAGCATTTTTACCTATTCTTTTGCAGAACACACACACAAATTAACTGGTGACATATATAATAATATATAGTTTAATAAGAACGTACAGCCAATAATATGTGTACAAGATATACTTTAATTTAATGATACAAATCCTTATCAAACTTCCGATATTAAATTATAGATTTGTTTTTTTTTAGGTTTTGGGTCCCGGTCGCAAATTTGTCAGTGCGCGGCAATGCTCTAATACAGGGCATGGGCTTTAATATTTGTTATATTATTTGTAGCTCTAAAATAGTACATCTTATTTGTAAATCTAAATATTGAAAAATACAGATTTAATAAAACTCAGTAGGTATGTATGGCTAGACATTACGCATCATAACAATAGTTAATGATTTTGTTATGCATGTATTCATTCAATTTACTTATATACATCTCTTACCCCTATTAAAATAATTAAATTACATTTAAATTATTTAACTTTAATTATTCAACAAATAGTAACGAATATAATATCAAACATCTATAAGCCTTTCATTTAACGAGTTGGAAGTAAATTTTCTCTTTCATTGACGCTGTTGATATAATTGTAATATTTATTTTTTAGTCTAATGTTGTTTATTAGCAACAAAAACAAAACTTTAAGTAATAAAAAAATACGCACCTTAAGAAATTGAGAATTTTCCCGTGATAAACTTCTAAGCTTCTTATTTGGGAATGTTGAAACTGCAATAAAAATTACGTTTGAAGAGTTATTTACATAATTATATATTTAGATTTACTTTTTAATTGTAGCTGCTTAAATATGTACGAAACAATACTGTCCAAAATTGTGCAACAGCTTATGTAAATTGCCGAATCTGTAAGTTAAAAAAAAAAATAATGATAATTATTAATTGTAATTGCAATTGTATTAATTGTAAATGTATATATTTCTTGAGTAAAATTATACATACCTAGTGCGGCAAGGCCTTTGTTTAAACTTTCCAATATATATACAAATGCTCGTGGCTCTAAAGCGGCAAGGTATGTTACATGATCTTGAGATAGACAGTTCAATAAATTGTAATATGCCGAGGCCAATTTTGGGTATTCCTAATGATTTTCGAGTATACATTATTTTCATTTATTGATATTGACGTGGATAATTCTTACCAATAAATCACTTTGACGTATTGAAAGAATAAGTTGGGCGATAATGTCAAGCACATTATGTAATGTATCATCACCGTATAATTTGAACACACCGCAGTTCACATAGTTCCCTCCAAGCGCATTTTTTAAGATAAGAAAGCATATTGATATTCCTTTTAATTTCATTGGGTAAAGTTGATCAGTTGTCACTTCTAGATGTAAAATACGATTGCCATATATGCAAATAAGTTTTGAAGCTTCACGAAAAAGTAAAATTCCCATGGGACTAGACACATTTCCAGCTAGACGCTGGGTGCGACAATGCACTAATTCTGCAAATAGCTTTAACACAGGCGTGGTGATGGCAGGTTCATGTGCCCACAGTTCCACAGCACGAAGCAATATAGGGATGTAATCTGTATAGTAACTACAAGCAATAAAATGTCAAAAGCTAGTAAAGATAAAATAAATATTGTAATACACGCACAGCCATTCAAAAAGCATTGTATATTGAATGCGAGCATTAAGCGGCAACGCTAGACCCCGCAAGTCTCGAGCTAGCCCAATAATTGCTTTCTTGACCTCATCATTAGGAAAGCATTTTGTGTCCATTAATACATTTCCAAGGGATTCAAACTGATCTAAAAAAATAGATAATGTAATGTATTCTTGGTAATGAATAATTCATTGAAATCGACTTACTTGTTAGGGGAGTAAGAAAATTATAGAAACGCTCTTCATCTTCTCCCAAATCAAACATTAATAACCGACTTAAAGAAGTGTAAAACATTGTACGGCACCGCATTTCGTTCAGAGAAGAGCTCGTACCAAGAAAGGGAAAGTGTTCGCTTGTGTGATGAGTTAACATAAACTGTACTTCTTCTAGTCGGGCCAATTTTCGCACTGAATTAAAATGCACAGAGAGATCGGATAGTAACACTAAAGTTTTGGTAATTATTTGCTCAGAGCGACCCCAAAATTTTAGGTTAGTTATACTGTAAAAAGTAAGGGTTAGCTATTTGAAACCAAATTAACAGAAAAGACATACATTTTACGATTGATAAAACTAAGCAACATTTGCTCATCATTTAGTCCAAAAACTTCATTCAGACGCTTATAAACAGTTGCCTTTTGAGCCTGGTCACTGCTATGCATTTTACGAACCTGGTCTAAAAAGCTTAAAATGGCCAATTCTAGCTTTTCACAACCAGTTTGAGGTAGACGTGAATCAGTTAAGCGCATTAGCTGCAGTACACGAATAACAAGCTCCGCATCCATAGTATCGTGTTCATCACTGGTGGTCACAGAAAGCCTTCCCACAATAGCCGAACCAATTATATAAACCAACCATGTCAGTTGTAACTCATGAATAGTAATATCAATTGGGCTTGAGTTAAGCGTCTGTAAAAGATTTTCGTATTCTCTTGCCTTTTGGTCAAAATGCTGCACAAGAAGGTTGCAAGTCTTATTATATTCGCAGCGCTCAATTACCGATAATTGCTCAAGCTGTTGTTGCACCATACAAAGATCGTCCAATGGGTCCTCCATATTATCACGTACAATCAACGCCACAGCATCTAGACGGGACTCAATGTAGGCCTTAATAACTTCAGGTGTGTACGTGCCAAGTAAATGCGGATCTGGCGATTTGACGTATGGTACTGATGCGACCATACGCTGCCATAACGTAAGTAAATAGTGAACACTATTTGGAGCAAAGAGCCACATCTGCGAACGTGAACAATGTCCATTTTTTTTAAACTTATAACCCAATATATACTCACATGTAAAGATTGTACGGTAAATTTCGCTATCAATTCTATCGCTTCCGGATAACAAGGAACGGCTATGAGTTCCCCCAATTGATAATTAGATTTCAAACGTGCTAGCAATCGACAAAATTCATGATAATTATCTGGATCGCTTAGACCCTGAAAGTGAATACATTTTTGGCGGTGATATTAAAATATATAGATGTCACGGACCTACATGCAAGTTTGTGAGTATATTTCTGACTCCTTCTACCAAGTTCGTGAGAAATTTCGTTCTTTCTGAGTTACTAAATAGAGACCGACGTACAGATGTCATTTGTACTAGGCACGACAATGAGTAACTGGCTAAGCCATTCGGCAAAATTTGATATAAATCAAAAAATAATGTTAATGTATTTGTGTCTAAAAATGCAGGGCGCCAAGCTGTTGGTATCTGTGAGTTAAATAATATTAATCAAATTTGAATTATAAAATTTGATAAAGTAACTTACCTGGACATTATTCATATCATCTGCTGACTCGTCGGTGGAGCTACCAATAAAGTCAAAGCTAAGGCAGTTCCTAGTAAGCCGCAAGGCTTGCGTTATTAACCTATATAAGCGCAGTATAGACAAATGCAAAATTAATTAATATTGTCAAAAGTTTTAATTGAGAAAATATATTATTTTTATGTGACGTAAGCGTTGGTGTTGAAGTCATTACTTCCTGGATCTCATTTCCTTTTGCAAAGTAATACCAGAAAATAAACAAGTAGAAAGTAAAAGGTGGTCGACTAGATAACCCTGAGCCAAAAGAATTAAAATTGAGTTTTATTGAGTTTATTTATATAAACAAAATATTCCTTAATATTAATAAAAAGCAGACAACCATTCTAAGCTTTTCTCATTCAAATTACTTTAATGCTTTTAGATGTATCGAACACAAATTATGAGTGTTGCTGAAAAACCTGAATAAAGCAGAATTTGTTATAATACAACGAATGCCCATCGAATGGTTTGGATGAATGCTCTCAATATAATTAAATATTATGGAGAAGGTGGAACTGTTCAATAAACCTTCATAATCTGATGATTGTATTTTTACAGTCCGCAATTGCAAAATTTAATTTTTTGACCTAGAATTTTTGATTCTTAGTTCAGTTATAGTTAGGTACAATTTCGCCTATAATAAATAGCATCGAATCTGTTGTTTCTCTACCACATGCTATGTTATGCTATTAAAACGCGCTACAATCGAAGATAAATGTGGACTACTTTGCTTATATTCTTTGTCTGTACTTCAAAATATCAAAATAATTAGCTACTGTAAAACATGAATCAGTCGGAATAAGATATAGTTTGATAATATGAAGTTTACAGTCTACGTATTGGTGCCAAATATACTAAACGCATTATATCTCGTCTTCTCGCTGTCGCAAAATTTTTTTTCAGTTTAAAATATTTACAAAAGTCTCATTGCGATGAAGCATACATTTAACGGTATGAAAATTCAGTGATCACCTGAAATCTCCGAAAAACGTACAGAAACACTACTAATACTAATACTAATCATTGAAATTTCATTAATAATAATTTTAAGATTATCCAATCTGTTGTATTGAGTTTACTATTGACTGGATTGATTTTTTGAAGCGTAAACAAATTCAGCGTTAGATTTGCGAGACAGAGTAAAATGGTAAAAGTTGGATGACTTCCAGGCGTTTTATTTGTTTGTATGTTTTATTACTTGTATCGAGCGTTAAAAAATAAAAACCGACAATTTGACACCAAGATTGGAACCAACAGTGCCCACGTAACGCGGGTCAACTCTACCAACACCGCCACATCATAGTTTTAAAAGTAAAAAATAAAAACGTCCGTTCGCCGCCTAGCATCAAACCCAGGACTTATCGACACCAAGCGCCGTTTCCACCACCACCGCCACTTTGCTACTTGTTTTTGTAAGTAACACCTTATAATTCAAGCCCAATTCAATAGCAATTTCGATTCTTTGAATAGAAAAGAATACATGAATTTGAATGTATGTGTGCGCATGCATAGGAAAAATTCGTACGCTTGACATGTGCTGTTGCAAATTGGCCAAATGTTCTATTTAATAATTTCAGTTCTACTTAATGGATTGTACTGAAATTTTAAATATTATGTTTGTTTAGTAGAAATGCAAACTCCATCACATATTGGCCCTATTTCCAACTGAACTTAAATTTAAGGAATTTTGGAAAATTTGGAGCCGGTATCCAAAATCAAACAAAAATCTAAGTTGTAGTTGGCATAACCATTATACCCTGATTTCCCAGTTTAAATGGAATCAGGATATAAAAATAAGATGGTTTTCTTCAACACCTTCACCACTTCCAACAAATTCATAAGACCATACTGTCTGGTTTGTGGCATTTTGCAATATATGGATTAAATACGTTTTTATACCCTGATCCCATAGAAAATGGAAAAGCAGCAAATAGGACTAGCAATATTTGCCAGGCGAATGTAAAGCTGAAAGATTTAATATCTACACATTATTTATTATTTATTTCTGAGCAAGCATTTTCCTTACTTTTTATTGCTTAACATATTTCATTTGGGATTAGTTTCTGGCAATCACAATATTCTAAATAGTTAGTCTGCGATTAGATTTTCAATAGTCTCTTCATTCTCTTGTTGAACTACCTTATCAAAAGCATTTTGTAGCCAACTATCATCTTAACAATTATGTTGCCATGAATTGCTACAAATTTCCCTGATAACTAATTCTGTATGATGATTGATGATATGATAATGATGACATGTGAAAAATGTGAAATTTCTTCTAGTGCGTCAGGGCGGTCAAAGTAATGGTCTCTAAGACCCAATAAAAATATGTCGGTTGAATCATAAATAATAATAAATTTTACGACTGTTGCCTAGACTTATCCTAATCCTAATATAATCATAGATTTAGAGCTGAGCCTGTTAATAAACGTAAGAAGTTAGTGCCTAAAAACTTGCTATGCTATAAATGTCTAGGAATACATAGTATGAAATATCGCAAAAAGAATTGGAAATGAAATCTATAAAAAAGAGACCGTCTGAAGCAACTGTATAAAATATGATAAAGGGCGAGACACGTTGCTGTCGAGACAGCACTTATTAGGATTAAAAATAAGTCTGGAAAATACGAGTAGCAAAGGACTCTTACAGATGGAGGCTCGCAAAAAAACTTTGAATTCCGCATACCAGCTAAAACTGCGCCGAATCGAATTTTTCAAATGGTGAAAATACTTAAAATTTTTAAGCGTTTGCTTAACAATCAAACCCAGCATCAAAGGCAAATTCGTTACTACAACGCAGGCACTTTTTATACGAAAACTTCAGAGTTCTATGGAGCAAGAAAATTGAAATGGATGTCATTAAGGATTGAATGGGCGAGCAGACCCATATTTTAATGAACCCAGTCGAATATATGTTGTTATTGGCGTTGATTTATTTCCCTTAAGTATGTTGGAAAAAGTAAAGAAAAGCAACGATTATGGATGGATTGTTTCCGGCAATATAGCAAGATTATTAAGCAACAAGATAATCAGCGCACCAACTTTTGGTGTACCTGTTTGACCTGGACCATTTTTGACATCTTGAACGTAATAACAGCGAGTCGGAAGATACCAATGGTTGTGAAAAGGTGTTCCAAAAAACAACCACAAAGGATGATATTAGTCTCCCCCACCACACCATTCCGAAAAAATTTAGAGTTAGGAAACTCTCGGAAACAGGCTATTGCAAGGCTACTGCAAATGGAAAACAAATTCAAGAAGCATCCGCAAATATTCACGGAACACAGTGGCTTCATGGAACAATTCCTGAAACTATGTCCATGTGACCAGCCCCGAAATACAAAAGTGCATCTCCGATATTTTGATCAAATGGCGACATCGAGAAAATTTATCATAGGTTGAAGTCGCCATAGACGATCAGGAATATCAGTACATGCCCTGGAGTAACGACCCAAAAATGCCAAGAATTTAAGTTGACTGCAGTAACGTACGGCACATCAGGTGTGCCATTTTTAGCTGTCCACTGTCATCAAGAATTGGCAAATCAACATTGCCAAGGTAAAAAACGACTGATTATAACAATCAACGAAGACTTCTACATATATGATCTCATCGCTGGTGGCGATTGTATTAACACGCAAACAGCACTTAGGATTATCATGGATTTCCATGGCTGGAATTCATTTAGGGAAATGGCTATTAAATGATGGATCATTGCAAAAAAAACAAGGACAAGTTTACAAAAAACTCCAAAAGAGTTGTCTTCACTTTTTTTATCGATTGACCAAAATTAGTGCGCACTACAAAACGTCTGCTGGATTTTGCAAAAAAAAGCGTATGCAGCAGTGACATATAACAAAGTTGGATCATTTTAAAAAAGTTGGATGATTTTACTGACTAATCCCACTCCTAACAAAGTTTTTGTCTATCGATAAGCTAACAATTTAATTGCTTGTATTTTACGCTTTATAGCAAAACTATATGGGAAGAAGCCGCACATGACATTCCTTCCTTGCGTCGAATTTAAGAATGCCAAAACAGTCGTAAATGTATAACAACTTGATTTTAAACATAAAATTCGTTTACTCAATGCTGGAACGCTAAGAATTAATTGCAGGCGCTCAACGATTTTCTGGATGGAGCTGAAGTGTTACATGTTACATGAAGTGTTACATGGATGGAGATGAAGTGTTACGCTTCAAAATGCAATGGTGCCATACAACGTGAAACACTCAATTATAGTTGCAAAATCGCAGTTTGCTTGGTTGTTAATAAGCAATGCTTACAAAGAAACACGGCGGACTAAAGATGATGAGAAACTTTATTCAGGGAGAGTTCTGTATCCTTGGGTTACGAAACACATTAAAAATATATTTACGTGAATGTGTAAAAAGGAAATGGCCAGTCAACTTCGCAGGACCCTATCAAATTCGCTGTTCGAAAAGAAGGGGCAAAAACCATATTAAGGGTACATAGTTTTATTTGTATCCATGGCCACAAAAGCAATACATCTGAAAGTCGTCAGTGTCTTATCATCAGAAGAGGAAAAGGCAAAACAATTGTGTTCAGATAACGGTTTCGATTTCGAATACTAGATAAGGATCTTGTCGTCGCTAAGAAAGAAAATATCAGTCTTGCAAGTGACACTTCATCCCGCTGGCAAACCCCACATGGGAGGATAATAGGAAGCTGGAGTTACACTGGTGAAACTCCATTTAAAGCGAGTTATCGACGATAAAAGCTTTACATTGGAGGAATTTATAACATGCTCAGCCAACTCGAAGCACTACTGAACTCAAGCCTCAAATAGTGACCCGGATGGACACATTTTGACAACTGGTCATTTAATTGTGGGGAGACATTGGAGCACCAGATCACTATGGTTGTTGGACAGATGTGGATACATGCAACGCAGAGAATTCTGGAGGAAATGAAAGGAGGAATACCCGGCATCAGAGCAACAGCGAACGAAATTGCGGCAGAAAAAGTCAAATCCTATAAGAGGCCAATCTACTGAAACAAGAAACCACGCAACCCGTTAGATGGTTCATGGGAAGGATAACTAATTATAAAAAGGACAGGAAAATATTAAAAACAAAAGAATGTAAGAAAACACTATCAGCTATATTTTCGACAGGACAAGCGACAATTTTCAGCCTGCTAATGATATTGCAGATAGCAAGTATCACTACTGTAACTATTACAAATACATGCAAGCTAAACATACAGAATACGGGCCAACAATCAGCGATACTAATGGACATTCTTGAAGTCGTCTCGTCAAGCTGGGAGCTTTTATTTTATTACAACATGCAAGCATACTTCGAAGTCTTATATGAAGCGGATAAACTCACAAACCGATGCAAATACCTTTGTTAAAGAGCTGAACGGAAAAGACCGGTGGCACTTCAAAGTATTTGAAAAGAAGTCAGCCCATTTCATATGCAGAAACTGCGAGGAGATACCAAGCCAAGGTATTATCGAACTGTATGCTAGATACTCTGACAAGCTACAATGAACATAACGCCGCAGGACGTCGCGTAAACAAATATTGCGAAGTATACTCCAGTTTTCTTCAACAACACATAGATTCTGACGCAATTTTACAGCATAAGATACATAAAAGAACCTGGTCTTTCACGCTGTGAATGGAAACAAATTTGTTTAGGACTATAATTTATTTACAAAAGTTTTACTGAGCCTGTATATTATTAAGAGGAGAAACCAGAAGCAGTAATTGTTAGCTGTCACATTTTCTGCTACAGCATTAATGCGTGTCCAATATACACAGAATGTCTCGCTGTAATAGAAGCAAGTGAGTGTTAAAAGCGTTAAGTTAAAAATGTAAAACGCTTAAAAAATAAGCTCGAACTAACTGCATTAACATAAAACTAATAGGTGACATTAAGCTTATCCCAAAGAAAGCAACTATTTAAATCATTAAGTAGTTCAATAATTATTTAATTAAATGAATACTTTAATACGCATTGAATTTGGTCAAAATTTCTGCGATGTCATCTATATCTAATGGAAAACAAATTTGTTTAAAGCGCTGTGTTCTCATTCACATGAGTGGCCGGTATGATACTTCAAAAAGTGAGCCATGTCTGGGGTATTCCCTTAATTTTTAATAAACAAATGTTTTCACTGGAAGACCACTGGATCCATCAAATTAAGTTTGGGGCACCTGACTTCAGTAGCTGAAAAAGTATTGAACAATGTTGATATATTATAAACGATGCGAATTAAATTATTTAACTGGTCCTCATTAAGACCATTTGCTGCAAAAATGCCTTACTTTTCTAATAAAATTATGCTATTATTTAAAATATTTATCATTTGTAATTTTATATAGTTAAGAAATTATATATAATTTCAACAGAGTCTTCTAAAGACGACCTTACATTAGTTTTAAGACTCTACATTTTCTTCAGTAAAGTTAATTGGAAAACAAAGTTTCTCAAAATCAAAAATGACACAATTATTCGATGCATGGATATATTTTTAATGGGTTTATTTTCACACAATCATTGTACCCCTGCATACCAGCTTAATTTTTTCTGCTGTAAAAAAGTGAACCTAAATTCTGCAAATAAAACATTATCTGTCGAAAATAAAGACTTCTCGTCAAAAGTAGTCTGATATTTCCTATAAAATACCCAATGGCATATAAAATTATTGAGGCCCTAATGGTTTTATCTATTAATTTCATTTGTCAATCAGAATTGCATGATTGGAGTGTTGTTCCTGCTCTGTCGCTTTGTACATAGTATCTGTTTAGCTTTTCAGTATTTTCCATTTTCTGACTATGCCTAGGGACCTTGTCTGTGCAATACGTTCTTGTTCCTCAACTGAAAAATTTAAACTATACGTGGAACGATTTGCAGTGTTTGCTACTTGCTTCGAATTTGTAAACCTTAAATTATTTTTTCGAGTCTTATGACATTTACATTACAAATTCTAAAATTCTTAATTATCTAAATGAAGCCTATTCAATTGATTCCTCTTTGAAACTTTTTGAATAATTTAGAAACACGAATTAAAATTAAAGTATCTATAAGCACGTAAATAATTGCAACACTTCATTATACCTAAAAGAACGCTTCACTTTGTAAACTGCAGACAATACACATACAATTTTTTAATTATTTACAGTTTATTCTTAAATTGCATAATCGAAAAAAGGTAAATTGATACTGCAATAATTATTAACTAGTAATGTGTACGATACTTTAAAAAGTCAAATATTTGTCATAGTTTACATATAAGCAAATTACGATTTTTGGGAATTTGGTTTCAAGGCAAATCGTATCCAAAATCCAAGTCCCCAAACGAACGAATTTTTTTTGGTGTAGCGATGGAGGTCACTTAATAATCGAATTTTTAATTTCTAATACTAAAATTTCTACATTTTACGCGCCACCTATTGACGTAGGTGTATAAACTATATATTGTTGTACGAGAGTTTTCTACACGAGTATTCAAAATATCAACTATTAATAGTTTTCAAAATACAACAGAATTTGAAAAAAATACGCTTAGCGCTGCTTGCCACTAGCTTTTGCAAATTGGCCAAACGTTTTATTTAATAACATCTGTTTAACTTAATGTATTTTAATGATCATTTTTAGCATATGATCTACACATTCGAAAGGAGTAATTTTCAGTTTAGTATTTACACCAAAAAAAATGCATGCATTGAAATTTGGAGCCGATATAAATAATATCATAGAATTCAAAATTGTATAAAATACACATACAACTAAATACAAAATTTGGAGGTGCTCTTAAGCGGTACGAGATATAATTTAATATCAGAATTTTTATCATGTTTTAATCCGTAGCAATAAAACGGGAATAGTTATCGAAGAATAAAATACAAAATCATAAAAGTTCACTTCGAAATACGTAAGTTTTAAAGAAAATGTCAAATCCTTACATTATGGAAACTTGAATTTTGTTTGAGCGTCAAGTATACAAATAAATCCGCAACCATGCAATATGTATATCATCGAGACTTATTTTTGACCATTTAAACTAAGTCTACTCGACGAACTGTCGGAGGAGCGGTATTCCTGACTATTAGACTATTAAATATGTTCAATTTAATCTTATAATAGAAACTTTTGAAAGAGAAGGCTTGATCAAACATGCCATAGAACTCTCTGATAGGCAGTATCTTCTGTGCGAAATTCCATTGCCAGGCGTGGGTCGGAATGTGATCAAGAAAAGGTTCCAGAAATCACAACAGTTGATATAACATCACTCAGTTCTTTTTAATATCACACAGATAGTAAACCAGCATTAAGGTAGCTACCATAGCAAAAGGATTTTATTGACCGACTAACGAGAGAATAGAAATTTAAAACAGTCAAGCGCTCTGCTTTGACTGTTCCGAAATTTGAATATAATCTAATATATTGCATACACTACCTAGAACATGCATAATTAAGCAGATGCAAACAAGTACAAAAACCTAAACGATGGTATAATCAAACATTCACGGTCATCTAGTTGGGTAGTATTCAAGAGTGATGCTCAAAGGTAAAAAATATACAAACTTACGAAAATTCCATTTATAGTGAGCAACTCCCTCTAATCACAGAACCATAAATGAAATTCTAAGAGGCCATATCGGAAAGTTTTACTATTTATATATAAATAACATTAACATTTTTAGTAAATCTAAAAACCAATCCGTCAAATATGGAAAAGTCTTTAGCACACTTTATTAAGACAACATGAAAGGTATATTTCGACAAATGCGAGCTTATCAAGGTCAAAGACGATTTTGTTGTCTTACAAATTTACAAGTGTCTTACAAATTTACAATTTACGCCTCTCTCAAAGATCTTATTTGAGTGTCTTTATCATAGACTATTCTTCAGTTGTTATGCTACAAACCAAAATCGTGCACCACTCTACTTTGGTGATGTTTGTAATAAAAAAAACAGTAATCGATAATGATACATTATGATTGATCGACAAAATCAAAACAAATAAGAAAGCTATAGTCGAGAGATGCACGACTAGGAGATGTTCACCCAAAAACATGTCCTCCACAAAATTTGCATCTTCGAAATCAAATAACTGATGCTAAAAACAAAAATCATATTACGCGGAATTCAACATACAATTCTGGAAATTCATTGTTTGAATGGTAAGTTGCAAATCTAAGCTGACAATTCAAGCAATTCGAGATGCTTCGATAATATTTGTCAATTTAGTAAAAATACAAAGTCATTCACATATGCAATATATATGCAATATAAAATATACATGAAGTGCAATTCTCTAGCTCTTATAGATTCTGAGATAGACGCGATCATACATACGAAGAGAAGTACAGACAAGCAGACAAATAGGGATAGTTGGACTCATCTCATCTCATTATAAACACCACCATTTCACAATTAAAAAATAAAAAACAATAAAAGAGTCTTGTTCGCTGCCAAGCTCGAACCCAGAAGTTAACCGCTTATTCAAAATCCAGACAAAATCAAAATTGCATAACATATACAAAAAAGTAAATACAAAAAATACAGATAGACAGACAGAGATCGACTCGGCTTGTCGTCCTGATCAAGAATATATATACTTTTCGGGGTCTGTCACGCCTCATTGTGCCATGCAGAATGAGGCGTGACATTATATCCTGATTTCCTATTTTCAATGGGATCAGGGCATAAAAATTGGTTCTAGAAAGTCTTAAATTTGGAGCTCTAGTTCCAAAAAATTTGGAAGATATAGTTTTTTTTTTCAGACTTTCCCCACCCCGAAGAGGCACATTTATATGATTTTCTAATTCAATAATGCAGATACGTAGGACTAATTCGTTAGAGTTTGAGTTTTTAGCTGTACAACTGTGTATGTGATGTTGTGCATTTTGATCAATCTTTAGAAAGAATCTTTAGCAACATAACTGTTGAATTTTTTGACGGAGGTCCCAACTCTGTGAGAAATAAATCTGAAGATACAGTTTTACCCGATTTGATACGCCCCAAGGAACGTAGATATATTTAATATGTAATTTAAATTTTGGGTATACATTTTATTTCAATAAAATTATAGCGACCTTTAAAATGCTTAACTTTCGTAAACCTTGCAGTCTTTATACAATCTAGAGTCTTAAAATCTGTAGGCTTATCGAATACATCGATTAAAAATTATATATATACTCCTATGGGTATGGCGTATCCGTATCTTCTCTTACACCATATTGGATCATTGTTTACGGATAGAAAAATATATTATGTGGTGTATATACACTTATTAGAACTTGTAAGCACTAGATTATATACATTTATTATCGTAGATAATTCTATAAGAAAAATACATCCATTTGTTCATTTTATGGCCAAGACAAACAGTAAAAACATTGTTTAGTGAGAAAACATCTGAGAAAATGTTCAAGGTATAGGTGCTTCTGACCAATGCTATATATACTTAGTGGGTCGGACTCACGTCTTCCTTCCAGCGCCTATTTTAGACAAAACACAACTTCCCGCTTAACTATTTGCAATTGAATCGAGTAATAATAGTACTAGTACTAATAGTAGTAGTAATCAGTTGCAATTTTTATTAGTACATTTATAATCAACTTACGCCTGTTGCGATTCGTCCAAAAAGTTTAAGTTCTTGCTATTATCTCGAGCATTTATCAAAAGGGAACAGGAGAGTAGAAAAGTATCGTACAGCTGTTGATCTCGGTAAGATGTAGCTATCTTCCTGTTTTTTGAAAATGACAAGTGTGCATCTAATTCCACAATTGAATTCATTTCTGTTACCAGCTGCGACAGAATTTGCACGCCAATTGTACAATGCTCTACTGAGCCCTATGCAAATAAAAAATATATATTTTATAGGAATGGAATAATTATAAAGTATTTACATACCTGTAAAAACTTTTTCACATCTTCAAGTATGTTTTGAAAAATAAATTCTCCCTTGCATGAATCAAACCATCCATATTTTGTAATTTTAGCTAAAAGTGTTACAAGCGCTTGTACTACAAATTGTTGCAAATTAAGCCTGGTTGCCAAGTAATTGAGGGCATAGCTGCGAATATCAATGCGTTGTCCAAGAGTTATCCCTTGTATGAGTTTTGTTAGGGTAGAAGCAGCAAGGAGCTGCGCATAACTGGAATGAGCTCGATCTAACAGTAACTGGCATTTTGGTAAGGCGTCCTGGCTATTGACGAATAGCACCAGTCTCTTTTCAGCATCAGCACGAATATTTGCATCTGTTGCTTCATATAGCTGCTTGCATAATATTTCCAATTGCTGAATTTCCTATATAATTAAATTATAAAATGCTGGTATGTATATACGTGGTCTAAAATATTCGATCTGCAATTTGTTCTTGCATCTATAAAAACATTGAATGACGTAGCTGCGCTTTTGTGCAGCACCCAGCAACCAAAAAATTAGTGAGCGTACATATGGTATCATAATTGATGTGTTTCGCTTGTCTTATTAACGAAAGAAATAATATATATATATATATATATATATATATATATATATATATATATATATATATATATATATAAAACCCTCATAACACCAATAAAATTGAATCGTAAATAACATTATATTAATATAGGTATATATATATATATATATATATATATAAATGTACCATGTTTTATTTGTTTTTAATTGATGACACTGGTTAAACTTGCTCGCTTCAATTAATGTTTACGCGCAAGGACTTCAAGCAATATATGCTAAGTTTCCTTGAGTGTTGCACTACTTTCAAAATATAACTCCAGCAACACTTTTTCAACTCTGAATTAAGTTACGGTTCGAAACTCAAAGAACATAATCTAAAACTGAACTAGGCCATCAAAAAATGAATTAGTCAACAGTGTTGCCAATATAGCTATTTTAGAGTCAGATGTGGCTTTTAAAAATAAAGCACTGAAAGCGGTAATGTCTGAATATTTTCTGAGGTTTTTTGTTTATATTAAATTTTTTTTCAAGTCGTACTCAAAACGGTTTTCCAGCTGCACTGTTCTGTTTGAAAACGACATTTTTTAGATTAGTTAGTTAGATAAGTTCACTAAGATATGCCGGAAAGACAAATTAGGCAAATAGAAGCTAAAATATTTATCTTAAAAATTATTTAAAATTCGTCCACTTGAGAAACGCATGGATATTTTTATATATGTAGTGTAGTTGGTTGCATTTTGTTAGTTCATAGCACTTATTAGGTTTTTCGCAGTCAAAGTTACGTTTTGGCTTAAACAATTTTTTTTGTATTGTGTATTGTTCTTACGACTTAATAATCGATACTCTGTAAGTGTGAGTGATGTCACTTCGATGTTCAACTGAAAATCCACATACAGTTTTTAAAGCTCTTTACATATTGAAAAACCAATACAATTTTTGACATTAGACGAAAAATTAATGGGCTTTAATTCAAATTAATGAAATTTTCATAGTCCTAAATAATATAATATAATATTGTTGAGTTAAATTATAAAAAAAAATAACAGAACTAAAGATGTGTAACAAAATAAACAACAATAACTAAAATTACTCATTTTTCGAGCATCACATTGCGTCTTGCAATTTGTTTCGATTCAATTCATGGAAAGAACGGTGCTTTACCTTATCTCTGCTTTTAGCTTCTCGTAATACATGTTTATTTTAGCAGTATATATTTTTAGTTGAGAACGCATCTAAATCTTAATAAGTATAGTTTTTAAAGTGCCTGGCAAGAGGTTAAGCTTTGATGTTGTGCAAATCTGTTGTAGAACTAGTTTAAGAGCTTTCATATCTTGGAAAACAATTTACAATGTTATAAATCGCTCGGAAAACGAAGGCAAACTTGAAGAAAAAGGCACAACTGGGAGTAAAAATAAAAATGATTATAGTCGCTTAATTATGCAGAAGATTGACAAAAATCCGAAATTATCAGTATGGATACTTGCCAAGGACCAGTATACTGTTAAAAAAATATTTTAATTTGAATTTAAATTGTGCATCTGAAGTTAAAAATTGTATATTTTTATAGTGGGTAAGGAGTTTCTTGACTTAACTTTATATTTTAGCACCCCTTCTTAACATATTTGAATATTATTATCGTCACAGGTACACTACTGCACTCAGCTATGGCGTCTGATGTTGAAATCCATTAACGCTTTTACGATATTAGAATACGCCAATGCATTTTCCTCATTAGTATTCACTAACCCATTTCAATGCCTTCATTCAGAAGAATCCACTTATGACATCTCTTAACATCTCTTTCATACATATTCTTCACTTTTAGAACATTGAATATAACTTTGTTTCGCATCTCTATCGTCCTCTATGAACAATACATAATCGCAAATATTAATCTCACTAGTCTTTATTTCTTTTTTTTATTTTAATTTGTAGTATATCGTATTCAGGGTGCGAAAAAAATCCAATGGGTGCAATGATGACGAAAGTGATTAAAGTTATCTTAGTAAAGAAACTACTAAGATAACTTTAATCACTTTCGTCATCATTGCACCCATTGGATTTTTTTCGCACCCTGAATACGATATACTCTGAGTTTCGACCGATATACAAATTTCTATGCTTTTAAGAAGTTTTTTTTTTCAATAAAGAATTTACGTATGTATATAATGTATGTGTGCAAATGAAGTTTGGGTTAATAAATGGCTTTGGATATTTAAACAAATCTAATAGTAATGCTGCCAGTTAGCTTGAACATGCACTATTCGAAACATACAATTTAGTAGAGTTTAAGTTACATAATCAATTGCTGGCAATCGGTTTCAGGAATGCGTTTCAACTATCTACTCCGTTTGCTATCCTATAATGAAGTGGTATACTGAGTATTGTATCAAGGTTGTCTATGTTGAGTAAAGGTGAAGCCGCTATGCCATATGCTATATGTGATGAGTCTGAGATGGCTGGATTGAGTAGAGCAGAATGCTATGCTTCAACGATGTCTGTAAGAGCTGCGACATCGTCGCATTTATGCACGCCGCCATCTTGCTGATGAAATACCATGTATTCTTGTGATATCGGAAAAATTATGGCCCTTCTACATATGAACATATAGGAACTTCTAAAAGAACTCAAATCATTGTTGTAAAAAATTGCCTTGATTCAGCAAATTTGATTGTGAGGCTCGTACAAGTAAGTCCATCTGTTTGTGTGTCTATATAAATTTCCACCCGTCTATCGTTTCACTATTGTGCATTATTAACTCGGACAAAAGACTCCTAATATATCAACTGCCAAGGTACAGGTATATATTTGAAATGCGAAGAGTCGGCATTTACCATTGTTAGTAATAATAAAGCCGGACCAACAGCCTTATAAGAGGAAATGTATTCATTTTTTGTATGGAACTCCTACCCAACCTTAAGAGACAGTATTGTTTTTTAGGGACATATTTTCTGTTACCTGAAATATTCCACCCGGCATTTTTTTTGGTTTTTTATTTCCTGGATATAAAATGTATGTAACAGGCAGAAGGACCCCGTAAATTAATATTCTTTATCATGACGACAAGGTCAGTCGATTGAATCCTCTCTGTTTGTGTTCTCGTCCGTGGGTCCATATGTATGGGTCCGTATATTGTTATCGATAAAAAAATTGATCGAAATGCAACTTATAAATTAAAACTCGTCATATGTATTTAGTTGTATGAATATTTTATACAATTTTAATTTTTGTTATATTTTGGATAACGGCTCCAAATGAACATTGAACTTTCTATGTATAGTACTCGCATCTCTAAATGCGATAATAGATGACATGTGCAATTATTTTCGAACGAACTGTATAATATTAGCTAAACGGTGTCGTCCATTTTTTACCAACTTTGAGGCATTTTTTAATTCCTACAAGAGCACTCTTGAGAATTGACATTTTGTTTCCCTGTCGTACCTTTTTCCTGCCCTTTGGGCGGCAAATTATTTACTAATTAATGTTGAATATACGCCAATGTTGGTTGGTCGTAATCTAGTGCGTTGATCACATTCGGGTTGATCACTACTTTAACTTCGTCTAAATATTCGCTTTATTTTAGAGTTTTCATAATCATGGCAATGAGCTTGCCATCTACCGAAGGTACCCCATCGTATAGTACTTAAAAAGGACTTAGTGTCGTCCAAATCTTTAATAGACTTTGTGGACATATGAAACAATTCGCATTATGTTTGTTAATGGTTTTCTGGTCAGTTCTGTAATGATCTTTATTCGCCTGACCTAGAGTTCAAATATCCTGACTCATGCGTATTTTATCTCTTAAATCTAGCTTATTAAGTGCTGAGTGTGTAAGGGTCAGCGCTCGTATGTCTATTTTTAGAATCTGACTGTTAATGCCTGAACATTCTGCGGAGGCCAAAGTCAACAGCTAGCAGTTGCTGGTTCTTGT
Organism: Drosophila eohydei; assembly: GCA_035045825.1. NCBI lineage: Eukaryota > Metazoa > Arthropoda > Insecta > Diptera > Drosophilidae > Drosophila > Drosophila eohydei. The sequence goes on from JAWNOT010000007.1 coordinate 1,201,819, forward strand.
TTCTCCTCTTATTTCGTTGTCTATGTCTCTGTGTGTATAACATCCCAATTTTCCGATGCTTCTCAGAGTTATCTGGGACGTCCAGGCACATCATTGTTGATGAGCTGATTTTGCCGGAGACGATCCATCCAAGTTTGGTGTTTTGTCCCAGTGCTTTGTTGATTTTCTTCACTTTTCCCGACATTATTAGGGGAAATAAGTCAACGCCAATAACAACATCAATTTGACTGGGCTCGTTAAAATGTGAGTCTGCTAGCTCGACTCCATTCCTATCCTTATTGACATCCATGTGAATTTTAATGCTCGGTAGAGCTCTCTGAAGTTTTGGCATAACAAGTGCCTGTGTTGTGATGACGAAACCTGCGTTTGATTGTTAAGCAAACGCTATATTTAAGAATTTCCACATTTTGCGAAATTCCTTGAATTTCAATTTTCCGTTTGATTCGGCGCAGTTTTAACTGTTGTGCGGCTTCTTGAGAAATCAAGGGTTTTTGTGAGCCTCCATCTATAAGAGCCCTTAGATGCTCGTATTTTCCAGAGTTATTTTTAATCTGGATGAGCGCAGTCGCCAGCATCGTATCCTGCCCATTAATTACTTTTAGACAGTTGCTTTTGACGGTCCCTTTTTTATTTGCATCCTCGTGAAGGAAATTGTTGTGTGCTGTTCAGGCATGAACATACTGTAGTATATTTAATAACACATTAATAAGACCCGAAGCAATGTAGAGTATTCTACATATAAATGCGTCATATGCCTAACATATGATAGTGTATACTAAATACGCATATAGTGACATTTGTCCCTACGCATAAACATAGGGCGAGCGCAAAGATAAACAAATGTAATATGATCAGCCACTTATGGTCAGATCACAGCAGCATGGGAGATGCTGCGTACGCACTTTGCCGCTTGCCTAATGTTTATGCCGTATGCATATAAGTATATACAAGCTATATATTTGAAGCTACATAGCGGGAGAGCATAGTATGTTCCCCGCTTGGAGCTCCACTCATTACATAATGTACTTAGGCTAAGAGATCAAATACGCATGAGCCAGGGTATAAGAACTCTTGCTCAGACGAATAAAGATCAGTACACAACTGAACACCACCACAGTTATTTGTATTCACATTTTGGTCCTTCGAGTAAAATCTACAAGGCTACGTTTGTGATTTGTCACACATTTTGGTCCTTCGAGTAAAATCTACAAGGCTACGTTTGTGACAAGTGTGAAAGTGAAGTGGAAAATTGTTTAAATACTTTTGGCTTACCAATTCAAGCTGTGAGTAGAGGCACAGCACGATCAACCAGGCGATCAAAACAAAAACACCTCCAACGGGTCAAGCCAAAGGGTAAATTAAATTCAAATTTTCACACGAAAAACAAAAACACAAGCAAAATGCTGTCGGCAAAAACTCTGGAGTTGCTCAAAAAGCAATCAGAGATCTATGACAAGATCCGGCAGAGCATCACGAACAAGGATGCGTTACCAGCCATTGATAGATTGGCAGCAGAGTTTACTGCCAATCATCTAATACTGGTCAGAATCGGTGTCATCGATCATCAATATTTTAAGGAAAAAATATATGATGGCATAATGGAAAACATCAGGAACTACCAGGAGTCTCTGATGAAAGTCGAAGTTGCCGACCACGCCATAGATACCGACGAAACAGCATCCATCCAAGCAAAGACATCCAAGGCACAACACGGGCAGCAGGAAATATTTTCCCAAAGAAGCTCGAGCCCAATGGATGTGCTGGTTGACCTTGTAGACAAGCGAGCTCTAAAAGTAAGGCAACACATGCACGAAGTGTATGCCAATCTAGAGCTTAGCAGCCAGGTAGAAATCCTTGACTATAAAGACAAGTTGATTTTCCTGTGGAACAAAGTCCAGTTTACGCTCACGGATTTAGAGGCAAAATACGAAAAATTTGCCTTCGACATCGATGAGATAGATGAGCTGGAATGCAATGTCAGCATACTTACAAAAAAACTAAACAGAAGAGTAGCTGGCTTGCAAAATGCACAAGAAGACGTTCCAGAGCTACCGAAAGTGGATCTTCCTCAATTCAATGGAAGTCCCAAAGAGTGGCCGACGTTCTTCGAGTTATTCTCCGAGGTGATTCACAACAGGAGAGATATCAGCGACACAAGGAAGCTGAACTACCTGAAGTCATGCCTTAGGGGAGAAGCCAAAATGGTCGTAGGCCATTTATTAATTGGCTCGTCTGCTAACTACAACTCGGCTTGGGAACTAATATGCAAGCGCTACGAAAATACGCGCAAAATATTTGCTAACGCCGTCAACCAGCTAGTGGACATGGAACTGCTGAAGAACAATGATGAAGGCAGTATCCGCAAGTTCTTGGACACAGCAACAGAATGCATTTTCATTATCAAAGAAAAGGGTCAATTTGGTAATGAAGCTGACGCTCTATACGCTCAAATTCTGTTGCGACGATTCTCTACGGAAGTCCTACAACTTTACGAGCAGCACGTAAAAAAGGCCAGAGAAATTCAGTCCTTGGACGATGTACTAGAGTTTATTGAGCAACTGTATAACTCAATAGACTCAGTGCAAAAAAGCGCCGCCAATACGTCAAGGGAAGCAAAGACAACGAGCCACGAGAGATGCCGTTTTTGCCAATTGACTGGACATGAAATAACCAGGTGTCAGCAATTTAGAGCTGAGCCGGTTAAAAAACGCAAGGAGTTTGTGTTCCAAAACTCGCTTTGCTATAAATGTCTAGGCAGCCACAGCGTTAAAGATTGCAAGAAGAATTGGACTTGCAATCAATGCACCAAAGCACACAACAATTTGCTTCATGAGGAAGGAAATAAAAATGAGATCGTTAGCAGCAACTGTCTAAATGAAAATAAAGAACATGATACGTTGCTAGCGACAGCGCTCATCCAGATTAAAAATAAGTCTGGAAAATACGAGCAGCTAAGGGCCCTTATAGATGGAGGCTCGCAAAAAACCCTAATATCTGAAGAAGCTGCACAACAGTTAAAACTGCGCCGAACTAAACGGAACGTGGAAGTTCAAGGAATTTCGCAAAATGTAGAAATTCTTAAAAATAGTGTTTGCTTAACAATCAAACCACGGTTTAAAAGCAAATTCATCACCACAACGCAGGCACTTGTTATTCCAAAACTTCAGAGAGCTCTACCAACCAAGAAAATTGACATGGATGTCAATAAGGATTGGATGGGCTGCGAGCTAGCTGACCCACATTTTAACGAGCCCAGTCGAATTGACGTTGTCATTGGCGTTGATTTACTTCCCTTAATAATGTTGGGAAAGGTAAAGAAAATCAATGAAACCCTGGGACAAAAGACCGAACTTGGATGGATTATCTCTGGCAATGTATCTGGATTATCAACCAACAAGGTAATCAGCGCATCAACAACGATGTGTCTGGACGTCCCAGAGAACTCCGGGGAGCATCGAAAAATTGGATTGCTATACAGACGGAGACGCAGGCCACGGATTAAGAAGAGAAACAAGAGGCAGCAACAGCTAGCTGTCACTTTTGGCCCCCCGCAGAATGTTCAGGCATGAACATACTGTAGTATATTTAATAACACATTAATAAGACCCGAAGCAATGTAGAGTATTCTACATATAAATGCGTCATATGCCTAACATATGATAGTGTATACTAAATACGCATATAGTGACATTTGTCCCTACGCATAAACATAGGGCGAGCGCAAAGATAAACAAATGTAATATGATCAGCCACTTATGGTCAGATCACAGCAGCATGGGAGATGCTGCGTACGCACTTTGCCGCTTGCCTAATGTTTATGCCGTATGCATATAAGTATATACAAGCTATATATTTGAAGCTACATAGCGGGAGAGCATAGTATGTTCCCCGCTTGGAGCTCCACTCATTACATAATGTACTTAGGCTAAGAGATCAAATACGCATGAGCCAGGGTATAAGAACTCTTGCTCAGACGAATAAAGATCAGTACACAACTGAACACCACCACAGTTATTTGTATTCACATTTTGGTCCTTCGAGCCGGATCTACAAGGCTACGTTTGTGATTTGTCACACATGTGCTTTGGTACATTGATTGCAAGTCCAATTCTTTTTGCAATTTTTAATGTTATGGGTGCCAAGAAATGTATAGCACAACCTGTTGTTATACACAAACTCCTTGCACCTTTTAACTTTAATCTCATGTCCAGTCAATTGGCAAAAACGGCATATTTTGTAGCTCGTTGCCTCTGCTTCTATCGACGTATGGACGGCACTCTTTTGCACTGAGTCTATTATGTTATATAGTTGCTCAATCAGCTCCAGCACATTGTCCAAGGTCTGAGTTTCTCTAGCCTTCTTGACATGTTTCTCGAAAAGTTGTAGGATTTTGGAACGAATCGTCGCAACAGAATCTGAGCGAATAGAACGTCAGTTTCATTACCTTTTAGATAATGAAAATGCATTCTGCTAATGCGTCTAAGAACTAAGAACCACTAGCTGGATGGCGGCGTTAGCAAATATTTTGCGCTTATTTTCGTACCGCTTGTTGCTAACAGATGAGCTAATTAATACTTTTTTGACTTCTCCTTTGAGGCAAGATTTCAGGTAGTTGAGCTTTCTTGTGTCGCTGATATCTGTTGTGTATCACCTCAGAGAATAGTTCGAAGAACGTTGGCCACTCTTTGGGACTTCCATTAAAATGAGGAAGATCCACTTTCGGTAGCTCCGAAACGTCTTCTTTTATATTTTTCAAGTAACCTACTCTTCTGCTTAGTATTCTTATGAGCACGCTGCCATTGCATTCAAGCTCATCGATCTCATCGATATTAAAGGCAAATTTCTCATATGTTGCCTCTAAATCCGTGAGCGTTGACATTACTTTGTTTCCCAAGAAAATCCACCTGTCTTTATAGTCAAGGATTTCTTCCTGGCTGCTGAGCTCTAGATTGACATACACTTCTTGCATGCGTTGCCGTACTTTTAGAGGTCGTCTGTCCACAAGGTCAAGGTGGTCTTAAACTTCGACTTTCATCAGGGACGTTTTCCATTATGGCAATGAAAATTATTTAAACAATTTACTTTTACACTTATCACAAAACGTAGCCTTGTAGATTGTATTTGAAGGACCAATGTGATTATAGGTGACTATGACGTTATTTAGTCTTGTATTCTCCAACTCGAGGGACCAATGTGAATACACTTGACTGTAGTGGCGTTCAGTTATGTAATTATCTGTATTCGTATGAGCTAGAGTTTTTATACGCTGACTCATGCGTATTTAATCTCTTAAATCTAGCTTATTAAGTGGTGAGTGTGTAAGGGCCAGTGCTCGTATGTACAATATTAGAATCTATGAATGTGGTCTTATCAATTTCTATTGTACTACCTGCTAGTCGTTGAGTGCTTTGACGGCATGCTTGAGGACGTTGGTCCCGTGATGTCCTTCCTGGTTAAGGAATTAAGATGATTATGATGGAGGACTTCAATGATAAATCAATAAGTGTTTGCGGCTGTTACCGGAGTGCAATTCAGAGACTTCTTGTCTTCTTTTTATTGAAAATCGAACTAAAACTAAAGACAAAGGCAAAGCATAATTGTACCCTATAGTCGAATGCATTACGCCATCAAGCTACAATCGGAACGCCAATTCGGCATTTTAAACGGTACATTTCGGTATAAGAAATGTCAGTTTACCGTTGCTTATCGTCGTTAGTGCAGAGGATTGAACCCGCGATTTGGCGCATCAGCATTCTAAACGGTACAGCACTTCTTTTAATGGTTAAATTTTATTTACACTTCTATTTATATAGTTTAAATAAAACTTTACATGTTCATTGTAAAAATAAAAATTAATATTAATTCACTATATTCAAAGGTTTTACAAGCACCATAACATCTTCAATGTTATACTCTAAATGTGAGCTATTTGAATTTATAAAATTATAAAAAATATTATTAAAATTAAAATTCAAAATACAAATAATATTATATACATTTTTAATCTATTATTATGTATTAAAAATAAAACTTGAGAATAATTTACTAATTTTCTGTATAAATGTTGCCCCCAAAAAAAAAAAAAAACAATTTGGCCATAATTTAAAGGAAAATAAATTAACCCATAAGTTCTAATATAAGGTATAAATCATATAGATCCTATAAAAATTTGTTGAAGCATAAAATCTCAAAGATTTATAATTAATAATAATAATAAATTTCTTAAAGAAATTAAATAACCTATTCAACTTCCTGTGATACAAACAAATAAAATTAATAATTTTATATAAATAGGTAAGCAAATTATATCTGGGTAGGAAAAATTAACCAATTTAATATTCTTCCTCCAATAATTCTTATAACTAATAAACCTAATATTCCTCGCAATATAATGCAACCTTCATCATTCAAAATATTTAAACTTCTACAATTTAAATCCCCTGTTATTGAATAATAAACTAACCGAAATGAATAACAAACAGTCAAACCAGTAGAAAAAAATAAAGAAAAAAAAAATATATTAATATTTCTAATCATAACAACTTGTAAAATTAAATCCTTTGAATAAAATCCCGCCAAAAGAGGCATACCACATAAAGCTAATTTGGAAACATTAAAACAAGCGAAAGTTAAAGGCATATTAATTCTCAACCCCCCTATTAACCGGATATCTTGGGAATTATTTATATTATGAATAATTGCACCAGCACATACAAATAATAATAAAGCTTTAAATAATGCATGAGTTAATAGATGAAACATTGCTAGATGAAACAAGCTTTAAATAATGCATGAGTTAATAGATGAAACATTGCTAATTTATAAAATCCTATTGATAAAATTTGTATTATCAACCCAAGCTTGCTTAAAGCAGATAAAGCAATAATCTTTTTTAAAACAAATTAAAAATTAGCACCTAACCCTGCTATAAACATTGTTAATCCAGATAATAATAATAAAAATTGACCTAATCATTTATTTTCCAATACGATATTAAACCGAATTAATAAAAAAAACACCTGCTATTACTAAAGTTGAAGAATGAACCAGTATCCAACAGGAGTTGGAGCTGCTATAGCCGCCGGTAACCATGAAGAAAATGGAATTTAAGCTCTTTTTTGTTATAGCTGTTAATATCACAAAATTTCCAATTAACATTATTTCATATTCATTTTGCAGAATTTCTAAATAAAATACATAATTTCATCTCCCATAATTTAATATTCAACCAATTGCTAATAATAAAGCCACACCTCCAAACCGATTAGATAAAGCAGTCAATATTCCAGCCAAACAATATGAAACCAATCCTAAACCATCTCACCCAAGTAAAATTCTAATTAAATTAGGGTTAATAATTAATATTATTATAGCTAAAACAAATATTAATACTAATATAATAAATTGATTAATATTTACGTCTCTTATTATATATTCATTTCTATAATAAATTACTAAAGAAGCAATTATGAATTCATCATATCACAAACACCACAAATTAGTATTTTTATTAAACTATTTAAATAAAGTCATAATATACATGTTTCACTCTTTATAATTAATAAAGGTAATCAATGTAATACTAATCATAAATAATCACGAATATTACCCCCTCTAAATGCATAGGCCCCAGAAAAACTTTTTCCGTGTTGTCTAAAAGAATATAAATATAAAGTATACGCAGCCCTAAAAAAAGATAATAAAGATAGTATAATTATTGAAATTCATGACCAAGAAACAATTCTATTAATTAAAGAAATTTCTCCTAATAAATTTAATGTAGGAGGGGTAGCTATATTTGCAGATCTTAATAAAAATCACCATAATGCTATAGCAGGTATACAATTTAATATCCCCTTATTAATTAATAAGCTTCGTCTCCCTAAATGTTCATAAGAAATATTAGCTAAAAAAAAATAATCCTGATGAACAAAATCCATGAGCAAGTATTAGTCTATAAGAACCGCATAAACCTCAATATCTTATTGTTAATAGCCCTGCTAATAAAATTCCTATATGAGCTACAGAAGAATATGCAATTAAGGCCTTTAAATCAGTTTGTCGTAAACATACCAAATTAACTAAAACCCCTCCTACTAATCTAATTCTAATTCAAACAAATCTATATTTTTAATTTATAATTTGTATTATTCTAATAACTCGTAATATACCATAACCTCCTAACTTTAATATAATACCAGCTAAAATTATAGACCCTGATACAGGTGCTTCAACATGAGTTTTGGCTATCATAGGTGAACTAAAAATATCGGTATTTTTACTAAAAATGCATTTATTATACAAAAATATAACAAAACATAATTAAAAATAAAATTATTTATTAAATAAAAATTTATTGTCCCTATTTTTTTTTAAATATTATATAAAAAATACAAATTAATATTGGTAAAGAAACTAATAATGTATAAAATAATAAATAAATACCTTTGTAAACGTTCTGGTTGGTACCCGAACCCTAAAATTAAAAATAAAGTTCGAATTAATCTTCATTCAAAAAATAAATAAAATATAAATAATCTTATGCTTCTAAATATTAAAACTAAAAATAACACTAATACAACAATATTACAGGAATAATAACAAAAACTTTTTTATTTTAATATATTTTATTTTTAATCTTTTTAGGGGGTATATTAGTTTTATTTATTTACGTTACTTCCTTAGCTTTTAATGAAATATTTAATTAATCTATTAAAATAACTTTAATTTGTTTAACTATTATGTTTCTATACATTTTTGTATTTTTATTTATTGATAAAAATTATTTTAATTTTTTTTTATAAACGACGAAATACAAAATATCTCAAATATTTACTCTTGTTTTCCTGAAAATACTTTATCTCTTAATAAACTTTATAACTCCGCAACAAATTTTGTAACAATTTTATTAATAAATTATTTACTAATCACTTTAATTGTAGTTGTAAAAATTACAAAAATATTTCAGCGACCTTTACGTTTAATAAATTAATGAACAAACCTTTACGAACTTCCCACCCTTTATGCTTTAGTTGCTTTAGTTGATTTACCTGCACCAATTAATATTTCGGCATCATGAAATTTAGGTTCGTTATTAGGATTATGTTTAATTATTCAAACGGAGCCTCTTTTTTTATTTGTATTTATCTCCATGTTGGCCGAGGAATTTATTACGGATCTTATTTATTCACACCAACATGAATAATTGGTGTAATTACTTTATTTCTTGTAATAGGAACTGCTTTCATAGGTTACGTACTACCTTGAGGACAAATATCTTTTTGAGGAGCAACAGTAATAACAAATTTATTACCTTATTTAGGAATTGATTTAGTACAATGAATTTGAGGAGGTTTTGCAGTTGATAACGCAACTTTAACACGATTCTTCACTTTTCATTTTATTTTAGCTTTTATTGTTTTAGCTATAACAATAATTCACTTATTATTTTTACACAAAACTGGATCAAATAACCCTATTGGAATTCAAATACAGATAAAATCCCTTTTCATCCTTATTTTACTTACAAGGATATTGTAGGATTTATTATTATAGTTTTTTTATTAATATCTTTAATTTTAATTAACCTAAATTTACTTGGAGACCCTGCTAATCCACTTGTTACCCCTGCTCATATTCAACCAGAATGATATTTTTATTTCATTTTCATTTTTACCCGATTAATCAAGTATTATTTTGAATTATAGTTGTTACAGTAATCTTATTAACTTGAATTGGAGCTCGCCCAGTAGAAGAACCTTATGTATTAATTGGACCAATTTTTACTGTAATTTATTTTTTAGACTATTTAATTTATTAAATTAGTTAATTTAATTTAATATATTAAATTAGTTTTAATTTATTAAATTAGTTAATGAGCTTGAATAAGCATATGTTTTGAAAACATAAGATAGAAATTTTATTTTCTATTAACTTTACTAAATGAAATTCACAATAATAAAGAAAATAATAGAATTTTAAAACCAATAAAAAAAAATAAATAATTTAAAGAAATAGATAAAAACCATTTTCAAGACAAGTATATTAATTTATCGTAACGAAACCAAGGTAAAGTTCCAAAAAGTTGGTGGAATCTATCCCAAAAAGACTTAAAATAATAGTTGACCAAAAGGGTGGTCACACTAAGTATTGATTTTTTATTATTTTATGTTATTTGAATGTTATATAATGTTATTTCATAAGTGGTTGAAAAAAGCTGTGGAAATGTTTTGGTCTCATTTTTTAGTTTTTAAACATTATTAAATATTGAAAAGATATTTAAAAAATAAATGAATTGATTTTAACAACCTGCATTTAAATTTTCGGGATATCCCCAATAGTTTAGATTTTATAGCCCAACAAACTTTTTTATGTGTATGTGTGTATGTGCGCACAAGTAAATGAATAATGCATGAGCTTAATGTAGTGCCAATTTGTTAGTCGTTTTGCTTAATAATTTCGGTCCTACTCAAGTGATTTCAACAAAATTCTACTTATTCAATTGAACTATTTGTCAGCTTATATTTGCAACAAAACTTAAATTTAAAAACTTTGTTTACAATTTTGTGCTGGTATTCAGAATGCACCAAAAAGTAAAACTTTATAATATATACATGCAAGATTTCCAAACTTTAGCTCCAAAGATGTTGAAGATATAATCTAATAACTGATGGCATGAAAAGAGGAAGTTTTCAATTTTTTGTGCAAAATAGACCTATAAAAAATATTTAAAATCTCTAGGTTTTATAGGTTCTGAGATCGCCATGTTCACAGAAACAGACACATGGCTTAATCGACACATCTCATTGTCCTTTATATGACTAAGCAAAAGTAGCTTGAATATGCTGGCGCCGTGTCGGCGCGTGCTAGTAATACGTGCGAGGGTCGTTAGAACCATAATTGATGCTGATATTGCATCATCCATTTTGTGCGCTGTGATTGTTTGTTTGGGTTTTGTAGTTTGGCAAAGTCCCGTTTTAGCGAGGCGATAGCTACAGAAGCTGTCGGTGAGTGTGGTTCGATGAAAGGCACAAGGAATGAGAGACTGACAAAGTTCAATTGTATTTGAGATCTGAGTGCAATCGAAACTCGCTCCGCTAAAACAATGCCACACGATAATAATATTAGTGACGCTGAAACATATACTCTATGGGGTCAGGCACGCCTCCTTCGGCCTGTAACATACAAACTAACAAAACTATTATACCCTGATTTCCAATTTTCAATGGGCTCAGGTTATATCCATACCATACAACACAAAGGTGGAACATCTAGAACAGACTTTTCAACGCTCAAAACTGTCACACTCGATACCAGTAAAATTTGTACTTGTTTGGCTTCCTCAATTTCAGGTCCGATCAATAAAAATATGATCAGACGCTGATATACTATATAATACTGTTTCCATTGTATAAGGTTGTTACAGCTAAAGAGTGATAATCACATTACTGTTATTGCTGGCACATAGTCAATGTCACATAAAAGACGGTGACGATTTACGGGATCGTGAATGAGATTTGGATGTGTTTTTTAGACTGTGACGTGAGCTGCTGCGTGGTTTAAAATTATAACTATTCCATGGTTCTGATGCGCGTCCAAACCAGTTTACTAGATCAATCACTTCTAGCTGCAATTCAAATTATATTATAAAAATTATAATTTAGTTTAATTTTATGCTTACTTGAAGAACTTGCGGTAGTTCTTTGAATATTTCAGACTTGGTAAGATGAGCGTGTTGCGATAAAAAAGAAATACAACTGGACTTGAGCACTGTTGCTACATAACGATCCGCTATGCCTAATAGACAGACTACGGAATCCTCATCTATCAATGAATTCAGTGTATTTTCACATATTTCCTATAAATATAGACAATCGAAAATGTGAGATAGAGAAACCAAGCAGTTGTAGAGAGGGAGAAGGACATAAGGACAAGAGACAAAGTAAAAAAGAGAGAACAATTAAGTAAAATGATTAAAAACCCAGCTAAACTACCTATAAATTATCTATTGAGTATCTATCAGCCAACAGCATAAGTCTCATATTTGATCAGCTCCCACAGTGCGATCTATAGGAGCACCATAAATGTAAAGAGAGTGAAGCAAGCGTAATGCATTTTTTGATAGGTTGCTGTGGGCTGCAATGGGCGGCTCACACAAATGTCTTATTAAATTAAGCTATATGTAAATAAAAGCGATCTTATGTTATTATACGGTATGGATTAAATATTTGTTGCACATATTTACCTTAAAATTTCTGTAGTCATAATATTGATTCATGGGCATCGTTTTGTTACTGCTCTGACCTAAATCCAAATTATTTTCCTGGTCAGCCCGTTTGAGATCATGTTGTAGCTGATTAGATGGCTCCAAAATTCCGTGCTCAATAATCGACTTCAAAAATTCTTGTTTTCGGACTACCTTACATATTTGTTCAATAGCTTCTCGAAGAGCTGACTTGTGATCCAATAACTTTACAAAAACGCCATTCAATAAAATATGAGAAACTGCTAAACACCATATTCCCAGATCACATCATATAATCGGAATTCAGTGAATACTAGTTTTCAGAACTTGCAGAAAGACGCGCAGCAGGCCCCATAAAGTATATACATATATATAGTTTTGATCAGGATGAAGAGGTGACTCTGAGCTCGTAAGCAACCAAAGCCAGAGACTTGAATTTTGATTGTATATTTCTGTATACTATAGACAGTACGAGCTAATAACGCAATCCGTTTCATAATTATGGATACAAATCGATCATTCCAAATTCGATTTTTATTAAGCTCTGAATTTAATTGAAAAAGTGTAATTATAACAAAAGTTGTTGAATAATTAATTTCCCATAGTAAAACACATAAGCACAGCAGCTGCGTAAAGTGCGTAGTCATCGGAACGCGTGATTATGTGTGCGTGTGTTTGTATGTGCACATGTGTTGCTTGTAACCTACATATAAATGAAAAGAATGATGATTGGAATAGCAGATTCAGGGTATTTCCTAACAGATCATAAGATATTCATAGTTGGATAGTTGGAAAGTAATTAAAAAAAATTAAAATTTTTATAAAGACAATTTAGTATCTAAGTTCAGCAATATTATTTATCGAATATTAAATATCGAATATTTATTGATTATTTGAAAAAATATCTTATAACTTCTGAGATCGACGCGTTAATTCATACGGACAAGATCGACCCACCTTGTCGTTGCTGGTCGTCAAATATGTATGCTTTTTAGCTAAGTCAATCAAAGTTGAGCACCTCCGACTTTCTTATTTGGTTTTTTCTGTAATGTGTTTTGTTTAGAATAGTAAACACTCTATTAATGACATTGTATGTGTGAATTGTGTGGACTTTGGGAATATAGTCATATTCACGTATTTGTTATGTTCGTGTGCGTAGTCTTTTGCTAAAGAATTATAATTTGAAAGTTATATTCCTGTATACCATTATCTTATTACCTTACCTTATTATCGATATAAACCGATAATATAATGTTGTTTTTTAAGCCTAGCTTGAATATCGTAAACAATTTCTCTAGGGAGCATTTATGATATCAATACACAAACTTATTATATTTTGGATTTTGGATCCCGCCTCTGTCCCCAAATATGCAAAAAACTTATTTCAAATACGTATCAGAAACAAGTAAGAACGCTCTAGTCGGGGTGCCCGACTAAGCAATACCCTGATCTCAGTCCTCTGAGTTTTTTAATTGAATTAATTAATTGAAAGCAAAATCAAAAGGAGTTCGATTAGTTTCAGCTAAAGAAATTGTGATTCCAACTTAAGCTATAGGAAAAAGAATGATTAAAAATCAAATATAAGATTGATAATAGTACAAATATACAAAATTATAACCCCCAATTAAAAATACAAAAGATAATAAAATTGAAGCTAATCTAACTTCATACGAAATTGTTTTAGCAACAGCCCGTAAACAGTATAAACCCCTAATCTTGTACAACATAAAAAAATAAACCTTTTAAATTAAACGAATATAATTTAATAAAAAAAAAGGTATACATATTCATACGATCAAAGATAAAAATAAAGATAAAATTGGAGATAATTTGATAATAAAGGATAAGTTTGTTCTTTTGTAAATAACTTAATTGCATCACAAAAAGGTTGAGGAATTCCTATTAATCCAACTTTATTAGGACCTTTACGAATCTGGATATAAAACTTTTCGCTCCAATAAAGTTAAAAAAGTCACTCCTACAAGTACACAAATAATTAATAATAAACTCCCAATTAAAGACATAATTAATTCTATATAAAACAATTACTAATTACATAAATTAATTCTAAATTTATTGCACTAATCTGCCAAAATAGCTTCATAATTAATAATTTTCAATTCGAAAATATAATTACTTAATATTTGGTACTTTCGTACTAAAATATTACAATTTTTTAAAGATAGAAACCAACCTGGCTTACGCCGGTTTGAACTCAGATCATGTCAGAATTGAAAAGTCGAACAGACTTAAAATTTGAACAGCTACACCCAAAATTATATCTTAATTTAACATCGAGGTCGCAATCTTTTTTATCGATATGAACTCTCCAAAAAACACTCCCTAAAGTAACTTATATTTTTAATCATTATTAATGGATCAATTTTTTATAAATTAATCAATTATTATAATTAAAAGTTTTTTAAATTTTAATATCACCCCAATCAAATATTTTATTTTATTATAATAAAATTAATCTTTACAATTAAAATAAATACAATATAAAGATTTATAGGGTCTTCTCGTCTTTTAAATAAATTTTAGCTTTTTGACTAAAAAATAAAATTCTAAAGAAAAAAATTAAATGAAACAGTTAATATTTCGTCCAACCATTCATTCCAGCTTTCATTTAAAAGACTAAAAATTCAGTGGACAGGTCAGACTTTAAATTTATTTCAAAAAGACATGTTTTTGTTAAACAGCCGAACATTATTTTTGCCGAATTCTTTATATAATCTTTTCATTTAAATTTATCTTTACAATACTATACCCTAATTTTATCATTATTACTTAATTTTAAAAATTAAAATAAATAATTAAAATATAATAAATAATTTATTTTATAAAATAAATTATAACATAATTTTAATCAATTGCTAATTCTAAGCATATATTTATTAAATTTATTTGTTATTTATAAAACTTTATTTTATAGCTTATCCCATAAAATATTAAATTTATATATTACTCAATTTAAAAAAATTATTGAATAAATTTATAAATTCTGAATTAAATTCAATTCTTGAAAAACTAGATACCTTTAAAAATAATTATTAAAATTTCATTTCTAATATATAAAATAATTTTACACTAACTTAAATATTATATTAACTCTTTTAAAATCGAGAAAAATATTTTTAATATTTTTTATTTAATAAACACTGATACACAAGGTAAAATAAATTAAATTTTCTTTTAAAATACAAAATTTTCAAATGATTTTAATTTTCTTTTACAATACTATTAAACTATTATTAAATTTATTTTTACTTTAAACAATACTAAAACTTTACTATAAAATTATTTGTACTATTTTCAATAAAAATAAATAAAATTAATAAATAAAATCTAATCAATTTATATTGATTTGCACAAAAGTCTTTTCAATGTAAATGAAATGCTTTACTAAATAAGCTTTAAATAGTCATTCTAGATACACTTTTCAGTACATCACTATATTACGATTTATCTTACCTTAATAATAAGAGCGACGGGAGATGTGTACAAATTTTAGAGCTAAAATCAAATTATTAATCTTTATAATTTTACAACCAAATCCACCTTCAAAAAATTGTTCATAATTTTATCCGTTTAAATTAATTTATTGTAACCCATTATTGCATAAATATAAGCTACAGCTTGATCTGATATAAATTTTAATAAAAATTAGTGAATATTATTATTCTTATAAAATATTCTGATAACGACGGTATATAAACTGATTACAAATTTAAGTAAGGTCCATCGTGGATTATCGATTACCAAATAGGTTCCTCTGGATAGACTAAAACACCGCCAAATTTTTTAAGTTTCAAGAACATAGCTACTATATCTTAAGTATTAATGTTTACATTTTAAGTAATAGAGTATCTAATCCTAGTTTAAATTTAAAATTTCACTTAATAAATTTAATTATATTTAACAAAATCTAATTTAACTTTTACTGAAAAAATTCATTTGTACAATTAGTGTAACCGCGATTGCTGGCACCAATTTTATTTGTACTCTTTAATATTACTATATCTAAATTTCTTTAATTTATCAAATTAATTACTGCGGCTGTAAATAATTTATTAATTTTTAAAATTAATAAAATTTCACGCATAAATTTACATATAAATAAATTAATAACAAATTTGTAAGCCAAAATAAAACTTTAATATATTAATTTCATAAATATTTATAAAAATTTTATAAAATTTAAATCAATTTAATAATTTATTATTATAATTTATTCCTAAAAATTTTAATCTTATTTAAATAATTAATAATAATCACTAAATCTGATAATATAATGTCCCCTTTATAAATTCTTATAATTTTTTAAAAATTATTAAATTTAATCTTTATTAACTATTTTAATAAAAAATCATTTTAATTTAATTTTAGTTAATTTCAATTTTAGTAAAAATTAAAATTTAATAACTTTTAAAAATTGCAAAATGTGATAAACTTGTAAAATTACAACAATTGTACAACAATTTTTATAAAATAATTACAAATATAAAAAGAAAAAAAAATATTAAAATTTCCCAAAAATAAATTGTATTTAATAATAAATTAACTCAAAAAAAAGTAAATAATAGCAATTTTGATACTGGTAAAAACTCTTCCTCTTTTTTTTGCAATTTTAAAAAATTGGTAAAAAGAAAACTTATTTATATTCAAAATTATTATTATTTTTTTTTTAAATTTTTATATACTAGATCTAGATTAATATATATATATATATATATATATATATATATATATATATATATATATATATATATATATATATATATATATATATATATATATATATATATAATATATTATTATATAGCTAACAATTTAAATAAAAAATTTCGCATTCCAAAAATCATTACAATTATAGTAAAAAAATCTATGTTTAAAAGATTTATCAAAATATTATTTTAATTTATATACATTTATATCATTTTTATAAATTATTATATATTTATATATTGTTGAAGATTTACTTTAAAAAAAAGAGAGAAAGGAAACTTCCTATAATGAATTGCCTGATAAAAAGTATTACCTTGATAGGGTAAATCATGTAGTATTCTACATTCATTAATAACTTTTATCGTTTTTTTTAGAAAGAGATTATATCTAATAGAATTAAACTATTTCTAAAAGTATCAAAAACTTTTGTGCATCGTACAATAAAATATATCATAATTTAAAAAGATAAGTTAATTAAGCTACTGGGTTCATACCCCATTTAAAAAGGTTTTAATCCTTTTCTTTTTAATTTTTAATAATTCTTCAAAAATTTTATTTATATTCATAATAATTATTGAATATTTATTAATAACATTTTTTCAATTTTTGGTTTATTCCTAATTTCATTATTTTATATAATATTTTAAGCTACGGCTTTAAGTTAAATAAAGCTGTAAATATAGGAATACCCTTTAAGCCTTCGTAAATTTTACAATTTCAAAATTGCGGTTTGATATCATTGTTGACCTTTATTTTTAATTGATTAATATTCGATTCAGAGGTTTATTAGAGACTAAAAATACATAAGAATATACGCTGCAACGCAGGCAGCCGAAAATTGAACTTAAAGCATAAACGAAAGAAGTTCCGTTACAATTAACAGAACCTAACATGAGAATAATGTTAGCGAAGGAAATAGACATTCAGCGGTGTTTACATACATATTTCAACACTCCTTCTCAACGCGATGTCTATTTTACAAAAATGTGTCATTTTAAACCTAACATTCCAGTAAATTTCTCATGTTTGACTTTACATAAATTC
The DNA here is from genome assembly GCA_035045825.1 of Drosophila eohydei. Classification (NCBI taxonomy): domain Eukaryota; kingdom Metazoa; phylum Arthropoda; class Insecta; order Diptera; family Drosophilidae; genus Drosophila; species Drosophila eohydei. Next base: position 1,219,835 of record JAWNOT010000007.1, read on the forward strand.
TTCGTCAATACATCCGATATCATTTCATCTGTGGGAATGTACTTTATATCTATTACTTTATTTTTGTACATTTCCCTTACAAAATGGTATTTTATTTCAATATGCTTGCTACGCGAATGAAATTTTGCATCTTTAGCAAGGCATTGTGCGCTCTGATTATCACTATAAATCAGAACCTTTGCTATCGGCCCGAGCTCCATTTCGTTGATCAATTTTCTAACGTATACCGCCTCCTTGGCTGCCGTAGAAAGTGCCACGTACTCGGCCTCTGTGCTACTGAGGGCGACCAAATTCTGCTTCTTTGATTCCCAAGAGACTGCTGCTCCAGCAAGGTAGAATGACCAACCCGTAAACGACTTCCGATCGTTACTGTCGCCAGCCCAGTCTGCATCAACAAAACAGTGGATAGGCACACCCGTTTTGTTATAGTGTAGTCTCAAATGTGAGGTACCTTTTAGATATCTCAATACCCGTTTGGCTGCAACCTCATGCTCCTTGTGCGGATCTGCATTTCTCTGCGCCGGCTTGGCCACAGAGTGTATTATATCTGGCCGTGTAGTCAACGCCAAATACAATAACGAACCAATGAGCGATTGATAGCGTGTTTTATCCACCTGGCCGCAGTCAACATCATCGCACTTCGTCTGGAAACCAATTTCCAAGGGAGTCGCGCTTGGCTTGCAGTCTTGCATGCCGTAATCCCTTAGTAGGTCTTCAATGTACTGCTTATGGTCTATGGAGAGACTGCCAGTCTTGCCATCTCGCTCAATTTCCATTCCCAAAAAGAAGTGCAGCTCACCACCATCGACCACATCGAATTTGTTTGATATGAGCTGCTTAATGTGGGCCACATCTTCTTCTCTGGTACATGCAAGTATAAAATCGTCAACATATACAACAATAATATTCAAATATCCTTTAATCTTGTTTGTATAAATGCATGGTTCACTAGCACATGGGACGAAACCAATCTCCAAAAGAGTGCTCTCCAGCTTTTGGTTCCACTCCCGACCGCTCTGTTTCAAGCCGTATAACGATTTCTTCAACTTCAGTACGCGCTTGGGATGATCAGCGTCGATAAAACCCTCTGGTTGTCGCATATACACGTCATCGTGTAGCTCGCTGTTCAGGTATGCTGCAGAGACATCCATCTGATGCAGGTGCATCTCGTGCTCGACAGCTAACGCAATCACTAATCTGATTGAGGAGTAACGTGCAACTGGAGAGAACGTTTCCGTGTAGTTAACTCCGTTTTGCTGTCCGCACCCTTTCGCGACCAATCTAGCTTTAAAACGTTGAACGTTGCCATACTCATCACGCTTGGTGGTAAAGACCCATTTACAACCAATAGCTTTTTCGCCTGCAGGAAGATCGACCAGACTCCATGTCTCAATGTTTTTTAGGCTGTCATGCTCCTTCTGCATCGCCGATTTCCAGTTTTCAGATTGTTCTGACCGAAATGCCTCCCTAACACATGTGGGAACAACAACATTTCGAGCGTCTAGTACATTCAAAACATTGTACTCTTTTCGTGGACGACCTGAACGCCCCGTGCGAACAATTCGTGGTCTCCCTGGACCTCTTTTACCTGTCACCTGCTCCTCCTCAGCATCTTCTTCGTCACCACTTTGATACTGCCTATCAACAGTTGGACTTTGCTGCTGCTCATCAGGATCGTGACTTTCATCATTTTGCTCGCAATCAAGTCTTTCATCTGGCTCGAGGATTAGCACATCTGACTCACGTGATGATCCTTGATCGTGCTCCAATCCTTTCCTGAACTTGTGTTCTAAAAACACAACGTCTCGGGATAACACAATGCTTCTTTTGACAGGGTTGTACAGACGATAAGCTTTGGCAGTTTCAGAGTAACCTACCAGTATATGCTGCTCGCCTTTTGCTGGAAACTTGTTTTTATACGTTTTATTTAGTACAATAGCTTCCATACCAAATACTTTTAGATGAGATACACTCGGTTTTTTCCCATACCAATCTTCATATGAAGTTTTGCCAATCAAAGCTGCAGTTTCAGCCCTATTGCGTAGATACGCAGCCGTCATTATCGCCTCGCCCCAAAAAGATTCACCAACTCCAGCATGCACCATCATACTTCGCGCCATCTCCACCAGTGTTCTGTTGGCGCGTTCCGCCACACCATTTTGTTGTGGAGTGTGGGGAACAGTTAGTTGTCTTTTTATACCATGGCTTGATAAGAATTTTTCAAATGTACCGCTCAGGTACTCACGCCCGTTGTCGCTTCTTATGGCTTTTATGCGTTTTCCAGATTGATTTTCAGCTAATTGTTTAAAGTCTTTGAATTTCTCAAATACATCACTTTTATATTTTAGCATATACACGGACATATAACGCGATTTATCGTCAATAAATGTTGCAAAATAACGCGCTCCACCTTCTGATGCCGTACGCATAGGACCACAAATGTCTGTATGAACTAAAGCTAGTAATTCTTTTGAGCGATTTTCTGATACTTTGGGAAACTTCTTCACGCAAATTTTACTTTTTGCACACGTTTCGCACACAAAGTCATTTGTATTACACACACTAGCTGGAAGTCCATTTACCATGCCCTGTTTAATCATTTTATTTAGGCTATCGAAATTTAGATGCCCGAACCGATCATGCCATTTCACCAATTGATTCGTATTTGCATTTACATTTGCTGCAACTACTGTTTTCATGCTACTTTCAAATAAAAACAAATCGTTATGCTTTTCTGCAACTAGCCTATTGTCATTGTTACTGTCTTTAACATACACTTTGTTTTTCACAAAAATTACTTTTAACCCTTTTTCAGTTGCCTTTGACACAGATATAAAGTTGCATTGTAAGTCTTTCACATATAAAACGTCGACCAATTCGATCGTATTATTTTTCCACTTAAGCAACACTGACCCGCAACCTTCGGTTTCTATGTAATTATCGCCTGCTAGTTTTATTTTCTCTTTGTGCTCACGCATATATATGAACATTGATTTGTCTCCGCACAAATGAGCTGTAGCACCACTGTCCACACACCAGACATTTTTTGTCAATTGGATATTTCCAAGAAAAGAGAACACTGAAGGAGACTTTTTACTGCTCTTTTCGATCGTTTTTTCGCTCTCGTTGTCTTTATCAACCTTTTTCTCTCTTAATCTGCACTTCGCCGCGAAATGCCCGTTTTGCCCGCACAACCAACACTTCATGTCTTTCGGGTCCTTCTTTGTCTTATTTCTTTTACCGTTAGCTTGGCGCGACGTAAAAATCTTATTCTCGCTTTTTTCACACACTTCGCCTATGTTGCGCCTCTCTCCTTCTTCCAACAATTTGATTTTTAGAGCGCTAAATGAAGGCAATGTGTCCCGTGTTTCGATAGCGACTACGAAATTGTCCAACTCTTCATGTAAACTTGCTAGTAATATTATTACAAGCATTTCATCTGCCACCTGCACTTGTATTTCATTTAATTTTTCTACGACATTAGAAAAATTATTCAAATGCTCACGAACACTGTCTGTAGCTGACATTTTCATATACAACAATTGCTTGAACAACTGTACTTTACGCGCGGGTCCCGAAGGCATGTAGATCTCTGATAACTTTGTCCACGCTTCTCTCGCGGTTCCACAGTGCTTTATGCAGTTTATCTCCGACGCTTTCACAGACAACAAAATGCTAGCTAGAGCCTTCTCATCTTTGCTATCAAACGACGCTTTCTGTTCCAGTGTATCGTTCTCATTTTTCAATAACCGACCACATGTCACCGACCACAAGTAAGAATGAATCAACAGACTTTTCATCTGCACTGACCACGCACTATAGTTTTCACTATCCAGTTTCTCAATTGCAAACATCGAACTCATTTTGCACAAATTAGTTTAGCACACGCTTCAACTAATAAATCGAGTCTCATATGTGATTTTTCCAATCACCAGCACAGCTCTCACTTTCCGCTGCTTGGGCCCATAACCTATTCGATGCAGAGGTTTATTAGAGACTAAAAATACATAAGAATATACGCTGCAACGCAGGCAGCCGAAAATTGAACTTAAAGCATAAACGAAAGAAGTTCCGTTACAATTAACAGAACCTAACATGAGAATAATGTAAGCGAAGGAAATAGACATTCAGCGGTGTTCACATACATATTTCAACAATTAAGGAGAATAACTCTTATAAATAGATTTAGTATCTATTGCCTAAACTTCAACCATTTAATCGCGACAATGACTATTTTCAACAAATCACAAAGATATTGGAACTTTATACTTTTATTTTCTGGGCTTGGGCAGGAATAGTAGGAACATGACTAAGAATTCTAATCCGAGCTGAATTAGGTCATCCTGGTGCTTTAATTGGAGATGACCAAATTTATAATGTAATCGTTACTGCTCTTGCTTTTGTTATGTTTTATAGTAACACCTATTATAATTGGTGTGTTTGGAAATTTATTAGTTCCTTTGATATTAGGAGCTCCTGATATAGCTTTCCCTCGGATAAATAATATAAGATTTTGACTTCTTCCTCCTGTGCTATCTCTTTTATTAGTAAGAAAATGGTTGAAAATGGAGCTGGAACAGGGTGAACCCTATCATCTGGGATTGCTCATGGAGGAGCTTCTGTAGATTTAGCTAGTTTTTCTTTACACTTTCTTCAATTTTAGCGGCAGTTAATTTTATTACAACTGTAATTAATATACGATCAACAGGAATCACTCTTGACCGTATACCTTTATTTGTTTGATCTGTTGTAATTACTGCACTTTTACAATTATTATCACTTCCAGTTTTAGTCGGAGCTATTACTATATTATATGATCGAAATTTAAACACATCATTTTCTGACCCAGCTAGAGGAGGAGACCCAATTCTTTACCAACATTAATTTTGATTCTTTTAGCCGGATTTGGGATAATTTCTCATATTATTAGTCAAGAATCAGGGAAAAAGGAAACTTTTAGATCTTTCGGAATAATTTATGCTATACTTGCAATTGGATTACTTGGATTTATTGTCTGAGCTCACCATATATTCACTGTAGGAAACGATGTAGATGCCCGAGCTTACTTTTTATTTACAGTTGGAGGCTTAACAGAAATTGTATTAGCTAATTCTTCAGTTGATATTATTTTACATGATACATATTATGTAGTTGCCCATTTCCATTGTTTTATCTATAGGAGCTGTATTTGCAATTATAGCCGGATTTATACATTGATACCCTTTATTTACCGGATTAACATTAAATAATAAATGATTAAAAATTCAATTTATCGTTATATTTATTGGAGTAAATCTTACTTTTATCCCTAAACATTTTCTTTGGCCGGAATACCTCGTCAATATTCTGATTATCCAAACTCTTACACAACATTAAATGTAATTTTAACAATTGGTTCATCTATTTCACTTTTAGGGATTCTATTTTTTTCTATATTATTTGAGAAAGTCTTGTATCACAACGACAAGTTATTTACCATATTCAATTAAATTCTTCAATTGAATGATATCAAAATACAAAATATCAAAACATAGATACTCTGAGTTACCTTTATTAACTAATTAATCATTCTAATATGTCAGATTAGTGCAATGGATTTAAGCTCCATATATAAAGTATATAACTTTTATCAGAAATTATTAATATAATAATTTAGGTGTTCAAGATAGTGCTTCTCCCTTAAAAGAACAGGTAATTTTTTTTCACGATCATGCTCTATTAATTTTAGTAATAATTACAGTGTTAGTTGGGTATCTTATATTTATATTATTTCTTAATAAATATGTAAATGGATTCCTTTTACATGGGCAATTAATTGAAATAATTTGAACTATTCTTCCTACAATTATTCTTTTATTTATTGCATTTCCTTTTTTACAACTTTTATACCTTTTAGATGAAATTAATGAACCTTCTGTAACTTTAAAAAGAATTGGCCATCAATGATATTGAAGTTATGAATATTCAGATTTCAATAAAGATGAATTTAACTCATATATAATTCCAACAAATGAATTAACAATAATTTAAATTAATCACGAATTAAAAAATATTAATTTAAATTCAATAAATTTAAATTAATCACGAATTAAAAAATATTAATTTAAATTCAATAAATAGAAAATGATAGCAAATTTATATTCTGTATTTGACCCTTCAGCAATTTTCGGATTATCATTAAATTGAATCAAAACATTTTTGGGACTGTTAATAATTCGTTCAGCTTATTGATGAATACCTTCTCGATACAATATTTTCTGAAATTCAATTTTATTAACTTTATCTTTAGCTTTACCTTTATGATTATCTTTTATAATTTATCGGAGAATTAATCACATTCAACACATATTTACTCATTTAGTCCCTCAAGGTACTCCAGCTATTCTTATACCTTTTATAGTGTGCATTGAAACTATTAGAAGTGTAATCTCACCTGGAATTTTAGCTGTTCGATTAACAGCTAATATAATTGCAGGACATCTATTATTAACTTTATTGGGTAATACCGGCCCTTCAATATCCTATATTTTAGTAACATTCTTATTAATTGGTCAAATTGTTCTAGAATCCGCTTTTGCTTTAATTCAATCTTATGTATTTGCTGTTTTAAGAACTCTATACTCTAGAGAAGTAAATTAATTAATTTATTTATTGAAATCACCCATTTCATCTTGTTGATTACAGCCCATGACCTTTAACAGTTGGAGCTATAACAACTGTCTCAGGAATAGTTAAATGATTCCATCAATATGATACTTCTTTATTTTTATTAGGAAATATTATTACAATTCTTACTGTTTACCAATGATTACGAGATGTATCTCGAGAAGGTTTACATAACTATTGGATTACGATGAGGAATAAAATTATTTATTTTATCAGAAGTTTTATTTTTTGTAAGATTTTTTTGAGCTTTTTTCACAGAAGTTTATCCCCAGCAATTGAATTAGGAGCATCATGACCCCCAGCTGGTATTATGTCATTTAACCCTTTTCAAATTCAGCAATTTTATTAACATCAGGAGTCACCGTTACATGAGCCCACCATAGTTTAATAGAAAGAAACCATTCTCACACAACTCAAGGTTTATTTTTTACAATTTTATTAGGAATTTATTTTACTATATTACAAGCGTATGAATATATTGAAGCCCCATTCACAATTACAGACTCAGATTATGGTTCAACATTTTATATGGCTACTGGATTTCATGGTGTTCATGTTTTAATTGGAACAACTTTTTTATTAATTTGTTTATTGCGACACTTAAATAATCACTTGTCAAAAAATCATCATTTCGGATTTAAAGCAGCAGCTTGATATTGACATTTTTTAGATGTAGTTTGATTACTTTTATATATCATAATTTATTGATGAGGAGGATAATCAACTTATAGTTATCTATATAGTATAAAAGTATATTTGACTTCCAATCATAAGGTCTATTAATAATAGAATAGATAATTTTTTCAATTATTATAATTTCTGCAATTATTATAATAATCTTATTTATTGTAATAATTTTGGCTTCAATTTTATCAAAAAAACCTTAGTAGACCGAGAAAAAAGTTCCCCCTTTGAATGTGGATTTGACTCCGATTTTTCTTAATTACAATTATTTTTTAATTTTTGACGTAGAAATTGCGCTAATTCTGCTAATAATTATTATTTTTTAATTTTCAAATTTACTAGTTTGAACATTAACCTCAATTATTTTTATCTTACTTTTATTAATTGGACTTTATCATGAATGAAATCAAGGAATATTAAACTGATCAAATTAATACTAAAATTTAGGGTTGTAATTAAGTATAACATTTGATTTGCATTCAAAAAGTATTGAATTTTCAATCTACCTTATAATTTAAATGAATATGAAGCGATTAATTGCAATTAGTTTCGACCTAATCTTAGGTAAATTACCCTTATTATTATTAATTGAAACCAAAATAGAGGTCTATAGCTTTATTTCTCATCTTCCCACTGCTCTCGGCAAATCGCAGTCGGCCAGACCAATCATTTCTGTGTGTTTTTCAATTTTTGTGAATAACCTTTTATCACAACACATGTGGCTTGTGGCACAACTATCCAAACACCACATACTCTTTTTTTAAATGATCTGGGCTCAACGCATTTAATAAGGTGCACTGCTTGTTTTCTTTTCTTCCTGCCTTTTCCTGTCCCAAAGTCATCCAGAATTTCCATGAATACATTTATATAACTCGAAATGCTTTGCCCTTGCTCCATGCGCTTTAAAAGCAATTTATTGTAAAGCTGAACCTTATGTGTTGGTCCAGTTGGCTGATGGACATCTCTTAACCGATTCCATGCATTGGACGACGTCTTTCAAATATCCCAATTGTGAAGCCTTCCCACTTAATGTGATGTGCCAGCGCTTTCTCATCTATGGCCTGCCAATTCACATTCTCAGGAGCATCCGTTGGTGACCGTTCACCTGATGCTACACTAAATAACACCAACACACATATGATATTCTTCAACAGTAGCAGAAAAGTGGGAAACTAATTCGTGCTGGAAACTTGCCAATGTGGGGAGGTCGCGTTTACGACTTCCGGAGTTACGATGTCATTAAGAATCTTGAATACGCTGTTCTTATCAGTGAAGTTTACCAGGTGACGGGTTTTTTTCGGAACAAAAACAAATTGTGTTATAATGGGAAACGTGCTTCTTCCAGAATAATTTGATTTCTGAAGCAATTCAAGGGTTTGTCCGTAGTCTCGATCGTGTAGGACAGTGAAAGTTCACTATGCACACTAGCGACATTTGATTGAGGCACGTTTTGTGCGGCATTGAGATTTTGTCCGGATAGGGCATCAGGGCAACCCGGTTTATAACAAACCTTGGCGTTGTGTTGCTCAATGTAGGCTTTCTACCTTTTCATTTTTGCGTTGGTGTTTTTGTCCACTACTGCAAAGGTGAACGGTTGGTGGTCTCTGAAAATATTAATTTCCCTGGAGCCACACAGAATGTTCTGCAATTTACCTAAGGCCACACGATGGCCAGCACGTCCCTTTCGTTGGTGGCGTTATTCAACTCGGCATTTTTCAGAGTACGTGAAATCATAGGGATAAGTCTACCTTCATGAGATAGTACCGCATCGAATACGTTGGCTGAGGCGTCGGTGGCCATTGAATTCAGCCGCAATCTTTTTACTCACTGAGCCGTTCTCTCCTTTCATAATATCTGTTAGTGGTCGAGCTATAGTTGCAAAGTCCTTTATTAAGATTCTGTAGTAGCTTGCCAAGCTCAGAAAGTATCTGACACTGTATATGTTTTTGGGTTCGGAGTATTTTTGAATGGCTCTGAATTTCTTGGGGTCGGACTTTGACCCTTCCTTACTTACAATGAATCGTAAATATTCTATGCTTTCCTTAAAGAAACTAGTTTTCTCCTGGCTTACTCTCATATTGGCTTCGATCAAGCACTTAAATACTGTGTCGCTGTAGTTGATATGGTTTGATTTATTCACTGAGCAAACTATGACGACATCTACGTATATGTAACATATTTCCCCAATATTCTCCCTAAGAACATTTTTGATTGCCCTTTGGAAGATGCTACCAGCATTTTTAAGACCAAAGGGTAGACGTCAGAATTCCTATTTGCCGCCGCAAACGGAGAATCACATCTTTTCGCGGTCATGTTCCGCAAGGTTGGAGGGTAGTGAAAAACTTACCGTTACCCAGGTTCGCTAGAATCATGGGAATACTAGGCGATGGGTAACGGTCAGGTATGGTATTTCCGTTCAGGTTTCTGAAGCTAATGAACAATCCACGTTGGAATGTTGTAAGACGACCTTGATGGTGTGATGACGTCTGATGCGCAAAGATGTTTTGTCGGAATAGGTGCAGTCTAGTCCAGCCAAGGTGGCATGAAAAATTAGCACCGTATTATAGGATACAAACAAAGCTCCCGCTGGTCCCGTGACCTTGTTTCTAATGATGGCTACTGGAAACTGGTAGTGCGAACTGCTGCCAACGAAGGGCCTTAATAGTTCGTACGCATTAGTGCTGCCAGTCTCCAGACAACATATTGGTCTGGTGCACCAGAAAAGTCTGGCACTGATTTTATTATGTCAACTAGTATATCGCATCTGACACCTGGGATAACAGACATTTGGTATGTGACAATTGGTGGTGCTTGCACCTGTAGATTCTGTAATTGGTTAGCGAGTTTATTTTGGACTGTATTGTGGCCTGCTAATGTGCCAGTGCGTCTCTGACGGCATTGAGAGGGTTCCATTATGTTGCCTACTTGTTGTTCTAAACTCCAGCCAACCTGCTCTTCCTCTAGGCTATATAAACTTTCGTATTCGATTTTAATCCATCTATAAGCGTTCCAGCTCATCAGCTAACGTCAACCCCTATAAGAGGATACTTTTAGCCAGAACGACTGATCGGCAGCTTAATTACAGGGAACAGAGTAGAATGCAATGTTAATCTGTTTATTTCAATGGAGTATAATTATATTTTTATTTTCGTAAAAGTGTGTAGTAATATTTGTAGTATGCAATATTATTTTTATTTGGTAAAAGTATGCAACGATATTTTAGCTTGGCAAAGGTCTGCAATAGTATTTTCAATGTGTGTGTGCAGTCGAAAGTTGGCTGTGAGACTGTCAACAGGAAAAAGTGAACGAGTAAGGAAATATTTTATTTTATTTAATTTATTTTGTATCGCTAAGATAAGCTCTTCGAGATCGGTTGTGTCGCGCATTGTAAAGAACTCACTGATCTACTACTATTGCTACTTCATGTGCTAAAAATAGCACAAGTCATAAACTTATCGGGCGCTGCCTTGTGCAGTGTTGGCAGCCAGACAAAAAAGTATACTGAGACAAGACTGCACTCGTTGCCCGTTTGGGCTAAACATCTCCTCTCTCTCCGCGCTGCCATTCAAGAGGGGCAATAAACGCTGTACTTATCATTATATTATAAATCAAAATGGATAAAGACCTTTCTTCTAACACTCAGCTTAGAAATAAGCCGATTGATTATGAAAGAATGTACCAAATTGCTCACTAGTATTTCCTAAGGACAGCGACATTTACAGAGCTATTGTAAGTAATTTTGATACTATAGGCATTGAGTTCCATACTTATCAGCTGAAGGAAGAAAAACCTTACAGAATTGTAGTAAGGGGGCTTCACCATAGCACTTTGAAAAAAGAAATAATTGCCAATTTTAAAAAATATGGTTTTTATGCTCTGCAAGTACACAACCCAAGATCAAGGACAAACAAGGATGAAAAACTAAATATATTTTTTATAAATATAAAACCATGTAATAATATTAACGAAGTATACAATATAAAAAAAATAATGCGCAAAAGTTCTGCAATTATCATATGTGCTCGTTGCCAGGAATATGGACATATAGCCAAATACTGCCGCCGCCATCCTAACTGTGCACGTTATGGCGGGGACCATCCCACCAATCTATGCATACGTTCAAAGATGAACCGCCTACCTGCATTCACTATGGAGGTAACCACATGGTAAGCTACAAAGGTTGCCAGTGGTACCAGGAATTCTATCGACGAATCAATGGGCTTCTCAACGATCAAGAAGAACCAAGCAAGGACGCAACAGCCACAACGAAAGCAACAGCTTCAACCAACTCGCCAGCAACCACAACAGCTTCCTAATATTTCCAGAGTCGGAACAGGTGGATTATCCTATGCCTCGGTAACAAGAAATGGAAATACATCTGCTCAGAGTCGCATACATAATATTCAAGCGCAAGTCCAGTTAGTTAAACCTACAGGAAATAATTCACAGCAGCAGCACCTAGTTGACGTCCAATCTTTATTGGAACAACAACAATTTTTGAAATGGCAACAAGAGCTGCAAGTGCAGCAGCAGCAATTTCTCTCGTGGCTTCAGCGCAACAACGTGAACAACAACAACAAAACAAGAAAAATAGTGAACCTCTAGAAGGGCTCGAAAAAATGGTCCACGATATGGCCGGCATGCTAAGGCAATGGACTGGGGATTCATCGACTCACCAGTTTCATAACAACGCCTCTGACTCACAATGAACTCACTAAATATTCTCATCTGGAATGTCAATGGTATTGCAGGAAAAGCCAGAGATGTGGAGCTATTCGCGATTCTACTATTAAATGAGATTAGGCTGAATTGAGGAAATCAAAATTTATATATATATATATATATATTATACCTTTTATACGGCTTACAAACCTTCAATTCACAACCATGGTATGGGAGGAGCGGCTATATTCGTTAGAAGTTCTCTCCGCCACTTCCCATAAAGGGTTATCGAAACTCCAAACATACAAGTGTCTGCAATCAAAGATGCCACAGGATTAGGAGACATTGAATTTTGCGCCATATACTGTCCACCAAGGAACAGAATAGAAGAAAGGCAATTCAGCGACATACTCGCTTCTTACGGCCAAAGGTATCTTATTGGTGGTGACTGGAATGCTCGACATTGTCTGTGGGGAGATAGTTATAATTCACCCAGGGGCAGAGAACTAGCAGAAGCCATGACAGCCAGAGGCGCTAATATTTTTGCAACAGGATCTCCAACAACTGGGACTTAGATTCTGACATCGAGAACGCGGTTGATCTTCTTTCGGAGAACATATATAGAGCTGCTGCTGCGACTTGTCCTACTAATTATGTTAACGAAAGAAGCCGAAGATCTTATCAGAACAAAAAGTCGCCTTCGTAGAAGGGCAATTCGATCTCAAGATCCTTGGGACCGAATTTTGTGGAACCGTGCAGCAAGACAGCTACGTAACCTTTTAAGGGAGCTCAGAGGTGCAACTTGCTAAATGCAAATTGGAACAGGCTAACACATTCGGATACCATCTAGCGGATCGTTTTACTCCGTATAATTATGCTACGTTGGAGCAGACCATGGAGACACATCTCAATTTTCAGACCCCATTGCAGATGTCCCTGCCTATTTAGCCTAAAAAGATCGAAGAAATAACTCCTGGAATAGACAAGATTTGTAATTCTACGCTGAAGGCTTTGCCTACTAGAGCGCTGCTTTACATTGATCTAATTTTTAATGCCATCATCAGGCTCCAAGTGTTCCCAAAGCAATGGAAATTAGCTGCGCTCTTGATGATTCATAAGCCGGGCAAACCGGAAGAGGACACAGAGTCATATCGGCCTATAAGCCTACTCCTCTCTGTCTTAACTATTGGAGCAGACCATTGCCAATCGCATTAATGTCATAATAAAACAATCTAATATCTTACTGGCTCAGCAATTTGGATGTCGGGAGAGACACGGCACAGTGGAACAAGTTCACAAATTGGTGAAACACATCCTGCAGGCTTTTGATAACTCAGAATACTCCAACGCTGTCTTCATTGACATGCAGCAAGCGTTTGACAAGGTGTGACACGGTGGATTGCTGTGCAAAATAAAAAACCATCTACCTGCCCCGTACTATGGCCTCTTAAGGTCTTATCTAGAAGACCGTGAGTTTAAAGCCAAGGTAAAAGATACACTCTCGTCCACATATTCTATGAGAGCAGGAGTGCCGCAGGGCAGTGTTCTTGGTCCGCTGCTGTTTTGCTTGTATACCTCCGATATACTTAGCCCGTTCTTTCAACATATGGATGCTCCCTCGAAAGCTCTCATTGCCACTTATGCTGATGATGTTGCAATCATCTATAACTCTATAAGTCTTATTGAAGCAAGTTCTGTACTACAGAGGTATCTTGATACTCTCGCTGATTGGTGCAAGCGGTGGAATCTAAAAGTCAACCCGCTTGAAACATTAAACCCTAGCTTCACCCTAAAAAGGCTGACAATGCATACCCCCCAATCCAGCTGGCGGGAGTAACACTACAGCAACCAGCACAGGCGAAATATATTAGAATCACAAGAGGTATAATCCCAGACCCCTAAGACGACTTAAACGGCCAAAACGATGGGAATGCAGTAAACTATCGACTTTTAATTCCTCATAATGTGACTGTGGTTTGGCTCTAATTCCATATATATACATGTGTTGTTAAGGTACTAAATTTGATTGTACAGATTCTACACTTAATAAAATAAAAAAAAAAAAACACTTCCTTGTCAGACTTACATGTTTTTTATTTTAACTGTCTTAAAACTTATTGGGTGTTAATCCTGTTGTTATGCGCCAGTTCTTTTAGTCTGCTGTCCGTGATGGTCCAGCGGTGACTCCTGATGATGTGTTCATCATCCAGTCGAGGTATGGTGAGGACGTTGGTCCAGCGATGTCCTTCCAGGTTAGGGATTTCTGCTCTAATTAGGATGAATATGATGGAGAACTTAACTTCGTGCCTTTTGTTAATTACTGGCTTTGTGGCTCAGCAATGTTGCAATAAATTAATAAGTGTTTGCGGCTGTTGCCGGAGTACAATTTAGAGACTTCTTGTCTTCTCTTTATTGTAAATCGAACTAAAACTAAAGACAAAGGCAAAACATAATTCTACCCTAAAGTCGAATGCATCACGCCATCAAGCTACCATCGGAACGCCGATTCGGCATTCTAAACGGTACAGCATTTCAGCATATGAATTGTCAGCTTACCGCTGCTTATCGTCGTCAGTGTAGAGCATTGAATCCGCGATTTGGCGCATCAGCATTGTTTACATGAAGCTACTTAGTTGCCATGCTATTTATGGTGTTATTTGTTAATTTACAGATATACATGTGCTTTGGACAGTTAAGAAACCTCAGAATTTTGAATAGTAAAATGAGCAACTTGGAATGTAGTGTTGAACAAATTCCTGCAGCTCAGGTGTCGCTCTTAAAGCTTACAACTAGAGCTATTTCGAAAGAACCAGGGGCAGCTCAGTTAAAGGAGTTTGAAATATGATGCATGAAACAAAAGATCTTCCTGCATGAGGAAACTTCAAATTGCTCCATTTCCCTTGTAGTTTTAGAAACTGATCAGAAAAGTTTTCCCATATTCGGTGATGGCACCTATGTTACCAAGCATAGAAGAAATTTTTTGTTAACTGTAGAGTTCATGGTAGATTAGGCAAATATACAAAACTGTATTATCAACCGTTGCGCGATGCTTCATTCCGCTAGATTGATTCGGGCCTACCATACCAGAGTAATAATCATATTACAACGCATGTGGAAAGACAAGCTACAAAGGGATAATATTATAATACAAAAAATATACAAAGCTGTATTATTAACCGTTGCGCGATGTTCCAATCCGTTAGATTGGTTTTGACCTACCATATCAATGGGATGATGGTATAACATACAACTTTGAAACGATTTGGACTGGATTTGGTAAATATTTAGTTATGTATTTCATCTCAACACAATGCTCGAATTACAGGAGATACCCTGATCCCAGTCCTATCTGCTTTTTATTTGTATTTTAATGCAATTTTCATTATTTGATATACAAATTTGATTGGAGCTTCGTTGATTATCAGCTTAGTAAAAATGCAAACTCCTTTACATATTGGCTCTATTTTCAGCTGAACTTAAATGTAAAGAATTTGGGGGAATTTTTAGCCGTAATCCAAAATAAATCAAAAATCAAAATTGTAGAAAATATACATATATCGGATCACTAATATTATCTCGCGACACTGTCTTAGCGAAGCGAGTCACGGCCACGCAGAGGTTGTCAACTGAACTAACTTGCGTCGCATACGGAACCACACTCGGCGAATGCATCGCCGCGCTGTCAACTCACTAAAACGATCCGACTCGGCCATCCTGACCACTACATGAGTTCTTGTAGAAATACTAAATGCTTCTTTTTTTGTTATTCAAACTTTATTTTCAAACAAAAGATCGTGTATTTCCATTACAAAAGCCATTTTCTTTCCTTAATGCACAACAATTCTTCAAAATAATGTCAAGTGGCTTTTCAGATTACTTTAACATAATTAATAAAATTATCATTGGTTTTTTTTTTTGTCAATATGAGAGTTCCACAATCATTTTGAGATAAGTGCTCAGGGCGGTTTTTCAATAATGATGCGATAGTCTCATAGTTCAAATCCGTTTCAAAACCGTGGTCTTAGGTGTGTTATACATACATACATACATTCAGATGTCTTTCATATTTGGACTCAGTGCAGATAGTGCTGTTGGTAACAATAAAACTCTCCTGGGATCTGATTTATATTGTCTTCAGTGTCTCTATTCGGTCGGTTTTCATTTTTCCTTCCGTTCCTAACAAAACCTTTTTGATCACTACTTTAACTTCGTATAAATATTTGCTTTCATTTAGAATGTTCGTTATCATGGTAATGAGCTTGCCATCTACCGTAAGTACCCTATAGTATAGTACTTAAAAAGGACTTAATGGGTCGTCAAAATCTATAATAGACTTTGTGAACATATGCTTGCAAATGGAACATTTCGCACCTTTCAATTTGTTTGTTAATAGTTTTGCAATCACTGCAAAGTCTATCGAAACACACTAGAAGCCCATACCTAAGAATGAACTTCGCCCTGGGTAATCTTGCATAGATATAACTTTCTATGCGTTTTTCATTGCGCCAACTCTGGTTACTATAAGTCAAAGATATTCTCTTTAAAAAAGAGAGTTTTCTATTTGATAAATTTCATAATGGGTTTGAAAACGTTGCTCAAAACCAAATATTTTTAATTAGTTTTTGTGAATACACTTGACTGGGTGGTGTTCAGTTAAGTAATGATCTTTATTCGCCTGAGCTACAGTTGGTATACCCTGACTCATGCGTATTTCATCTTTTAAATCTAGCTTGTGCTCAGTGTGTAAGGGCCAGTGCTTTTATGTCTAATTCTAGATTGAATGCTTGGAATTCTTGAATGCTGTATGTTCATGCCTGAACATTCTGAGGAGACCCAAATGTGACAGGCAGCAGTTGGTATCTCTGGTATCTGCTCTGAATCCGTTGCCTGTGTCTCCGCCTGTATATCATCCCAATTTTCCAGTTTCAACTGATGTGTGGCTTCTTGAGAAACTCTTTAAGAGACTTCAATTAGTGTACAAACTAATGAAGGCACAAGCAATATTCAAGGACATCATGTTATTCATAGACGCAAGGTTGCCATTATACATCAATCAGCATGCCAGTCTCTTCGAAGCAGTACGTATATCACTTGTGCTCGAGGGAAGAAAGGTAATTCCGGGAATCAAAACGAAATTCGTTACGTTCAGCACTGAGATCAACGCGTATCACTCAATGACTGAAACAGAAGTAAATTCGTGTCACCATGAAGACGAGGACACGCACTTATGTGAGGAAAGTTGGGCCATTAAAACCAAGCAACACGCAACCGTGCAATATGATCGAGTACGAAGAGGACACCTTTGTTAAAAAGTTTAATGGAAAAAACCGGTGGCTCTTCAAAGTATTCGAAAAGAAGTCAGCCCACATCTTGTGCGGAAACTACGAGGTGATGACCTTATTACGAAATCAAGGCATAATTGAACTGTATGCTGGATGTTCAGCCAGGATTGGTAAAATCAACATTATAACGCAGGAGGTAGCGTTAATGAATACTGCAAAGTACTCTCCAGTGTTCTTCAGAATCATCGACCACAACAAAACATGGGTTCCGACGCCACTTCACCACATTTTAGTAAACAACTCAGTGGAACTACAAAAATTACAGCAAGACATAACAGATTTGTATCCTCAAAAAGTACACATTGAGGATCTTTTACACTGGAAATGGACACATTTCTTTAGGACTAATAATAATTACAATAGTCTTAATGGTTCTGTATATAATTAAAATGAGAAAACAGATGCAGCAATTGCAATTGTATTCACATCTGTCATTAACATAATCTTAATACTTTACTTAATTGACTCCCAGCAGATAAAGTTTAACCGATATCCTATTTGCAACTCAACCCAAGAGTTTTTCGGCCGCTCTTGCATTGGCATAGGAGGTTGAAGCTAATAATAACAGGTATGCTTTCGCGTCGAATTACGCCAGGAGCCTGGAGCAAAAAAATAAGAAGATTGATCAGCTACAACAATTTCAGAGACAAGACTATCATAGAAATAGAGCTGGGAATAAATCAAAACACATTTACTTGAAGACGGAACAGAGAGTTAAGTCCCGCCAAGACCCAGTTGTGATGATCAATGTCGATCCGTCATCATCTAAATTAACAAAACCCACCAGTTACCAACAGAAGCAACAGCAAGGCCAATCAAATGACTCCTTACGGCTTAGCTAGAAAGGGGTCAGCAAAATTAAATTGAATTAATTAATTAAAACACATCTGAGAGGCACTCATACCAAAGGAGGCAAAGGATATACCACGTGCCATATAGTGGCCAAGTGGTGGAAAAATATGGTAACAGCGCCAACGCAACAGCTTCAGATATCGATAGCGATACTGAGTTAGACTCCAATAATGCTAATTTTTTACGCGCAGATCCTTCTTACCGTACATACAAAACGAAGTAGCAGGGATACCAATAAAATTTCTTACTGATACAGGGGCATCAAAGAGCCACATTAAGCATAGCAATGTATCAGCAAACAGATGTAGTCCCCTGTCGACAAGCCGTTCACTGTAAATTCCATCAACGGCTTTGACAACGTAAGTAAAAAATAATTATTGACCATATTCGGTCAAACAACTCCATTATTTTATTAAACAGACTATCGACCTTTGATGTTATAATTGGTCTCGATCTACTAATGAAAGTGCCTAAAGGCTAATCGAATTAAGTTTTGAATGGAAATAAAAAAAATCCGTTAGACGCACCAGACGCACCGTTGAACACAAGACCATCTTTTGAGAGTGTGTTGCGAAACCAGTCCAAGACTTTTGTAGCCCTAACAATCGTTGGTACCTTCAAAACAATGCAACAAGTCTATTTATACAAAATTGTTCCCATACCCAGTGGGTATGGCAAATTTTGTCTCTTAAAATACAGAATCATCAGAAAATCCGATCCCCGTACAACAACCCCATATGGGTGGTTGACAAGAAAGGCACCGCCGAGTTTGGCTAGTAAAAAAAAAGCCTTTCATTTATTTATGAAAGTTAAATTAACAATATGCTAACATGTATCCCATGCTGAATATCTCGATGATATCAATCTTGGGACAAGCCAAATACTTCACGACAGTAAACTTGACGTGAGACTACCATCAGATCACCCTTACAGACCGCGACCTCTCTTGGGACGTTTTACGTCAACCGAAAAGATACGGGATACCCGGAAATACCCTGAACCGGAAAGCATTTACGGGCTGCGATCAGTTATAAGGCTCGCAAGTCACTATAGGTGCTTAACAAAAACTTTCGCTGCGATTGCAAAAACTCTCCAACGTCCTTAAAGGGGAAAACGAGTCGGTTAGCAGGCACACATCCAAGAATGTAGAGATGGACCTGAACGAGATACAAAGACATGACTTTGACAAACTGCGAAGCATTTTAGCGTCAGAAGAGATCATAATTCTTTATCCCGACTTTAAGAATTCGTTCGATCTAACGATGGACGCATACTCATTCGGTACCGGCGCGGTCCTTTCACTAAATGGCCGGCCAATAATCATGATTTCTAGGACCGTCAAAGATAGAGACGTCAACTACGCCACAATCGAGAGAGAATTGCTCGCAATAAAATGGACACTAGGAAAACTTCGTCACTACCTTTATGGGATAAAAGACATAAACATCTACACAGATCGCCAGTCGCTCACCTTTGCCGTTTCTGGGAAATCCCCAAATGCAATGATTAAACGCTAGAAAGCGTTTATAAAGAAACATCATGTTTACGGTTTTAATGGGCCGGGAAAGGAATGCCACGTCGCAGACACTCTTTACATGTAAAATGATAACACGTTAGAGTAACAATTGCTGCAACGATTCACAGCGAACTCCCCTCGACCTACACATTACGTACAGATAAGCCCCTCAATTGCTACAGAAACCAAATTGTTTAAAAGAGGTGTACTTCCCGCTAAAACAAAATATGATCGTTTTTGAACAAAAAACTAGACACATCTTAAGTTTCGTGAGCAGAAATTCACTATTATAAGACCTAAGGTTAATAGTAAGCCCAGGCGTAGTAAACGCATTCAGAACGACCTAGTTACGATCTTTCCAGCCTCGAAGTTCGTGTACCGTAAAATTTTTGTGGCCGATATATTCGATGGGAACTAAATGCGAGAAATAATTACTACAGTGCACAACCGCGCTCACACGGCAGCTCAAGAAAATGAAATAGAAGATGATAAAATTACAATAGTTCAGTTGATAAGCATCTTCTTCAATTCTAAATATAGATATATTGCGATAACGAACTGTCGCTACGATCCGAGGCGATACAAAAAAAGGTTGTCAAACATTTTTGAAATTTTGCAAATTTTGCATATTTGGAGACAACTGTTCTCATTAGAGGGAGAGAGGTGCATAAGGACAGCATCAGGGAGATAAAGTCTTAAAAAAATATAAATATAAAAAAAAGTTATATAGGTTACACACATCGAGCAGGACAGAATACGCCAGACTGCTGTAAGATATTTCTGAGATGATGAACCTGAAAGATTCTAGAGACTGATACTAGTCACTTAACGACAGACAATTTCGCATCAATACAAACACTCAGAAATAGGCTAATGCGCTAAGCATAACTGTCAATGAGTAAAGTAAAAAAAAAAACAAGTCAGAAAACTGTAGTCGGGGTGCCCGACTAGGAGATACCCAGATCCCAGTCCAATCTGCGTTTTTTAATAATTTCCGTAGTTTGTATCGAGTATTAAAAAAAATACAAAATTAAAAATTAAAAATAAAAGCTGAAATTACCACACCAAGATTCGAATCCACAATTTTTACGCAACGCGCATTAACACTACCAACACCATGTCTCATAGCCGCGAGGATTGAACCCGGGAACTAATGGCTGACGAGCTCCGCCTCTACCAACGCAGCCACGGTACTACTTGATTAAGTAGTTGCAAATTTGAGCTTAGCTTAAGTCAGCACAATTCAATCGCAATTTCGATTCTTCGAATAGAAAACAATACACGCATTTGAATGTATGTGTGTATGTGTTGACATGTGCTTTTGCAAATTGGCCAAGCATTTTATTGAATAACTTCTGTTCTGGATTTTCATGAAATTTTCAGCATATGATCTACATATTCTATTGGACTGGTTGCTATGCAAACGTCGTCACATAATGACCTTATTTCCAACTGAACTTAGATTTTACGAATTTGGGGAAATTTGGAGACGGTATCCAACATCCAAAGCCCAAATTGCATAAAATATACATAATACTAAATACAAAATTTGGAGGCTCTAGCTCTTAAGACGCCCGTGATATAATTTATTAACTGCATTTTAATCATGTTTTTATTCGATAACAATTAAATGCGAATAGTTATCGAATATTTGAAACAAACTCGATGAGCGCGTGCTATACACGGACCTACAAAAAAAATATCTCTAGTCTGTAGCTCTTATAGAAGCTAAGGTCGACGCTTTGACACAGACGGACGGATAGACAGACGGACAGACTGACGGACAGGGCGCAATCGACTCGGCTTGTAGTCCTGATGAGGAACATATATACTTTATGTGGTATGCCACGCCGCCTTCTGCCTGTTACATACATTTGCTTAAAACCATTATACCCTGATCTCACATTTTCAATGGGATCAGGGCATAAAAACAGAACAAATTTAAATGGATGGATTCTTAAACGAAAGTCTTTTGGCAAAAAATAGAATGCGTACGTTAAATCCAGAAAACTGGATTATAACAATTACTTTGGTAATCTCAAATACAATAAGCCCGATAATAATAAATAACAGCAGCCTAAAAATAATATTAAACAAAGATTTTACAGATATTAGCGTAACATAGATTTTCAGTTTGTCAACTGATAATGTTTTGCAAATAACCAAGAAATCCACGTTAAAATTAGATCTCTTAAGCCTAAGATTGTATGTAACATCGTTTTAATTTTTCCTAGAATCATGCCGTGGATCGTCGATTACATCTTTCTGCAAGAATACCATCGGAAGCACTTGTGCGTAAGATCTACAAGCAGGCACAGTAGTCCAACGCAGCCAAGCCACCTAGCTGTAATATCAAAAGTCGACGAGCAGTCGTTAGAATTAACGAGAGCCAACCCGAAGAAATATCGACGACGGGCCAGAAACAGAGATCCAAAGTTCAATTCAACCGTGTTTCATATGTAAATGGCACCAGGTTTACTAACATCAAGGAGATGCCTGGTACTGCATCATTCCCAATGCTCAACATCACCGAGCACCAAAAAAATTTCAAGCCTGACCTTTCTCCACCAGCTGAATGAAGAAAACCTAGCCACATTGAGGAACGGAAACTTCAAGCAAACGAGACGCCAATAATAGTATTATCCGTTTACTTCACCCTATGCGGTATAGTGGCTATCAGCGTATGATTCATCCTTTACCGCAGAGGCAGGGCAATAGGAACGAGTCCGGGATGTCTTACATTATCTTGGAATGCCCAAGGACGCTCATAACATGAAGAAGGGTGTAGTTAGCAATGCTTAACTGGAGTTGGGGAAGTTGGGCGCAGCGATAAAGTTAGGTTCTGCCAACTTCAAGCAACATATAACCTAGCCAGACCAAGACCGACGAGATCACGCGGAAATAAAGCATCTGCCATTAACACAATCATAATACTTTTGTAGTATGTTTAAAAACATATTAATAATACCCGAAGTAATGTAGAGTATTCTACATTTAAGTGCGTCATATGCTATGATAGTGTATACTACATGTGCACATATGAACACATTGTCCCTATGCATAAACATACGTAAGGCGAGCGCAAAGATAAACAACTAATATATGTGCCACTTTTGTGTGGACTGACCAGCAGCGTAGGAAATGCCGCGTCTGCACTTTGCCTAAGCTTTATGCCGCTAGCCTAATGTATAAGCCATATGCATATACTTATATACAACCATACTACGCTCTCCCGTGTTGTGCACTCAGCGGCAGAACTCTTTATACATAATGTATTTAGGCTAAGACTTTAGATATAAAATAATCATTATTCAACTGACTACAAACCAGAGCAGAACCTCTAAGTAACACTTTATTAATTTGTCCCAAAAAAGATATAACATTAATTTGCCCCACAAAGGACATAACATGGCAACCTTGACATGCTGCAATATTCGGATGTCAAGCAGACCAACATCAATCTTAAGGATAAATATAAATAATAATATATATACTAATAAATATATATATAATAAATATTAACACCTATAAACACTAAAGATATTTCCTTTGAGGAATGTGCTCCTATTGAGCAGTGACACACCAACGCTAGAAGAAGCGTTAGAGTTGTGTCCCACCGATGGGCCGCGCCCACTCACACTTAATGAGTATAGGGCACGTAAGCAACAAAAGCCACGCAAGAAGACAAAGCGCGGTGGCAGAATCAAGCAACTTCTACAACAAAGACGTCTTTAACAGGATCTTCTGAAAACGTTAACTAAGAAGCATGACCAAGAACGTACACAGGATTGCATCAAGGACATCAATAAACAACTTCGCCTAAAGAGCAAAGTAACGCAAACGGGCTGCTGAAATGCAGATGCCTGACTTTGCCAATAAGATTCTACCCCAAGTTGACGCACTTTACCGTGCAACTTGAAAAATACTAACCACTGTTAGGCTATGACTAATAATAAGTGATTGGACAATTAATTGTTTAAATAAAAAATATCAGCCAATCATGTGCACTAGTTTACAATATTTCCGTATCTCTGGCGCATAAGCATAAGCATACCTGCATAAAAAAAATAAAAGAATTTGTTTCAAAACCAAAGAGAAGAAAAATTTTTTCTTTTGCAAAAAAAATATATAAATACAAAAATCAGAATATTCCATGAAATCTTTTAATTAATATTCATTATTTTAAACATGGGTTGGTTCGGCAGCGACGATACGCAAGCAAAAGACAATACGGCAAATGTCGTAAATAACGTCAAAATTATCGATCATACAGATCAGATCAGTGCTCTCTGGATACTGCTATTAATATTAACTATAATCAAATAATGGAATGGAATGCATTAGCACGAAAAATAAATGATTACAAAAATAAATTTTAAAAATCATACAAATGTATGTTCAGGCATGAACATACTGTAGTATATTTAATAACACATTAATAAGACCCGAAGCAATGTAGAGTATTCTACATATAAATGCGTCATATGCCTAACATATGATAGTGTATACTAAATACGCATATAGTGACATTTGTCCCTACGCATAAACATAGGGCGAGCGCAAAGATAAACAAATGTAATATGATCAGCCACTTATGGTCAGATCACAGCAGCATGGGAGATGCTGCGTACGCACTTTGCCGCTTGCCTAATGTTTATGCCATATGCATATAAGTATATACAAGCTATATATGAAGCAACATAGCGGGACAGCATAGTATGTCCCCCGCTTGGAGCTCCACTCATTACATAATGTACTTAGGCTAAGAGATCAAATACGCATGAGCCAGGGTATAAGAACTCTTGCTCAGACGAATAAAGATCAGTACACAACTGAACACCACCACAGTTATTTGTATTCACATTTTGGTCCTTCGAGCCGGATCTACAAGGCTACATTTGTGATTTGTCACATTTTGGTCCTTCGAGTAAAATCTACAAGGCTACGTTTGTGATTTGTCACATTTTGGTCCTTCGAGTAAAATCTACAAGGCTACGTTTGTGACAAGTGTGAAAGTGAAGTGGAAAATTGTTTAAATACTTTTGGCTTACCAATTCAAGCTGTGAGTAGAGGCACAGCACGATCAACCAGGCGATCAAAACAAAAACACCTCCAACGGGTCAAGCCAAAGGGTAAATTAAATTCAAATTTTCACACGAAAAACAAAAACACAAGCAAAATGCTGTCGGCAAAAACTCTGGAGTTGCTCAAAAAGCAATCAGAGATCTATGACAAGATCCGGCAGAGCATCACGAACAAGGATGCGTTACCAGCCATTGATAGATTGGCAGCAGAGTTTACTGCCAATCATCTAATACTGGTCAGAATCGGTGTCATCGATCATCAATATTTTAAGGAAAAAATATATGATGGCATAATGGAAAACATCAGGAACTACGAGGAGTCTCTGATGAAAGTCGAAGTTGCCGACCACGCCATAGACACCGACGAAACAGCATCCATCCAAGCAAAGACATCCAAGGCACAACACGGGCAGCAGGAAATATTTTCCCAAAGAAGCTCGAGCCCAATGGATGTGCTGGTTGACCTTGTAGACAAGCGAGCTCTAAAAGTAAGGCAACACATGCAAGAAGTGTATGCCAATCTAGAGCTTAGCAGCCAGGAAGAAATCCTTGACTATAAAGACAAGTTGATTTTCCTGTGGAACAAAGTCCAGTTTACGCTCACGGATTTAGAGGCAAAATACGAAAAATTTGCTTTCGACATCGATGAGATAGATGAGCTGGAATGCAATGTCAGCATACTTACAAAAAAACTAAACAGAAGAGTAGCTGGCTTGCAAAATGCACAAGAAGACGTTCCAGAGCTACCGAAAGTGGATCTTCCTCAATTCAATGGAAGTCCCAAAGAGTGGCCGACGTTCTTCGAGTTATTCTCCGAGGTGATTCACAACAGGAGAGATATCAGCGACACAAGGAAGCTGAACTACCTGAAGTCATGCCTTAGGGGAGAAGCCAAAATGGTCGTAGGCCATTTATTAATTGGCTCGTCTGCTAACTACAACTCGGCTTGGGAACTAATATGCAAGCGCTACGAAAATACGCGCAAAATATTTGCTAACGCCGTCAACCAGCTAGTGGACATGGAACTGCTGAAGAACAATGATGAAGGCAGTATCCGCAAGTTCTTGGACACAGCAACAGAATGCATTTTCATTATCAAAGAAGAGGGTCAATTTGGTAATGAAGCTGACGCTCTATACGCTCAAATTCTGTTGCGACGATTCTCTACGGAAGTCCTACAACTTTACGAGCAGCACGTAAAAAAGGCCAGAGAAATTCAGTCCTTGGACGATGTACTAGAGTTTATTGAGCAACTGTATAACTCAATAGACTCAGTGCAAAAAAGCGCCGCCAATACGTCAAGGGAAGCAAAGACAACGAGCCACGAGAGATGCCGTTTTTGCCAATTGACTGGACATGAAATAACCAGGTGTCAGCAATTTAGAGCTGAGCCGGTTAAAAAACGCAAGGAGTTTGTGTTCCAAAACTCGCTTTGCTACAAATGTCTAGGCAGCCACAGCGTTAAAGATTGCAAGAAGAATTGGACTTGCAATCAATGCACCAAAGCACACAACAATTTGCTTCACGAGGAAGCAAATGAAAATGAGACCGTCAGCAGCAACTGTCTAAATGAAAATAAAGGACAAGATACGTTGCTGGCGACAGCGCTCATCCAGATTAAAAATAAGTCTGGAAAATACGAGCAGCTAAGGGCCCTTATAGATGGAGGCTCGCAAAAAACCCTAATATCTGAAGAAGCTGCACAACAGTTAAAACTGCGCCGAACTAAACGGAACGTGAAAGTTCAAGGAATTTCGCAAAATGTAGAAATTCTTAAAAATAGTGTTTGCTTAACAATCAAACCACGGTTTAAAAGCAAATTCATCACCACAACGCAGGCACTTGTTATTCCAAAACTTCAGAGAGCTCTACCAACCAAGAAAATTGACATGGATGTCAATAAGGATTGGATGGGATGCGAGCTAGCTGACCCACATTTTAACGAGCCCAGTCGAATTGACGTTGTCATTGGCGTTGATTTACTTCCCTTAATAATGTTGGGAAAGGTAAAGAAAATCAATGAAACCCTGGGACAAAAGACCGAACTTGGATGGATTATCTCTGGCAATGTATCTGGATTATCAACCAACAAGGTAATCAGCGCATCAACAACGATGTGCCTGGACGTCCCAGAGAACTCCGCATCGAAAAATTGGGTTGCTATACAGACGGAGACGCAGGCCACGGATTAAGAAGAGAAACAAGAGGCAGCAACAGCTAGCTGTCACTTTTGGCCCCCCGCAGAATGTTCAGGCATGAACATACTGTAGTATATTTAATAACACATTAATAAGACCCGAAGCAATGTAGAGTATTCTACATATAAATGCGTCATATGCCTAACATATGATAGTGTATACTAAATACGCATATAGTGACATTTGTCCCTACGCATAAACATAGCGCGAGCGCAAAGATAAACAAATGTAATATGATCAGCCACTTATGGTCAGATCACAGCAGCATGGGAGATGCCGCGTACGCACTTTGCCGCTTGCCTAATGTTTATGCCATATGCATATAAGTATATACAAGCTATATATGAAGCAACATAGCGGGACAGCATAGTATGTCCCCCGCTTGGAGCTCCACTCATTACATAATGTACTTAGGCTAAGAGATCAAATACGCATGAGCCAGGGTATAAGAACTCTTGCTCAGACGAATAAAGATCAGTACACAACTGAACACCACCACAGTTATTTGTATTCACATGTATCAATTCTGATAAAATCATAAAGCCAGATACATTAATACACCATGCGCAACTATTAACGGCCCAATACAATAACATAGTAACAACAATAAACCAAGTCAATGCTAAATTGACACCAGAACGTAAACTTCAATGTCAAAAAATGATAAAATCTTTAAAAACAAAATTACACAATATTGGAATTAAACGGAGTATTGTAATTACAACCCCAGAAAATCAAAATTTGCTAGCTGAATTCGATGAGAACCAATTGCAAGATTTGGATGAGTCTAAGCCAATAATCGATTCAGAAATTGACAGTGACATTGAAACACTTCAAGAAAATATATACACCAAAATGGTTGAACAAGTAGCTTTAGATGGGGAACATGTGAAGCAGATTTCCTCTTCAGTGGTCGAGGATATTAAATCAAAGCTAACCGGTACAATCTTGAACAAGGTACAGGATGAAACCACTATATCCTGAATTATTAACAAGCTTAAAGTTAACGTAAAAGGAGAATCTCCTGACGTAATTAAAGCAAAATTATTAAACATTAAACAGAAAGCCAAAACCGCTTCGGAATACACAGTTGAAATTGACAATTTGCGAAAGCAATTGGAAGCAGCCTATATTGACGATGGCTTAGACCCAGACAACGCAGAAAAATTCTCAACAAAAGAATCTATTACTGCAATGACCAAAAATTGCGAGCAAGAGAAACTGAAAGTAATACTGAAGCAGGTAATTTCGTTACTTTCAATGATGTAATGCAGCACAGAAATGACTGGAAGCTCTAATACAGTATTATTCCAGCGAAGCCGTAACAATAGAGGAGTTGGTTACCGAAACCAAAGAGGTAGAAGCAATAGCCGCGGTAACTATAACTCCAATAACTCCAACAACAATTCCAATAATTATAATTATAATAAATAATTATAACCGAGGTAGGAATAATTCCAATCGAGGCAATTACCAAAATCAAAACAACTACTATAATAACAACAACAAAGTCCGAGTTTCCCAAAGTAATTCGTATGATCCTTCAGATGCTCAGAGCAACTGAATACTAAAATATATACAATGAATCTTAGTCTTAGCATATTTATAAAAATTAATAATGAAAACACAGGTAAAAAATTTACCTCGTTAATTGATACAGGTGCAGACATATCCATATTAAAAGAAAACATCGACATATTTGAAAATGTCAATTCGAATATATCTACACAAATAACAGCAATTGGCAAAGGTTCAGTTTTTTCCAAAAGTTTAACATTCGTAGAACTATCTACAGGAAAACGTATAATTCCAATACCAAGCGATGGCATTATTGGTATATATTTAAAAAAAAAAAAAATTGCCAATTAGATTTCACACAAACAAGTGACTCTATAATACTTCGGCCAAATAAGCTAAATTACCCAATACACTTACCAATAACTCATACTTGTGATAATAATGCCACAATACTTCCAGTTTCGAAAAATCGAAAAAAATTCAATAGAGCAAAATGTTCTAATTCCAAATCAAGAAATTGAGAATGGAATTTTCATTGGAAATACCATTTCCAACCAAAAAAATACTTTTGTCCGAATATTGAATACAACAAATTCAATTCAAGTAGTAAACCTTAACAAAATAAAAATCGAAACGCTAAGCGACTACGAGATAGTCCAAGAAATTAGTGACAACAGACAGAATAATGTCAAGAAAAAACTAACTAAGAACTTTCCACCATTATTCAAGCCAATACTAAAGAAATTATGCACCAAGTACACAGACAACAAATAACTTTTATAAACAAGAGAGAGACTTAAAGACAAAGAACCAGTATATATGAAAAATAATGTAGTACCACATGCTCATAAAGAAGTTAACAAACAAGTCGAGAAGCTCATTATAGACAAAGTAGTGGAACCTTCCGTATCAGAATATAATAGCGCAATATTATTGGTACCTAAGAAAGGTCTACCAGGCTCTGATACAAAAATATGCCGACAAGTAGTGGACTATCGACAGATTATTAAAAAAAATCCTATCCGATAAATTTCCACTTCCCAGAATCGATGACATTCTCGATCAATTAGGTAGAGCAAAATATTTCCTATGTTTGGATTTAACGTCTGGTTTACATCACATAGAACTAAAAGAATAATCTAGAAATTTAACGTCCTTATCCACAAGCAATGACTCATATCGTTTTACACGATTACCTTACGGTTTAAAAATAGCGCCCAATGTTTTCCAAAGAATGAGGACAATAGCGTTTTCTGGACTAGATTTTTCACACGCATTCTTGTATATGGATGACATAAAAGTTATCGGTTGTTCTAGAAATCATGTGATTAAAACTTAACAAACATAACAAACGTTTTTGATTTATGTAGAAAAGACAACCTTAAATTACACCCACAATTGCACTGATAATGGTATTTTACGAGATGACAATATGTATGATGTCATTGAAAAATATCCTGTCCCTACGGACGCTGACAGCGATAGAAGATTCGTAGTTTTTGCAATTATTACCGACGTTTTATTAAAAACTTCGGCGACTATTCACGGCACATAACTAGACTATGTAAAAAGAATGTCCCTTATGAATGGACTGCAGAATGCCAATATGCATTTCAATACCTAAAAACTAAACTTATGCAGCCAACTTTACTACAATTCCCAGATCTTAGCATGGTTACCGTATATCGTGTATTGCTTTAACACAACACCATCCGTAACTCATAACTATTGTCCATATGAACTAGTATTTGGAAGACTAAATAACTTACTAATACAATTTAACAGCATAAATAGTATAGAACCTTTATATAACATAGATTATTCTAAAGAAATTAAGTTTAGATTAGAAAACGCTTATAAAAGAGCGCGAATACTTTTGGAAGAACATAAAATTAAACAAAAAGAAATAAAAGAAAAGAAAGTAATATATTTTAAAATAGAAATAGGAGACCAAGTTTACAAAAAAAGCGAAACTGGTCATAAACTAGAACCATCTTATATAGGACCTTTTGATGTCACTAGTAATAAAAAAAAATAATAATATAATCATAAAGAATAGTAGAAATACTAAACAAAAAGTTCATAAAAGAAATAAATTCATAAAAAAAAAAGATTTCACGGAATAGATCTGATCAACCACTCCAAATAAAATTAAATAAAAAGAATTTTTTTCTTCTCGATTAAACAAAAATTTTTCTTTCTACACGACAAAAAAAAATTTAAAACTTACACAAATTTATATCTAAAAAACTATTAAAATTAAGTAAAATAAAAAAAATGTTATATACATAATTATTATTAATCACATAATTGAAATAACTTCATAATACGTTATATATTTGAAAAGGGAGGTGGAGTATGTTTAATAACATATTATAAAATACCCGAAGTAATGTAGAGTATTCTACATATAAATGCGTCATATGCTCAACATATGATAGTGTGTACTACGTGTGCACATAGTGACACATTGTCCCTATGCATAAACATACGTAAGGCGAGCGCAAAGATAAACAACTAATATATAAGGTGCCACTTTTGTGTGGACTGACCAGCAGCGTGGGAAATGCCGCGTCTGCACTTTGCCTAAGCTTTATGCCGGTAGCCTAATGTATATGCCATATACATATACTTATATACAAGCATACTACGCTTTCCCGTTTTGTAGCTGCACTACGCGGTAGAACTATTCATACGTAATGTATTTAGGCTAAGACCACTTTTGATTTCAACTAAAGAATCATTATTCAACTGACTACAAACCAGAGCAAAATTGTGTGAAAATGGGTTCTATAACATTGCTTGCTTCTTTTCTTTCCGACATCCAGTTAGCCGAATCCAACGCAACATAATCGACCTTGAATAAACTACGCTGTTCAACTTTGCATCATATCGTTTTTCGGTTTCCCTTTACATTTTGCAAATAATATATATATTATTATATATTATAATTATCATTTATATATAAATGTATTAATATATATACCAAAGTGTCGCATGCATAACGCGAATCTCGAGCGTTGAAATAGAGTGCATATTGCATAAAGAGGTTGTACGTTATTTCGGTATTTCAGATAAAAGCAGAAATCTGAATAACTGCACATAAATAATATATATATAACATTTTAGGCTTTAAAAACTTAAAGTATATATACAACCACTAAACAACAATGTACTGTCAAAAATAGGCGTCATTTTTATGTACGAATGTAATTTATGGCTCAAATATTCCAGTATCCATGAGAACATCATTATATTAGGGTCATTCCAAGATCTCAATATTTTGGGTCTAAGTCCACGATTTTACGGACTTAGCAGTGGCGATTCTAATAAACACATAAAAGATTTACATATAGGCTAGCTAATTAACATAAAAGATACCTAGTATAGATAAATTCTCGAGCAATAATTGTATTTTTGTTTTCTTTTTATATTTGTCAGACAGTATTATTTAGTTACTATGTTTTAGTATTACATTTTGGTTACAGGTTTTAAACCCAATATATGGAAACATTTCCGTAACACGACTGCGGTTGCCTCACACATTAATATTCTGCTATGGTTAACATTAATAATTTGGCCAAACTTATTTTTTTCAATGCAATAACAATCGTCATAGAATTCGGTAAATACTACGCAAACTTCATAACAAAACTCGCAAAGGTAATGTAGAAATAAGCCCCTTGCGCACTGTATTAATACGTCGTGTAATTTGAGCAGTGTTTTAGCAAGCTTCCACTCTTTCTTATGATCCAGTTTTATGTTATATGTATCTAAAATTGCTCCCATGTTGCTAAAATCATCACCGGAGTTGCGAGCAATAGAGCAAATGCGAGTGTACGTGTACAGTAAATATACCGCAGTATTTCCACGATCATCAAGCATTTTATCAAAAGAAAATATATAATCGCTGATACGGTTATGGGACAAATCCGTATACTTTATACAACCATATGCCACTGCTTCTTGAGCCTCAACCAGTTCTTCAGCCGTTAATATTTGATCACGACCCCTCTCTTCTAACTGCTTCAAAGAATATTTCATACCCTCGTCCAGTAAATCTGCGAGTTTTACAGTATCACCCGATCGTGTCTTAAATTTCTTGCCATCCTCGCCTAGAACCAGTCCAAATTGCACGTGATCAACCCGGTGAACGTTTGAATTCAAAATGCCACATCGCTTCGCAGCCTTGAAGATTGCATTAAAGTGGGTGCTTTGTCCAGAATCCACAACATAAATTATCCAAGTAGCAAGGTCTTCTTCAATTCGATGTCTAATTGCTGCCATATCAGAGGTATCGTATGTAAAACCACCATCGGATTTTATAATTGTCAATGGAATTCCACTCTTACTATCATCGGGCCACATGATTTCGCGACCATCATCGAATTCGAGCAAACCCTTAACTCGAAGAAATTCAACTACTTTCAACATGCGTGACTGATAAAATGATTCGCCACGTTCATGAATTGTCACGTCTAAGCGATCATAAATTTGCTGAAATTCTTTTCGCGAAACATCGCATATATGTTGCCAAGCTTTTATTGATTCTGTTTTTCCCTTTTGTAGAGTAACAACTCGGTTGTAGGCTCGCTTTTTGAAATTGTCATCAGAATCAAAACTGAAAATAAACGAGAAATTAAAAAAGATTAATATATATACAATTTAGCTACAGATTAAACATACAAACTTTTATATATACATAAAAATATATTTGAGTATCTTATAAGAACTAAACAATGAAAATATTGATCATCTTTAATAGTATGGGAAGAAAGAAAGATTTGTAAACTCTAACTCCAAAGATACCAATCTCATAGTATCCCGTCTTTCGTTTCCCCTTCTGTTGGGAGAGCAACGCAAAGCAGAGTGAAAAGCTTTTTACTTACAAGTCTCATTGCATATATATCGAAACACTTTTGAAATTAATACCATTGTTTACACATATTTTGATGTTTAAAGATTGAAGGGGCATATTAAGGAACATTTAATGAGCGTCTCGAACTCATGGAATATATGTGAATAAACTCTTTGTAATTATAAATTATCAGTAGAGATTGTTCTTAATAAGATTTATTATTTTAAGAGTATACGTTGTAGCCATATAAGAATGCTTTAGAACTAAAAACGATACAAATGGTCAGGCTAAGTAGGTCACCTTAAAATCTAAAGTCGATAATCGCTGAACTCGCCATTCCTGACCTCTACATTCAACAACCATCCAGATAAACGTCGCGTACCCTCAATGGGTTTTATATGCTACAACCTTCAATAAACCTATACTGCTTTATTTGCATCACATAGTTGATAAGTTTTCGGTTTTCCTTCATATTTTATAAATATATTAAATCAAAATAACGCATGCTTAACGAGAATCTTGATGCCAAAACGTTTATACAGAGTGCATATTGCATAAAGGTTACGTACAATGTTATTTCGGCATTTCGGCTCTTAAATTATGTTATATATTACTCTTTTAGAGCTCTTACAACTTGAAATATATATACAACTGCAACATAAAAATATACTGTCAATAAGAAGCTTAAGTTTCTCTTACTTTAAGAATTATGTTCTAAGTATCCAAATATGTGTTGATATGTAAGCATTGAAAAACTTTAAACTATCTTACTATTATAATTTACATTTTTAAATTGATTTGAATGCTTAACATTTTTAGTTACTTTATTTATTTAGTTATTTTAGTTAGAAAATTACTAATATTAATTGTTACAATTACTAGTTACCGTTTCTTAGATTCTTTGTAAAATTCCTGAAGATCTCCAATTGGTGGGCTCTCGTTTATAAAATTTGGAAAGCAATCTTCTAGATGCGCTATTAGCATACCAAACTGCGTCCCCCAATCTCCAAGATGATTAATGCGAATAACATCATGTTGTAGAAATTCAAGAAGTCTACAGATTGACTCGCCAATTATAGTGGATCGTAAATGGCCAACATGCATCTGCTTTGCTATATTTGGAGAGGAGAAATCAACTAATACGCGTTGTTTTAACACTCTTGGCGGTCTAACACCATCCCGCAACATATTAGTTAAAGAGCGCACTGCAAACTTCCTAGAGAAAATATATAAACAACATATAACAAATATATATATATATATATTTTGAAAAAATAATTTAATGTACTTGCTGAGAAAAATGTTGATGAAACCAGCACTTGAAACTTCAAGCTTCTCTATTATTGGAGATTCTGGAATACACTTTTGAATATCCACAGCAATATCTCGCGGAGCTTTAATAATCCCCTCTATCTTCATTTTCTTGGCTAGTCCCATAGCGTTATTGCACTGGTAGTCTCCGAATGGTGACGACACATTTACAGCGGCAATAATAGCTCGAACGTTACAGAAGCAAGGATATGCATTGGCAATTGCAGATGTAAATACTTTTTCCAAATGTTCCGTAATAGAAAGATTATCATCGTTGTGCATTTTAGCATTAGTTTCTTGTTCTTCTGTTATTGCCTATAAATAACATATATTATAATAAATGATATATTAGACAGAAGTACTAACTTTGTTGATAACGGCGAACCGATGCTTAAGTTTCCTATTTTCCATTTGTAGCTTGGTGAGATAATCATAGCGATCTTCAAAATCCGTGTTCTGTTTCAGTGTAGTCTGCTTAATTATGGCTTGTAGCTTTGCCGTATCGTATTCCTGTTGATCATGTAAGTCATATGAATTTGCATTACATTAATTTAAAATGACGAAATAAAAATTAAAAATTAATTAAGTGCATACCAGGTTTGTAAGCGTATTCAACTCAGTTTTTAATTCTGGAATCATACCGATACTGCTATTTATGATCGACACAGCGAAAAAGTTCTGCCACATGGATAAGTGAAAAAAAGTAAATCATTAAAATATAGTTTTTGAGGTTATTTTTTAATACTTTATACAGTATAAAGTCGACAAAGGCAGTGTTAAAAGAACTTAACACGAAATGGAATGTGACCAATGGTGCTGGTAAATAACACTATATTTAAACTATTAGCACTAAGTGAAATATTAGTATACTAGCCTAGCTAATGATTAAATTAGAAAGTAAAGCTGGAGAAACATCAACACTGCCATCGAATTTTTTATGCAAGGAATATCGATACTTTCCATAACCACTTACATATGTTTTTGCAGCCCTCATGTCAAGATATCATTAGGTAATACAGTCGAATTCCGAAAATTTTAATTGACAACGGAATATCATTTTTCACATATCTATTTGTCGATATTTTCATTATACGACACGAAATTTGGAATATACACCTATTTTATATCTTGGATAATTTTAAAATTTCTACTAATCATTCATTACATATATTTATATTTTCGTATTTACTTTTGTTGAATTACATATTTGAAAAGGAAACACAAAGAGAAACAACAAACTTGACTATCCCAAAATCACACGTAAAAAAATTATGAGTAAAACGCAAATTTTGCATATATAGCAACATAAAGGCGAAATTTCAAAAGGTCTCGTAAAACTCTAATTTACAAGAGGTAAAATACTATGGGGATTTTAAGAGTTTAAAAAAAACATGGTACCTATAGTAATATTTATTAAGATATAAAAGATGTCAGTTTGTCATTTCCGGCGGCAAAGTAAATTTATTACATTTTACATGCACGTATTGTAAACGATGGCTTCATGTAATCGATATAAAATTATCATCTGTAGTTTTTCGTTTTCATTACAAGCAAGGCATTACAGCACCCTAAGCAAACTGCCGATAAACATTACAAAGACCATGAAAAGCATTGATGCAAGCTTTTTTGTTTACAGCCAACTATAAGATTTCAAGTAAAACATATTATATAACCATATTATAAAAATATTATGCGCTATTGCTAAATAAGTTCAATTATATTATTGAAACTATTGGGAAAGAGAATGGAATTAATGGAGACATAAATAAATTATTAGCTCAATATATATATTGTATATTGCAAATAATAATAAAACCAACTAAGTAATAATATTAAAAGAAAGAGATAAACAATGAAAATCACTGTCAATCAATGGAGAAACACTAATATCTTAAGGACATTTTGACGGACTCAACAAACTATGAACGCTTTTAATGATATTCCGAAGATGATCTGAAAGCAATTTAAAAGTAAAATGCTAATGCTTTTTAAAAATTGCTCATTGGCTTACCAATCCAAGCTGTGACTAGAGGCAAGCAACGATCAACCAGGCGATAAAAATAAAAAAATCTACAGATCAAGTCATGGAGTAAAATACCAAAAAAAGATACATACAACAAAAAAAAAAAAGATGTTGTCGGTAAATACTCTTGAGTTACTCAAAAATATAACGGAGATTTTTGACAACATCCATGAGACTATCGCGAAGTCCAGATCACAACTGAGTTCATTCCCAATCAAAATTAGTGTTGTCGACCATGAATATCTTAAGGAGAAAGTATGTGATGACAAAGATCTTGTGGACAGAAGAGTTCGAAAAGTTAGGCAACACATGCAAGAAGTGTATGCCAACCTTGAGCTCAGCAGCCAGGATGAAATCCTTGACAATAAAGAAGGTTGATTTTCCTGTGGAACAAAGTCCAGTCAACGCTCACGAACTTAGATGTAGCTCATGCAATGTCAGTATACTCACAAGAAATCTAAGCAGAAGAGTAGGTGACTTGCAAAATATAAAAGAAGACGTTCCAGAGCTGCCGAAAGAGGATCTTCCTCATTTGAATGGAAGTCAAAATGAATGGCCAACGTTCTTCGAACTATTCCCCGAGGTGATTCACAACAGGAAAGATATCAGCGAAACAACAAAGCTAAACTACCTGAAATCATGCCTCAAAACTCGTCTGCCCGCTACATTTCTGCGTGGGAACTTATATGCAAGCGCTCCTAAAATAAGCGGAAAATATCTGCAAGTTTTTGGGTACAGCAACAGAATGCATTTTTATCATCAAAGAAAATATCAATTTAGTAATGAAACTGATGTTCTATTCGCTCAGAGTCTATTGCGACGATTCACTACGGAAGTCCTACAACTTTGCGAGCAGCATGTAAAAAAGGCTAGAGAAATTCAGTCCTTGGACAATGCGCTGGAGTTTATTGAGCAACTATATAACTCTATATACTCAGTGGAAAAGAGTGCCGTCCATACGTCAATGGAAGCAAAGACAACGAGTTACAAAATATGCCGTTTTTGCCCGTTTAAAAACGCTAGAAGTTTGTGTCACACATAACATTAAAAACCTGCAAATATGAATCAATGCACCAAATCAAACACCAATTTGCTTCACAAGGAAGCAAACAAGAAGAGACCGTCAGGAACAATATAATCTAAAAGACACGCTGGCAACTGCGCTTATTCGGATTCAAAATAAATCTGGTAAATACGAGCACCTAAGGGGTCTTATGTTTGAAAACACATCTAGAACTGGGCCGAATGAAAATCAACGCTAGTTCAAGGAATTTCACTAAATATTAACAGACACAAAATAAATAGGACTTGCATAACATTTAAACCTAGCAGTGCAATGCCAAAACCAAAAAAAAAGAAAATTGATATGGATGCTAACAAGGATTGAATGGGTTAACAGACACATATATTAACAAGCCCAGCAGAATCGAAGTTATCATTGCTTGATCATCAAGCTACAAAGTAAGCGATCCCTAAATTGGAACAATAGTTGAACCTAGGTCATTGAACCGGTTGACACTTTTGATTAAAGCAAGAAAAGATGAATACTCTATAACAACAAAGCAAATGGCGGCTAGAAAAGTCAAGCGTCATGGATGGCTATCTTGTTCTATTGAAACATAAATAATATAACAAAAACTACAAAAGGATAATATAATAATGTTCAAGTAGAAGCAAATATGGGTGATTAACTAAAATAAAAATAATATAGTCAAAATTTACTCATTGAGGATTTGGCCTTCTACATTAGGATTAATAATAAATATAATATTCTCATTTATTCTCTAGTTGAATTAGTTAGTTAAGAGTTAAGAGGAAAACCAGAGGCAGCAATTGCTGGCTGTCACATATTCGATAATCCATTCAATTACTCTGACGTTACCATCAACCCAGACCAAAGACATAGAATTGACCCGACGTAGTGAAAGGAAACCATGCAGAATTTAGTTCTTGAAAAAAGAGCGTAGACCGCTGTCTATCCGCTTATTTCGATTTAATAGGAACACCCAAATATTTTGGTATAATATATGCAATTCGAAACAAAATTCTCGGCCTAGCCGATACGGCACTTGAGTCCTACAACACTCCAGTTGAATGGAATGCTATTTCAAAATGCTTGACTCTGCATTACGCAGACAAGCATTACATCTGTGCTTAAAGCTCGAAAATCAGAGTTACGTTGCCTCTCAGGCGACTAACAAACCACAACCCTCGACCTTCAGGACAGGACGCATGACAGAAAAAACCCCACAAAGACCGACCCAGAACCAATACAGTTACGCACAACAACACTACCAACACGGTAACGCACAACAACAGTCGTGCCCTACTATGTTCCAACCACGCTTCATATCCAATGTCCCACAAACACCCAATCACACAACGTACTTTAGACCTCAAATGAACCAACAGATAAACCGACAACAATACCAAACCTTGCCTATTCCGCCACCGACTGGTCCAAAACCTCTTCAAAATCCAGTACCAATGGAAATCGACTCAACCGTACAAACTCGGCAGGTTAATTACATGAACCGGCCGCAATATAACCAAATAGACAAAAGACAGCACAATTACAATATTCAATCAGAAAAATTAAATGACTCAACACAACCAACAGACGACACTTCCCAACAACAGAACTACGATCAAATTCAACAAACAACTGCTAACGATGAACAAACCGACACGCTAACAGAATACATCGAACAATACTCTGACCTCACATACGCACCAGAACATTCAGATCTCCATGTTTTAGAATAAAAAACTCTGCACTTCTCTATTTCGAATGCAGAGTTAACAATGACAAAATTTTTAAAATTCTACTAGATACAGGATCCAATAATAATTACATCCAATCAGCTTTAGTTTCCAACCGCATTCAGAACGAAAAATCATTCGAAGCCGTCTCCGTAGGAGGCAACAATTCAATAACCCATCATAAAATGGCCAATCTATTTGGAATAACAGACGTATAAAATTCTTTCTTTTATCAAATTTAAAGTCTTTCGATGTAATTCTTTGTCATTGCCTAACACGTTAAAACAACTCAACGCTGTCATTCACACCAATAAAAAAGTCATGCTTATTAGAAATTCCATAAGAGTTCCAATCAAGGAAAACCTGCTTCACTCTGTCAATAATCTTAATATTCGAGCAAGCCACATGACAGATTCACAAATAACAGTGCTCGACAAACTAATAAATCTCTATTCTGGACTACTTTCCGACCCCAATGAAAAACTTACATACGTCACAAATATAAGAGCAGGAATCAGAACAAATTCAGACATCCCCGTCTATTCTAAGTACTACCATTACTCAATGTATTTAAAAGAAGAAGTAGACACACAAATTCAACAAATGCTAGACGATGGTATTATTAGACCATCCAGATCACCTTATAATTCACCCGTTTGGGTTGTCCCAAAGAAGCTAGACGCTTCTGGGAAAAATAAATACCGAGTAGTCATAGACTACAGAAAACTAAATTTAATCATAATAGCTGATAAATACCCAATACCCTAAATAAATGAAGTACTTTCCCAATTGGGTAAAAACAAATTTTTCTCAGTACTAGATCTGAAAAGTGGATTTCACCAAATCCTTTTAAAAGAATCAGACATTGAAAAAACTGCGTTCTCCATAAACAATGGAAAATATGAGTTTACCTTACTCCCCTTTGGTCTTAAAAACGCGTCATCTATCTTCCAGCGTACTCTAGATCACATATTAAGGCAACATATTGGTATAATCTGCTACATTTACATCGATGACATAATAATCTTTAGTGAAGATTAAAAGTCACATGTTCAAAATCTCAACTCTATTTTCAAAACCCTTTATGACGCAAATATTAAATGCCATTTGGACAAATGCGATTTTTTTAGAACTAAAGTAGAATTTCAAGGGTTCGTAGTATCAGATAAGGGAATAGAAACTAACCCAATTAAAGTTAATGCCATAGCTAACTATCCTGTACCCAAAACCTTAAAAGAGGTCAGATCTTTTTTGGGTTTATCCGGCTACTACAGACGATTTATTAGAGATTATGCCGAATTGGCAAAACCACTAACAACTCTACTTAGAGAAGAAGATGGAAGAATCTCCAAACATATGTCTACCACACAAACAATAAGCATGGACAAAGAATCTTTAGAAGCATTTCGTAAACTAAAATATTCAGTAATCTCGGAAGAAGTCATACTTAGCTATCCCAATTTCAACAAAGAATTCCAGCTGTCTACAGACGCATCTAACTTCGCTATTGGCGCTGTACTTTGTCAAGATAATAAGCCCATCACTTTTCTCTCAAGAACCTTATCAAATGAAAAAGAAATTCTGGCAATTATTTGGGCTATTAGTCCCTACGTAACTACCTTTACGGTAGAGCAAAAGTAAAAATTTATACTGATCACCAACCTCTAACACAATCACTAAGCAATTGGAATGGCAACGCTAGGATTAATAGGTGGAAAGTCCTCCTCGAGGAATATGATCAGGATGAAGAAATCCTAAAAGGTCATAATAGAGCCCACCGTAACGCAGATGAAAACAAAATTCAGATATCTTCTAAATTTTATTTCCCTAAAATGAAAAGCAAAATAGCTACCATTCTAAAATAATGTCAAATCTGCAAGGAGGAAAAATATGATA
Source organism: Drosophila eohydei (assembly GCA_035045825.1). Classification (NCBI taxonomy): domain Eukaryota; kingdom Metazoa; phylum Arthropoda; class Insecta; order Diptera; family Drosophilidae; genus Drosophila; species Drosophila eohydei. Next base: position 1,261,208 of record JAWNOT010000007.1, read on the forward strand.
GGCATCCAACCAATCCCCAAATCAAAGAAACCCCAATTCCAGAATACCCCGGACACATTATTCATGTTGACATCTACTCTACAGAAGGGAAGTTAGTTTTGACAGCAATAGACAAAATTGGCACAAGCTATAAACATAAGATTAAAATCAATTGAAGATATCAGACTACCCTTAAGAAACATAATATTCTATTTCGGCGTTCCAAAATTTATAGTAATGGATAAAGAAAAATCACTGAATTCCGCATCCATTACTTTTATGCTTAGAGATCAGCTCGGCATCGAAATTTATAAAGCCCCTCCATACAAAAGCACGGTAAATGGCCAAATAGAAAGATTTCACTCTACCTTATCCGAAATAATGAGAGTTCTAAAGAGATCCAATGTTCATCGAAACTTCGAAGAACTCTTCGACAGAGCCGTGTATGAATACAACTATACTTTCCACTCTGTCACTGAGACGACCTTTGGCAGAACTGTGACTACGACCCCAGAACAATACGAAACGGCCAGACTGGATAACATAACTCGACTGAAACAAAAACAAGAACAAGACCTACAACACCACAACAAAGACAGACTACCTTTAAAAACATATAAACCAGGTGACACGATCTTCGTAAAAATAAACAATAGATTAGGATCAAAACTTTCATCAAAATTCAAAGAGGAAGTACAACCGTTATTACCCAAACAAACAAAACAGTTCACAAAAGTAATATCAAAGACGTATAATTACAGTCTACTTCTGACATGGCTTATAAACACAACAAGCGGAGAGCTCGCCATAATGAACTATACGGACGCACAAGCCATTACTATCTACAAAGGTCTGGGGAAAATTCAAACAACCACTACTAGAATTATTCATGTAATTAACATTAAGAAAATAGAAGAAACACTGGACATACTTATTTTTCATACCAAACTATCACTGAAACACAATATATTTCATCACACCATAAATCACGAAATTAACCAAACAAACTCCATACTCTCATCAATAACCTCTTCCATAAATAGACGAACCACTAGATCTATTAATCTTATAGGAACAGCCTCGAAATATATTGCCGGAGTCCCAGATCATGACGATTTCGTACAGGTAGAAGAATATCTCAATAAGTTAACTAAAAACAATAACAAACAAAAAATTATAAGTACACAATTAGAGGCCAGATTAAATAAATTAACAACCGTCACAAATAGTCTAACAAATACAATAAAGAAAGATAGTATGTTCAGCAACGACATTGCCATTAACATTCAAAACCAGGTCAGACTTATCAAAGAAGAAATAGTTAACATAATATATGCTATTCAATGGGCCAAGGTTAATATCATAAATTCATTCTTGTTAAGAAATAACGAACTACAAGAGACAAATAGAATCTTTAAAGCAACTTTCAATAGAAGAAATGTTAGAATTTGCCGATGTTTCAATTTTGCACAACAAAACAATTTTATTGTATGTAATAAAAATACCAAATTTAGAAGAAACTAACTACGAAGATATAATAATAAAACCTGTAATTAAAATAAACCTAATTGTCAATATAGATTTTAAAGAAATACTGCTAAGTAAAACACAATATTATGGTATATAAAAGATTGTAAAAATTTCAATAACATCAAAATTTGTAATAAGAATGAGATCATAAGCCTTAGAGACAACACATGTTTGCCCAGGCTCCTTAATGGAGAAAGATCAATGTGTAAATTTAATAATGCAGACCACATCAGCGAAGTAGAAGAAATTACAGCGGACTCATCCTACTACAAAACTTCAACGGAACTATATCGCGACAAAATAACACCACGAAACTAAGAGGCACCTACTTGATAAACTTCTGGAACGAGACCATCGACGTCAATGACAGGAGCTTCAGCAATACTCTGTTGAAGCCGGGAGCCCTGATAATCCAAATCACCCCCGAAGAAACAAAGCGACTGAAGATACTCTCCCTAGAGGCTCTTCAAACTCTACACATAAACAACACATCAAAAATCGAACAACTACAAATAGAAACCTATGGAGCTGCAGCAGTCATCGCCCTCTGCATTGTGGTCATAGTCGCCTTTGTACTCTACTTGTATAAAGGCAAAGAAGAAAAAATCATATTGCAGCTAGCATCCCCCACTACTAAAAACAATATCAAAAATCAAAATCCTCCACTTTAATTCAATAACATACCGTTCTTTTAAGTCGCTTGAGGACAAGCTTGGATTTACGCGGGAAGAGCTAACAATAATCAAATGGCAACTTTGCAACTGTGTCGTCTGGAAAGCATCCGCCACCAACAATACAGAAATGCTAACATAAACATCCGCCACGCGCAATGTAGAAAAGCCTACTCTGCATTTCTGCATTTACACCAGCCACTTGAACAACTCGGGCAGCGAACGTCGCGTAGTATAAATTAGCAGAATAAGTTTTGTCAACTGCAGTCCCAAACAAAAATCTGAATAAAGCGGTTCAAATAAACAAATCGTCATTTTATTTAAAAAAAAAAATGCAATTTAAATAATAATAAAATTAACTTATATATTACTCTTTTAAAGATCTTAACATTTGGAGTACAAATCCACGATTTTACGGACTTACCTGTGGGGATTATAATAAACTCATATGATTTAGATATGGGCTAGCTAATTAACATAAAAGATACCTAGTATAGATAAATTCTCGAGCAATAATTGTATTTTTGTTTTCTTTTTATATTTGTCAGACAGTATTATTTAGTTACTATGTTTTAGTATTACATTTTGGTTACAGGTTTTAAACCCAATATATGGAAACATTTCCGTAACACGACTGCGGTTGCCTCACACATTAATATTCTGCTATGGTTAACACTAATAATTTGGCCAAACTTATTTTTTTCAATGCAATAACAATCGTCATAGAATTCGGTAAATACTACGCAAACTTCATAACAAAACTCGCAAAGGTAATGTAGAAATAAGCCCCTTGCGCACTGTATTAATACGTCGTGTAATTTGAGCAGTGTTTTAGCAAGCTTCCACTCTTTCTTATGATCCAGTTTTATGTTATATGTATCTAAAATTGCTCCCATGTTGCTAAAATCATCACCGGAGTTGCGAGCAATAGAGCAAATGCGAGTGTACGTGTACAGTAAATATACCGCAGTATTTCCACGATCATCAAGCATTTTATCAAAAGAAAATATATAATCGCTGATACGGTTATGGGACAAATCCGTATACTTTATACAACCATATGCCACTGCTTCTTGAGCCTCAACCAGTTCTTCAGCCGTTAATATTTGATCACGACCCCTCTCTTCTAACTGCTTCAAAGAATATTTCATACCCTCGTCCAGTAAATCTGCGAGTTTTACAGTATCACCCGATCGTGTCTTAAATTTCTTGCCATCCTCGCCTAGAACCAGTCCAAATTGCACGTGATCAACCCGGTGAACGTTTGAATTCAAAATGCCACATCGCTTCGCAGCCTTGAAGATTGCATTAAAGTGGGTGCTTTGTCCAGAATCCACAACATAAATTATCCAAGTAGCAAGGTCTTCTTCAATTCGATGTCTAATTGCTGCCATATCAGAGGTATCGTATGTAAAACCACCATCGGATTTTATAATTGTCAATGGAATTCCACTCTTACTATCATCGGGCCACATGATTTCGCGACCATCATCGAATTCGAGCAAACCCTTAACTCGAAGAAATTCAACTACTTTCAACATGCGTGACTGATAAAATGATTCGCCACGTTCATGAATTGTCACGTCTAAGCGATCATAAATTTGCTGAAATTCTTTTCGCGAAACATCGCATATATGTTGCCAAGCTTTTATTGATTCTGTTTTTCCCTTTTGTAGAGTAACAACTCGGTTGTAGGCTCGCTTTTTGAAATTGTCATCAGAATCAAAACTGAAAATAAACGAGAAATTAAAAAAGATTAATATATATACAATTTAGCTACAGATTAAACATACAAACTTTTATATATACATAAAAATATATTTGAGTATCTTATAAGAACTAAACAATGAAAATATTGATCATCTTTAATAGTATGGGAAGAAAGAAAGATTTGTAAACTCTAACTCCAAAGATACCAATCTCATAGTATCCCGTCTTTCGTTTCCCCTTCTGTTGGGAGAGCAACGCAAAGCAGAGTGAAAAGCTTTTTACTTACAAGTCTCATTGCATATATATCGAAACACTTTTGAAATTAATACCATTGTTTACACATATTTTGATGTTTAAAGATTGAAGGGGCATATTAAGGAACATTTAATGAGCGTCTCGAACTCATGGAATATATGTGAATAAACTCTTTGTAATTATAAATTATCAGTAGAGATTGTTCTTAATAAGATTTATTATTTTAAGAGTATACGTTGTAGCCATATAAGAATGCTTTAGAACTAAAAACGATACAAATGGTCAGGCTAAGTAGGTCACCTTAAAATCTAAAGTCGATAATCGCTGAACTCGCCATTCCTGACCTCTACATTCAACAACCATCCAGATAAACGTCGCGTACCCTCAATGGGTTTTATATGCTACAACCTTCAATAAACCTATACTGCTTTATTTGCATCACATAGTTGATAAGTTTTCGGTTTTCCTTCATATTTTATAAATATATTAAATCAAAATAACGCATGCTTAACGAGAATCTTGATGCCAAAACGTTTATACAGAGTGCATATTGCATAAAGGTTACGTACAATGTTATTTCGGCATTTCGGCTCTTAAATTATGTTATATATTACTCTTTTAGAGCTCTTACAACTTGAAATATATATACAACTGCAACATAATAATATACTGTCAATAAGAAGCTTAAGTTTCTCTTACTTTAAGAATTATGTTCTAAGTATCCAAATAAAAATGTTGATATGTAAGCATTGAAAAACTTTAAACTATCTTACTATTATAATTTACATTTTTAAATTGATTTGAATGCTTAACATTTTTAGTTACTTTATTTATTTAGTTATTTTAGTTAGAAAATTACTAATATTAATTGTTACAATTACTAGTTACCGTTTCTTAGATTCTTTGTAAAATTCCTGAAGATCTCCAATTGGTGGGCTCTCGTTTATAAAATTTGGAAAGCAATCTTCTAGATGCGCTATTAGCATACCAAACTGCGTCCCCCAATCTCCAAGATGATTAATGCGAATAACATCATGTTGTAGAAATTCAAGAAGTCTACAGATTGACTCGCCAATTATAGTGGATCGTAAATGGCCAACATGCATCTGCTTTGCTATATTTGGAGAGGAGAAATCAACTAATACGCGTTGTTTTAACACTCTTGGCGGTCTAACACCATCCCGCAACATATTAGTTAAAGAGCGCACTGCAAACTTCCTAGAGAAAATATATAAACAACATATAACAAATATATATATATATATATTTTGAAAAAATAATTTAATGTACTTGCTGAGAAAAATGTTGATGAAACCAGCACTTGAAACTTCAAGCTTCTCTATTATTGGAGATTCTGGAATACACTTTTGAATATCCACAGCAATATCTCGCGGAGCTTTAATAATCCCCTCTATCTTCATTTTCTTGGCTAGTCCCATAGCGTTATTGCACTGGTAGTCTCCGAATGGTGACGACACATTTACAGCGGCAATAATAGCTCGAACGTTACAGAAGCAAGGATATGCATTGGCAATTGCAGATGTAAATACTTTTTCCAAATGTTCCGTAATAGAAAGATTATCATCGTTGTGCATTTTAGCATTAGTTTCTTGTTCTTCTGTTATTGCCTATAAATAACATATATTATAATAAATGATATATTAGACAGAAGTACTAACTTTCTTGATAACGGCGAACCGATGCTTAAGTTTCCTATTTTCCATTTGTAGCTTGGTGAGATAATCATAGCGATCTTCAAAATCCGTGTTCTGTTTCAGTGTAGTCTGCTTAATTATGGCTTGTAGCTTTGCCGTATCGTATTCCTGTTGATCATGTAAGTCATATGAATTTACATTACATTAATTTAAAATGAAATAAAAATTAAAAATTAATTAATTGCATACCAGGTTTGTAAGCGTATTCAACTCAGTTTTTAATTCTGGAATCATACCGATACTGCTATTTATGATCGACACAGCGAAAAAGTTCTGCCACATGGATAAGTGAAAAAAAGTAAATCATTAAAATATAGTTTTTGAGGTTATTTTTTAATACTTTATACAGTATAAAGTCGACAAAGGCAGTGTTAAAAGAACTTAACACGAAATGGAATGTGACCAATGGTGCTGGTAAATAACACTATATTTAAACTATTAGCACTAAGTGAAATATTAGTATACTAGCCTAGCTAATGATTAAATTAGAAAGTAAAGCTGGAGAAACATCAACACTGCCATCGATTTTTTTATGCAAGGAATATCGATACTTTCCATAACCACTTACATATGTTTTTGCAGCCCTCATGTCAAGATATCATTAGGTAATACAGTCGAATTCCGAAAATTTTAATTGACAACGGAATATCATTTTTCACATATCTATTTGTCGATATTTTCATTATACGACACGAAATTTGGAATATACACCTATTTTATATCTTGGATAATTTTAAAATTTCTACTAATCATTCATTACATATATTTATATTTTCGTATTTACTTTTGTTGAATTACATATTTGAAAAGGAAACACAAAGAGAAACAACAAACTTGACTATCCCAAAATCACACGTAAAAAAATTATGAGTAAAACGCAAATTTTGCATATATAGCAACATAAAGGCGAAATTTCAAAAGGTCTCGTAAAACTCTAATTTACAAGAGGTAAAATACTATGGGGATTTTAAGAGTTTAAAAAAAACATGGTACCTATAGTAATATTTATTAAGATATAAAAGATGTCAGTTTGTCATTTCCGGCGGCAAAGTAAATTTATTACATTTTACATGCACGTATTGTAAACGATGGCTTCATGTAATCGATATAAAATTATCATCTGTAGTTTTTCGTTTTCATTACAAGCAAGGCATTACAGCACCCTAAGCAAACTGCCGATAAACATTACAAAGACCATGAAAAGCATTGATGCAAGCTTTTTTGTTTACAGCCAACTATAAGATTTCAAGTAAAACATATTATATAACCATATTATAAAAATATTATGCGCTATTGCTAAATAAGTTCAATTATATTATTGAAACTATTGGGAAAGAGAATGGAATTAATGGAGACATAAATAAATTATTAGCTCAATATATATATTGTATATTGCAAATAATAATAAAACCAACTAAGTAATAATATTGAAAAGAAAGAGATAAACAATGAAAATCACTGTCAATCAATGGAGAAACACTAATATCTTAAGGACATTTTGACGGACTCAACAAACTATGAACGCTTTTAATGATATTCCGAAGATGATCTGAAAGCAATTTAAAAGTAAAATGCTAATGCTTTTTAAAAATTGCTCATTGGCTTACCAATCCAAGCTGTGACTAGAGGCAAGCAACGATCAACCAGGCGATAAAAATAAAAAAATCTACAGATCAAGTCATGGAGTAAAATACCAAAAAAAGATACATACAACAAAAAAAAAAAAGATGTTGTCGGTAAATACTCTTGAGTTACTCAAAAATATAACGGAGATTTTTGACAACATCCATCAGACTATCGCGAAGTCCAGATCGCAACTGACTTCATTCCCAATCACGTAATGCTGATCAAAATTAGTGTTGTCGACCATGAATATCTTAAGGAGAAAGTATGTGATGACAAAGATCTTGTGGACAGAAGAGTTCGAAAAGTTAGGCAACACATGCAAGAAGTGTATGCCAACCTTGAGCTCAGCAGCCAGGATGAAATCCTTGACAATAAAGAAGGTTGATTTTCCTGTGGAACAAAGTCCAGTCAACGCTCACGAACTTAGATGAGCTACAATGCAATGTCAGTATACTCACAAGAAATCTAAGCAGAAGAGTAGGTGACTTGCAAAATATAAAAGAAGACGTTCGCGATCCCTAAATTGGAACAATAGTTGAACCTAGGTCATTGAACCGGTTGACACTTTTGATTAAAGCAAGAAAAGATGAATACTCTACAACAGCGAAGCAAATGGCGGCTAGAAAAGTCAAGCGTCATGGATGGCTATCTTGTTCTATTGAAACATGAATAATATAACAAAAACTACAAAAGGATAATATAATAATGTTCAAGTAGAAGCAAATATGGGTGATTAATTCAAATAAAATAATAACGTCAAAATTTACTCATTGAGGATTTGGCTTTCCACATTAGGATTAATAAGAAATATAATATTATTAGTTGTTCTCTAGTTAGTTAAGAGTTAAGAGGAAAACCAGAGGCAGCAATTGCTGGCTGTCACATATTCTAGCCCCCGCAGAATTTACAGGCATGAACACACAAAATGGACATGCGTTTTATGCACTCAGTATCTAGCAAGTAGTGCAATAATAGAATGCTCGGTTAAGAATATATAAATATATTAAAACGCTGAGCCTTACATACTCAGCGATAGACAAACTAGATTTAAGGGATGAATTTATGCATAAGTCAGGGTACAAAAAACGCGTACTCAAAAGAATAATGAGAGAGTACAAAACTGATCACCGCCAAAGTTATGTGTATTCCCAAATAATGAAATTATGTAGGAAAGCAATCTCCATAATTGTTCTTCGATTAATCACCGATGGAAAATTAATAAGAACGAGCCCAGTTTAGCAAAGTAGAAACGGCATCTTAGCCGACTCAAAGCGATCGTAATACAATTGATGTTGTGAAGACTATGAATAAACCATATTCTAAGATGTACGAAACGTACAACACTGGTGATAAAGGGATCTTTAGTCTTTGACCAACGTTTAATAAAGCCAAGAATACTTTGCTTTATTTATGGTAGTAGCAATGATTGAGGTAATAAACGGTAAAGGTTAAGAACATTTATTCTTTAAAGGATCGTTCATCACCATATGTTTACCTCGATAATTTAACACCCTCTTCGGCAAATTCAAGGTCAATTCTGCTCGCAAAGGCAGATCGAAATCAATGATTAAATCAAGTAAACCGAGCGTATATAATCCAAATTTCGAAAACTTTTCTGAAAAAGTTTATTCGGCATCTATTATGTATTTTAATTAAACACACAGTAAAAGGCCTTTTGAAGAAAATTACATTTGTAATATTTTGGGCTTGCGCACCGTTTGTCTGGGATTTTTCAAAATCAGTGTGTTTGCCGTGTCATTCTTTCCTATATTTTACGTGGACACTTATGGCTATGCTAAGTTTCGTGGTTGTACCAGATGCACTGCTGTCATAAAATATTTTTAAGTATAAAAATGGTTTACCTTATTTTATCTGTCATTATATTATTAGCTACTATTTAAACAAGCCATCTCAAGAGACGTTGTGACTACACTTGACTGTGGTGTTGTTCAGTTAGGTAATGATCTTTATTCGTTTGAGCTAGGGTCTTATACCCTGACTCATGCGTATTTCATCCCTTAAATCTAGCTTATCTAATATATAATTATAATTTTAAATTCTACACAAGTATTCATATCCATTTCTATTACACTACCTGCTAGTTGTTGAGTGCGTATCCTCACATATGTTGTATGTTGTACGTCCAGGCACATCGTTGGTGATGCGCTTATTACCTTATTGGTTTATAATCCAGCTATATTGCGGAGAAAACGTGGGTCTGCTAGCTCGCAGCCCATCCAGTGCTTATTGACATCCATGTCAATTTTGTTGGTCGCTAGAGCTCTCTGAAGTTTTGGCATAACAAGTGCCTGCGTTGTGGTACGTATTTGCGGTTAAAACTTGGTTTGATTGTTTAGCAAACGCTATTTTCAAGAATTTCCACATTTTAAGAAATTCCTTGAATTTCCGCTTTCCGTTTGATTCTGTACAGTTTTAACTGTTGTACGACTTCTTTAGATACAAGGTTTCTTGGGAGCATACATCTATAAGAGCCCTTAGATGCTCTTATATTCCAGACGGATCTTTAATCTAGATAAGCGTAGTCGCCAGCAATGTATATTGCTCTTTATTTTCATTTAGACAGTTGCTGCTAACGGTCTCTTTATTATTTGCATTCTGGTGAAGCAAATTGTTGTGTGCTTTGGTGCATTGATTGCAAGTAATATTGTTTTTGCAATTTTCAATGATATAGGTTCCAAGACATTTATAGCACAGCCTGGTTTTAAACTCAACCTCCATGCGCTTTTTAATAGGTTCAGCTGTGAATCACTGACACCTGGTTATCTCATATTCAGTCAATTGGCAAAAACGACATATTTTTTGGTTCGTTGTCTTTGCTTCCATTGAGGTATGGACGGTACTCTTTTGCACTAAGTCTATTGAGTTATATAGTTGCCTTTTTTACATGTTGCTCGTAAAGCTGTATGACTTCCGTAGAGAATCGTCGATATAGAATCTGAGCGAAGAGAACGTCGGTTTCATTACCAAATTGACCATTTTCCTTGATGATGAAAATGCATTCTGTTGCTGTACCCAATAACTGGCGGATACTGCCTTCATCATTGTTCTTCAGCAGTTCTATGACCACTGGCTGGTTGACGGCATTAGCAAGTATCTAGCGCTTATTGTCGTAGCGTTTGCATATAAGCTCCTACGCTGAATTGTAGCTAGCAGACGAGGTAATTAATTAGACTTCTTGCTTGTGTTGTCTTACTTTTAGAGCTCTTCTGTCCATAAGGTATACCATCACATCCATTGGGCACGAGCTTCTTTGGGAAAATATTATTTCAGCTGTCTGTGTTGTGCATCGGATGTCTTTGGTTGAATGGATGCTGTTTGGTCGCTGTCAGCAACATTAACCTTCATCAGGGACTCTTTATAGGACCTAATGTTATGGTGTCACATATTTTCCCTATAACATATTCATGGTCGACGACACCGATTTGAATCAGCGTTAGATTATTGACAGTAATTACTGCTGCTAATTTATCAACCATTGATAACATATCCTTGTTCGTGATGCTTTGCCGGATCATGCCATAAATCTCTCACTGCTTTTTGAGCAACTCAAGAGTTTTTGCCCACGGCATTTTGTTTGTGGTGTTTGAGTTAATTTGTTCTTGGTTTAATCTTAGGCTTAAGCCGTTGGAGCTGTTTTTGTTTTGATCGCCTGGTTGATCGTGATGTGCCTCTACTCACAGCACTTTTACACTTACCACAAACGTTGCCTAGTAGTTTGTACTCGAACGACCAATGTGACCACACTTGACTGTGGTATTGGTCAGTTATGTAATATCCGGCTCAAAGAATCAATGTGAACACAGTTAACAATGATGTTACTTAGTTTTTTATCATCCAGCTCGAATGACCAATGTGACTACACTTGACTGTGGTATTGTTCAGTTATGTAATGATTTTTATTCTTCGGAGCCAGGTTTTTTATATCCTGACTCATGCGTACTTCATCCCTTAAATCTGGCTTATCTATTGCTGAGTATGTGAGGCTCAGCGTTGGTATGTCTAATTTTCAATTCTAATCATATTTTTGAATGCGCATTTTTCTACCTCGCACCGAAGTACACTCGGCGACAACTTCTTTAACTACCAAAAAAGGTCCCTTAAATTTTGGGTCTAGTTTTGTCTAGTGTCTCTCCTCGTTCTTAAGAAGGACATAGTTACCAACACTGTGTCTTACAACGGATGCCTTGGACTTGTCAAATCTTCATACTGCTACTTGCTCGAGGCCGTGTGGAGTCTAAGTCTACTTTCAACTATGTATCCAATAAAGGAACTAACCCAAGAGGCCGACCTTCTTTCCCTAATAACATTTCAGTTGCTGCACCTCGCCAAGAGCTTCTTGCCAATTAAACTTCTGAAAACTGTGTGCTCGTAAAACATCTACCCTGTTCACGGAATAGGAAAGTTGAGGACTTTATGGCCTTGATACAACTCTTCGTATCTATTTTGAGAGTATGGTAAAGGTATACGAATTATATAATATATTCATTTAGATCACTTTCACCACTTCATTTATCAGTAATGATGTACTTCTGTTTGAACTTTACCAGAATGCGACGTTGCTGTCCCATAGGTTATACAATTGTTAACAAATTTATGGACATATTTGTTCATTTTCTAAAACCAATAAAGTTCGTAAATCTTCCATCAAGTGTTTTTTCGTCTTTCAACTCTTAGGAATTCAGCTTACTAATTATGTCAATAATATCATTGAATTACTTGAATTACTTTAAATTTCCGCTATGTTTACTCGCTTCTCGGAAATGTTTTTAAAATTAGTGGTGGTTTTTGACGGACTGGATTTTTAAATAAAAAGTCGTCGTGTGCCATACGTTTTCCTTCTTTTTACTATATATCAAAATTGAAGGATTTTAAATAAGACCAACAACGATAAACTCAAGGGATTAAATCTATTTTGGTTCGAGATGTCTTTAATGAATTGCAACCAATGTAAATCACAAATTCTCTGTAAGTAATGACGGAAATATTTAACGGATGCAAATACTGCCAAAGTTTCGAGTTCATAAGAGTGGTACCTAGACTCGTCTGGCGAAGTTTTTTTGCTAAAGTATTCCACAACGTGGAATTTATTGGATTTATTAATTATTGGAATTTATTAATTCGATGTAAAAGCATGGCACCAAATCTAATTGAGCTGGCGTGAGTGTGTAATTCCATGGCTTAGTGCGGATCGAATATAACCAGAACTGGTTCGTTTGTAAGAATCGTCGTAATTTTGTGTTTCCAACTCTACAGAGTTCCAAGCCAAACTTTCTCTTCCTGATGTTAAAGAATATAACGGCTTTATGACTTGAGAGAATCCGGGAACAAATTTGCGAAAATAAGATGCAAGACCGATAAACTGTCGTACACCAAAAATTGTTTGTGGCGCAGCAATTTTTCGCGAATTTGGTCGAATTTCTCCTGCTCTTACTTCATATCCCAAATACAGAACTACATTTGTTGATATTAAAAATTAACCCAGCCTTTGTAAGAATGTCTAGTACTGTTTTTAACCTTTCCAACCCTTACTCGACTGTGGGTGACACAATCATTATATCGTCCATGTAGACTATCATATATGAATAGACCACGTCACCCAAGGCTCGCATGACTGCCCGTTGAAAAACAGATGGCACATTTTTAAGTCAGAACGGCATAGTCATCAATTCAAATTGACCATTCGGTCAGTCACGATTGCAGTGTATTCTATTTGGTGGAAACCACGTGCCATATCAAAACCACTTTCCCTGTAATCACTCGTGTGGATGGTGTCTCCATGACAAGTGCAGTGGGGTAATTCGCAAGCAGTTTTATTAATTTGTTTTTATCAGTTTTGGACAATTCGGTATCAAGATTGGTAAGGTCAACTAGTTCCCTATCTACTGAACAAATATTTACGACTTTGGATTATACTACTTCAAACTTATTTTGTGATATAGAAACATTAAATCCTTGGCTACGAATTTCGCGACCAATAAAATGTCGCTTTCCAAATAATTATCTTGCACTACATGAAACAATATTTGAAGTGCGTTCTCGTTTATAATAAACTACTCAATGTTTGTAAGGTGTTATATATACTAGCATCGCCTAAGCCTTTTAACATGGCAATGCTATTAAAACGCTTACCAGCTAACTTCCTACATGCTTTTTTTATTATAGGGTAAGTCTCACCGTGCTGTAACATAACCCTAGTTGGCTCTGGCCTAAACATTGGTTCACAGTCTTCTGTTGTAACACTCCCTGTTTGCTTGCTGATTCCATTTTCGCACATCGATTTGCGAAGTGTCCAGGCCGCACTAAAAGCAGGTAACAGTCGGCTTGTCTAGCTGTGATGTCGCATTTTGTCGCATTTTAAGTCTGCACTCAACCATTTATTTTGTGGTTTACCACAGAAATGGCACACTATTGTTGACATTTTACTCTTCTTGGCGTCAAGTCCAGGACCAGATTCGTCATCGCGGTAGGCAAATCGATGTTTTTGAAAGGTGAATGCACCTAGTTCGGATTGCAAATCACTTCTGGTTTGAACAGCGGCGGAGGAATAATTCCTTGAATTCATTCCAATTACCGGCATATTAAATTTGGGTTAGCCAGTGTGAAGCACTGCCCTCTGTAGCTTCGCTTAGCGCCATGATCAGCTTGCTTCCTTTTAGGGGCTGCTCTGTTAATATAATGTCAGCTGTTATACACCACTTCGAGGCATCTACTCCTGCAGTATCAGAAAAAAATTTCGGCGAAATGACGCCACGAGTCTACTGCTGTTCACGTGTTGATACTTGCATAGTTTTTACAAGCTCCTGTAGATTTTCGTTTTGCATTTGTAAAATTATGTGCTACTGTTCCTCTGAGAATGCAGGAGGTGATGCCGATCCTACTTTTAATGTTATCGGCCATTTTCCAGTGTTGAAAACGCACTGTTGACTTACTTTTCGAGCTCTTCTGTCCACAAAGTCTACCATCACATCCATTATGCACGAGCTTCTTTGGGAAAATATTAATTGCTGCTGCCCGTGTTGTGCCTTGGATGTCTTTTGGATGGATGCGGTTTAGTCGGAGTCTATAGCGCGGTTGGCAACTTTGACTTCATCAGAGACTCTTCATAGCTCCTTATATTTTTCATTGTGTCATCATACATTTTCTACTTAAAATATTGATGGTCGACGACACCGATTTGGATCAGCATTAGATGATTGATAGTAAATTCTGCTGCCAATTTATCGACGATGCTCTGCCGGAACAACTCAAGAGTTTTTTCCGACAGAATTTTTTTTTGTAGTGTTTGAGTTAATATATTCTTGATTTAATCTTTGGCTTGATCTGATGGAGGTGTTTTTGTTTTGATCGCCTGGTTAATCGTGCTGTTCCTCTACTCATAGCTTGAATTGGTAAGCCAAAGAAAATTATTTAAACAATTAATCACTTCACTCTTACACTTATCACAAACGTAGCCTTGTAGGTTGTAGGGCCCAATGTGACTACACTTAACTGTGGTGTTGTTCAGTTATGTATTCTCGTCTCGAAGGACCAAAGTGAATACACTTGACTGTGGCGCTGTTCAGTTATGTAATATCCGCCTGGAAGAACCAATGTGAATACAGTTGACTATGGTGTTATTCAGTATTGTATTCTCCGGCTCGAAGAACCAATTTGACTACACATGACTGTGGTGTTGTTCAGTTATGTAATGATTTTTATTCGCTTGAGCTAGGGTTCTTATACCCTGACTCATGCGTATTTCATCCCTTAAATCTAGCTTATCTATTTCTGAATATGTAAGGCTCAGCGTTGGTATGTCTAATTCTAGATTCTAAACATGTATTCTTATCTATTCCTATTGCACTACCTGCTACTCGTTGAATGTGTAAATGGCATGTTTAGAATCCACAAATATGTTGTATGTTCACGCCTGATGTCCTGTCTGCGTAAGTCTAATCCGGCCTAACTATAATAGCGTTAAGTTAAATAAGGTAATATTAACTTAATTAACTATTAAAATTAGTATTTGGTATGACCCCCGTTGGCTTCAATGACCGCTTCCAACCGTCTATTCATGGAATATATTACGTTTTGGACATATTCCACCGGCGTCTTTTCCCATTCTTCCAATATATAAGACTTAAAATCTCTTATTTGTTGGACCTCGCTTGGTTGTCCTTTTCTTAAGATCAGCCCACAGATTCTCTATGGGATGAACGTCGGGGCTTTGTGCAGGAGTATCCAACACCTTTGCACAATTGTAAAGAAGCCAACAACCGACTGTGTTGGCTTTATGTTTGGAATAATTGTCTTGGTAAAATCTAAATGTTGGTTTACCATTCCTACAAAATTCAAGCTTTCGGGCACTGGACACTAGATGCGTGCGCAAAATCTCCAAATACTGTTTGGCATCCATTGTATTTTGTAAAAAACATAATTCTGCAACTCCTTTACTAGAAATACACCCCCAGACCATCACTGAAAGTTTTCCGAACTTTACAGTAGGAATTATATGTTTCCGTTCAAGGGCTTTCGCCACACACGGCTGCGTCCATCGTTGTAGTACATCATCTTCGTCTCGTCGCAAAATATGGTTTCATCCCAATATGATTCCATCCACGAATATTAGACGTCTTTTTTTGATGATCAGACGACAATAATGGGTTTTCCCGCGCAACTCGGGATGCAAACTCGTTCCTTTTTAGGGCTCGGCGGACACTTTCGCGGGATATGTCAATACGACACCCTTCCTGCAGCTCCATGTCAAGCGTTCTGGTCGTAATGTTCTTTTGAAAAAAGAATATAATGAGTTAAGGCTGAAATTACAAACGATCATTGATAAAATTGATTTCGTAGCAATTACAACAGATGCTTTAACGTCAAGAGCTAACGAGTGCTATCTCACCGTAACCTTTCATTTTATAAATAGTCAATTCGAACTGGATTCGGCTGTACCGTCAACACAAAAATTGCTATCACCAACGAATCACACGGCTGAAAACATTGCTGCTTCATTGCAAGTCGTCTTTAATGAGTGGGCTTTGATAAATAAGATTGTCGCAATTGTATCCGTTAACGATGCCGCGATGAAAAAGGCATGCGAGATACTTAAAATTAGACATGTTCCCATACCATAAACTTGCTGGCGCAAAATTTGCTTAAGCAGCCTTGTCTAACAGAGATTCTAAACAAGTGCAAGCGTATCGTCACGTTCTTTAAAAGCAGCACTACAACCTACGAAAAACTGAAAGCAGCTCAAGGTGTCGAGAGTCCATACGGCTTAGTGTAAGAAGTGGCCACATGGTGGATTAGTGTATAAAATGCTCCAGCGCATTTTAATAACACATGATGCTATTTCAAGTACACTACTTACTATACCGAAGGCCCCGCAGCCGTTATCTGCAGATGAAGTTAATATGGTTAAAGGACTTGTCGAAATTCTGAAGCCTTTTTATGATGCAATATTAAGCATTTCCGCAGATCGCGAGTCACAATTTCAATAATAAATCCACTCATTTGCGAGCTGCATTAAGGCTTAACCGAAGTGCACAATAAGTACCACCCGGAGACAAAAAACACACTAAAATACATAAAGGAGCGATTACCTACACGCCTTTTCCAGTATGAGACCAGAACCATTTCAGGATTGCAGCCATTCTTGATCCGAGATTTAAGAAATATGGCTTTTTATCAGTCTCAAATGCTGACCAGGCTACAGAAGCTCTCGAGGATGAGTTGTCCAACGAACTGTGAAAAGCTCCGCAAACCACACAATCAACACAACACCACCTACAACAACGCCATTGCGATTTTCCTTCATGAAACAAAAACTAGAAAGCAAAATTACAACTTCTAAAAGTAGTGCTTTAATAATCCATCCAAAAAATGCAATCCACTTAAGTATTGGAAAGTAAGTAGATGCATTATACTATTGAACACGCAATATAATATTGCTAACATTTTTAGGGTAGCTCGTCAGATACAGACGCCTTAATAAATTGTGTGCCAGCGTCGTCCTGCGAATCCGAGCGACTGTTTAGGCGGGTCAAATCATATCCGACCGTCGTTGCTCTTTAAAGCCGAAAATAGTAAATCAATTATTATTTTTAAACAAAAACTTGAAATACGATGATTTCTTTTTAGAAAATAAGGATTTAATATGAATGGTTTCTTGTTTTCTTAGCTTAATTGAACTGTTTTTTTTTTAGAACATAAGGATCTAATAAGAATTGTTTTTTGTTTTTAAAACTAAGAAATTAAATTGAATTCTTAATTAAAAAGTAAAAATAACAAATTCTAAAAGAATATAAAAATACTTCTGTATCAATAATTAAAAAAATGGCGGGCCATATATCAATGAGTTTAAAATTCCCGCGCAAGCATCGAAAACATCGATGCTTGCTTTGGAAAACATCGGAAACATCGATGGTCGGAAACATCGATGTTTTCCAGCTCTATCTCAAGGCCTCGTACACGATAATAAAACAATGTACTATTCGATAAAATTATTGGTACGAGCGCATCGCCGACTATTTCCACTTCCGTCTTGGGATAAATCAAATATCATTTTATGGTTTACCGTGATCGATAACTGTCCAAATTAGCCCCAAGCTGTTTTCTCAACTCCTGAATGTTGCTGTACTTGCATTCTGCAGTGAGCCAACAGAACATTGCAGATCATTCGTGCTATTTTTATTTCATCATTTATGTCTCAAAGCTTTATATAATGGTCTTTATATAATGGTATAATGGTCAATGCAATGTTTATATAGTTTTGTAAGTTCTAGTATAATTTTCACGTATAAAACACACATGTATCTTATTTATTACTTACTGATTTAAAGAACGTCCGTTGGTGAAAAATCATCGATGATTATCCTCCGACGTTATTCAAATTCGGAGCATAAATTTCTTCTTGTGTATATATACAATTTTATAGTCCAGAATAATTGTAGTTATTGTTATTTTCGATCGATTTCATCAAATGTAAAATGTTATCGAATATTGAAAACACGTTGCTAATATACAAAAAAATTTCGTGAAACATATCAATTTCTTCATTCTACTAGGCACAGACTAAATCGGTTCGTCTATTCCTCATAAAAATTAAGTTACATTTCTCTCGGTCTTATTAATTATACTTACATTTTCACAAAACTATTATAACTTCTACTTCCATTTACAATTTACAGTGCTTAACTCTTCGTGCATGGCAATTAAATATATATATATATATATATATATATATATATATATATATATATATATATATATATATATATATATATAGCAATGGTATATATATTGCATATAATATAATATAAATAAAAACATGTCCATTAAATGCCTATAATGTCTATTTAATTGCCATCCACGAAGAGTTAAGCACTGTATATAACGAATCATTTAACTTAAAAAATATTTACATATGTGCTCTGACTGACGATACCCTGACATAAGCTTTGATTTTTAAAATTAACAAGCAGCTTCAATTGTAAATTAATCTTTGAAACTATTTATTATAACATTATAAAGTTTCAGACTCTGGGTTTGATTATGGATATGGTAAATAATTCTAACTGTGCAAACAAACGTGATGTTTATTTTGGACAGCTAAACAACGATCAGTTACTTGCAATTATACAACACTTTTCGACAAGCCTAGATGAATTGGAAAATGACCTAACCGATGCTATAAAATTGCATGATATCCAAACGTTAACTACCGAGGAGCACATCAAACTTGACACATTTTTGACCTATATAAACAGCACGTTGTTTTGGATGTACCTTAAGCTACAAGGAACAGATATAAGAAAGGTATTTTCAATAATTCTTTTGAGTTCTAAACTATTGACTGACATATACTATTCAATCGAATGCGAATATTTTTGACTGCAACTTTTTTCAGTCAGTGTTTTTCGGCGTAGTCGTTAAACGGTTAAGAAAATCATGATATGACAAAAAATAAAAAAAAAACGAAAGAGAAAATATAGTGTTGACTCCAGAAAATGGAGTTATAATTCCCAAATAAAAAGTCTCCTTGGGACAATTCTGAAAATTTTATACATTGTAGCTCAGAAATTTGCTGTCAATCAAACTACCGCTAGGATTTGCAGACGTGTGTATAGCCTGTTCATTTGTATTTCCAAACTGATTCCAAACCCCTTTTCTATAATATTTAAATCTGGATGTTGAAGAGCTCAGTTCAAGATAGTAAGAGTAACAACCTTCATGTGGCATTATCATTTTGGATATTAAATTATTAACCTTGATTCATCGGCCATCACCGAGGCCATTGTAAGCAACATATCCCCAAAGCATGACCTTAAACCCGTTGAAAATGGGAACTCGGGGTACAATGGTTTTGTTAAAATATATGTACCAGGTAAAAGAAGGCGTGACAGACCCCATAAAGCTTATATATTCTTGATGAATTCTATGAGCTGAATCGATTTAGCCTGTCCGTCTGTATGTCCACCCTTTTGTGTGTACACATCGATCGAAGAACCTATAAGAGTCAAAGAATTTGTTGGTCCCTACATAGCACGCACATATCAAGTTTCGTTCAAAGATTTCTTACTTTAGCTTAGATTTGCTATAAGCGATTGACCGTTCGTTGATTTATAGTTATTTCCCACTGTAATTTCCCACATATTCTATTAAATATTCCCCAATTTAGTAAAAATGATAATTCGTTCAGATATTGGCTATAATTACAAAAACAAACTTCAATACTTGGAGTATACCAGCTAAAATAAACAAAAACTAAAATTCTAAATGGTATAAAATTTGATTTAAACCACTTTAGCTCCAATGACGAACGTATAATCCTCGAACGTATAATTTAATAGCTGAACTAAAAGGAGAATATTTATCAATTATTTGAAAGAAACTATAGCACATAATAATCTACAAAATATAGTTTAAATCTTTAGTTTTTATAGGCTCTAAAGCAACGCATTCATAGATTTGTCGTCTTGATTATGAATCTGTTACCTACATTTTACGAACACCATTATACCTTGATATCCTATTTTCAATGGTTTCAGGTTGTAGAAAAGAAAATAACAGAAAAGATTCGATTGGGAAACCGCTAAAACTAAGGGAAAGATTATTATCAGTCCATCAAACTATGAATTGCTTACTGCTATACACTGGGCACTATCAGCAATCTGAAAGAAATAATTTTATTATATAGAAGACAATTGTTCAACGATTACTTAAGTAGGGAAGCAAATATTGTGTTACATGATTCGTAAACAAAAAGAAAAAATTGCTTCTGGACAGACTTAATACTTTTGTGGTGCGCTTTATGTTGTGGAGATCATTTAAATTAATATTCTAAGATGAAATGTAGAACATTTTGGTAATAAAATGAATTTTAAATCAGTTCTCCAACGTATTATAAACCCAAGAACACTTCTGGCTTTATCTATGAATGAGTTTATATGAGTATCAAAATATTGTTAATTGTAGAATTATATCATTTGCATAAATTTTGAACAATTTAAAACTAACTGATTAGCCCCACGTCAAAAATGCAAAGAAATTAAAGATAATGTCAATTGGAATAGCATTGACAAGGATTTACGTCATCTGCATGCATAAATATCTGAGTGAAAGAAGTAGAAAGACATATTTCGAAGTTGCTGCTCCAGAGAGAACTCTTTAGGCTTTTTCCTTTAAATTGAATTTAATCTAGGATTCAGATTATATGGAATTGCTAAGTTTCTAAGAAAATTATCACGAAATTAGTTGACAAAATCATGCTAAGATAGTGAAATAATTGATATCCAGAAATGTTACATGGTTGATATTATCAATATTTCAAATAGTTTTAGGATAGCAGATAGTTCTGCAATACTTGCTGTGATTTGAAATATCAGACATTCTACATTTTTAATGCAGAGAAATAAAGAAAGGCTTTTCAAATAAATAGTAAAGGTAAATGTAAGAAACCTTTGCGTTCTTTAGGAACACATAGAATTGTTATCAGCGGCTGGAGGGAAAAATTATTTCATTAAATAACAAGTAAGAATGCTCTGGTTGGGGTGCCCGACTATCAGATACCCTGATCCCAGTCCCATCTGCGTTTTTAAATATTTTCCATAGCGATACCAAGATTCGAACCCACAATTTCTACGCAACGCACACCAATTCTACTAACACCGCCACTTCATAATTAAACAAGTAAGAAAGCTCTAGTCGGGGTGCCCGACTAGGAGATACCCTGATCCCAGTCCTCTGAGTTTTTTTTTAGTTTTCCGTAGTTTGTATCGTGTATTCAAAAAAAAAAAAAGAAAATAAATAAAAACTGACCAGGATTCGAACCCGGATTGTCTGCGCAACGTGCGCCAACTCTACCAACACCGCCACTTCATAATTAAAAAATAAATAAAGCAATAAAAAATGTTTCGTCTGCACTGGTCTCGAACCAGGACCGCGCTGCACACGAGCGCCGCCTCTACCAACGCAGCCACCGCTCTGCTTACGCGAGCGGCTGCAAGTTTGAACATAAGTAGCAGCTAATAATTCAGCACAATTCAATCGAAATTTCAATTCTTGCAACAGCAAAGAATACACGCATTTGAATGTATGTGTGCACACGCATAGGAAAAATGCGTGCGCGTGGCGCTGCTGACATGTGCTTTTGCAAATTGGCCAAACGTTTTGTTTAATAACTTCTGTTTTACTTAATGGATTTTAATGAAATTTTCAGCATATGATCTACATATCCTATTGGCTTGGTTGAGATGCAAACGCCTTCACATAATGGCCCTAGTTCCAACTAAACTTAAATTCTAAGAATTTGGGGAATTTGGAGCCGGTATCCAAAATCCAACAAAAATCAAAATTGCATAAAATATACATAAAACTAAATACAAAACTTGGAGGCTCTAGCTCTTAAGACGTTCGAGATATAATTTATTTACTGCATTTCAATAATGTTTTTATTCGATAACAATTAAATGCGAATAGTTATCGAATATTTGAAACAAACTTGACCTGCGCGTGCTATACACGGACCTACAAAAAAATTTCAAGTCTCTAGCTCTTATAGATGCTGAGATCCACGCGTTCACACATACGGACAGACGGACGGACAGACAGACGGACAGGGCTCAATCGACTCGTCTTGTCGTCCTGATCAAGAATATATATACTTTATGGGGTCTGCCACGCCTCCTTCTGCCTGTTACATACATTTGCACAAAACCATTATACCCTGATTTCCCATTTTCAATGGGATCAGGGTATAAAAATAAAAAACAATAAAATATAATACATATGCTATTGTTTTGACAGTGATGCAAACGCCTTCACATAATAACCCTATTTCTAACTGAACTTAAATTTAAAGAATTTGGAGCAATTTGGAGCAGGTATCTAAAATC
Organism: Drosophila eohydei; assembly: GCA_035045825.1. Taxonomy (NCBI): domain Eukaryota; kingdom Metazoa; phylum Arthropoda; class Insecta; order Diptera; family Drosophilidae; genus Drosophila; species Drosophila eohydei. The sequence goes on from JAWNOT010000007.1 coordinate 1,284,092, forward strand.
CAACAATCAAATTTGCATAAAATATACATAACATTAAATACAAAATTTGGAGGCTCTAGTTCTTAAGACGTACGAGATATAATTTTTTAACTGCATATTAAATGGGAATAGTCATCGAATATATGAAACAAACACGGACCTACAAAAAAAATTTCAAGTCTCTAGCTCTTATAGATGCTGAGATCCACGCGTTCACACATACGGACAGACGGACAGACGGACGGACAGACAGACGGACAGGGCTCAATCGACTCGTCTTGTCGTCCTGATCAAGAATATATATACTTTATGGGGTCTGCCACGCCTCCTTCTGCCTGTTACATACATTTGCACAAAACCATTATACCCTGATTTCCCATTTTCAATGGGATCAGGGTATAAAAATAAAAAACAATAAAATATAATACATATGCTATTGTTTTGACAGTGATGCAAACGCCTTCACATAATAACCCTATTTCTAACTGAACTTAAATTTAAAGAATTTGGAGCAATTTGGAGCAGGTGTCTAAAATCCAACAATCAAATTTGCATAAAATATACATAACATTAAATACAAAATTTGGAGGCTCTAGTTCTTAAGACGTACGAGATATAATTTTTTAACTGCATATTAAATGGGAATAGTCATCGAATATATGAAACAAACACGGACCTACAAAAAATTTCAAGTCTCTAGCTCTTATAGATGCTGAGATCGACGCATTCATACATGTGAATAGACGGACGTGGTTCAATCGACTCGGCTTGTCCTCCTGATCAAGAATATATATATTTTATGGGGTCTGCCTCCTTCAAAACCATTATACCCTTATTTCCCATTTTCTGAGTGTACCAAATCCGAAAATTAAGCATTGGAAAGCGTTCGTTAATTAACACAACGTATCCCGTATCCCGTATCCGAAAAAGCCAGGAAAAGAATTATACAGCTGACGCGACCGCACGACAGATCAAAAAAATTTCTAAATCTATCGTGGCGGGATTGCAGGCTTGCATTGCAGAGTCTGTGCAGAGGCAAAATGTGACAGATACCCTACAAATGATCAGAGTTAGGGGAACCCTCAATGTACTACTTTTTCACTTGAATAGACATTTCCAAATTCGAACTTAATGTAATATAACTTATGTAATAATATAATATTATCTAAAGTTAAAGATTTTTTAAATGGGAGTGGACAACAATTTATGAATTACATATGGAAAAGCCAAATTTGCCCGCTTCACTCTTAAAATTCATTTTAAAATCCTCCTGTATTTTTTACAGTCAAGATTTTATCGTCACAATCATCAACCACGTTTTCTTGTAGTTGAAGGTTTGCTCCATTGCGTGCGACTAGGAAGATGATAATTTTCCTACATATTAAAGTTAACTACGGCCTACCTTAATAATAGATACCTTCACTAAGTCATTAATTGAAGTCCCTGCGATTTTAATTTAATTAATTTTCTCGAGAGTTAAAGTGAGCATGAGGGTCCCTAGTTCACTTATTAAAATTTCTATTGCGTGTAATGAAGGTTTCGAACAGATGTATAGTTTTTCTGTATAGTGTGTATAAGTGCCCGTCTTGGTCAAAATTAAAAGTGTTAATAAAATATACTCGTGTTCAACTTTAGCTACAGTCGGCAAGCTGCAATGAATTACATTCACACCAGCCTTGTTAACCACAGATAAGTTTATTTTTCAGTTTGTACCGCTCATTTTCTGACACGTTTGAGAAAAAGACTTCAGTTAAGGTACGCATCAATATTGTAGCCTCCTAAATCTGTCTATTGACTTTCGAAAGCACTACTACTGCTGCTATTTTGTTTTCGGAATCTATCATTCATTCGATTATGAATGCACTGTAAACTTATGACACGTCACCGAAATAAGAACGCTTTGACCCGTTTTTCTTTATTCTTTATTTTATTATTTATTTTCTGAAATCTCTCTTTGCAAATTGTTTACATATTTTATTGTAAACGACAATATTTAAGTTATCAACGAAGTTGCTTTACGTGTGAACGGTGAATAATATCAGTATCTCTTGCCCAGCCATGTTAATTTATTGATGTTATTATTAGTAGTTCCGATTTTTTTTTATTTTCACAAACCAAACTAAGACTATATATTACAAGACTTAAGAGTTGCAGCTACAGCCAACTGCGTAGCAAGTGCTGTTGTAAAGCCGCTGTTTCAAGAACTTCAACGTTGCGGACCTACCGTCACTGCCCATCGGTTCAAGTTAGCACGGCAATCTGTCAACATTATTGCTAACAACCGCCGCAACTGTGACTGGTTGTGGTCTGTGTTTAACTCACACGTCTAATTCTTATATGCAAGTAACGAGCATCAAATACATATATATGTATCTTTTTTATGAGTTATGTGGAGATAAAAAGTGTGGTTCAAAACTGTATATTCGTAGTCAGGAGCATTAAACACTCCAAAATACTTTGAACAGGAATATGCAATTTTTATTTAATATCTTCAGGTTCCATTGCACCATTGCTATTTATTTAAAAAAATCTAATTTACTAGTCACACAATATATTTAACTTAACATATTTATATATTAAAATATTATGGAGAAACAATTCTGATCTTCAATGTCCAGTAACTTTAAATTGCATGAACATCAATGTTCGTGTGAAAAATATATGCAACAATTCGTCTTCGTCTAGTATATTTTTGTAACACGTCAATTATTATAAACTTTAAATAATTAATTAAATAAAATTCATTATAGCTCAGTGATACCAAATTAAAATAAAAAATATTTAAATATATATAAACTCACACTTTATTCATTTATCCGTAGCATTATATTTTACACGATTTGGATAGAGCAAAGGAATTGCTAGCCCGTGAACAGCAAATTACCTATTATTTATCTTCACATCGTTTGGATTTAGCGGCAACTAAACGCTTTATTGCTGCTGGAATGCACACCCGCTTTATAGATATGGATGGTGTTATGATGTCCGAACCTCAATATAACTGTAGTCTAACTGAATCAGGATGTGATAATATAACAAATATTAAAACAACAAAATAATTTTTGCACTGAAACGTGTGTAATATAAGAAAAATATGGGTGAAAATGTTTATGAAGAATATTTGATATACAGATTGACAAAATACGATGTCCACACCCTCTATGGAAGTGGAAATTTGAATCTAACTATTGTATTTTGCAAAAATTCTGTTATATATTCTACATTTTTAATGCAGAGAAATAAAGAAAGGCTTTTCAAATAAATAGTAAAGGTAAATGTAAGAAACCTTTGCGTTCTTTAGGAACACATAGAATTGTTATCAGCGGCTGGAGGGAAAAATTATTTCATTAAATAACAAGTAAGAATGCTCTAGTTGGGGTGCCCGACTATCAGATACCCTGATCCCAGTCCTATCTGCGTTTTTAAATATTTTCCGTAGCTTGTATCGAGTATTAAAAAAAAAACAAATAAAAATCGACATAGCGATACCAAGATTCGAACCTACAATTTTTACGCAACGCGCACCAACTCTACCAACAACATCACTTCATCTACCAACGCAGCCACCGCACTGCTTGCGAAAGGAGTTGCAAATTTGAAGTTAAGTAGAAGCTAATAATTCAGCACAATTCAATCCCAATTTCTATTCTTCGAATAGAAAAGAATGCACGCATTTGAATGTATGTGTGCACACGTATAGGACAAATGCGTGTGCTTGGCGCTGTTGTTCTTTTGCAAATTGTTTAAACGTTTTGTTTAATAACTTCTGTTTTACTTAATGAATTTTAAAGATCTACATATTCTACATCTATATGATCTACATATTCTATTGGCTTGGTAGAGATGCAAACTAAACTAAACTAAACTTTAATTTTAAGAATTTGGGGAAATTTGGGGCCAGGTATCCAAAATGCAAAAAAAATTAAAATTTCACAAAATATACATAAAACTAAGAACTCTAGCTCTTAAGATGCAGTTAATTTATTAACTGCATTTCGGTCATGTTTTTATTCGATGACAATTAAATGGGAATATTTATCGAATATTTAAAACAGACTTGATATGTGCGTGCTATACACGGACCTACAAGTTTCCAGCTCATAGATGCTGAGATCGACGCGTTCACACATAAGGTCAGACGGACGAACGGACAGACTTACAGACGTACGGACAAGGCTTAATCGACTCGGCTTGTCGTCCTGATCAAGAATATATATACCTTATGGGGTCTGCCACGCCTCCTGCCTTTTACATACATTTGCAAAAAAACATTATACGCGGATTTCCCATTTTTATTGAGATCAAGGAATAAAAAAATTTGTTTTTATTAAATAGTACCAATGGGCGTAACACTGCTGACCTTTGCTTAACAAATGTAGCCTTTTTAATTTGAATTAAGAAATAACAATTTCACCTTAATTACCACATTTTCAACGTTCTAGCTGTACAACTGTGGTCATTAAGTTGCCAATTTGAATGAAGTGCCGAGATAGGTAAAGGCTCGATGCGTGTAAACTGACATCTATTCCAGAACCACATAAGAAAAACTAAGTTTTCGCCGATAAAAAAAAAAAAAAAACAAATAAAAGACGTCACTTACTGAAAATGTCTAATTAAGATTAACATTTGGTGTAGTATGTGTTTCTAAGGTCCACAAGTGCTGAATAAGGCTCAGAACGGGACTCAGGAGTGGTATCTCGAATACCTTGCCACAAATATATAGGAGCAAGAATTTAAAATTTAGTTATTGCAAATAAAGCCAAATTTACCCGCTTCTCTCTTAAAATTAATTTTTAAAAATCCCCCTGTATGCAAGGGACGCCTTCTGACCTTTTACAGAACATCGCTGTCGCTATCGCTGTTTGGGATTAATTTGCCGCAGCCAAGATTTTGTCGTCAGTCACAATAAAAAAAAAACAAAAATCGACATTACGACACCAACATTCGAACTTACAATTTCACTCTGATTTCCCATTTTTAATGGGATCAAGGTATGTATTATTTTTTTTTTATTAAATAGTACTAATGGGCGTGACACTTTGCTGACCTTTGATTAACACACGTAGCCTTTTTAATTTGCTTTAAAAAATAACAATTTCACCTTAATTAACACATGAAAGTGCCGAGATTGATAAAGGCTCGATGCTTACAACTGCCGCGACTGTGGCTGGTTGTGGTCTGTGGTTAACGCACACGTCTAATTTTTATATGCAAGTAACGAGCATGAAATACATATCTTCTTCATCAGTTACGTAAGGATAAAAAGTATGGTTCAAGAATGTATATTCGTAGTCAGGAGCATTAAACACTTCAAAACAGTTTGTACAGGAATATGCAATTTTTATTAATATCACCATTGGTGTTTATTTAAAAAAACTAATTTACTAGTTACACAATATATTATAACTAAAATATTTGTATATTAAAATATTATGGAGAAGCAATTCTGATCTTCAATGTCCTGTAACTTTAGATTGCATAAATATCGATGTTCGTGTGAAAAATGTATAGTACAACTCTTGTTCGCCTAGTATATTTTTGTAAATTATTATAAACTTTAAATAATTAATTAAATAAAATTAATTATATCTCAGTGATACCAAATTAAAATATAAAATACTTTAATATACATAAACTAACACTTTATTAATTTATCCGTAGCATTATATTTACACGATTTTGATAGAGCACACGAATTGCTAGCCCGTGAACAGCAAATTACCTATTACTTATCTACACATCGTTTGGATTTAGCGGTAACTAAACGCATTATTGCTGTTGGAATGCACACCCGCTTCTTAGATATGGATGGTGTTATGATGTCCGAACCTCAATATAAGTGTAGTCTACTGAATCAGGATGTGATAATATAACAAATATTAAAACAACAAAATAATTTTGTGTGTGTAATATAAGAAAAATATGGGTGAAAATGTTTATGAAGAATATTTGATATACAGATTGACCAAACACGAGGTTCACACCCTTTAGGGGAGTGGAAATTTGAATCTAACTTTATTGTATTTTGCAAAAATTCTGTTATATTTCTAACTCTATTCTATTATATCATCGCGATGGCAAGCCCAGATTAAAAGTAAAAAATTTGGTTTTATTAAATAGTACCAATGGGCGTGACACTTTGATGACATTTTCAGCGTTCTAGCTATACAGCCGGAAAATAAAACATAAATTAACGCCAATGACGTCACTTACTGAAAATGTCTAATGAAGATTAACATTTGGTGTAGTATAATGATACCAACAAAATGTACATATCTGCGACACACCCATACATTTAATTGCCTTTACTAACAATGGACGAAACGAAATTTATTTCTACTACATTAAAGATTATGAACATTCTCGGTAATTTCGTAGCTATTGATGACTAGTCTTGTCTTTTCTTCAATAATTGGCACGCTCATGCGGCCATTTGAAACTATCGAAGACTCTGAATGTCCTCGCATCTCGTCTTTTCTTGAACTGAAGCAGTATGGTACAACCGCAAAAGAAGATGATGTGTTAGTGACACAAAAAAAAAACGATACCCTCTTACCGTTAATATGTTAACATACTAATAATATTGGCAAGTGTAATTGTGAGTATTACATTTTGGACTTCGCTCAATGGCATTCTATTTCTTCTCAATAAAACATATCCATATTTTCCGTCTTTATGTGTTTTCGAGGTTATCGTACATTGCTGCCTCATCTCATCTCATATATTTCTCAAAACTGTCTTATTATGTAGAATCTAAGTTAGTTTCCCATGTTTTGCATTATGGTTCCTTTGAAAAACATACATTCGATTTACAAGAGTATTTCCTATAGAGTTGACTTAAACACCTTAACCTTACCAATTCACGTCATTGCTAATTAGCACATATACCAGTTTTTGACCAGTGTCAAAAGATACACAATTTTCTTTAATAAAGATTTATTTTTTAAAAGACCTGTCTTAATTTGTTACGGAACTAATAGAGTAATACCCCTCCTCCAAACATTCTAATAAGTCTGACAACTCTTAATTTTATGTTTTTAAGTTGCAGTGCATCTTTTTTAAATTTTCTCAGAATAATGTGATTTGAGAGTAGCTTTTTGATTAAGTAAGTGTATATAGCTTTATTGTTGGCATTTTAAATAAAATCGTTTAATTGCGTTAATTGTTTGCAAGCACTCTTAGCACTCTTGTTTTGACGTGTGTTAACAAATATTGTTAAAGGTCAAATCCGGTAGAGCAAGGATTTGACCTTTAAGAATATTTGTTAGGAGTCTAGTTATTTTGCGATGAGTTTTACGAATCTTCTGTAATGACTTACTATGCTAAAGCATGACCTGAAGTTAAATATAGCTTTTATTTTTTCGGAGCCAATTTTGCTTCGCCTCAATAAAGTCCCAAAATTCCTTGCTGTCTTTAACCAATTCTGTAGTTTCTTGCGATACTGTCATACTTGTAATGGAGTACAAGTACAAGCCGTTCAACACTGTCATTTTCAATTTCTTAATCGATATAATTCATCACTTCCGTTTACGGAAAACAGAGATTAATCGTCGTCATCTACCGTTAAGAAGATTTGATGATACGTCGATTTTAAATCTAGGTTTTGCCATTTCCAAAGAACTATACTTGAATGCGGAAGCATCTTGGGGTTATATTTTTCTGATATACACAATTATTGCAATAATGTCCGACAGCTTTGAGTTTTGATGCGACCACAAAGAGAGCGACATTCTCGATTCAATTTCAAATGCTAGTCTTACAAAACTTATTACTTGTTACTACATGATATTCAAATACTTTAACAAAAATTTTAATTTATTGTTCTATATTTTAAATGACAACACTGGTAATATGGAAAGGCGACAGTTCTTCAATAAGTAACATGAGTGCTCAAGTCGAGACAACTCGACTAGGAGTTACCCAGAACCTACTGAATCAGCGATTCCAATCATTTAAAGATTATTTCATATTCATTATATTTAATATTCCCATTGAAAATGGGAAATCAGGGTATAATGGTTATGTGCAGGCAGAAGGAGGCGTGACAGTCCGCATAAAGTATATATAAAGTATAAAGTATATATAAAGTATATTCTTGATCAGGACGACAAGCCGAGTCGATTGAGCCCTGTACAACTGTCTGTCTGTCCGTATGTGTGAACGCGTCGATCTCAGCATCCATAGCACGCGCATATTGAGTTTGTTTCAAGTATTCGACAACTATTCGCATTTAATAGTTATCGAATAAAAACATGATTGAAATGCAGTTAATAAATTATATCTCTTAAATCTTAAGAGCTAGAGCCAAATTTTGTATTTAGTTTAATGTATATTTTATGCAATTTTGATTTTTGTTGAATTTTGGATACCGTCTCCAAATTTAGTTGAAAATAGGGTGAAGGTGTTTGCATCTCTACCAAGCCAATAGAATATGTAGATCATATGCTGAAAATTTCATTAAAATCCATTAAGTAAATCAGAAGTTATTAAACAAAATGTTTGGCCAATTTGCAAAAGCACATGTCAGCAGCACCACGCACACGCATTTTTCCTATGCGTGTGAACACATATATTCAAATGCGTGTATTCTTTGCTATTCGAAAAATCGAAATTGCGATTGAATCCTGCTTGAATTATCAGCTGCTTATTAACTCCAAATTTGCAACTCTTTTTGCAAGTGGTGCAGTGGCTGCATTGGTAAAGGCGGCGCCTATAAGCGGTTAGTCCCTGGGTTCGGGACTGGACACTTTTTATTGTTTTTTTTTTCTTTAATTATGAAATGGCGGTGTTGGTAAAGTTTTTACGCGTTGCGTAAAAGCAGTGGATTCGAATCCTGGTGTCGTACTGTTCTTATTTGTTTTTTTTTTAATACTCGATACAAACTACGGAAAATATTAAAAAACTCAGATAGGACTGGAATCAGGGTATTACCTAGTCGGGCATCGCGACTAGAGTTTTCTAACTTTCTTGTATGCATGTTTTCTTGTATGCTCTGTTTTCTGCGCATATTATGCGGTTTCAGTGATAGCGCTGCGACTGCAAACCTCAGTATAGGCTTTACTATGGGAACTTAATAGTTGAATAACTTTTGTGTTAGATAGATTTTCTTTATAACATTTTCAGGGCATAATTATCCATACATGCTCGTCTTTGTCAAAGCACAAGTTTCTTATATTTGAAGTACGTTTTTTGTGAAGGGGAAGGGGTGAAGTACCCAAACCCAAATATACATCTTTTTATTCAGTACAGAAACCTACACAGTAAATCTTTTATCCTCACGGTATACAGGCTACGCTTACAAAACGAAGCCAGATTATCGCTTTTGATCGATAATAAGGAACCGAAATTATTTATCAAAAAGAAAGATATACAAGAATACATTTGAAATTTCAAATCTCTAGCTTGTTTTATTTACAGGATTGCTGAGTTCATACGAACTAATTTATGTTGTTCAGTTGGTGTTCTGCTTTAATGCTGGAGAACAGTTCTCATCTCTTCAAATATGCCAGCTTTGTTTTTCTGTTGTCGATAGGTTGTGTTGATACAAGTGATTTGCTATTAAAAGGTGTATCGGCGTTAAAGCTTCACTGTTGTTGGAATCGCTGATTGGAGCGACCACCGGTGTGATTTAAGCACTGTGTCTGCCTCGACCACAGCTACGGTCAATTCTTGTCGCAGGACGACGCTACCTATTGCTTTGTCTGAACTGCATCGGCGTGTGCGTGCGTGAATCCACGGAATTGGTAGAATTACCGCAGAAAATTTCTTGACAAGCCAACGACGACTAATGACTAGACAACCGCATTAAACTACATTCCTCAAATCTTTGCATGAACCACTGAACCTAATGAGCTGGTTATATATTCACATCAAATGAGGTGGAAAAAAAATGTACAACAAGCAAGGACCATAGATGCACGCCTATAACGATTCAAATAGAGATATTAATATGTCGCAACCAATTAATTTACCAATAATTCGTAACTATCAGAAAGTGTGTTGGTGTATTTCTTTGTGGATATTATAATTAGTCACATACCAGGGAGCTCATGTAATCATTCTGAGCGTCTTGTTCTGGTATCGCTGTATAATTTCGATATTAGATATTAGGTTGGATGCAACTTGAGGGGGAGTGTTCGTAGCAATGATTGCAGTATCGTCGGCGTATGTTGCTATCTCAACAGCGCTTGTTGTAGGTATTTATTGTAGGTGATAAATTTGTATAACTCAGCACCTTTTGGATTTACCAGCCTTGACCGCCGCCATGGATGCTTTGCGTTATAGTCCCCTCCAGCAATAAAGCATCTACCACGTAGTTGAAACGGTGAATTCAATTTGTCTTTTGTGCATGCATATCTTGGTGTTAGATACACTGCAGCAATGGATATATATATTGTACTTGAATCGCTGCAGTGGTGTAAATGTGGGGGTTGAGCAATTAAACAAATCCATGTGTATCACTCACATTGGGAAAAATTGGAGGTGGTTTTTATTTACTCGTTCTATCCATTTCCAATTCATTAGTTGTTGTTGCATTTGTTGTTTTATTAGTCTTTTCATCTTCCTTTTTAAGAGCTTAGCCTGTCGAGATGTAGAAGGGCCATGGTAGAGACTTTTCTTTCTCACAGATGACGGCTCTTCATTTTTCCGTTTAATTGAGCGTGGATTTGTTGCCACCTTTTGCCACGCAAAATTATTGTTTTTCCAACGTCTCCTAAAGACCTAATATTGTTACTTAAAAGTAGCCGATTTGCAGTCACTTATCAGTTATTCTAATTTTAGAACAGGTGACCGCTGCTTACTGCTTGTTGGTCTTGCGTGTGCTGTTTTTAATTTTGTTTGTTTGTTTGCGAATTTCGAATATCACTATTCTGCGCGTGTGCGACCATACTCTTTGAGTGCCTGATACAAATATTGTTTTAAATTAATAATATGGGACTTGCGAATGGTGAACCAATTAGTCTAAACATGTTGCACTTTAGCAGTTTGACATTTTTTTCACACTAAATCTCGTTCAGTTCGACTTAATATATATTGCCTTTTGTGAACTGTTTTCGTTGGATCTACTAGTGCAATTTTCATTTCACCAACATTGACTTTACTAGAGGGGATACCTTTCATTTCAATTTCAATATTATAATATAATATAAATAAATGTAGTTGTGTTTTATCTTGTCCATCGAGTTCATTATCAACATTGGATGACTCATAACTTGTACAAAAATTATTTGTCTGGCTCTTGAAATCTTAAATTTCTTTGAAAAAACGACAATGATGAAACGACAATATAAAAACCCTGATTTAAATTCTCTCGACCAATAACAATATCGTTTTGCTTATTACATTAAACAAAATCTCAATACAATTATCATTAATAATATAATAATAATTTATAATTAATAATATAATATAATAATTAATAATATAATAATAACAATTAACGTAAAAACGTTACTTAATATTTTAACTGTACTAGATATGCCATTGCAGCCTATGCCTTTTAGCTTTACAAGAGCCACGGACACCGCAATTTCCTAATTTTCAATCTGATGCCAGTTCTTTAACCATGCGGCTTGCGTGGACTTCAATACACTGGCCGTCCGTTGGTCGATTTGAAACATATTTAGAAACATGGCAGCTGGAGTTTGTATTGTATCAAAGCGCTCAATGAAAAGTTCTTTAAGCTCGAGCTAGATAATATCATTATAGCATATTTGAGAAAGCCACTGTGAAGCTCTCCCTTCTAATGCTAAACTTAGAGCGATGACAAACACACTTGCTTTTAATTTCCACAGCAGTACACCACGAAGCAGCGTTGGCACCTGCAGTGTCAGGATTGATTTTGAAGCGTTCGGCTTTGTCCAGCATCAGACGATGTTGCTTGTATTCAATAAAATTATAAATAAATATATATATATATATATATATATATATATATATATATATATATATATATATATATATATATATATATATATATATATATAATTTCGATGCGTTGGGTAGGTAACTCAAATTATCACTGACCCTCTCTCTCTTTTATTTCTCTACCTTGCACCGAACTACACTCGGCGACAACTTCTTTGTCGCTACACTACAACACAGCAACGCCATCGTTGCTAATATAAATACTTAAGCATGCGATGACACGACATACATATAAGTTAACGACATACATATAAGTTACAGTTTAACACTTTATTGTCAACCTAATTAAGGGTCAGTAACTGTGCGCATAGTGCTGACACAACTAAATGTGGTTGGTCAACGTCACTTATTGATTAACAATAAAGCTACTTGCATTCCAGCAACTGACGTTAATCATTTTATTATTGATATAATATTATTGAACCACAAGGTGTGTGAAAGTGAAAGGGGCAAAGTCAAGTCTCCACCATAATCTTCATAATCATCACAATTCAGACCACGAGCTCACGCCGCTGGACCGAGACAACAAACCCAACACTGCAGGATTTCTACACCCTACACATAGCATAGGGAAAAATTCATGTAAGCGGAATGTTCTAATAATTGACTTTTAGGCTTTTTTAGTATTTAAAAAAAGAGACAGATCAATTTAGTCATTGTAACGGCAAGTGTATGTATTATATGGATTGATCTTATTGGAGCCCAAGCCATCCGGTTACGTAATATTATTGTTAACAAATTTGTTTATTGTCTAGTATAAGACAGATTGCAAATAAAAACAGCAATTAAAAAAAAAAAAACAAAAAAAAAAACAAAATTATTCTGTATTTCGATTATTAAAAAAATTAAAAGATAGTAATCGGCCATCGCAAGGTTTGAGAACGCGAAGCGTTTGATACGCGGATAATCAAAATAATGACTCGCTAATGGAGTTCTAAGATAGCCTTCAGCGAAAGCTCACACTGGTCAACAACAAGGTCGTAGCATCGTACTCATGGAACGAGGAGGTTGGAGAAGATACGTTGCACGCATTTGTCACAGGCCTAAGAAAAGACTTGAGAGCTTTACTTTTTCCAGCTCAACTATGGCGAAGGAAGAAAAGAGAAAAAAGCAAAAACTCTCCTAACAGAGCCAATCTCCTAGAATGCAAGAAAAGAATCCCTATTATAGGAAACAGGGACAACAGCACAGCAATGCATAGTCTAATAGTGCACAGAAGAACCAAACCCATGCCAAGTCGCCCATGGACGTTGACCCTTCAATGTCAAAGTTTAGGCAGCAGATAGGTTACAATAAAAATCAGTTCAGTCAGGGTCCAAAACGAACAAGGCAAAAAAAGGCAGAATTCATCTGAAAGGGTCTCAGGTCAGAGGCGCCCGCGGGTGAATAATACTGTGCAAAGAGAGCCCACCCAAGAGTGTGAATACGATAAATTAACTCACGAACAGAGTGCAGAGATTGACGAATGTTAGCCTTTCGCCTACCGTTCATCGAAGAAGACTAAAGTTTCTTATCGACACGGGTGCGGCAAAGAATTACATCAAGCCGATAAAGGATGTTATGCCGGTAAAATCCCGCTTCACCATCAGTTTCATTCATGATTCTGACTAAATTAGCCAGATATGTTGTTTGAACATTTTTGGTAAGCCATTGTTGTGATCCTTTGGAAACGTTTTACGTATCGCATTCGAAATGCGCAAAGCTTTACTTTTTGTGCAATTGATTAAGTATTTAAACACATAGAGCTTCTGCTCTGGTATGAAGTTAGTTGAATAATTATTCTTTATTATGAATCTTTGCCTAAATACATTATGTATAAAGAGTTCTTCCATAAAACGGGAGAGCGTAGTATGCTTATATATAAGTATATACATATGGCATATACATTAGGCAAGCGGCAAAAAGCGTAGTCAAAGTGCAGGCGCGGCATTTCCCACGCTGCTGGTCAGTCCACACATAAGTGGCTGATCATATTTAAGTTGTCTATCTTTGCGCTCGTCTTTCGTATGTTTATGCATAGGGACAATTTCTCACTATGTGCACATGTAGTATACACTATCATATGTTGAGCATATGACGCATTTATATGTGGAATACTCTACATTGCGTCGGATATTATGAATATGTTATCAAACATACTACAAAGTATCAGTTGACAATTAAAAAAATTTCTATTCTTCTATTATCTACATATACTTTAAACATATTTCTCATTTAAATAAAAATTATAATTAAATTTAAAGAACTTAGAGCCGGTTTCCAAAATACAACAAAAATCAAATTTGTACAAACCAAATGCAATATATGTATACCCTGATACCCGTCTCATCTGCGTTTTTTTAAATATTTTTCAGTTTGTATCGAGTATTAAAAAAAACAAATACCAAATAAAAAGCGACATTACGACACCAAGAGTATGAAGTAGGAAATTAGGTATGGAAAAAATCAAATAAGCGCTTAGGTCAGGAAGACCTTGGATCGACAGTTCTTATTAAAGGGAGGGTGGTCCATAAGGACAATCTGGAGACAATCGTATAACGAATACGGATAGCTAGGACACACGACAAACGTGACATCGTACGAGACTTTCGTGGACCAAACCAGACAGATGATAGAGTTATTCAAACAACAACATATAAAGGACGTACTGATCACGGACCTCGGACACATAGAGACGCTAATTAGAACGCTTAAAATAAACCATAGAATGACCCGTAGCATTAACCTGTTAGGAACATCCCTTAAGGTGATAGCTGGGACTCCTGACCTTGATGACTGGGAACAGATTAAGTTTAGACAAAATCAATTGGTAAACTCCGAAAACGAACAAATAGAACTAAACTCAAAATTTTAAACTCGACTCAACGAACTGAAAATATTGCTTAATTCAATAATTAAAACGGACCAAGCCGATATTGAACATTTATATGAAACAATTCTGGCTAAAAATCATCATCATAAATCACTGATCATATCAGACTTCCTAATTTAATTCTTACTATAACCCATTCCCGAATACGTGTGCAACAAAGTTGCGCCACTCAACAGATGTCGCTGATACCAACGTAACTGATCCATCGCAACGAACCGATGAGGAATGTCACGAGTCGCGTGGTCGGCATTCTGTCGAGAACGCCGTCAGCATCGTTGCCGGGGCTGGCAGCTTAAGTTATGTTTAGAGAATTATGCTTAAGTCAAGTTAAGTGTAGTTTTATAAGATCCACGATCCACACGGACCACTAATAAATATTCAAAGTGATTGGAACACAAGTCTCTTATCTATAATTGGCACCCAACTGCTTAATAAAACTAAGCAACAAATTGCGTCTCATATTCAACTTCCAAGACCATAAGCAAAACAAAAATGAAACTCATGTAAGTAAATTGCTTAAGTATTTCTCTTGAAGAAGAAAATAAAGAAAAAATGAAATAAATAAACTGTGAATTGATCAATTGAACTGGAGTCTGTGTTTAATTAATTTTCTTATTTTGTCAAAAAATTCGTAATCATTAATAATAAACCAAAACAGTTACATAATTTATGTCGAGAAATATAAATAAAGAACGACAATTTGACAGTGACGAAGAATTAGCCAATCTATTGAAAAAACATGACGACACAAGAGGTGATTAATATTATGGAGGCAAATATGAGGAGGCCCTTGAGGAGCAGGAACGAAGGTTCCTATCAGTAATAAAACAAATGAAAAGTGATTTTGATAGTAGGATAGTAGATTTAGTAGATAGTAGATTTAAAAAAAGACATAAAATATCAAAGATTTGGTTAAGTCCTTGCCGGAATTTGACGGCAAGCTAAGTGAATACGTTGCCTGATGATAAGCAGCAACATATGCTTAAAAAATTTATGAGCCTTATGTCGATAGCTCGAAATACTATAACGCTGTTTGTATTATCAGAAATAAGATCAGAGGCGCGTCTAGTGCAACACTGTCTTCTTTCAATACAGTTTTAAATTTCAAAGCTATTATAGCTAGACTCGATTTTACGTACTTGGTACGCTCAGACAAGGCGAGCTTACTCTTTTCGAATATTACGACGAGGTTGAGAAGACATTGACTCTTCTCACCAATAAAACAAACATGACCCATGACAAACATGACACTATCTTTTCCTGCCCAACCTGAAGATTTACCCACAGCTTTAGCGCTAGCTCAGGAAGCTGAAGTTTGCATCGAATATTCACAGTTCGCTGTAAGTTTCGCAAAAACAAATGACGAAAAAACACAAAAATCGTTTTCTCAACGCCATCCACATTACCAGAATTGCGATAGTAACACAAAGCAGGGAAATTATTCACAAAACAGCAATAACAACAAGGCAGGTGACCAACCACAATCTCCAACAGACCCCCAGCAGAAATCCTTTAAGCAACGGTTCCAGCCTCGAGAGAAATATCAGGCACCTGAGCCCGTGTACGTTGATCCATCAATGTCGCGTTTCCGCCAACCAGCCAATTGCAACAAAAGAACAAATTCCATTTAGAGTCGACAAAATGTCAACTACTCTGCTCAAGAACAAGACACTAACGATAATGATTATCGGTCCTTTTCTGAAGAGAATTGCCAAGCTGGTGACGATGATGTAGCCGACGACTTGTGTAATTTTTTAGGAAGATGTAGGGAACGGATTAGTTCTCAAACTACTTATTGATACCGCAGCGTCCAAGAACTAAAGAAAACCCTTGTCCGATTTAAAAAATGTGATCCGTGTAGAAAAACCTTTCCAAGTTAAATCTACTCACGGGGGCACACAAATTTTATAAAAATGTCAGATTAAATTGTTCAATGAAACAACTTATTTTTTCTTGCTTCCAACACTATGTGATTTCGATGGAATAGTGAGACTAGATACAATAGTGAGACAAATACATACAAATCAATGCACATATCGACTTAAATTATATTAAATAAAATTAAATTATATTAACTTTACCCAAGTTGACGATTCTGACGTTCCGACAGTAATGAGACCCTTCAATGCAATGATCAATAAAAGGTCAAAAGCGTTTGCAGACCCAAAGGAATCTCTCCCCTCCAATATCAACACTGTGGCCACTATCCGAACGGATAACTAGCCAGTTTACTCAAAATTATACCCTTACCCAACAACTTCTCAAAAATGGCATCATTCGGCCATCACGATCACCTTACAACAACCCTATTTGGGTTGAGGAAAGAAAGGGTGTTGATGAGCTTGGCCATAAGAAAAAAGAATGGTCATTGATTTCAGGAAACTAAATCAAAAAACTGTGAATGGCAAATACCCTATACCCGCAATTTCGACAATACTGTCAAACATGGGTAAGGCCCAATTCTTCACTACATTAGACCTAAAGTCGGGGTTCCACCAAATTGAATTGGCGGAAAAGGACAGAGAAAAAACAGCTTTCTCTGTGAATAACGGCAAATATGAATTTTGCCAACTCCCCTTTGCCCTGAAAAACTCTCCAAGCATATATCAAAGAGCCATAGATGATGTATTGAGAGAACAAAGAAGGAAAACTTGTTACGTCTACGTTGACGACGTAATAATTTTCTCTGAAAATAAAGAGGATCATGTCAAGCACATTGACTGGGTGTTAAAAAACCTTTACGAAGCTGTCATGAGAATATCCCAAGAAAAGTCCAAGTTTTTTAAGAAAACCGTTGAGTATCTGGGTTTTGTCGTAAATAGAGGCGGTGTTAAAACATCCCCCGAGAAAGTACAGGCCATTTCCAACTTCAAGTCACCTTCAACCTTGTTTGATTTTAGGTCGTTCCTAGGGTTATCCAGCTATTATCGGTGCTTCATAAAGAATTACGCCTCGATAGCAAAACCGTTAACCGAACTCTTGAAAGGAGACAACGGCAAGGTAAGCGCTAATCAGTCAAGAAAATTCAAAATTGACTTAACACATAAACAGCTGCAAACTTTCGATAAACTGAAAAACATTCTCATGTCTGAGGATGTGATGTTAAGATACCCGGATTTTGAAAAGAGCTTTGATTCTACATCTGACGCCTCGGCACATGGCCTTGGCACCGTTCTTTTACAAGAAGGTCTCCCGATTACAATGATTTCAAGAACATTGCGGGATAAAGAGGCAGATTTCGCTACAAACGAGCGAGAACTGCTGGCAATAGTTTGGTCACTCAAGAATTTCCGGAATTACCTGTACGGAGTTAGAGACCTAAACATATTTACTGATCATCAGCATTTTAACCTTTGCGGTATCTGATCGCAATACAAACGCGTTTATCGATAAACATAACGCTAACCTCACTTACAAACCTGAAGAATTACGTAGCAGATGCATTGTTACGACAAAACGTGAATGCTTTGGACTCGGAGTTGCAGTGTTCGGATCTCGCTACAATCCATAGCGAAAAGTCCTTTACCTACACTATCGAGACCACCGACAATCCAGTAAAGTGCTTTAGTAATCATATAATAATTGAGCAATCTGATTCCCCTTCCTTAAAAACGATTCCCCTTCCTTAGTTTCAGAACAAAACAAGACACGTCATAGGAATCTGAGATCGTGGTACTCTTCTGCGAACATTGCAAGATGTAGTAAACACAGGAGTTGTCAATGAAATTCACTGCGAGTTGCCAATCCGTGCCTTTATTCAACATTGACAAGAGCTCACCGAGTGGTACAGAAAAATGTTAAGCAAATAATGTGCGACTATTTTTTTCTATACATGACAAAACTTGCAGCAGAAGTTGTTGCAAATTGTAAAACATGCCAAATATAACTGACATCCCCAAAAACAGATGTTAGGCGAAATAGATGTCGATGTATTTTCCACAGACCAAAAATACGTACGATAAATTCTCCAAATTTGCCGTGACCCAGCCACTTCTGCAACTGGTAAACCTCTTTCCCAACATTCATACCATTTATTGCCATAATGAAAGGTCTCTAAATTCAGAAACAGTTCAGTCCATTTTGTCAAATTTTAATATTCAAATTGCAAATGCACCTCCTTCCCACAGTGTCTCGAACGGCCAAGTCGAACGGTTTTACAGCACCTTAGCAGAAATTGCGCGCTGTATGAAATTAGATAAGTAAATAGCGAAACCATCTATTTGATTCTCATTTCCACAATAGACACAACAACAGAAATAAGGATAACAGAAAGACTCCAAAATGCACAGCTAAAAAAATTACTCAGGGAAACGAAAATTGAACCAACAAAGAGTATGAAGTAGGAAATAAGGTATGGGTTAAATCAAACAAGCACTTAGGTAATAATCTGACACCACTATGCGTTGAAGGCATATTAGAGGCAGACCTTTGATCGGCAGTTCTTATTAGAGGGAGGGTGGTTCATAAGGACAATCTAGAAACAATCTTAGAACGAATACGGATAGCTAGGGCACACAACAAACGTGACATCGTACGAGACTTTCGTGGACAAAACCAGACAGATGATAGACTTATTCAAACAACAACATATAAAGGACGTACTGATCACGGACTTCGGACACGTAGAGACGCTAATTAGAACGCTTAAAATAAACCAAAATGACCCGTAGCATTAACCTGTTAGGAACACCTCTTAAGGTGATAGCTGGGACTCCTGACTATGATGACTGGGAACAGATTAAGTTTAGACAATAAGTAGAACGGACCAAACCAACATTGACCATTTATATGAAACTATTCTGGCTAAAAACAGAATGATCATAACCCATTCCAAAGTAAACTTGATCAGTCCTGCTATGCTAAATAATACCGATGTTCAAGAGATGGCATTTAAGCAATTTACAAATGTTAGCATAACTTACGTATTAGAAGTAGCTACTATTCAGGCTTTCCAAAGTAACGATATTTTGTATTTCTTAAATAAATACGCTATACCTAAGCTAGTATGTAAAGAAATTCATGTTTTTTCCGTACAACATTCCGACAGAATATTAGACTTCAAAGGCGCCAACATCGTTGCAGACTGTGGTGCAGACATCTTTGCGGTTGGAGAATGCGAGGTGACGGTGGGCACTACTGCACGAGGCACGAGGCGCATGGTCGGCATTCTGTCGAGAGCGCCGTCGGCATCGTTGCCGGGGCTGGCAGCTTACGTTATGTTAAGAGAATTATGCTTAAGTCAGTTAAGTTAAGTTTTATAATGACCACTGCACGATCCACACGGATCGCAAATAAATATTCAAAGTTATTGGAACACACGCTTCTTATCTATAATTTATATACGGGAGCTGCGAATTTGCCCTACAAAATTCAAATTATCATATTCGCGTGCGTCATTTCCTAAGAGATTCAACCTCTGTTCGTTCGTATCATTTATTGTTTTCCTCTGTTATATCTGAATTTTCATGAAACTAGTTATTAACTCGCTGATGCTTTGGACCAGTGTGTCAGCTTGTGCCACCATTTGTGCGCTTATACGCCTGTGCCTGTATTTGATTAGAGCTTGCATTCGTGCCTTGTTGTTGGCCAAATGCTGTAGGCTGTCTATACATTGAAGAAGATGGATCAACGTCCATTGACTCACTTTGTTCCTGATTACGAAAACCCATTTTCCCGTGATCATTGGTATAGCACGAGCTACAAACAAGACATCACTGAATGACGTCCTAGCTCCTGATATGAGCACACATCATTTATCATTCATGGCTTTGGCTAAGGAAGTCTTGTGTGTCATAGTGGTCTTATTTGTTAGTAAGGCTAACTTTTTCTCAACTTGTTCATAATATTCTTGTAGAGATAAGTTTCCTTGCCTGAGCATTGAGATTTCATGTTCTAGCAGATATATATATATATATAAATATATATATATATACATATATATATATATATATATATATATATATATATATATATATATATATATATATATATATATATATATATATATATATATATATATATATATATATATATATATATATATATATATATATATATATATATATATATATATATATATATATATATATATATAGTGACAACAGACAGAATGTCATGAAAAAACTAACTAAGAACTTTCCGCCATTATTCAAGCCAATACTAAAGAAATTATGCACCAAGTACACAGACATAACAAATAACTTTTATAAACAAGAGAGAGACAAAGAACCAGTATATATGAAAAATAATATAGTACCACATGCTCATAAAGAAGTTAACAAACAAGTCGAGAAGCTCATTATAGACAAAGTAGTGGAACCTTCCGTATCAGAATATAATAGCGCAATATTATTGGTACCTAAGAAAGGTCTACCAGGCTCTGATACAAAAAGATGCCGACAAGTAGTGGACTATCGACAGATTATTAAAAAAATCCTATCCGATAAATTTCCACTTCCCAGAATCGATGACATTCTCGATCAATTAGGTAGAGCAAAATATTTCCTATGTTTGGATTTAACGTCTGGTTTACATCACATAATCTAATAATAATCTAGAAATTTAACGTCCTTCTCCACAAGCAATGACTCATATCGTTTTACACGATTACCTTACGGTTTAAAAATAGCGCCCAATTTTTTCCAAAGAATGAGGACAATAGCGTTTTCTGGACTAGATTTTTCACACGCATTCTTGTATATGGATGACATAAAAGTTATCGGTTGTTCTAGAAATCATGTGATTAAAACTTAACAAACTTAACAAACGTTTTTGATTTATGTAGACAACACAACCTTAAATTACACCCAGAAAATGTAATTTTATCATGTATGAAGTGATATTCCTAGGTCACAAGTGCACTGATAATGGTATTTTACCTGATGACAAAAAGTATGATGTCATTGAAAAATATCCCGTCCCTACGGACGCTGACAGCGATAGAAGATTCGTAGTTTTTGCAATTATTACCGACGTTTTATTAAAAACTTCGGCGACTATTCACGGCACATAACTAGACTATGTAAAAAGAATGTCCCTTATGAATGGACTGCAGAATGCCAATATGCATTTCAATACCTAAAAACTAAACTTATGCAGCCAACTTTACTACAATTCCCAGATTTTACCATGGTTACCGTATATCGTGTATTGCTTTAACACAACACCATCCGTAACTCATAACTATTGTCCATATGAACTAGTATTTGGAAGACTAAATAACTTACTAATACAATTTAACAGCATAAATAGTATAGAACCTTTATATAACATAGATTATTCTAAAGAAATTAAGTTTAGATTAGAAAACGCTTATAAAAGAGCGCGAATACTTTTGGAAGAACATAAAATTAAACAAAAAGAAATAAAAGAAAAGAAAGTAAAATATTTTAAAATAGAAATAGGAGACCAAGTTTACAAAAAAAGCGAAACTGGTCATAAACTAGAACCATCTTATATAGGACCTTTTGATGTCACTAGTAATAAAAAAAAAAAATTAAAATATTCTCATAAAGAATAGTAGAAATACTAAACAAAAAGTTCATAAAAGAAATAAATTCATAAAAAAAAAAAGATTTCACGGAATAGATCTGATCAACCACTCCAAATAAAAATAAAATAAAAAGAATTTTTTCTTCTCGATTAAACAAAAATTTTTTTTTCTACACGACAACTAAAAAACTATTAAAATTAAGTAAAATAAAAAAAAATGTTATATATATAATTATTATTAATCACATATTTGAAATAACTTATTAATATAACGTTTTTTTTTTTTTTTTTTTTTTTTTGAAAAGGGAAGTGTAGTATGTTTAATAATATCTGACATACGATCAGTCACTTATATGTGGACTGTCCAGCAGCGTGGGAAATGCCGCGTCTGCACTTTGCCTAAGCCTTATGCCGCTTGCCTAATGTATATGACATATGCATATAAGTTAATTAATTTATCCCTTTACTGCTTATGTAGATTAGCACATACGATGTAGCGGTGTTATTACTTTTGTATCTGTTGAGGATTGACACGTGGTGTTGCGCGTAATGAGAAGACTTGAATAATTCCGTGGCCGACGTTCTTTATTTTTCTTTATTCCCAAAATTCCTCTAAAAACTAAGTGACATAAATTCTTATAATCAAAGCTAGCCCTAAGCCCTGAAGACACTGACATTGCATATTATGCTAGGGCGGTTATTTCGCCGGCTAACAACACTGTCGCGCGTTGAAGCTTCTGTCGCTGTTGTGCACTATCTGCTCGGAATGGCTAGTGTCATGCTGGCGATATTCAGCTTGAATATTTATGTTCTGCTAGTCAGCTGTATCAACTTATACATATAAGTTAACACAAACACTTCGGATCGATCTGCTAGTCCAATGCTTTCAACGTAAAGACATCTTGCACATACTGCAAGGTCAGCATATTTGATCCTCTAGAACAATCTGGACTAGGCTCTGCATTTATATTTTTGGTTTTTTACCTGTCTAGATAATACACTGTGCTTAGGCAGTCGCAAATCGTTGTCATTGTCACGCAGGTTCCTTTGCCTGTTTTATATATAAATAACTGTTATATATTAGTAACGGTTGTTTGTGATTTGCGTGCCAACAAGAACAACAAGAACAGCATCCTGCGCATCTAGATAAACGATTATTTAAGTTTAGTTTAAGAATACAACTCGGAGTACACCAACGTGGCTCGTCATGAACAATTGATTTAAATAAATAAAATAAACAGTAGTAGTTAAATAGAAAAAACTCAGAAATGAAAGTTCTAAAAACAAAAGCTAAAAAAAACCACCAAGAAAATAAAACTATTAGAAGAAAACCCAGAAGTAAAAGTATTCAATAAAAAAAATACAAAGCCAAAGTGCGACTCCTTTCAAAAATGGAAACCAAGTGCACGTCCATTTTCTAAAGCCATTGATTGACAAAAATAGTAGTAAAGAAAAAATGGATGCATCTCAGTTACTGGAAGTCATAACTGCCGTTAAAGGTGCGTTAGCGGCACAAAAGACAGATTTAGAAAATAAAATATTAGATGTCACAAGAAAACTTGACAGTCTGAGGATGCAAACTCCTACAGTATAAGTCCACAAAGAGGTAGACATATTGCCAGGTATTAAATGTGACGAAACCTTGGTCGTTGTGTACTCCCTACCATACTTCGAGGGAAAACAAGAGACAAATGTTGCATGGCGGATAGCCGCAAATGTAGTATATAGCATTTTCAAACCGTATTTTCAAACGGTAGCAATAATTAGAAATAATATTATAGGGCCAGCAGACAATGTATTGGCAACATTTAATACTGTGCTCAACTTTGATGCGATCATTGACAGGAGATTCTCCTTTTACGTCCCCTTTAAGCTTGTTAATAATTCTGAATATAGTGGTTTCATGTTGTACCTTGTACCTTGTGCTGGTTATCTTTGATTTAATAACCTCGACTGCTATATCCTCTTGGTTGCCATTTGTTCGTTCTATTATGCATAGAGCAGTGAAGAACCTATTAAATTATAATTTTTTACCATCAAATTCAGGGACTGAAGAGGAAACCTGCTTCATTCCCTATCTAAGGCTACTTGGCCAACCATTATAGTATGTACTTTTTCTTGAAGTTTATTTTGTCGCTACCGAACCTACCCATGTTCAAAATAATGAATATTAATTGTTATAATGGAAAATAACAGAACTAAAAGATTTCATGGAATATTTTGATTTTTTTTTTTTGTATTTAAATTATTTGGAAAGGAAAAAAATATTTCTTCTCTTTGGTCTTCAAGCAAAACTATTCTTTTATGCAGCTATATTTATATACCTAGCGCCAGAGACAAGGATATATTGTTAATTAGTGCACATGATTGGCTGACATTTTTCAATTAATGGTCCAATCAATTTTCAACCAATTTTCAAGTATCAACTTGGGGTAGAAGCTTATATTATTGGCAAAATCAGGCATATGCATTTCTACAGCCCGCTTGCGTTACTTTGCTCTTTTTCTTCTTCTTGGTCAGTTTTCTTTGATAACATCTCCAAACGATCCCAGAACGGGAGAGCCTAGTATGCTTGTATATATGTATAAGCATAAGGCATATACATTAGGCAAGCTGCATAAGGCTTAGGCAAAGTGCAGACGCGGTATTTCCTACGCTGCTCTTCAGTCCACATATAAGTGGCTGATCGTATTTCAGTTAAGTTTATGCATAGTTTAAAGCGTCACTATGTGCCCATGTAGTATACACTATCATTTGTTGAGCATATGACGCATTTATATGTAGAATACTCTACATTGCGTCGGGTATTATTAATATGTTATTAAACATACTACATCTACTTTCTTTTTATTAAGTGCGTTGGCCCCATTCGATGGCATAATAGATTTCGAGCTGCTAACGCAAGTTGTAGCAACTATTAATGTTAAAGGGAACTCAATTGACTTTTACTACTGCGTCGACGTCAACTTCACCAATTTAGATGATATAGTTTTCGCAAACAACGAAACATTTCGTGAAAGCCGAAATCAAAGACCTACTCCGGAATAGCATAATAAAGCCTTCAAAATACATGTACAGTAATCTGACTTGGGTTCTTGACAAGAAGAGATGTGACGAGAACTTCAGAAAGCTAAATGAGCGATAACTACCATATTTACGTTGATGACGTCATAATATTTTTCCAAAATGGAGAAGATCACATCAGGCACATAGACTGGGTTCTAAAGAGTCTAAGCGAGGCCAACATGATAGTCTCAAGGGAAAAAACTCTATTTTAAAAAAAAAAACTGTAGAGTACCTTGGATTCGTTGTAACCAAGGGAGGCGCAGAAAGGAATCCTGAAAAGGTAAAAACCATTCAGGAATACCCTTGGCCAAAAACTGCTATTACAGATGTTTTATAAAAGATTTTGCTACCTTTGACAAATTTACTTAAAGGCGAAAATAAGCAAGTACATGTCTTCAACGAAACTACGCGAAAACGGATCCTGAAAAGGCAAAAGCCATTCAGCAATACCCTGAGTCAAAAACTCTGTTCGAACTTAGATCATTCTATGGCCTAGCCTGCTATTACAGATGTTTTATCAGATTTTGACACGATTGCAAGATCTTTGACGAATTTACTTAAAGGCGAAAATGGCTCAGTAAGCAAGTACATGTCGAAAAAACAAGCGTCTGCTTCAACGAACTGCAGAGAGGCTAAAAAACATTTTTACTTTTAAAGACGTAATGCTCAGCTATCCTGATTTTCAAAAGCCTTTAGATTTAAGAACAGACGCTTTGGCTTTTGGAATTGGTGCAGTCCTATCGCAATATGGTAGACCCATTACCAAGATTTCCAGAAGTTTAAAAGATAGAGAGGCCAACTATGCAACCAAAGAAAGAGAACTATTGGCCATAGCTTGTGGCATTGACAAGCTACAGCATTATCTGTACGGCGCTAGCGACATTCACATTTACATAGATCATCAAGCACTAACCTTTACGGTTTTGGACAGTAATCCAAATGCAAAGATAAAAAGGTGGAAGGCATACATAGATGAACACAACGCAAAGGTTCACTATAGCCAGGAAAAGAGAACCATGTTGCGGACACTCTTTCCAGGCAAAACATTTACGCTTTAAGTAATTACATATCATACGACGCGGTCGACATACATACGCAGTGAAATATCGTTGTCTTACACGATAGACACAACGGATAAGCCCATCAACTGTTTCAGAAACTAAATAGTTCTGGAGGAAGCAGCTTTCCTCTTACGACGCAACTTCATAATTTTTGGGGAAAAAACCGCCATGTGATTCAATTGACAAAGCAAAAAATGAAGTTATGGGAGAAGTAAGGGTGGTAATCAACCCAAACATGATTAATGTGCTCTTTGTGACCTGCCCACGCTTGAATCTATCCAACATGAGCTGGTGAAAGCCTTTCCATCAACGAAGTTTTGGTACTGCAAATAGAGAGTTATGGATGTCACAGACAAAACAGTAAAAAGGGAGATAGAACTAACAGAACATAATCATGCACACAGAGCTACACAAGATAACGTTAAACAAATTCTAGAGTACTACTTCCCAAAAATAATCGAATTGGACAAAGAAATAGTTAAAAATTGTAAAACCGGTACCTAAGGCCAAATACAGCAACAGACATCCGAAAAACCAAGCATTTAGTGAAACCCCATTGCGCATTTTTCAACTGTCAATTTTTCTAAGTTTGCAATAGTGCAACCAATTGTGTCTCGTACTATAACGGACGTTAAAGGCCATTTAATCTTGAACTATTTACCTAAAAACCGCACTCAACTCCGGAAGCATCACCTCAATGCTAAACAAGTAAGAAAGCTCTAGTCGGGGTGCCCGACTAGGAGATACCCTGAGCCCAGTCCTATTTGCGTTTTTTAATATTTTCCGTAGTTTGTATCGAATATTAAAAAAATATAAATAAACAAGTAAGAAAACTCTAGTCGGGGTGCCCGACAAGGAGATTCCCTGATCCCAATCCTATCTAAGTTTTTAAATATTTTCCGTAGCTTGTATCGAGTTTTCAATAAAAAAGTAAATAAATAAAAATATATTTATACGCAATGCTCACGAACTCTATTGACAGCGCCACTTCATAATTAAAAAAATAAATAAACCAATCAAAAATGTCTCATCGCCGCGAGTTTCAAACCCAGGCATTAACCACTTAGGTCCGCCGCCTCTACTAACGCATCCACTGCAAGAAGAGTTGCAAATTTAAAGTTAAGTAGTAGCTAGTAATTCATCGAATAGAAAAGAATACACGCGTTTGAATGTATATGTACACACGCATAGGAAAAATGCGTGCGCGTGCCGCTGCTGACATGTGCTTTTGTAAATTAGCCAAATGTTTTGTTTAATAACTCCTGTTTTACTTAATGGATTTTAATTAAATTTTCAGCATATATATGTAGATCATCTATTGGCTTGGTTGAGATGCAAACGCCGTCACATAAATATTTCCAACTAAACTTAAATTTTAAGAATTTGGGGAAATTTGGATCCGGTATCCAAAATCCAACAAAAACCAAAACTGCAGAAAATAAACATAAAATTAAGTACAAAATTTAGAGAAGTTCGAGATATAATTTATTTACTGACTTTCATTCATGTTTTTATTCTATAACAATTAAATGGGAATAGTTATCGAATATATAAAACAAACTTGATATGCGCGCACTATACGCGGATCTACAAAAAATTTAAAGTCTAGCTCTTATAGATGCTGAGGTCGACGTGTTTACACATACGGACAGACTGACGAGCGGACAGATGGATAGACGGACGGACAGACAAACGGACAGAGCTCAATCGACTCGGCTTGTCGTGCTAATCAAGAATATAATTACTTTATAGAGTCTGCCACGCCTCCTTCTCCCTGTTACATGCATTTGCACAAAACCATTATACCCTGATTTTCCATTTTCAATGGGATCAGGGTATAAAAACAGATACGAAATAGATGGCGTGAATGACCCACCACTCCACAGCACCTCTAATGGTCATGTGGAGCATTTTCACAGTACACTACTGGAAATAGCTAGGTGTCTTATGATTGATAAAAAGATCGACTATACCCTATTATATAATTAATTACACGCGGCCTTGGGATACAATCATTCCCTGCATTCGGTTACTTGAAAAACCCGATTAACGGAATACATGCCTCTTCAGCATAACTTGAGCGAAGCATGCAACACCAACTGGTAAAAGCTGAGCAAGAGCAGCTTGATAGGAACAATCGTACAAAGCAAAACAGAGTGTTTGATGTAGGGAAAAGGTCTTTGTAAAAAGAAATAAAATACTAGGAGATAAGCTTAGCCCTTTATGTTTAGAAGAAGTTATTCAAGCAGACCAGGAAACATCGATTCTCAATAAAGGGAGGGTGGTCCATAAAGACAATCTGAAGTAGTTTTTCTATCTCCAGCACACTCCATAGTTATAATTGATTTCAAATCATCTTTTCCTTGCATGGCTCTCAGTTTGACTATTGTTCTGCTGGCAACAGCAAATGCTCGGATTACCGAATATTCTCACTCCAGATACATACCGATAGTTGAATGTATTTGTATGGAAATAAAGAGGCTATCTTATCACTGTAGCAACGTGACATGATTCGAAGAAATATTAGACGAAACAAGTAGACTATCTGAAACCTT
The DNA here is from genome assembly GCA_035045825.1 of Drosophila eohydei. Classification (NCBI taxonomy): domain Eukaryota; kingdom Metazoa; phylum Arthropoda; class Insecta; order Diptera; family Drosophilidae; genus Drosophila; species Drosophila eohydei. Next base: position 1,313,044 of record JAWNOT010000007.1, read on the forward strand.
TCAACAATCTCACATGCGCAAATTACTACACTTGGACCACTTTAGACCACACCAGAAATCTGTTGTCTGTTTTAAGGGTACACCATAGAATTGCCAGAAGCTTAGATTTTTTGGGCGCGGCACTTAAGGTTGTTGCGGGCACACCTGATGTCGCAGATTTTGATATGATAAGAATGACGGAATCAAAACTGATCGAGTCAAAATAGGCAGGAGTAAAAAATACGAAAACTCAGCAGCAAATATACCGTAAACAAAATATTAAAAGCAAAAAGAAATGACTTTGTAGACACTCAACATCTTTATGAAACGCTATTAGCGAGGCATAGAATGTTGATTACTGAAACTCAGAATCTGAATGTCTGAACATCCCACAGAGATACCCATAGTTAGCCTATTGGAGGCCTCATCTATTAAGATCCTTCAATCAAAAAGTATTGTTTATATAAAATTAATATAAATAAAAATTAATTATCCAAAGATTAAGTCTGCAAAAAGATTAACATCTTGCCGGTATCACACGGACATGAAATTCTTCAGCTACAAAATGACATAATAGGTGAATGCAACAACTGTGATGCAACCACCTACGCACCAAACTGCAAATTGTCCCATCATGACACTTGCGTAAGCGGCCTACACTCTGGAGGGACACTCATTTGGCATTGCTTTATCGCAGCGAGCTTCGATTGCACTCAGACCTCAAATACAATTGAACATTTGTTAGTCTTTTATTCCTTGTGCCTTCCATTGAACCACACTCGCTAAAACGGGACCTTACCAAACTACATAACACAGACAACCAATCACAACGCACAAACGGGCTAATGCAATATCAACATAATGTTGCAATTATAATTCTCACGAAAATGCTCGAAGACGCGCCAATACATACGCAGTGCGACCCTCACACATATTACTAGCACGCGCCGACACGGCGCTAGGACTTTCAAACTACTTATGCCTCGACACGGGCATCCTGACCACAACACGACCTCGTAAATTATCTAATAGAATTTATCATTAACATTTTCATTTTCCATTCAACTTTATCAATTGCAACTACAAAATTTTAGCTTCTACTTTTATTTTCTTCCAGAATTCTAAATTCAACTCTTTGTTTCATTCTTAAATGAATCTAAAATTCATCTGTTAATAAATTTAATTTTCTTAACCCATTTTTTCATTATCATAAATTCAACTGGTTTCGATTTCCATCATCCTATGCTCCACACGCCACGTGATCAAAACATTTATTTTGCAATTGTGCTTGCATTATGACAAATTCTTTCAAGTTTTATAATCAGCCATTCATACTGTCTCTTTATACAGTTTCAATTATTTCCATACTGTCTCTTTCAAAACTTTCTTTTTCAATCATTTAATTACTGTCTCTTTCAATAGTTTCTTTTTCAATCATTTGATTTGAAGCCTACACTACTTTCTAGTTCAACTGGTACATACTCCTCTGGCAATTTTCTTATATCTTCGTGAGCATACTTGTACTTCCTATTATTTGTCAATGATCTAAGAATATATCTATCTCCGTCTAACAATTCAGCTATTTGTATAGGTCCTCTCAACTTTGGACTTAACTTTGTTTGATGCTTTTCTATATTCTTTAACAACACAAAATCTCCTACTTTGTATCCAACAAACTTAGCATTGGTTTTATCAACGTGCGCTTTGGTATATTGTGCAGCTGCTCATATATTTTGCACCGCTCGAGCTCTTGATTCTACCAAATCAACCTCCTTGCAATGTCACATGGTGGAAGCAACCCCAACGGACGAACAACCTTTCCAATAAACAATTCCAAAGGACTTGCCTTTGGCACTCGACTTATTGTTCAAGTTCATGTCTTCCAAGATAAAACGTTTTACAGAACTCACCCTAAATAATCTGGACCAGATGGTCACAAGATGTTCCATCGTTGTCGATATATACACAAGTCTGTTTTAAGAGAACCCTTGATCTTTTTTATGGTTATTTAGGATGCATGTAAACTAATGTAAATAATAATTATTGATCCTTAGAGCCTAAGAAAACTGTATATAAGACCATACCAGACCATTCAAGACCATACCATACCATACCAGACCATACGAAATAAACCAGTACGAATATAGCGCTTGAAAATAGATCACCATGTCGCGCCCTTCACTAAATTCTACTCATCTCTGTTGTTCAACTGGTTCAAGTACTAGTTGCGACGCCAGTAGTCACTGATTCTAGAGGCTTACAATAAAAATATAATAAAATACCTAGTCTTGGTTCTGTACCAAGGACTAAATAAAACACACAAACATTTGGTGACCCCGACGTGAATATTACAAGCATTTCTGTAATAAAATCACAAGCACTTGGTCAACGTGGCGACCAATCTCATCAAGGAAAATAGTGGATTAATTTGGCGAATCCTATTTTTGATCAACAGGTGATCAACAACTTGTCATTTGGCGGCAAGTCGTAATCTTCATCAGGATCATATTATCGACAATTTTCATTAAAAGAAGTATAAATAATGAAATAATAATGAAAAAATGGAAGGATTAATTAATAATCAGACCGCGATTGGTGAGGCGATCCATGTTCTTATTAGAAACTAACAAAGGGATACTCAGGAATGGAAATCACATCTAAAATACTTCCATAAGGCTCCGCACTTAAATCAGCTCTGGACTGCCATCGAGCAAGGCAATGAAAAAGTGCGGATTCAAATGACTGAGAATCCCGTTGGGAATTCGTATTCAAAGGAAAACTATTTCTCAAAAATCAAAGATATTGTTGCAAAATATCAAGAGGAAGTTTTCGAAAATTTGAGCGACTTGACCCTATGAAGATAGTGTTGGATAGAGATTTTTCTCTATCCGAGTTGTCGGAAGTTATTTAAATTTGAAATAACTTCAAGTTGTCGGAAGTTATTTAAATTTGAAATAACTTCCGACAACTCGGATAGAGAAAAGTCTCTATCCAACAGGTTATGGGCCCAGTTGCGGATATTTAATTGAAATATAGTGATTGTTATTAGTTATGAACTATTAACGTTCGTGTGACTCAGGACTAATTGATAATAAGCTATGAGCGGGATTTATCAAACAGAAAAGTTGGACGAAGGCAACTATGACACTTGGCGCATTCAAATGCGAAGTGTGTTGGTACACCAGGAGCTGTGGAGTGTAGCGTCAGGTGAACGGCCACCAACGAATGCTCCTGAGAATGGGAATTGGCAGGCCATAGATGAGAAAGCGCTGGCAGTGATCACATTAAATGTGGAGGCATCACAATTGGGATATTTAAAAGATTGCAAGACGTCGTCCGAGGCATGGAATCGGTTAAGAGATATCCATCAGCCAACTGGACCACCACGTGAGGTTCAGCTGTACAAGAAATTGCTTTTCAAGCGCATGGAGCAGGGGCAAAGCATTTCTAGCTATATAAACGAATTCTCGGAAATTCTGGATGGCCTTGGGACAGTAGGAATTGAGCTATGCGACGAATTGCGCACAATTATTTTGCTGTCGAGCCTTCCAGAAAGTTTCGAAAATTTCGTTGTGGCCATAGAGACGCGCGACAGTCTGCCGAACTTTAACGCTCTATGCGTCAAAGTGAAGGAGGAGAGCGAGCGGAGAGAGAACGCAGAAGGAAAGATCGAATGCGAAAAAGCGTACAAGCCAGTCGCACAGAGAGCGCAAAAGCAGAGAAACAAAAATGTGATATGTTTCAAGTGTGGCGAGCGCGGGCATATGAAGGCTGAGTGCAAAAAAGAGAACAAGCAGTACAGTTTATTAAATGCGTTGAGCGCAGATCTTTTGAAAAAGAGTATGTGGTGTTTGGATAGTGGCGCCACAAGCCACATGTGTTGTGATAAAAAGTTATTTACAAACATGAAAAAACACACAGAACTGATTAGTCCGGCTGACTCCAGTTTGCTGAGAGTAGTGGGAAGAGGAGAAAGCTAGAGACAGAATTATGCACGTTGCTGTTAAAGGATGCACTCTGTGCCGAAAATGAACGGAAATTTTTTCTCAGTGAGCAGCGCTGTGACACATAATTGCTTTATTACTTTTGGGCAAGAATATGCAAAAGTAATGCAAAAGGGTGATTGCATTGTTAAAGCAAATAAAGTTGGAGACTTGTACATGTTTCAAGGAAAGCAAAATAGCTGTTCTGCTGTGGTTAAGGCAGATGGCGTGCTGTGGCATAAACGGTATGTAAATCTGAATGTCAATAGGTTGAAAGAACTGATCAACAAAGGAATGGTGCGCGGTATTGAAAATATGATTTTCAATGATAACATGAATTGTAAAACTTGCATGCTATGCAAAATTCATGTACAGCCATTTCCTGATGCAACTGCCAATAGAGCACAAGACATATTGGATTTGGTTCATGCTGATGTGTGCGGGCCTTTTAGCACACAGTCTCTGGCTGGGTCGAGATACTTTTTAACCTTTATTGACGACAAATCAAGGCTTATCTTCGTATATTTCCTTCGGAGAAAGGATGAAGTCTTCAAGAAGTTCGTCGAGTTCAAAACATTGGTTGAACGGCAAACAGGCAAGTGTCTCAAATGTATCCGGAGCGACAATGGAGGTGAATTCGTCAATAAGCCGTTTGATAAATACCTGAAGAGTCAAGGGATCAAGAGACAACTGGCAGTAGCATACACGCCATAGCAAAATGACGTAGCTGAGAGAGCAAACCGCACGCTGGTGGACATGTAAAGGTGTATGCTGATGCAGTCAGGTTTGGGCGAATCTTTGTGGGTTGACGCAGTCAACGCAGCCGTATATATACTAAATCGATCGCCAACCAGCGCTTTGGGCAGTATGACGCCTATGGAAGCGTGGACTGGTAAGAGACCTTTTGTCGGTCATTTAGAAATGTTTGGTTCAACTGCAGTAGCTTTGGACAAGGGTCCAATAAAGAACAAACTTCAACCAAAAGGCAAGGAATATCGGATGATTGGGTATTTGGTAGCAAGCAACGGCTATCGTTTGTACGACCCAATATCTCACCACGTGAAAGGCGAGATGTTCTTTTCAACAAGATCCAAGATGACAAGGATTCATTTGTGCTTGTGTTGCCACCATCTAATGTTACCATGCAGCCTGGTAGCGGGAGTGATGACTCTGGTAGCGCTGGACACAGCAGCTATCGGGAAAGCAGCGTTGGATGCAGCAGCGATCGGGACAGCAGCGCTGGCCGCAGCAGCGATGGAGATCGCAAAGACAAAGTAAGCGAGGACGCAATTGTGGAAGTTCCTCGCATTGGTCCTGGCAGACCAAGGCTGATTCGAACCGGAAAGCCAGGCCGACCTCGAAAGCAGCACAATGTACTTGGGGCTCTGGTTGCCAGCAACGTGAAGATTCCATCATCCTATGAGGAGGCGTTGAAGAGTGTTCATGTTTCAGATTGGCGCGAGGCGATGAAACGGGAATATGACGCATGGCATACATGGCAATTGACAGATTTGCCGGAAGGACAGCGGGCTGTTGGATGCAAATGGGTATACAGAAACGCGACAAAAATGGTCAAGTAGATCGATTTAAGGCACGATTGGTAGTAAAAGGTTGCTCCCAGCAGTATGGCATAAACTATGCCGAAACTTTTTCTCAAGTATGCAGACTAGAGAGCGTGCGATTTATCTTTGCACTGGCAGCGGAATTAAAACTGTATGTTCACAAAATGGATGTATGCACGGCATACCTCAACAGTGACCTGAGCGATACGGTGTACATGAAGCAACCACAAGGGTACATTGAGCGGGCTCAACCAGCTAAGGTTTTGGTGCTGAAGAAGGCTATATATGGGTTGAAACAATCAGAAAGGGAATGGAACACAAAACTAAATGATGTCCTGATTAGTTTGGGTTTCGTGGCCTGTGAAAACGAGCCCTGTCTCTACCAGCATATAGGGAAGGATAATTTGTCGCTAATCCTGGTATATGTTGACGATATACTTATAGCATGTCAATCCAAAGAGGACCTAGTTGGCATCAAATCGGCGATTTCAAATTCGTTTGAATGTGTCGACGAAGGCGTGCCTGAACTGTTTCTGGGCATGGAAGTGAGTCGCATAGATGAGCTTGGGCCTATCACCATAGGCCATTCGCAATACATCAAGGAATTATTGCTAACTCATGGTATGGACAATTGTAGACCAGTAGCAACTCCGGTGGATGCGGGATTCCAAGTAAATTGTACCGATGGTCATTGTCAAAAGGTTGACCCTGTCAAATATCAATCGATGATTGGTGAGCTGATGTGGCTGGCACTCACGACCAGGCCAGATATTTTGCATTCAGTTGCAAAGTTGTCCCAGAGGAACCAAGATCCACATGCGTAAATGAATCTACCTCAACTACTCTGTATGGCGATAATTTGAGCGCACAGGAGTTGGCCAGAAATCCAGTCCACTATTCCCGGACTAAGCATATTGATATTAGGTATCATTTTGTACGTCAAGTAGTTGACGAAGGTCAAATTAGCTTAAAGTATGCCTGTACAACAGATATGATTGCAAATATCATGACGAAGAATCTTTATAAGAACAAGCATGTTAAATTTACTGAAATGCTAAGTTTGAAATGACTTATGTTAAATTTAAGGAAATGTTAAGTTAATTTGAAATGGATTATTAAAATTGAATTTGTAATCACAATCGCATTGAGGAAGGGTGTTGAAGAATATCATCCGTTACAATGCGATATGATATATCGATAGAAAGTATGATATATCTGAGTTGATAAGTACCATCTCTAAGTTTTACAGGAGTCACGAATAAACCACTGGAACAGAAGCACATAGGCGCGGATGTGTTTTCTATTTCAAATTTAAATAACTTCCGGCAACTCGGATAGAGAAAAGTCTATATCCAACAATATGTTCACTGATATATTGCAAAATTACGTCTGATGTAAACGTGAATAAGTTAGATAATTTTGTGGTAATATTAGATCATTAGATAAATGAAAATGGGAAATCAGGGTATAATGGTTTTGTGCAAATGTATTTTACAGGCATAAGGAAGCGTGACAGACCCCATAAAGTATACATATTCTTCAGACCTGTTCGTTTGACCCTATGGGTGACGCGTCGATCTCAGCATCTATTAGAGCTAGAGACTTTGTAGGTCCGTGTATAGCACGCCCATATAAAAACATGTTCAATATGCAGCTGTTAAGTTATATCTCGTACGTCTTACGAGCTAGAGCCTCCTAATTTCGTATTTAATTTTATGTATATTGTTAGCAGTTTTGATTTTTGTTGTATTTTCGATACAGGCTCCAAATTTCCCCAAATTCTTAAATTTAAGTTCAGTTGGAAATAGGGCCAATAAGTGAAAGAGCTTGTATTTCTACCATGCCAATCTGTAGATAACATGCTGAAAATTTCATTAAAGCCCCCATGTCAAGCAGCGTCAAGCGCACGCTTTTTTCCAATACATAGGCACACATACATTCATATTAGAAGAATCGAAGTAGCGATTGAATTGTGCTTAAATTATCAGTTGCTACTAAAGTTCAAATTTGCAACTTGTTGTGCAAGCAATGCAATGAGCACTAATCTCTGGGTTCTAGCCTGGCAGGGAGAGAATGTTTTGTATTTTTTAATTATGAAGTGCCGATGTTGGTAGACTCGATACACATTGCGTAGACAATGTGGGTTCGAATCTTGGTGTCGTAATGACGATTTTTATTTATTTTTTTTTAATACTCGATGCAAATCATGGAAAATATTAAAAAATGCACATAGGATCAGGGTATCTCCTAGTCGGGCACCCCGACTAGAGCTTTCATTCTTGCTATATATAAATTTTAATAAAAGGTGATCAGTTTAGCATAAGAGTTCAGATTGATCCAAGTATTCCGCACCAAGTCAGATACTCAGATAATGAAGTCAGCATCTTAAGAGGCTACTTAAAAACAATTTCATTTGTTGTTTCTCCACCAGTGGTAAGAAACACTGAGGCTACTGGGCATCCGTAAGACTCGCTAGAGAAGCACCTACGTATTGCAAATATAAATATATGCTTCTTGGAGAATCAGAACTCAACAAAGTCAAAGTCGCTGATCTCAAATTATTGGACCTGATGACCTGATTCGCGATATGTAGCAAGAGCCGCATGATTGCTTATGCAGTGTGGATTATGTCAAAGCGTTGAATACCCTTAAGCTTTCGATTCAGTTTTGCGTTTAATTTTATATATGCATTAAAAAAATCAAATCAGTGTATCGTAAACATTAACAAGACTAGGAGATAGTCTGATCCCAATCCTCTGAGTTTAATATTTTCCGTAGAGTGTATCGAGTATTCAAAAAATAAAAGAAAACAATTAAAAAACGACATTGCGAAACCAGGTCTCGAACCCGGATTTTTTGCGGAACGTGTACCAACTCTACCAACACCGCCAATTCATAATTTAAAAAAAAAAAATAAAACAATAAAAAATATTTAATTTCCACCGGTCTCGAACCCTGGACCTAGCTGCATACGAGCGCCGCTTCTACCAAAGCAGCCTCTGCACTGCTTACTCGAGCAGTTGCAAAGTTGAACATAAGTAGCAGCTAATAATTCAGCACAATTCAAGCGCAATTTCGATTCTTCGAATAGAAAAGAATACACGCATTTGAATGTATGTGTGCACACGCATAGGAAAAATGCGTGCGCGTGGCGCTGCTGACATGTGAACAAGGATGAGTGAGCCAATGCGACCAATACTTAGTATTACCCCGACAGCGAACCAGAGCTTGATCAATGTCTTCCTTTACATCCTGGATGGAGCGTAAGTTCTCGTTGCTCATCTGCTGTAGTAATGGGATGCTCGGAGCTGTGTCATGGCCAATGATGTTTAGGAGTGGTGACTTCGCGATGCTAGTCAGCTGACTAGCGGTCGTTCGTTCGATTACGAATTTGGTGCCGTTAATAGTCGCAAGCCGTTTGAATTTTATTATGTGGGTTCGATTTGTAAGTATCTCTGGACCGACGTCTGTGCGGATGCGGAAAGTCGCCTCGTTGACAATGATAACGCCGGCACCGATAGGTATTACTTCGTTTAGATGACTGGGCTGATTGTGGCATTGGGCCATGTTTCCTGTGTGGAGTGAACTCGCACAGGACTCGCGTCGTGATCGTTCACCAAAGCTATTGTGCTTGGTCTGGAAGTCAGAGGCATCTGGAATGGCAGCCACAACATCCCAGCAGAGGCATACTGTGAAATTAATTTAAAAAAAAAAAATACAAAAGGCAGTTGATGGAAAATTCATTGTAAAACTGCCATATTCTGAAGATATTTCAGCACTGGGAGAGTCTCGTGAGGTGGCTACAAGGCGCTTTTTTCATTAGCGAAAAGGTTCTGTCGTGATACAGATCTACAAGGTAGTTATGTAAAGTTCATGAAGTACCACCTCATAAGATCCCGAGTTCTCACTATTTCATTTCCCATCACTGTATGTTAAAACCGGACAGCAATACAACAAAACTACGAGTTGTGTTCGACGCCTCTGCCAAAACACATCCGGCAAAGCCCTAAATTATGGTCCAACGGTACAGAGTGAATTATTGTCAATTCATCTGCATTTTAGGACTCGTAAATATGTTTTTAGCGCTGACATGATATGGAGGGACTCACCCCAGGAAGATCAGAAGTACTACAGACTCAAAACTGTCACATAAGGCACAACATCAGCCACGTTTTTAACGACGATATGCTTGGAGCTTTTGGCAAATGTAAAGAAGTTGCAATTTCCATTGGGAGCAAAGGCAGTAAAAAATTATTTCTATGTCGATGACTGTCTAACAGCAGAAGATTCTTTCACAGAAGTCATAAAACTCCAAGACGAAATCAATAAAATACTTCTACCAGCAGAATTGAGGTTTCGTAAATGGTGCGCTAACCATGATAAACTGATCCAAGGAATCTCTAAGGAAGACATAATACCGTTAGTTAAACTGGATGACACGGAAGACGGCTTCAAGACATTGGGACATTGGGTCTAACATGGAGTCCTAAGACTGACAGCCTTCATGGAAGAGTTAAAGCGGCAGAAGCAACTAAAATCACCAAAAAAGTAGTATGCTCAGAATTGGCTAAAATATTTGGCCGACTAGGTCTATTTGCCCCATTGGTGATAAGAACAAAAATATTTATGCAACAATTGTGGGAATCCAACATTGTCTGGGATGAGGAGCTATCCCCAAGCCTACATGGAGATTGGAAAATATATCGTGACGAGCTTCAAAGTCTTAATAAAATAAAAAATCCTCGACAAATATTCGATGGGAAAATGCCAATCGCAAAAGAATGGAGCAGCAGTCTACATACGAATGACATATAAGGACAACACAACGACCGTCCATTTATTATGTGCAAAATCCAAAAACCATTAGCAAGACAATCACTACCTCGGTTGGAATTCTGTGCAGCTGTATTACACATGAAAAGCAGTTGCAATCCAGCGTATTTATGGACAAAAATCCATGGACAGTAACTCAATGGCGTCATGTCTCTTCACAAAACAATGCTGCAAATATACTATCACGTGGAACATTAGCAAGTAATCAGGATGCAACTAGCGTTTTGCTACATGGACCGTTATTCCTCCAGGGAGCACCATAAAAGTGGCCAGAACCATTCACTAAGTTGCCCAGCGATGACGACACCGTGAGACGAAAAGGAAACCCAAGGATGGTAGCAGCTCCAGTCGGTAAAATTGTTGATGTTATATATTCCATTAACATCAACGATTCATCTCGAAAACTACAGCGCATTATAGCATACATGATTCGACTACGACATCCAAATAAGAAGTGTAATACACTTAGACATGGAGAGTTGGAACGTACAAAAATCATTCTACGCAGGATTTAACAGGCTGATTTTCCTGAGGAATTAAAACTTGGAACTGCTGGACAAAGATGGAGTTATTCTAGTGGGTGGCAGGATCGAGAAGTCGGTGTTATCCATTGATTAAAAACATCCAATTTTGTTACCATACAACGATACAATTGTAAAATCTCTTTTACGAGAATTACATGAAGATAATATGCATTGTAGACCACAAGCACTACTTGCCAAGTCAAGGCAAAATTAAAACTGTTTCCGATGTACTCGAGCTAAACCAAGGATGTTCCAGGAATTAATGGGCAATCTACCAGAGCAACGCGTCAACAAGGTCATTTCAAAATGCTGGAGTTGATTGCTGTGGTCCTTTTTGGATTTAAGATAAAGGACCAGATAAAGCTTACAATATTTTGCTCTTTTGCGACAAAGACCATCCATATGGAGACAGTAAGTGATCTGACCACTGATAAATTCATCGCAGCCCTAAACGAATTCATTGGTCGTCGTGGAAATTATCAAACCTTTTATTGCGACAATGCCACAAATTTTGTGGGCGCCAACAACAATTTGCGAGAGTTGGAAGATACTACCAATGCATGTATATTAACTGAATATCAAAAAAGAAATGTAAAATTCGAGTTTATTCCACCTCGTGCACTAAATTTTGGCGGACTCTGGGAAGCAGCAGTAAAATCAGCAAAGCATTTACTATTAAAATATGTATCGACTGCTGCATTAACGTAAGATGAACTAGAACCCGTAATAATCGAAATAGAGGCAATACTCAATTGTCGCCCCATAACTCCAATGTCAACCGAACCAAATGACTTATCTACACTAACGCCTGGGCACTTCCTGATCAGAGAACCACTAACAGCATATGTTCATAATGCCGAAAAAACAGACGGAAGGTCACTCGGACAAAAGTTGGATCTACTTCAACATCTAAAACATACGTTCTGGACTCGATGGTCACAGGAATATCTTCACGAGCTCCCACAACAAACAGACGAGACGAGATCAACTGCAAACATATCAGAGGGAATGATGGTACTCATCAAGGAAGATAACGTTCCATGTCGACAATGGCCAATCGGGAGAATTCAAAGAGTAGTCGATGGCAAAACAGCGCAGGGCACATTCAAGCGTCCTATACATAAATTGGTGCCACTACTAGCAATCGATGAGCAACAATATAAGCACCCAATAGATGATACACAACAAACCGATCTTTCTAGCAACCCAAAGGCAAAACAATTCAAGCTACCCAGGACACAAAACGACATGTCAGCCCAAGCAATTAGACAAGAACAATTGTTCAACGGCCGGGAGTTTGTTCGAGTTCAAGTCTTTCAAGAAAAAACGCTATACAGAACTCACCTTAAATAACATAATACAGCAAGCATAAGGCTTATCAGCTGGACCAGATGATCACCAAATGTCCTATCATTGTCGCTTCTTTTATATAAGTTAACGAATAACACCACAAGTAGCATAGCAGCTAAGTAGCTTCACGAAAACAACATTCTAACATTTCTTATGCCGAAATGCTATACCCTCTAGGATGCTGATGCGCCAAATCGGGGGCCAATGCTCTGCACTGACGATAATAATCAGTGGTAATCTGACATGTCTTATGCCGAACTGCTGTGCCGTTTAGAATTAGCGTACGAAAATGCAATCATGTTCAACCATTTCATTACTGTACTTTCAACAGTTTCTTTTTCAATCATTGCATTACTGTCTCTTTCAATGGTTTATTTTTCAATCATTTGATTTAAAGCCTCTTCACTACTTTCTAGTTCAACTGTTACATACTCCTCTGGCAATTTTCTTATATCTACGTGAGCATACTTGTACTTCCTATTATTTGTCAATGATCTAAGAATATATCTATCTCCGTCTAACAATTCAGCTATTTGTATAGGTCCTCTAAACTTTGGACTTAACTTTGTTTGATGCCTTTCTTTATTCTTTAAAAACACAAAATCTCCTACTTTTCATCCAACAACCTTTGCCTTGAATTTATCAAAGTGCTCTTTGGTATATTGTGCAGCTGCTGATGTATTTTGCGCTGCCAATAGTGAGTTTTTCAAACTGCGCATTATGCGTTCTACCTTTCCGTTGGCCCTACTTGCATTTGTCGCAATTAAATGCAAATTTATTTTTTTGTTGAGAACAAAACTCACTATATTTAGAGCTGGAAAAACAAATACCCTGGTCTGCTATTATGAGGTTTGGTACTCCAAACAAAAATACACTCGATGTGTGTTAAATAAACAAATATAGTAAAAGCGTCTACTTGCACAATCACATACTCTTTTATATTGGACTTGCCACTCAACTTTCCAGTTATGTCTATGTGTATCGTGTGTTAAGGTGTGTGAATTTAACCTGATGATGACTTTTACATCTTGCAAGTAATACAGTTATCAATAAACTTTCGTATGTACTTAGACATTTGATCGAACCAGTAATAGTCATAGTCTCCTAACCCAAGTGCATGATTGATTCGTGAATCTGATTTATTACAGACCATCTAAATGCTCTGGGAACAATTGGCAAGGATCGAGTTCTACCATTCCTCTGAATTTTTCGATAAATTCATCCTGCTCTTAGCTCGTAAGTTTTTGCAATGTCTTCAGCCAGAGAGTTATCTTTTAGTTTATTCACAATATTAATAATATCGGAATCTTTGCGCTGTTCAGCCATGAGCCATTCACTAGATATCTCCGCCAGATGGGAGGATTCTGGAAAAGAAGTCGGCATGAGCCATTCGTTTACCTTCCCTATACTCTAAATCAAATGAGAACGACGGTAAGTAAGCCCGCAATTTGTGGGCCCTGGGAGATAGGTCACGTTTGGTTCTTGATTCTTTAAGTGAATTGAAATTGGTAAAAACAAAATTTGCAGGTTCTAGCATCTCTAGATGCTGGATCGATACGTTCACTCATACGGACAGCCAGACAGACAGTCAAGGCTCATTCGACTCAGCTTTTCGCCCTGGAGCCTCCTAATTTCGTATTTAATTTTATGTATATTGTTAGCAGTTTTGATTTTTGTTGTATTTTCGATACAGGCTCCAAATATTCCCAAATTCTTAAATTTAAGTTCAGTTGGAAATAGGGCCAATAAGTGAAAGAGCTTGTATTTCTACCATGCCAATCTGTAGATAACATGCTGAAAATTTCATTAAAGCCCCCATGTCAAGCAGCGTCAAGCGCACGCTTTTTTCCAATACATAGGCACACATACATTCATATTAGAAGAATCGGAGTAGCGATTGAATTGTGCTTAAATTATCAGTTGCTACTAAAGTTCAAATTTGCAACTTGTTGTGCAAGCAATGCAGTGAGCACTAATCTCTGGGTTCTAGCCTGGCAGGGAGAGAATGTTTTGTATTTTTTAATTATGAAGTGCCGATGTTGGTAGACTCGATACACATTGCGTAGACAATGTGGGTTCGAATCTTGGTGTCGTAATGTCGATTTTTATTTATTTTTTTTTTAATACTCGATGCAAATCATGGAAAATATTAAAAAATGCACATAGGATCAGGGTATCTCCTAGTCGGGCATCCCGACTAGAGCTTTCATTCTTGCTATATAAAAATTTTAATAAAAGGTGATCAGTTTAGCATAAGAGTTCAGATTGATCCAAGTATTCCGCACCAAGTCAGATACTCAAATAATGAAGTCAGCATCTTAAGAGGTTACTTAAAAACAATTTCACTTTTTGTTTCTCCACCAGTGGTAAGAAGCACTGAGGCTACTGGGCATCCGTAAGACTCGCTAGAGAAGCACCTACGTATTGCAAATATAAATATATGCTTCTTGGAGAATCAGAACTCAACGAAGTCAAAGTCGCTGATCTTAAATTATTGGACTCACACTCATCAAAACGATGACCTGATTCGTGATATGTAGCAAGAGCCGCATGCAGTGTAGATTATGTCAAAGCGTTGAATACCCTTAAGTTTTCGATTTAGTTTTGCGTTTAATTTTATATATGCATTAGAAAAATCAAATCAGTGTATCCTAAACATCAACAAGAAAGAAAGCTCTAGGGGTCCCGACTAGGAGATACCCTGATCCCAGTCCTCTGAGTTTAATATTTTCCGTAGTTTGTATCGAGTATTCAAAAAAAAAAGAAGAAAAATAAGAAACGACATTGCGAAACCAGGTTTCGAACCCGGATTTTTTGCGGAACGTGTACCAACTCTACCAACACCGCCAATTCATAATTTAAAAAAAAAATAAAACAATAAAAATATTTCATTTCCACCGGTCTCGAACCCTGGACCTAGCTGCATACGAGCGCCGCTTCTACCAACGCAGCCTCTGCACTGCTTACTCGAGCAGTTGCAAAGTTGAACATAAGTAGCAGCTAATAATTCAGCACAATTCAACAACAATTTGCGAGAGTTGGAAGATACTACCAATGCATGTATATTAACTGAATATCAAAAAAGAAATGTAAAATTCGAGTTTATTCCACCTCGTGCACTAAATTTTGGCGGACTCTGGGAAGCAGCAGTAAAATCAGCAAAGCATTTACTATTAAAATATGTATCGACTGCTGCATTAACGTAAGATGAACTAGAACCCGTAATAATCGAAATAGAGGCAATACTCAATTGTCGCCCCATAACTCCAATGTCAACCGAACCAAATGACTTATCTACACTAACGCCTGGGCACTTCCTGATCAGAGAACCACTAACAGCATATGTTCATAATGCCGAAAAAACAGACGGAAGGTTACTCGGACAAAAGTTGGATCTACTTCAACATCTAAAACATACGTTCTGGACTCGATGGTCACAGGAATATCTTCACGAGCTCCCACAACAAACAGACGAGACGAGATCAACTGCAAACATATCAGAGGGAATGATGGTACTCATCAAGGAAGATAACGTTCCATGTCGACAATGGCCAATCGGGAGAATTCAAAGAGTAGTCGATGGCAAAACAGCGCAGGGCACATTCAAGCGTCCTATACATAAATTGGTGCCACTACTAGCAATCGATGAGCAACAATATAAGCACCCAATAGATGATACACAACAAACCGATCTTTCTAGCAACCCAAAGGCAAAACAATTCAAGCTACCCAGGACACAAAACGACATGTCAGCCCAAGCAATTAGACAAGAACAATTGTTCAACGGCCGGGAGTTTGTTCGAGTTCAAGTCTTTCAAGAAAAAACGCTATACAGAACTCACCTTAAATAACATAATACAGCAAGCATAAGGCTTATCAGCTGGACCAGATGATCACCAGATGTCCTATCATTGTCGCTTCTTTTATATAAGTTAACGAATAACACCACAAGTAGCATAGCAGCTAAGTAGCTTCACGAAAACAACATTCTAACATTTCTTATGCCGAAATGCTATACCCTCTAGGATGCTGATGCGCCAAATCGGGGGCCAATGCTCTGCACTGATGCCGAACTGCTGTGCCGTTTAGAATGTAGCGTACGAAAATGCAATCTTGTTCAACCATTTCATTACTGTATTTTCAACAGTTTCTTTTTCAATCATTGCATTACTGTCTCTTTCAATGGTTTATTTTTCAATCATTTGATTTAAAGCCTCTTCACTACTTGTACTTCCTATTATTTGTCAATGAAGAATATATCTATCTCCGTCTAACAATTCAGCTATTTGTATAGGTCCTCTAAACTTTGGACTTAACTTTGTTTGATGCCTTTCTTTATTCTTTAAAAACACAAAATCTCCTACTTTTCATCCAACAACCTTTGCCTTGAATTTATCAAAGTGCTCTTTGGTATATTGTGCAGCTGCTGATGTATTTTGCGCTGCCAATAGTGAGTTTTTCAAACTGCGCATTATGCGTTCTACCTTTCCGTTGGCCCTACTTGCATTTGTCGCAATTAAATGCAAATTTATTTTTTTGTTGAGAACAAAACTCACTATATTTAGAGCTGGAAAAACAAATACCCTGGTCTGCTATTATGAGGTTTGGTACTCCAAACAAAAATACACTCGATGTGTGTTAAATAAACAAATATAGTAAAAGCGTCTACTTGCACAATCACATACTCTTTTATATTGGACTTGCCACTCAACTTTCCAGTTATGTCTATGTGTATCGTGTGTTAAGGTGTGTGAATTTAACATGATGATGACTTTTACATCTTGCAAGTAATACAGTTATCAATAAACTTTCGTATGTACTTAGACATTTGATCGAACCAGTAATAGTCATAGTCTCCCAACCCAAGTGCATGATTGATTCGTGAATCTGATTTATTACAGACCATCTAACTGCTCTGGGAACAATTGGCAAGGATCGAGTTCTACCATTTCTCTGAATTTTTCGATAAATTCATCCTGCTCTTAGCTCGTAAGTTTTTGCAATGTCTTCAGCCAGAGAGTTATCTTTTAGTTTATTCACAATATTAATAATATCGGAATCTTTGCGCTGTTCAGCCATTAGCCATTCACTAGATATCTCCGCCAGATGGGAGGATTCTGGAAAAGAAGTCGGCATGAGCCATTCGTTTACCTTCCCTATACTCTAAATCAAATGAGAACGACGGTAAGTAAGCCCGCAATTTGTGGGCCCTGGGCGATAGGTCACGTTTGGTTCTTGATTCTTTAAGTGAATTGAAATTGGTAAAAACAAAATTTGCAGGTTCTAGCATCTCTAGATGCTGGATCGATACGTTCACTCATACGGACAGCCAGACAGACAGTCAAGGCTCATTCGACTCAGCTTTTCGCCCTGGAGCCTCCTAATTTCGTATATAATTTTATGTATATTGTTAGCAGTTTTGATTTTTGTTGTATTTTCGATACAGGCTCCAAATTTCCCCAAATTCTTAAATTTAAGTTCAGTTGGAAATAGGGCCAATAAGTGAAAGAGCTTGTATTTCTACCATGCCAATCTGTAGATAACATGCTGAAAATTTCATTAAAGCCCCCATGTCAAGCAGCGTCAAGCGCACGCTTTTTTCCAATACATAGGCACACATACATTCATATTAGAAGAATCGGAGTAGCGATTGAATTGTGCTTAAATTATCAGTTGCTACTAAAGTTCAAATTTGCAACTTGTTGTGCAAGCAATGCAGTGAGCACTAATCTCTGGGTTCTAGCCTGGCAGGGAGAGAATGTTTTGTATTTTTTAATTATGAAGTGCCGATGTTGTTTTTTTTTTAATACTCGATGCAAATCATGGAAAATATTAAAAAATGCACATAGGATCAGGGTATCTCCTAGTCGGGCATCCCGACTAGAGCTTTCATTCTTGCTATATATAAATTTTAATAAAAGGTGATCAGTTTAGCATAAGAGTTCCGATTGATCCAAGTATTCCGCACCAAGTCAGATACTCAGATAGTGAAGTCAGCATCTTAAGAGGTTACTTAAAAACAATTTCATTTTTTGTTTCTCCACCAGTGGTAAGAAACACTGAGGCTACTGGGCATCCGTAAGACTCGCTAGAGAAGCACCTACGTATTGCAAATATAAATATATGCTTCTTGGAGAATCAGAACTCAACGAAGTCAAAGTCGCTGATCTCAAATTATTGGACCTGATGACCTGATTCGCGATATGTAGCAAGAGCCGCATGATTGCTTATGCAGTGTAGATTATGTCAAAGCGTTGAATACCCTTAAGCTTTCGATTTAGTTTTGCGTTTAATTTTATATATGCCTTAAAAAAATCAAATCAGTGTATCCTAAACATCAACAAGAAAGAAAGCTCTAGGGGTCCCGACTAGGAGATACCCTGATCCCAGTCCTCTGAGTTTAATATTTTCCGTAGTTTGTATCGAGTATTCAAAAAAAATATAAAAAAAAATAAAACAATAAAAAATATTTAATTTCCACCGGTCTCGAACCCTGGACCTAGCTGCATACGAGCGCCGCTTCTACCAACGCAGCCTCTGCACTGCTTACTCGAGCAGTTGCAAAGTTGAACATAAGTAGCAGCTAATAATTCAGCACAATTCAAGCGCAATTTCGATTCTTCGAATAGAAAAGAATACACGCATTTGAATGTATGTGTGCACACGCATAGGAAAAATGCGTGCGCGTGGCGCTGCTGACATGTGAACAAGGATGAGCTGTGTCATGACCAATGATGTTTAGGAGTGGTGACTTCGCGATGCTAGTCAGCTGACTAGCGGTCGTTCGTTCGATTACGAATTTGGTGCCGTTAATAGTCGCAAGCCGTTTGAATGTTATTATGTGGGTTCGATTTGTAAGTATCTCTGGACCGACGTCTGTGTGGATGCGGAAAGTCGCCTCGTTGACAATGATAACGCCGGCACCAATAGGTATTACTTCGTTTAGGTGACTGGGCTGATTGTGGCATTGGGCCATGTTTCCTGTGTGGAGTGAACTCGCACAGGACTCACGTCGTCATCGTTCACTAAAGCTATTGTGCGTGGTCTGGAAGCCAGAGGCTGCTATTCCTATGAAATGTAAACCTCTCGCCATTCTATGGTGTATCGTAATGATGAACTTAACTTCTAACTTTATAAAATATATAATATAATACCTTCTCCCCTACTTCGAATATGCGATTTTGTCTGGTTGCGTTACATCGTTCGAACGTGTCTTGTTGGGCTTTGGCTAGTCTAGCACTAATACCTGAACGGCACTCGTCGCACCCTTCATGGACAATCTCAATTGGTTTTTCGCGGGTGACCGAATGTATTCTACCGTTGCTCTCAGGACTAGCTCAACCGTGCCTTCGATTGTTTTTATCTATCTTTAGACACCTAGCGACTGTGACACCTAGTTACTGTGAAAACGTTACACTTGGTCATGTCATATTGTAAAATGTTGGGAAATCAATTAACAATTTGCAACAAGGGGCATTTTAAATCGACAATTGTTCTAGAAGCACATAGGCGTTTTCGTGTTCGTACATCTTTTGCCCCAGAAGACTCTGGCACTGATTTTATTATGTCAAGTGGTACATCACATCTGACACATGGGGTAATAGACACTTTTTGGTACGTGACAGTCTGTGTTACTTGCACCTGTATACTCTGTACTCACTCGGTTAGCTTGCTGTGCTTGCTGTTGTGCCAGTGCTTGTCTGTCGGCAATGTCGACGATGGCTTGGATTTGAGGGGGTACATGGTGTTGCCTACTTGTTGTTGAAAACTCCAGCCAACCTACTCTTCCTCTATACTGTCCTCACTTTCCTATTCGATTTTAATCCCTCTATATGCGTTTCAACTGATCAGCTGACGTCAACCCATATACGAGGATACTTTTAAGCAAGCACGACTGATCGGCAACTTGATTGTAGGGAACAGGGTGAAATGCAATGTTAACATCTGTTTATTTAAATGGTGTATAATTATATTTTTATTTTGATAAAAGTGTGTATTACTATTTTAAGTTTGGTGAAAGTATGCAATATTTTTAATTTGCTAAGAGCATGCAATAATAGTTTTTTTTTGGTAAAGGTATGCAATTATAATTTTAGTTTGGTAAAAGTATGTAACATGTGATATTTTAGCTTGGCAAACGTCTGCAAGTGTATTTTCACTGTGTGTGTGTTTTCACTTTTTCTTTACTTTTCGCACTTGAGTTTGCTTGTCAAACTTACATGTTTTTTGTTTTAACTGTCTTAAAACTTATTGCGTGTTAATCCTGTTGTTAGGCGACAGTTATTTAGGTCTACTGTTCGTGAGGTTCCAGCGGTGACTCCTGATGATGTGTTCCCAATCCAGTCGAGGTATGGTGAGGACGGTGGCCCCGCGATGGCCCTCCTGGTTAAGGATTCCTGATCTAATTAGGATGATTATGATGGAGGACTTGACTTCGTCTTCTTTGTTGATCAGTGGCTTTGTGGGTCAGCAATGTTGAGATAAATTAATGAATGTTGCGGCTGTTGCCGGAGTACAATTTACAGACTTCTTGTCTGCACTTTATTGAGTGCAACTCAGAGACTTCTTGTCTTCACCTTATTGTAAATTGAACTAACTTAAAGACAAAGGCAAAGCGTTATTCTACCCTAAAGTCGAATGCATTACGCATCAAGCTACAATCGGCATGCCGATTCGGCATTCTAAATGGTTCTGCTCTTCGGCATAAGACATAAGACATAAGATTAATACTGCTTATTGTCGTCAGCGCAGAGCATTGACCCGCGATTTGGTGCATCAGCATCCTAAACGGTATACCACTTCGGCATAAGAAATGTCAGATTACCACAGCTTACTGTCGTCAATGCAGAGCATCGAACCCGCGACTTGGCGAATTAGCATTGTTACGTGAAGCTACTTAGTCGCTATGCTATTTATGGTGTTATTCGTTAGCTTATATATATATAGTGTTTATGTTTAGTTTATCTCGTTTGTCGTATAATGTTATCGATTGTAAATTGTTAAATTAATATGAATATTAATATGAATATAATATGAATATTTATCTATTGTATGATGTTATAGAGACTTATAGTGTTTCTGCCTCTTTTTCCCGAAATGCTGAAGGAAAACAGACGTAACTAATGTCCAGCGAATAAAAAAATAAAAGAAAATCCACACCACCACCAATTATAATTACAACACCAAGATCTCAGAAATGGTTTCCCAGTATTACAACGTGATTCTGCCGGTAATAAAAAACACAAACACAGCAAAGAAGATATAGATACCATCAAGCCAACGCTGGCGAAAATACGCCGCTTGTACGCGGACTTAATTATTGACACTTTTACTGAGTCTGCGACAGACGCCTAGTCAGCTACTACTGCGCCGACTGCCGCCCCAGTTCTCACCAGGTCAGCCGAATACCGCCCCATCTAATGCCAGCTCAGCTTCGGCTTCGCCGACTACTGGCCCAACTGCTACTCCAGCTGTTGCTGCAGCTACTGCTCCAGCGGCTGCTCCACTGCTGCTCCAGTTGTTGCTCCAGCTGCTGCTCCAGCTGCTACTCCAGCTGCTGCTCCAGCTGCTGCTCCAGCTGCTGCTCTGCCGGCCATCGCAGCCACAGCTGTTGTTGCCTCGGCGGCGGCTTTCCTAGAACCCTATGCCTTGGCTACTGATGCCGCTGTCTCCAAGACGATGCTCCATCCGTTTTAGCTGCTGTACTGGAGACATACGTGGCTGCCCTTTCCGCTGTTGCTGTCGCTGCAAGTAGTGGTTTTTCCGCCACAGCCCCTGCAGCCACTGATGTTGTTCTACCGCCTGCCACTGCTGTTAGTGCTTCTTTCTTCACAGCCCCTGCTGAACTTGATGTTGCGGCGTCTACTGCTGTTATTCCGTGAGATCTGGACGAACAACTGATCTACAAAAACACCTGATCCACGGAACTGCATTAACAAATCCTTAGTTTGCAAAAGCAGCTAGGGACGTATCCTGGCCCACCTAAGCAACAAGTCATGGTATTAAGGGTGATCGAGTCAATGGTCTCTCATTTCTCATTAGGTGACAGTGCATATGCAAACAACAAAGTTAGATGGATGTTGGTTGCTTGTTGTCGGTTGGTATAAGGTACTGCCGCTGTTCTCTTGCGCACAGGCACTATGGTCACTAATTATGAAAAATTGAAAAGCATACTTATTCCTGAGTTTGTGCGATCACGCAGCACGGATGATATGTATGCTTCTCTGCGGAACCGATGTTTGGTGAAGGATACCATGCAACAACTGCTTACAGAACGTCATCGATAATGCCGATAGTATTCATTTAATGGTTCCAGGAACCTCGCTGACGCTTTATTCTGCCTTAAATATGTTGTGCTTTTATTATGGTTATGCGTTTGCATGTGCCCAGGTGAGTCTCCCGATTGTCGTCCCAGATGTCATTTACGGGTTCTCGCAGATGTGACACATACTTGTAACTTACAGACGGTTTCGCAGCTGTTTGTGGTGCGCTCTGTGTTAGCTTCAACTTTATCGTCACATTTACTCGCTTTCTTTGATATGTGTCTGGTGTTGTAGGCTGCCTACTTATAAAATAGCTTCTTTCTTAGGTGGGATCAAATCTTTAGTTCATCAGGACGACAAGCCGAGTCGATTAAGCCCTGTCTGTCTGTCTCAGTATCTATAAGAGCTAGAGACTTGAATTTTTTTTGTAGGGCCGTGTATAGCTCGCGCATATCGAGTTTGTTTCAAATACTCGATAACTATTCGCATTTAATTGTTATCGAATAAAAACATGATTGAAATGCAGTTAATATATTATATCTCGGATGTCTTAAGAGCTAGAGCCTCCATTTTGTATTTAGTTTTATGTATATTTTATGCAATTTTGATTTTTGTTGGATTTTGTATACTGGCTCCAAATTTCCTCAAATTCTTAAAATTTAAGTTGAAATGGAACTAGGGCCATTATGTGAATGCGTTTGCATCTCAACCAAGCCAATAGAATATATAGATCATATGCTAAAAATTTCATTAAAATCCATTACGTAAAACAGAAGTTATTAAACAAAACGTTTGGCCAATTTGCAAAAGCACATGTCAGCAGCACCACGCGCACGCATTTTTCCTATGCGTGTGCACACATACATTCAAATGCGTGAATTCTTCTCTATTCGAAGAATCGAAATTGCGCTTGAATTTTGCTGAATTAATTACTGCTACTTATGTTCAAATTTGCAACTGCTCGAGTAAGCAGTGCAGAGGCTACGTTAGTAGAAGCGGCTCTCGTATGCAGCTAGGTCCAGGGTTCGAGACCGGTGGAGATGGAATATTTTTTATTGTTTTAATTTTTTTTAGTTATGAAGTGGCGGTATTGGTAGAGTTGGTGCACGTTGCGCAAACAATCCGGGTTCGAAACTTGGTCTCGCAATGTCGTTTTTTATTTGTTTTCTTTTTTTTTTAATACTCTATACAAACTACGAAAAATATTTAAAAACTCAAAGATGATTGGGATCAGGGTACCCCGACTAGAGCTTTCTTACTTGTTTTGCTTTGACATGTCAGCTCAATATGATGAAAAGTGATTATCAAGACAGTAATTTATGACGTATGAAGAAATCCTCATTCAAAAAAAGTTTACGAAATCCACCAAAAATTTCGAAATAACTACTGCAAGTGATATCCAAGACCCTCATCACAATCAAGAAGAGACGCGGATTCTGCGCCAAATTAAGAAAGATTTTGAAGTACTCAAATTTAATTATACTAATCTGCATACGAGAACTTCCAAAATAAAACATTTTCTAAACATTACAATTAAAGAACCAGTTAACAAAAAACCTTACCGTTACCCTCAAATTTTTACCAGAAAATCGAATTCGAATTATTTGGAGAATTGCAAAAATAGGAAGGATGTCAATATATTACTGCTTCAGATTTAGCCAAAGATTTTCATCAAACCCCAGCATTAAAAAAAGGGCTTTTAAGACTAAACCTGGTCAGTAGAAGTACTCTCATATGCTACTAGGACTTACCAGTGCAGTCAAGCAGCAGCAACACTTCAAAGACTCGACTGAATTACTGAAAGACATTCGTTAAGAACACTGTTTAGCTTATCTAATAGATCTTAGAGATAGAGCTTATCTAATAGAATTACTTTTTAGACTTATTTTCAAGAACATCTTTTGAGCTTTCGAAGGGTTTCTGAAAAAGTTAAAAATCAAATTTAATGCTTCAGTTAAAAATATGCGAATTTCCAACAAGGCAACGAAGAGTCGGCTTCCAACAGCAGTTGAGCAAAAATTTGCGAATCTCAACTAATGTAACATATGACAATTCAAACACAATTCAATCGCATTTTCGATACTTCGAATAGAAAAGAATGCGCGCATTTAAATGTGTGTGTACATATATAAGAAATTGCTTACGGTTGCCGCTGCTTGTCATGTTCTTTCTGTTTTACTATAACAAAAATCAAAATTGTACAAAATATACATACAACTAAATACAAAATTTGGAAGCTAGCTCATAATTGATAACAATAAAACGGGAAGAGTTATCGTTTACAAACTAACTTGATATTCGTCCGCAATGCACAGACATACAAAAAAATTTCATATCTCTAGTTCTAATAGATGCTGAGATCGACGCGTTCACATATACGGACAGGCAGACAGACGAACATGGCTCAATGTACTCGGCTTGTCGTCTATATATATTATATATATTCTTTATAGGGTCTGCCATGCTTGCTTTCAGTATATTACATACATTTTAACAAAACCATTATACCCTGATTTCCCATTTTCAATGGATTGAGCCCAGACTAAATTAAAGAATTAGAAAAATATATGATTCTCAGAAGTCAAGAAGAAACAAAAACTTTTCTTAGACTATGCTGATATTCATTCAGGATTTTACTAAAGTAACAAAACTTATGATAATATTAAAGAAAGCAAGTGTTTTGAATATAGAAAATATCGCTTATAAATAGTCGTTCGCTAAACTCAAAGCACTAATTACATCAGAACCTATTATGACAAAACCGGATCTTCATAAAGACTTTGGCTTACGGTAATAAACCATTGCTACGGCTACATTCGTAAAAAGATGCAAATAAATACTCAGTCACCACAGCAACTTGTCGAATCTGAAAAGAAAACGAAAATAATAGTATTTTAATAACAGAACTCCCTTTGAGCATCTTTAAAAATCAAATAGTTGTGTTGTAACATCAGAGCAACATTCGGTAGACTTGTCGTCAAAATAAATTATCATTGAATGTCGGAGAAGTTAGTTGCAGATATTATCAAAAAATATTTTTGCGGAAAGGCCATAGTCATTCTAATACAAACACCCTTTTATAAAGAACTTATATGAAACTTATTGCCCCATTAATACCATGAGGTATTTAACCAAGACCAGATATATAATATTCATTTTGTTTCAATTTCGTCTTACATCAATGTGTATGTTTGGAAATAACGTCTGTCTGTGAAACATCAGAGATAAATGGTAGTAAAAACTTGAAATAGAGATTGGATCGTTTCCTATAAGTAGTTATATAATAAAATCGGGTGAATAGCACCATTAACAAACGTTAGTCAACTAATTAATCTACACTACAGATAACAATTAAGAAAGCTCTAGTCGGGGTGCCCGACTAGGAGATATTCTGATCCCAGTCCTATCAGCGTTTTTTAATATTTTCAATTAAAACCGACATTACGATACCGAAACTCGAACCAACGTTATCTATGCAACGCGCATCGACTATACCAACACCGCCACTTCATATTTAACAAGTAAGAAAGCTCTAGTCGGGGTGCCCGACTAGGAGATACCCTGAAGCCAGTCCTCTGAGTTTTTTAATATTTTCCGTAGTAAACAATAAAATATGTTTCATCTGCACTGGTCTCGAACCCGGATCGAGCTGCATACGAGCGCCGCCTCTACCAACGCAGCCACTGCTCTGCTTACGCTAGCAGCTGCAAATTTCAGCATAAGTAGCAGCTAATAATTCAGCACAATTCAATCGCAATTTCAATTCTTGGAACAAAAAAGAATGCACGCATTTGAATGTATGTGTGCTCACGCATAGGAATGCGTGCGCGTGGCGCTGCTGACATGTGCTTTTGCAAATTGGCCAAACGTTTTGTTTAATAACTTCTGTTTTACTTAATGGATTTTAATGAAATTTTCAGCATATGATCTACATATCCTATTCGCTTGGTTGAGATGCAAACGCCTTCACATAATGGCCCTAGTTCCAACTAAACTTAAATTCTAATAATTTGGGGGAATTTGGAGCCGGTATCCAAAATCCAACAAAAATCAAAATTGCATAAAATATACATAAAACTAAATACCAAATTTGGAGGTTCTAGCTCTTAAGACGTTTGAGATATAATTTATTTACTGCATTTCAATAATGATTTTATTCGATAACAATCAAATGCGAATAATTATCGAATATTTGAAACAAACTTGACCTGCGCGTGCTATACACGGGCCTACAAAAAAATTTCAAGTCCCTAGCTCTTATAGATGCTGAGATCCACGCGTTCACACATACGGACAGACGGACGGACAGACAGACGGACAGGGCTCAATCGACTCGGCTTGTCGTCCTGATGAAGAATATATATACTTTATGGGGTCTGCCACGCCTCCTTCTGCCTGTTACATACATTTGCACAAATCCATTATACCCTGATTTCCCATTTTTAATGGGATCAGGGTATAACAAGTAAGAAAGCTCTAGTCGGGGTGCCCGACTAGGAGATACCCTGATCCCAGTCCTCTGAGTTTTTTAATATTTTCCGTAGTTTGTATCGAGTATTCAAAAACAAAGAAAATAAATAAAAAATGACCAGGATTCGAACCCGGATTGTCTGCGCAACGTGCGCCAACTCTACCAACACCGCCACTTCATAATTAAAAAATAAATAAAACAATAAAAAATGTCTCATCTGCACAGGTCTCGAAGCCGGACCGTGCTGCATACGAGCGCCGCCTCAACCAACGCAGCCACTGCCGAGCTTACGCGAGCAGTTGCAAATTTGAACATAAGTAGCAGCTAATAATTCAGCACAATTCAATCGCAATCAATTCTCTGAATAGAAAAGAATACAAGCATTTGAATGTGTGTGTGCACACGCATAGGAAATATGCGTGCGCGTGGCGCTGCTGACATGTGCTTTTGCAAATTGGCCAAACGTTTTGTTTAATAAATTCTGTTTTACTTAATGGATTTTAATGAAATTTTCAGCATATGATCTACATATCCTATTGGCTTGGTTGAGATGCAAACGCTTTCACATAATGGCCCTAGTTCCAACTAAACTTAAATTCTAAGAATTTGGGGGAATTTGGAGCCGGTATCCAAAATCCAACAAAAATCAAAATTGCATAAAATATACATAAAACTAAATACAAAATTTGGAGGCTCTACCTCTTAAGTTCGAGATATAATTTATTTACTGCATTTCAATAATGTTTTTATTCGATAACAATTAAATGCGAATAGTTATCGAATATTTGAAACAAACTTGACCTGCGCGTGCTATACACAGACCTACAAACAAAATTTCAAGTCTCTAGCTCTTATAGATGCTGAGATCCACGCGTTCACACATACGGACAGACGGACAGACAGACAGACGGACAGGGCTCAATCGACTCGTCTTGTCATCCTGATCAAGAATATATATACTTTATGGGGTCTGCCACGCCTCCTTCTGCCTGTTACATACATTTGCACAAAACCATTATACCCTGATTTCCCATTTACAATGGGATCAGGGTATAAAAACTAAAAAAGTCCCTTTGTTACCAACAAGAGATTATTACTTAGGAACGCCGCCTTTACTAACACCATCACTTCACTTCTTGCAGAATTCAAGCACAATTCAATCGTAATTTCGATTCTACGAATAGAAAAGAATACATGCATATTAATGTACGTGTGCACATTTATATGGTGTTGCTTGACATGTGCTCTTGACTAATTTTAAGAATTTGGGGAAATTTTGAGCAGGTACCTAAAATGTAAACTGTTTCTTCAGTTGCAGTTTTTAATAAATGTGTTGTTTTGGAAGTATTAGCTTCTGTACCTTCTAACATCAGCTTATCATTTATTTCATAAGAAATTTTGCTTAAATATTTTACAAACTTCTTTGTAGATTCAGGATATTGGATATTATGCTAGGTAACTCTTTTAAACAGGCTTGGCTTGATTGCTGCATATGCCAACAGTATACTCGATTGTCCAAACGATCAATATTAAACTGATATACTAGTTTCAACAACCATTAACAGTGTTGCATTCGTTTTGCAGGATATTGTCAAGTATCCTACCAGATATGTGACGTAAAAATCAAAGTTCAGGTTGAAGTGTTCTTGTAGACTGGGGCATCAAGACAAACATAAATGCCTAACACCTAGTTGCTGACTACATACATGTATATATACATGTATATAAATATATATGCATCTACAAAAAATATTTATTCGAAAATTGTTTCGATTTGTAAATAACTGTAATGAGGAACTGAGTAATAATTTATAGTATATTTGCATATATTCCGATATGAATACATAAAAAGGCCCTTAAAGCTAGTTTTATTACAATTATATTTTTTTACATAATTTTTTGCAGCAACTTTATATATATGTTTACACATTAGGTACAGAATATTCAAAAAATAAGTACAAGTCATTGTTGCTGACTGCAAAATAGTGTTGAAAATTGTTTATGTACATTAGGTTCAAAGATAATATAGTTACAAAATACAGCATGTAGTAGAACAGCAACGTCCAGATCCACTTTTACTCTTCAGCCTTTGATCTGCAATAATTTAAGGGGATATATATTAATATAGATTTTCACATGTGCTCTATTAACTTTAATTATTTACTTAGTTATTACGATTGATATTAAAATTTAGAGCATCAGATTATTTACGAAAACTGACTCAAGCCAAGCTTAACTGTGCACACCTGGGAAAATACCCATTGTATTCAAAATGTAAATTCCACTTCAAAACTCAATACAACTTTTAACATTCTTACATTTTTGGTCCCAACATCACACCGAAATTAAATGTGAAGTCTTCAATGTTAAATTTATCAGTGCAACAATACAATTCAACCCGCTCTTTATTTTGTGACGCCACATCGATTGCAGTATGGGAAGAATGATTTGAGTAACTTAGTCTTTCAGTATCCAATTTTCCGATTGCAAGATATATTTATTATTATTATTATTATTATTACTTGTTTTATCTTAGCTTACATGATTAGTTATACCTAATAAAATTGAATACCAGCAGCAACATTTTGTACCAGTTGTATATTAATTGATTTGTAGTTATTCTAATTTCTTTCATAATTAATTAATAATTAATACTTAATAATTAATAATAAATAATAAACAATGAATAATGAATAATGAATAATGAATAATGAATAATGAATAATGAATAATGAATAATGAATAATGAATAATGAATAATGAATAATGAATAATGAATAATGAATAATGAATAATGAATAATGAATAATGAATAATGAATAATGAATAATGAATAATGAATAATGAATAATGAATAATGAATAATGAATAATGAATAATGAATAATGAATAATGAATAATGAATAATGAATAATGAATAATGAATAATGAATAATGAATAATGAATAATGAATAATGAATAATGAATAATGAATAATGAATAATGAATAATGAATAATGAATAATGAATAATGAATAATGAATAATGAATAATGAATAATGAATAATGAATAATGAATAATGAATAATGAATAATGAATAATGAATAATGAATAATGAATAATGAATAATGAATAATGAATAATGAATAATGAATAATGAATAATGAATAATGAATAATGAATAATGAATAATGAATAATGAATAATGAATAATGAATAATGAATAATGAATAATGAATAATGAATAATGAATAATGAATAATGAATAATGAATAATGAATAATGAATAATGAATAATGAATAATGAATAATGAATAATGAATAATGAATAATGAATAATGAATAATGAATAATGAATAATGAATAATGAATAATGAATAATGAATAATGAATAATGAATAATGAATAATGAATAATGAATAATGAATAATGAATAATGAATAATGAATAATGAATAATGAATAATGAATAATGAATAATGAATAATGAATAATGAATAATGAATAATGAATAATGAATAATGAATAATGAATAATGAATAATGAATAATGAATAATGAATAATGAATAATGAATAATGAATAATGAATAATGAATAATGAATAATGAATAATGAATAATGAATAATGAATAATGAATAATGAATAATGAATAATGAATAATGAATAATGAATAATGAATAATGAATAATGAATAATGAATAATGAATAATGAATAATGAATAATGAATAATGAATAATGAATAATGAATAATGAATAATGAATAATGAATAATGAATAATGAATAATGAATAATGAATAATGAATAATGAATAATGAATAATGAATAATGAATAATGAATAATGAATAATGAATAATGAATAATGAATAATGAATAATGAATAATGAATAATGAATAATGAATAATGAATAATGAATAATGAATAATGAATAATGAATAATGAATAATGAATAATGAATAATGAATAATGAATAATGAATAATGAATAATGAATAATGAATAATGAATAATGAATAATGAATAATGAATAATGAATAATGAATAATGAATAATGAATAATGAATAATGAATAATGAATAATTAATAATTAATAATTAATAATTAATAAATAATAATTAATAATTAATAATTAATAATTAATAATTAATAATTATTCGATTCAGAGGTTTATTAGAGACTAAAAATACATAAGAATATACGCTGCAACGCAGGCAGCCGAAAATTGAACTTAAAGCATAAACGAAAGAAGTTCCGTTACAATTAACAGAACCTAACATGAGAATAATGTTAGCGAAGGAAATAGACATTCAGCGGTGTTCACATACATATTTCAACACTCCTTCTCAACGCGATGTCTATTTTACAAAAATGTGTCATTTTAAACCTAACATTCCAGTAAATTTCTCATGTTTGACTTTACATAAATTCTTCGTCAATACATCCGATATCATTTCATCTGTGGGAATGTACTTTATATCTATTACTTTATTTTTGTACATTTCCCTTACAAAATGGTATTTTATTTCAATATGCTTGCTACGCGAATGAAATTTTGCATCTTTAGCAAGGCATTGTGCGCTCTGATTATCACTATAAATCAGAACCTTTGCTATCGGCCCGAGCTCCATTTCGTTGATCAATTTTCTAACGTATACCGCCTCCTTGGCTGCTGTAGAAAGTGCCACGTACTCGGCCTCTGTGCTACTGAGGGCGACCAAATTCTGCTTCTTTGATTCCCAAGAGACTGCTGCTCCAGCAAGGTAGAATGACCAACCCGTAAACGACTTCCGATCGTTACTGTCGCCAGCCCAGTCTGCATCAACAAAACAGTGGATAGGCACACCCGTTTTGTTATAGTGGAGTCTCAAATATGAGGTACCTTTTAGATATCTCAACACCCGTTTGGCTGCAACCTCATGCCCCTTGTGCGGATCTGCATTTCTCTGCGCCAGCTTGGCCACAGAGTGTATTATATCTGACCGTGTAGTCAACGCCAAATACAATAACGAACCAATGAGCGATTGATAGCGTGTTTTATCCACCTGGCCGCAGTCAACATCATCGCACTTCGTCTGGAAACCAATTTCCAAGGGAGTCGCGCTTGGCTTGCAGTCTTGCATGCCGTAATCCCTTAGTAGGTCTTCAATGTACTGCTTATGGTCTATGGAGAGACTGCCAGTCTTGCCATCTCGCTCAATTTCCATTCCCAAAAAGAAGTGCAGCTCACCACCATCGACCACATCGAATTTGTTTGATATGAGCTGCTTAATGTGGGCCACATCTTCTTCTCTGGTACATGCAAGTATAAAATCGTCAACATATACAACAATAATATTCAAATATCCTTTAATCTTGTTTGTATAAATGCATGGTTCACTAGCACATGGGACGAAACCAATCTCCAAAAGAGTGCTCTCCAGCTTTTGGTTCCACTCCCGACCGCTCTGTTTCAAGCCGTATAACGATTTCTTCAACTTCAGTACGCGCTTGGGATGATCAGCGTCGATAAAACCCTCTGGTTGTCGCATATACACGTCATCGTGTAGCTCGCTGTTCAGGTATGCTGCAGAGACATCCATCTGATGCAGGTGCATCTCGTGCTCGACAGCTAACGCAATCACTAATCTGATTGAGGAGTAACGTGCAACTGGAGAGAACGTTTCCGTGTAGTTAACTCCGTTTTGCTGTCCGCACCCTTTCGCGACCAATCTAGCTTCAAAACGTTGAACGTTGCCATACTCATCACGCTTGGTGGTAAAGACCCATTTACAACCAATAGCTTTTTCGCCTGCAGGAAGATCGACCAGACTCCATGTCTCAATGTTTTTTAGGCTGTCATGCTCCTTCTGCATCGCCGATTTCCAGTTTTCAGTTTGTTCTGACCGAAATGCCTCCCTAACACATGTGGGAACAACAACATTTCGAACGTCTAGTACATTCAAAACATTGTACTCTTTTCGTGGACGACCTGAACGCCCCGTGCGAACAATTCGTGGTCTCCCTGGACCTCTTTTACCTGTCACCTGCTCCTCCTCAGCATCTTCTTCGTCACCACTTTGATACTGCCTATCAACAGTTGGACTTTGCTGCTGCTCATCAGGATCGTGACTTTCATCATTTTGCTCGCAATCAAGTCTTTCATCTGGCTCGAGGATTAGCACATCTGACTCACGTGATGATCCTTGATCGTGCTCCAATCCTTTCCTGAACTTGTGCTCTAAAAACACAACGTCTCGGGATAACACAATGCTTCTTTTGACAGGGTTGTACAGACGATAAGCTTTGGCAGTTTCAGAGTAACCTACCAGTATATGCTGCTCGCCTTTTGCTGAAAACTTGTTTTTATGCGTTTTATTTAGAACAATAGCTTCCATACCAAATACTTTTAGATGAGATACGCTCGGCTTTTTCCCATACCAATCCTCATATGGAGTTTTGCCAATCAAAGCTGCAGTTTCAGCCCTATTGCGTAGATACGCAGTCGTCATTATCGCCTCGCCCCAAAAAGATTCACCAACTCCAGCATGCACCATCATACTTCGCGCCATCTCCACCAGTGTTCTGTTGGCGCGTTCCGCCACACCATTTTGTTGTGGAGTGTGGGGAACAGTTAGTTGTCTTTTTATACCATGGCTTGATAAGAATTTTTCAAATGTACCGCTCAGGTACTCACGCCCGTTGTCGCTTCTTATGGCTTTTATGCGTTTTCCAGATTGATTTTCAGCTAATTGTTTAAAGTCTTTGAATTTCTCAAATACATCACTTTTATATTTTAGCATATACACGGACATATAACGCGATTTATCGTCAATAAATGTTGCAAAATAACGCGCTCCACCTTCTGATGCCGTACGCATAGGACCACAAATGTCTGTATGAACTAAAGCTAGTAATTCTTTTAATCTCTCTTAATCTGCACTTCGCCGCGAAATGCCCGTTTTGCCCGCACAACCAACACTTCATGTCTTTCGGGTCCTTCTTTGTCTTATTTCTTTTACCGTTAGCTTGGCGCGACGTAAAAATCTTATTCTCGCTTTTTTCACACACTTCGCCTATGTTGCGCCTCTCTCCTTCTTCCAACAATTTGATTTTTAGAGCGCTAAATGAAGGCAATGTGTCCCGTGTTTCGATAGCGACTACGAAATTGTCCAACTCTTCATTCAAACTTGCTAGTAATATTATTACAAGCATTTCATCAGCCACCTGCACTTGTATTTCATTTAATTTTTCTACGACATTAGAAAAATTATTCAAATGCTCACGAACACTGTCTGTAGCTGACATTTTCATATACAACAATTGCTTGAACAACTGTACTTTACGCGCGGGTCCCGAAGGCATGTAGATCTCGGATAACTTTGTCCATGCTTCTCTCGCGGTTCCACAGTGCTTTATGCAGTTTATCTCCGACGCTTTCACAGACAACAAAATGCTAGCTAGAGCCTTCTCATCTTTGCTATCAAACGACGCTTTCTGTTCCAGTGTATCGTTCTCATTTTTCAATAATCGACCACATGTCACCGACCACAAGTCAGAATGAATCAACAGACTTTTCATCTGCACTGACCACGCACTATAGTTTTCACTATCCAGTTTCTCAATTGCAAACATTGAACTCATTTTGCACAAATTAGTTTAGCACACGCTTTAACTAATAAATCGAGTCTCATATGCGATTTTTCCAATCACCAGCACAGCTTTCACTTTCCGCTGCCTGGGCCCATAACCTATTCGATTCAGAGGTTTATTAGAGACTAAAAATACATAAGAATATACACTGCAACGCAGGCAGCCGAAAATTGAACTTAAAGCATAAACGAAAGAAGTTCCGTTACAATTAACAGAACCTAACATGAGAATAATGTTAGCGAAAGAAATAGACATTCAGCGGTGTTCACATACATATTTCAACAATAATTAATAATTAATAATTAATAATTAATAATTAATAATTAATAATTAATAATTAATAATTAATAATTAATAATTAATAATTAATAATTAATAATTAATAATTAATAATTAATAATTAATAATTAATAATTAATAATTAATAATTAATAATTAATAATTAATAATTAATAATTAATAATTAATAATTAATAATTAATAATTAATAATTAATAATTAATAATTAATAATTAATAATTAATAATTAATAATTAATAATTAATAATTAATAATTCATAATTCATAATTCATAATTCATAATTAATAATTAATAATTAATAATTAATAATTCATAATTAATAATTAATAATTAATAATTAATAATTAATAATTAATAATTAATAATTAATAATTAATAATTAATAATTAATAATTAATAATTAATAATTAATAATTTCGATTCAAAGTGCAATCAAATATATTTAATAATTATGTTTTTTTTTATAGTGGCATGTTTTTTTCTTTTGAAGCCTTATGTTGCATATGCAATGATTTGATGCTAAAATGTAATCAGTTAACGTAGGTTTAACTAATTCGTTCATTCATATTATATTTTAATATATATATTAGTTTTTTAGCTTTAATTGTAATTTAATAATCATAAATGTTTTGATGCTTTCTTAGGGTCATTTGTTTTTGTCATATTATTTAATGCAATAAAATGAATGGTGCCATTTTTATATCACTGCGGCTTTGTATAATTGTATAAATTAACACACCCGTCCCGGCTAGCCGAAAGCAGAGAATAAATCCCAACAAGCTCTGTTGCAGATTGTGATAACTATAATAGTCCGTGCCTATGGTTTGGAATCAAGAATCGACTGCAAAACGTAACTAAATAATACAGAGCATACAGATTCATACAGATTAGATTCAGTTGTCAGTAAAACGGGACGCATCCGAAGAAATGACAACCCAACCCTTCAAAACCCCTGCCCAGGACAAGAAATCGTCACCCGCCGATAGTCATCGTACTGCATCGAACAGACAGCAGTGCAACAAAAGAAAATGTTATGGACAAAGGTTCAACAAGAACCTGACGTAGTCCCGAATCCCGTATTCACCATACACGGTATTAGGGTGGGAGCTTCGTCGATCTATGACCATCATCAATGACAACAACATAGGGAACTAAAATAATGACATTTATGATATCAGCAATGTCAAGCTGAATTAAATACTGATGCCCCTCGTGTCTACCGAGCTGCCGTTTCGTACAGGAGCAAAACTAAATGTTCTTCCTTATCAAAGCCATTGGCTGCTGTACAATATATCCACCGAAGAAATAACGGTTCTCATCGGAGCTAGACACGGAAGGAATTTAATTAAGAAGAATTAAGAAGATTTAAATATTTAAATATTTAAGGTGACTTTTGGCCGTAAAGCGAAACAATAGTTGAAATGATTTTAGGAGCACATAGTCAAATAGCAATCGGAATTTAATAGAACAGTTTTAAGGCCTTTACAGTTCAACAACTTGTTAGAATAAGTAATAGGAAGTTGTAAAAATTAACAGCCAAAGCAAGTAACAACGCCGACTAGGAGATCCGTTGATCTCAGTCAAATCTGCATGTTTTAATATTTTCCGTAGTTTGTATCGAGTATTAAAAAAAAACTAAATAAAAATCGGAGGTACGACACCACGATTCGAACCCATAATCTACGCAACGCACATAAACTCTTTTAACACGGCCACTTCATAACTAAATAATAATAAAAAACAATAAAAAATATTCATTTATTAACTGCATTTCCATCATGTTTTTATTCGATAACAATTAAATGGGAATAGTTATAAAATATATGAAACTTGGCATGCGCGTGCGATACACGGACCTACAGAAAAAATTTCAAGTTTCTAGCTCTTACAGATGCTGAGATCGACGTGTTCACACTTACGGACAGACAGGCGTAGAAATATAATTTTTGGACACCCTTTACAAGGACACATAGTAATGTAACTGTGATCTGGGCTTACGCTTTAAAATTGTGGAAAATTTAGAGTATTTTTAATGTCACTTCAGTAACTCAATTATCGAATTTAAAATTAATCTCTCCTATCCTGTAATTTTAATTTTTGTTATATTTTGGATACTAAATACTAAAAGTATTATATTTATGCACCGTCGATCGCGTACATGCGAAAAATACTTTGACCGTAAGCCCATGTGAAACCATGGCAATAGAAACAAGCTAATAGAATTTTAAATTAAATGCGTTAAATTAAATGCGACAGTATGTCACTTTAGATCGCTGCAGCTAACTCATCTGCGGGCCACATGTATCGCAGTACACATTAATTAGTCAATCCTTGTAAACTACGTTATTTATTATTAGTTTTATCTCTCACCTTGCGAATTAGGCTCAGGTAAATTATCACGCGGAACTAAGTGCATGACAGTCGTTTTGCCTAGGGGAAGTCCTAATGCACCCAATGTTACGTTGCAATGTAGAAAGCGACCTTGATAAATCAGACGTAAAATTTCAGATTTCGAAACAGCTTCCTGTGACCAATCTAAAATACATATAAAAATCAATGCAAATTTTAGTTAAACATTTTTGCTGTCAATTTGTCATACATTTATCGTTATTTCGATTAACCTTATCTTATTTACAATATAACTATAAAAATAGACTATTGAGAATAAAAATTTTACATTTTGGGAATAAGAAATTACGTTTAGGAAGGGTGCGGTAATGTTAAGTATTGTAAGCATATTTTATTTTATAAAGATTAATATTTTTATAGCAAGGATGTTGCAGTCGGGCGCTACTGACTGCATAATCCTCACTTAAGGTGTAAGCGCTATTAGCTCCAAAACTTATAAAACTGTATGTAGATAGAGAAGATCAACGGTAATTTAGTAGTAAAATTTGGAGTTTCTAATTGTATAATTGTATTTTTCCCGATTTATTTTATGTATAATCTTAAAGGACCTCTCAAATTTAAGGGCGTAGGCCGCAAATGAGGAAATCAAAAACATGGTAGAAAATTTTCTTTAAACCACGCCTCCCATGGACGTTAAATATTTTTTAGTGCATCGAAAAGGATTAACAGTAACTCAATAATCAAATTTTCACGTGTTTAGCTCTACAAAATTATTAAGATAAGCCTTTTGAAGTTTGCCAATAATGGATAGATATATCCGTCATATATTTTTGGTCTCGGACTGTCCACGCGAGTTAATGTTCCAAATTGCAAGTCTCTTGCATCAATAAGAGCTAGATTTAAAAATTTTTTAGATCCGTCTATAGCACGCTTATATAAAGTTCTCAAAATTTCCAAATTTCCTCGAATTCTTTTATTCTACGTTCGGTTGGAAGTTGGTTCAATGTGTTAAAGTTGACATTTTTATTAAGCTTAAAATTGTAATTGTATAACACACAATATACATGTAGATATATATGCTTTAAATTTTATTGACATCCGTTAAGTAACACATAACTTATCACGTAGCACGAAGAATTGAATAATAGCTATTACGATTGATTTGTGTTTGAACTGCCAGCTTACACTTCAGTTGAGATCTGCAACTTCTTGCAGAAGTGCTGCAGTGACGGTGTAGGTATCGGAGCATTTTAGTTTTTTATTATTTAAATATTGAGTGGCGTTGATGCACGTTACGGCGACGATGTTGATTTAAGCGTTGGTATCCTAATATGGGCTTAAATTTGTATACCCTGATCCCATTGAAAATGGGAAATCAGGGTATAATAGTTTTGTGCAAATGTATGTAACCGGCATAAGGAAGCGTGGCAGACCCCATAAAGTATATATTCCTCACCAGGACGATAAGCTGAGTCGACTGAGCCTGTCCGTCCGTCGGTCCGCTTGTCCATATGTATGAATGCTTCGATCTCAGCATCTATAAGAATTTGAGACTATGTAGGCCCGTGTATAGCCCATATAAAAACATGTTCAAAATGCAGATAGAACCTCCTAATTTCGTATTTAATTTTATGTATATTTTTAGCAGTTTTGATTTTTGTTGCATTTTCGATACAGGATCCAAATTTCCCCAAATTCTTAAATTTAAGTTCAGTTGGAAATAGGACCAATAAGTGAAAGAGCTTGTATTTCTACCATGCCAATAGAATATGTAGATAGTATGCTGAAAATTTCAATAAAATCCATTAAGTACAACAAAAGATATTAAACAAAAGGTTGGATAATTTGCAAAAACAGATGTCACCTTCGACCGTCAAGACTTTGTTGACGAGCTTCAATGGGATTACACGGCTGAGCCAAGCCGACCACAAAACTGCAAGCACCAATGATAACGTAACAAAAGATATGATCTCGTGTTTTAAAAGAGGCTCAATTTTTAAATGCTTGGCTGTAACCGAGATGATTTTGCGAGTATTTAACAGTAACTGTTAATACACTTGACTGTGGTGGCGTTCAGTTGTGTAATGATCTTTATTCGTCTGAGCTAGAGTTATACTCTGACTCATACGTATTTCATGTGTTAAATGTAGCTTATCAAGTGCTGACTGAGTAAGTATCAGCGCTCGTATGTCTAATTTTAAAATCTAAGCATGTAATCTGATTTATTCCTATTGCACTCCCTGCAAACGGCATGCTTAGAATTCTGAATATGCTGTATGTTCATCCCTGAACAGTTACAGTATTTAAAGCTTTTAAAGTGCAATCCAAATTTCGTTTAAGCATGAATTTCGATTAAGATGGATCCAATGGTGCACACTAGAAACCGAATAAGATTTCCACCGTTATCACAACGCATAATCTACATTTAATGTTTCTAACATTTGTTCTATCCATTTTCAATGTGTTCAGGGTATACTAATACGTTTTACGTTCCAAAATTTATAGCACGGCAAGAAAAAACAATAAACACATATATATTTATAGTACAGCCAATTCATGGAAGTGTAATATATTGTAAAAGATACAAAAATATCAAGCCAAATGAGCTACGGAGTTGAAAATTTGGTTGGTATAATAATACACAAGCAAGAAAGGTCTAGTCGGGACTAGGCGACACCCTGATCACAGTCCCATCTGCATAGCATATTCAAAGTTTATATAAAAAAAAATAAAGACAAATAAAATCCTTTATTTTTTGGGTCTGCCTTAGGCTGTATCTAACAAAAACCTAACAGTTCTCGACTAAATCATGTTTTCAGCATTATTCAAAATCTAACTGGTAGTTCGAAGAAAATCGATTACCATTGAATGTATGTTCGCATATTTACGTTTTCACGTTTCTACCTCAACTTTATTAAATTTCAAAAACTTTTCCGATATTCAGTGTCAAATTAAAAAGCGTATAAAAAATACCTGAAATTAAAGGCAATGCGAAATTCTACCTCTAAGAACATACGATTTACAATTAAATTGTAACAAAAGTAATCGATTATTCGAAATAAAAATTGCAAAGACACCAGGTCTTAAAATCAGATCGCTGCAATTATACATCTGGACCGACAGACAAACGGATATCTCAAAATCGACTCAGCACGTTGTCTTGACCAGTTTTATAGGGTCTGCCACGCGTTCTTCCGTATGTTACAAAATCATTATACCCATAATCCCCTTTTTCACTGGGTTCCATGCATAAAAAAATTAGACATTAATTTCGTAGAATTGCGATTTTTTTTCCTGATTAAAAAAATATATATTTTATTTATATATATTTTACGGCAAAGATTGCGTTACTTAGCTTTTTCTGTTTATATTACTTACCAACAGGCCAATTATCGAAAACAGTTTTAGAAATGTCACCAGCAGAATCGGTTGCATTAAAAACAAATTCTTTTGTTTTACCGCTTACCAAAATTAATCGTAAGTTGATCTGTAAGAATAAAACAAAAATGAACATAGAAGATACACTAAGGTGCATAGCTGCGGCTTGATGCGAGTTAGATTTTAATTGTTTTTCTTTTAAATTTTGATTGATTTAAAATTTAATTGAATATTGAAATCGTTAACAAAATCTTTCACCATTTAATAGGCTTTATATAAATAATGATCATTCATTGCTTCAAAATTTCCAATACGTCAAGAACTATCGATCTCCTTTTTGTTGGTACTCGGTGAATTTAATAATTTTAAAAAATTTCAGCTCATATTAAAATGAGTTAAGCTAAATCTTTGCCGTATTTTAAGCAACAAAGGTCATCGATGGCAATTCATATATACATTTTGATTGAACATTTGCTTCAGTTCAATTTTTTTTTTTTTTAATAAGTATGTGATATGCATAATTTTTGTATTTTAGCTTACTGATAGTTTTGTGGGCGACGAAGGTTGAGTGTTGAAACATACATTTTG
This sequence comes from Drosophila eohydei, assembly GCA_035045825.1. Lineage (NCBI taxonomy): Eukaryota > Metazoa > Arthropoda > Insecta > Diptera > Drosophilidae > Drosophila > Drosophila eohydei. The sequence goes on from JAWNOT010000007.1 coordinate 1,354,235, forward strand.
GAAATATTATTTCCCTGTTATTCAATCCAACAGCCGTTTTGTGCTCTTGTAAACATAGACAGTAAGACATGTATATATGTTCACATCGTAGTGGAGCCTCATTACTATAATCCTATTATAATGTTATGTTCCCATGTACTGATTCATCCGTATGGTTTCTATAGTTTATTTTTAAAACGACTTCCAGTACTAAAATCGGGGTAGCTGAGAATTTAAGGGCAATCAGCGGTTCAACTTTTCGAAGACTGTATTATTATTACGTCCTATTTTCGGACTTGCTCTTTCATTTTATGATATTCTGCTGATAGTCTTCCTAGTTGTCTTTCGCCAAGTGCCATTATATATATACGGAAATGCATGCAAATGTTTCCATGTAAGCATAAATATAATCTAGACTATTGAAAACAACTGATATTTGACACGAAAGTGTTTTTACATGGGAAAAAAATTATATTTTTGTTCTTTAACATAAAAAAACTATACTAAGTATGAGATTTCAATATTTTTTTAAATTATATTGTTTTTTTTCAAATTATTGTCTTACAAAAATAATTAACAAAAATTAAAAAACTATTAACAAAGGCAATAAAAAACAATAACAACTAAAAACATATTCAAATTCAAGTGACACGAAAGTGTTTGCACACATGCTATTCTTCATTTCTTTGTATTGCTAAATTCGCATTTACCGTATTGGCATATCCCGCGAAAGTGTCCGCCGAGCCCTAAAAAGGATCGAGTTTGCATCCCGAGTTGCGCGGAAAAAAACATTGTCGTCTGATCATGAAAAAAGACGTCTAATATTCGCCAGGATGCAAGTGGGACATGTGGAATCATATTGGGATGAAACCATAATTTGCGACGAGACGAAGATGATGTTGTACTACAACGATGGACGCAGCCGTGTGTGGCGAAAGCCCTTGAACGGAAACATATAATTCCTACTGTAAAGTTCGGAAAACTTTCAGTGATGGTCTGGGGTGTATTTCTAGTAAAGGAGTTGGAGAATTATGTTTTATACAAAATACAATGGATGCCAAACAGTATTTGGAGATTTTGCGCACGCATCTAGTGTCCAGTGCCCCAAAGTTTGCATTTTTAAGAAATGGTAAACCAACATTTAGATTTTACCAAGACAATGATCCCAAACATAAAGCCACACAGTCGGTTGTTGGATTCTTTACAATTGTGCAAAGGTGTTGGATACTCCTGCACAAAGCCCCGACCTTAATCCCATAGAGAATCTGTGGGCTGATCTTATGATAAGGACAACCAAGCGAGGTTCAACAAATAAGAGATTTTAAGTCTTATATATTGGAGGAATGGGAGAAGACGCAGGTGGAATATGTCCAAAACGTAATATATTCCATGAATAGACGGTTGGAAGCGGTCATTGAAGCCAACGGGGGTCATACCAAATACTAATTTTAATAGTTAATTAGGTTAATATTACCTTATTTTTGAAAAGTATTTCTGTGCAAACACTTTCGTGTTACTTGAATTTGAATATGTTTTAGTTGTTATTGTTTTTTATTGCCTTTGTATTTTAATTTTTATTAATTATTTTTGTAAGATAATAATTTGAAAAAGCATAATATAATTTAAAAAAATATTGAAATCTCATACTAGTATATTTTTTTTATGTCAAAGAACAAAAATATAATTTTTTCCCCTTGTGAAAACACTTTCGTGTCAAACTTTTAGTCAGTCTTATTCGTAGAATAGAATATTTTTCAAAATACCTTTAAAGAAATTTTCTTTTATAATTCAAAATTTCATTAGGTCATATCATACAACAAATTATACTCTAATAATGGCTTACAGAAATTATTTTAAAAATAATAGTTTCAATTCTCTCCCATTATGATGACATCTAAAAATTTTTTTTCTTAAAATTCTTTTTTTTTTTCAAATCCGAGCACAAGTAGACCTTGCACATGACATAGTTTCGAAAGCTTGTTTAAGAAAACTTTTTGTTCAATTTCTTTGCAACCAATAACATAGAAATTAACATTTTAGTTCGATTGTGCACAAATTTAAATTTGCTGTGAATATTCGCCGGTTTTGTGAATATTGGCGGTATTGATATTGATCTTGTTTTAATTAATAGTGAGAAAACGGACTAAGATTATTATTTTTTGTTCAGCATTTTTTACTTTGTAAAAAATATTGAACGAATTGTTTGAGGAATTAATGAAGATTGCATGCATTTGAATATATGAATGTGGGCACATGTTTAGGAAAAATGCGTACGCTTGCCGGTGCTTGCCATGTGCTTTTGTAAATTAGCCAAATGTTTAGTTTAGTTTAATAACTTTTGGGATTTTCAGCATATGATCTACATATTCTATTGGAAAAATGTTCAGTTTAGTATTAATGTAAATTATTTCGCATATTGGATACATATGCAACTCAACCTAAATTTAAAGAATTTGTCGAAATTTTACATAATATATTTAATACAAGAAATTCGATACTATTTTTAATCGGTAGAATTAAAATGTTAATAGTAATTGATTATTTAAACAAAATTTGATCTGCGCGTGTTTTATATGGATACATACATATATGGATGCCATTATCATGCTCAGAATATTTAATTATAAGTCTACAATTAAGTTTACATAGTAAAGCCTATATTGTAGTTCAAGCGCAGACATTGCGTAAGCTGCGCAGTAAGTAGATCATGTGGTAATGTGTCTGTGTGCATGGGAGGATGTATAAAAGATTCGTTTTTTGTTATATTTTGCATAACGCCTCCAAATTTTCTTAAGTTCTTTAAATTTAAGTTCAGTTGAAAACAGAGTCAATATGTGAAAGAGTTAGAACATATACATTTAATTGTGTGTATTCTTTTCTATTCTGAGAATCGAAATTGCTTTTGAATTGTGCTTCTCAGCTGCTACTTAAGTTGAGATGTAAAAATCCGCGATCAAGCAGTGCAGTGGCGGTGTGTGTAGAAGCGGCGCTCGTAAGCGACAATCTCTGGGTTCGATCCTGGCAGCAGGCAATGCTAATTTGAATCTTGGTGTCGTAATGTCGGGTTTTACTTGTTCTTTTTTTTTTGTAGTAATCTATACAAACTTGTTTTGAGTAAAAATTGGATGTTAATTTTTGTATTTCTACATTTTTAGCTACAATAATATACTTAATTAAAATGTTAACTGATTTGACACTTACTTTATCGGATGGTATTGTCCGTGTCGTCTTATGTGTAAGCAATGGAGTCAAAATTCGCTTTGTGGTTATACACGACGACGATATTGACTCATCCTGAGGAACTGTTGAGCTAGACGAGCACATATGTTCTCGTTCTACCATACCAATTTCATTATTGAAACAGGTATTAAGTGCTGGTTTTTGCAGAATATAATGAGACTGCTGTTGGTGCGAAGCAGCATTTATTGCAGGAATCTTACTACATGTTGCCATAGGGGGCAGGTATGAGTGCGAAGTTAACATCGTTGTAGTAATAGCAGTACTCTTGTTGACGCTATCAACGACAAATGAGCCCGACGTAGATAATTTGTGTTTGGTAAATTGATGCTGGTGATGCCCTATGCTAGTGCTGGTAACAATCGCCGTTGTAGTAGTTAGCATATTATGTGTTTAATAATCTTCTTCTATTGATTCCGTTGCAGCCGGTCACTTCAAATGAGGAATATACAGCGTATCAAAAAGTAAATTTATTTAATTTTATTTAATTATATTCAGTAAATATATATAATTTTCTGACTTACTGTGTTGTAAGCTAGAGTCGATTAAAATTTTAATCATATATTAATGTGAAAATGTAAATCCTTGAGACGGTGTCCAATGTTTATATCAATGCAGGAGTTCAGAAATACGCAGATTCGCACTGACGAGTTTTTTATATACACCGATTTTTGCACAAAAGATACTTGGAAGTACTTCAATTCGTACCTATTTGGTTTAATCTAAAATTGGTATGATTGTGTGGATTGTGTACGTTTAAGTCCATGTGTTTACGAAACTTGCATGCAAAGATATAAATTAATGGATGCGCCTGCGCATGCGTACAAATTATTGTGTTCATTGCATACGTAAGGAATTCTTTCAAATTTATATTGTTAAATTATGTTGCCACACATCTATATTTGCGAGCACAATGGAAGAATATTTTAATGAAAATTAACAGTATAATATGAGTTTTTATAGAAAAAAGTTAATGTTAAGCTAATTCACAGTAACACAATTGCTTAGAGTTGTAAAAAATCAACGGCACCATTAATAGTATTGATGGACATTGGTCTTACCGATATATCGATGGATTTTTCGATGTTGATATCTGCACAGCTGCTGATACTCTAACAATTCTAGTTTAGTGACCGAGGGCGTTAATTTTGATTGTATATAACATACGTACAATATTTATTTACATCGCCGTTGAGAAATCAAATCGAGATAAAAAAGGAAGAGTGCTCTAGACTGGGAAATACCCTGAACCGTGAAGACGTGACCATTCAATTATTCTACAATTTTTGTATACATATGTACATTTAAAACAACATATGCATACACACATAAGTGCGCAAGCATATGTACGTTATTTTTATTGTGTAGCTCAAGTAGCGATTGCATGGGCTGTATTATGGGAATATAATTGTTGAATAACTTTTCTTTTATATTGAATGTTTCCGACCGAGATAATGACATTCGTGCGTATTTGCTGAAGCACAAAGCCCTAGTATTTCAAATGCGCTATCTGAAAATTTGGTGGGAATGGGGGGGGGGGGGGGTGGGTTATGCAAAACACGAAATCATTACAGGAACTCCAACAGTTAGTAGCGTGTATCCATATTTTATTTTTTAACTCAAGGGTACGTGTGAAAAATAAAGCAAAGTAATCGATAATTATCGATACTATTGAAATGGAATTTTTGGAATAAATGTAATTCTTGTATTGCGTATGATATACACAAATATACATTTAAAATTTTAAGTAACTAGCATAAGTGATTTATGAAATCGCTGCGTTCATACGGACGGACATGGCTAGATCAATTCAACGCGCCGTCTTGATCAGGAATATATATACTTTGTTTTGTCTGCCACGTCTATTTCGGCCTGTTATATACATTTACACCAATCCAATATCTGTTCTTAAAAATCCCATATAGGTCTGTAAATTATTTTGAATGGTAAATACCAATTCAGATATATTTGTATTTTTATTTAGTGCGATACACAGCTAGCGAAATCGAAATTATTCAATATATAAATTAAAATTATTTATCGTTGTTGCCGTTGTTTGGACCGCTGTGGTTGCGTTCCACAATATGGAGCGTAAATGCCTCGTGCAGTGTAACAAGTTATCCAGCTGCTATCAAACGCAACTTCGCTTCATGCAGCATTGATAAAATTTAGGTTACTCGCTCAGATAACTGAGGAACGGGCAGCTAATTACCTCACTGCATCCAAAGGTGATGGCGTTGATAATCGACTTTGTATATTATTTCGGTTAATATTTCTTGACCTATAAAAGGTAAAATAAAGAAGTAAGGTATAAGTGAGGGTGGCTGAATACGAGTTACCATAAATCGTCCATTTTGCGTTTGTTAATAAACGACTTTATATATATATATTATATATAATTTAAATTCGCACCTTTACAATATAATAACATGCTTGCCAAAAAAGAAGAAAAAAGCGACATCGCCAGGATTTCAACTGGCAATACTGATCATTTCTAACAATTGACAATTTGCACAATTCAACCGCAATTGCGATTTTTTGAATAAAACAGAATGCACGCATTTGAAAGTTTGTGTGCACATGTATAGATAAAATCAGTGCGCTTGGGGTTGCTTCCCACCTGAACGGTTGGGTATGCTATGGTATGTCTGAAATTTTAAAGAATTAATATATACTGTGCGGCGTATTCTTTTTCATCCCATTTATGTAGACATTAAAAATGGGATTTAGGGTGTTTATGTGAAAATGTATATAACAAGTAGTAGTAATCGTTGCAACTCCAGAAAGTATAAGTATTTTTAGACTTTTTATTTTGTTACTGGTATCCTCATTTGGGTCCCCTTATCTGCGATTTTGCGCCTTTATTATGAAATCGGATGAGAAAAGCATTGGGTTATTTATGATCATCCTAAATATGCCTAACGATCGAATAAAGGGACATACTAAAATCGATTGTGCGTAATGCTACAATAACACGCAATAAGAAAGAAACGAAATTTTTCATTGAAATTTGTCAGTTGAATTGAAATTAAGACCCTCCCACAAATACCGAAGCTATATTTGCCAGATTTTATTGGTAATCAAAAAGATTGACTGCCGTTTTATAAGTTATACACTTTAAAAAGATATAAAATTATGATAATCTTGCTTAGAAGGAGATGGTGGTGTTTTGTTCTATCTACAGATACTAAAGAGTACTAGCGTAAAACGTTAACAGACGGCACTGCTGCACTTCACTTTTAAGTCTAAGTCTAAAAGCAAAGTCGACTTGGAGATCCCCTGGTTCCAGTCCTTACTGCATTTTTTAATGTTTCCAATATGTATGCGAGCACATGTATAGAAAAAAGAAAAAAGGCTGCTTGACATGTGCTTTTCGATATATAACTTTTGATTTACTTGATGGATTTTAATGAAATTTGCAGCATGTATTCTGTTGGATTAGAAAAAACGCAACCTCCTTCACCTATTCCTCTTTCCAATGCAAAAATAAAAATTGTAGAAAATACACAAACATAAATACAAAATTTGCAGGTTCTAGCATCTCTAGATGCTGGATACGTTCACTCATACGGACAGCCAGACAGACAGTCAAGGCTCAGTCGACTCAGCTTTTCGCCCTGATCTAGAATATGTAACTGTATGGGGTCTGCCACGCTTCGATTTGCCTGTTAAACCATTATACCCGGACCATATTTCCCATTTTAATGGGATCAGGCTAGGAATAGTGGATAACTAAATCCTACCTAGCTTCGAATGGAAGTAAGTCAGATCCGAAGACAATTCAGTAAACCTAGCATCAAGAGGCATAGATGCTTCGAGGCTTCGAAAATAATTTAATGGACTTAGGAACCTTATTTTGTCTAAACATAGGTATGCTAATCGCCTAAATTCACTCTACACTCGAAATGCTGATGGCATATGTTCTCCGATTTATTGAAAAATTACGTCTGAAACGCATATCTCATCTGATGTAAACGTGAATAAGTTAAATAAGCTCAGGATTTTGTGGTAATATTAGATCATTAGATAAATGAAAATGGGAAATCAGGGTATAATGGTTTTGTGCAAATGTATTTAACAGGCATAAGGAAGCGTGACAGACCCTATAAAGTATACATATCTTCAGACCTGTTCGTTTGACCCTATGGGTGACACGTCGATCTCAGCATCTATAAGAGCTAGAGACTTTGTAGGTCCGTGTATAGCACGCCCATATAAAAACATGTTCAATATGCAGCTTTTAAGTTATATCTCGTACGTCTTAAGAGCTAGAGCCTCCTAATTTCGTATTTAATTTTATGTATATTGTTAGCAGTTTTGATTTTTGTTGTATTTTCGATACAGGCTCCAAATATTCCCAAATTCTTAAATTTAAGTTCAGTTGGAAATAGGGCCAATAAGTGAAAGAGCTTGTATTTCTACCATGCCAATCTGTAGATAACATGCTGAAAATTTCATTAAAGCCCCCATGTCAAGCAGCGTCAAGCGCACGCTTTTTTCCAATACATAGGCACACATACATTCATATTAGAAGAATCGAAGTAGCGATTGAATTGTGCTTAAATTATCAGTTGCTACTAAAGTTCAAATTTGCAACTTGTTGTGCAAGCAATGCAGTGAGCACTAATCTCTGGGTTCTAGCCTGGCAGGGAGAGAATGTTTTGTATTTTTTAATTATGAAGTGCCGATGTTGGTAGAGTCGATGTACATTGCGTAGACAATGTGGGTTCGAATCTTGGTGTCGTAATGTCGATTTTTATTTATTTTTTTTTAATACTCGATGCAAATGATGGAAAATATTAACAAGTGCACATATGATCAGGGTATCTCCTAGTCGGGCATCCCGACTAGAGCTTTCTTTCTTGCTTTATATAAATTTTAATAAAAGGTGATCAGTTTAGCATAAGAGTTCAGATTGATCCAAGTATTCCGCACCAAGTTAGATACTCAGATAATGAAGTCAGCATCTTAAGAGGTTACTTAAAAACAATTTCATTTTTTGTTTCTCCACCAGTGGTAAGAAACACTGAGGCTACTGGGCATCCGTAAGACTCGCTAGAGAAGCACCTACGTATTGCAAATATAAATATATGCTTCTTGGAGAATCAGATCTCAACAAAGTCAAAGTCGCTGATCTCAAATTATTGGACTCACACTCAACAAAACGATGACCTGATTCGTGATATGTAGCAAGAGCCGCATGTTTGCTTATGCAGTGTGGATTATGTCAAAGCGTTGAATACCCTTAAGTTTTCGATTCAGTTTTGCGTTTAATTTTATATATGCATTAAAAAAATCAAATCAGTGTATCCTAAACATCAACAAGAAAGAAAGCTCTAGGGGTGCCCGACTAGGAGATACCCTGATCCCAGTCCTCTGAGTTTAATATTTTCCGTAGTTTGTATCGAGTATTCAAAACAAAGAAAACAAATAAAAAACGACATTTCGAAACAAGGTCTCGAACCCGGATTTGTTGCGCAACGTGTACCAACTCTACCAACACCGCCAATTCATAATTTAAAAAAAAAATAAACAATAAAAATATTTAATTTCCACCGGTCTCGAACCCTGGACCTAGCTGCATACGAGCGCCGCTTCTACCAACGCAGCCTCTGCACTGCTTACTCGAGCAGTTGCAAAGTTGAACATAAGTAGCAGCTAATAATTCAGCACAATTCAAGCGCGATTTCGATTCTTCGAATAGAAAAGAATACACGCATTTGAATGTATGTGTGCACACGCATAGGAAAAATGCGTGCGCGTGGCGCTGCTGACATGTGGACAAGGATGAGTGAGCCAATGCGACCAATACTTAGTATAACCCCGACAGCGAACCAGAGCTTGATCAATGTCTTCCTTTACATCCTGGATGGAGCGTAAGTTCTCGTTGCTCATCCGCTGTAGTAATGGGATGCTCGGAGCTGTGTCATGGCCAATGATATTTAGGAGTGGTGACTTCGCGATGCTAGTCAGCTGACTGGCGGTCGTTCGTTCGATTACGAATTTGGTGCCGTTAATAGTCGCAAGCCGTTTGAATTTTATTATGTGGGTTCGATTTGTAAGTATCTCTGGACCGACGTCTGTGCGGATGCGGAAAGTCGCCTCGTTGACAATGATAACGCCGGCACCGATAGGTATTATTTCGTTTAGATGACTGGGCTGATTGTGGCATTGGGCCATGTTTCCTGTGTGGAGTGAGCTCGCACAGGACTCACGTCGTCATCGTTCACTAAAGCTATTGTGCGTGGTCTGGAAGCCAGAGGCATCTGGAATGCCAGCCACAACATCCAATGCTATTCCTATGAAATGTAAACCTCTCGCCATTCTATGGTGTATCGTAATGATGAACTTAACTTCTAACTTTATAAAATATATAATATAATACCTTCTCCCCTACTTTGTCTGGTTGCGTTACATCGTTCGAACGTGTCTTGTTGGGCTTTGGCTAATCTAGCACTAATACCTGAACGGCACTCGTCGCACCCTTCATGGACAATCTCAATTGGTTTTTCGCGGGTGACCGAATGTATTCTACCGTTGCTCTCAGGACTAGCTCAACCGTGCCTTCGATTGTTTTTATCTATCTTTAGACACCTAGCGGCTGTGACACCTAGTTACTGTGAAAACGTTACACTTGGTCATGTCATATTGTAAAATGTTGGGAAAACAATTAACAATTTGCAACAACGGGCATTTTAAATCGACAATTGTTCTGGATATTACCGGTTGTACCAAGGCGAACTTGGAGAACTTGTCTACGCAAGTTAGAAACTGTTACTTATCGGTTGTGAAGATGTCAATGTGTAACATCGCGCCATTATAGCATAGAATGTGTGTTTTGCCGAGTTGTTGTTTTTTTAGGATGTCTGTCGTATTGTGCTCGGGTGTAAACCGTGCACTTTGTGACCACTTCTCGGGCTAGGATGCTCATGTTCGGAAAATAGTAGTCGCGAAGGACTTGTTTGACATTTTCTTGACGATTTCGAGTTGTTCACTCTTATCGGTTATGTCCTGCACAAAGTTTTTGCAGAACCGAAACTGAGTAGCAGGATAATGGGAAACTAACCCATGCTGGTAATTTGCCAATGCGGATTTACGACGTCTTTAAGCACCTTGAATACGCTGTTATTTTCAGTAAAGTTGACCATTTGGCTGGTTTTGCTTCGGAACGAAAACAAATTGCGTTTTAATGGGAAACGTGCTTCTTCCAGAACGATTTGATTTCTGAAAGGTTTGTCCATAGCCTCGACCGTGAAAGTTTACTGTGAACAGTAGCGGATTGAGGCTCGTTTTGTAGGGCATTGAGATTTGGTCTGGATAGGGCATCAGCAACAAAGTTGTCTTTACCCGGTCGGTAGTCAGGTCAAAAAGTTTCTTGAAGTCGGGATACATGGGACTTACGTCTTTAGACACAAAGATGTTGCGTAAGCGTGCAAATGCATTGCGCATATGCTTACGCACTGAGCCGTTCTCTCCTTTCAGAATATCTGTTATTGGTCGAGCTAAAGCTGCAAAATCCTTTATGAAGACTCTGTAGTAGCTTGCCAGACCCAGAAACGATCTGATACTGTATGTGTACTTAGGTTCGGGGTATTCTTGAACTATTTTGGTGTCGGACTTTGTCCCTTCCTTACTTACACTGAAACCCAGATATTCTACGCTTTCCTTAAAGAAGTTAGTTTTCTCCTAGCTTACTCTCATATTGGCTTCCATCAAGCGCTTAAGTACTGTGTCTATTTGGTAGACGTAGCATATTTTCCCAATATGTTCCCTAAGGACATCATCGATTGCCCTTTGGAAGATGCTACCAGCATTCTTAAGACGAAAGGGTACACTGCAGAATTTATATCTGCCGCCGCAAACGGAGAATCACGTCTTTTCGCGGTCATGTTCCGCCAGATATATTTGGTGGTACCGAGACTTTAGGTCATGTTCAGCTTCCTGAAATCAATGTCCAATCTCATTTTTGTGTTACCAGAGGCATACCACGATGTCGTTTACATCGTTAAAATTTACGTAGGTAAATCTGTGGTATTGAATTTCATTAGATAGGCCCTATGTTCTCTACTATGTTCGACTTAACTCCGGCTAGTGTTAACAAGTCGAATCCTATAATGGCATCAAACGAGCTGAGAGTGTCTAGAGGTAAGAATGGGTTAGTGAGCTTGAAAATGTTCATAGGCATTTTTGCTTATTTCAGTGGATCCGTGGATCGAATTCATAGAGAAATGCTTGGTGACCGGCTTTATTGTTTATGGTTAACTCTTATACCATACGCATAGGTTCATTGTCTTATATTCGATAAGATTTTGTAATTTGACATCGTGGCTTGAATACCACAAAAGATGGAAACATTACAGATTCCTTTAATAAATACAGAGATTTTGTATATTTCGGATTTTGAGTACTTCCGAAAAGGAAAAATTCTAGAAATTGGAGCTTCGGCATCCAATGTCATTATCACGCCCTAAAAAAAACGATCATAAAAGTTAATCTCGAAGAACATATTTTGAACAATTAAGTTCCCATACTGCAGCTAGGTAATGCATGCGTGTTTATGTGTGTGTGCACGTGTGGTCTGTAATGCAAATGTAAAAGCAGTGTAGAAGTTTGGAATATAAGCCTTTCACAAGACTTAAGTTATTTCATTGTGAACCGTCCCGACTTTTACTTTACTTTTACTTTTACTTGTTAAACCCTTTTCCCATTGAAAATGGGAAATCAAGGTATAATGGTTTTGTGCAAGTGTATGTAACAGACGTGGGCAATACTATTAAGTATATATATTCTTGATCAGGACGACAAGCCGAGTAGATTGAGCCCTGTCAGTCTGTCTGTCTGTCCGTCGACATTTTGTATTTAGTTTTTTGTATATTCTATGCAATTTTGATTTTTTGTTGGATTTTGGATACCGGCTCCAAATTTCCCCAAATTCTTAAAACTTAAGTTTAGTTGGAACTAGGGCCATTATGTGAAGGCGTTTTCATCTCAACCAAGCCAATAGGATATGTAGATCATATGCAGAAAATTTCATTAAAATCCATTAAGTAAAACAGAAGTTATAAAACAATTATTAAAATGTTTGGCCAATTTGTAAAAGAACATGTCAGCAGCGCCACGTGCACGCATTTTTCCTATGCGTCTGCAAATTATTGTGTTCCGTCCGTCCAGGGTCCGCGTTAGGGGATGGCGTCGTTCGGAGTACAATGTAGATCAATTTGGATTATGGATTCCGTTCGTCCAGGTTCCACGTTAGTGCAAGCCGCCGATCGGAGCGCAAGTTACATCAAATTGATAGACAGATTATGATGGGATATAACTAAGATATCCAAATTACAGGACTTGTGGCTCGGCAATATATTAATCAGCAAATGATTTTAGTAACGGCAGTGTGCCGGAGCAATGTGTGTTTATTGGTAAAACTGTTGTACAAGACTATACTTAAAGTAAAAATAAAATGGAATCAAAAGCTAAAAGAGACAAAAGCTACAAACTACAGTTATTCTTAAGCTACAAGAATTCGGTCGGCACGCCGACTCAGCATAATTGATAACGCTGCTCTTGTGGTACATGCAAAGTATCAGGTTACCGACGCTGACCGTATGATTCGGGCGATGAACTAAGCTTTGCAATATCAGCGTTTACGAGTGCTGTTGTTTTAGTCTAAACAACTGGGAGCGAGGGGCACTCGTTAACTACTCCCCCCTAAGAAGTATGACCGTTCTCGTTCATCTTATAACTGTTGACGATCTTCTGTATTTTTCTTGAGGCTCTCTTTCTCCTCAGACTCTGGCAGAGGAGGATGGATCCGCTGAAAACGAGGCCGAGTCCAACTCCAGCAATGGACCAAGTTTTAGGCAATCCGGCTGATACTACTTCTTGAAGTTTCCTCTGTAGGAACGGCATGCTCAGAACTGACTCGTGGCTAATGAGGTGAGGCTGCTATGCCCGGGGTTCTGTTTAGGATCCCACGCCGGCTTACGTACTTAGTTCCGCTTATGAAGGCTGTTCGTTCGAAAGTGACGAGGAAGGTGCCGTTGACTGCGATCTCGGGACTGTCATCGGTGCTGCTTCGCGCTGGGCTTTCATTCATCACCACAATGCCATCATCCACGACTGTAAAAGGTTTCAAATGGCTGGGCTGAGTGTGGCATCGTGCCGTGCCTCCAGCGTGTAGTTCACGCGCGCAAGTGTCATGGGAAACCAGTTTGCAAATCGAAGCGTAGGTTGTTACAGCGCAGCTTGTTACTGCCAAAACTTCATTGTTACATTCAGCCACGGTGTCATCTTGCAGTTGCAACACAGTTTGTTGTGAGATACGGGGAGGATGCTAACCCTTCTACATATGAATTTAACTCTAGGATAATGCTTTCGGATTGAAGGACCTTAATATTAGATGCTTCTATTAAACTTATTACAGGGACTTCTGTGGGATGTTCAATAAGCACAGATTTCAAATCATTATCATCGAATGTTGTCGGATTTATAATGTTAGCCTTAGCAAGTGTAATTGTGAGCATTAGGTTTTTTATTTCTGTTATTAACATCCTGTTTCTGGCTAGTAATGCCTCATACAAGTGTGGAGTGTCAACTCAATCACTTTTTTTTTCTTTAATTATCTGATTAACCGTATCGGTCAACTGGTTTATTTGTCTCTGAGTTTCAGAATTTATTACTACCTGTCTATTGTTTGAGTCGACTATTTCTGACTCAGTTGTTCTGATTCTTTCTAAATCTATGGCATCTGGTGTACCTGCCACAACCTTGAGTACTGTACCTAAAAAGTCTAAACTTCTGGCAATTCTATGGTAAATTTTTAAAACAGACAAAAGACTTCTAATATGATTAATGTCAGCATCTAATAGTTTTCGCATGCGCGATTGAGGAAATAACTCGGACATTTTTTCTGTTTTTTGTGCTTTTTTTAATGAATTCGGTTAAGTTGCTTGAGTGCCTGACATGGTCACGTTGTTCCCATATCATTACTCTTCCATCCACTATGGTAATGTAATCGGCGCTTGAATAGTCGGCGGTCCGAGCGTTCACTAATGTCAGTAAGACTGGAAGTGAACAAATAAGCCTGCAATGAAGATATGAAATTAAATCTACTGTATTTCTTAACTTATTATCTAACCTAAGCTCCTATTATTTCAGGTTGTCCTTGTGGACCACCCTCCCTCTAATAAGAACAGACGTTTCTAGGTCTGCTTGAATAACTTCCTCCGTACACAGGGGTGACAGCTTGTTCCCCAGTCTCTTGATGGCTTTCACAAAGACATTTTCCCCTACAACAAATACTCTGTTTTGTCTGTTCGGGCTTACTCTTCCTAAGTTTACTTGTTGTGCTTTTTCAATCTTTTTTGTGATGGTCTCCAGAAATTCATTAGTAGACGCGTGAATTATTTCAATTGGTCTCATGCCAGTTACTGAGTGTAATGATCTATTGTACTCTAATGTCGCCTGTAAAATTAGGTCAACTGTGTTGTCGATCTTTTTTTCCAATTTAAGGCACCTGGCAATTTCCGCCAATGTGCTATGAAAACGTTCTACCTGATCATTGGAGGTACTGTGTAACTGCGGTGCGTTTACGACATCGATTCCATAGTCGTTTTTAACAACGATGTAATAGTTTCTGAATTAAATGCCGCTTCATTGTCGCAGTAAATAATCTTAGTTTTTGGAAATAAATTCACAGCTTGTATGATTGGTCCGTTTACATCTGCTATAGTACGAGAAACTATTTGTTGCACGATTGCGCATTTCGAGAACTTATCAACACACGTCAAGAATTGTTTCTTGTCGGTTGAAAAAATGTCGATGTGTAACCTTTCGCCAGAGTATAACGAAACTGGCGTCTCACCTAGGAACTGTTTCTTCGGGTGCCTGTCATATTTGGCACGAGTACAAATTTTGCAATTTGCCACGATTTCCGTCAAAATTCTATTCATTTTGGGAAAGTAGTACTCTTCCAAAATTTGCTTGCAGTTTTCTTGTGCCGCTCTGTGCGCACGGTTATGTTCAGTTAATGATATTTCCCTCTGTTCTGCTCTATCAAAAATGTCAATTACCATTTTTTTACAGTAACGAAACTTTGTCGATGGGAAACTATGCACTAACCCGTGCTGAATAATTGCCAATTTTGGGCAGTCACAATGTAATGCATTGACTACATTGGGTTTTACTACCGGCTTTACCTCGCTTAAAACATTGCTTTCTCCCGTAAAATGTATTGTATGGCGTGTTTTTTTACCAAATACCGTCGTTAAATCGAATAGCTTCTTGAAATTCGGATACTTAAGAATTACATCCTCAGAAGCCAAAATGTTTCTCAGCCTTTCGAACGCATGGCTTTGTGAATCATCAAATTCAATTTGAGTCTTCTTTGACATATGTTTGCTCATGGATCCATTTTCTCCTTTAAGCAAATTTGTCAAAGATCTTGCTATTGCCGCAAAGTCTTTTACAAAACACCGGTAATAACCGGCTAATCCCAGGAATGACCTAAGCTCGTATAAGCGTTTTGGTTCTGGATAGCCCTGAAAGGCCCTTACCTTTTCTGGGTTAGTTTTTGAGCCTCCCATGGTTACTATGAAGCCAAGGTACTCTACGCTTTGTTTGAAAAATCGAGTTTTTTTCCTTAGAAACTTTCATGTTTGCGTCTACCAAGCTCTTTAGAACCCAGTCTATATGTCTGACATGATCTTGTTCATTTTCGGAAAAAAAAGATGACATCGTCTACGTAAACATAGCAAGTTTTGCCAATTTGTTCACGCAAAACATCATCAATTGATCTTTGAAAGATACTGCCCGTATTTTTCAAACCGAACGGGAGTCGACAAAATTCTTACTTTCCGCAGTTTACAGAAAAAGACGTTTTTTCGCGATCGTGTTCGGCCAAATATATTTGATGGTAGCCGGATTTCAGATCCAGCGTCGTACAATATTTGGCTCTACCCAAATTTGCCAGTATCGTGGGGATGTTGGGCATTGGGAACTTGTCGGCAATGGCTCGCTCATTTTGTTTCCTAAAGTCGATTACTAAACGCTTATTTTTGTTACCCTGCCCATCGGAACCTTTTTTATCAACGACCCAAGTTGGGTTGTTGTAGGGTGCCTTCGAGGGCCTAATGATATCATTCTCTAGCAAGTCTTTGGTTTCTTTTTTGACAAAGTCAGCAACTCCCATTGGATGTGGGTATATCTTTGAATATATCGGCTTGTCGTCAACTGTACGTATTGTAGCTACTACAGACGTATTGAATGGTAATGCCTCGTTGGAGGTTGAAAAGGCCTTTGATCTGCTCAAGATCATGCTTCTTAATTCCATTTTTGCTGTCTCTGGCACGATAATATCATTCACGTTAGTAAAATTAACATTATCACAATAATGATGCCGAAATTTCTCGGACACTGAACCATAGTTGATTGTACCACTGTCTGTATCCAAAGTCGCTCCTACTTGCTTTAGCAAGTCGAAACCTGTTATATCATCAAATGGCGTTAAAGAATCCAATAAAAAAACGAAATTGACTTACCGAAAATGTTCATTGAACATTTCTGGTAGACTATGTTATACCCATGGATGGAACTAACTGTAAAAGGGGAGCTAACCGGACCTACATTTTCTAGCTCATTTATGGGCCTAATGTAGTTTTTGGCATTTTCTCATCAACTGCGGCTGTGGCGACATTATTGTATTCAGTTTCTTCGCTATTTGGGGCATGCTGTATAGTATTTTGCATTCGCTGGCGCCTCTGGCCCGTCATGCGTTCGGAACCTTGCCTTTTTTGGCCCTACCCACTCCCATTTTGAACGTTGGCATTTTAAACCCCGGAACTCTTTCCCTGTTTTTCCTGAGGTTTCACGTGGTTAATATTATACTCATTTGTTTGGGTTCTGTCCTCCATAGCTTTCGCGTATGTGGCTGCCTCCCAGCTATAGCCAAGGCAGATGGTAAGTCTTTGGGCTGGGCCGGAAATACAATTCACTTCAATGACCAACAATGCTCTTGCTGGACCTCTGATTTTGTTTCTAATAATCGTAACAGCTTGATAATGAGCGCTGCTACCTGCAAATGGCTTAAAAATTCGTACGCATCTGTGGCAGATTGTCTCCATGCTACGTAGTCATCTTGTGAACCACTGAACTCGTGTACCGACTTTATAATGTCAAGTTTTATCTCAAATTGGATATTTGCATCCACGGAAATTTATTTAGTAAGCTTCGACCTGCGGCACTACTATGCGTAAACTGTTCACTTGTTCTTTCGCTTGGTTAAGTTGCCTATCGAATCTTTATTGTAGCCTTGTTTCTTGCTGAGACAAGGCTTGACTAACAGCGCCCGCTACTAGGGCTTGCAACTGGGTAACGTCTATGTCTGTCGAATTTCTTTGTGTTGGTTGAAACCCTTCTGATTGTAAATCCCCCCCGTTGTCACTATCGTATTCTTGCTTGATTTCCCTGTATAGGTCTAAGCTGTTCATTAGCTTTCAAAACAAATATGCGTATCTGACGCTTCACATGAACGATTCGTATTTACGCCGATTATGTGCAACCGGCAAAAGACAATAATAATCGTGCAACTATAGATATTTCCGTCTCGTTGCAGACAAAGGGAATATAACTTTAAATGCAATATATAACACAAGGACACAATTACGCTTGCTTACTTTTAGTTTGAAAAAAAAATTTTTTTTTATTTTGTTTTCTTTATTTTTCTTTAACAGTTGCTTATTGAACACTCCACTTACATGTTTATGTCCACTGCCTTCTACTATCGAAAAAAATGTTTCCTGTGGGTTCTTGTTGTTGTTGGGCGCCAATTATTGTGTTCCGTCCGTCCAGGGTCCGCGTTAGGGGAAGCCGTCGTTCGGAGTACAATGTAGATCAATTTGGATTAAGGATTCCGTTCGTCCAGGTTCCACGCTAGTGCAAGCCGTCGATCGGAGCGCAAGTTACATCAAATTGATAGACAGATTATGATGGGATATAACTAAGATATCCAAATTACAGGACTTGTGGCTCGGCAATATATTAATCAGCAAATGATTTTAGTAACGGCAGTGTGCCGGAGCAATGTGTGTTTATTGGTAAAACTGTTGTACAAGACTGTACTTAAAGTAAAAATAAAATGGAATCAAAAGCTAAAAGAGACAAAAGCTACAAACTACAGTTATTCTTAAGCTACAAGAATTCGGTCGGCACGCCGACTCAGCATAATTGATAACGCTGCACTTGTGGTACATGAAAAGTATTAGGTTACCGACGCTGACCGTATGATTCGGGCGATGAACTGAGCTTTGCAATATCAGCGTTTACGAGTGTTGTTGTTATAGTCTAAACAACTGGGTGCGAGGGGCACTCGTTAACTATTCGAAAAATCGAAATTGCGCTTGAATTGTGCTTGAATTATCAGCTGCTACTTATGTTCAAATGTGCAACTGCTCGAGTAAGCATTGCAGTGGCTACGTCGGTAGAGGCGGTGCTCGTATGCAGCTAGGTCCAGGGTCCGAGACCGGTGGAGATGAAACATTTCTTATTGTTTTATTTTTTTTTTTTTTTAAGTATGAAGTGGCAGTGTGGTAGAGTTGGTGCACGTTGCGCTTACAATCCGGGCTCGAAACCTGGTCTCGCAATGTCGTTTTTTATTTGTTTTTTTTTTTTTTTTTTTTTTTTTTTGAATACTCGATACAAACTACGGAAAATAGTAAAAAACCCAAGGAGGACTGGGATCAGGGTATCTCCTTGTCGGACATACCGACTAGAGCTTTCTTACTTGTTTTATTACATAATTATTTGTAAAATCAGCCACATTGGGAGTTTGCATGTATATATCAATATCAGTAAATGCTTATGAGCCCGAATAATTTATATATACCTATGAAGGTCAAACACGATAGTAAAGATTGCTGGGACTCAGTGTCCAAAACTACCCAAGCGCAAAATTAAGTAGCAATAGACTAAATTTACGCTCTCACCCAAATACAATACGCTGTCCACTAGGCTCTTATATAACCAAAACTGGGATTATAGTAACTACTGAATAAAATGAACAGGCTAATAATTTGGGAATTGATACACCATAATCCAATACTATCAACGAATTTCCATTTTCTCAAGACACATGTGCAATATCCCACTAGTTTTAATCAGAACGGTACCACAATTTATAAACACAACGGTCGAATACATAGAATAGCATACCAATCAACCGTCGAATCATACGACCAATAGAATTTTAATGGACGCAGCACTCACTATTAGGAATAAAATAACAAAGATATTAGAGAGTAGTAAATATCAACGCCATCATAGCTAGGTCGCTATGAATTTTGCTACAAAGACTTGAGATATTTGGGCAGCGCGACCTCAGTCTATTGCAATACTCTAAAAATAAAGTAACACGCTACTCAATATGCATTTCTTTCACTGTATGCATTTCATTCAAGGTTCAAGAATATTTTGAGATCAATAATGTTCTTTGCCAAAGCTATCGAAAAGATATCTAAAGCGAAAAAATCATGAGTATCGCTCACACATTCGGCAGGAAAAAAATAATAGCGACGACAAAGATCATTGAAAACCCAAAATTTATTCATGAGGCAATAGTTTAACAAAGGCATTCAAGGGAAGAGCAATAAAGAACAATAACAATAAATTTCAAAAACCATAGAAATTGATTCTTCGTTAGCTGCTACTTAATTTGACATTTGCTACTTCTAGGTTAAAGTCAGGCGCTAAACGGATATTTGTTTTTTGCCGCTTTTTATTTTTTAATTATAAATTGGCGTTGTTGGTAGAGTTGATGCGCGTTGTGTAGTTAAAGTTTGGCTCAAATCTTGGAAGAAATATCGGTTTTTATTTGCTTTTTTTTAATACTCGATACAATTGAAAATATTATAATACAATTAAAAAATATTAGGACAGGGATCTCCGAGTCGGGCACCCCGACTAAAACTTTCTTACTTGTTCCTGTTAGACATGCTGCATTTATTCCATGCTATCACCAGATTTGACCTAGAGAAATTAAGAACGACCCTACAGTTGAACAACTACACCGCAGAATAACTACAATATTACGACTGTGATAGAGACGGCGTATTTTAAATGAGGCCTCAACAATGCAATACTTATTGGATAAAGATATATTCGCAGTGAACCAATATATTCAAAACTATACCTATATCCCAAGCAAGCACAGCAGCTTCAAAGGACAAATTAAACAGTTCGGCAGCACCGTGACAGAAGTAGTAAAGTACCTGAAAATTAACAAAAACAAATTAATAACACAGTCGAACCAATAATTTGAACAAATGTAGAATATAACAGAACGATACACCTGACATCTAGCATGTCTTTAAAGGAAAAATGGCGAAGGCGAAGCATAATAACATTGACAGCTGTTACCCTTTTGGACAAAACACGATATTTGAGATAGTAGAGAAGGTATTCAGAAAAAAAATATAAAAGGATAAGTAACAAATTAACCACATTATGTATTCAGGAAAATATACATCTACAAGATATGTGTTCTTATTATTTACTGTTTATGTGATCCGAGAGGGTATAGTAAAATTGAATCTTAAAACGCAACACCCAGTAAGGCCATTGTGTTAGTATATTAAGACTGACTTAAGCATAAGCTGCAGAAACTCGCACCTCGTGACACTTCGTTAGCATCAATAACAATGCTGACGGGGCACATTCCGTACCCGTTCTCACGCTGCAGTCTGTGGTTAGCACCATCCTAGAGATTCGCTGATATTGTCGGACGACCGCGGCTGTAGCATAACGGCTTAAAATAGTTTTCGTTAGCAGTTCGTTTTAGATATCTCTGATATGTTAAAGATTCATGATGGCGTATAGACGCTGTAAGATCAGTCAATATATGTGAACAGTCACATTGACTTGTGATATAGATGACACGACGTTAGTACCAGAGATAACTCTGCTTTCGACGTTCGATGAGGCAACATTAACGCTTGCCTTATTGAATATGATAACTTCTCATCGAGAAGTCTGAAAGCTTGTACAAGAAGCTGCAGTTCCAGATACCAGTTCTTCGATGCAGGGGTCTTTGCTTAATAAGTCCATAGCCGTGTGCCGTATTACGTATTCTTGTGTACGTATTCCGGAGTACATATTCTTCGTATGATGATGAGTTCATTGTAAGTCTTAGGTATCCGTAGCTGTCCAAAATGGTTACGTAATCCACGCAAGTTAGGTTATTCCTCTCTTAGGTAGTACCTCTATGATTTTTTAAGCCCCAGTATCTACGATTAGTTTGATAATTCCTCTTGCTATTATTCTCTCGATGTATGTAAATATTTTGAATTCCTGCCGCATTCGGACTCACTCTCGTCTGCTGTGGTTCCATCGTTCTCTGCCAGAGTCTGAAAACAACGAGTCTCAGATATTACGATGAACGAGGTCGGTCATAGTAGTTAAATCACATTGTAGTTTAGTAGTTGCTAAATAAACACAGCTTTGGTTAACAGTTGCGTTTATGGTACTGCAGCTCGAACCAATCACAAACGATCTTAGGAAGATGGGAATGAGAACATCGACTTTAGGAAGTTAAACAAGCAGACTACAGAAGACAAGAACCCAGTGCCTAACATTGCATGCCAATCGATTAACCAAGGTAAAGCTAAGTACTTTTCAGGTTCGATTTCACCAGACCTAACTTTGAAACTGCGCGAAAACATTCTTCTTTGTTAATAAGTTTAAGGTTTTTCGACCTAATTTGTGACTATAGAGAAAATTGAATTTAAAAAAACAGCGTAGAATATTTGGATCAAAATATGAACCAAACAAATAAGAAAGCTATAGTCGGAGTGCCCGACTAGGAGATACCTTGATCCCAGTCCTATTTGCGTTTATTAATATTTTCCGTACTTTGTATCGAGTATTCAAAAAAAGAAAGAAAACAGATAAAAAACGACATTCCGAGACCAGAATTCGAACCCCGATTGTTTGCGCAACAGGCACCAATTCTACCAACACCGCCACTTCATAATTAAACAACTAAGAAAGCTCTAGTCGGGGTGGCCGACTAGGAGATACCCTGATCCCAGTCCTCTGAGTTTATCAATATTTTCCGTACTTTGTATCGAGTATTCAAAAAAAAAGAAGACAAATAAAATTCGACATTGCGAGACCAGGTTTCGAACCCAGATTGTCTGCGCAACGTGCGCCAACTCTACCAACACCGCCACTTCATAATTAAAAATAAAACAATTAAAAGTTGTTAGTCCCGGTCTGCCACGCCTCCTTCTGCCTGTTGCATACATTTGTACAAAACCATTATACCCTGATTTCCCATTTTCAATGGGATCAGGGTATAAAAAAAAATAAAACAATAAAAAATATTTCATCTCCACCGGTCTGGAACCCTGGACCTAGCTGCATATGAGCGCCGCCCTACCAATACAGCCACTGCACCTCTTGCAATAAGAGTTGCAAATTTGAACATAAGTAGCAGCTGAAAATTCAAGCAATATTCCATCACAATTTCGATTCTTGGAATAGAAAAGAATACACGCATTTGAAAGTATGTGTACGCACGTGGCGCTGCTGACATGTGCTTTTGCAAATTAGCAAAACGTTTTGTTTAATAACTTCTGTTTTACTTAATGGATTTTAATGAACATATGATCTACATATCCTATTGGCTTAGCTGAGATGCAAACGCCTTCACATAATGGCCCCAGTTCCAACTAAACTTGCATTCTAAGAATTTGGGGGAATTTAGAGCCAGTATCCAAAATCCAAAGGAGGCTCTTAATACGTCTCAGATGTTCTTTAATGTTTAATATTTTTTATTTATTTTAATATTAAACCCGTCCCCTCACAAGAAGTTACACCAACTACAAATATTTCTGGAACTCTCAAAGATAGCAAAACCCATTATGCTACTAATAAAATGGAATTTCTAGCTATAGCGTGAGCACTAGGAAACTTACAGAAATGCTTGAATTGAATACGGTATAGATATGTCAATATATATCGCCAGCCTCTTTTCTTTGGATCGAATAGAAATCAGATCGAATAGCTCAGTGAAAATTTTCTAAAAACCAGGAAAAGCAACCTTCATACATAGCAAGCTATGCACAAATATGTCTCTAATAGCTTCAATAAAACAAGTAAGACAGGTCTGGTCGAGGCGTCCAACTAGAAGATACCCTGATCCTAGTCCTATCAGCCTTTTTAATATTTTTCATAACTTGTATCGAGTATTAAAAGGAAACAAATAACATAATTAAAAAAAAAAACCCCAAATAAAACATCCATTCTTCGAATAGAAAAGAATACACACATTTGAATGTATGTGTGCACTTATATAGTAAAAATTCGTACGCTTGGCTCTGCGAGACATGTGCTTTCTACATATTCGATTAGTGTAATTGGCAGCATACTAAGTATGCAATATTCAATTCACATATATCACAGGAATAGTTATTGATTATTTGATACACGGGCCTACAAAAAACATTTCACGACGGTCGGCCAAATCGACGGGCATGGCTCAATCGTCCTGATCAAGAATATATATATTCTATGGGGTGTTCCCATTTTCAGTGAAATCAGGGTATAGAAATAGTTTGAGAGGAAGTACAGTTTGCTTTTAAGTGCACGTTTGTATTACTCATTGGCATTTCTCCACTCTGGAAAACAAGATTAACTCTTAGAGTGCAACAAAAAACAGTATCGAATATCTTAACAATAGTATCTCGTAAATAAGCAGATATCTAATTCAGCTCGTAAAAAAGTTGTCCTTGGCCAATACAATCTTCTGCGAATACAAAAACTTTATAGAAAACCTGTTAGGAATGCACACCGCCACGTAGCTCGCGAAATTGGCAGGTGGAACATTTCCACAGCATACTGTAAAAGATAGCGAAGAGCTAATTGCGAAGAATATTTAAATTATCATGCTATCATGCAAGCGACTGTTGAGGCAACTCAAAGCCGTTATTTTCGCAGTTATTTTCGAGTCTAGTAAGAAGCTACAGGAAAAATAAAAAGTAAAATTTGTAGTACATTCATAACTTGATAGAAGTAACCCATTCCGATAATACAAGGCCTTAAAAGTAGAGAAAAAAGCTCCTCAATTATATGACTTTATTCACGGGGAAGTCTACAGAACATTGGAGTATATGGTTTTTTTCAACTTGCCTCCCCCAGTAGTTATATATATATTACTTTCAACAGGAGCTCAACAATTAAATTTGAAAGCTTATAGCCTTTATACTTTGAAAGATATAGTATTGTGCAGCTAGTCACGCCCCTCATTGGCCTAGATAAATATTTGCCTCGCCCCTAGTTGGCGTACGCATATAATATTTTCGTTGATCTGGCAAGGATATTTACGGTAACTTACTTACCAAGATTAAAGCTGTAGCCCTAAAACTGTAGACAACACTGTTTTTTCCAATTGATGTTCGGACGCGACTATATGTTTCCAATTTCAAATCTCTAGCACATTAACTAACGCTACTACCATATTCGGGAAACTCAACGTTTTATCGGAAGATGCCATATTCTAAATTGCAAGTCTCCTGCTTCAATAACGGCGAAATGACTTCAAATGTATTCATACGAACAGAAGGATGAGCAGCAAGACGGACATTGCATAAAATCAATATAAATTAATTAAAGCCTCTTTAACTGTTGAATATTTATTCGCGACCTAATTGCTGACTCAAATTATAAATAGAAACTGAATTTAACATATCTTAATAAAAGCCAAGAAAGTCCAGCAGCAGCCAAGAATTGCTGACTTAGCGTCTCGTGCCGCCCAGTTGCGCGTCAGCTGAAGAATTATGCTTCAGCCGGCTGTGTGACCGACTGAACTGCTTATTCAGCGATTGCGGCTATTCTGTATGGTTGGCTGGTGATATACTGCTTATTCAGCGCTTACGACAATCGTTTCTGCTATTCTGTTTGTTTGGTTGGTGAGGTCGTCAGCTAAGTTATGGACGTTCTCGGACTTCTTCAAAGCGACCTGAAGTTTGTTGATCAACTGCTTGGTGTTTGGCTTGCCAGCGACGACGGATGTCATAGAGGAAGAGGATCGCTGCAACAATTATGACCACTTGGTGCTACTACAGATGATGGAACCAGAAACCAAGTTTGAGCGAAGCTGACCTGTTTTGTAAATTAGTCAGATATAGTTTATGTAGTTGTAGCAAACTAGGTAACTCCCGATGGCTTCTTATAATGAGTTGGGAGATAGCTGCGACCATTAGTTTTTCTATAATGTTCCATAGTTGATGAACTGGGTGTTAATGATAATTCCACATCAAATGTGGCCAGATATGTCCCAACAACTATCTGCATGTGTCCATCTCTGTCGGTGACATTTACAGTGGCGTCGTTGATGATTAGTATGCCATCATCCACCATTGTCAACGTATCAAGATATCTAGATCGAGTGCCACATATTGTCGGTGTCCTAAATATGAATTTTTGTGCGCAATTAGGCGTTGGTAGCCTTCTGCCAAACTTTGTGCTCACCGCCACATCACATCCAGTAACAGCACGCGACTCCGTGCCACAATCTATAATACTATATTCTTACGCTGGGGGAATTATTTCGAAAAGGTGATCAATGTTTATTTTATCGAGTTAGTTAGCTTGTTCAACCTATCTTAAAGCTTAGTATTTATTTCTGTCTATTTTCCTGCTCTATTAGTTGGTTTTGTCTGGATCTAATATGTTCCCAATCGTCAAAATCAGGAGTACCTGCAACTTTTTTTTAGGGCGGGACCTAATATGTTTAAGCTACTAGAGTGTCTATGATGTACCCTCAATGTCTCTACCAATGTGCTTATCCTATCAATATCTGCTAAAATTACTTTCCTTATGTGTTTTTGCTTAAAAGCTTCCACCAATGTCTTCGTCACCTTGGCATAGATTTTAGTAGGAAGTCACGTTTGCAGTGTCCTATGTATTGATATTCACCCCAAATCGTTACCTCTCCATCCATTACTCAAAATAATTTGACAGAGTAATTTGTCAATTTGACTAGGTGGCCATGTAAGCCTTCAATAACGGCAGTACGAGTTTTGTTAAAAAAAAACGAATATTAAGGAAAATGTGCTTAATAGAGAAAAAGTATTTTAAGGAAGATTGTCTTTATGGACTACCCTATAATAACAGACGTTCCCAAGTCTGACTCTACCGTACATTCCGTAAACAATGGGGACAGCTTGTTTCCTAATCGCTTATTCATCTTGATCTATACTTTGTCATCCACCTGATATCTTTTATCAATTCTATTCTTTTTTTTTATTCCAACTGTTAGCATTGTGATTTTCTGAGTTTTCCTCATATAACTGCCTAAATTTCTGCAATTGACGCATAAACTATTTGTCACCGAATGAATCGTACTGTTGGATTCTACCGTAGCCAACAAAATGACGTGGACAGTCCCAGCTTTCTGCAACGTGCTATCTCTGTCAGTGTGCTGTGGAATCTTTCTATGTGTTCGAAGTGCTAGTGCGAAGTGGAGGTGCATTTTCTATATGAATGTTAAAATTATTTGATAACAGTTATTTTATCGATTCGGAATTTAATGACCGTTCGTTGTCGCAATAAATATTTTTGATTTTTTGAAACAGGCTGATTAACTGCAACAAAAAGCCCTTTGCATTGACATGTCGCAAAAGGCTTTTTATCTGTGGAAAAAACACCGACATGTAGAATTTCTCCTGCACAAAATGGAATAGGAGTGATACCTAACAATTGTTTGTTTGGGTGTCTATCATACTTTGCTACGAACTATTTTAAAAAAAATATAATTTTCTAAATACCATTTTGACCATGTGATAAATGTCACATGGTCAACTTGGTTGATAGAAAACAGTGAAGCATTCTGTGCATATATTCATATTAAAACTTGAAGAATTTACTTTCAAATGACATACATTTTTATATTATCTTGCTTGTCTTAACAAGATTCTATGGTTTAGCTTTTGGGTGCGAATTCGCCTTCTGTGCAATTCTTTAATTTCTGAGAATTTTCCTTATAAACAAAAATTTTTTTTAAAAAAACTGTTTCTTAAATCAATTTTACCCTAATAAACATGCTGATTTGGAAGTTTTAGATGTAGGCGAGAGTATAAGACCAAAACCGTAAATCATGCAGTTTATTTGGAGTTAACTCTTCTTTACGCTCACCATTATGTTGGCTCTTTCACATTTAGAGTGAGCTGCAGAGAAATCTGGATTACTAGTAATGGTAGATTTGTTTGCCTGCCTAATCTGTGAAGACTGATGCAATAACAATACCTTCACCCTGCTGTCATCTGTATGATTTGGTTCTCTCGACTTAACATAGCTTAACGGTGATCCCTCTCAAAAGTAAATTAGTACGTTGATGTTAAAACAGGTAAAATTTCTCATTCGTTCTGACTTGCAATACAGAATAAAATCAGTGCTTGTGCGTCTCAAACCGCAAGGGTCAATTAAGAAAAAGGCGTTAATAAAAATAATTAATTACAATGCATTTCTGAGGTGTAATGTTCCTCTTAGTACACAATCATTGTTTTTTTTTTTTCAAAGTTGTCATTACACATTTTCGGTTACGCTGCAATATGGCGCCCATAAAAACTTAATGCTTCCTTCAATTATTGATCAGAAGTCAGCGACATGGAAAACGCGGATGAGAGTTCGCTCTGTAAATATCAAGCGGTGTTAATGCAAACATATACTAACCCACATTTAATTTTTCATGAACAAATCGTTAAGATCTTGAAAAAAAAGATAAAAAGAAAACGGATATATAATTAAACTGCGACAGCTGTCGGACAATTTTATTCTCCATATGCGTGCACTCAAATACCTGATCACAACATATCAAATAGCCAGGCCTAGTATTACCATAGAAGCTTGATGTGGTATCACATGCTATTCAAGCATGAACTTACAAAATAGTCGAGGATTATAAACATGTCGTCTACTCACTCAATGACTAACAGGTAGTGCAAAATAGTTGCGGAATGAAATACGCATGTGTCAGGGTATAAGAACCCTAGCTCAAACGAATACAGATTATTACATAACTGAACAACGCCACAGTCAACTGTTCTCATATACAAGGCTACGTTTTGTGATAAGTGTAAAAGTGAAGTGATAAATTGTTTAAATAATTTTCTTTGGCTTACCAATTCAAGCTGTGAGTAGAGGCACACTGCGATTGTTCATACTGTATTAGGTTTAAAAACTTATTAACATATTAATAAGACCCGCAGCAATGTAGAGTATTCTACATATAAATGCGTCATATGCTCAACATATGATAGAGTATATTTTATGTGCACATAGTGACAGTTTGTCCCTATGCATAAACATACGTAAGGTGAGCGCAACTGAAATATGATCAGCCGCTTATATGTGGACTGACCAGCAGCGTGGGATATGCTGCGTCTGCATTTTGCCTAAGCTTTATGCCGCTTGCCTAATGTATATGCCATATGCATTTACATTTATACAAGCCTACTACGCTCTACCGTTTTGTAGCTGTACTCAACGGCAGAACTCCTGTACATAATGTATTTAGGCTAAGAATAAAGAATCAAATCAAATAAAGAATCATTACAAAACTGGACACCAACACGGTCACGTGTATTCACAGCGATCAACTAAGCTATCAAAGCAAAAACACCTTCATCGGGTCAAGCCAACGACTAAATCAAGAACAAATGTACATAAACAACAACAGATTGTGAAATCTAGGATATAAATTTGTTTAGAAGAAACTAAAATTTACTTCTCAAAGAATCTCGGCAGTTTTACTTTGTTTATTTTCAAAGATGAAGGCCTTCTGCTCAATTTCTTGTCAGATTCGCATAAAACAGAAAATGTAAATGGAGTGATTGAACTGAACTTCCAAAATTATATAGAAAAACAAGTAAGAGTATTCAGCAGTCTGCGCAGCAGTTGAGCTTGAGCTGCATTATGTGAATTATTATAGGAACCTAATTGTTTAATTGTTCTCTTCTAAAAAGATTGTCTTTGTGAAACTTCAGTGCATAATTATGATTATTTTTGCCAATGCACACGTCTAATAAATACGATTGGAGCAAATTTCAGGGCAGTGGTGGCAGGTATGTAAAAATTCAAATTATCTAAAATCTCTGTATACATAACAGAAACATACACAGTAAGTCTAATGACTACAAGTTATAGAATTTGATCGATAATACAGAAATTGGATGAGTAACAGACAAAAATGATACTCGTACAGCGTATGGTATACACCGATACACATTTCAAATTTCTAGCTTTTGCTCCGTTCACGAGGACGAACGGCCGGATATATCTGGATCGATTCAACTCTAAACCTGATCACGAACTTGTATAGTTTATGGGGTTCACCACGCTTCGTTATGTCAGTAGCATATACTTTCACAGAATTAATTCTCACTCTCATTGGATTCAGGGTATAACAAGTAAGAAAGCTCTAGTCGGTGTGCCCGACTATGAGGTACACTAGTCACAGTCATATCTGCCTTTAATTATACCCTGATCCCATTGAAAATGGGAAATCAGGGTATAATGGTTTGGTGCAAATGTATGTAACAGGCAGAAGGAGGCGTGGCAGACCCCATAAAGTATATATATTCTTGATCAGGACGACAAGCCGAGTCGATTGAGCCCTGCCCGTCTGTCTGTCCGTCCGTCTGTCGGTCTGTCCGTATGTGTGAACGCGTGGATCTCAGCATCTATAAGAACTAGAGACTTGAAATTTTGTTTGTAGGTCTGTGTATAGCACGCGCAGGTCAAGTTTGTTTCAAATATTCGATAACTATTTGCATTTAACTGTTATCGAATAAAAACATTATTGAAATGCAGTAAATAAATTATATCTCGAACTTAAGAGGTAGAGCCTCCAAATTTTGTATTTAGTTTTATGTATATTTTATGCAATTTTGATTTCAGAAATCTCTCGTCGGGGTGCCCGACTAGGAGATACCCTGATCCCAGTCCTCTGAGTTTTTTAATATTTTCCGTAGTTTGTATCGAGTATTCAAAAAAAAAAAGAAAATAAATAAAAAACGACATTGCGAGACCAGGATTCGAACCCGGATTGTGTGCGCAACGTGCGCCTACTCTACCAACACCGGCACTTCATAATTAAAAAATAAATAAAACAATAAAAAATGTTTCATCTGCACTGATATCGAACCCGGACCGTGCTGCATACGAGCGCCGCCTCTACCAACGCAGCCACTGCCCTTCTTACGCAAGCCGTTGCAAATTTGAACATAAGTAGCAGCTAATAATTCAGCACAATTCAAGCGCAATTTCGATTCTTCGAATAGAAAAGAGTACACGCTTTTGAATGTATGTGTGCACACGCAAAGGAAAAATGCGTGCGCGTGGCGCTGCTGACACGTGCTTTTGCAAATTGGCCAAACGTTTTGTTTAATAACTTATGTTTTACTTAATGGATTTTAATGAAATTTTAAGCATATGATCTACATATCCTATTGACGCGGTTGAGATGCAAACGCCTTCACATAGTGGCCCTAGTTCCAACTAAACTTAAATTTTAAGAATTTGGGGGAATTTGGAGCCGGTATCCAAAATCCAACAAAAATCAAAATTGCATAAAATATAAAACTAAATTCAAAATTTGTGAGGCTCTAGCTCTTAAGACGTGCTATATAATTTATTTACTGCATTTCAATCATGTTTTTATTCGATAACAATTAAATTCGAATAGTTATCGAATATTTGAAACAAACTTGACCTGCGCGTGCTATACACAGACCTACAAACAAAATTTCAAGTCTCTAGTTCTTATAGATGCTGAGATCCACGCGTTCACACATACGGACAGACCGACAGACGGACGGACAGACAGACGGGCAGGGCTCAATCGACTCGGCTTGTCGTCCTGATCAAGAATATATATACTTTATGGGGTCTGCCACGCCTCCTTCTGCCTGTTTCATACATTTGCACAAAACCATTATACCCTGATTTCCCATTTTCAATGGGACCAGGGTATAAAAACTAAAAAATTCCCTCTGCCACCAATAAGAGATTATTACTTACGAACGCAAAATTTACCAATACAGCCACTTTACTTCTTGCAGAAAAAGATAAGTTATTCCACGAATAGAAAAGAATGCACGCATATAAATTTATGTATGTGTGCACATATGTATATAGGAAAAATGCGTGCGCGTGCTTGACATGTGCTTTTGCTTCACTTCACTAATTTTAAAAATTTTGGGAAATTTTGAGCAGGTACTCAAAATCCAGCAAAAATCAGAAATGCATAAAATATACATAAAACTAAATACAACATTTAGAGGCACTAGTTCTTAAGCCGTACGAAATATTATTTAATAACTGCATTTCAAACATATTTTTATTCGATAACAGTAAAACGGGAGAGCACGGACCTACAAAAATGGGAAGTATTTAGCTCTTATAGATGCTGAGATCGACACATTCACACATACGAATAGACGGACCGACAGGGCTCAAGAATATATATACATGGTCTGCCACGCCTCCTTCTGCCCGTTACACATACATGCACAAAACCATTGTACACTGAATTCTCATTTTAATGGGATTAAATGAACAAAATAAAAATACAAAAAATATCCAACAAAATGCAACAGAAAATATTGAAAATTGCATAAACTTACCAGTATTAGGACTATTTAATTCATAGCTGTATTAAAAATAAAAATATCAGCCTGCCAAATCAGGAACTAAACGAAATTTACACTATCCCAAACTCCCCAAACAATTAAAGCCTACTCTATTGATTGCTATTTGATTAAATCCTTTGGCCAAATCTGCATAAATATTTTGTATTGGTATTCTGTCTGCATCAATAAGTTGCCATCAATAATTATACGAAATGGTGCTCTACCACTGATGTCGTCGTTTATGGAAGTACCAAATAATGCGAATTGAATTTTCTAAAAATGCCCAAGTTCAACATGTCAATGAATTGTGGGTTTAACTCTTTTTTATAAATTTCAAACTAACGATAATGTTTTTTGTAAACTGTTTCTTCAGTTGCAGTTTTTATTCAATGTGTTATTTTGGATGTATTAGCTTCTGTACCTTCTAACATCAGCATATCATTTATTTCGTAAGAAATTTTGCTTAAATATTTTACAAACTTCTTTGTATATTTAGGATATTGGGATATTGAATTGGTCGATCAGCATTGCAAGTGAGCATGTTATAGTTGTCAATCATAAAAATCCGTAATTACATTCAGGTGCTGAGGACACTTGGAGAATGTGGTCCACTTGACTGAAAAACGGAGCCAGTCTTTGATCACCATTGATTGTCTCTGTTGATAAAGTTGGTTAGGCCATGCTGTCAGATTTTAATATATATGCTAGATAGCTCTTTTAAACAGGATTGGCTTGATTGCTGCATATGCCAACAGATACCAGTAAATACGATTTGCAGGGATACAAAAATGTGTAATAGCAGACATAAACACTTTTGTCTAGTGTAAATAATTCATTAGCCAGTATACTCGATTGTCCAAACGATCAATATTAAGCTGATATAATGGTTTAAACAACCCTTAACAATTCTTCATTTGTTTTGCAGTATACTTGTTATGCAGAGATCAGTTTGATAGTAATTTGTCAAGTATCGTACTGGATATGTGATGTAAAAACGAAAGTTCAGGTTGAATTGTTCTTGAAGACTAGGGCATCAAGATAAACATAAATGCCTAACACCTCGCTGCTGACTACATATAAATTAATTAATTTTATAAAGAATGTTGTTTAAGTCATTTGGACTTGTTTATTATAATGCAAATTTAAAACTAAAGATACAATTATTATACTGGCGCTAGGTAGCTTTGAGTTAGCGGCAGAGGTTCGATGGTGCAGCGGCAGCGGACGGCAGTTTATCGACGTCGGTGCAGCGGCAGCAGATTTCAGCAGAACGTTCAGGTTCTTAACTCTTCCCCTCTTAGTTTGAGCTCGTCCTCGAGCGATCATGTGTCATCTTAAAAAAATGAGATGTTGTTAAATTGTATGTAGCACGGCTCGGGTTGTTGTGCTTCTCAGCGGTAGGTGGAGCCAGTTGTAAAATGATTTTTTCTTGTTTTTTTTTTGCTAAGAATTACAATGGTCAAAGTTATAGTTATGAGGAAGAACAGTGTTATTGATGAGATTCCATGATGAGAATATTTCTTCGAACTCGATATTTATGATTACATTGTTTTTATTTACTGGTTTAATTAGAATGTTATTGTAGTTCGTTTCTGTTAGATTTGGTATTCTGACAATAGGGTTGTATTCATTATGTTCAGTTTCGTCCATTGAATGGCGTATTTAATATTGACTATTTCTTCTTTTATTAATCTTATTTGGTTCTGTAGACTAATGGCAATTTCGTTACTGACTCTTAAATCTTTTCTTATGGAATTTGCTAAGTGGTTAGTGATTTGCGTAGTAGTGTAAATTTTTTGTTCAAATTGTTTGTTAATACTGTTAGTTGGTTCTGTTAGTTATGGCTTTGTTAATGTGGTCTTCTACCTGAATGAAATCGTCGTGGTCTGGATTATCAGCGATATATTTCCATGCGGTTCCTATGATTTTACGTTTGTTAAAAGGTGATGTTAGAGAGGAAACAATCGAGAGTTTCTGGTTGGTTTCGTGTTTGAGCGTGTGGTAGAATGTGCTAAATTTGTGGTCGTGTTCTATATGATAAGCTATTTGATCTATTGTTATTGTTATTTTTTCTAGTTCATTGACATGGATTCTAGTTGTTAAGGCGCTTGTTTTGTCGAGTTCTTTAAAGATGGTGATTGTCTGTGCGTCTGTTTAGTTGGTGATGTCCATGGTGCCGTTTGTGCCATCTATTATCCATGACATTAGCACTCAAGAATTGTGCGTTATTCAAGTTACTTTTCTGAATTCCGTCCTTGTCTTTAGTATTATCTTAAAGTGGAAAAAATTGTATTTGGCGGGTATGTGCCGATTCTATCATAATCGGATTGATACCCGTAATCGGACAAAATCTTGATTGGTTGAGTATTTAGTGGTATTCCATGAACATCTTTATGGTCGTTAGTTAAGACTTTGTCTTGTTAAAAGTTTGAGGAAGTTTTTATATTGTATATACTTTTATGAACTACTCCCTTTGAAAGTGGGAAATCAGGGTATAATGGTTTTGTGCAAATGTATGTAACAGGCAGAAGGAGGCCTGGCAGACCCCATAAAGTATATATATTCCGAGTCGATTGAGCCCTGTCCGTCTGTCTGTCCGTCCGTCTGCCCGTATGTGTGATCGCGTCGATCTCAGCATCTATAAGAGCTAGAAACTATAGCACTCGAGTTAAAGTTGTGGTCCGAGTGATGCAGCTTGTTCAAGTAATTCTATGGTTGGAGTACAAATAAATTCACAACTGGTTGGTTTTCGAGTCAAAATTAAAGTGTTTTATTCAATTTCAAAAGTTCTTAGCTTAGTTCTGGCTGCTGCCGAGCATCACATGTCCGCCTCGTTCGGCTTAGTTATTGCTTCTCATTTTCGCTCAGTGACGTTACTCCTACGCATTGCCACACAGGCAGAGTTGCTGGTGGGTGCGAGGTGGCTTGAGGGGGGGGCGAAGCTGTGGCCAGCCCCGGGATGTTGTTGTAGTTCGACTTCTAGGAGATTACATGTCGGCGTTTGGTTACTCAACAAGTTTTCTTGGCATTTGTTTCTAGTAGTTGGTTTGGCTTGACAAATATTGAACTTATCTAATTTTATACAAATATTCTGAGTTTCCTTATTTTCTACAGAGCTGCTTACAACATAATCGGGTATTTTTAAAAATGTTGTCCATTAATGGGCAATGGTATACAGTGGATTGTATTCTTCTCTAAACAAAATTGGTATTTTAATCTTAAAGATAATAATCTTATTTTCCGTATATGCTGAAGGATGTTGTACATTTCGTAATCTGTCTTCACGATAATATTTTGTGCGTTGAACATAGTTTTTTTTTAAGCTCAAGATCGTTAAGTATAAAACGTGGTAGTAAATTTAATTTAATGAATAACATACTTTATGTCAAATTGTTTAAATGAGTAAAGAGTATATCAATGTTAAAGCTTATTCTATTTGCTAATAATAGTGTTTGGATGTCCTCTTGTTCGGAATTAATTTCTTCAAAAATTTTATTTTGGTTGTTATTCATAAACTCGTTAGTCGTTTTCTGTTCATTGTTTATATATTCCAAAATGGTTTTCAATCTAATTTGCGTTTCTGCTTGCAACGAGCGCTGCATGTTGGTGTGCATGTTGCTCTAGGTTTTTCTCATTTGCTTCAAAAGGAGTCGAATCCTCTGCACCCATGACGGATACCAATCCATTAATAAGACCCCTTTTTTGTCGTGCGCATTGGGGATTGGAGAGTTTACTTTTAAGTTGGACTAATTTACTTTGCAATGTTATTTTTAGGTCGTGAAGATCTGGACTTGGTGGAATATTGTTCACAAGGGGTTCGAACTCCCTGATAGTGTGTTCGTTATCTCCGAGGTTAGCCAGGTGATTAAGAATTTTAAATCCTAAGATTATTCTGGTTGGGCCGAAATCGAATTTAGCGATTAGTTGGTCGTTGTTTACTTTGTCTATTTTAAGTACTTGGCTAGTGGCAAATCTGAAAGGAGAATTTTCCTGATTTTTCCCTTATGTAGTTTTTGACCTCTAGATGTAATTAGCGTTACCCCTTCATCGCTAGTCACCTTATGTTCGGAAAACCTATCGGTCAACGTGTTCCGTCTATTTTCCTTTCTAAAGATTATATCCCCTTCTTTTAAAGCTTCTGGTGTTTTCCTGTAGGCATTTAATTTTTCTGTTCTCAGTTGGGGTTGTTTGTTTAGCTGCTGTTTAATTGTTGGATATAAGTTGCATCTGAATTCGTTAAGCTTGTTAAGGTAATCGTGTACTGAATTTGGCGTGAATGAACATTCGAAAGTGTGGGTTCTACCTGTGAAGGCTTCATACGGGGTGAGATTTGTGCTCGAGTGCATATCAAGTTTGTTTCATATATTCGATAACTATTTCCATTTAATTGTTATCGAACAAAAAACATGTTCGAAATTCACTTAATAAATTACATTTCGTACGTCTTAAGAGCTAGAGCTATACTCCAAATTTTGTATTTAGTTTTATGTATATTTTATACAATTTATATTTTTGTTGGATTTTGGATACTGGCTCCAAATTTTCCCAAATTCTTAAAATTTAAGTTTAGTTGGAACTAGGGCCATTATGGGTTCGCAATTTTACCAAGCCAATAGAATATTTGGATCATATGTTGAACATTTCATTAAAATCCATTAAGTAAAACGGAAGTTATTAAACAAAACGTTTGGCAAATTTGCAAAAGTACATGTCAGTAGCGTCAAGCCCACGCAGTTTTCCTATGCGTGTGCACACATATATTCAAATGCGTGTATTCTTTTCTATTCGAAGAATCGAAATTGCGATTATCAGCTACTTAACTTTAAATTTGCTACTCCTTTTTCAAGCGGTGTAGTGGCCGTTGGTAGAGGCGGCGCTCGTCAGCGCTTAATCCCTAGGTTCGAGCCTATTTATTGTTTTATTTTTTTTTATTATGAAGTGGCAGAATTTGTAGAGTTGATGCGCGTTGGGTAAAAATTGTGGGCTCGTATATTGGTGTGGTAATGTCGATTTTTATTTGTTTTTTTTTTTAATACTTAATACAAACTACGGACAAACGCAGATAAGAGAACTGGGATCAGGGTATCTCCTAGTCGGGCACCACGACTAGAACTTTCTTACCTTTTTTCATTGGATGCGTCTAATTTTTTTGGGACGACCCAAACCGGTGAATTATAAAGGGATCTAGATAACCGTATGGTGCCATCTCTTAAAAGCTCTGAGATTTGCTTGTTGACTTCGTCTTTAAGTGACATAGAGTATTGGTAAAACTTGGAGTAAACATGGGTGACGGACTTTGTTCTTATTTCAGCCTCTACATTTGTGGTGTACGTGAACTTTTCTTTTGGGTTAGAGAACAATTGGGGATACCTTGCGATTAAGTTGAGGAACTTGGCACGTACATTTTTTGTTATGTGCTCTATGCGGAGGTTTATATCATTGATTTCTTCTATTTTCTTTTCTTTTATAGGGATTGTTGTGTGGTCGTCTATTGTAATGCAGTTTTTATTTGTGTGGATAACGATTTTAAGTTCCCTTAGGCTATCATTACCCAAGATGGCATCAAATGATTTTGATGGTAGGAACCGAAAAATTTTATTGGTGCATCTGATATGTTAAAGAGGTGAGCTATTTTATGGTGAGTAATTTTGGTATTCCCTCCAATTGAGACTACGTTAAAGGATTCTTTGTTCGGTATCGGGTCGCAGATGTGGTTTGGTTTATGTCAATTCTGTTTGATACGGTGTCAATTAAGATTTTCAAGATTTTTCCCCCTTTATTTTTGTTCGGTGTATGAATGGCAGGAGGACGCTACTCTAAAAAATGTATGTTGGAGAATTCTTGATCAGTGTTATCCTGAGGGTCTTCTTAGTGAGAAAATTCTATGAATTCGTCCAAAGTTTGGTCGGAGTTGTCCTCAGTTTCATAATTGTCTATGGCCTATGGCGTAGATAATTTGTCTCGTCCTGAGATCTACATCCATTAGTTCCGGACAAGGCATCGGTTTGAGTGCCATTGGGCGAGGTGGTGGGGTCGGTCTATATTGTGTCTTGTTGATAAACGGGTCTGAAATTTAGTTGTTGATTGGCAGGTGTCTGATGGAAATAATTATTTGAAGGCAAAGGTCTTGTGGGTAATGGCTGTGAGAATTGTGGTCGTGGTTCATAGTTTTGAGGTGGCAGCTAAGTTCGAGGCATCGGAATCGGCGCAGGCCTTGGAGCTTGACGGAAAGAATATTGTTGAGCTCTATTGATAGCGTGGTTTGATCGGAATTTTGGTTCTCTATTTTCAGGCAGAGGTGAAGAGCTTGGGGAAAGTCTTTTTGTACCCAATAATCGTAGTAAATCTCCCTTAAGTCCACGGACAAAGGTATATAATGCTTTGTCTCTATAAAGTTTAGTTATCAATTGGTTGGATTCTCGCGGTAAGTCCATTGAACCTAAGGCGTTTAAGATAAGCGATAAATG
This sequence comes from Drosophila eohydei, assembly GCA_035045825.1. Lineage (NCBI taxonomy): Eukaryota > Metazoa > Arthropoda > Insecta > Diptera > Drosophilidae > Drosophila > Drosophila eohydei. The sequence goes on from JAWNOT010000007.1 coordinate 1,392,597, forward strand.
TCTCTAAACAGTTTAATGGACTTGCTCTTCGGATTGATTGTAACATTGAATTAAGTTTAAGTCTCGCTTGTCTGCTAAATGAAGAGTTAAGCATTGGGAGATTGCTCTCCAGTCTAACGGCACGTTGTATGATTCTAGGCTCGTGTCTGCGCTACCTATTATTTTATTATTAATAGTGTGTAAAATACCGAAGTATTTGGGGGTTCCTCGTAACTCTTCGTAGTTGCCTATTGTGCGGTCAACTCTCTTTTCCCATGAATTAAATTGGGATGGGTCCCTTAAAAATTTCCGAAGGTATTTGACATCGTCGCGATGTCTTTCTTCGATGGTTTGGTCGGGTACGTTGAGAAAGTCAGCGTTTGAATTATTTGCCTGCCTACTGAGATTTGGTACTAAGGCTTTGACGACTGCCAAAAGTTAATCGCGGTTGGCCATGTTTCGGTTTTGATCCAATTGTTCGTTTAAGTGTTGGTGGGGCTGATGTTCTGGCTGTTTTACCCTAAACGGTGCCGCGTTTACGTTGAGTCGGGATGATCATATTAAAACTCGATTTTCCATTAACTTACGTTCGTTTAAGATTTTCGAAAAATAGCCAGTATCATTCGGCAGGAAATGTTAAATATTGTGTCGATGATTAAATTCAGTAGTGGCTGAAAAAGATAAAGATATAAGAAAAAAATAATAATATTCAATAATATGCCATACAATTTTAACTAGCTTATAGAAACATTGCTTCTAAAGAAAATTAAATTAAAGTAATCGTGGACAGAATGTAATAAGAAAATTTTCAAATTAATTTGTAAAAGTATAATAAAAATTAAGTAGAATAGTTTTTGTTTTTTTTTTTGTTTTTTATAATTTTAGGAGGGGGAAATCATTAAAAGATTTTCTTCTTTTTGTTTAGAAGCTTATATTAAACAGTTTTTTGTATTTTTATTTAGTTTATTTAAAATTTTACTTTACTTAAAATTGTGTTTCGATAATTTTTTCATGGCGTGAAATTTTTCTGCACTTTATATTTTGCGTGGAAATTTCCTTCACTTTTTTTCAGTTTCTTAATCACTAGCTTACGATATTGTCAGTGTTGTGGCCGCCCTTTTCGGCTGTCCAGATGTCATGTCTTTTGGTCTCGGTTAGTTCCCAAAGATCCAGCGACGAGCAGTATATTGAAGATATCCTGGGGACGGACCTTGGAGAATATGTGATCCACCGATGGTTCTTCGGAAAATTAATTCCGAATTGTGAATTTGCTAACCTTGTTCGCGGGAGTTTGGACTTGTTACGAAAAAAAAAATTTTCCTTTAAAAATTAATTGATACGCGGCGTATAAGAGTTGGTTTATGTTGCCAAGTATCAATCACTTTGTCCGACGGAAAATAGCGCGGTGTACGAACAGTTTTGCTGTACTACTGCGATCATACACTTAGAAAACTTTTTTGCTCTGTCATGTGCCGTCAGGTCCGTGCTCTGGCGCCAATTAATTAATTCAATAAAGAATTTTGTCTAAGTCACTTGGACTTGTTTATTATAATGCAATTTTAAAACTAAAGATACAATTTTTATACTGGCCCTAGCAAGCTTTGGGTTAGCGGCAGAGGTTCGACGGTGCAGCGGCAGCGGACGGCAGTTTATCGACGTCGGTGCAGCGGCAGCAGTTTTCGGCAGAATGAAGTAGATTTGAAGTGGATGGGGACGAGACGCTGACTTTGTTTTATGTGGAAAATATTGTTTGAAGCGGATGAAAATCAAAAGCTGACTTTGTTTAGGTTCTTAACTTATATGTATGTAAGTTAACACATAAGTATTGCACACAATAATTTGTAGAAATTTTGTATAACTTTGTTATTGCACTCATACGAATCATTCGCTCTGATGTTCAAGTCAGTTTGAATTTTACCTTAACTGATTAAAGTCAGAAAAAATTAACCTACTCCGGCGAACAGCCGTAACCAAACGTTTGTATATTAAAACACATTGCTAAGCTACAAGGCCAGTGATTGGGGCGAAGTCAAGCCACCACCATTATCAACCCAAGAAGACTTAGGAGTTATTTTATCAAGGTCACCACGTCAACGCTGCAGAGCTGCTACGGACTCCAGTGACAATATGCGAATTCCCAAATACATTAATTTATATACATATACACGCATCTACAAAAAATATATATACGAAAATTATTTCGTTTTGTAAATAACTGTAATGTCGGAGAGTAGGTAGTTGAAATGTACAGGCTCCTTGGCTCTCTCAAATATATTATCCCGAAATAAATTGGGCCGAGTTCAAGGAACTTTTCGTTCAGCGCTTTGCCAGTGTAGAAACACCAGGAACTATGTTTTATGTTTTAGACAATGTTATCAACTAGCCCGTCCGATGGAGATTGTCTCCCTAATTATGCTAGTCGCATGGTGACGTCACTCATCACTAAATGGCGTGATATGGAGGAGATTGCTGTTTCTGTGACGCTTGCTCAGTTGACGCATATTGATACCAGATTACAACGGCTAACCTTCAAACGTGCGCACCAGGAGTGAGTTACAGACCGAGCTTAAAGCTTTCACATTCAACAAACGGAAGAAACCTTTACAAGAGGAAACAGCTCCAGCTGACATCAAACGGCAAAAATTGTCAACAATAAAATGTCATTTCTGTGGAAAATTGGGTCACAGGATGGCTGAATGTAGAACTAGACAGCAACAAAATCCTTCTGCCCGTGTGGTAGAGCATAGTGGCAAGAGTGGTTTTGGTCATCAACATCAATCGAATGTAAGTAAGGCTAAGATGGACAAGATCAAGGATACGCATCAGGTGAAGAGAGTGCAGATTTGTGAAGTTGTTGAGCCCAAGGGAGAGATAACCCACCATGGCGTGGTCTTCACAACGACATTTGACTCTGGAGTGGAATGTTCCTTAATTAAACAAAAGATAATATAAGATTAAACAAAAGAATTAACAATGTAGTACTATTGAAAGGTATTGGCAATGACAGCATTTGTAGTACATTGCAAATACTTAGCAATGTTAAAATTAACGATCATTGTATTAAAATGCTATTCCATGTTTTGGGCGATGAATATTGGATATTGAATATTACCGCAGGGTTTTCATGTTATTATGTCACCCGGGAATTTTGAAATTGTCAGAGCAAAAATGGTAAACTATTGTACAGGGGAAATAAAAATTAAATTAGCAGACCCCAAAGAAGTTGTTCAAAGAAGATTATACAGACTTGGACCAAATGAAAGGGAGTTAGTGCGCAACAAGATAAAAGAGCTGTCGGAATGCAATGTCATAAGGGCAAGTTGCTCACCCTATGCAAACCCTATGATGTTGGTAAACAAAATGGATGGTTTTCATCGTTTGTGTGTCGATTACCGTGAACTGAATGCTAATACAGTTGCAGATAGATATCCTCTACCCCTTATAGCAGATCAGATAGCTAGACTTCATGGAGCTAAATATTTCACATATTTAGATATGGCAAGTTGATATTACCAAATACCCATGCATGAAGAATCGATAGTGTACTGCTTTTGTCACCCCAGATGGTCAATACGAGTTCTTGTCAATGCCGTTTGGACTCAAGAATGCACCTTCAGTTTTTCAACGTACAGTGATGCATAGACTTGGAGAACTTGCAAATACATTTGTGGTTGTCTATATGGATGACGTATTGGTGGTGGCTGCAACAAAGAGTGAGGCTTTGGAAAGACTACAGGTTACTCTTGACATTTTAACGAAAGCTGGATTTTTGTTTAATATTAAAAAGTGTTCGTTTCTAAAGTGGACAGTTCAATATTTAGGATAGGAGGTGAGCGCAGGTCAAATTCGTCCGAATTCATTCAAAATTTCAGCGTTAACTGCTCTACCGCCTCCTCAGTCGGTCTCTGCTTTAAGATCAATTATTGGATTGGCGTCATATTCTCGACAATTTATGCAAGGATTTTCTTGCTTCATGAAGCCTTTGTATCTGTTAACATCGGAAAAGAACTATTTTGTTTGGCAGCCAGAGCATGAACAAATAAGACAAAGTTATTTCTATCCTTACACAGAAGCCAGTTTTAGTTATTTTTGACCCACAATATCCAATCGAACTGCATACTGATCCCAGTTCTCGGGGATACGGTGTTATCCTATTACATAAAATCAATAATAAGCCTCATGTTGAGTTTTTCAGTAAGGCTGCTTCACCTGCTGAATCACGATACCATTCTTATGAATTAGAGACTCTTGCGGTTGTCACGGCTATAAAGCATTTTCGTCATTATTTAACAGG